>OY998182.1:40285997-42685997 GCA_963921935.1 Galeruca laticollis
ACTTTTAAGATGTATAAGTTTTATAGCTATTGTTTATCCGAACTCGAACTAGACTCGTTGATTGTCAATATGGAACTGTCGTTGTCGTAATACCAAATTATCATAAATATATATATTATATAATTCATTTTTATAATTTAATCTTTGCCGGTTGAAATCAAAATTTTGTGATTTTAGACTTTTTAAGATGTATAAGTTTTATAGTTATTGTTTATCATAAATATATATATTATATAATTCAGTTTTTATTTCTTTTCCCTACACTAGGATGGTTCTTATGATGTGTGGGAGTAGTGGTTGTGGTTGTTGTTATCAAAAAGGTTTGGTAGATGACTTAAACACAAACACATCTATATAACTATTTATTCAAATCATTGATGGCTTTGAGTTTATAAAAGTATACAAATTCTCTAAGAGCATTGTTTAACATATCGTTTGGTGTTATGGAACAAAATGCATATAAAATTTGTAGAGAACTTAAATTTTCGGAGGTGATATTTTTACAGAAATCCAAAACATTATAATAATATTGACAAAAATACAAATTTTCCAACACCGATATACGTTGTATAATCAAATTATTTACTTCTAAAATTGAGGATACTTCTTCTTCATCCATGTAATACTCGACACCATGTTTCTTGACTAAAATTACCTTACAATCATCGTAATTTAATGGGGTAATGGTGCAGTAGTCTCCACATGGAATCGAATCAGGTTTGAACTCGTCTCCGGTATGAAAGAAATTCATCTGTTGCGTCATTATTGAAATAAAGTCCTGCCATTCGTAAGTGCTGAAAGATATTTTGCTGAACTTGAACTGCTGAGATAGAATAACAGCAGGCGTAAATGACCTTGCTGGACTAATACCACATTTTACTTCATAACCGGAAATTGAATATTGTGTTGAAAGCAGGTACACACTTTCAGACTTTGCAGCAAACTCATAGTTTTCCAAAATGTTATCCACCTCTGCAGTATAGTTATTATCACTACTACTACTGCCATAACCACTACTGACACTTCCTTGAGAACTCATGTTGCTAACTGTGTTTTAGATTTGAAGTTACTCCAATTTATAGCATGTGTGTGTGTGTGGCCTTCTACATCATAAAACATCAACTCCATTAATCCAGGTGTTATGTTCTTTGTCTAAGCCCAACCATTTCACAAACAGTTTCTTGCCTTTACGCCTAAGAACTTTTTCCACCAAGTAAACGTTCGGATTCGATGTTTTCTGTAGTTCTTCGTCATAGAAGCAGCCGCTGATTGGTGTCCCTTGCATGTCTTCAAGTAAATACGTAGCAGGATTGGTAATTTTAACTTTGATGATTTTGAATAGTTCTGTAGTCCAATTGGGTGTATATCCTTTTTCAAAGACATGTTTTGCCTTCGATATGCGCACAATGTCGCCAACTTTAAATTTTCGTGGACCGGCTATCTTTAAATGACTATAGGTGTTATTCAAAATAGATTTTTCGTTGGATTTGTTGACTTGAGAAGGCTTATATTTTGTCGTGGAATGTTTTGTATTGTTATAGTTTTGAGTAATTTCAGGCAGAATGTCTATCCATTTGTGGGTGCCATTTAAACTGAAATACTTGTAGAGTTTCGATTTCAAAGTTCTTATAACACGCTCTGCCATAGAAGCTTTCATCGTACTAAATACGCTATAATGATTTATACCATGTTTTTTCATTAAGTTTTTAAATTTGCTGTTGTAAAATTCCTTTCCCTGATCAGATTGCAGATTTTTTGGTACTCGTTTAGTGTGAGCGAGAATGTCCGAGAATGCTCGAGTGATTTCCTCTCCGGTCTTCGTCTTTAGTGGACGTGTCCACACAAACTTTGAAAAACAATCAATAACGACTAGTATCATTTTATGATTCCTATTTTGTGGGGCAAAATTTCTCAACTCCGCAAGATCCATATGCCAGAGATCGTCAAGACCCTTAATGATAGTACGTCTCCGAGGAAATTTTTTCCGTATCGGTTTGTGGAGCTCGTTTACAAGCTGAATTTTTTCTTTAGAATGCATATTATTGCTCAGCTAGCTTCAGCTTCAGACTGTTAATGCGGCTGTCGGTATTCATATTCATAACATTGATATTGTCTACAATGCCTAAAACGTTAGTTTTCATATCAGAGACGGACCCGCAATTCTGCAATTTCTTTTTGTAAGTCAATTAGGTTTTCAACACACATGTCAATAGCAGCAGTTAACTCTTTTCGATTTAATACATTGGCTGTGTTAATTGAATCATCAACATATTTCTTCGTAGCCATATCCCTACCTGCTACAGGGGGATTTCGCGAAATAAATTCATCCATTTCGTTAGTTTTATTTTGTAAGTTGGCAATATGTGTCTGTAATATGGGGATTTTCGTCTTATGTTCGTTCATTCCTATTGCTAAATCCTTTATATTGCTATCATGTTGCTGCAACATCACACCATGTGTTTGAATTAATGGCGAGTTTATAGTAAGTAGGTCATTCAAATGCACATCAACATATTTTTTTGTTGCAGCATCACTATTTGTTGTCGGGTCTTTAACATTACAAATTTTCACATTTTCAATATCAATATCACCGTCCGGTGTATGAGGGAACGTGATTTTCGCCGGTAAACGCGCATAAGGCGTTTGATGTCTATGTCCGAATTTATCGATAGACATAATTGAAATGAGCAAGATCCATCCTGTATTATTCTATTATATCAGCCTCCTTGAGCTCATTGATAATTGCTACTATTTCGTTGTCGTGTGACGTATTGCCTGCCTCTTTCGACGCAATCAACAACTTCAAACGATCCACTAATTCATTAACATCATCCCAATAAATATACTCCATAGGCTTATCATTATATGTTAAACGATCGATACCTTTTCCTTTTGCTAAAGGAGTCGATTGTAGACGAGATTTTGTTTTGAATAAAGGTTTTATGATGTAGTGATATTTTTCAGTACTTGAACCCTTAAGACGATCTAACGTGTCTAAATGAACTTCAGTTGTTGTCAAAAGATTTTTATAGTTCTGTAAATCTTGATCGTTGTAACTGGGGTCTCGGTAAAATAGAAGCTCATACAGACCTGGTGTTCCAATTACATATCTTCCTTCTTTGTTTTTCTCAGGTAGTATGTTTATATTACCGGTTTTTCCATCAAACGCAATTCGACGTTTGCCTAATGACCAACCGATTTCATCATTGTATATCGGTCCATAATTTTTATCAATTTTATCATCTTTTTGGAAGTAATCTTCAATGAACTGATGACTGATGGCAGGATATTGGTCCAAATAGTCTGCAAAAGCTTCCTGAGAAATTTCGGGACGCATCTGTTCTGGAGATTCAAAACGTGTAATATTGCCAGATTCATCGGTCTCGGCCACCGGTTCCGTTTCGAGAAAAGGTGTAAACACATCATCTGTCAAAGGTTCTTCTTCCTTCTTTATTTCCTCTTTTTTAATTGGATTTAAATTTGTAATCGTTTTTTGTAATGTCTTTGAGGATTGCACAATTTCTTCGAGTGGTTTGGATATCGGCTTGAATAGTTTATTGATAGACTCATCTTGCTCTGATTTACCCAATTTCAACGCCAAGTATTTTTTGCGAATCGATCTGGCAAGTTCAGTCACTTTTTTCTTGCGCAATGCAGTAGCAACCTTATCATCAGACATATTGGTATAGACTAAAGGCGCAGCTTACATCTTTATATATTTATCGAATCCTTTGCGATACCTGCCATCATTGAAGGGGAAATCCTTCACAATTACCAAAGTACCATAACGGTCACACCAGCACGTTGAACACATATTTTTAAATGTGTCGAATGTCATGTCTGGCGATACGTGTTCGTCGAATATATGTTTCAAGTTCACCTCATCTTGCTTGAATAACACAATTACATTACAATTATCGCGTATAAGCTGTTTCGGTATTTTTGAGTATGTTTGACAAAGATATGCAGCATCTATATCTTTATGCCGGCACATGGAGTAGTATTCACGAATTTTCTGTTGACCATCACATGCAACGTCATCGAATAAAAAGACAGAATTAGACTGAGCTTTATCTGGACTTATTATTGCCTCATTGTCTTTAAATGGAAAATATCCAACGCCCTTGACTTTTGCTATAACTTCTTGCAGCAATTGGTACTTTGGTTGGAATAATGACTTTGAATAAACATAAACGTTTTTGAATTTCGCGCCATTTGGATTAAATAGGAGCGCCAGCATGACATTCGTCTTTCCACACCCGCTGGGACCGCATATAATGGCACGGAAAGAGTTTGGCAACAATTTACCATGTTTGCCGATCAATGGCGTTGAGGTGAAATCTAGATTTTCAATGGGTATCGTCTGCTCTTGTTGAATTATCTTCATAGTGTGTGTCGATTTTCTTAGTGCTACTCTATAAAAATAGGTGTCGCTCCACTTACGTGTATCAGTCTTAATGTTGGTGTTTGAAGGAGAAGGTCTCTTAAATTCTCTCATCAATAAACTACCTATTGAACTGCACTTACCTAGCTATCAGTACTGTGGACGTAAGTACTCCCCCCACCCTTTTCATAAAAATTAATTGTTTTTTTTTTTTTTTTTTGGTAGCCGGTACAAAATTGGAAAAACGTCTTGATCGTGGAGATCCTGGCATTAACCCCTTGGACGCTGCTTGTAAACAACACGATATTTCTTACTGGAAGAATAAGTCTCTCGAAGAACGACACAAAGCCGATCAGATACTTGAAGATAAAGCTTGGGCTCGCGTTAAATCAAAAGACGCTTCTTTGGCAGAGAAAACTGCTGCATTACTTGTGACGGGCGGAATGAAGGTGAAAAGAAAGCTGGGGATGGGATGTCGCCGCCGCAAACGCCGTTCCTTGCATCGAGATGTTATTCTAAAGGTGGGAAAGTCCATGAAAAAAGGGGCATCTTTGAAAGACACTGCAACGTTTGCCCTACGAGCAGCCAAAGCACTTATTAAAGAATTTGGGGGGAAAAAAGAAGTCGAGGTTCCTCGAGTAATACCTGTAGCGAAATCCGGAGGTTTCCTACCACTTATCCCTTTGTTTGCCGGCCTTTCAGCACTTGGAGCTTTGTCAGGTGGTGCTGCTGGGATTGCTAAAACTGTCATTGACGCAAAGCATGCGCAAAAGAAATTGGAAGAAGATGTACGTCATAATAAGGCTATGGAACGTGTAGGATCTGGCATGTATCTGAAAAAGTATCCAAAAGGTGGTTTTGGATTGTATTTAAAAAAAAAAAAAAACTAATAAAGCTACCCAATCACGCACTATCCGACTTTGACATAACGCATTACGCAAAATCGCTTAAAATACCACATTTTCGAGGAGTGTTCATGCGAGACACTCTGCCCAAAGCCGGCCCCCGAAAACAAGAATGCGCAGTTGTTAATTTGGATACCTCTAAGAATAGCGGAAGTCATTGGGTAGCTTACAGAAAGATAAACAACAATGTAGAGTATTTCGATTCATTTGGTAACTTGAAGCCGCCGAAAGAAGTTGTTACATATCTGGGAAAGAGTGCGAGAATTTTCTACAACAATACCCAATATCAAAACTACGATCAAATCAATTGCGGTCATTTGTGTTTGAAATTTCTACAACAATGACGGAACTATTACTACAACATATCTACCATGGAAAAACATTGAGTAGTTTCACTGCCGAAGAACTAAAGCACTTTCCCATTGAACATCTAATAGAGTGTGTAAGACCTTCTGAATTGCTTGATATGTGGCATAAACTTCCCAATGAATATCGAGCAAATTCTGAACTACAAATACGACTGCCTTGTTTCATCCATTACAACCGACCTGATTGGACGACGCATTGTGACGGCCCTCCGAGTTCTCAAGCCACATGTTTTCTTTGTAAAAATAAATAATTGAACATGTCATGTGTGTGTTATTTAAATTCATACATCCCCCGAATTTCATTAGTCATCATGTCGCAGTTGCTGAGAGTTAACAGCACCAATCACGTGTTCACCTTTCAACCTCCTACCCCTATTGTCCTCGATCCAAAGAATGATTACGAAATAGCTCTACGATCTTTTCATTCTTATCACAGTATACCAAACATTGAAAATTGTACGTTTTACTACTACGATACCAAAGACGAGCTTCAAAGTTTTGATTTTCCCACAGGATGTTATGAAATTGCTGACCTTGAACAATTTATCTGTGATAAGTTGGGTGCGAGCAATTCAACTAGACCGGTATTTTCACTAAAACCCAATCACAATACGTTGAAATGCGAAATTTCAAGTAAATACAAAATTTCCTTTATGGAAACTGATAGTCTTGGGAGAATATTAGGATTTTCACCGAAAATACTTGACGCTAACAAAACGCACTCTTCAGATCTCCCCGTCAAAATCATTAAAGTATCCAGTATCCGCTTCGATTGTAACATTACCACTGGAGCCTTCGATGCAAACAGACCTGCTCATACTATCTACGAATTCGTCATACAAGTAGATCCAGGATATTCCATCGACGAAATTCCTCATAATTTGCTCTACTTACCCGTTATACCACAACGTGAAATAACCAATATCACCGTCATCGCCTTAGACCAAGACGGTCAGCCCGTAAACTTCCGTGGAGAACTTAGTACTTTGGTGTTGGAGCTTAGAGTGCGAAGCAGATGGGACTAATAATCAATCATAAAATACAGTCTGCAGGTCTTTCAACTTCATTAGCTAAGCAGTCGCCAAAGCTAAAACAGCTCACGTTCGCAAACAAATTGGTTCTGCAATCGCTGGGGTTTAAATTGAAAAATGACAACTATGTATGGAAAACGTCTTCGTCAAAACGACAACATGCCTTCGATGTTTGATATCTATCGTAAGCCGATGTTTGACGATTCAATTAGAAAGGCTGAATATAGAACCTATGCTCCATTTATAAAATCATTCAATTGTAGTGACATTGTGGAGTTTAGCATTAATCAAGTTGATTCGTTTTTTGCAATGAGCGATACTTTGTTGTGCATTAAAGGGTCGCTTGAAACACATGGAGCTGGTGACGTAAAATTAGCAAACAATGTTGGAGCCTTCCTATTCGATTCATGTACGTACAGTGAAAGTGCCAGGGAAATGGAAACAGTTCGAGATCCTGGAATAATAAGTGCCGTACGTGCCATGACTTGTTATAACCAAGAAGATTCCAATCATATGGCTATAGCAGGCTGGAATTACCCGAAAGATCCCATTCTCAATGCCAGCGACAAGTCCTTCAACCTTCAAATACCTCTCAAACATATTTTTAACATTTTCAACGATTATCCCATGATTACATGTGGACGTCAAACAATACGATTAGTTCGAGCACGAAACGATAATGATTGCATATATATCACGGAAAAGAATGTCTCTGGTACGCTCACTAGTACAACTGCTAAAATTAACATTACAAGTGTTGAACTAAAAGTTAAACATATCTTTCCTAATGACGATATCAAATTGAATCTCATGAAATCCATTCAAAAAGATCAACCTATAGTTATTCCATTTAGGAAGTGGGAGTTACACGAATTGCCCGCAATTACTAAGGGCGCAAGACGTGAAGTTTGGGCTGTTAAAACATCTACTTCAGTTGAAAGGCCTCGTTTTGTTATTGTTTTCTTTCAAACCAATAAACGTAACGTGGGTACAGCTGACCCGACTTTATTTGACAATGCTGACGTGCAAAGTATAAGACTATCACTTAACGGTGAATATTGGCCTAATGAAAGAATGCAATTGGACTTTGGTAAAACTGACTACAATGAGGCATATTTTAACTATACTGAATTCTATCCCAACTACGCAAACTCTACACAGAAGCGTCCCCTGCTGGATTATTCTTCTTTCAAACGACATGCATTGTTTGTTATCGATTGTTCAAAGCAGGAGGAAAGCATGAAGGCGTCCACAGTTGATGTGAAACTCGACATTGAAGCAAACATAGGCTTCCCCGAAAATACCAAAGTCTATTGCATCATAATTCACGATTGCGTCATGGAATACTTCCCCCTCACCGAAATTGTTAAAAGCCTAAACTAGATGTTGATTAGAGTTAGTATTCGAGTAGACGTCAACATGAGAGTAGCATTTGTAGACATTCAAGGCTTTGTCGTAGATGGGATTTTCGTTGCCAAAGAACTCACCATAGAAATTGGCTTCAAAAGTTCACATTACATATTTTTGCCACCGCAACCATTCTCCACATTAAGTAACGATGATAAAAAGACTACATCATACTTGGAAAGGAAGGTACATGGCATTCGATACTCTTCTGGAGATGTAGAATATTCCAAAGTAAACGAAATATTGGAAAGCAAGCTATTGTATGCTGCAGACTATATTTACATTCGAGGACAGCAAAAAGCGGAATTTCTGCTGAAGAAATGTCACGTATTTGGTGTTTTTCCGCACATTATTGACGTCTGCAAATTTGATGGTACGCCGTGTGCAACAGGAAACTTTGTTCGTGATCCAAATCCCTGCCACGCCTCTGGACCATATTCGTGTACCGAAAGAAATGTCCAACGCCTCCGCCACTGGTTTTCTAATGTTGTATTACCATTATAAATAAAGTTTTTTTAAAAAACATGGGTTTTATTGAAACACTCTGTATATTCATCAACTTTTATATTACATGAAGATTGGAATTTTCGTTTTACAATTTTTAAAATAATTTTTAAAATTAAAACAAATACAGCCACTAATATTACACATGACATGGCGAAAACATTATTAATTTCATTTTTTATATCCTTTTCTGTGCTGTTGAACATGGCTGAATACGTCTTAACGGATAAGTAATTTGCGGTAATTGTCTGCATGCTAGCTCTTTAGGTAACCAGTTTATACTAAGACTGCTCCACGTCTGTCGTACTTCTTCTTCTTCTTCTTCCCCACCAGATAAACTGAGATTCTCTATTTGCCTCATAACCTCACTTTTATCCTCATAAAAAGTAATTTCTTCATTTAATTTACCAATTTTCTTAATAAACTCTTCAATTCGATGACCGTACTTTTCCGAAGCCATATTACAAATGAGCCGTTTGACGTAGCTTGTGACACGTGACGTTTGGCGTAGTACGATTAGCTGTTACACGTGACGTGACACGTGACGTTTGGCGTTGTACGTAACGTTCACCACGTGACATTTGACGTGACACGTTGCGTTTGACGTAGCACGCGACGTGTCACGCATAGTTTGTTACTTTCAAGCCACCCGGTACGAAATTCTTACTAATATTTCAACATAAGTTACTTTTAAGTCCCCCGATAGGAACCAAAGCGCGCTGCCTTATCATCCTAACGGATCTTTCTCGACTACGTCACATTTTACAGCAAGAAGCGTACGGTGCGCGCGCCACATTAAAAAACCCCCAAAACATTCAATTACTGCGTGTCACGCATAAAATATTATATGTTACTTTCAAGCCACCCGGTACGAAATTCTTAGTAATATTTCAACATAAGTTACTTTTAAGCTCCCCGGTAGCGCGCCACCTTATCATCCTAACGGATCTTTCTCGACTACGTCACATTTTACAGCAAGAAGCGTGCACCAGCCCCGCCTTATCATCCTAACGGATCTTTCTCGACTACGTCACATTTTACAGCAAGAAGCGTGCGCGCGGCAGCAATACCTTTCTTCGCTAATAATATATATGAGAGCTTATGGCGGCATGTGTTGAATGCCTTGCTATAGACGCGAAGGTTATGCGATCGAATCTCACTGAAGTTTTTTTTCAGATTTTTAAAACAGGACTAAAAATGGCGGCCTAAAATTAAAAACGCGCGCGCCGCCACTCTCAGCGCCACCAAGCGGAGATTTTTGAAGTAGTGTCCCAGAACTCTCCTAGCACATACTACTCACCATGATTCTAAACGGTGATTTGAATCACCGCAGTGATTGAGTATAAACAGGAAAGGCAAATCAAAAGACAAATATATTATTTATGCATCTCTTATCAGTTTATTTTAAACCACTAAATATTATCCTGATTGCAAATTTATTTTAACCCATTTTAGCCCAACGTTGCCATATGGCAACGCGAAACAGGTATCTGCAAAAATATTCCTAAGGTATAAAATTTTTCTTTTATAACAGAGATGGCGCTAGAAGTCGTTTCAGTAAGCTTTTAGGAACACGTGTTTTCTAATCTATTTGTTTATTATGTCTTTGTACTTTGTTAGGAGACGTTTGTAAACAGGAAGTTTCTGTGTTTATATTCAAAATGGACATTCGATTCGAGTGAGTAATATTTTTTGGTTATATTATTATTTTTTGCGTAATTTCGTAATAAGTATAAAATAAACACATGAAACTTTAGTAATAATGTTGTAAAATAAATAAAATTATTTTTTGAGGTACATTCATAGTGACCGTTATCTCAGTGTTGCCATATGGCAACGCTAGGTCAATACGGAACTATTTAATTATTTCTATCTTTATTTTTTTCAGGAGGGGTTTTACTTTAGAGGAAGCTCTCCAAATGGTATATGAAGATGATTTAGCAGTGGATCAGATAATCATTGATCCTCCAAAAATATGAATCCAACTGAACTATTTGAACTTTTTTTTGATGAGAATGTGATACATTTGTTGGTAGAGGAATCAATGGGGTATGCTTCTTCTAAAAATGCACCTGATTTTATTGTAACCAAGGATGAAATAAAATGTGTCTTGGGTATCTTACTGGTGTCCACACCCAGGCACCCAGGCAAGCGATTTTATTGGGATTCACGCCCCGACATGAATAATCAAGCTATTAGTCAATCGATGAGAAGAAATAGATTTTTTCAAATAATGAAATACATCCATTGTGCAGATATAACATAGATGTAACGGATAACGTTTATAAACTAAGACCTCTAATGAATCTACTAAAAGGAAAAATGTTTAAGCACTTTATTCCAGAAGAGAATCTAAATTACGACGAGTCCATGGTGAAGTATTACGGTCGCCATGGATGTAAACAGTTTATTCGGGGTAAACCGATTAGATTCGGATTCAAAATGTGGTGCATAAATGCTGCTTCAGGGTACTTATTGAATTTTGATATGTATCAAGGCAAAGACTCTAAGTCTACAGATGTAGACAAACAAATTTTTGGAAAGTGAACTGCACCTTTTATCTCTATGCTGAATGAAATTGAAAAAGAACAAAACTTTCAATTTAATTTCTATTTTGACAATCTATTTACCAGCATGAGTTTACTCAAATATTTGAGATTGAAAGGATACAACGCTGCCGGAACTATCAGATAGAATAGGGTACCAAAGTACTGCCCTCTTACATCTTCAAAAGTTTTAATCGAAACGGGACGCAAAGGAGATTATTGTTCTGTGATTGAAAAAAGTAATGGCATTATATTCATAAGGTGGTTGGACAATAATGCAATAACAATAGCTTCGAATGCTTATGGTGTGAATCCTTTGTCTCAAGCAAAAAGATATTCGAAAGCCGAACACAAACATATTCAAGTACCAAGACCTTTTGCCATTAGTCAGTATAATAGTGGAATGGGTGGAACTGACCTAATGGACGGAGATGTCAGTCGATATAGGATTGCAATACGTTCAAAAAAATGGTGGTGGGTGATATTTACATGGTTGATTGATGTATCAACTGTAAATGCTTGGGTTATTTATCGAAAATCTGTGGGAACAAAAATGCCACAACTGGACTTCAGACGTGAAATTGGAAATATATATCTATCTAGATATGGAACTGCGCCTCAAGAGGGAGGAAGGCCAGCTACATCAAGACATAGCATTTCCTTGTACAGAATTAGTGATGATTTAAGATATGATGGAAGAGATCATCTTTTGATACCCACCCCAGAGAAAAAAAAGAAGAGATGTGCAGGTGAAGGATGCTCATCAATCATTCGTACAATGTGTAAGAAATGTAATGTCGGGTTATGTTTGGAATGTAATTTTATATTTCATCAAAAATGATTGACAAACCTGAATAAATGTTTTTAACAATGCATGTGTAGTAATTTTCTAAAATAGTCTGTGTGATCTCATAAAGACCTAGCGTTGCCATATGGCAACGTCCATTTTTAAAAAAACTGCAAAACTTTTTTTGAAAATAATGAATATTTTGGTTTAATTTAACTCAATGGAGATCATCTTTACCAAAAAATTGATAATTTTCGAAAAAAAATTAATTCGGGCTTTAATGGGTTAATATTTCTCCGAAAGAAACAAAAACGATTCACAAAAAAGCGGCACGTTTGCCCTTATCGGTATCGGGTCGAGCCGCATGTTTGTATTTTCTCTTTGACTTGGTGGTGCCCGCCACCGCCGATATACTTATATTATCAATACCGATTGCGGCCTTCTCATTCCGTAAAAGCAAAAGTCTATATTCCTAATACCTACCATAACATCATATAGGCTTAAATCACCGTTTTTTCTTCACATAATATTTGTAAATAATAATATTTTATATCGATTTTCGATCGGCGCGGTTTTCCAGTGCTAGTGTCGATGACGCCGATATTGCAATATTCGGTTGAAACCGCATCTTCGAGAACTGAATTACCCGTAGTGCCAGTTATTTTACATTCACCGGTGAAATATCGTGGTTACCGATATATCGACCAAGACTAATTCAAAACGTTAAATTACTACCTGAAATGTCTACAAAATTGTTAACGACGATAACGTTTACCTTGATAACGAGTTCTACCGGCCTGATCGTCAGTCGGAAATTACCCTCGTGGATGGTGAAAAATGATTAACTCGAACGTGATGGCTACCAGAGCACACAGGAATATATTTGATCTAGTTACCGTTCGCTTCAACGACCGATGGAAGGCTGCCTGGTATTTCTCGAATAGATATGGGAAGTACGCGTGCGTGTCGTACAAAATGTATGGTACACTTTAATGTACGATGTGTGTGCCGTACAATTTTACTGTACTGTCCGTACAATCAAACATTATACTTTGACAGCACCCAACCGGCAGCCAGCAACACACTCACAACTGAATAAAGGGACTTTTGCGTCTTGCACGTACATGTAAATTAAATAGGCAAATATACGTACGTACTATGAATATACTGATCAGATGGATATAATTTTGAACTGATTGCTTATAAAATTTTAGTAAATAAAGTATTCGTATAATTTTTTTTTAGTTAGCTTGACAATTGAGACAATTTCATAATAATGTGAGATAATTTTTTAAAATTTATATAATCAAATTCAAGTAATTTATAACAAATTTTAACTTGAAAATTTGAACCCAAGAATATTTCAGTTAGTAGTGCATTTTCTATGAATATAATAATCACAATAAAACAGTTTTAGAGGTATTATTATTTTGTAGATCCTACAACACCAGCAAGTATTGTGCGTGTCGTAATATAATCGCAACAGAATAGAACCCCGACAAGTACTAAAACTGTTCATTTGTTTAGTACGAGATACGGGTCACGCTTTTCCCTAGCTCGGTCCCGTCGTACAATTGCACGGCACGTACTGTACGGTACAGTTTGATGTACTGTACAGTGTGTACTAGTACAACCCATGATACAATAAAATAGAAGATATGATTTCGCGCATGCTGGCCCCTCCACTCTGACGTCACGCCGAGAGTGACCGCCTTGAATTAGTTTGCAGTTTACATTATTGGATGTGATAATGTCGGTTAATTTTACATTTTTATTGTTGAAAATTAGCAAAAATTAGTCAAAATGAGATGTGTAGTGTATGGTTGTGATTCAGACAATCACGCGAAAGGGTTTGCACACGATGTCAGCTTTTTTACCTTTCCAAAAGACAAAAAAATGATACGGGAGTTGATCCGTTTGTCTAAACGCGAAGTTAAATTTAATACCATAGAATATTAGACCATATAATTATGCTGAAATTGAAAAACAAATGTCACTAGCTCCTCTGTTGGGGGCTATATTTATATTTAAACTCCTAAATGGGCAGGTTGATTGTGCGGATCTTTTGAGTCATATGGGATTAGCATTCCTTGTCAGGGTCTTCGCCATCCAGTTACCTTTCATGTGCCCTTTCATAGAACAATATATGGTGCTATGAGTCCAATAAATATATATCTGTGCTTTTTGAATAGCTTTAATTTTGATAATTTCAATACGACATGGAAAGTGTTATGTATTTCAAATTAATTGGTTATGCTGTATCAGTCTTTATACCTGTCCTTATATTGTATTATTTATTGTTGTATTGTAACAGTTCGAGGAGTTTTCCCGTAATAAATAAATAAATAAATCTTTTCTTAAATCCAAGTAGACAAATAATATTTTTAAATCTTAATTTGATATTTTGTTATTGCCAATAACAATTTCATTATTATTATTATTTTGAAGAATGCTCCACAGTACCCAAGTTGTACTTTATTGTTCTGTAGTATACTTATTTTGGAATAAACAACCGATTAAGTATTAAAATTTGCTAATTGTTTTATTCCTTATATATATACAAATTTAAATGTTTATAAAATCATGTCAAAAAATCCAAAAAGTATAATATGTTTTTGTTTGTATCAGTACAGTAATTATTTACTTTAGTCGCCAATTTTATGATTGAATATAGTTCAGGGCATCTCACAGATGCGGAAAAGTTAGTTTTAATCATTAAAACCGTTTATTTTCTTGTGCGTTACTCTTAAATCTTGAATTTAATTGGATGAAAAAGTGGAAGGATTTAATTTTATTTTAATTATTAATATTATCCATTTACAGATAGACTGAATGGAGATTCAGCCCGAACTGTCGCAGCTCTCGATTTGGGCGGTGGCTCTACTCAAGTTACTTTCGCAGCAATGACACCAGCCAGTTTACAAGAAAATCATTTAATTCAGCAGGTAAATTTGAATAATTTTTATATAAATATGATCGATGAAAAGATTTTAGTTTATGTTCTTGTTAGACATAAGCTCTTGTAATGAATTGATTCTCCCAACATATTTAATTGTTTATAATATCTTTTTTCATATATTATGTATTACATTCTCTCTGTTTTATAGTAAGGAACACTTTATAAATAGCAATATTGATTTATTGTAACCAACAGGTTCACAATTCTAAGTGTTGTTTGTGATAGTGTTTTTAGATGCAGTGGGATGTAAAAGAAAAAGTGAACTGCCTTTAAAAAGTTATATTTTAATTTTTATATGAAAATGTGTACACTTATTTTTTAATTTTACAAAATACACCAAAACCCAAAACTAAATTTTCTCTTTACCTTTAGATATTAGATGTCACTATCAAACATCATAAATCTGACGTAATGCGTTTCTACTGCTATTAGAATAGGATAGAATGTATCAAGTTTATGTTTACTGTTAGTGATGTTAGGTCAGTTTTTTCGACTGTATGTCAATTTTATTTGAAAACAGATTGTAACTAGTGGAGTAATTTGGTGTATTAATCCACTTTGGAGCTACGCTCTATCAACGTGCGCTGCGACGCCTTGAACAATCACGCTGTTGTCACAGACGGTGGACTGTAGTGAAGTCCTGCTTTTTTGCACTTGTATGAATATCACTTCTATGATCACTGTTCTTGCAATAAAATTAGTGTATGCCGTTGATCCGTTGAAGGAACAGAAATTAACTTGGAATGAGAAATCTCTCGTAATGAGAATTGGAAATTAAATGTCACACTGACTTTTACTCTTTTCTTGTCACTTGATCCTTTTTTCTTTAATCGGACATATCGATGACAGTTGTCGCTAACTGTCACGATCCATTGAATGACGGCGTGAAAATGAATATGTTTATTATTTTTCTTTTCAGGAATATGAATTCCAAACAACTATATATTTATTTAATATATAGGTATCATTTTAAGAAAATTGAATAAACATTGAACATATTGAAGGTTTTACCCCTCAATTGCTCAATTATTATAAAATGTTTTAAAATTGAGTCTCGACCCTTACTTTGTGGAATCTACTCATATTAGTGTTTTAAATGAAACTTACTGTTTCTACTCCACAATATATTGTATATAATTTAATTATATTTAAATATTAAAATATCTTATAGTTTGTTTGTTGTTTAAAATTGTTCAATTTTTTTATTCAATAGGTTGCATCTCCGAAGGGTCCTATGCCAGTATACACGAACAGTTTCTCAGGTTTAGGTCTCATGGCAGCCAGGCACGCCATGTTCACTCTCAACCAAACACATTCTGTGAATGTCACTAGTGAATGTGTCAATCATATAATTAAGAATAGAAAGTTCGTTTATCACGGTAAGTTTTTTATAAATGTCAAAATCTGCACTATAAATAGCAAATAAAACAAATTTCATTTCATCAAGATCTTTAAATATTTACGCTTTATGTATTTTAGGAACGGAATATTTCGTTTCCGGTCCCCAGGAAAACTACGCCACATCAAAAGTAAGAGGTACAGAAACGATAATAGGAGAAACTGTTCCCATCGTTAATTTCGATAAATGTGCAAAATTGATAACGAATTATGTCAAAAGTAAAGCAAACCCTCCTCATGAATTACCTCTAAAAACGATATTCGCCTTCAGTTATTATTTCGATAGAGCCACAGAGGTTGGACTGATAGGTAAGTCACTTCTTAACATACATAATACCATATAAATGTATTAGAATCTTATACATTAATACTAATTTTTTTTATTCAAAATGTTCTTTATTAAAATATTTTGGTTCCCTATTTACAAGAAATCTAAAATATCAAAAATGTTTTGGCGATCATCAGAATTCTTGTGTTCTTCCTCGGTGGTGATATGGCTCCTTGCTTCTACAGCATTATCCATAAGTTTTGGTTAAATTTGCAACTTTGTCTCCGGTATATAATAATTATGGTTTCTAGAATCTTTCAGCTGGGATTTAGGTCTATTTGTATCCTTTCATTGTGAGATTTTGTTATATTTTCCATCTTATTGAGTAATTCTTTAACGTTATGCTGTTATGGAATTCTCATAGCTGTATCATCTGTGAATGTACCGTTGTCGAAAAATCGACTGTGAATATTAGATATTGAATTTTATTATAGCACAGCAGGTGTTTTGTTCTTTATTCCTTGTTTGGCTCGGTTATTAACTAAGTTCAAATATGTTGTTTTAAATCAGTGGTTCCTAACTTTTTCTGGATAAGGGGCCACTTTGATTGTTTCGTTGTTCTCAGGGACCATGACGTCCAAGAAAAATGAACTAAGTCAATCCAACTTGCGTTAACAATGTCAGTTTAATGGAAAACATTTTTTATAGAAAATGCGATCTATTGTCCATGATATTTGAATATCAAATCATCCACATATCATATTTTGGCTCCTGCATACCACTGCTTCTTCCGTTTATTGTATTATTAGTAGGCGAATGCAGGTGAACTTCGGCCAAGTCAAGTTCAAGCTAAGGCTCTGGCACTGAGACCACTGCTGGGTCCATTGTACCATTTTTGCTACCTATGCATCCATGAATCCTTCGACGATAGACTCAATCCTTTTTAGTGGATGTCTGCTTGTGCCCCAAGGGGCCATAACAGGGATTCCGAAAGTTCGCCTACATAGCACAAGGTCAACAATTAATGCAATACACACTCTAGAGCAAATACTGCAAAAAAAACTGGGAACATACCAGAAATACACATGCAGTCTTCACAAATTTCAAATGTGCCTTCGATACAGTAATGAGAAAGAATATGGTAAACGAACTAGAAAGATTGAACATCCCAAAAAATCTAAGAACACTGATTAATATGGGTTTAATAAATACAAGAGCAAAAGTCAAATTTCAGGCCATAAAAGCGCATATATTTGAAGTAAATAGAGAGGTCAAACAGGGAGACCCGCTGTCGCCCACCATATTTAATTTAGTAATGGAAGGGCAAATTTAGACAAGAAAAACGTAATGGTGAATCAATAACAAATTATAGCATATGCAGACGATGTTACGATAATAGCAAATACAAAAGAACAATTAATAAAATATATAGATAGGCCAGACAGAGAAGCAAAAAAAATTTGGTTTGTATATAAATGAAGGTAAAACAAAATACATGTATATACGAAGAGAAAGCAATAACACAGAAAACTACGTTGAAACAGAGAAGCACAGATCTGAGATTGTCACTCACTTCAATTATTTAGGAAAGATGGAAAATAACGAATGGGAAATAGGATATTAAAAGGAAATCAAGTCTATGGTCGCAATCGACCAATGTTAAAAAGTAAAACATAAACAAAAAAAAGATATTTATAAGACGATTATTAGATCAGTTTATCACCTAGGCAATGGAAAAAATTCCAATGGCACAAGACCAATTGGACGGCTTATTTCAGTAACGTTCTTGCATCAGATTCAAAACAAAAAAAATTAAATTTTCTTAAATAAATGTTTTCATGTACGTTTTAGAAAAAAGTGTTTCATACAAAAGTTGTAGAACGTGTTCAGTTCTAAAAAAAATTTCAGTAACTTTTTTGCGTCAGATCAAAAACAAAAGAAATACGATTTTTTTTCAATTTTGACAGCCCGCCATTTTGTTTCTACCGGGCCGATTTGGCCCGTTAACGAACTCGTCCAAGATTTTGGCCGAACCAATTTTTGTAGTGAGTTTGGTTTCGATTCGTCAAAAAATGCGCCCTCTATCGTGCTTACCAATTCCGTTATAACACATACACATATATAGAAATTTACTCTACAATAGTCCTATTTCATTCTGAAATAAGCCTAACAAGCACAATAACAAAAAAAAGAGGAAAATGATCTTAAAGTATTAGAACGAAAAATAATGAGAATCATTCTGGGTCCAGACACTATAAGAGATGGGTGTGGGAGGCGCAAAACTAATAAAGAAATAGAGGATGAACTTCAAGGCGAAAACATTATAAGGTTCATAAAAGCATAAATATTACAATGGTCAGGACATATAATGAGAAGAAAACCATCGGAAATGATCAGGAAAACTACAGAGTGGATCCCGATCTGGCCGAGACTAAGAGGAAGACCTAGAAAAAGATGGAAAGATGCAATTAATGAGGATTCAAAGAGCATAGGAATAAATAATTGGAAACTAAAATGTAAAAACAGAGTAGAGTGGCAAAAGATAACGAGAATGACCAGGACCCACAACAAATTGTAAAAAAAATAGAGGAGAAGAGAAAGGGTCCACCTCAATAAATGGATCATAATGCATTGCATTAGCGATAGCATTAGCCATAATCTACAAGGATTGAACGGCTTGATGATGATGATTAACAATTATTGCCAAATTTACAGACATGTAATTAAACATGCAAAAGAAATTCACTACAAGAATAGAATAAAAAATGCGGGTAATAAAATTAAAGAAAACTGGGCCATAGTGTATACTCTAAGAGGTAAATCAAACCCACTTCTAGAACACATCATGTCTGAAAAAGTTGGCAACATATGGGAAACTTTTTTATTGTTAAGTTTTACGAAAAAAAGTTATTCTTTATGCTTTCGAAAATAATACTATTCAGGTATTTACATTTGACATTAGATGTACAGGGCGTCTACAAATTGCAAAAGATTAATAGAAAAATTTTGACCACTTCAATTTCAACTTAAATTTTAGTTGTGCAACACATTAACTTCTATCTTATTTAACAAGTCAACACACCTCAAATGTTTATTTGTTGATTTGAAGTATTTTAGCAATGAACTTAAATCAGTAATAAATAAGTAATACCCAAAAGAATAATGTATTTTCTACTTTAATACACAAAAATAAACGAAATAATTTGAAATCTATGTGGCTCTAATAATGACATTTCTCTTACCGAAAGTCAGTCGAGTAAAAGCTTTCGAGAAATAAATAATACATTCCATCTAGTAAGTGTGCATTGAAATTGAAATGTAATTGTAACTAATGTCAAATATACACCAACAACAAGAAGCGAAAGCCGGCATAAATCGTTTGATGTTTTGGGGGCAAAATTTCGTGACCTTCAAACTGACGTTGAAAGATAACTGAGCATCTTTACTTTACTTTACACAAAGAAAAGTGTTCAAAAAATGTATATTAAATCTTACCTACACGCAAAAAAGTGAAACCAAAGAATCTCAAATAATAATTGCTTATTTTTATGGCTTGTTTCGACAAATTTTTAATTGTCAAAGAAAGATTTAAGCATTCAACCGTGTAATATTTTGAATGTTGGTTGATAATTGGTAAAAACTCATTAAAGATGAAGAAATACCAAAGTATTATTTTCACAATAGGCCTGTTAAACTTAATTTATGAATTGTTAAAGTTAATCTAACAGCTAAACAAACAATGTGAAAAATATACTTTAGCATTTCTTCATACATAAAGTTTTAGCTTCTGTTTTTGGAGTTCCGTCCATTATTAAAAATAACGAGCTATTGTTTAACCAAATGATTTTTATGTTCTATATTGTTATCGAAATTATATGTGTAAGTATGTATTTAAGTAGCGCTGTATAGGGATAGGGTGAGTATAAAAACCAATACAATAATATAGATTATATATTTAGAATACCAGTTTACAATAGAAAGAATTTCAGTAAATGATGATATAAAATTACAATAAGTATGGTTTTTGATTACGAAATTTTTATAATTGATATATTTAAAAGTTATAATTCACTAGATTCTGAATTAAATATTTTACAAGAAAAAATCTACTGATGTATGTGACAAAGAAGTTATAAAAAAGTAGCGACAGTAAACTTGTCTGCATGGTTATCGAAGTTTTGTTGCGTTTTTCAATTATTATCATATTTTGTGCTTTTTTCTGGTTGAACAGTTTATGCTGTTTTTCTGGCAATCCCTCCAATTCATAATAATGATATAACAATATATACGATATAACTTAGACACACATAATATAGTACTTCTTGTGGCACTAGCTTATTTTTTGTGATCGCTTGTAAAGGAGAATTTGTTTGCTTATGTCGTGGATGATCCTACAAAACTGGAGAAGGGATGAGTTTTGTTACTATCCATATGGACGATGTTAGGTACGTGTATTTTATAATGTTATTTAGTCAAACCCATACTGTTACTTTTTAGAGCCTAAATATATAAAAATTTTCTATTTTTCAGTAACATTTTATGTTTAGTATGTCTACAATAAGTGAAAAGAAATATATACGGTCATTTTTCTTGTTAAACAAAAGTAAAACATATATATATATATATATATATATATATATATATATATATATATATATATATATATATATATATGTATGTATAGTTGTTAGGGTTCTGAATCACGCACATGTACATTTCCAAAATATATTACATTTAATATACTTTTATAGATCAACAGGAAACTTCTGCTGTAGGCACCCAGTAGAAACAGCTTACTCTTGAAAATTCTCCAACAACTTCCACTCAAACTCCTGCTTTCTCAAGCTCTGGACACCACGGAAAAGCAAGGTGAAACTAGTGGTTATGGCTGGCTCTAGGGAAACGAAATTTTGCAAAGGAAACCAGAGAAAAGAAAGAAATATGCCACCTGGAGGACTACTAAGAAATGTGTGAGAAATCTCTTGAATAACTTCTGGCATCAATTGTAAAAGCGCAAGTACTACTGAAAGTCAGATAACCTCTAGGTAGAAGGTATTTTGTAGAACACAAACGATTTGCCTTGAAGCTATATTTTTTGGGATCACAGGCATACAACTTTATGATTAAATTATTAGTCTTCCAACAAAACGAACCCTACAAAGAATCACCAAAAAACTTGCTTGCAAGCCTGTTTTAGGTTACGATTCAATATTTGAAGCTTTACATATAAAGCTTCAGACAATGTCCAATGGTAACAAACAGTATACCATATGTATTGATGGGATGTCACTGAAAAATCATGTCTTCTATAGTACTGCATGAGTTGAAGATACTGGACTGATTGATATTGGAACTGGATCAAAAGACCTTTGTCCTGCAAACAATGAACTCGTAATTATGCAAAAGAACTGTAAGCGAAGTGGAGACAATGGCATTTTTTTTGTGGGTACCAAATTAGCAGTAAAAGAGTTTCTTCCTATCATTGAAACATGCATACTAAAGTAGGAGAGCCGAAGTTTGTATGTTGATGGTCTCTCAAGTGATATGGCTTGTTATTTCATTAAACTAGCCAATTGCTCTTTAGTAACTCCTGATAATCCAGTATTCACAGTAGATGTCAAGGAGATTATTTACTTTTTTGATTCTAGTCACTTAATTGAAGCTACAAGAAATAATTTGTTTTGATGGCAAACAAACATCCTGGTCATTTTTAAAGTAGTTTTACGGTCAAGACAAACAGGCGTTTTATATTAGATGTGCACAAAAATTAACAAACAGGCAAACTTATCCATTGAATTTCGACAAAATGAAAGTACACTCGACCATGAAATGTTTAACTGACATTGGCACCTGACACATATCACAGATTTTGTCTTCTTCTCCTTTCAGCAAGTGTTCATGGGTATACTTTGTATGTCCAGTGCGCAAACGGGTGATTATTATTTGGTGTCTTCTTTGGCTAGGGATGTTTTTCCATGGTTTGATATCATCTTTAATTTCTTTAAGTTTCATTCCAGATTCTGCCCAGACAGATGACGAGTAGTTAGAGACCACATATTTCATATATTTTTTCAGATCAGTATACGGTACTCCCTCTTGCTTTTGAAAGATTGGTTCATTCATGGTTTCACGTGCAATTTTATCAACCCGCTCATTGCCAGAGATCCCAACATGTGACGGGACCCACATGAAGACCAATCGTCTGGATTTTTCCCTAATTGTGTGAACATACTCTTTGATGAGTCTTGTCAGGGGATGATCTGAATAAATGAGTTGTATATCTTGTAACGAGCTTAACGAATCTGTAAGAATTAAAGTATTGTGGATATCTTCATGAGCGTCGTTTTTGATTGCTTGAAGGATTGTAAAAAGTTCACCACTATAAATGCTGCATTGTGGAGGTAGTTTGAATCCACTGGATGTATTCGGGTTTAAAAAAGCTGATGCTACTCCTTGGTTTGACTTGGAAGCGTCTGTATAGATGTGAGTATAATCACAATATTCATTTATTGATGAGAGGAAATGATTGTGAAGCAGACTAGGAATAATTACAGATTTGTTGAATTTGGAGAGGTATAGGTTGCATGGTGGCAAGGCAATAAGCCAAGGTGGCGTGTCTGAGTTGTTGTTGGGAAGGGTAACTGGGAAAGTCACATTCAATTCGGAACTGAACTTGTTGATCCTCTGATAGAAAGGGTATGTTAGTCTTCTTCGGTTTTCATACAGATTGCGAAAACGGTTTGAAAAGGTGTTATGATATACTGGATGTTGACTATCAGTAGAGACTAAAGATGCATATGCTAAGCTCAGCTGCTGTCGTCGCAGCTGCAATGATGGCTCCCCAGATTCACTGTAGAGACTCTCAGCGGGCGTTGTCCTGTATGCTCCAAGGGCCAGCCGTATTGCTGTATTGTGTACCGTGGTAACAATTTTCAGAACTGATTTACTTGCTGAAGCATATATTATAGAGCCATAATCGATTTTGGATCTTACTAGAGCTCGATAGAGAAGTAAGAGCGTTTGTCTGTCGGAACCCCAATTTTGGTTTGACAGAATTCTCAGTAGATTGATGCCGCTCTGACATGATGTTCTGAGATGGTTAAGATGGGCATTCCAGTTTAACTTTCTGTCGAAAATCATTCCTAGGTAACGCATCTGTTCCACCACTTGGATATTCCGACCACATAGTTTCAGATTAGGCAGTGCTAGATCTCTTTTTTTAGTAAAAAACATGCACTTAGTTTTTTCTGGGCACATTTTGAAACCAGTGCATTTCAGCCAACTCTCAATCGAAATCACTGCCCCCTGCAAGTTATTTTGGATTGTGGTAAGTTTTTTTCCTCGCGAGTATACCACAAGATCGTCAGCATAAAGGCTAGCTTCTACAGGTTGTTTGATGTTGCTTTTTTAAAACATTTAAGAGTCAATAAAAAGGGAGGAAGTGTTACTTTCAGATCAAGGATGAAGAAATGCAGAACAATCACAATAAGTAGTTAAAAAAAAATTGTAATAAATTGTAATCCAATGATTTCAAATATGAACGATGAAATAAAACAATATAGTTTGTTTAAATCTTCATATATTTGAACTAATGTTCAATTTAAACTTGTTGACGCGTTTCACTAACACAGTAGCTTTGTCAAAACGTATTCGTTTTGACAAAGCTACTGTGTTAGTGAAACGCGTCAACAAGTTTAAATTGAACATTAGTTCAAATATATGAAGATTTAAACAAACTATATTGTTTTATTTCATCGTTCAGTATGGATCTTCGTCAAGTAAAAGCCTCATCTATTCGATTTCAAATATTTAGACTGCACAGAACTAATACAGTTTCTTCGGTAGTGTGAGGAATCAAGGGGGCAATTGTATTAAACCCACTTCTATCCAATTTGAACATGCCTTTAGAAAAGTGTTTTGCCAAAAAATTACCAATTCAAATGAAATGTACTGATGGCCTTCACAATTTATTAATTAAGTTGAATTCAGCATATGTTTGCATTATTCCTGAAACTCACCAAGCAGCAGTTCAGAATGTAGCAATATCATTACCAGATTAAGATTACAGGAACGAACTGACAATTTTACATGCGTTCAATTTTGTTTGTGGCTATTTGATGAAGAAAGCATTATAATGTCACAGGTGTTAAACATGCATAGAATTCTCAAAAGAATGTGGATATCTGGATACAAAGCAGATATTGACATATTTTGAAAAGTATAGGGAATAGGGACAAAAGTATTTATGGAGGCTTTAGGGTTCCAAGTGAACACTTTATAAATTGGAAGAATCATTGATTTACTTTAATGTTTAGTGAAGTGTTTGTTTGCCAAAGTATTTCACATGTGGTTCAGATATTTTAAAACTATTCATTAGATTGAACATATATAACTGCATGAAATGTGAGAATAGGATGTTTGAGTTGAAGCTGAAGGATATTGTAAATGTACGAGTTCCTCCATCTCAATAAGAATTTTAGAAGATCGATTATCTGAAACAAAAAAGGAAAATAGAGGAAGACTATATGCACAGGCTTTATTGTAGACAACGTGTTGTTTTATTCATCCATCACATTTTCCAGAGTCTATTTTCTGAAGACCAGTAGGAACATTTTCTTACATTGCTAGCAAGTGAACTTGGAATGAATAATCGAACATGTTTCCATTTTAACAAAACCATAAAAAAAGACTATTGTATAAGAAAAACAGGACAGTTAGGCTAAATGCAATCTAATTATAAGAAAGCCATCTATTTTTATGCATATTATCTACGAGAGTTGACTCTAAATGATGATTACAATTACCAAGAGATGGAGAAGCATCACCAGTATGTCTTGTGGCGGCTTGAAACGAATGTCCCACTTGCTCAAACGGCATGGTATCTGTAATTATAAAAATAATTGTAATAAACAGCAATTCCAAATAATCTGTTCAAAAAATGTCAAGCATTCTTAGATTTGTCACTCTACACTCTAAAGAATACATAACATTTACATTGCAATTCTATATAGCTATTTAAATACAAAGCATATGGCGATTCACAGATAGGCTAAACGCAATCTAATTATAAGAAAGCCATCTATTTTGATGCAGATTATCTACAAGAGTTGAATCTAAATGATGATTACATTTACCAAGAGATGGAGAAGTGTCACCAATATGTCTTGTGGCGGCTTGAAACGAATGTCCCTCTTGCTCAAACGGCATGGTATCTGTAATTATTAAAATAATTGTAATAAACAAATAAACAAAATGCCAATACGGTATTAATGAATGCTGTCGGAAAGTTATAATTAATTCTGCACTAAGGTGGCAAAAATAAATATCAATAACAACTGATTCTAACAGCTTGAAGACATAGGTACTTTTTACGTCCCCTTTTGGAAGTAAATTTATCCTCAAAGTGGAGTTGACATAACTTATAACTGTTATGTAAAGAATCTAGGGTTTTTTCAAACAAATCTCCAGGGTTACATGCATCCAACCATAACTGTGCTCTGAAATGTAAATAAAGCTAAGTAAGTATATTTATCATATATTTATAAAAGAAATAAACTACTACCAATTTATATTGAATATTGTGTATTATTATTCAACATATTCAAGCTGAACTCATCAGCAGTGACGCTTATTGTAGTGTATTCATTGATTGTATTATTATTATTATTTATGTTATCAAAGACACAGAGACAGAGGAATGTTAACACTCAAAACATAGATTCACGCAACTTATAATGTATAGGTGCAATGAAAGGAAAACATATTTAAAAAAAAGAAATATATATCTATAATTTATTGCATATAGAAACAATTCCTCTTACCTTACAGGATCTTTAGGAAATCTAAAAATAGTTGTTCCGTCTCCATCTCTTGAATGACACCCACGAACTGCACAAGTTCTTGGCGCCATAACTAATATAATAGTTTTTTAAACAATTGAAAACACAAACAAAATATATATTATATTGTAAATAAAGGAAAACCGTACAGCAAAGAATATTTTTTGGTAAACATGTACACAATAAAATCCCATGACATTGACAGATAACTGACTATGATACAGACATGCGCACTTAGAAAATGAATTCTAAAATAGCACAAGCTTCGTTTCTTATTGGGCTGGTGTATTCTTTGCTAATGTAAACAAAATTGAAAACTTTAATGTGTATTAATAATTGTATTTCAAGAAGTAGCAAAAATGCCGTTGAAATTGACTCTTAACGAAAAAATAGAAATTGTACTCATTGTCGGAGATAATTACAAAACCTACAGGGAAGCTGAAGTAATATTCAATAACAGAAATCCCTATAAAAATGTTCATTTTGCAACAATTAGTAAAATAATATGAAAAAATTGAAGAGAAATGGAAAGGTCGATAATAAATTCAGAAAAAAACATCAGTCATGGATCGCAACTGAAGATATTCTAAACCAAATAATGCTCTCAGTAGTAGAAAATCCTAAAGATTCGATAACGAAAAGGTCGGTCACATTTGGTGTAAGTAAATATGTAGTTGCGAAGATATTAAAATATTATGCAGGAGCGGCTTGTAGCAGGTGATAAAACATTTAACCGTAGGTAATTATTATTATTTTCTATATTTCTCAGTTCATTTGCTATAGAAATATTACAATTTGTACATATCCGTGTGTTGTCAAAAATATCGACGACGGGAAATCCAGCTGCTTACTTTCTGTTACCGACAATTTGAAGAAAATCTATGTTATCATCGCGAATTAAACGAACAGTTTATCTTGGAAAATAAAAGTGGTCACAAACGTAACACTGCATTGAATTTGCAAAAGCCATATTATAATATCTCAACACAACAATTAATGTTAAATTGACAATGAAAATGACATTTCAAACGCACCTCATTTGTTTCCCCAGCACACTTGTTTAGAATAGTACAAAATTAAGAGATTCTGGTATGGAATGAAAAATGGTCAAAAATAAAGTTACATCGTGTTTACTGTTTTGATATATAAACCCATTTCACATTATATGTATACAGGGTGATTGCTAATTCATCCACAGAAAGGCGCTTCTTAAAAAAATTACACCCTGTATATTAAGGAATTTGTTAATAATATTGATTATGGAGTAATAAATAAATACCCAGATAACAATACTTTTTATGAAATACTCACGTCTAATTCGTTTTTGATGCAGCAACAATTAAAGAAATATTCATTTTTCAGAATCACCCTATATTTTTCAATTCGATCCGTCAAAATGTACGATTTACTTATTTTTGTCATTAGCTGTAAGCAATAATTAATACCTTCGTATAATTTCATAATTTTAGTATGATCCGTTTTTGAGATTCCAATATACAGGGTGATTCATAACTATTGGTACATAGGCTAAGGGTAGATTATTTGGACGAAAATATGGCGATAGGACCAAATAACCTCAATAAAATATTGCTGTGGAAAAAGATAAAGGGCGTTAAAGTTGAATTTTTTTTTCGTTTTTTGCTAATAATTTCACTGTATATTTATCGATTGTTATCAAAATCGGCACAGACGCATAATTTTATACTGGCAATATTATTTTATGTATTATTTGATATTTTGTTACAGGGATTTCTGATGATAAAATTGACTGGTAACTTTTTAGTGATTTTTATTAGAAAATATGACAAACATGATGTCTACGTAATATTGGTACTCTTGTTGAAACACGATATTCTCATTCGTTTTCGAGAAAAACGCAATTTAACAGTTCAGAGTATCAGAAGGGGATTTCAAATATTGTAACTCACAATTGGTTATTATACTCGTACATGAATGGATATGTCTGATATTTAATATGGTTCACTATATACATATATTGGAATCTAAAAAACGCATCATACTAAAATTATGAAATTATATGAAGTTATTAATTGCTTAATGCTAATTACAAAAATAAATCAAAAACGAATTAGATGCCTCTATCACCCTGTATTCCATAAAAACTATTGTTCTCTAGTTATTAAATGCATAATCAATATTAAAATCAAATTCCCTAATATACAGAGTGTAATTTTTTATTTTTTAAGAAACCCCTTTCTTTGGATGAATTAACAATCACCCTGTATACATATAATGTAAAAGGGGTTTATATAATGTCAGAACAGTAAACATTATGTAAGTTTTTATTTTTGACCATGTTTTCATTCCATATCACATTCTCTCAGAATTTCAAAAACTCCCCCTGATGTAACTG
Source organism: Galeruca laticollis (assembly GCA_963921935.1). Lineage (NCBI taxonomy): Eukaryota > Metazoa > Arthropoda > Insecta > Coleoptera > Chrysomelidae > Galeruca > Galeruca laticollis. Next base: position 40,314,768 of record OY998182.1, read on the forward strand.
AGAACCACCCTGTATATGTTTACATTTTGAACTATCTATGTGTACGTTTGCGTTAGACTAGGACATATTAACGCTACAATCAACTAAAAATGCTTATTTTTTTCTTCTTAATCAAGTTACGTAGTTTTAAAAAATATGGATTTCTCGACTTTAACACCCAGTATTTTAAAAATTAGTCATAGGATTGAATTGGTCCCATGGACACTTTTGGTCAACAAGAAGAGACAACATCATATTCAAAATTTATGACATTTGACGGAACGCCACTTTGCCATTAGAAAAGGGCGGGATCTTTTATTGGAGCTGAAAGAAATCTTACATGATGTTGAAAATAAGAATTCAGTAGGCATTGACAAAATTTGAGTTAAAATTTTAAATAACCTTCCCGATTCAGCATTGCTTACTCTAGTAATGACTATAAATAAATCCTTTGCTCTTGGAAAATTCCCTCCGTGCCTAAAAACAGCTCTTGTAATTCCTCTATTCAAAGGTAGTAATTCAGAAGATCCGAGTAACTTTCGACCAATCTCCCTGCTTTCAACACTCGAAAATCATAGAAAAACTGGTTAAAAAGAGAATGTTAGCTTTGTTTTATTCGCATAAAATATTAACCAATTGTCAATTTGGCTTTCAGAATGCAGAAGGCACAAATGGTGCAATCTTTTCCTTTCTTGAACATGTCTACACACATCTCAACGATGGGGAGGTCGTAGCTGCAGTATTCTGCGACTTCTCCAAAGCTTTTTATTGTGTAAATCATGAACTTCTTTTGCAGAAGATGGACTGCTATGGCTTTACAGGAGTGTGTAATGATTGAGGTCTCATAAAAGTGATAAAAAAAATTAGTTAAATCTAATGAAAAACTATCTGACACTAAGGAAATCTTATGGGGAATTCCACAAGGATCAGTTCTGGGCCCGATTTTCTTCCTTATATATCTAAACGACATGGTTAATCTTTCAATTCAAGGTATTTTTACGATCTTCGTGGATGACACAACGCTCCTTTGGCATGGAAAAAATGTTGATACTATATCTGAAGATATGGATGTTGTGAAACAATGGTGTGACGTAAACTGCTTGAGCTTTAACATAAAAAAACTTACCTTCAACTCTACTATCGACAATTTGTACTTGAATGGACATTTTATTGAGACTAAAAACCAATCCAAATTCCTGGGTATCTTTATTGATAATAAATTAAAATTTGTCCAGCATATTTCAGCTCTACCAAAAAATTGGCATCAGGATGTTATGCACTCCGAATTGTTTCAAACGAACTGAGTTTATCCACATCCAAAATGGTATATCATTCTCTGATTGAATCTCACTTGAGATATGGAGTTGCTTTTTGGGGATTTTGCAGTCAACAACTTTTTCATTCAGTTTTTATTTTGCAAAAGCGTGCGATTAGGTACTTACGCAGGGCGGGAGTGCGTGATTCGTGTAGACCTTTATTTATTAGAGAAAAAAAACTATCACTTGTATTTTCATTCTGGAAACTGCTTGTCTGATTTATAAAAAAGATAATACGGTTGAAACTCCGAGACATACGAATCACGTAACCCGTCAAGCAATAGAAAATAAAATACCTCTTCCTGTTCCAAAAACAAGCCAAACGAAATATTCTTTACTTTATGAAAGTAAAAAGCTGTTTAACCAGATAAATTACGAAATAAGGAAGGAGAAATGCTATAGAAAATTCAGAAATCTTGTTAAAGAAGTCCTTACAACAGAAGCGTACTACAACCTTTAGGAATAACACAGTGAAACTCTCTCCACCACCACCTTAACAATTTTAGTATACTATTGAATTCTTCTCGCATCGGGTTCTTCACATTTAGATCTGGTTTGTCCTATTGCGTCTTTTGCCACAAAAGTCAGCCTGAAAAAAATTAATAATTATTAATAATATATTATAGAGTTTATTGTAAAATGGTCTTTTGTTTATTTCAGACGAAGCAACAGGTGGCAATATATTACTTAAACAATTCAAAGAGGCAGCTGAAAGGGGTGAGAATATTCACTATTTTGTTTTAATTTATATTCTATACCATAATCTTTATTTATAAAATCAAATCATTTACAGAATTTTTAATATAAATACCATTGTAGTTGGTATTGTGCCATAGTACTGCCAACTAAATAAAATGTCTTTAACTATCTGTAGAAGTTTGAAGGCCTACTTGTTTGAAGTAGGCGATAACATCGCCTGAATTAAGTTCCCTCATACTAGTGTATGTTAGCTTGTGCACGCCGAATACATGAAACCTAAAATGAAAGTGTCTGATATTCGCAAAGAATGTGTTCGACAGTCTCATCTTCTTGTTCACATCCGCTACAAAGTGGAGTGTCAGACAGATCCAGTCTGTGGAGGTGTTTCCGTAGGTGGCAGTGACGAGTCAGAATACCCGTTCGGAGGTTCTGCCTGTTCATAGTCACGTATTTTTTGGCTACTTTGCTGTCTGGATACTGTAGCAGTTCCTTGGCAAGCCTGCAGTCTTCTGCGTCGTCCCATCTACCCTTAAACTCATTAAGGGAGTGTTCATTTAATAGGTCGGCCGTCGCTGACGCCGATAGACCAATGCAAGTGCCAGGTCCCAAGAGTTTTTGGGAGGCTGCCTTCCTGGCGAGCGAGTCTACAATACAGTTTCCTTTTGATTTCTCATGGTCCTTGTTCCAGCCTAAAGTGACCGTGTTGTTGTTACAGGCTTCGATTAAGGCCATGTGACATTCTAGTACTAGGCCTGATGTAATGCGTGGTCTTTTCAAGGCTAGTAGTGTTTGTCTACTGTTCATAAGGATGTATATACACAACGCAAAAGTCTAGCAAAAGTAGTCGTGTTTTTACCTGTAATTAACTTGAAAAAGTAATACAAAATGTATAGTTTTTGACTGTCGTTTAATATGTCAAAAACATTAATTTCTTTGCAAAAAATAACAGAAAACTGAACAAAACAGATATTCTAAAAACGACTGTCTTTTCAAACGTTTAAAAAAACACAAAAAACACAAAAAATAAACTTAAAATAAAGTATGGCCACTACGTTGATTTATCACAGCTCTACATCTAGCATTCATGCTAAAAATTACATTGTTAATGTCTGCTTGAGGTATTTGTGTCCATTGTACTCTCAGAAGGTCTCGAAATTGAACCTCATTGTGAATGTTGCCCATAAGTGGAGTAATTCGTCATTGGAGCATGTGCCATATGTGCTCAAGTATTCAAGTCCGGTGAGTGTGCTGGCCTTGGCAATACATCAATACCCTCATTATCCAACCAGTTTACTACAATACGGACATGTGGCCGAGCGTTTTCATCCATGAAGTGAAAGTTATCTCCAACAGCACCAGAAAATGAACGAACGACAGGTTGGAGAATAGTATCCAAATACTGCTGACTTGTGAGAAAGCCGCGTGGGAAAATGAGCTCAGTTCTTCCGTCAATAATGATTCCGCCCCATAACATTAATGTGCCACCTTTGTATGTGTACACTTCCTGCACATGTCGCAAGCGTTCCAAATTTCCGGGCTGTCTCCACAATCTAGACTCATTGGTGAATAAAACTGTAGCCCAGTCATTGTCACCAGATTAATCGTGCAACGCGATTGCATCTAGACAGAGGTGGACATCTCAGTGGTCGCCGACTACGAAGATTGGCTTCATGGAGACGATTCCTCACCGTATTACTGCCAATTGTCACATTGTTTGCACGCTGTAATTCATTAACCAACTCGGTTGCTGTGATTGTCGGTTGCTCTCTACCGGTTAAAACTAAATACCGGTCTCGAGCGGCGATGGTAGAACGACCACGTTGTGGATGCTGCTCGGCTGAACCCCCAGTGTCTCTAAACCGATGCTATAATCGACTTATGACGCTTTGCGAGACTCCCAACTGTTCGGCTACTTGGGTTTGTCGTACACCAGCTTGAAGGAGACCCACAGCCGTATTCATCTCATCCAACGTTAAATGTTGTCATTCCATGGTAAAAACACACTATCTTTAACACACCTACTAAGCAAGAACAGTATGAAATGACTAAAATCGGAATTAAATAAATCATTAAAATGCCAGTTTTTTCGTCCCTTGTGAAAAACGTTCTAAAACACGTATTGTTATCTCTTATGCAATTTTTTTTATAAAAAAGTAAGTATTTACACTAACAGTTACAGTCGAAGCAAGTTTATATGAACACGTAAATTTCTATCATTAGTTTTAGGATTTTACAAAAATTTTGCGTTGTGTGTATTATTACCTGTGATTTTCCTTTTGGTAATCTCTTGCAGCTATGCAGAGAACAGTGAGCTCTGTTTGAGCAACACTTGCATTGCGGCCCATTGCCCATTTTATGTTTAGATTCAAGGATCTGGAAAAAATTCCATAACCTGAGCCTACATTGGTTTTAGACCCATCTGTGAAGATGCGGATTGTGCCCTCTTCCAATGGGTCGTGTGCACTATTTTTAAAGATTACCTTGTAGGGACTGTGAAAGGCATATTGCGGTGGAATCGAGTCCGTATTGGCCTGCAGCGGTGGGACCTCCCTGAGGACCTCATGCCACAAGTTACGTCTCAGTTTACCGGATCCTACATCAGGTTGTATACTGGTAGAGCGTAGACGTGTCATGGTCATAAAATCAACCTCCTTGATGTATATGTCAAGGGGAGTGAGACCGAGGATTATCTCCATAGCTCTTGTTGGTGTGATTCTCATGCCTCCTGTTGTGTTGAGGCATAGTATTCTTTGGATTTGATCCAGCTTTTGGACGGCTGTCAGCTGGTTTGCTTTAGCTCCCCAGGAAATCGCGCCCTACGTCAGCATAGGTCTGATGATGGCAGTGTAGATCCAGACAGCGACCCTAGGTGACATTCCCCAGGTGCGGCCGATGATTCTACGACACTGTTCATAAGAAATATATGCTTTTTAAACTCTACTTTCTAAGTGAGAGTTCCATGTTAACTTACTGTCGAAGGTGACTCCTAAATATTTCACATCTGAAGAGAAATTAAGTTTGGTATCTAGGAGCTTTGGGGCTTGATGTTTTACAAGCTTCCTTTTTTTCGTGAAAAGAACCATCTCCGTCTTTTTTGAATTTATTGACGGTGAATGGTCTTTGCACCATTGTTCTATGATATTGAGGGCCTCTTGTATTAAAGCGCATAGTGTCTCCTCGAATCTTCCTGTTAGCAGAATCACTAGGTCATCTGCATATACTATTGTGTAGAATTTGCTATCGTTGAGGCGGCTGACCAAGGAGTCTAAGACCATATTCCACAGTAGTGGCGAGAGTACCCCTTCCTGTGGACAACCTTTTACAACCAAGCCTCTGATGGTTACATCATCTACACTGATTTTTATTGCTCTTTTTGAGAGCCTGTTATATATCCAGCCATTTATGGTTTGGGAGATATTCTTGTTAGAAAGTGCGTTTGTTATTTTAGGAAAAGTGGTTCTACCGAATGCACCTTCTATGTCTATGAATACACCCAGGGTGGACTCCTTTTTTTCCAACGATCTCTCGATGCGGCCCGCCACGAGATGACGAGCCGAATCGGTCGATTTCCCTGGAGTGTATGCATGTTGATTTGGATGCAGTGCATTTTGTGTTATCACTACATCTCTTATGTATCGTTCGCACAGCCTCTCCAAGGTCTTCATTGAATACGATGTGAAGCTAATGGGTCGATATGCTTTTGGAATGGAATGGTCCATTCTTCCTGGCTGTGGTATGAACACAACTTTAACTTCTCTCCAACCTTTTGGAATATACATCAGTGCCAGTGAGGATCTGACCAGGTGCGGCATTAGGCCATCCACACCCCACTGAAGTAGGGCTGGATAAATGCCGTTCGTTCCTGGGGATTTAAAGGAGCAGAAGCCAGATATGGCCCACCTCAGTCTGTCCGCGTCGACGATCTGTCGTGATATATGCCTCATCCTGACAGTTGACATTAATAGTTGAAGGCTTTCCTTTAGGTTGGCAGTTTTTGTGCCATCCTCTCTGGTTAGTATACCGATATGACGGTGGGGATATTTTGAGAGGGCTTTTTGGAGTCTAGCTGCTTGGGGGAAATCTTCGATATCCTCGCAATAGACTCTCCCATGCTTCTCATTGTTTTTGTCTAATGACTTTTTTATACTCCTTGAAGTGAGACTTGTATGAGTTCTTCGAGTCTGGTTCTTTTAGCCTTATTAAAAGATTTCCTCGCCGTCCCCCTGGGCTGATCAATCCCAGGGCACCAACACGGAGTGGAGGCTCCATCAAGATCGACCCGGCTGAGTGGGCAAGTGTCTTATAGGCATTAATTATGGAGTTTTGAATGGTTTCAGAATAAATTTGCAAATCTCCTTTATTGTTGGGCAACACATCCTCGACTCCTCGCAGATCCCCTTTCAAACAGTGGACATATTTTGTACTGTCCGTTTTCCTGGGGTCGCGAGTTATTGTAGCGGTTGTGAGCGTCAGTTTTATTTCGAATTTTATCCAGCGGTGGTCCGACATTGAAATATCGTCGGATACATGTCAGCCGGAGATTATATTCGATGTGTTTATAGTAGATAGGGCAATATATATTCGCGTTTGACTGCAAGAGTTAATAAAAGTTGGTTCAGTACCTCTATTTAGAATACAGAGATTCTTGTGAGTGATGTAATCATAAAGAGACTTACCTCTAGTGTTAATATCTTTGCTGCCCCAGCTTACGCGGTGAGAGTTTGAACCGCAGCCTATTACCAATTTAAGCTTCTGGGTGAGACAGTGCTGCACAAGGTCCTCCAACTCCTCAATTGGTGGTGGTTTAGCTGCGTCTGAGGGGAGGTATGCGGATGCCAGTATTAACACTTCCTTTTGACCTTTCTGTGCAGATTCAACCGTCACTACCGTTAGGTCGGGGGACGAAATATGCGTCAGTGGGTGCACCACATCGAGCTTATCCTTTCAGTTTTGAAACCGTGTTCCTTAGCGTTTCGTCTTTATCGCAGGTAACTCTGATTATTTCGCCAGAGTGCGACCATGACCTAAAAGTAGGTGGCTTTTTCTGACTGCCGGAGGCGGACGTGAGGGTTTCGTCCAAAGCCTCCATTATTTGTATTTTGACAAGGTCTTCATTATCGGTAATTATTTTACCGTATGGATCGGCCTTGTCTATAGTAGCTATCCGTAAATGGCTGGTAGCTGCTTCGCTGTAGCTCTTTGCTTTAGCGTCCATCTGTATCTTCTTTCCTCTGGAAGAGTTTTCCTCCGAGATGTTGGAGCGGATGCGCTTCTTTTCTTGGGGAGCGACGCGTTTCGGGCCTCTTTTGGAGGAGGAACTGGCATCGCCACCCTTGCATTTTTGGCCGCTGGTGCCAGGTTTAGATAGGGAGATGCGAGAGGCGCTGGTGGTGTCTGCCTCGCTTTCCTCCCTTTCTTTGCCTCAACACCGCAGATTCTTTTACCTCGACGGTCTTTGGTGTTGTAGGTGTACGTTTTCGTTCATCCTCCGGTTTTTTTACCCTATCCCCATGATATAGTCTCTAAATCGGGTCGTGAAATCCCCGCTTTAGATGGAGACCTGGTTACTTGATATCATCTACCATAGGCGAGTATATAGCGGGTGCTGCTTAAACACATAATGTAAAATGGACCACGATGTTTAGCTTGACGCTTTTTACACCTATTTCAAATGGCGCGTTAGTTCAATTCGTACCACATGACCATATTTGATGCTCGAAACCAGTGTCAAGTGTCATCATGAAAATATAACTCACAATTTCCAAACTTCCTACAATCCTTAACTACTCCGACGATCAGACAACACAGCAATATCATGACAACATAACTATGACATGAAAACGTTTTTGTAATAAAAATTCTGTGGATAAATATTCCAGTTTTTTTTAGTATTAACAAATTTTTGCTTTCAAATTCATCTATTCAGTGTGAACAAATTAACTCACTGTAGTAACTCTTGTATATTTTTAGTCTGCCATGAAGCTAATGCGGAACAACCGTTCATGTGTTTGGATCTAACGTTCATTTGGATATTGTTAGAACAAGGATGCGGCTTGAAAGCGGACACTAGGATATTCGTAAGTAAACATTTTCATTTTACTATTTTACAGACAATCTACAAAAAAGTGCGAGGTAAACACAAATATTATTTCAGGAACCAGAAAAAATTAGTTCTACCAATTTGTATAAAAGTAAACGCAACCAATTTATTTTGTTTATTTCTTTTTGTCATGTTTCTTCTAATATATTTTTATTAAGAACCTTGGATATTGTCATTATGATGGTGAGCTTTGTTCTTCTCGCATCGGGTTCTATCCATTTACTTGGCCTTCAGCGTCTTTTGGCACAAAAAATCAACCTAAAAAATAAAAAATGTACTAATAATATATAGAATCTATTGCGATATTTTAGCTTGTAGTTTATGTTTGATAATATACTTCGGTCTTGATGTATAAACTGATTCGAAAGAGCATCGACGCTCCTATCCAGATCTTCAAGAGAATCGTAAGGCGGTGATGCCATGGGATATGTTAAGTTGCAAATACTGACTTACTTAATCCTTATGTTTTCCTAACCTTTGCAGATGTAAAACGTGCTTTTGGCGTAGGATCTTTTTTCCAGAATTCTCTCCTTATCTTCCGGTCATTTATTTTGTGTAGGACTTCTTGTAGTTTCTTTCCTCTATTTTTGATTGCTTTGATATCAATAATAAATAAATAATCTAGATATTGGGCCCCCTCTGCCACCCCACTACTCCAATTTTGCTGTTCTCTAATTAGTCATCTGTAATTTATGGGATTTTGAGCCTAGGTTTATTAATTATTAATTGAAAATAATCTTAATACCTTTTAATTTTTATTTGACAACTGTTATATATTAAACTCAAAACTGTCACACAATTTTTTTGATTACTATAGTTACACACACTAAAGTCCCAACATCATCCTTCATGTATTCCGTGTCATCTTTCATGTCCCTAGATCTTTGGGTGGTGAGGGTAAGTTATACAGGAGTAATTGTACAGGGTATAGCCGTAATGGAGATCATATCAAAAATCATTAAGATGTCAGATTGAAGTGAAACAAAAGTTGAATGGATGTCATTGCATAGTTGTTAGGAATGGCAGCATATCTACCCTGACAACGTATACACTGTGTCCGTAAAGTATGGAACAAATTAATTTTTAGCTAAATAGACCATTTTAAGAAATAATCCTGAAATACGTCGATTTTTGATTTTAATTTACCGTATTTTAAAATAATAATCTAATATACAGGGTGAATTACTTTCGAGTAATGACGTCACCGTCATTTTTTTTAAATGGAACACCCCCATTTTGTCTCAATTTTCGGATTACTCTAACTGAGCTGATTCCAAAAATGTATCATATGTTGATTCCAATTGGTACAGGGTGGACAAAAATACAATAGTTTTGTGTGTGCTCATAAAGTAACGCGTAACATTCTTTATTAGTTAAATTAACAATATTATCAAAAATACTTATTGTCTAGCGGCAATTGGTTTAAATGTAACACCCTGTAGCTTGTTACATTTTTAGATTAATAAAAATGAGCTGTTTCCAAACATGTTTGGTACTTGTGGTCTAGCAGACAGAATATGAAAGAAATTATTTCTTATTAATTTTAAAAAAACATAGTCATCTAGTTTATTGTGAAATGTCATTATTTGTTTAGTAATTTATTGATGTTCAGTGACAGTTTAGTACTACAATATTTTTGGTATTCGTGAATGTTTTAATTATTGCTTAGATTTAATTTGAATTAGAAATGGAGTTAAGTGTAAAACAAAAAATTGAAATACTTAGGAGGATTGGGTATGGAGACAGATCGCGAACTCAGATGGAAGTGTGCAATTTGTTTAATGATAAATATCCAGAAAGACTTATAACACGTTCAACAGTCAGTAAGATTGAAAAGAAATTTCGAGAAATTGAAATTGTTGAAAATGTACGCAAATCAGGTCATCCCTCTGCAAATGCTGGCTGATACAGCATTAGATGTTTTACTTAGTTTTGAAGAAGACGCGCACATTTCTGTGCGTAAAGTTAGTCGCGATATCGGTGTTAGCAAAACAACGGTGCACAAATTATTAAAGCTTGAAAAATGGCATCCTTATAAAATCCAACTTCTGTATTAATTAAACGAAGATGATCCCGATAGAAGAATCCAATTTTGCGAAATAATGATGGATAAATGTCACCGAGACCCTCTCTTGATACAAAACATTATTTTTTCTAATGAGGCCACTTTCACGTTAAATGGCGAGGTTGACCGTCAGAATTGTAGATACTGGGCAAAAGAAAACCCCCACTGGATGCGTGAGCATCATACACAATACCCGCAAAAGGTAAATGTATGGGCTGGAATTGTAAGAAATCGAATCATCGGACCCTACTTTATAGAAGGTAATTTAAACGGGGCAACGTACCTTGGATTTTTAAGGGGGCATCTCGTACCCACTTTACGTAATTTGTTTCCTAGCAGACGTAATCTTGGAGGTTATGATGAAAGTTTATTGTTCCAACAGGATGGTGCACCTCCACGTTATGCTGTAGATGTTAGAAGGTACCTAGATGAAGTTTTTCCGAACAGATGGATTGGTAGAAGTGAACCTATTCAATGGCCAGCGAGGTCACCAGATTTCAATCCTTTGGATTATTTTATGTGGGGCCATCTGAAGACTGTTGTGTATCAAACGAAACCAGCAAATATTCAAGAATTAAAGAGAGAATTCGGACAACAATAAACAATATTTCTCAAGACACAATAAACAAGCTTCAACAAGAATTTGTACACCATTTGTGTTACTGTCAAATACACCAATGGCAGCAGTTCGAACATTTATAAAGTCATGTATTTCATCATAATCTGTCCGCTAGACAATAAGTATTTTTGATAATATTGTTAATTTAACTAATAAAGAATGTTACGCGTTACTTTATGAGCACACACGAAACTATTGTATTTTTGTACACCCTGTACCAATTGGAATCAACATGTGATACATGTTTGGAATCAGCTCAGCTAGAGTAATCCGAAAATTTAGACAAAATGGGGGTGTTCCATTTAAAAAAAATGACGGTGACGTCATTACTCGAAAGTAATTCACCCTGTATATTATATTATCATTTTAAAATACGGTAAATTAAAATAAAAAATCGACGTGTTTCAGGATTATTTCTTAAAATGGTCTGTTTAGCTAAAAATGAATTTGTTCCATACTTTACAGACACAGTGTATAGTTCCACAGGTTCCGTTGCTATGTTGGGATGGAAAAAAACACACCATTCAATTTGAAGACCCAAATTTAATTACCCTTCTTTTTTTAAAGTCACCAACCTATTTAAATTATGCCGATGTTAAGTAGCAAATTTCTATAAAACAAATCAGGGTTACAAATTCAAAAATATCTTTCATGCCATTTTTTACCTGACTTGTTAAATTAGATGTTCTTACCTAATATGCATAGTTCCAATAAACAAAATTATGGCTTACACTATTTCCTATTCCCAATTGTTTTCTTTATAAAAATTTGTAATAATTTTTCTTGTAAACTCTAATTTCCGAATTGCCATTAAATATTACTTTGAGTGAATGTAAAAGACGAGTACTCAGTGTGTATATATTTATTAAATTCAGCTAAGCGCTTTCGGCCATTATCAAAGCTGTCGTCATAAAAACAAAAGATCCTAAAACAGGTGTCAAAAAACATCCAGCTAACAAAACTGAAGTAATTTAACAATTACGTAACATCATACATTACTTCAGTTTTGTTAACTGGATGTTTTTTGACACCTGTTTTAGGATCTTTTGTTTTTATGACGACAGCTTTGATAATGGCCGAAAGCGCTTAGCTGGATTTAATAAATATATACACACTGAGTACTCCTCTTTTACATTCACTCAATTTATATCTAGTGTGTACAACATACCCACAGACAGTTCCAAATATTACTTTACCTCAACGTGACTGCTTCGTTGATTATACAGGATGTAGTCGAAATAAAGACGTTAAATACTCAAAAAGACATTAACATGTTATTATTGTGTTGGGGTGGGATACACCACATTATGTCACATTATGTGTTTGTTGGATATAGTCGTAATGAATCCATATTTTCCTTGGTCTTCCTCTATTTATCTTATTTATTATTCCAGCTTCAAAAATCTTCTTTTTATCCGTTGCTCATCCATCCTTTTCACATGTCCGAACCATCTTAGTTGGTTTTCTTCTATATATGATTCTATAGGTTTTATGTTCAGTCTTTGTTTGTATGGTTCATTTCAGATAAATTATAATCTGGTTTTATATTCTCTTTCAATTGTAGTCCATGATTCTGAGCTATGCGTTAATATCGATATGACTACTTTCTTATGGAATTGTACTATACTTTTACTCAGTTGAAAATATTGATTCAAATTTATCAATTAGTTACATAGAAGTAGCCTAGGAAACAAACAACTAATCAGGGCCCTCGGGGCACGTGTCCAGGGCCGCGCGGTCGATATTGGCCGTGTAATTCTCGTCGGATCAACAAACTATAACCAATATTTATCACCTAAAACCTTCTTCACCTTTGCTCAATTAGGATTTTTCCTGTTTATCTGCATCTTACTGTTGTTGTTAATAGTAAGTTGTCTCTTCACATTTTCTTTGGTCTTCTAGTTCTTTCATATGTGATCGTCCCATTCTTTTCCATTGTTTTTTGCCCATTTATTGATGTTTTGAATGTTGTACTGTTCTCGTATGCTTTTATGTGTTAACATGTTCCTGAGTGTTCACTCTTTATTGATCTTAGAACTTTCATTTCCTTGCCGTTTATCATTTGTTTTGTTCTTTTTGTATCTGTTCATGTTTCTGCTGCATATGTTAGGGTTGGCTGCATCATACACTTTTATATTGGTTTCGGTGGTCATGTATTTGATTTTCCAAACTGCCTCTCTTAGACACCCACTAATTTTCGCTGCTTTCGTTGTTTGTTTTTTACCTTTATTACAAAGTTTATATTGCTGCTTATGTCAATCCCCAGGTATTTGAATGTCATTACTTGTTTGATGATTTTTCTTTCCACTTACAGTTTGCACCTGCGAGGTTCTTTACTGATAACCATTCATTTTGTTTTATCCACTGATATTACCATGTTGTACTTTTTAGGGGTGATGTTAAAAACGTGGAGTTTTTTTTGCCTTCATTGTTTAGCTATCAGGCGTGTTGTCAGAATAGCACATTATTCATTCATTCGTTTGGGTTGTGCCCGGGCACTTCATCCAAGTCATTGTACCATTCCCAATATCATCTAAACTCTAAAAGCTTCGTGTCCTCGATTAGGCCACTGCTTCGGGGGATTTTGAATAATTCTGGTGGTTGTATTATTTCCTTTCCAACATGCTTCTGCTTGATTCCTTGTACGTTCTTACATAAGCAGAGTATGTGAGTAGGTGTTTCATCCCTTAGTTCGCATTTCCCACAGATAGGTTCACTGACTTTTCCCATTTTGTGTAGATGTTTCCTTAGGGTACTGTGTCCAGTAACCAAGTCGGTAACCGTCTTCAAATGTCTCTTGCTCATTTTCAATAACCTGATTGAGAGTGTTCTTTGTTTAAATTTTTCAGTAAGCTTTTTGTGTGAAGGTGGCTTGCTGTCAACCTCCATTTGATTTGGTGTTCCTTGTATAGTCTGTTTCGGATTTCCACTCCTTTGTGATTCTACAGAACGGTTCCGGACCTATGAAGTCTCCTTTAGAGTCTTGTTTAGCTAGCTGGTTCGCCAGTTCATTGCCTGCAATCCCTTCATATCCTGGCACTCAAACTAGAGACACTTTGTTGTCTCTTGTCGTGTAGAGGAATGATCTTAAGCACTCCTTCTTGCAGAAGCATTTGTAACACTTTTTATATGGTTTTCACCATGAATGATGTTAGACTGATTGGTCTGTAGGATTTAGCTTGGGTGTACGTTTCTTTCTCTGGTTTGGAAATAAACACAATCTTTGACTCTTTCCATGCAATTGGTATGCAACTGGCACCCTAAAGAATGGCTACTGCATAATATCAGAACTAAAAGACCCTTTATGATGTCAATTTCCTCTTGCATGAGCTTGGGAAATATACCATCTGGTCCTGAAGTATTGTAAGGATCAAATGAATTTACAGCATATCTAATAAGATGAGGTCTGAAGATCTCATTTATTAGTTTCCAGTCCTCTTAGGTAGGTAGCTCTTTGGCTACCGGCCTGTTGTCGTAATTTGAATCTATGTTTGCCGAGCCTGGAAAGTGCACACTAAGGAGGTGCTCTAAAGATTCTTCATCAGTATTTGTGAACTCTCCACTCGGCAACTGAATAGAACCTAGTTTATTAGAATTATCCCTTTTGAGAATCTCGTTAATTCTGACCCTGTCGGAGACATCTTGTATGTCCTCACAAATTCTCTCCAGGATCTCTTCTTTGATTCTTTTATTTTTTCATTATGTGTACCTTGTTTAGCCTTATATGTTCCCCAATTACCCACCTTTCTCACTTTGTTAAAAATGCGTCTCGTTTCTTTCCTTAGTGTGGTCAGCTCTTTGCTCCACCAGACGGCTTGTCTGGAAGAGCGACTCTCCATTATTAGACAGTTATGATGATACAAGGTCACTTTGGTCTGTTGCAATTATGCAGCTGTTCCCTCAGCAGTTTTAGGTCTGCCTAGGTTTGTGTGGATTTGAAAATGCAGGTCCTCTTTGTAAAATCCCCAATCGGTACACATAGGATCCCTGTATGTTCTAATAGCCGATTTTTCTACATCAATTTTGAAGTATATATGGGCATGGTGAGACACAGCTGCTTCATCCGATACATGCCAATACCTTATCTTCTCCCTGACTCGTAGAGTGCAGAGAGTTACATCTATTGATGATTCCCCACTCAATGTTCTAAATGTTGGCATATTGCCCACATTCGCAATATTAAGTTCAGTAGTACATAAATTGTCAAATAGTATCTTACCTCTGGTGTTGTTGTCCTTACTGCTCCAGTTGAAGTGGTGTGCGTTGGTATCAGCCCCTACAACAACATCCAGTTTGTGTCATCTAGCATATTCCATCAGGTTCTCCTCCATAATAGTCCCCGGTAATGGTTCTTTCTGAATCGATGGGAAGATATATAGACACTATTATTCCCCATCTTTTTCGAGTTTAATCTTTGTTGCTACCATATCACTCGTACTAAGTTCCATGATTGGCATCAAGTTATATTTAGATCTGTAACAGATTACTTTAGTACAATTAGTTCCCATTTCCCCATTTTAGCCCCTTTGCTTATCAAAGATATACTGATCTTATTAAGCACTATTCTATATTCTTCTCGTTTACTTCAAAACCTTAAAATATTTTCGTTTAACATTAATGACTAAGTACTGAATCATATAAAAAATGAATTGGCTACTCCAAAACACGTCTGCACTCATTATATTAATACAAAACGTTAACCGCTATCGGCAAAAATCGTTCTTAAACTATTTGTCACTGTTACTTGACGTTTCGTTTGCCATCAGCACTCTAGGAAACCAGGGCATCTAGTCCGTATAGGCTATGTTTTATTGTCGTCATACATAGCAACATTAAGGCTGTTAGGTAACAGAACCTCTTTCTTAGGAAACCGTAGTTTTAGCCACTTTCCTCTTATTTGTGCACTTTTTGGAACGTATATGAACAGTTTTTGTGACCTACTTTTGCACATCATTTGTAAGACGACCTATTCATTTTTAAGCCTTTTAATAAGATTATTTGTAAGAACTCAGTCGAGATCAATTAATTCTGACAGATCATGAGCTTTATTTATCTGTGACGTAGATCATAGTTATGTGACAGTAACTCTTTTTTTATTTAGCTTCACAAAAAAATAAACGGACACGAGATCTCATGGGCATTAGGAGCAGCATACGATGTACTCAGGGGCAAACAGACTGTTTGAAAGTGATTATTATAAACGACGAAATTCAAATGCATCATTTTGTAAATTGGTATCAATTTTCTATTTATAAATAATTAGTGTAAGGTCAACAGGTTTGGTTTTATTATACATTATTTTAATTACGTAATGATGGTGCAGGATGATTTTGATCGTAAAGGTAGAAAATTTGTTTCTTAGAAATAATCAAAATACAGTTTTAATTAACGAGGGAGAAAATGCGATAATTTGAACATAGTAAATTACATTATGAAATAGTTTGTATAATATCGCGAATTTCTTCGTTCAAAAATTATTTTATCCCTAAAATAAAATATATTGTCTTTATGTGAAAAAATGAAACATTTTATTTTATAAGATTTAGTTTGCAAATAAACCTCGAAATAAATAAATTTTCTAGTATTTAATGTAAAATATTTATCAAAGTAAATTAGTCTGAAACTGCGACCAAATATGTAGAAATGTTTTCATCCAATAATTTATATCTATTACAACTTTAATTTTAATAATATCAAAATACTCTATAGTTGCCCTTTGAAACAAACACAGCTCTAGTTCCTAAAAATTAAAATTACTAGTAATAATGTAGAGAAAACAAGTACATCGAATGAAAAAACTGCATAATTTACACAAATTTATAGATGTTTTACATAAAGCCGGTTTCACACGAGGTCATGAAGAACATAGAGCACCAACGACCCAGTCGAAGTGGGGAAAGTAGTAATTGTGACCTTGTGTTCACTCCAACATAGGAGTACGGAATGAATGAGAGCATCGTTGTTAAAATATCGTCATACTTTTTGAGTATTGCACTTTCTCTTGTTTACGACCGTTGTGGAAACAAAATATGATCATAAAGAAACAAGTCGATTACTGTGACATGCGTAGAAAGAGCAGCATATTTCCGTTCCTTTAGCAAACGCCAAATATGCGTCTCCCAACCCAACTTCCATTGGATTGCAATAATCGGACTTGTCGGGCAGTGTCGTCCTCAATCTAAACGAAAAATTTGTCACACAATAATAGCACAATGCAAAATGGGAGGACAAGTAATAGGACGCCTCTGCACAGAGAATTTGCCTTTATCGACAAGAGTTCTGAAGGGAGTAAAATGGGTTAGGGGCCATTCATTAAATTACGTAAGTATGATTTTGGTGATTTCGACCCCCTACCCTCATATAATGGTACATAAGATTTCTTTTCATATGTTACGTTCTATATTGTTTTTAAGAATAATAAAATGTTAGAAAAAGGATCAGTTACACTAAAACTCCGCGGACGGTACAAGAGAGTAAAAGAAAGAGGTTAAAGCTGTCATTTTTTAATAACATGAAAACTGCGGTAATTTTAATGTTGTGAAAAATGTTAGTTTGACTAAAATAATTTGATATACTGACTTGAATAATTTTTTTTCGCCCAATGCTATTGCTTGAAAATAAAAAGAATGTTTCATTTAGAATTGATAAACATGAACATATTTAAGATTTTAATGGACATTAAATGTCGAAGTGTACTTAATAGAATGAAGAAAATCCTTCAGCATCCGAAATGAAACTAGATTTCTAATATCAAATTTCGCATTATTAATTATTAGTAAGTATGGGTTTTACCCCCCTCTCCCCTCCAATATAAAGGCAGGGGAAATTGTTTTAACCCTCCTCCCCCACTGGACCCTTACATAATTAATGAATGGCCACTTAGTGTGCAGGGGGCATGCTCGCCATTACGTTTAGCGTTTGCTGTATTATAGTAAAACTTTATTTATTTACTTTCTTTAATGTTTTTCGATGGTTGATTATAAGTTTTATCAAGTTATTATTTTTTTAAGATTTTATTATTGCTATTATTATAATAACTCTCGATAGAATAAATATTTTACTTGTTACTCTGTTAGATGGTAGATTTATTTCTAATTTGATTATTTTGTAACAGTTATGTAGGCCAACATTTTTCCAAATTTTAACATTTACTTACGTGTATTTTGATATCTATATACCGTTTTACACAGTCACATAAAATAAATAAGTACATGAATATCAGGGTTCAGTTAAACACAACTTACATTATTACAGGAAGAAATGTACAATACAGTGGACCCCCGGTTATCCGAAAAACGTTTTGCACGGTGTCGGACTATCGAATTTGTCAGATTAGTCCTGCCACAGACCCCCCTATGGTCCGGAATTTTTTGAAAAAAAGTACCTCTTAATCAGACAAATAACAAATCAAAATGATAAGATTCTATCTGAACTACAAATCATTCTACAAACATATAATATTGTTACCGGTTCTCAAGGAAACTTTACCCAACATAAATATATATTAACTTATTAAGAATAAACTAAAAGTTAAATTTGGGGCCTATTCATAGTTCTTCGCTCATATGTCATCAGTTACTGTTCACTATCCAGATCATAAAGCCCCGAAATACATATCAGTATCCTGGCCAGTGGTAGTGACTTCTGCATTTTTTTTCCAAATGTTATTTTTAACGGTACTATTTTTGAAACTCCTACTTTTAATTTGATATAATGCCTAGATATTCTCTAACTAAATTTATTCAATGCTTATCTTGATCAAAAGAAAATTTTGACATTGTTTCTATATTCGAGCGACAACGCTCTACCACAGAGAGATCTCAATAAATGATTCATTTTGATGTAGGAATACGAACCCCTGCGGGGCTTAGTTGCTGAGATATAGGGTGTTCAAAATTTTAAATCAAAATCAAAAATTTGCCATAAATCAAGAACGCATTTACATTTTTTTTTTCAAATTTGGTGACCAATATGCTCCTTAATAACGTAATATTTTGACATAAACAAACTTTGGAAAAATTTAACAAGTGGCGCGCTGTCGGGGTTAGTTGTCACTTTTATCCCCTTATTTTTTACGCCACTGGAGCAAATTATTTTTTAATTTTGTTTTAAATTGCCTGATTATTTTTAGTTAAGAAACTAATAACCTTTTATGGAGCTAAAATGAACGGTGTTGTAGAAATTTGCCTCTAAACAAAAGTCTGCAAACATGTAAGTAATTTACAAATTAATTAATTATTCATTTAATTTCGAATAATGATTAAGCGTAAGTAGTTCAAAACAAATACAAGTTATTCATAATCTCAATTTCAAACAAAAATGTATTACAATAATAACAAAATTGGCAATGAAAATAAAAATAATAATGACATAAATTAAATTTAAACAACACCGTATTACAACAATAACAAAATTGACAAAGTTACAGTAGTTGTTAAAACTGTTGGCCACTTACTTCAATACACTTCTTACACCGTTTTGTCATTGAAAAACGTGTCTTTGAGAATAAATCTGGATGGGATTGAATGACTTCTGCCACAGCTTGAATTCTAGCTAATAGATCTTGTTGAGATTCGTATTCGATTGTTTCGTACACTAAGGACTTCATATAGCCCCATATTAAAAAATCGATAGGATTTAAGTCAGGTGATCTTGGAGGCCAACAATTGGGTCCACCCCGAACAATCCATTTTTCTTTAAATCGTCTGTTTAAGTAATTTCTTGCCGCTGCAGCAAAATGAACAGATGCCCTATCGTGTTGAAACCACATGTGTTGTCTAATATTTAACGGTACATTCACCAACAATTCATCCAACATTTCTTCCAGAAAGCGCGTATAAATTGCTCCATTCAATTTTTTTGGTAAAATGTAAGGTCCGATTAAGCAATCTACAACCATACCCACCCACACATTAACCGAATATTTATACTGAAATCCCCTTTCACGAACAAAGTGCGGATTTTCTTCATCCCAAACGTGACTATTTCTAGAGTTGAAAATTCCTTCCCTAGTAAATCTAGCCTCGTCTGTATACAGACATATTTTGAAAAATTTCGTTACGACACTTTTGTAAATACCTGTTTGAAAATTCCATACCCACCTGAAATTCTCTAGGTTCTAATGCTTGAACTCTGGCCAATGTGTATGGATGTAACACTTGTTCTTTTAAAACTTTCCATACAGTAGAATGGTCCACTCTTGAAGTGTGACCTACAGTTTGAGTACTTAAAGGTTGCCTTTTAAAAATATTATTTAATATTTCCTCTTCCAGATGCACAGTCCTTTGTTGTACATTGCTTTCCAGCATTATTTCTTTTAATTAACAAGTTTCCGGTTTCAATACTTGCAAATGTAGAATGATGTGGAATTCGACGATTGCCAAATCTTTGTTGGTATAAACGAGCTGCCATTCTACCATTTTTTCGAGCTTCCCCGTAAATCATAAACATATCGGCCAACTCTTCAAATGAAAAATTCATTTTATAACAGTAAAATTAATGTGAAAACTAATTTAAATTTCTATGATTTAATCTACCAAGATCGTGTCAAATACACAAAGTGTCACGAACTATTAAAGATATGTCACGTGCCTGCTAGATTATAATTTAGAAATATTGAGTAGTATTTAATTACCTGCAGACTTTTGTTTAGAGGCAAATTTCTACAACACCGTTTATTTTAGCTCCATAAAAGGTTATTAGTTTTTTAACTAAAAATAATCAGTAAATTTAAAACAAAATTAAAAAAAGAATTTGCTCCAGTTGCGTAAAAAATAGGGGGATAAAAGTGACAACTAACCCCGACAGCGCGCCACTTGTTAAATTTTTCCAAAGTTTGTTTATGTTAAAATATTACTTTATTAAGGGCCATATTGGTCACCAAATTTGAAAAAAAATTAGAGGCGTTCTTGATTTTGATTTAAAATTTTGAACACCCTATATCTCAGCAACTAGGCCCCGTAAGGGTTCGTATTCCTATATCAAAATGAATCATTTATTCAGATCTCTCTGTGGTAGAGCGTTGTCGGTCGAATATAGAAACACCCTGTATACACAACTACCTTGACGCAATGTGTCACCTGAGCGACTGCGTCCAAATCAAACTCATTTTGGTATGGACGCACACTGTCGACGGACACGCTGTGAGTCGAGAGTATGCTCGGCTGAGCAAAGTCAACAAAACTTCTTCTTACAGTGCCATATCCGTGATCGGATATTGGCGACCTCACACTTCTACCTGTGTTGTGCTCTCCAGTTACTACATATAGAAGGGATCTACAGTTTAACGGATACGAACGTCTATGTTGAGAGGCTGTACTGGGCAGAATACTGTCGGTGCTTTGCCATTGCCTTCTGACAGGTGGCTCTCTGAATTGTTAATTATGATGTTATCTAGGCCCGGATCCTCTTGGTTAGAAGATAGAGCACTATTCCACTAGACTATGGAGACCACTCTAACAAAACAGTCTCATTATATTTCATTGAAATGATTTGAACGCAGCACTAAGCAGACTTTTAGCTATATGCTGCGCACTATTCTATCAAACCATATTTACATGAGAACTACTTTCAATATTGCGTCGATATAAGACGTCAATGCACTGGCTAAAATATTCCGTAATAAACCACCAGTGTGGCGTCAATTTATGATTTCATTATCACTGACTGCGTACTGATGTATATTTCGGAATACAGGTAGAGTGATCGACTTATAAAGTTGGTAGTCTCGTTTGTGAAAGGGACCAGCCACCTGGCTGATTACCGCCTGTTTTTAGGTACTGGCTTTTATGAACAGGATGATAGACATGTGCGCTGGATTAGATGGAGGCCGGATTACGGTTGGACCACTGTATCATCGTCCAAACGATTTATTTTTGGGAGAATTTTTTGTATTTCATCATACTTGGCCGAAAGTACGTACTTCCAACTACAATTTCGATACAGAAAGTCTCAACATTTCTGCATTGACAGATAAGTGCACATAAGGTCTGCTGCAGTAGACTGAAAGTAATTAATTCATGCACTGACACTGATACATAAGGCAGTATCTAGTCAGTCACCATAGCTCACTTAACTCTTTCGTTCGGGTATAAAGAAAAATAGTAGGTATGCACTAAAGAGCCCTGCACTGCGAGCCAGAATGGCCGAAGCGAAGCCCTTGATACTATAATGTCCCTGTGGAAATATTTTTATATCATTTAATGAGATAAAATTTCAATAATTAATTGTGAAAAAAATCATTGATTATATATTAATTTAGTTTTTTAAAGTCTTTGTTGGCCTGTGTATTTTCAAATTGTCGATTTTTCTTGTTGATTCAAGGAATGTAGAAAATTGATACTAAAGGAATTACAAGAAAATCGTGCCTTATATTAATACAATACAGGGGTTACTACAAAAAAATCATCTAACTTCAAAGCCCAATTTATTCAAAAATATTATACATACAAATATGAAAATAACCACAAAATATTCAAGTTTTATATTCCCCTTGATCACACGACACACCAGTCGGTAGTTAAATTCATTCCACACATTTTGTAACATGATACGTCATTGTCCATCGTTGCATTAATGATCTGTTACTTCATCACTTCTACCGTTTTTAGTAGTGAGGGTACATAAAATATGTCCTTAATGTATCTTTATAGGAAGAAATCACACAGCGTTGAATGAGATGACCTGGGAGGCCAGGATAAGAAAGCGAGATTAGTTACGAGGCGAATCTTTTCCGTACTGAAATAACATTACACTGCTATAACATTTCGCATATTTCAGCACGTAGAACTATTTTTTCGCTTTGCCTGTATTTGGTTTAGAATAACTGAAAGATACTGAACTAGTGCTGCAACACCACCTGGTGTACAAAGCTTCTAGTTCGGGTTTTGAAAATGAATGATTCTTTTGTAGTAGCCCTGTATAACAAATCGATGCCACATAGACGTAACTGTTTCAATGATTCCATTTTATTAAGCTTCTGTCTGTAATTCTTTTATCTCCATACTAGTATGCCAATTTTGCGGTTGATTTGGTGACGTGTGAGTCGTTACGTCTTTGTGACATATTACAATACTTACTGTTAGTTTCTGGTTTAGTTACGTTTATTGGCTGTGCAACAATTCCACTTAAATTTAAGTGTACGTCAATAAAAAAGAGGTTTTACATATTGTAGTTTTATTTCATACCAATTGAAAAATTATCCCAAACATTTTCGTTCATCTATGATTAATTTAATTCAACTAGAAAATGTTTTGTCCTGTTTCTCGTCTTAAATACGTAGAACAATAATCATGTTTACTTTAAAAGTTTTTTGCCTGAGAATAAGAGTGAATATAATATAACGAATTAAGTTTTTAGAAACATTCTATAGGAAACGATATTTTATTTCTTTCTATGTTGTTCTGGATTACTAATAAATAATTATCACAGTGGCAACGGTGTATTGGTCAGTCACTAGTCGTTAAATCGAGCCGTTGTAGCAGCCGAGTATTAAAAGATGAAAAACGTCCATTTTAAGATGACGAAACATACCCTAAACAAACTCCTCAAATCAAGAAACTGTTTGTCGCTGTTGAATGGTTTACTTATATTTTAAAAATAACGATGAAGAGTATCATTTTCCTACAATACTATCCTGAAATCCTTAAAACTGAATTTTCCTCACTTTTAAAACCAAACCAACATAACAGCAACAAAAAATGTAAAAATCCTGCGAAATGTTACCAATTATTTTGTCGTTCGAGTTAAATGTAAGTCACGGGTATAATTGCTCCAACAATTTTATTACCATTATGTTGGATAATTAATTTATTGTATTAATAAACCTTTTTGTTCACAATAAAATATGTTACAAGTACAGTAAGAGAAAGGTGTGATTCTAGTGCTAATCTCTCTTGACAAGCACTTCCGACATTTTACTTTAAGATTCATGAGAATACAAGAATTAATCATTTTCCTAACTCAGAATTAAACTCGAAACAATTCTTAGTCTCAATGAAAGGAAAAAGACTAGAAAAATAATGGATACAGGTCCTACAATTTTTTCCAACACAATTTACTCGTTGGAAAATATTTATTGACGAATTTCATGTCTCGACTTGGTTTTTTTTATGGTAACTACCTGGAAGATGATAAACTTTGCACCACTCTCAATAAAGCGGCTCTTGAAGAACCATAGAGATAATTACATTCTTAGGCACTTTCTGTTTTTCCTTGGGACTATGCTAGTGAATTGTGAAAAAATTTCTATTCCATAGATAGATTAGAAAGTAGAGATTATTAAAACTATACAGCTTCTTGCATATTAACAACTACATAAAGAACAAATATGTAAAATGAGAGGAATTCAAAATCTACATAATTATTTGATTCTTTGGGCCAAATGTGAACCAACGGCTTATGGTATAATCACGCCAACAGCTTGAATAATTCTTCCTGAGTGTTTTATACTCAAATTAATTAGCTGGAATGTATTCATATCTTTCGTTTGCTACAACATTGGTTGCAACGATAAATCTATCATCTCGGGTAGATTACCTCGTTTACGTTATCAATACTGAGAAAAAAATGTATTTTTATTTTGACTCACTCTGTACTAAATTTAAAGAATCATTCGATCATTAAAAAACTATAGCTACAACAGATCATGATGATAGTATAAAATACAGGATGATCCATCTAAACTTACTTAAAAACGATTTAACGAATATTTGAGAGAGTTTTTAAGCGTACAAATACAATGGTGATTTTAGGGGTAGTTATAGTTAACTATATTAACGATTACATTGCAAAAGAAAAGAAGATATTTTAAGCCCTATAAAAATAACATATTCAGTTTGACAGTCGCAGAGTTGACGAGTTGAATATATAACCCCATATTTGCGAATTATCTTCAGTTTTTATTTAAATAATAAATAGGTACATCAATATTTTATAAATTTAACCACGGAAGAAGCTTTAGAATATGTTATTTAATGTTAGAAAGGAACCTAACAGATTGGATAATAATTAAAAAAAAAGAATTATTTTTGAAGATATTTTAGAAATGTGTAACAAGGTTTCCTTTCTTTAATAGTTATTACAAGTTTCCGATATATTTTCATTTGATATTACTTATAGCCCATTATACCCTTTAACTTCTGTGTAGAAATAATTTTATATAAGTTTCGGAGGATATTTTCATTTACCCTCTGGCTTCTGGTGTTATGCGCTTTATTTATTATTGTCTACTCGCTAGCTCCAGAAGCGCAACCTCATCCCAAGCTCAGTTCGGTCGGGGGTGGGTATGCGAAAATTCCTATTGTATTTGGTTGTTAAAAAATGGACGCCACCAGTTAAATTTTAATGAGCCAGCCCTAACTAGTAGACCGCCACGATGGTCAGGATATATAAGATGTTAAGTATTACAAGAGAGGAGAACAAGAAACACCCCTGTAATGAAAATTCCATATTACTATTTACACAGAAAAAAGAGACTATATACAAACAACTTCTTCACCAAAACGGAAGGAAATATACATAATTGAAATGCGCTACTGTGACGTCACGGAACCGCTTACAAAAGAAAATATAATACTTAAACCTATTGTAACTATTTAACTACGCTACTATCCAAGGGGTCTGTTCGCCTCTAATATAAGTTTTCGTAACCAAGGTTTCACATTAATTCCACTAACGTAAACGGAGAGACTATACTTATTCTACTTATTCTCTTGGCTTAACAGAGATGGTGTCCCCTGACTGAGACCCTCCGTTAGAGGGTTCTTATTCTATTCTCTCTAAACTCCTTTTTTTCCACTCTACAAATCCACATGCGCTTTTACTCCTTCCACAACTCTCCTTCGACACCTGATTCCCCAAGAAAGATAAATTCTTGACACTGTCAGATTTTCTCAGAGAAAATATGTAACAACTTTGTTAACAAAATCAATATCATTTTATAAAATATTGACTTCTAAAACTCCTAACATAAAAACTATTGCAGATTTTTCAATCAAAAGTTGCTAAGTGTTAACAAAGTAATAATTGTGAATTTTGTGTAGGGATACTTTTACAACAGTTAGTGCATTTACTGGTATCTTCAAAATTAAATTATTGACAACAAAGTGTATGATATCTGTGTATTAAACAATTTCAGTTTCATACATTTTATATTGTTATTGATAAGAAACCGGTCTCATTAGCTGGATAATTACTATCGCAGGCCCATACACCTGTTATCAGGTGACAGGGCCGTATTATTTTTCGGACACTTCATCATGAACCCCAACCAAAATGTTTCGACTCTTCCACATTCTCAGTCTAGATCAGATATTTCCCGAACCTATTCATCAGCAGCTTCAAGCCCCATCTTCCCTTCAAAAGAACAAGCAATCGTCTTCAGTGCATTAGATAACATCTGTCTTCAAGATTACCTAATTCCTCTGGGTAGTATAATCCAGCCAAAAAACATAATCTTTTTATCCCGGTTATCAAACAACCGGATATGCATGTATTTATCCAATAAACAACTAGTAGAAACTTTCATGAATGACTACGGACAAATAGAAGTTAATGGAATGGTATTCAGTGCTAGAAAACTAATATCACCAACAGAATCGTTTTCTCAAATGTGTGCCCATCTATACCTCATAATATACTGATTAATGAATTACAAAAAATTGGTTTAGCCCCTGTTTCACCCATGACATTCCTGAGAATCGGTGCATCTCTACCGGAATATACTCACATATTGAGTTTCAGAAGACAAATATTCGTCAGCCTACACAACTTACAGCTTCCAGGTTCATTTATACTTGATTTCGACAACACTTCCTACAGAATATTCATTTCTCAAGACAATATAGTCTGCTACAATTGCAAAAAACAAGGCCACATAGCATCTCAATGTTCTGAACCTATAATGCAACCTACAGTACTTCCAAATGAAATTCCTTCAGCACCGTCTCAAATAAATACAGTAACGCAACCAACAAATACAAAAGCTGTCTCTGATATACTTACAACTATGGAAACTTCTCAAGCAACCGTCGATACAAGCCAATCAAAACGAAATTTTGACGAAATCGTTTCACCTGAAGTGAGTCCACCCATCACACAGTGCAATGAATTCCCTGTACCCAAAAATAAGTCAAAAGCAAAGAAGTCAAAGCTCAACTCTAACTCAAAAAATGAAGATAGCAACTTAAACTTAATACAATCACTTGAACCGGCCAAAACATTTATCAAAAAACCAGTCTCCTCCATTTGTGCTCAATTTCGATCAACTAACTCTTTTGCTAAGCAGTCTAAGCGGATCTTCAGATCCCATTAGTATTATAAAAGAGTACACTACAGATATTTTAGCACTGCCTAGTATGCCACGTCTAGTATATCCCCACGTAAAAGACAAATCAACGAAGCGCAAATTAACTTTACTTAAAAAGAAAATTTTCGCTCAGCTCGGTGGTAATTTCTCAGATGACGAAAGCGACGCCTCTCAGTTAAGCCAGAACTAACATATACAAATTAATTCCTTAAATTCACATCAATACTACAATGGAATATTGATGGATTTTTCCATCGCCTTGCTATGCTTCAACTCATTATTGCTGAACAAACTACGGACATAATATGTCTGCAAGAAACCAACTTAAACCCTCAAAAAATATACAACTCTGTATCATTCAAATGCTTTCGAAAAGATAGATTCGCAACCAACAATATATCGAGTGGTGGCGTAGCAACATTAGTTAAGGATACATTAGAAGCAAGTTTATTTCCCGTAACAAGTAAATTGGAAGCCATAGTTGTTAAAATTAAATCAGACAATGTTTATTTTATTTGTAATCTCTACGTACCGTCAAGCACTCCTACAACTTACAATGAACTAAAAGATTTGTTTAGTAAGATACCGGCTTCTCGCATTATAGTAGGAGATTTTAATAGTCACAACATTATATGGGGCTCGTTTCATACTGATGTTAGAGGGAATATTGTAGAAAAAATCATATCGGACCTTCAGCTTAACTTTCTTAACGATGGCTCTCCAACAAGATTTAACGTCAACACTGGGAACTCATCAGTAATTGATTTAAGTTTGTGCGACCCCCAACGTACTCCTCGCCTTTTTTGGGAAGCCCTTCACTACACATACGGCAGTGATCACCATCCTATCCTTATCAAGAACTCAGAAGCCCTGACTCCTGAAAGTTTTGTTCTGAAATGTTGTTTCGACTCCCCAAGTTTTTGACAGCTCTAAAGCCTCTGATTTAATTTCATCATAAGTAGATGTCTCGGCAATACTAGTTATTTTACTTTGAAGTACAAGGTTCGAGCAATTAAGTATCTTTGAAAATAAAAGAATCAAGAATTTAAAGTTTTTAATTAATAATTTTTGATTGTATTATAATTTAAGTATTAAAAAGATTAGTTAAGCTCATTTCTAGAGTTAATGAACAACAAGAGAGAAGCAGAAAAGAAACGGCACTTATTTTACCATGGCGCCTTGTAAGGTTCAGCAGACGAAAGGTAAGTGCTAGAGTTTAGGTATAACCGGATTCGGAATCACCATGGCCTGAAATCTCTCAAATGGAGTTTTTTAATACAGAATCATTCATTAACTGGAATGACTGTTTAGAATGGAGCTTCAGCGGACGAACGGTAAGTGCTAGGGCTTAAGTATAAACAGATTCGAAATCGGCATAGTCTGAAACCTCTCCAATTGAGAAGAAATCTTCAATTTCTTATACAGTGTCATTCATTAAACTGAAATTACTGTTTAACAGCCACATAATTTTTACTTCTATTTGCTTGGATTCTTTGGTGGTTGTGGTTAGTAAGTTTATCATATTTTATAATTTTTATTCCAGTCATTTATAATCTATATTAGACTGAATTTAATGTATTGTGTATTTTTAATTTGAAAAATTAAATATACAGCGTGTCCACGGATGGGGTATCCTATAGGTGAAAAAAGGCCCTTTAGAAAAATGAGTTTGACACCCCTGGTTTAGGGCGTATACTTTTCTACTGGGTGTTTCAGATTGTTTTTTGTTCTTTTAGGTTAGAATTATTCAAAAACTTAACACGATAAAGAATATAAGTATTTTAAGGGCTATTTTACCCCAAATATTGATATTTCAATAAAAAACGAAAATTATCATAATTTATAAACATATTGAATTTCCTCACTAAAACGCGTAAAACTGTCATGTCTTTTTGAATGACGTCAAAGTTTGCAAAACAAACGTTTGTGTAAGGTTATGTGGGAAATATACCCACAGTAGAATGATGTTTTGTTTTGCTCTGGTAGGCGTTGTTCGGATTTAAAATTCTTCCTGTGGCAATACCTTACAATTATGATACCACTTAATCATGTAGCATTCACGTGGCAACCCTGTATCTTCCTAAAACACATCTGACAATGCCCCACACATCATTCTAGAAAATTAGGCGTTAAGACTCTCTCTCAACGCACCTCACATAAATACGTGGCACATTGCCGAAATCGCTCTCTTCACATAAAATCTTCGACAAGCAACGTACTCTGCAAATCATAGCTTAGACACCGCTCTAATATACATTCTAAGTAGATGGAGAAGGGCGATTCTGGGGCGGAAGTATCCAAACGGCATTGTAGGGGTAACCCACTCTCGTAAATGACACGTCATGCGCATCTGCAAATTGAAACCACCCGAAAAATTACTTAACCAACCCCCTGGAAGTAAAACCATAAGGGCATTAGCATGTAACTTTGTTATTAATGGTCGTATTGAAGTGAAACAAACGGCATTATGAAGGAAAGAGGGCATGTAATATGGATAAAAGAGGAAATCCTGTAAGCAAGTATAACCATAAGGGCATTAGTGTCTAATTTTTTTATTTTTACATAGTCGTATTGAAGTGAGACAAACAGCCTATGTAGTAGGGGCGAAATTCTGCTTGAGCCATAAGGGAATTAACGTTCTTATTAATAGTCGTATTGAAGTGAGACAAACGGCATTAGGATAGTGGGGGAGGGGTAAAATCCTGCGTGAGCCATAATGGCATTAGCATTGTTATTACTGATCGTATTGATGTGAGACAAACAGTATTAGCATAGTAGAGCGATGCGGAGTATAGTCATAAAGAAATTCAAGATTTTCAGTGGAGGGATGCTTACGTTCAGTCTACAGGGTGTAGGCATAAATAAGTTCGATGGTAACAGGGTGTTATATCGTTCATTCATTATACAGATTATGATCATAAATATGTTTATTATACAGGGTGTAGTAATAAAACCATCTGTCGCCAATTCTGTCAACCTACATTGCCGTGTACATCATCTGTTGTCAATACTGTCTACCTACATAACCGTCTACATCATCTGTCGTCAAAATTGTTAACCTACATTACCGTATACACCATCCGTCGTCAATTCTGTCTACCTACATAGCCGTCTATGCCATCTGTCGGAAATACTGTCTACCTACACAGCCGTCTACGCCATTTGTCAGAAATACTATCAATCTACATAATCGTCTACGCCATCTGTCGAGACTGAGTCATGCAGCCATCTGCCGTCAAAATTGTTAACCTACATACCCGATTACGCCGTCTGTCGAGTTGGATGGTAACAGATCATCTCGGGTCACATCAGAACGCATCATGTCACCTCAGATCACGTCAGGTCATCTCAGATCACGTCAGGTCACCACAGATCGCTTCAGGGCACGTCAGGTCTACTTAGGTTTATAAAGAGACATACATATGAATATCTTTCAGATACAAAAAATTAGACAAAACGTGTCTGTGTGATTAAAGAAAAAATAGAATCGAAGCTTGTGGAAAACAATACAAAGAATAATGATTGAAACGATTTTAAAGTGAAGATGAATATTTGAAAAAATACCCGGAGAACTGCAGTGACCTACGGTCCATATTACCTTGGGGATCAGTGGAAGTTTGGTAATAAAGATTTATCATTTTCTAAAGAAAACAATAGAAAATGACAAAGTATTTTCGGAAAGGGATTGTTAACACGTTAACTGCCATGGCGATCCCAGGGACCGCTAATCGTCTTTCCGTCTAGACCATAGCGGTCCTGCTGACCGCCAGGCAATTATTTGTTTAACATGATTTCCAGGCCAGCGGACCGCTCGTATGAGGTATTTTAAAGCATGTATAGGACCGCTTGGCCCTGGTGACTGACTGAGACACAAGAGTTTTTTTATTTATTTTTTTTAATCTCTATTTTGGCGGTGTTATTTTTTAATACGATTGAAGTAAATTTAAATACGGTAATTTGGTAAAAAAGTATATTTCTTATAATAATTACTTTTAATGGAATACAAAAGTACACAACTGAACTATACTAAAGTACCGATTTTTTTTATTTATGAAAACTATTGAAACAATATAGGCAAAAATACGGATTTTCAATACAGTCAGTGCAAAACGTTATAACTTTTTTGACACCCTCAGTTTTTTTAAAAAAAAACGATACAATATTTTCGGATTTTATGGGATTGTCCTTCTTTTTTTTCTAAAGAGTGCTCAGATTTTCGCTTTCGTCTGTTACTTGTGGATGGTACTGCAACATCATCCAATTCATCTTCTTCTTGAAAAATCAAAGTCTCAAAAATTCTCTCGCGAAAGTCTGTTATAGACATGGAGGAGTCATTAATTTTTTTAAAAAAATAATACGAATTAACTACGCTGGTACCAAATAGAACTTCTATAGCCAGCTTCTTGTACCACTTTATGGTATTCCTCAACGCCGAATTGTACGATGCCATTTGGTTGGACAAGTCTATAGAACTATTTCCTTTGTTATAGTCTACAACAGCGAGAGGTTTTGTTTTTGTTTCATTTTGAACTTGAATTTCTTGCATAACATCTGTATGCTTGGTTGACAGCAGCAACACGTCTCTTTTGTCACGCCATTTCATTACGCATATTTCCCGTTCATTTTCTGTAGCTACAATTTCACCGCGCTTAAGTTTCTTTTCCGTGACCTCTTTTGGGTTTCCACGTCTGTTAGATCGCAATGTACCTAGAAGGTGTGTCTCTCGATCCAGCAACTTATTTGCTAAATCCATACTAGTGTAATAATTATCGGTGACCATAGTTCTGCCGTTATCTAACAGGTTTTCAGCAAGTGTCATTACCACATTTGTAGGCACGCTAGCACCTGCATCTTGTTCCTTTCCACAATATATCTTCATGTTATAAGTATATCCTTCTGAACTACAAAGCTTAAATATTTTAACCCCGTATTTATGGGTTTTTAGAGAAATATACTGCTTGAATACAAGACGACCTCGAAAAGGGACTATCGATTCATCTACACAAACTGTACTTCCAGGCGTAAATGCATACTTAAACTTCGCGATGAGCCTGTCAAAAAGTGGCTGGACTTTGAAAAGTCGATCACCTTCTGGACAACTTTCATTATCGGAAAAATGCCATAGTTGTAACAATAACTCGAGACGATTTGTACTTATAACTTTTGATATATTTTCATTCCGAAAAAGTGGTTTTCTGCTCCAGTAATGACGGATTATTTGCATTCGAACAATACCCATATATCCGATTAGCCCCAAAAATGTACGCATTTCTCTTATATCTGTAGGAGACCAATTATGAAGTCTTGAAAACTGTGGAATATCTTGCGCCGTGCAAATAACCTGCGTTTCGTAAAGGTTAGTTTGCTCCACCATTAGCTCTATAATTTCATTATCCACATAGAAGGAAAAAAAATCATAAGGTGTACCTCCCTGTAACGCAGTTTGTAACTCTGGAAGAATACCTTGTTCTTGGGTGAAGTTATTTTGAAAGTTCAAATGATTGCCTTGTGGAGAGGACCAGTCCGGAAATGGATGCACAGGGGCAACATTCTCCTCTGATTCGGAGCTGCTCGAGTGCTCCCTAAGATTCGAGCCAATGTTTGGAACCTCTGGAATAGTTTCGGAAACCTACAAAAAACATTACTTAGATATATATAAAGGATTTCTAAATAAAAAGCTTACCTTTGTGTCATTGTGGTTTGCAGTTTCTGCGGGAGCGTCTGAATCAGGTTCAGACAAGGCACTAGGTGAGTAATTTGGATCATTGACTGAGTCGGATGCACCATATGGATCAGGGACATCACTATCATCAGAGGAATCTAACATTTAATTAATTTCTATACTCTTAAAAATAAATTAAAAGCCATAACTCTTACCATCGTCGTTATTCGATTTTTGCAGTTTCGCCAATAAAAGTAAACGTTTCGTGCAGTCTCGAATAACAGCCATTTTAACCGTAGCGTACCAAACGACTTCCTACGCGACACTAGAATTGCAATAACAGCCGAAAATATACGCGCGCGCTGCAATAAACAGGCGATGTCGGTGGACCCATGTGGACCGCCGAGCGGGACCGATCGTGCTTTTGCAGTACACTTGTCCTAGAGGGCCAAAGCGGTCCGTGGGACCGCCAATTTTTTTTTTTTAGTTTTTAGTGAAAATTAGACAAATTTTAGTAAAAATAAGAGAAATTTAAGCATTATTAATAAAAATCAACCTGAAACTACAAAAATAACAACTTGGCCCAATAAAAAAAATCACAAATTACAACGCGGCACTTAACGTGTTAATATCAACTAATAATTTCAAAAATCGTAAAAAAATTACACCGTTAGACCATCGACTTTACAAATATCAGAATTAACATATATACATAAAGACTCTCGAGGACAATTTAAGACATCAATGGTGTAAATCAAAGTATAACAATATAATCTTACCGGCCAAAAGCATGGTCCCCACAAGGGTGGAGCTGAATGAACCCCTGAAATAGATATTTATGATAAATCGTTTATCCCACACACCTTCAGAGTTGGTATCAATGTTGCTAAACTGAATCATGATGTTCTCACATTTTTTGGAAACGTTGAAAGTTTTTATACCTTGTTCTCGTTGGAAATTGCAAAGCCTGTCTGAAATTCGTTGGAGTGAAAGACTACAAGCTATGCTCCCGATTATAAAGCACTATCCTTTGTTCCTCGTAGTTTTAGACCAGCTCCTGGAGGATAAGGTACCTACATTAACTCCATCAGCAAGAAATACTGTTTTGGGACACACGAAGCTCTTAGGATCTTTCAAAGGTTTCTTGATGTCATCATTCTGGCAAAATATTTTAGCCCCTATTGATCATCAAATGTAATTTTACAGAACAAAGGAATTTCCTTCAACGTAGACACGCAATTAAAGACTTACTTGATAATATGCAAGGCCTACGAGATTTATGGAAAATCATTTTAAAAGAAGTAAAAGTAGTTGCAGAGGCAGAAGGAAGAGTTATCAAAAGGAAACCCCCAGCTTCAGTTAGAAGCATCAAATAAATTCAATCTTTTTGTTGTCCTTCCTATTTTGGATTTTGTCATGGCGGATTTAGAAACAAGATTTGCGACCAGTGAACAAATTTGTGATCTGTTTTCGCAGTTTTGGCTTTCATGGACCTGTGAAATTATGAATTGAAAGTTAAAACCAGCACGCTGGTTTCAAAGTATCCTTCAGACTTAACACATTCGGATAGCTTCGTTGAAGAAATTCTACACATGTAGAGCGTCTCTAGTACGGTCTTCCAATCAGAAAAGGATCCGATAAAGATTCTCAACTCCATATGTGAGAAAAACCTTCAAGCAATTTTCCAGAGCCCGTAATCGAATGTGGGGACCATGGCCGAAAGGCCATTGCTCAATCATTCAATCTTACTAAAAAAGTAAACATAAATAAGTTCATAATTGACGTGAATTATCTCAGCCTTCCTGAAGACACAGCAAGAAGCCGATTGAAGTTGCAGACCGTGCAGTTCCATCATATAAATAGAAAACTCTAGCTGACATACATTCATTCTTGTTTTATTCTTTATTCACTCTGTTAATTCGTTCTTTTTAATCGTTTTGTTTTTAAAAACGGACTTCGAAGTTCCCATTAGTTAATTGGCGCAGTCAGTAGGATATTCGGGAGTTTACGTATCGAACGTAAATTTTTCGTGAAACGATTAACCGGATATCGAACTTAAAAACAGTGTATCATTCGTGAAAGTGTGGCTTCTTCTATTTCAAGAAATCAACTGTCCATCGAGGAACCAGTCCAGACTGATCAACGAGGCACCAGAATTTGGAACCAAAATTGTCCAATTCGTATCAAGAAAACTTCAGTGCAGATATCAATCGGTATGCTGGGTGATATGCTGAAAGTTCTTTTCGTTCTGTAACTGACTGACTGACTGACTGACTTAATTGAAGAATTAACTAAATCAATTGAATTATTACGTATTGAATTGCCTGACTCTAACCTTGAAAATTCCGAAAATAAAATCAAAACTTCATATAATAATACTACTTCAAACCAATTGCAGTATTTGAATTTAAATAGTAATAATTTAGATAGTAATATGGCCGCATGCTTTAAACCTGAATACTTGAATTGCGTTCCGACATTCGATGGTAACCCAAATGATTTAAAACCCGGTTTTCAGCTGCTTTTCAGGGATTTACAGTTGAAATAGTCATGGAATCATATTTGTGATTACGGGACAAAGGAAGTTATAGAATCAAATAAATGGATTATGCAAAATCGCAAGGTGCCATATACATAGACACAGCCAAACGAATGTATCAGGATTGCCAGAACACCGGCCCTACCAATATCTTGAACACAATTGTAAATATACTATGTAAAATTATTGTAAATTAAGACGTTTTAAAACAAACAAATGATTTAAATAGATTTTTAGGTATCTGTGAAAGCCTTCTTATTACTTTTTATATAGAGATAATCTACATAGTTTCCATAATGGATACCTGCTTCAATCAATTGTTAGTAAATTAACAAGAAATGCTAGAACTGTCGCAAATATTCAAAATGCGCAAACTGAGCTAAATGGTGTTTTGAGACGAAACGTTGCTGATCAACGCGATGAAACATGCTTAAACAGAGATCTAGTTGTTATGAGACAATTTCCAAACGAAAGAGTTCAAGATTTTTATGATAGGATCTTAAACATTTTAAATCTACTCTGTAGTTATGTCGACATTCACGGTGAAACCCAAGTTTCAAAAACCTTGAAGATTTAGCTTTAAAAACATTTCTTTGCGGGCTGAAAGAGCCATTAGGTACTACAATACGTTCTATGAGGCCAGTAAGTTTAACTGAGGCTCTGGAGTTTGTTGTAGAAGAAGAAAATACACGATATTTCCAAAACGTAACAACTAAGACTTTTCAAAAGCCAAGCCTCTCAAAATAGATTTAACCAACAAAATCCGAACAGGAATTTCAATAGTAACTACTTAAATAGAAATAGTAATAATATCAGTTTTAGTAATTACGTTCCAAATCAAAATTTTAATAATACTAACAATCAGTTTCCTACCGGACCAGTTCCGGTCCGGCCTAGGCAGGATATGCCTCCACAAAGGTTTCTAACAAATTCACAAGTTTTTCGGCATCCTACAGATCATTCCAAAAGTCAACTCCTATGAGTACTAACTTGCGCTTCATAGGCAGACCTAATTATCAACAAAATAATAACTATAGAAATAATAGCAATAATAATAATTTATCTCAAGCTGGCCCATCAGGCTGTAGGCCACAGCAAAACTATAGTGCTCAAGAATTAGTTAACACTGAAACTGAACAGATTGATTCTTGTAATAATACAGAAAGTGAACTTTTTACAGAAAATGAATATTTTTATGACGATCAAAATGCTTCAAATTTTAATATTCCCGCCAGTCGAGAAAGAATAACGTAAGCCCCTTGACTATTTCTCTCAACGCAGTAGAGTGTAGTGAGCTTGCTTATATAGTATTCCCAGAGTACAATATTAAACTACTAGTTAACTCTGGTTCTACAAAATCCTTTCTCGATCCAATTATTGCTCAATATGTATTTCCAAATTTAATAAGACACGATCCTTTTATAGTCTCCACCGTTTTCCAAAAATCCAGTCACACGCATATAGTCTGCTTCAAAAATTAAAAGTTAAAAGAACCGCAACAATTAAAATTTTACTTATTTAAATTCCATAATATTTTCGATGGATTAATTAGAATCGATAACCTAAAAAATTTAAAAGCTAATTTAGATTTTGAAAAGGTACTTTTGGTAACGCCAACTACTAAAGTTAAATTAAGTTTTCAAAAAATAAACAATATTAATAATACACATGTGATTAACATTGAACCTCGTGTTCAAAAGCTCATTGAAATGAAAACATCAGTAAAAAACGGAGAAATCATAGTGCCTTATCAAAAAATACACAACTGCGAGATTCCCGAGTGCTTAACAATTGCGAGAAATGGACGTGCTCTCACAACAATATTAAATAACACTACTAAACCATCATTAGGTTTCTCGGAACCTTTACAAGTTGAAAAGTTTGATAAAAGCCCTTTACAAGAAGTCAACATTAATAATTTTGATGATTCTTCCAAACAACTGTTAGATTTATCACAGATCCGGACTGATCATTTAAATAACGAAGAGAG
This sequence comes from Galeruca laticollis, assembly GCA_963921935.1. Lineage (NCBI taxonomy): Eukaryota > Metazoa > Arthropoda > Insecta > Coleoptera > Chrysomelidae > Galeruca > Galeruca laticollis. The sequence goes on from OY998182.1 coordinate 40,352,043, forward strand.
AAATTCAATCTTAGATTTATGTAAGGAATTTTCAGATATTTTTCATACCGATAACGTACCATCAAGTTTTACTAGTAAGATAATATAATATTAAAACTACGGACGAGGTGCCAGTTTATTCTAAAACTTATTGTTACTGTTTCGTCCACCTTAAAGAGGTGAATAACCAAATAGGAAAAATGTTAAGCCAAAATATTATAAGACATAGTCATTCGGCCTGGAATAGTCCTATCTAGGTTGTATCTAAAGCACCTAATAAACAAACTGGTGAAGTAGGTTTCAGAGTAGTTATAGACTATCGAAAACTTAATGCTACAACCATAGATGACAAATATCCATTACCAAACATTACAGATTTGTTGGAAAAACTCGGTAAGTGCCAATATTTTACAACTCTAGACCTCGTAAGTGGATTCCACCAGATAGAAATGAACGAAAGTGATATTGAAAAACGGCTTTAACACAGAAAATGGCCACTACGAATTCTTGCGTATGCCATTTGGGCTTAAGAACGCCCCCGCGACGTTCCAAAGAGTGATGGATAACATCCTCAAAGGAATCCAAAACGGAAAATGCTTGGTGTACATAATCATATTCTCGACATCCCTCCAAGAACATCTCGAGAGGTTAAGAGCAGTTTTTCAAAGGTTAAGAGACGCTAATTTTAAGATTCAGTTAAGTAAATCAGAATTGCTCAGAAAAGAGGTGGCATACCTTGGTCACGTCGTCACTCCTCCTGACGGAGTCCGTCCAAACCCTGACAAAATTAAGGTTATAAAACACTTTCCTTTGCCTACTACCGCTAAACAAATAAAAGGGTTCCTTGGTATGCTAGGATACTATAGAAGGTTCACAAATAATTTTGCTAAGATAACAAAACCTTGCACCAAGTGCCTAAAGAAAGGCGCTAAAATCGAACATAACGCGGAATTTTTAGAATGTTTCGAAACATGTAAAAATATTTTAATAAACGAATCGATATTGCAATACCTGGATTTCGGAAAATCATTCAACCTAACAACTGATGCCAGTAACGTGGCGTTAGGTGCAGTTTTTGTCCCAAGGTCCGGTCGGTAAAGATCTACCAGTTGCGTACGCTTCTCGAAGTTCCCATTAGTTAAATCGTGTTGGAAAGTAACAACACAATAAAGTGAGTGGAAGTGAACAATGAATCAAGAGTGACTGCTCATCACTCGCGCCATATCACGTCTCGACTCCGCCCTCTTTTATATATTTGTGCGCTAGACGACAGACACTCTTATACCGAAAATTTCGTTTTTTTCCTCTCCCCGCAATTCTATATTTTTCAATTAATTGAAAAGTATATTATCTACGGGCAAAGTACGCATACATTTGCCATATCATTCATATATGATCTTCCAGTTGCAGCATCGATTATAATTTTCCATGTATTTATTAAAAAGATATTCAGTTCTACGAAATAAAAGTTGTAACTTTTGTAAAAATATTTCTAAAGTTGAACGTTGGTCATATGTCGCCACCGGTGATTCATTTCTTGCAGGTGTGGTGGTCGATGATTGAGTTTCATCCGCACTAATGCCCTGAATCTCGAATCGGGGCGTTATTATTGACGTCGTTCCCAACGTCATGCATACGCAAGCCTGTGAATGCCCTATTTGCGAATAGTTCCTAAAATGATGTTCTCGAGCACCCTTACTAAAATCATCGAATTTTATCGTCCCTCACAACAGCGTCAGTTGACGTTACAATACAAATGTCATTTGGTTATGTCAAATGTAAGGGTGCATTCAGATGCTACGTCGGGGGCGTTTTATGCGGTCAGATGCTTAGACCTGGTAAATAGTCGGGTCGTTCAGATGCTAGCGGTAAATTTTACCAATCGTCCAACCATTTAACCCAGTCTACACATCCCTTAGAAATTGACCCGCATGCGCTTTGCATTCTATAATGCATGATTGAGAAGTTTGGGTTATATTTACAAAATTACAAATAATATTCAATTATTCAACGAGACTGTTTACATTTTTCTCTACACCCACATGTATATTATCCATTTTCTGCACAATTTACAGAATGGAAATGGAGGCCATTTCGGTTAACTGAACGCATATGATTTCATTTACATCCTAGAATGTATATGAAATTCACAAATCAGCATTTGCATTTAGTATCTATCAACTCTTCTTTTTTACAATTTCAATGTAACGTCAAGATAACTTGTCAAAATATTTCTTTAGTTATCAAGAAAAATATTTAGTAAAATGAGTGATTCCAGTGATGAATCACAAAACAATAAATGTTACTCCATCAGATATTCGTTTAGCCGCAAAGGAGACGTATAACACACATCATTACCCCAAAAATCAAAAAGTAAATATGAATATTGTTACAAAAAGTTCATAGAATGAACTCTGGTAAACGGAGTTAAAAATATTATCAGAACATGTTATCACTGCTTATATGAATGAAATATCGAATAAAAACAAGCTCTCAGCCCTTTGGACAACATATTCTATGTAAAGAACAATGATAAATATCAAACGTAACATTGACATTTTAAGTTACCGTAAATTGCGTTGCTTTCATATAAGTTGTGATGGATCCCTCTGTTAACGTACGTCTCTATCTGTAAAAAGAAGAGAATATAGTTGGTTCAATCCCCGCTTCATGCGTTTATTTTTATTGCTGATATTTGTATTATAAATAGTAATTTTCATAAAATTTTAGTTAGTGTTCATTTTTGGAATTTATGGAGGACGTCTTCGTTAAAAATTGAAAATTTTAAAAATAAATCATGTAAAGATTTAGAAAATGAATTTCAAATTAATTTAATTGATAAACAAATCCAGATCCTTTGTAATTTCTTGTATGTTTTACGAGGTCTCCAAAAAATATATTCTGCTTAGACCAGCAGATATAGAACAATTTTTTGTTAATTACCAAAAAGGAAAATGCTCGAAGAAAGTAGTCGGAATTAACAAAATTGGTTATCAGACAAAAATAATTGCTGAATTTTTAAAATTACCAGATGCGAATTTATATACGGGACATTGTTTACGCCTCAAATAGTAAAAAATTTCATGAAAAATATTGATCATATATTTGAATAAATCTTCTTGTTCAGGATTTAAACCAAAATTGTTCACCAAATACGTTATAGTATATTGTACAATGACCATGAAATGACATACATTTCCCACAAATAGGTATATGAAATTTTGTAGTACGAGCTTAGTAATACAAAATTTCATATACCTACGAGTTGGAAATGGGTCATTTCATCCCAATTGTACACTATACTCTTTCTACGACCATCATAAATCATAAACAAAACTGTAATATTTTACATAACAATTTTTATTATAAACTTTCCTGCCGTCATTGTTGCATGGTTTAGAGAATTTTTTCTCTGATATTATTAAGTCGGGCTCTTAGCCCTTTGAATGACCCATATATTTTTTCTTTTTGTACATGCACCTACCTACGTCCTGAAACAAATAACGTTATAAATTTTAAAATTTTGACAACTCGGAAATAAAAATACTTTATGCAGAAAAAATCGTTATAATTCACCTGCGGAAAAAGTTATCAATTATCGTATTTCTTTAAAGGAGTTATATCACCTGCATCTACCAGGATAGTGACCGATGTCCTTCTGAAGAAATGGCTAGTTTACATATCTGGATCAGCATGTCAATGTCAAATCATCCTCACTATCGCGACCCATTTTCGATTATAAATTTTTTTTACAAATGAATTTTGTAAACACCGATATGAAATGTCAAATTATTAGATAGGCATTAACAAACATGACTCGATCATATATTATAATATATATGACCAAAAAATTCGTTAATATAGTGACAGTCTAGTAGCGCATGATAGTCGTGGGAAATGAAATAGGTATTTCGATACAGTTAGCCCATGGGAAAAGAAAATCTGTATTACAATGTGGTAGGTTTCTTAATCGAAGACGCACTCGAAATGTACATTTTTCTTTATGGTCGAAGAAAAAATATTTTATATTTTTATGATAAATTTGAATATGCTCAGAAGGAACAAAAATTGTACGATTCATTTTATGATGTTTTCATTATGACTATAGTTCTAATATCTATAGTAAGAAGTAATACATTTATTTAAGACCGATTCCTACTTTTTTACTAGGGCAAAGGGAAAGTAAAAAAATGGAGCTATTTCAAATACAATGTAGCTATAACATTTTCTTACCGAATCTCCCGCAAGCTCGAATAATTTTATATAGATTTTTTCTCATTTGCAAATTTTTTCAAGATAATTCGCACTTAGAAAATTTTTTCGGAATAATTAAAGATCTAAAGAGATTATAAGTGAAAATACTTCAGGTATTTATTTGTCATCTAGATGTAGCTTATTATGGAATACTTATGCATTCAATAGAAACACAACCATACACTAAGATGAGGAAATAAATTGCAGAAAAAAAATTGTTTTAAATGGCTTCAAAATAACAAAATAAATAAAACAAATAGGTATAACTAACTTAACCAAAAACTACAAAACTAGATTAATTAAAATTATTTGCTATTTCTTCTCTAAGTCTAGTTCCTTCATTCTCCATTTCTTGAATATTTTGGATGTTATTTACTATTGCATTGACTTCATGCAGAAATACTTGTCCTCTTCTTCATAATTTGCCTCTTCATCGTTAAACATTAAACAAATGTTGCGTAGAACACAGGCAGTTTGAACAACATGGGAATTAAATTTGTACGATTTATGTCTAAATATTTTAATCTTCTGAATCTTCCAAATAACAGACAAAATGCCCTTTCAATAACCTGTCTGGCTTTAACAAGTTGGGTATTGAATCTAGCTTGATAAAGATGGCGATATCCCCTATCTTTATAAGGTGCTATACACCAATCATATACTGGATATGCTTTATCTCCAATTATGAAAGAGCTTGGTTGAAAATAAACATCTTTTGTCTTACGAAGTTTTTAAATATGGTTGAGTTCCTAAAAATTCGAATATCCTAACACTGCTGGGATAACCACAGAAAATGACTAAAAACTTTCTTTTGCTATCACAAATGGCTTGTAAAGTTACACCATAAAAACATTTTCTATGTATGTATGTCTGGATTTTCATGAAGTGCTTTTATGGGAATGTATGTTCCATCGATTGTTCCGATATAACCATGAAATTGACACATAGAATAGAAGTGTTCCTCACTTTGAGTTCTTCCTTCTAGTATTGGCCATTTCAAAACTTTGTCGGTAATCGAAATAATTGCATAGATTACTCTCTCTATTGACACAAACAGAGAGGATTTTGCCATATCAAACCTGCTTGCAATGCTTCTGCAAAATACAATCAATGGAAGTATTTCATAATTTATTATTTTTTTCTACTTTACCTATAGCTATCTGGAGTGCTCAAAATCCAAAGAGTTGATAGTAGCTGTAAACTAGGATCAATGTTTTCTTTGAACGTGTTGTTGCTTTTCAGCAAATTGGCAATTTGGTTAAATAAATAATTATAAGCAGACCTCGCCAAACGTAAATGTTGTTGGAATTCTGTGTCACTCATTTTTTCTATGATCTTCAAAAATTCGTGAGTTCGAAAAATATTTTCTCTACCAACCTCTCCAACTAATGCCAATATACTTGTTTCAATATAATCGTCAGATAATGACGACGAAAAATGTATAAGACTTGGCCCAATTTTTCCTGCCTTATACCAAAAATTGGGCCAAGTCGTATACATTTTTTATTGCCAAATGATTTTTTAGATCAGCTTAAAATTAGTTGTAAAATAACTATGTATATATAAAAATTTTATCTGAATAAATTTCAGTCAATAAATTGAGAATTATATGGAAGAATGTTTCTTTGTAAGTATCAATTGAAAATAGAAAAATGTGGATAAATTTAATATACGACATGGTATTTTACGTGATTTCAAAAATTTTTGTGATTTAACTTTGATTAGGTACTTTAATTGTTTATTAAATGGAAATTTTATTCTTTCTAGAGTAACTTGAGACGTGTACATGGCGCAAAGTTTTACTGACATCCGTAGATGGCAGTTTTGGTAGTATTTTAATTACATAACCTTCACACATAGCTCCAAATACTCTTACAGCCGGGGGTTGCTAACGAACCAGGGGAAAAACAAAAAGAAACTTATTCACCCCAGTCGCTGCACAGGCGTGTTCAATGTGACGTGACTAAAGACTGTCATTTCACAATTTTATTTCTCAAAAATTTAAATTAATTTTTATCATCTTAAGCAATCCAATTTCTTTTTTACATTTTGATACCTTTAACTAACATAAACATCTGATCAGAAAATCAATTAAAAAACTACTTTCATCTATTCAAGGACAACTAGGATAACTTTTTTGCAGACTATTGTAATCTGGCCGTTATGATCGTGGACTCCGCGATAAACAGTACATAATTATATAGAACTATCTTAATTTGAATGAAAAGAAACGAATAAAGATGCATTAATTTTTAAGGTTAAAAAGGCGTTTTCAGTCTAAAAATACTTTACGAGAATAAAAAGATAATTTCATATTAATTTATAAATATTAAAAATAAAAACTAGAACACAATGTAGTTAGTTTTTTTTAAATCGAATTCAATAGTACCTTATCTATAAACTTTGCACTGAACATGTTACTATTGAACAAATTAGTATAAAAAATGCCTCGTGTTTAATGTTGCTTTGATTAAAAAAACTAAAAAGTAAATAAAACACTTAAAATAGTATATACTCAGTTACATAGAAACCCAAATCCCCAGTAAACATTATTTTATTATTTCGGTAATATTTGGCATACATATCAAGGATTTTGTAATATGTAAATGATTAAAATTTCCTTTTTTAAATGAAACTAACTGTTTCTAAATAAAGTTTTTCATTATATTGTGGAATTATTTAGAAACAGTTAGTATTATTAAAATTTCAGTTCAATCGAGTGAGGATCATCTAACTTTCTGCTCACTAACTTTAATAACGAATTGAAGCTCCACGATTTCTTACACATTCTATTCTAATTAACCCTTTTTTCACTTGGGTTATTAGATGGAACGGTAAGTTTTTTATTGTTAAATGTTTTTCTCGAAGGACCGTATATTGTATTCACTGTTGTAGGATGTTTGATTAAATGTTTTCTCGAAGAAATTAAACACTTATTTCACTTTCATGTTGTTATATTGCATGAATTTATAACTTTTTCTTTTGCGTAGACAATTAAGAAATTCACTTGATCATACGCGTTACATTTTGATTATTTAGCACATAATCTGCTGGAGTAATGAATGTTTAATGATTAATTACACATGTTTTTTACCAGGACCAAATGCCGGGTGCTCTTATAACATGAGTACCATTATGTACGACAGTTAAATATGATGAGACAAAATGTAATGTAATTGACATATTTATATATCGGTTAACGTGGTTACGAGGAAGGAGAAAAATAATAGAATTTGAAACGTAACGGTCAGATACAGCGAGTGAAAATTTGCAGTTAGGATGATTTTTGTTGCCTGAAAAGGTTATATGTCTTGAGCAGAATATTTGAATTGTGTTATACAGGGGAAGTTGAAAATAAAAATCACAGGAGAATTTGGTAATTAAATCAAATTCGAACACATTCCTGAATAGTCTATGCATACTCATAATCAGGTGATCAATATCCTCCTGGGGGCGATTTTACAATTCCTATACTGATATGGTCAGGGGGCGAATGAACTCCTATAGTTTTTGTTTGCATAATATCAGCTGCATAACCTATTCTATTACGGTTCAAAAATGAACCATATTGGTATAGAATCTGTAAGACAAATTTAGGATCAAATAATGAATAAATGTCTACATTGCTTCAGTCATTTGAGTACTTATAATATTAACCCTCCTCTATATCCTTTATTTAGAGTTATTGAATGATGTTTGATACAAAATTACGTTTTCTTTGCAGTTTTTTATAATCTATTGTTAAACAGAACATTTGAACGCTGGAACGAAAATATCTGACTAGGTGGGTGGGTATTTATTTTTTGAATAGAAAAGTCTTTATGCAACTCAATATTTCGAAACGGCATAAGTATTTTGCTGAGTTAAAAAATATTAAATAATATGTCTACAGCTAATTCAGCCGATTTTGAAATATCAAGCTCTAAAGATTATAAAATAAATCGCAGTGAATCCACGAATATCCCTAGATATCTGAAATATGGTTTAAATTGTTTTTTTATAGAATTCTTGCATAAAAAAATCTAAACACCCATATTTTCATAAAAATGAAACTCAATAAGTAGGAACAAAAATTATTTATTGTTAACAAAATCAAAAGCCACACATTTGAATAAAACTGAAACCAAATGAGTACATAATAATTTAACTAAAATCTGAATAGATAAGTATCTTTTCAGATTTTATTGGACGTTGTCACACGCTGTTGAGTTAATGTTTTTTTTGCACTGGATTCGTTTCTTTCTATGTTTAGGCTAATATTGTGAGATTTTCGTTTTTTTTTCTGTTCTTCGAGTTTGGATGACCTTCCAGACTGTATGCGATTATTACCTCTAAGTCCCCTATCTTTTCTTCGGGATACAGCGGTTGGTTGTACATGAATTTTTCGGCTCCTGTTAAATCGAGTTGTGTGGGAAAAAATGGACACAATTTGAGACGTCGTCTGAACTTGTAGTCACCATTTTTCTTAATACTGCGATATGGGAAGGGCATTGGTCTTTCTTCAATATCTCTGAAACTCGTGTAAATTCGGGTTGCATTCTATCAATGGCTGCGTTATAGTCTTGATTGATTGTTGCGGTAATTGGCAAATCAAAGGAGCTGTCAACAGTTTCAGGTTGATCTGACTGAACAGTGTTATTATTTTCTGTGTAACACGTTTCACTGGTTTCCTAGAGATCAATTATGTCATCATAGAAAGCAGGTAAATATATATCCCCTAAGGCAATTTTAGCAAAATATTGCCGATCAGTTTTATTCAAAAATAAGGAATTTTTTAAAGAAAGTCCGTACTTTTGTTCAACTGCACATAAATGCTTACAATATTGTCCTCCTTGGCCAAAATAACAATTACAACACTCAGTTTCTATATTTACTTCGAAATAGTCTATTTTTGCGATAGTTTTCGAAAATCCCGGTGATGAAGTCGATAAGGGCACATATGTTGAATCCTTTGCATCGCTGCAATATAATCCTGATGGAAGCTTCACAGTAGTTGTTAGTATTGTTACCCCTGTGCAAAACGTCACTACGAAAAGGTAAACGGCTCCAGGTATGTTCTAGATATGCCTTGGCATTTTTATAGTTGTTCAAAGTTGGGTCGTTGGATAATTGAAACATGAAGTTCTCTGCATATGAAGTAGTTTTAGCAAACAAAACGTGACGAAATAACGTCATTATGGTCTTTCGGTCATATTTCTGAATCTTGTTGTTCGAATCCCATAGACAGCGCCAAAAAGCTTGCGTTACATGAAAAATGCAGAGTAGCAAACGAGATTCTGAAAATACTTTATGTGCATTTCTTTCTGCAGTGTCATCGTCGGTCATAATAACTTGTGGCTCAAATGATTTATTACAAGTGGCTCCTAAGTATCGCTTAGCCATTTTTAGAATCATTTTCTGATTTATTTTTATGAAGAATAACAGCTATTGGCAATGCTCCAATTTTTGTAGCTGCAAAAATTAAAGTGACTGAGGTGCTACTCTGGTGACAAGAACCACTGGTGTCAATAAAGATCATCTCATCTGCATGACCTGCTTTGAAAGCTCTTTTCATAACGGCAGTTATCAGAACAACAACACATGGATTTTTGTTAAGACACACAATGATATCCTGTTTTTGTTAGTCTTCCATTTTCATCTTGATTTTTTCAATAACACTTTGGTCATGCCTTCCTCCATATTTTTCAGACCTCCATTGTTGATAGAAGTAAGTGACTTGTGTTTCTGCGCATTTGCTAGAAGCACATTGATGTCATCATCACAATTTTCAGATAAAAATAATTCATGATAAGTCTTGGCTGCGAAAGCTGTCATATCAGATTCAAAATATGGGCGAAAAGTTTCTTTTGTATCTTCATTGCATTGTAATAAGCTAAATGCTTGAGCAACCTGTATTCGGTGAGAATGTTCGTAATTTATATTGATAACTACATTCAAACCTTTTTTCAATAGGTTAGACCTTCTCAAAGTGACTTCACTAATTTTTAGGAATTTTATGTTTATACTTGCCAAATACTCGTAATTTCTTGTACAACCTTTTTTCTTGGATACACGTTTATTCTTCTTGGCTAGATGGCCCACATCGAATTTGCGAAATTCATAACGATTACAATTATTGAACACTTTGTTTACAATCCAGTAGTGTTTGTGCTGCGCGAAAAGTCTTTCATGAAGGTTTCACATTTTCCGTGCAATTTTCTCCTGTTGTTAACTTGTACTGAAATTTAATCACAAAATGATTTTGATTTTTCTCCTGAAATTCAAAATAATGAATGTCACTACCCACGATACTATTTATTACTATTTTGGCCATTTCAGTGCACTAAAAATCGTTAAACAAAAGATATTAAAGAGGCACAGTTTTATAACCTCAAATTAAACTATGTGCCGACACACAATAATAAGTAGAGAGAGGGCAATCTTTTACCGTCAAACTGCTTACTGACAACTGAAATGGGCTAGATTTTGTGCCCGTAATAGCTAAAAAAATGAACTTAACAAAGTCTGTTCCAGTACGGTCAATTTTAGCACTGTAATAGATTAGAATGTGTAACTATTTTTTTGTAAACAAAAGCTACTCGAGTTCAGTCACCATCTTAACGATATCAATATAGACTTTGTAAAATCGCCTCCTGGCGTATCTCATTCCATGACACCTCTTTCCCACGTCGAAGAGTCATCAGAGATTGAGGAGGACGCTGTACATTTCTTAACCTTCTATCGATTATGTCCCCATTTTGAAGTATTCTTAGGTAAGGAATCAGATGAGGTTCCAATATTTCTTGAATTGCCACTGCCTCCCATAATCGTAGACAGAATTACAAATTTTAATGCACTTCATTAACTTGTAACAAAAATTATGTCTGGATTTCAAATCAAAATTATAAACGATAAAAATATTAGAATTAATGTCCCGGATGGAGAATGCTACCAAACTCTCACTAAGATACTTACTGACAAAGATTACTCTTACGAAAACAATCAAAACCGTCCTATTAAAGTAATGGCTATCAATCTCCATCACTCCTGTAATCCTGAAGGAATAACCCAGGAAATGAGAAGGGGAGGATATAAATTACTTGAAGTTACTAAAAAACTGAAATACAGAACAAAACAGCCTGTAAATATGTTTATGCTGTCATTCAGAAATGATAAAGATATTAACAAAGTATTCAGCATAACGGACATAATATGTATAAGGATCCAAAATCAAACAATTAAAAAATCTAGATTAGTTCCGCAGTGTAAGCGATGTCAAGCTTATGGTCACACCCAGAAATACGGTGCTAAACAACCTAGATGTGTAAAATACACCGGATAACATCTCACAAAGGATTGTAACAATCCTAAAGAGGCAGCCCCAAAGTGTGTCCACTGTGGCGAAAATCACTCAGCGAATTACCGAGGCTGTATTGTAGCGAAGGAAATTCAAAAAATTAAAAATAAACAATTGATCAAAACAAAAATGCCTGCTAAACCTCGGCAAGATAACAAAGAAAGAAACGAACCATCAAAACAAAATCAGAGTTCCAACCAAAATAAAACTTATAGCCAAGTAGTTACAGAAAATACAATTGAAACTAACAGAAAACCTCAACGACAGGGACCATTAAGCACAAACGTTGACATCACGCTCCAGCAAATCTTTGATAAACGGAACAATACGAATGAGCGTATTATAAATTTGGAAAAACGTGCTTAAGGTGCGATCCCTAAAACCAAAAATGGCTAAGCAACTAAGAATATTAGAATGAAATGGTAATGGACTGCACCAACAAGAGTTACAAGCAGTTCTGGACATAGAAAAAATTGATGTATGCCTCATTGCTGAAACCCACTTTACATCAAATTTCGTTACGAGGTTACGAGGTTTTCGTTACGTAAAGGTTATTTTGTGTCGCCGAGTGTATTTTCATTTTGTCTTTTCTGTCGCTGAGTATATTTATTTTATATTATATATCACCCGTTATGTATTCTGGCCTCTGTATAAAAATCGTTTTATAGTTTATGTCGCCGAGTATATATTCAGTTTATATTACATATCCCCGTTATATATTCTGGCCTCTGTAGGAAAAATGATTTGATATTTTGTGTCGCCGAGTGTATTTTCATTTTGTATTTTCTGTCGCTGAGTATATTTATTTTATATTATATATCACCCGAGTATATATTCATTGTATATTATATATCACCCGTTATGTATTCTGGCCTCTGTATGAAAAATGATTTTATATTTTATGCCGCCGAGTATATTTTCATTTTATAGTTTATGTCACCGAGTATTTATTTTATATTATATATCACCCGTTATATATTCTTTCCTTTGTATACAAATCATTTTATAGTTTATGCCGCCGAGTATATTTTCATTTTATAGTTTATGTCGCCGAATATATATTCATTTTTATATTGCATCTACCCGCTATATATTTCAACCACTGTATAGAAATTGTTTTAGACATAAGATTTATAATTATTGCAAATCTCCGTAATAGCTAAAAAAATGAACTTAACAAAGTCTGTTCCAGTACGGTCAATTTTAGCACTGTAATAGATTAGAATGTGTAACTATTTTTTTGTAAACAAAAGCTACTCGAGTTCAGTCACCATCTTAACGATATCAATATAGACTTTGTAAAATCGCCTCCTGGCGTATCTCATTCCATGACACCTCTTTCCCACGTCGAAGAGTCATCAGAGATTGAGGAGGACGCTGTACATTTCTTAACCTTCTATCGATTATGTCCCCATTTTGAAGTATTCTTAGGTAAGGAATCAGATGAGGTTCCAATATTTCTTGAATTGCCACTGCCTCCCATAATCGTAGACAGAATTACAAATTTTAATGCACTTCATTAACTTGTAACAAAAATTCTGTCTGGATTTCAAATCAAAATTATAAACGATAAAAATATTAGAATTAATGTCCCGGATGGAGAATGCTACCAAACTCTCACTAAGATACTTACTGACAAAGATTACTCTTACGAAAACAATCAAAACCGTCCTATTAAAGTAATGGCTATCAATCTCCATCACTCCTGTAATCCTGAAGGAATAACCCAGGAAATGAGAAGGGGAGGATATAAATTACTTGAAGTTACTAAAAAACTGAAATACAGAACAAAACAGCCTGTAAATATGTTTATGCTGTCATTCAGAAATGATAAAGATATTAACAAAGTATTCAGCATAACGGACATAATATGTATAAGGATCCAAAATCAAACAATTAAAAAATCTAGATTAGTTCCGCAGTGTAAGCGATGTCAAGCTTATGGTCACACCCAGAAATACGGTGCTAAACAACCTAGATGTGTAAAATACACCGGATAACATCTCACAAAGGATTGTAACAATCCTAAAGAGGCAGCCCCAAAGTGTGTCCACTGTGGCGAAAATCACTCAGCGAATTACCGAGGCTGTATTGTAGCGAAGGAAATTCAAAAAATTAAAAATAAACAATTGATCAAAACAAAAATGCCTGCTAAACCTCGGCGAGATAACAAAGAAAGAAACGAACCATCAAAACAAAATCAGAGTTCCAACCAAAATAAAACTTATAGCCAAGTAGTTACAGAAAATACAATTGAAACTAACAGAAAACCTCAACGACAGGGACCATTAAGCACAAACGTTGACATCACGCTCCAGCAAATCTTTGATAAACGGAACAATACGAATGAGCGTATTATAAATTTGGAAAAACGTGCTTAAGGTGCGATCCCTAAAACCAAAAATGGCTAAGCAACTAAGAATATTAGAATGAAATGGTAATGGACTGCACCAACAAGAGTTACAAGCAGTTCTGGACATAGAAAAAATTGATGTATGCCTCATTGCTGAAACCCACTTTACATCAAATTTCGTTACGAGGTTACGAGGTTTTCGTTACGTAAAGGTTATTTTGTGTCGCCGAGTGTATTTTCATTTTGTCTTTTCTGTCGCTGAGTATATTTATTTTATATTATATATCACCCGTTATGTATTCTGGCCTCTGTATAAAAATCGTTTTATAGTTTATGTCGCCGAGTATATATTCAGTTTATATTACATATCCCCGTTATATATTCTGGCCTCTGTAGGAAAAATGATTTGATATTTTGTGTCGCCGAGTGTATTTTCATTTTGTATTTTCTGTCGCTGAGTATATTTATTTTATATTATATATCACCCGAGTATATATTCATTGTATATTATATATCACCCGTTATGTATTCTGGCCTCTGTATGAAAAATGATTTTATATTTTATGCCGCCGAGTATATTTTCATTTTATAGTTTATGTCACCGAGTATTTATTTTATATTATATATCACCCGTTATATATTCTTTCCTTTGTATACAAATCATTTTATAGTTTATGCCGCCGAGTATATTTTCATTTTATAGTTTATGTCGCCGAATATATATTCATTTTTATATTGCATCTACCCGCTATATATTTCAACCACTGTATAGAAATTGTTTTAGACATAAGATTTATAATTATTGCAAATCTCCGTAATAGCTAAAAAAATGAACTTAACAAAGTCTGTTCCAGTACGGTCAATTTTAGCACTGTAATAGATTAGAATGTGTAACTATTTTTTTGTAAACAAAAGCTACTCGAGTTCAGTCACCATCTTAACGATATCAATATAGACTTTGTAAAATCGCCTCCTGGCATATCTCATTCCATGACACCTCTTTCCCACGTCGAAGAGTCATCAGAGATTGAGGAGGACGCTGTACATTTCTTAACTTTCTATCGATTATGTCCCCATTTTGAAGTATTCTTAGGTAAGGAATCAGATGAGGTTCCAATATTTCTTGAATTGCCACTGCCTCCCATAATCGTAGACAGAATTACAAATTTTAATGCACTTCATTAACTTGTAACAAAAATTCTGTCTGGATTTCAAATCAAAATTATAAACGATAAAAATATTAGAATTAATGTCCCGGATGGAGAATGCTACCAAACTCTCACTAAGATACTTACTGACAAAGATTACTCTTACGAAAACAATCAAAACCGTCCTATTAAAGTAATGGCTATCAATCTCCATCACTCCTGTAATCCTGAAGGAATAACCCAGGAAATGAGAAGGGGAGGATATAAATTACTTGAAGTTACTAAAAAACTGAAATACAGAACAAAACAGCCTGTAAATATGTTTATGCTGTCATTCAGAAATGATAAAGATATTAACAAAGTATTCAGCATAACGGACATAATATGTATAAGGATCCAAAATCAAACAATTAAAAAATCTAGATTAGTTCCGCAGTGTAAGCGATGTCAAGCTTATGGTCACACCCAGAAATACTGTGCTAAACAACCTAGATGTGTAAAATACACCGGATAACATCTCACAAAGGATTGTAACAATCCTAAAGAGGCAGCCCCAAAGTGTGTCCACTGTGGCGAAAATCACTCAGCGAATTACCGAGGCTGTATTGTAGCGAAGGAAATTCAAAAAATTAAAAATAAACAATTGATCAAAACAAAAATGCCTGCTAAACCTCGGCGAGATAACAAAGAAAGAAACGAACCATCAAAACAAAATCAGAGTTCCAACCAAAATAAAACTTATAGCCAAGTAGTTACAGAAAATACAATTGAAACTAACAGAAAACCTCAACGACAGGGACCATTAAGCACAAACGTTGACATCACGCTCCAGCAAATCTTTGATAAACGGAACAATACGAATGAGCGTATTATAAATTTGGAAAAACGTGCTTAAGGTGCGATCCCTAAAACCAAAAATGGCTAAGCAACTAAGAATATTAGAATGAAATGGTAATGGACTGCACCAACAAGAGTTACAAGCAGTTCTGGACATAGAAAAAATTGATGTATGCCTCATTGATGAAACCCACTTTACATCAAATTTCGTTACGAGGTTACGAGGTTTTCGTTACGTAAAGGTTATTTTGTGTCGCCGAGTGTATTTTCATTTTGTCTTTTCTGTCGCTGAGTATATTTATTTTATATTATATATCACCCGTTATGTATTCTGGCCTCTGTATAAAAATCGTTTTATAGTTTATGTCGCCGAGTATATATTCAGTTTATATTACATATCCCCGTTATATATTCTGGCCTCTGTAGGAAAAATGATTTGATATTTTGTGTCGCCGAGTGTATTTTCATTTTGTATTTTCTGTCGCTGAGTATATTTATTTTATATTATATATCACCCGAGTATATATTCATTGTATATTATATATCACCCGTTATGTATTCTGGCCTCTGTATGAAAAATGATTTTATATTTTATGCCGCCGAGTATATTTTCATTTTATAGTTTATGTCACCGAGTATTTATTTTATATTATATATCACCCGTTATATATTCTTTCCTTTGTATACAAATCATTTTATAGTTTATGCCGCCGAGTATATTTTCATTTTATAGTTTATGTCGCCGAATATATATTCATTTTTATATTGCATCTACCCGCTATATATTTCAACCACTGTATAGAAATTGTTTTAGACATAAGATTTATAATTATTGCAAATCTCCGTGAACATTTTATTTTATCCCCTGTCTTCGGGGTAGAAACAATTTTTGTAGAAGGTTAATAGTTATTCAAAGTTTCGATGATATTTTGTTTCTTTTACTATCTGGTTGCGATGGAGAAATCATTTTTCTGTGTGAAAATATTTATTCCGATTTTAAAACTCAACATTTTAATGTACTGGTTTCCCCACTGCAACGAGATAGATATTGGTAGAAGCGCGCAGGTCAAACTAATCGAGAGAGGTGGAAAAGTAAGGCTGAAGGCAGGGAGATTTTGAATCGAACGAGAGTACCAAAAGTGCTGGCTAACCGGAGTAGGAGCGAGAAATTGTGCACCGTCCGCCGAAAGTTGTTTGGCTTTGTTTTGCCAATTACCTAAAATTTCTTTTCGAGTTTTTTCCGCACTTTAAAAATTTCTCGATAATTCCGTTGCTGTAAAGGTAAGAACTTTTAGTAATAAAAATCCGAAAATAAGTGGTCTTTTCAATTATAAATTTAGAATATTCATGCAGTTGATTTTCATTTTAAAATAAATTGGAATATCTTTGTACACCGGAGTGTGGCAAACCATTTTATATCTCATCTGATTGAATACCTTTTCCGATTTTTAGGGAGAATCTTGATTGAAATCTCCGGGAGCGCCAGGCATACATAAACGCTAGGGCTTTCTGATATTTTAAATCTAGAGTCCCCGCTCTTTAATACCTTTTACCGATTTTGTAGGGAGAATCTTGATGATTGAAATCTCCGGGAGCGCCAGGCATACATAAACGCTAGGGCTTCCTGATATTTTAAATTTAGAATCCCCAGTTTTAGTATCTTTCCCGATCTTTCTTTTTAGTAAGCTTCCTGATATTAGTTCCGTTCCTAGATACCTTTTTCGATTTTTAGGGAGAATATTGATTGAAATCTCCGGGAGCGCCAGGCATACATAAACGCTAGGACTTTCTGATATTTTAAATCTAGAGTCCCCGTTCTTTAATACCTTTCCCGATTTTGTAGGGAGAATCTTGATTGAAATCTCCGGGAGCGCCAGGCATACATAAACGCTAGGGCTTCCTGATATTTTAAATCTAGAATCCCCAGTTTTAGTGTCTTTCCCGATTTTTCTTTTTAGTAAGCTTCCTGATATTAGTTCCCGTTCGTTGATCACTTTTCCGATTTTTAGGGAGAATCTTGATTGAAATCTCCGGGAGCGCCAGGCATACATAAACGCTAGGACTTCCTGATATTTTAAATCTAGAATCCACGATCTTTAGTACCTTTCCCGATTTTGTTTTATTTTATTTAAGTCTAGAGCCCCGACCCTAGTATTGTGTTTACCGATTTTATAGGGCGAATCCTGATTGAAATCTCCGGTTGCGCCAGGCATACATAAACGCTAGGGGAGTCCTCGATCTTTAGTATCTTTCCCGATCTGGTAATTTTTTTTATAGGAGTAACACCTAACCCGTTCCATTCATGAAAGCTTATAAAACATTTGAATGAAAAGACCACCAAACATTGAATAGTTGTTGTTTGCTTTTACCGCTTCTTTTTTTCATATACGCTATTTTATGATCATAAACCACTCTCGCTTATGTCCTGCTTGCTTCGTCACTAATTGGTGCATATCTAATATTACATATAGTTAAATAATACATATGTGCTTTTGGGATACAAGGGTATTGTCTCCCCTATGAGTATTGTTTTTTTTATATATCTAACGGCTTGGTAGATAATATAATTATAATGAAACCTAAATAAATCTTTGTGTTTTATTGACCTACTATAGATTAGCACCTCCCTATGGTAGAATAGTTGTTTGGCAGCACGTATTTTAGCTTCCCCGCAGTGTGGATCAGGATAATAATATTTATTTCAGGACTAGCGAGAATGTTTCTATATTTAGCAATAACCTCCCGGATTTTGACGACAGTAGACCCCTGGAATTTACCGTACCTCCATCTGAGGCTACCTGGAACTCTCGACAAGTGAAGTCGAGGGGCCGTGGAGACAACCACGCTAAAAATCTGGCGCACGAGAAAATGTAAGGTTTCAAAGGTATCAGAAGTGACGTTCCGAGGCCTTAAGAGGTAGAGCAAGAGGCTGCTACCGATACCAAACACCTACAGAGAATCGCGTCACAAAGGATTTAAGGTGTAGTATACGATTCACCCTGACAATGCAGCCAAAGGTGGAAGCGCATTCATTATAAAAGAATCCATTTCGCATCACCGAGAAATGGATTACCAATCTGAACATATACAAGCCACATCTGTAAACATCAAAACAAAAACTTACGATGTTGTAATAAATTATCCACCAAGGCATGCTATAAAAAAGGACTAATATATAGATTTTCTTGGGAGCCAAGCTTACAGATTGATTGTAGGTGGCGACTTCAATGCAAAGAACACACGCTGAGGATCTAGATTGACCACAACTAAAGGTAAGGAACTTTTAGCAGCATGTAATCAGCTTAAATGTGAAATGTTATCAACTGGTAAGCCAACATATTGGCCCACTGACCGGAGCAAAATTCCTGACCTTATAGACTTTTTTGTAGTGAGGAATATCTCGTCAAATTACGTTTATATTGATGAAGCATAAGATATGAATTCTGAACACTCCCCTATACTTTTTACATTGAGTGACACTGTGATTCAGAAAGAAAATCCTCCAAGCCTAGTTAATAAAATGACAGATTGGCAAAGTTTTAAAATCAAACTTGAAAAATGCATTGTTTTTGCAGTTCCTTTAAGAACAGAAGAACACATTGGAATCAAAAAAAGCCGATGAGGGGCATAGTACACTGACCAGTTTTCAAGAGTGCCGTAATGCCTTCTAGTTCAGAGACTCTAATCTGAACTTAAGATTACGTCTTCCGACAACCTCTATATGGCTTGTGTTACACACATGAGAGAAGTAGTCAGCTGGCGCCATCTTCACTTTCATTTGCGAACCACCACCTCAGATAATTATTCGAAACGTTGGGTAGTAGAAAAGAGTTTTAATAATCACCTTTAGACGGAATCCCCAAGTTTTGTTTTCTAACTAGCCGTCGAGACTACCTTCTTGATACATTTATATATATATATATATATATATATATATATATATATATATATATATATATATATATATATGTAGAGGTCTGATGAAAAAATAACCGTTATTTTCAAATTTCTTGAGTTACGTATGTTCGATTTTCGCATTTTTTTCTGTTATGTTGGTACACATGTCTGTTATATATGTTGGCAATATCAGCCATTTTGGATTGTCAGTTTGTTAAGGGTAGTCATGTTTTGGTGTGCTCTTCGATTTTTTACTATTCGAAAAAATGAATCAAAGAAACTGTATTA
Organism: Galeruca laticollis; assembly: GCA_963921935.1. Taxonomy (NCBI): domain Eukaryota; kingdom Metazoa; phylum Arthropoda; class Insecta; order Coleoptera; family Chrysomelidae; genus Galeruca; species Galeruca laticollis. The sequence continues at coordinate 40,372,135 of OY998182.1, forward strand.
AGTTTTGTGTAAAAAATGAAATTGAATGCGCAAGGACATTTGAAATGTTGACTGTGGCGTTTGGCGAGTCTACTATGAGAAGAACACAAGTTCAATTATGGAAGCGTCCAGAAGAGCCAAGACCGAAAAAAGCAAGTCAAGTTCGGTCACTGTTTTTTTCGACTGCAATGGCGTGGTGCATCATGAATTCTTGCCACAAGGTCGTAAAGTCAATAAAGAATACTACCTTGAAGTTATGCGCCGTTTGCGCGAAGCAGTTCGTCAGAAACGCACAGAATTGTGGAAAAAGCAATAATCGATTTTGCACCATGATAACGCACCAGCTCACACATCGATGCTTGTGCGTGAGTTTTTGGCCAAAAACAAAACCGTTATCATGCCTCAGCCACCGTATTCACCGGACTTGGCCCCCGCTGACTCCCAAAACTGAAGACACCGATGAAAGGAAAGCGTTTTGCTACGATTGAGGAGATAAAAGAAAAATCGAAACAGGAGTTGTTGGCGATATCAAAAAGCGCGTTTCAGAAGTGTTTCGAGGATTGGAAAAACGCTGGAATAAGTGTATTATATCGGAGGGGGAATACTTTGAAGGGGGAAAGATAGTTATTGATGAATGAATAAATAATTTTTGAAAAAATTGAAAATAGCGGTTATTTTTTTATCAGACCTCCTATATATACAGAGTGGAAAGTCTAACTGGAACAAATTCTGTAACTTGATAAATAAAGGTTTATCGCAAAATTCCTGAAACACGTCAATTTTAATTTTCAATGGGGCATATTACAAAGAGATTTGTTCATCTTTTTAATTATCTGGTGGGGTTGCAGACAACCCCAACTTTTTTTTTAAATGGAAGAGTAGGTTGATTAGTTTTTTATTTTAAAGCTTTTTCAATTGTTAATACAATTTCACTTTTTTTTGTTACTTTTTATAAGCAATGTGTCGGAAAAAAATGAAATAAGGAAATATTTACTCAAATTACTTTAATGTATAGGTACATTTTTTCTTACTTGATAAGCCCAATATCTGCTCGATAGTTTTTTGGTCAATTTGAACTGAATGTGATTTATTTGTTAGTGCTTGTTTGTATTTCAACGTGTAAATAACAAACGAGAAATAAGAAAATGCCCTATTTAACCGAGACGCATCGTATCGAAATTTTAATGATGATCGGATATGGGGACAGAAGTCGAACACAGGCTGAAGTCGCTCGATTGTTTACTGAAGTTCATCCAGAATTACCTTCAATTAATCGAAGTACGATTAGCAAAATTGAAACTCGATATCGGGAGTTGAGCCGCGTAGTAAGGGAGGCTCCTTGACAAAAGGTTTTAAAAGTTGACGAAGAAGCTCAGTTGAACATATTGTTGGAAGTTGAAGAAAATCCTGTCACTCCAGCTAGGCAAATAGCTCGCGTTCATGATGTCAGTCACACAAGCGTTTTAAAAATTCTTAAAGAAGCCAAAAAGCACCCAGATAAGATGCAAAACCTGCAGGAGCTTAACGAAGATGATTCTGGTCGTAGACTCGAATTTTGCGAACGAATTATGGCTTCTATCGATGGTGGATAAATTGCTTTGGAATGGGTGCTGTTTTCTGATGAGGCTACGTTCACATTACATGGGCACGTCAATCGACAGAACTGCCGTTATTGGGCTGACGAAAATCCCCGTTGGATGCGTGAATTCCATACCCAAAGGCCTCAAAAAACAAACGTCTGGGTTGGAATTATTGGGGATCGCATAGTAGGTCCTTTTTTTTCAATGGAAACGTAACCGGAGAAACATACCTTAATATGCTCCAAGAAGAAGTGATTCCTACTTTAGTAAATTTATTCCCCAATAATTTGGATCCCAACTTATTTGACCAACGGATGTGTCTTCAACATGATGGGGCATCACCAAATTTTGCTCAAAATTTACGGACCTATCTTAACGAAGTGTTTCCAAATAGGTGGATTGGAAGAAGGGGGCCAATTGAGTGGCCAGCAAGATCACCCGATCTTACTCCATTAGATCTTTTTTTATGGGGATATCTAAAGAGCAAAGTTTATGCCACTAAACCTAACGATATCGCCGAGCTTCAACAAAGAATCAGGGACGAAATTAGGCAAGTAACGCCGGAAGTGTTACAAAATGTTCGGAATGCTATTTATAATCGATTAGGATATTGTCAGCAACAAGGTGGAGAACAATTTGAACATTTATTGCATTAAAGTAATTTGAGTAAATATTTCCTTATTTCATTTTTTTCCGACACATTGCTTATAAAAAGTAACAAAAAAAAGTGGAATTGTATTTACAATTGAAAAAGCTTTCAAATAAAAAATTAATCAACCTACCCTTCTATTTAAAAAAAAAGTTGGGGTTGTCTGCAACCCCCCCAGATAATTAAAAAATAAACAAATATCTTTGTAATATACCCCATTGAGAATAAAAATTGACGTGTTTCAGGAATTTTGCGATAAACCTTTATTTATCAAGTTACAGAATTTGTTCCAGTTAGAGGTTACACTCTGTATATATATATATATATATATATATATATTAACATAGAGTAAAACAACACCCTGTATACCGAACATAAAATAAAAAAACTACTTATTTCAAGAAATAAAAATTTTTGAAATTTCATTTTTTTAAAAAAAGATTATCTAAAAAAAAGGAGACAATCTGTACCATGTACTATTCAATAGAGAAAGCATCTAACTGTATAATTTAAAATAAGATTTGAAAAAACATTTGTGAAATGAATTAACAAAATCTCTATAAACCTACAAGACGGAATATTAGAACGTTGTTACATATACAAATGGAAATGATAATCCTTTATTTTTATTGTCAAGGTAAATAAATAGTGAGATTCTTTTTAAAATGAATATTAGGGTTTGAAGGACATGTAAATAAGATTTTATAAATATTTAAAAACATAACGATATAAGAAGTAAACTGAAAAACATTAATTCTATGGAATGTGACATTTATTGAACGGTTTGACGTTATGAACACATATTTTGTAAATTTGAAAATGTCATTTTGTAAACTAAATGAAATATAATTTAAGAGACACAATATGAGTTAAAATCATTAAAGAACCTTAAAACAAAGCGTTTTCAATTGATAGATGGACAATTCACTATTTGAAATGAAATCTATAAAGAAAAGTTTTGATAACCAAATCTGATTGGTGGAATGTATTCAACAAACTTTTAATCTGCGACAAGTAGTTGTTAATAATAAAAAATTGAAGGAGAAAAAAGTTTGTTGATTATAGAGACTATTGACTAGGTAAAATTCTTTTTGGGTGGTAGAAAATTTGAGAAGCAGCAAAATTTTGGGAATTAAGAAAACTTTTCAAAAAAAATAAGATATTTGGCATCAAAATTCAGAAAAGAGAGATACATTGTACTTATGATATGGTAGATTATATATTTAAACAAGCAGATGTAGAAACTAAGAAACAATTTGGTAATTATGTTTGAATACTAACCGTATAATTGATATATAATACTTGATTAATATTTGTATGGTGGAATGGATATATCCACCATACCTTTTAGAAAGCTTTTGATTATGTAATTGGACTGAAATGTATTGATGTGAACGGGACATAGCATTGATTCCTGATTTTGTGTAAGCTGGACCAGTGATGTGACAATTTCCAGAAGGTAACCTAAAATAAAGTAAAGGATAATTGAAGTGAATTACTATACAGGAATAAGGTATTTAGACTATTTTCATTATACATAAAAAAAGGTTGAATAAAACTTACCAATTTAGTGAAAAAAATTGAACTTTGGTATTAAATAAACATTTACAACCATTGTGTTTCGCCATTTTGATATAATAATCGTTTATATAGAAGTTTCAGTATTATAAGATTTGTATTAAATGTTGCCTATTTTAGATTTGTATATAGAGATAATTTTTTCATGGTGAGAACGTGATTTTGTTTGAATGAGTGGTCATAATAGATAGTAGGTTTTTTTTTATTAATTTGTGTCTTGTAAAAGAACAATGTATTTGTCTATTCAAACATTAAATAACGTTCTTTCTAGTTTGAAGAACATTGTAAAATTGTTTTTGATACATTTTATTTCTTTGTGGGGATGGCTCCATCTAGTTTGAACCGTTGGTAGTTTAAACTGACATCTGTGAATAGTAAAAAGGTTCAACTTGAAACACAGGACCGTCTTAAGAATTTATTACGTATTATTAAACAAGCAAGTACATTTTTATTAACAAAATTTTTAAGAAGACAGAGATATTTAATCAAATCTAGGCGCTCATATTATAAATTGAATTTTTGTTTCTCTATACCTGAACCCTACTCTGAGGTTAAAGAGTTTCTCATGTTTTAAAATATAACCATTTTAGTAATAAAATTTTAAATTTTTACAATATACCGGGCAAATCAAAACTAAATATAAACTAAACTAATAATAACTATAAATCATTATTTCTCTCCCCGTTCTATCCAGTTCAACATGTCGGCCCAACGTAGGGCAAATTAGGGAAAGTATATTTGTTTTGAAACATTTAAATTACACACCTAACATATCCAGTTTAATATATATATATATATATATATATATATATATATAATAGTATTACGTAATATTCTATATTACCTTTTTTTATCTATATATTATAATATAGGGTATTGGATTTTATTTATTGATAATAAACAACGGAATTGTGTTTCAATATGATTATTACCACAGATTCTGTGTTATTACTACAAATTATTCTCTTATACGTATAAACCATAAAATATAATTGATACGTTATTTGGCATTGGGATACACCCATTTGCATATTTCAGTAAACATAAAAAAACATAATCAGCTCGCAGTTATCTCATCTCAATATTATAAAAAATTTGTCGTGCTAGCAGCGGAATTTTGAATTAATTTATTCTGCAATTTTACAACTTTCATATAATGATAACTGAAAAAAATAGTCGTCGAAATTTCTGCGTCTCAGAAATCAGTTAGTTTCATTTTCGGTACAGGATGATTATTGTTAATGAAATGAAATATCATCCAAGAATCAACGTATTTCTCTAATATGGCTCCCGTTGATTTTTTGCAAAATTCAAATTGCCACTTTGCGGTGACCGTTTCAGGTCAATAGAAGAAAAAAGAAAATTCGCTGTGAGTGAGTACTTGAGTCGATTCCTGAAAATGCAATGAAGTAGTAGATTTTGAAAATATTTGTAATATTTTCCAATCAAGGGACTATTTGAAAACAACACGTTTAACAATATCAAGACTATTAAACAAGTCAATGACACTCGATGAACTCAACATGACACCTGTTAATTTTTTTTCATGACATCGCTGTTATTTGCAATTTTACGACAAAGTGTATATCATATGAATATTCGCAAAAACTCCGGAGATAATACGTATTATTTAGTTAGGTACATTTAGACGTAATTTGTTTACATTCAATATGTTTTTAAATTTGCGGAAAAATAGTTGATTGACAATGTAGGTATAAATATTTACAATATATAAATAATGTAGGTATAAATATTTACAATATTAATTAATAATGTCTATTATTAGTAGTTTAATTTGTATTGAAGTTGTTTATTTTGTGAACTGAAGAATAAATAATTTATTTTAAAGGTATTTTTAAATGTCTTGCTAAATTAAACGAAAATTTTTCAACTGACGGTCATTGTTCTTAATTTTTTTTTAGTTGTCGGTAAGTAATTGATATTAACTTGCTAAATTTTATTCATTAAAAGATCTGACGAAATCTGGTTGAGGAAAAGTTTTGTCTCATTGAAAATATTCGTTTCTTATAGAAAACACAATAAGAACATTGCATATATTGAAAAAATTAAAATCTCTTCTTCTTTCCAACAGATGTTGTGATGACCGCCACAATAAAATCTTCAAAAATCCTTTATAAAATTACAGGGCCGTATTGAAAACCATTATAGTTGTATTAGGAGCTTAATGATGACTGTACGTAACAAATACTCTCAACTTGACTTAGTATTATGTTATTATATGTTATGGTAACATTGAAATAACTTAACTTGATACACGACTAAATTTAAATGCTCTATAGAATTATTTGTATTCTTACTTCTTTTCCGTTTTTTTGATGACTATCATTATACATCTCCCGCATATTGTTGGGCCTATGTGGGAAGGCAACGAAGTGACCAACTTAACTGAGCTCTACTCTCATATGAGTCCAAAAACAGTCGGATAGGTTGAATTTTTAACGAAATATTAAAATTTTAACACTGAAAAATAGATGGCCTTCCTTCTCGCTTATTATGACAGATACAAAGAGAAGTCACTAAGGTAAGTGTCCCAATAATGGACAGTTTAACGAAAAGATGGAAAAAGGAAAGTTTATATAAAAAAAGTTGTTAAAGTTAGACTAATGATGTTTTTTTATGAATTTTTATATTGCATATATAACGAAATGGTATTGTTCATTTTCATCAAGAGTGACTGCTCGTCACTCGCGCCATGTTACGACTCGACTCCGCCCTCTTTTATATATTTTTGCGCTAGACGACAGACACTCTTATACCGAAAATTTCGACTTTTTCCTCTCCCCGCAATTCTATATTTTTTAATTAATTGAAAAGTATATTATCTACGGGCAAATTATGCATACATTTGCCATATAATTCATATATGATCTTCCAGTTGCAGCATCAATGATAAGTTTCCATGTATTTATTAAAAAGATATTCAGTTCTAAAAAATAAAAGTTGTAACTTTTGTAAAAATATTTCTAAAGTTGAACGTTGGTCATGTGTGATTTCGAGATTTCGGAAAGAGAATCAATGTCGCCACCGGTGATTCATTTCTTGCAGGTGTGGTGGTCGATGATTGAGTTTCATCCGCACTAATGCCCTGAAACTCAAATCGGGGCGTTATTCTTGACGTCGTTCCCAACGTCATGCATACGCAAGCCTGTGAATACTCTATTTGCGAATAGTTCCTAAAATGATATTCTTGAGCACCGTTACTAAAATCATCGAATTGTATCGTCCTCACAACAGCGTCAGTTGACGTTACAATACAAATGTCATTTGGTTATGTCAAATGTAAAGCTGCATTCAGATGCTACGTCGAGCGCGTTTTATGCGATCAGATGCTTAGATCTGGTAAATAGTCGGGTCGTTCAGATGCTAGCGGAAAATTTTAGCAATCGTGCAACCATTTAACCCATTCGACACATCGGTAGAAATTGACCCGCATGCGCTTTGCATTTTATAATGCATGATTGAGAAGTTTGGGTTGTGTTTACAAAATAAAAAATTAAAATATTCAACGAGACTGTTTACATTTTTCTCTACACCCACATGTATATTATCCATTTTCTGCACAATATACAGAATGGAAATGTAGGCTATTTCGGTTAACTGAACGCATATGATTTCATTTACATCCTAGAATGTATATGAAATCCACCAATCAGCATTTGCATTTAGTACCCGTCAACTCTTCTTTTTTTCAATTTCAATGTAATGTCAAGATAACTTGTCAAAATATTGCTTTAGTTTCTAAGAAAAATATTTTAGTAAAATGAGTGATTCCAGTGATGAATTAAAAATCAATAAATATTACTCCATCAGATTTTCGTTATGCCGCAAAGGAGACGTATAACACACATTATTACCCCAAAAATCAAAAAGTAAATATGAATTTTGTTACAAAAAGTTCATGGATTGAACTCTGGTAAACGAAGTTAAAAATATTATCAGAACATGTTATCACTGCTTATATGAATGAAATATCGAGTAAATACAATCTCTCAACCCTTTGGACAACATATTCTATGTAAAGAACAATGATAAATATTAAAAGTAACATTGAAATTTCAAGGTACTCTGAATTTCGCTGCTTTTATATAAGTTTGTGATGTACGTATCTAACTGTATGCAGAAAAGAATATAGTTGGTTCAATCCCCGCTTTGTGCGTTTATTTTTATTGCTGATATTTGTATTATAAATAGGAATTTTCATAAAATTTTAGTTTGTGTTCATTTTTGGAATTTATGGAGGACGTCCTCGTCAAAAATTGAAAATTTTAAAGCTTAATCATGTTAAAGATTTAGAAAATAAATTTCAATTTAATTGATAAAGAAACCCAGATTCTTTGTAATTTCTTGTATGTTTTACGAGGTCTCCAAAAAATATATTCTGCCACCAGATATAGAACAATTTTTTGTTAATTACCAAAAAGAAAATGTTCGAAGAAAGTAGTCGGAATTAACAAAATTGGTAATCAGACAAAAATAATTGCTGAATTTTTGAAATTATCAGATGCGAACTTATATACGCGACATTGTTTACACCTTAAATAGTAAAAAATTTCATGAAAAATATTGATCATATATTTGAATAAATCTTCTTGTTCGGAATTTAAACCAAAATTGTTCACCAAATACGTTATAGTATATTATACAATGAGCATGAAATGACATAGGTATATGAAATTTTGTAGTACGAGTGTAGCGAGTAATACAAGATTTCATATACCTACGAGTTGGAAATGGGTCATGTTATGCACTATACTCTTTCTACGACCATCATAAATCATAAACAAAACTGTAATATTTTACATAACAATTTTTATTATAAACTTTCCTGCCGTCATTGTTGCATGGTTTAGAGAATTTTTTCTCTGATACGCAATGGGAGAATAGGGGACGCTATATCTCAACCTTAAATATCCATACAGTCTACTTCTCATTCAGTTTCCCTTACTCTAACATTTTTGATTTTCTTTTTGTACATGTACCTATCTACGTCCTGAAACAAATAACGTTCAAAATTTAAAAAAATTTACAACTCTGAAATAAAAATACTTTATGCAGAAAAATCGTTATAATTCACCTGCGGAAAAAGTTATCAATTACCGTGTCTCTTTAAAGGAGTTATATCACCTCCTGCATCTACCAGGATAGTGACCGATGTCCTTCTAAAGCAATGGCTAGTTTACATATCTGGATCAGCATGTCAATGTCAAATCATCCTCACTATCGCGACCCATTTTCGATTATAATTTTTTTTACGAACTAATTTTGTAAACACCCATGTGAAATGTCAAATTATTAGATAGACATTAACAAACATGACTTGATCATACATTATAATATATATGACCAAAAAATTCGTTAATAGAATGACAGTCTAATAGCGCATGATAGTCGTGGGAAATGAAATAGGTATTTCAATACAGTTAGCCCATGGGAAATGAAAACCTGTATTATAATGTGGTAGGCTCCTTAATCGAAGACGCACTCGAAATGTACATTTTTCTTTATGGTCGTGGAAAAAATATTTTATATTTTTATAATAAATTTGAATTTGCTCAGAAGGAACAAAAATTGTACGATTCATTTAATGATGTTTTCTTTGTGACTCTAGTTCTAATATCTATAGTAAGAAGTAATACATTTATTTAAGACTGATTCCTACTTTTTTACTAGGGCAAAGAGAAAGTAAAAAAAAATGGAACTATTTCAAATACAATGTAGCTATACAATTTTCTTACCGAATCTCCCGCGAGCTCGAATTATTTTCCATGCATTTTTTCTCATTTGCAACTTTTTTCAAGAAAATTCGTACTTTTAAAGCTCTATAAGTGAAAATATTTCAGGTATTCATTTGTCATCTAGATGTAGCTTATTATGGAATACTTATGAATTCAATAGAAACACAACCATATACTAAGATCAGGAAATAAAATGCAGAAAAAAAGAAACAACTGTTTTAACTGGCTTCAAAATAACAAAATAAATAAAACAAATAGGTATAACTAACTTAACAAAAAACTACAAAACTAGATTAATTAAAATTATTTGCTATTTCTTCTGTAAGTCTAGTTCCTTCATTCCCCATTTCTTGAATATTTTGGATGTTATTTACTATTGCATTGACTTCATGCAGAAATACTTGTCCTCTTCTTCATAATTTGCCTCATCATCGTTAAACATTAAACAAATGTTGCGTAGAACACATGGAGATTGAACAACGTGGGGAATTAAATTTGTACGATTTATGTCTAAATATTTTAATCTTCTGAATCTTCCAAATAACAGACAAAATGCCCTTTCAATAACCTGTCTGACTTTAGCAAGTTGGGTATTGAATCTAACTTGATGAAGATGGAGATATCCCCTATCTTTATAAGGTGCTATACACCAATCATATACTGGATATGCTTTATCTCCGATTATAAAAGAGCCTAGTTGAAAATAAACATCTTTTGTCTTATGATGTTTTTAAATATGGTTGAATTCCTAAAAATTCGAATATCACTATCGCTGCTGGGATAAGCCCAGAAAATGTCTAAAAACTTTCTTTCGCTATCACAAATGGCTCGTATAAAAAAATTTTCTATTTATGCATGTCTCTGGATTTTCATGAGGTGCTTTTATGGGAATGTATGTTCCATCGATTGCTCCAATACAACCATGAAATTGACACATAAAATAAAAGTGTTCCTCACATTGTTTTCTTCTTCTACTGTTGGCCATTTCAAAACTTTGTCGGTAATCGAAATAATTGCATTGATTACTCTCTCTATTGACACAAACACAGAGGATTTTGCCACATCAAACCTGCTTGCAATGCTTCTGCAAAATAAAATCAATGTAAATATTTCATAATTTATTACTTTTTTCTACTTTACCTATCTGGAGTGCACTCATTTTTTCTATGATCTTGAAAAATTCGTGAGTTCGAAAAATATTGTTTCTACCAACCTCTCCAGCTAATGCCAATATACTTCTTTCTTTATCATCGTCAGATAATGACGAATTACTATCTTCAAATATAATATTTGTTAACTCTCGAACTACCTCTAAGAAAATATTTTGAAGATAGTGTAGAAGAAACGAATCACTAAATGAACAATAGAACGAATTAAAGGATTAAACTACAAAAATAATTGAAATACTACCAAAATTGTCATCTACGGATATCAGTAAAACTTTGCGCCATGTACACGTCTCAAGTTACTCTAGAAAGAATAAAATTTCCATTTAATAAACAATTAAATTACCTAATCAAATTCAAATCACAAAAATTTTCCACATTTTTCTATTTTCAATTGATACAAAGAAACATTCTTCCAAATAATTCTCAATTTATTGACTGAAATTTATTCAGATAAATTTTTTTATATATACATAGTTATTTTCCAACTAATTTTAAGCTGATCTAAAAAATCATTTTGCAATAAAAAAATGTATAAGACTTGGCCCAATTTTTGCTGCCTACACCAAAAATTGCGCCAAGTCTTATACATTTTTTTTCTTGCCAAATGATTTTTTAGATCAGCTTAAAATTAGTTGGAAAATAACTATGTATATATAAAAATTTTATCTGAATAAATTTCAGTCAATAAATTGAGAATTATTTGGAAGAATATTTCTTTGTAAGTATCAATTGAAAATAGAAAAAGGTGGATAAACTTAGTATACGACATGGTATTTTACGTGATTTCAAAAATTTTTGTGATTTAAATTTGATTAGGTAATTTAATTGTTTATTAAATGGAAATTTTATTCTTTCTAGAGTAACTTGAGACGTGTACATGGCGCAAAGTTTTACTGACATCCGTAGATGGCAGTTTTGGTAGTATATAATTATACAGACAATTTCGTAAAAAAATGAATTACTCTGAAAATACATCATGTACAGTTGCGCCCAATAAAAAATCGGACAACTCTTATAGCAGATTTTTGTTTAATTATAGCTGCTTGAATTTTTCTTTTTTTCTAACAATGTATATATAAATAAATTTTACAGAAAAACCAAATAAGACATTGGTTCAAAATGAAAATATACAATTTAAAAACTAAAAAAAAAATTAAAGGTGGGACTTTATGTCATCTTATTCATAGAAGAGAACATATGCTTCTCCACTGACTAAAGATTTCCACGATAGTAATAGCACCCTTCAATCGTTATATTCGTGCCACTGTCCCGTGTAGGGATGTCGGCAATATGCTGTGTAGTGACCATTGTGAGTGGTTCCACTGTGATTTGAGATAGAGTAGAGGTTGTACATACAAGGTGCCACATTATCAGCCGCGTAATGGCTCATATCAAGCCCTTCTATTGGAAAATCTATTGCAACATTAAGTTTTCCACTAAATCTTTCTGTTTGGGAAAAGCGCTTCAGGTGAATAACCAATATTTTCGGAAATTTATGAATTGAGAATGATTTAGTGAATCGTCTTCGTTCCTTACATTTAGAACATGTTGGATTCTCATCACCGTCGAGTGTTTCTTCTCTTGTAAACGAATCTAAACATTGTGAAAGTCGTTATTGACCTGTTCTTTGGGGTATGGAAAAGGATAAATCCCAAAAGGGATCGAAGGTAACTGAACAGTGACCACAGTTTGTGCACTTGAGTGTTGATTTTAATTGACCGACAAAGTTATCCACAATCTTGGAGTTGTCCATTCTCGCATATCTTAACCAAAATTCTTGTGCTTTCTCGATATCACTAAATTTGTCATCAATTTCTGTTAATATGGGCTTTGGTTTTTCATATACCTTGTTGACATCTTCGTGAAGTTCTGCTAATAGGTAACGAAGAAACTCCCGTGCATCATGTTGAGTGTATCCCATGAACCTTGAAGTAAATTGCTGAATCTGACTTATCAATGATACTGTATTAACCACTCTGTCTGAACCGTCTTCAGACCAAAGCTCTTTAATCACTTCAGCAAATGCTTTAATTAGTGCTCCTTTCATGCTAGATAAGTTTATGTTAATATCTCTTATGTATGCGTCTTTCTTTAAATATTCTAATAGCCACCTTGTGTTTGATAGGCATTGGATAATACTATTCATGAAACATGTGTTACCAATATTTTTGAGGCCTTTGAGACCCAAAGATTGGAATACCCTTTATGGATCTGATTGTGGAGATATTGTTAAGAGCTCTTTCGCAACTACTATAATTGTCCGAATAATATCGGATTCTATTATTGTCTTCTCACTTGATCGGCGTGATAAGGAATTTTAATTGATGTTGTTTGCTATTGAATTGGATGGAGATATTGCGGTTTTGGAAAGTTTGGTTAATGTCTATAGATCATTGGTCTGATTCACTTTGTTAACATATTCCTTGTTATCTACATCATTTTTAGACGTGTCCTTTTGTTCTTGGTGAGTTTCATCCCTTTTCTGAAAATCTTTAATCGAAAATGAAATGTATGAAGAGAATTTGTTAACTCTAGGATTATTTTTAGAAAGGAAATTGATGTTTATTGATTCCTCAGTTACTACGACCCTATCGACTTCTGACCCATTATTTTTTACTACGTCTTCATTCTCTTCCAATTTTGAATTTGACTGGAAAACATCGGGGTTATTTGGACACTTGTTGGAAGCAATGTCATTTTTTTTGGTCACCGAAATATTATTATTCGATTTTTTAACTCTGGTTGATATTGCTTTTATACTTAGTGGTTTCACTCCATTGGTTACATCAGATATTTTGGATCTAACCTCAGTTGTCTTATTGGCGAGGTTAGTATCATTTTTTACTACTCTGGAGAGTTTGTCATTAAAATGTTTACTTAAATCGGCTACTGATGCGTGATTTCCGTTATATCTTCATCAGACGAATTGTCTGTATTAGTATTGTTAGAGTATGCCACACTGTTAGTATAAATACTTTCCATTGACGAGAATATTGAGAATAAGACGAGAAAATCTGGGAGTTAGAAAGAAAGATGACAGATACTGTGTTGTACCTTTTCGGTGTGGGTTGGATATCTGAGGGATGATGAATAACACACTTTTAGTAATATGAATATCGTACTGTTTAATGTTAACAAATTGTAGCCATATGTATAACTGAAACATTCAATAGTCTTTTCTCGATCACCGGTTCAACTCGCCGGCAACCGGCTCTCTTCTCTCCTTCTTCTTTTCCACTGGCTTCTCTCTTCTCTCCGACGGTCGCCCCACTCTTTTCTCCTTCTTTCCACTCGCGCACACTCGACCTCCGTGCTTGCGCACATACACCGACACACCGATAACTATAGGCGTATCACACATACCCCCCTGTTTTATTGGAGTTGCGTACAAACTAACACAAGTATAGCAAACCTTAAGCAACGAGAATCAAACACTCGTGAGAAGCAATATACACCGGCAATAGTGGTAATTTCAAATATCTCAAATTAGACAAAAATGTATCCGATATAGCCGAAACTTGACTACCTGAATCGATTAGTGCTTCTGTTTCTATGTTTTCAATTTCAATTTTTATCATCGGAGAAATTAAATTTTCTTTGGGCACTTCTTCTTCTGCTTCAGATAACAAATCTTCCGAACCATTAGTATAGAACTTTGATAATAAATTACAATTTCGCGTTGTCGCATTTCCATTTCTTTCCACATTATTATCTTGATTGTTATCCTGATCTCCCCAATTCGTATCAGCATTCCAGTTCGCCTGTCTCCGCGTATTATCGTTAAACTGTCTCCGAGACCGATCATTTCCCTGATTGCGACAATTCCCTTTATTTCCCTCTCTATGGTCGTGTCGACTAACATCTTGACCGCGTCTAATATCCGTACCTTTGTTTATTTTACAGTCTACCGAATCTATTTTTCTCAAAAACATTTCTACTTCATCTACAGTTTTATAACCTTTCAAAACAATACTTTTTTTAATCTCCGGTTCATCTGCGAAATGATCTGATACCCATTCGACTAACTCCACCTCTGGAATTTTATCTGATAAAAAACTCGACTGCCTTACAAGACTAAGTAAATAGTCAGCTTTACTTCCCGATTTATACTTTCCATATTTAATTTCATAAAATAATCCCCTTTCATGTTCCGCATTCCAATACCTTGCCTTAAACGCCTCAACAAATTTTTCAAAATTTACAAAACTTTCTTCCTTATATTCAGCCCATTCGGCTGCTGAATTTTTCAAACCCCCTATAGCTAAACTTACCTTCGCCGACTCTGGCACTCTAGCATCATTTAATGTTCTCGATAATTTTTTCAAAAACAACATTGGGTGAGTATTTCCACCCGGTGAAAATGACAAACTATTACCCCCCATATCTTTCCATAACGAAATATAATGCTTTTCGTCTTTAAAATCATCATTCGATTTATTATCTACTCTTTTTTGCTGATCAACCATATTATTTGATAAAGTTAGCAAAGTTGTTTGTACTTTTTTAAGAACCTCTGCTAAGCTATTAACTATTTTTTGTAAATCATCAGTCGCCCGTGAATTTGCCATATCATTTGCTAATAAATCGCTATTATCGTTCACTTTTATTTCTAGGACGTGTTCCTTATCCTCGTTTGCCTTCGATTTGCTTTTTGGCATCTTATTTACAATAATGTAAAGACAATATTAAAATATTTAAATACAAAAATTCACAATACTATGGATTATGGATAATAGTCAAAACATCAATATATATATAATAGGTTTGAATCAGAATACCTACAGCGCAAAAGTTTCAAATAAATGATAAAAACAAATATTATTTTCAATCTCTAACAATTTAACTTTACAATATTTCTACCTAATCATAAAAAAGAACATAGGTACTTGAATGCATCGAACAATAAAGTCTAATAAATGTCTTTTTTATTATTTATCTTGATCAGTTTTACTTAGACTTTCAAAATCTTTGTTTTTACTAAATGTAATCAATACTGTGGTTAACTAACATTCGTTAATTTACCCTAAATCAATAAGTATATTTTAATATTCAGATATTCAACTGTTGTTTTTACATAATCAAAATGGTTCGTAATTAATTAATCAAACGTATTTTCTTCTTTACACTTCAGAAGTTAGTCCAAATTTTAATCAGCGCAATGCACTAAAATATCGTTGCAAAATTTCCAACAGCCATCTTGGATGATTAAATAATAAGAAAACAGTACCTTGAATTTTCCATAACCTGTTGATTGTTCATTCGATGTTCACCTCTATATCCGTCCCCGTTGAGCGTCAAATTATGTGTTGTACCTTTTCGGTGTGGGTTGGATATCTGAGGGATGATGAATAAGACACTTTTAGTAATATGAATATCGTACTGTTTAATGTTAACAAATTGTAGCCATATGTATAACTGAAACATTCAATAGTCTTTTCTCGATCACCGGTTCAACTCGCCGGCAACCGGCTCTCTTCTCTCCTTCTTCTTTTCCACCGGCTTCTCTCCGACGGTCGCCCCACTCTTTTCTCCTTCTTTCCACTCGCGCACACTCGACCTCCGTGCTTGCGCACATACATAGACACACCGATAACTATAGGCGTATCACAATACAAGAACTCAAGACACGCCAGCGGAAGAAAAGAAGACCGAGCAAACAAAACCTTGCAAGCCAGAAACACACCCTAAGTTAGAAGACATTGGTAGTTTTACCCGAGTCAAGGCCCCAACGTTCGATGGAAAAATGTCGTGGACCAATTATGTGAAACAGTTTGGAGCAGCCGCTAGAGTGAATAATTGGTCCGACAAGGAGATAGCAGTGAACTTAACTATCGCGCTTCGGGGAAGCGGATGATTTCGAGCAGCTGAAAAAGAGGTTGGACAAGCGATATGGTCACGAACATCTAGAACATTTGTACCAATCCCAGCTGAAGAACCGAAGGCAGAAACGTGACGAAGCACTTCAAGAATATGAAGTGGATATTGCCCAACTCGTTCGATTTGCTTATCCATCAGCAGTCGAGAACATGATGGAATGTCTGGGCATACAGGCGTTTATTGATGCCTTACGTGACCCCGATATGCAGAGGACGCTTCGTTTAGCCCATCCCAAAACATTAGTTGACGCATTGACAGCTGCTCTTGATTATGAAGCAGCAACGAAGGCTTCGGGTTACAACAAAGTTAGGACCATCCAAGAAGAAGGCGATGAGGACAAGTTTGACCAGATCGTCAGATTGATCAAAAGTATGATGGACAAGAAGCCGATAAAGATCAGATGCTGGAATTGTGGCGAGCTAGGGCATGTACGCAGTTCATGTAAGCGCCCCAGGACTCCTGCAAGCCAAGTACCCCAGTCACAGGAAAACTAGAACGGGTCGGCTACGAGGGGGCAGCACCGACCCATGATCGTTCCAAAGACCCTTTCATACTGATAGCTTCTCTCAGATGTCGCAATGACAGTGCATATGTGGATGGTGAAGTAAATGGCAAGAAATATGCTCTGCTGCTTGACACTGGAGTAACTAGAACCATTATACGACCAGAAATAATTAACTCCAAGAAGAAGCTTTTACCAACGAGACTGCGGACCGCCAAGGTGAGAGTGCCAACGTTCACGGTGAGACACAAATCCAATTGGGAATTGGCGCAGAAAAGTTCACGCATACGGTAATCGTAGCTGACATTGAAGAAGACGTGATTCTGGGAATGGACGTAATGAATGTACATGGTTTCCAATTGGACTTTAAAAACAGAACCATTAAAGTGGGTTCCGAGGAGGTATTCCTTCAACCACATGAAGGCAGCGCGGTGTTGGTAGCTGTACAGGAAGATACCGTCTACCTGCACGAAGCGAAACCATGATAGTAGCACGGCTACAGGGAATAATGGAGGAAGGTACACCGGTTATGATGGAGCCAAGGAACCACGACGAAGAGGTTGGCAAAGGAGTACTAATTGGAAAAGGATTGGTTACGTCAGCGAAGGAGATCCCTGTACGATTGATAAACGTGAACGATTACCCAATTACCATCAAGAAGGAAACCAAGATTGGATCCTGCGTACCAGTGACGTCTATAGTTCGTCAAACAACGACCACTGACAATTCTAATGCCAGATTCGAACAAATGTTATCAGTAGCTGGTCAATATTTGGATCGAGCTGAAAAAAGAGAATGAGACAATTTCTCTTGCAGTATCGAAACTTATTCGTACCAAAAGGAGGAAAGACTGGTAGAACATCAGTCGTCAAACACAAAATCGATACTGGTAATGCTAAGCCAATTAGGCAATCAGCTCGAAGACTTCCACGAGCGAAGAGAGAGGAAGCTGAAAGAATAATTCGAGAGATGGCAGAAGAAAAAGTAATAGAACCATCTACTAGTCCATGGGTGTCTCCAGTAGTGCTCGTTAAGAAAAAGGATGGAACTACGAGATTCTGCGTGGATTATCGCCAGCTTTACAACGTGACGAAGAAAGACAGCTATTCTCTGCCGCGAATTGACGATACGCTAGATACTTTGGCCAGCAGCAAACTGTTTTCCACCTTTGACCTGAAGTCTGGTTATTGGCAAGTGGAAATGGACCCAGAAAACAAAGAGAAAACTGCTTTTACCACCGGATCTGGATTATGGCAATTCACCGTCATGCCATTCGGGCTCTGCAATGCGCCCGCGACATTTGAAAGACTCATGGAAAATGTCTTGAGAGGGTTGCCTTGGAAGATATGCCTGGTCTATTTGGACGACATCGTAGTACTGGGGAAGACATTTGACGAACACTTGAAGAATTTGGAAGTCGTATTCAAACGACTCCAAGCTGCCCAGCTCATGTTCAGCCCGAAGAAATGTCAGCTGTTCCAAAATCGAGTCAACTATCTAGGTCATATAGTGAGCAATGAAGGAGTGGCGGTGGATCCAGAGAAAATAGCTTCCATTCAGCAATGGCCGCAACCAACCGACAAACATCAAATTAGGAGTTTCCTTGGACTTTGCACATATTATAGAAGATCTATCAGGAAGTTTGGAGATATTGCCAAGCCTCTAACTCGACTTACAGAAGAATCAAGAGCTTTCCAATGGGACGAAGACTGTCAAACGGCTTTTGAAACCTTGAAGAGGCATTTAACCTCGGCGCCGATATTAGGATATTCATTACCAGAGGAAGACTTTATTATTGACACTGACGCAAGCAACGTAGGAATTGGAGGAGTGCTCTCACAGATCCAAGAAGGACAAGAAAGAATGCTGGGATATTTCAGTAAAGTCCTCTCCAAACCAGAACGAAACTACTGCGTAACAAGAAGAGAACTTTTGGCGGTAGTGCAGTCCGTGGAACACTTTTACCAGTATCTCTATGGTAGGAAGTTTTTAATCCGGACTGATCATGCAGCACTCAAGTGGTTGATGCAGTTCATGAATCCCGAGGGCTAGATTGCTAGATGGATTGAAGGACTTCAAGAGTACGATTTCAACATCGAACATCGAGCCGGTGTAAGTCACCGAAATGGTGACTCCCTGTCCAGACCGCCGTGCCCAACAGACTGCTCCCACTGCAACAAGGCGGAATCTAGGGAAGCTGCAGTTTCAAGAACTACTGTAGTCAACGAGGAATGGTCACCCACCAGGATCAGAGATCAGGAGAATGATCCTCACCTGAAGATGATCTGGCAATGGAAGAAAGAAAATCGGCGACTTACCTGGGAAGAAGTGTCAAAATTTTCACCGAAACTCAAGGCGTATTGGGCTCAGTGGGACTCCCTTGTCCTGGAACAAGGGCTGTTGAAAAGTCCTTGAAAACGATGATGGTTCCGAGATGAGGAGACAGCTATTTATCCCGAGAACAAGAGTAGCTGAAATACTAAAGAAGTTACACATCGGGAGTTCAGAAATGTACGACTTGTGCTACGAGTAATGGACCACATCGCAAGAGAATGGCACCCATGAAACAGTACGATGTTGAAAGCCCTTTCGTAAGGATTGCTTTAGATATCGCTGGACCATTTCCGACGTCAGAAAATTGTGGCAAATACATACTGGTTGTAATTGATTATTTCACAAAGTGGGTGGAAATTTACGCTATCCCGAACCAAGAGGCCACAACTGTTGCGGATGTATTTGTGAAAGTATTTATCAGCCGATATGGAGTGCCCTTGGAAGTCCACAGCGACCAGGGAGGAAATTTCGAAAGTAATCTATTCCAGGAGATTAGCGAGAAGCTGGGAATGAAGAAGACCAGGACAACAGCATTACATCCACAGTCAGAGGGAATGGTCGAGAGAATGAACAGGACTATTGGAAAATACCTGTTCAAAGTAGTATCCAGCCATCAGAGAGATTGGGACCAGTTTATTTCCCTATTCGCATTGGCTTATCGATCTGCCGTCAATGAGTCCACGGGTGAAACACCGGCGAAAATCTGGTTTGGACGTGAAATGAAGCTTCCTTGTGACCTGGAATTTGGCTATCGGCCTGGAGAAGATATAGCAGGGGAAGACTACGTGATCCAAATGAGAAGAAGGCTGGACGATATTCATGAATTAGTTCGAACAAATCTTCAAGTTGCCAGCGGCAGAATGAAAAGTCGGTACGACACGCAGGCCACAGAAGGCGGTTTTAAAGAAGGGGACAAAGTATGGTTACACAACCCGACGAGGAGAAAAGGATTTTCTCCAAAATTACAAAAATCCTGGGAAGGTCCATACTTAATCAAGAAAAGGATCAATGATGTTATATATCGCATAAGCAAGATCCCCAACGGAAAACCAAAAGTAGTTCACCGAAACCGACTTGCGCCATTCGAAGGAGAATGACCTAGAGAAAGGAGTAAACCATATTCGAGATGTGTCTGACCCTACCTTCGATGAATTTATGAGCGCGTATGGAGGTACCGGGAAAGCTAGATATGGAGTCACTTCAGAACAACGACAAGATTTGATCACTCTCCCGGAAGATTATTCACTGGTATACAACATCCCCGCCCATATCAAGAACGCACGAGGGTTGGCAACCGTCTTTCGAAAGAAATTCGGGCAATTAGAAAAACTTGAATACCAGATTCCAGCCCCTGGCAAGACACTGAAACTGAAACATAATTCGCGGTACGTCTTCTACGTGGTTACTAAAAATGAATTTCAAGATCGATCTACCTATCGCGATGTGTGGGAAGCACTTCGAAACCTACGAGACCATGTGTTGGAATCCTGCGTGAAGAAACTGGTTATGCCTAAGATAGCGAGTAACCAGTTGGATTGGCGAATCATCAGGAACATGGTAGAGATTATCTTTCAAGATACCGGTGTTCAGATATTAATTTGCAGCTACAACCCCCGTTATCAGTATCCGATGAAGACGGTGCCCTGCTATTTCCATAAGATCGGAAAGTGTAGAAATGGGGCCTGTTGCCGATTCAAACATCCATCATTCTCGGCTACACAAAAGTTCCAGGAGGAACTTCCATTTAAGGAGGGGGTAATGTTACGAAACAGCACACTGGTATAGTCCCTAAATCCGACTCTGTCTAAGCCAGATATGAAAGTTAAAATTATGGCGGACGCGCAGGGATTGTTTACGATTGTGACTATCTTATCTAAACATTGTTTTTGTGACCAGTCTCTTCTAGAAAATGCCAGAAAGCCAATTGTTTTTGAGTAAGCCGCAATCTAGAATTATATCCAGTGAAATAAGTAGAAAAACTACTACTACGAATGAGATCATTCCACCATTATATGATTCTACGTTGAAAATTAAAACCGAAAAATATAACCATTTGCAACAACTAAAAAAAGTCTTGACACTGATCACCACGGGTTTTACGATTCATTACCTCACGAGTAATTTTTCAATAATTTTTTTGTAAATTTATAAGAAATGCGTTTAATTTTTTGTAATAACTAGTTAGTTTTGTATTTTTGTATAAAATAAAATAAATAAGTCAAATTTTCAATTTTTTAAACTTAAGCACTGAACTAGCTTGAAAAATAAAACCTCGTATCTCCTATATTTATTTAGCTTTAATTCCAGAAAAACTCGTATCTCCCGAAAAATTAATAAAATTAAATATAATAATATAAAATCACTTACTTTTATAGTAATTAATGTACTTTAAAAAACAACAAAAAAATTCAAATGATAGCGACTTATCTGAATTTTTTGGAATGTTTTTTGTGTTTCCTGTAAATTTTGTGATTTTGGAGTTACGAAGTTTGATAATTAGGGTGGCGATATCATGGAACGAACTATACCAAACAAATGTTTACATTTTGATTATCTATAAAGGTGCAGGAAGTCAAATCAGCCACTATTTCATAATGAAATTAGTTATATCTCGTTGGACATTCGATAGCAAAACTCTATATTGAGATAATACTCAAGAGTACCTCTATGGCAATAGTGTTTTATTTAAAATAAGTATTAGTCAACTTCCGGTATAATTAGAAACGACAGGACAGCAATTGGGCATATCTGATAGTTTTCAGATAAATAATCACTCTGTATAATATGCTGGCAATCCAAAATGGCGAAACATGCCTATTTTATTTAAAACTGGTTTCATTCCATTTAGATGTCTAGGCAGGCGTAGGACATCTTAAGTTGTCCGGAAATAATGTAGAAGTATCGTCCTTGATCAAGGTACCGTGATACCTGATATATTATATATATATATATATATATATATATATATATGATATATTTCCATCCGTGTATAAACATAAACGCACGGCTATATGCAATGTTTATATTCAGATCCTATCGCATTCGACCAGTTACCACCACCAGTACAACTCCAAAAAAGTGTGCGGCAGTTTATTAAAAATAAATTACAACTCGAAAAGAAAAATATAAAACAAATAATTAAAAAAAAATATATATATATATATATATATATATATATAATTAATTTTAATATAATAGTGAATCTGTGTTATTTTCGAAATGGAAAGTCAGACTTTTTCGATTCGTTTGAGGGAGGATAGACAAATTTCTGAAATTGAATTTCAAGATGTGAGTTATTCCGCAAAAATAAAGACCGGTAAGTAATTTTGTTTCATTTTACTGCTAAACGGATAAAGTTAAAACTTGTAGAATATAATTAGGCCAGGAGCACTACAGTTTGACATGGCAGTGCCGTGACGTAGATTATTGGTTGGAATTGCTCGGAAATCATTTAGGAAAAGAAAATATGAAGGTCCGCCAGCTGAAAAAGTTGTGCTATTTGCAGGAAAAATCATAAACTGCAAACAAACGCAAACATCGCTCATTTTTTCCGATATTTCTTAATATAACTCTTTAAATATGCATGATAGAGAAAAAAAGTATACTTACGAATTTGTTCTTAATGAAATTCTCTAATTAAAATCGATATATTCAATTTTTTCGTTGAGAAATGGCGATAAATGCAAAAAAGTAGCTTAAAAACGAGATTATTTTAAAGCATTTTTTTGGCAGACGAGAAATCATCCAATGACGCTATAAATTGGGACTTAAGAACCTTATTATAGTATAAAACAATATGCCTAAGACCGATTAAATTGGCCTGATAGTTTTTACATGAATTAATTGTTAATTAATTTCCGCGAAAAAATTAACGTCCTTTTTGAGTTCATGCCAGGCTTACATTTTTGAGTTATAATAAGCGCCGATTTTTTTCCAACTACTGAGACCTCTAAACTATAATACACAATAGTTATAATGAACAATTTTCAAGTTTTTATCATTTTTTTACGCGATTTTGGAAAGTTGAAAAAATTCGTCTTTTAAATAATTAATTTTTGAAGCGAATTTGGATATCGAAGAAAAACACTCAAAGTACCTAAAAAAAGTTCTCGGGAAAACGGTCCTTTTAAAAAAATGCGTTTAATTTGGCAGAATAGGTGCTGAGATAATAAACGTAAAAGATCGAGAGTGTATTAATGTTGGTTGTAACAATAAAAAAAATGCCAGCAGATAGATTTTTCCGAGAAGTTTTTGTATGTGCTTTGAGATATAACATCGCCCTTGTGCATGAAGTAGGAAAAATCAAAGAAAGTTGTAGCAGTAGCGTTCGGCGCGTCAAATCTGAGGGGAGTGGGGATAGAGTGCGAAACTTGAAATCAACGCTTCAAATCGAGCGCGGCGCAAAAAGTTGCTGTATCTCGGCTTCTATTGGGCCGATTTTGATGATTTTTTTTTTAAATCGATGTAGCAAAATGGAAGAAACTCATTTTTCAGAATGGCGTCTACCAATTATGATAATTTAAGCATCTACAGTAACTACTTATAATTTGGCATTTTTAGGCTTATTTCAGAATGAAATAGGGCTATTGTAGAGAGTAGCATGACGCGACTTCGGAAAAATTTTAATGCAGTTTTTCGTTTTGGTGTTCCTAGATGCCAAAATCACCCCCCGTTCCAAAGGTTATATATATATATATATATATATATATAT
This sequence comes from Galeruca laticollis, assembly GCA_963921935.1. Classification (NCBI taxonomy): domain Eukaryota; kingdom Metazoa; phylum Arthropoda; class Insecta; order Coleoptera; family Chrysomelidae; genus Galeruca; species Galeruca laticollis. The sequence goes on from OY998182.1 coordinate 40,396,270, forward strand.
ATATATATATATATATATAATGTAATTATGAAGAAATTATTAAGATGACATCTATAATAATTTGAGGTTGAATTTTATATAATAAAAGAAGAATATTCTAGTAACTATTAACCTATATTACTAATATAACCTATTTTATTTTTTCGTTTTCAAAAACATTTGAGCATATAAAGAAAATGTTTACATTCATGAATCTGTCAAAATGTCAAAATGATTTATGATTGAAAAATTTTTTTTTAAAAAGTTCAAATATAATTATATTTACCAATTTATAACAATCTCAATTTACTTATCCTTGATAATGGAAATAAACTTTTCCGAAAGCTTGGAAGAAAAACAGTAACAAGAGTTTTCTTTAATTAACTTGCCGTTACCCCAATATTCGTGGTTTTATACCTAATTAGTCGGCAAATACTATCTCCTATATATATATATATATATATATATATATATATATATATATATATATATATATATATATATATATGTATGCGTTATAACGGAATTTATAAGCTCGATAGAGGGCGTATTTTTTGACGGATCGAAACCAAACTCGCTACAAAAATCGGTTAGGCCAAAATCTTGGACGAGCTCGTTAATAAGACAAATCGGCCCAGTAAAAACAAAATGGCGGCCTATCAAAGTTGAAAAAAAAATCGTATTTCGTTTGTTTTTCATTTGACGCAAAAAAGTTACTGAGCTTTTTCGTAGACCTTAACACGTTCTACAGCTTTTGTATTTGACATTTTTCTCTAAATCGTACATTGAAACATTTATTTAAGAAAATTCACAAATTTACCAGACATTTTTTTAATTTTTTTGTTTTTGATTTGATGCCAAAATGTTACTTTGGTTTTTTGTACATCTCAAAACATTCTATTACTTTTGTATCTAATTTTTTATTTTGGGTTTTTATGCAAAAGTGTTACTGTAATAAGCCTGTCCAATTGGTCCTGTGCCATTGGGATTTTTTATGTTGATAATAATGATTGATTATAATTATGTCCATGCTAGGATTGTGTTTTCATTGCAAATTCGTATAGTTAAAATAATTAGTAATCAAAATTACAGGTAGTGCAATTAATTGTTATGTATATTAATGGTATATTTTATTTCATTATAAGATCTACATACAATACATAATGATATTTCGCTTTTCTGTTACAACATTATTGTATTCTACTTTTTTACATAAATATATTATTTTATTTTATTTTAACTATACGAATTTGCAATGAACAACACATTCCTAGCATGGACATAATTATAATCAATGATTATTACCGACATAAAAAATGCCAAATTATAAGTAGTTACTGTAGATGCTTAAATTGTCATAATTAGTAGACGCCATTCTGAAAAATGAGTTTCTTTCATTTTGCTACATCGATTTATTATAGTTTAGAGGTCTAAATAGTTGTAAAAAAATCGGCGCCTATTACAACTCAAAAATGTAAGCCTGGCATGAACGCAAAAATGACGTTAATTTTTTTGCGGAAATTAATTAACAATTAATTCATGTAAAAACGATCAGGCCAATTTAATCGGTATTTAGCATATTGTTTTACACTATAATAAGGTTCTTAAGCCCCAATTTATAGCGTGATTGGGTGATTTCTTATCTGCGAAACAAATGCTTTAAAATAACCTCGTTTTTTAGCTACTTTTTTGCATTTATCGCCATTTCTCAACGAGAAAATTGAATATTTCGATTTTAAACCAATTCTATCTTGTAGAGAATTTCATAGAAAACAAATTCGTAAGGTTACTTGTTTTCTCTATCTTGCATATTTAAAGAGTTATATTAAGAAATAACGGAAAAAATGAGCGATTTTTGCGCTTTTTTGGCAGTTTATGATTTTTCCTGCAAATAGCACAACTTTTCAGCTGGTGGACCTTCATATTTTCTCTTCTTAGATAATTTCCGAGCAATTCCAATCAATATCTAATCTACGTCACGACACAGCCATATTTTAAAGGTTTGGGGTCTATTTCTCCTGGACTAAATAAAAAATAAATGAATTTAATGGAAATTTTAAACAATTTCTATTGATTAATTATTATAACTAGACTTCAAAGAACTTATTTTTTGTTGTTTCGCAGTTTTTAGAAACGGTTTCAATTTAAATTGATATTCAGCAGTGGCATCAACAATTTGCCTAAAATTTCACAAAGCTTATTTGGTATTCGTAAGATTCTTCAAATTAAATGACAGCTTTCCAGTGCCGTTTGAAGATTTTTCTTCAATGGACTGCATGTTTAACATTTTCTCAAAGTCGGTTTTTCATCTTGCGATTCAAGTAACTTCTGAATGCCACTTGATTCTATCTGTCCTAAAGTTTGTATTTGTACAAATTCTTTCTCATTTTCCGCAATGTGATAAGAAGCCACAATTGTTTCAAAATTTATTACAATTTGAGATTTAGCTGTACAATTAATGTCGAACTAGAATCTAGAGCACACACACACACACACACACACACACACACACACACATATATATATATATATATATATATATATATATATATATATATATATATATATATATATATATTATAGTATATCTCGACTATGTTTTTAATTATAATATAATATATTCTATATTGTTTTATCGTTGAATTTATTTGTAGCTGTAACTACACTAATATGAAAACACCTTTAGCTAAATATAACCTATAAAATTTTTAATGACAGCAGTTGTCAAATTAATATGCCCGGCTAAATAAATATTAAATTTTATATCCTGAAAGATAAATTATTACACAATACCAATCAACTTACTCTTTTCTCAGGGAGGGATCAAATATTTCAAAGAATAATTCAAAATGTCTCTATTGGCAAAATGGCACTTAAAAAAAATAATGAAAATCTCTCTTGGTATATAAAAACGTAAATTTGTATCTTTAAAAAAAAAGAATTCTTGGTAACCAAAGGAGAAGAGAGTTATTTATGGAAATAGTTTAAGGAGTTGATTCATAACATCGCGAGAGACAACATCGAAATAAGAGTTGTCTCAGAATTTTTTAAATAGAGTTGAATTTTAATATCTCGAGAGACAACATCGGAATAAGAGTTGTCTCAAATTTATTTGAGAATATCAGAATAATTTGTAGCATTATTATCAAATTAACACAATTTGCCTTTGAAAGCCAGTGCGTGTATTATTCGCAGAGAATTACAGCGGTAAAGTGCGAGTGTTATTCCAGTTTCTAAATAAGTCATTTAGAAAATTATTCCAGATATTCTAAAACGTTTTTAGAATACAAACAAGTCTAGCTGTATCCAGTTTGGTGAGTCCAGTCCATATTATATATTATTTCTCGAAAATTAATAGGCCTTTAGTAAAAAATATTTCGAAAGTAGATGCATCTGATGAATTAAATATTTGATCAAATTATAGTAACATTATTGATATATCATTCTACGTAAACTCAAGACAAATTTTGAAAAAGACAATTTATAAGGAAATTGGGGAATGTTACATTGACATATAAGTCATTTTGGACTTTTAGTTAAAGTATTTAGATAAGAATTTCTAATTTTAGATTGTTTATAATATTAAGGTTTTGATAGAAAATTCTATTTTTGTGTATTCGTTTGTGATATTTTTTGAAAAGTTTTAATTTTTGTAAGTTTTTATTTGATAATATGATATATAAATTTGAATTCTAATCACCTTTTGGCTCTCTTTTCATAATAATTCTCATTACATTTGATAATTTCATCCTATAGAAAATTTAGTACAAGAAGTGACATTTGGTTTAATTTCTGACAGTAATTTCATATGTGTCATAAGATAATTTAATTGTCTTATAGTGTATTGGACAAACAGTTACTTTCGATTTGAATAGTATAATACGTGATTTGGAAAATTATTTGGAAATTTATAAATTTTGAATTATTCTTTGAAATATTTGATCCCTCCCTGAGAAAAGAGTAAGTTGATTGATATTGTGTATTAATTTATCTTTCAGGATATAAAATTTAATATTTATTTAGCCGGGCATATTAATTTGACAACTGCTGTCATTAAAAATTTTATAGGTTATATTTAGCTAAAGGTGTTTTCATATTAGTGTAGTTACAGCTACAAATAAATTCAACGATAAAACAATATAGAATATAATATATTATAATTAAAAACATAGTCGAGATATACTATAATTGGCGCCCAACGTGGGGCAAAAATAGATTTGTCACTATTATTACATAAAAAATTAAGTATCGATCATGGAAAGAAGAGTGAAGTTAAGGGATGGTAAACAGGTAGGAGTTGAAAGTGGATCTGAGGAACAAAGAGAAGAAAGAAGACATAGTATGGGTGATTTTCAGGTGCAGTACTTAAAACGAAAGAGAATAAGACGAAGTTTAGGAAAAGAAAATAAAATTGAATTATATGAAAGGATTATAGGAACGAAATCTAGAAACGAAAGGGAATTGTACATGGTAAGGGATGGATATAAAAACGATATGTAAATAAAAGGTTTATGATTAACAAGTAATATTTAAAAATATATGTAAATAGAAATTATATAAACAAGGTTTGATAATAAAAGAATTGATAGACATGTTGATATGAGTTATGGAAATGAAAAAAGAAGTTACAGAAATAAAAAACGAATATATGGAAATGGAGGTAAAATTGATGACAATAAGTATTTTGAGAATAGAAGAGATTTTAGAAACTTTGATAGAAGAAATGATAATGAAAATAGAAATGAAATTAAGCAACAAAATAGATGGACAGGATGAAATAATTACATTTATAGGAGCAAACGGAAGGAAGTTATATGAACTCAGCAAATCTATGATACAAAATATTGAATTAAAGGATGGAAAGAAGTTGATATGTAAGCATTGTTGATAAAAAAGTTAGAAACAGACATAGTTATTGATAAATTGATGAAATTAAGGAAATAATTGATTGTGAAGAGATAGATAGAATTAAATGGTAAAATAATTGAATTTGAGGAGGTAAATATGGAAGTATTGGCAATTGAAGAGGATAATAGGAAGTTATGGAATATAAAGAGGAGTGGAATTATGGAAGAATTGGAATTAATGAGTGGAAATAGGGAATATGAAGAGTTTGATAATGAAATATGAAGGATTGATTGAAAAAGAAATTAGAATAGCTAATAATTATGTTCGTGAGATAGAATAAATAGAAGATGTGAAAAGTAATGGTAATTGGACAGACTATAATGAAGAATATTATAAATTTATAAATGAATTATTAAAAATGTATGAGACAAGAATGTCGAAGGAACTAAGGGTTGCTTAATGAAAATATGAATAATCAAAGTAAAGAATACTGAGGAATGTTGAAACAAAATCATATCTTGTACCATATAAATGGTTTAGACAGAGTAGAACAGAGTTGGAAACATTTGAGACCATAAAAAAATTTATCAACGTGTATATAGGAAATTTTAGAATAACAATTATGTTACGTGAAATTTTAATAGATATAGTAGATTTAAGAAGTTTTATGGGAATTAGGAATAATAGTTTAATTTGATTCAAGATAATTTTGAGATATGTTGATAATTATTTAAAAGATATTACTATGTTATTAAGAACTAGTATTATATTTGGCAATTTTGAGAGATAAATTATAATTATATACAAGAATCGATTTATCATTCTTTTATTAGGGGGATTTAATACATATCCTTTATCTAAATTCTAAAGAAAACATTGAAATAAAGAAAATATGCATATTTAGATGTAATACTAGTGATACACACTGTATTATCAATAATTGGAAAGGTTGAATATACCAATAAAATTTGACATTTCAATTTCATATGACATTACTGCAGAATAGACTTAATGACAGATAGATTTTAAAACTATTTGAAAAACCAGAATACAGATGTCTCTATTGGCAAAATGGCACTTATAAAAAATAATGAAAATCTCTCTTGGTATATAAAAACGTAAATTTGTATCTTAAAAAAAAAAAGAATTCTTGGTAACCAAAGGAGAAGAGAGTTATTTATGGAAATAGTTTAAGGAGTTGATTCATAACATCGCGAGAGACAACATCGAAATAAGAGTTGTCTCAGAATTTTTTAAATAGAGTTGAATTTTAATATCTCGAGAGACAACATCGGAATAAGAGTTGTCTCAAATTTATTTGAGAATATCAGAATAATTTGTAGCATTATTATCAAATTAACACAATTTGCCTTTGAAAGCCAGTGCGTGTATTATTCGCAGAGAATTACAGCGGTAAAGTGCGAGTGTTATTCCAGTTTCTAAATAAGTCATTTAGAAAATTATTCCAGATATTCTAAAACGGTTTTAGAATACAAACAAGTCTAGCTGTATCCAGTTTGGTGAGTCCAGTCCATATTATATATTATTTCTCGAAAATTAATAGGCCTTTAGTAAAAAATATTTCGAAAGTAGATGCATCTGATGAATTAAATATTTGATCAAATTATAGTAACATTATTGATATATCATTCTACGTAAACTCAAGACAAATTTTGAAAAAGACAATTTATAAGGAAATTGGGGAATGTTACATTGACATATAAGTCATTTTGGACTTTTAGTTAAAGTATTTAGATAAGAATTTCTAATTTTAGATTGTTTATAATATTAAGGTTTTGATAGAAAATTCTATTTTTGTGTATTCGTTTGTGATATTTTTTGAAAAGTTTTAATTTTTGTAAGTTTTTATTTGATAATATGATATATAAATTTGAATTCTAATCACCTTTTGGCTCTCTTTTCATAATTATTCTCATTACATTTGATAATTTCATCCTATAGAAAATTTAGTACAAGAAGTGACATTTGGTTTAATTTCTGACAGTAATTTCATATGTGTCATAAGATAATTTAATTGTCTTATAGTGTATTGGACAAACAGTTACTTTCGATTTGAATAGTATAATACGTGATTTGGAAAATTATTTGGAAATTTATAAATTTTGAATTATTCTTTGAAATATTTGATCCCTCCCTGAGAAAAGAGTAAGTTGATTGATATTGTGTATTAATTTATCTTTCAGGATATAAAATTTAATATTTATTTAGCCGGGCATATTAATTTGACAACTGCTGTCATTAAAAATTTTATAGGTTATATTTAGCTAAAGGTGTTTTCATATTAGTGTAGTTACAGCTACAAATAAATTCAACGATAAAACAATATAGAATATAATATATTATAATTAAAAACATAGTCGAGATATACTATAATTGGCGCCCAACGTGGGGCAAAAATAGATTTGTCACTATTATTACATAAAAAATTAAGTATCGATCATGGAAAGAAGAGTGAAGTTAAGGGATGGTAAACAGGTAGGAGTTGAAAGTGGATCTGAGGAACAAAGAGAAGAAAGAAGACATAGTATGGGTGATTTTCAGGTGCAGTACTTAAAACGAAAGAGAATAAGACGAAGTTTAGGAAAAGAAAATAAAATTGAATTATATGAAAGGATTATAGGAACGAAATCTAGAAACGAAAGGGAATTGTACATGGTAAGGGATGGATATAAAAACGATATGTAAATAAAAGGTTTATGATTAACAAGTAATATTTAAAAATATATGTAAATAGAAATTATATAAACAAGGTTTGATAATAAAAGAATTGATAGACATGTTGATATGAGTTATGGAAATGAAAAAAGAAGTTACAGAAATAAAAAACGAATATATGGAAATGGAGGTAAAATTGATGACAATAAGTATTTTGAGAATAGAAGAGATTTTAGAAACTTTGATAGAAGAAATGATAATGAAAATAGAAATGAAATTAAGCAACAAAATAGATGGACAGGATGAAATAATTACATTTATAGGAGCAAACGGAAGGAAGTTATATGAACTCAGCAAATCTATGATACAAAATATCGAATTAAAGGATGGAAAGAAGTTGATATGTAAGCATTGTTGATAAAAAAGTTAGAAACAGACATAGTTATTGATAAATTGATGAAATTAAGGAAATAATTGATTGTGAAGAGATAGATAGAATTAAATGGTAAAATAATTGAATTTGAGGAGGTAAATATGGAAGTATTGGCAATTGAAGAGGATAATAGGAAGTTATGGAATATAAAGAGGAGTGGAATTATGGAAGAATTGGAATTAATGAGTGGAAATAGGGAATATGAAGAGTTTGATAATGAAATATGAAGGATTGATTGAAAAAGAAATTAGAATAGCTAATAATTATGTTCGTGAGATAGAATAAATAGAAGATGTGAAAAGTAATGGTAATTGGACAGACTATAATGAAGAATATTATAAATTTATAAATGAATTATTAAAAATGTATGAGACAAGAATGTCGAAGGAACTAAGGGTTGCTTAATGAAAATATGAATAATCAAAGTAAAGAATACTGAGGAATGTTGAAACAAAATCATATCTTGTACCATATAAATGGTTTAGACAGAGTAGAACAGAGTTGGAAACATTTGAGACCATAAAAAAATTTATCAACGTGTATATAGGAAATTTTAGAATAACAATTATGTTACGTGAAATTTTAATAGATATAGTAGATTTAAGAAGTTTTATGGGAATTAGGAATAATAGTTTAATTTGATTCAAGATAATTTTGAGATATGTTGATAATTATTTAAAAGATATTACTATGTTATTAAGAACTAGTATTATATTTGGCAATTTTGAGAGATAAATTATAATTATATACAAGAATCGATTTATCATTCTTTTATTAGGGGGATTTAATACATATCCTTTATCTAAATTCTAAAGAAAACATTGAAATAAAGAAAATATGCATATTTAGATGTAATACTAGTGATACACACTGTATTATCAATAATTGGAAAGGTTGAATATACCAATAAAATTTGACATTTCAATTTCATATGACATTACTGCAGAATAGACTTAATGACAGATAGATTTTAAAACTATTTGAAAAACCAGAATACAGATGTCTCTATTGGCAAAATGGCACTTATAAAAAATAATGAAAATCTCTCTTGGTATATAAAAACGTAAATTTGTATCTTAAAAAAAAAAAGAATTCTTGGTAACCAAAGGAGAAGAGAGTTATTTATGGAAACAGTTTAAGGAGTTGATTCATAACATCGCGAGAGACAACATCGAAATAAGAGTTGTCTCAGAATTTTTTAAATAGAGTTGAATTTTAATATCTCGAGAGACAACATCGGAATAAGAGTTGTCTCAAATTTATTTGAGAATATCAGAATAATTTGTAGCATTATTATCAAATTAACACAATTTGCCTTTGAAAGCCAGTGCGTGTATTATTCGCAGAGAATTACAGCGGTAAAGTGCGAGTGTTGTTCCAGTTTCTAAATAAGTCATTTAGAAAATTATTCCAGATATTCTAAAACGTTTTTAGAATACAAACAAGTCTAGCTGTATCCAGTTTGGTGAGTCCAGTCCATATTATATATTATTTCTCGAAAATTAATAGGCCTTTAGTAAAAAATATTTCGAAAGTAGATGCATCTGATGAATTAAATATTTGATCAAATTATAGTAACATTATTGATATATCATTCTACGTAAACTCAAGACAAATTTTGAAAAAGACAATTTACAAGGAAATTGGGGAATGTTACATTGACATATAAGTCATTTTGGACTTTTAGTTAAAGTATTTAGATAAGAATTTCTAATTTTAGATTGTTTATAATATTAAGGTTTTGATGGAAAATTCTATTTTTGCGTATTCGTTTGTGATATTTTTTGAAAAGTTTTAATTTTTGTAAGTGTTTATTTGATAATATAATATATAAATTTGAATTCTAATCACCTTTTGGCTCTCTTTTCATAATAATTCTCATTACATTTGATAATTTCATCTTATAGAAAATTTAGTACAAGAAGTGCCATTTGGTTTAATTTCTGACAGTAATTTCATATGTGTCATAAGATAATTTAATTGTCTTATAGTGTATTGGACAAACAGTTACTTTCGATTTGAATAGTATAATACGTGATTTGGAAAATTATTTGGAAATTTATAAATTTTGAATTATTCTTTGAAATATTTGATCCCTCCCTGAGAAAAGAGTGAGTTGATTGATATTGTGTATCAATTTATCTTTCAGGATATAAAATTTAATATTTATTTAGCCGGGCATATTAATTTGACAACTGCTGTCATTAAAAATTTTATATATATATATATATTATAGTATATCTCGACTATGTTTTTAATTATAATATATTATATTCTATATTGTTTTATCGTTGAATTTATTTGTAGCTGTAACTACACTAATATGAAAACACCTTTAGCTAAATATAACCTATAAAATTTTTAATGACAGCAGTTGTCAAATTAATATGCCCGGCTAAATAAATATTAAATTTTATATCCTGAAAGATAAATTAATACACAATACCAATCAACTTACTCTTTTCTCAGGGAGGGATCAAATATTTCAAAGAATAATTCAAAATTTATAAATTTCCAAATAATTTTCCAAATCACGTATTATACTATTCAAATCGAAAGTAACTGTTTGTCCAATACACTATAAGACAATTAAATTATCTTATGACACATATGAAATTACTGTCAGAAATTAAACCAAATGTCACTTCTTGTACTAAATTTTCTATAGGATGAAATTATCAAATGTAATGAGAATTATTATGAAAAGAGAGCCAAAAGGTGATTAGAATTCAAATTTATATATTATATTATCAAATAAACACTTACAAAAATTAAAACTTTTCAAAAAATATCACAAACGAATACGCAAAAATAGAATTTTCCATCAAAACCTTAATATTATAAACAATCTAAAATTAGAAATTCTTATCTAAATACTTTAACTAAAAGTCCAAAATGACTTATATGTCAATGTAACATTCCCCAATTTCCTTGTAAATTGTCTTTTTCAAAATTTGTCTTGAGTTTACGTAGAATGATATATCAATAATGTTACTATAATTTGATCAAATATTTAATTCATCAGATGCATCTACTTTCGAAATATTTTTTACTAAAGGCCTATTAATTTTCGAGAAATAATATATAATATGGACTGGACTCACCAAACTGGATACAGCTAGACTTGTTTGTATTCTAAAAACGTTTTAGAATATCTGGAATAATTTTCTAAATGACTTATTTAGAAACTGGAACAACACTCGCACTTTACCGCTGTAATTCTCTGCGAATAATACACGCACTGGCTTTCAAAGGCAAATTGTGTTAATTTGATAATAATGCTACAAATTATTCTGATATTCTCAAATAAATTTGAGACAACTCTTATTCCGATGTTGTCTCTCGAGATATTAAAATTCAACTCTATTTAAAAAATTCTGAGACAACTCTTATTTCGATGTTGTCTCTCGCGATGTTATGAATCAACTCCTTAAACTGTTTCCATAAATAACTCTCTTCTCCTTTGGTTACCAAGAATTCTTTTTTTTTTTAAGATACAAATTTACGTTTTTATATACCAAGAGAGATTTTCATTATTTTTTATAAGTGCCATTTTGCCAATAGAGACATCTGTATTCTGGTTTTTCAAATAGTTTTAAAATCTATCTGTCATTAAGTCTATTCTGCAGTAATGTCATATGAAATTGAAATGTCAAATTTTATTGGTATATTGAACCTTTCAAATTATTGATAATACAGTGTGTATCACTAGGATTACATCTAAATATGCATATTTTCTTTATTTCAATGTTTTCTTTAGAATTTAGTTAGAGGATATGTCCACGGTTACCACTCTATTTCAGTAGCCCTTTATTTTGCGTGAATTACCCATGAATATATTTGTTGTTGTTGTTAACATATCACGCGATATTCCTACATCTTCTTTGTTATATATAAATATATATATATAATAAGCAACGAATAGATTAGTGGGTATTGCAATACCCACTAATCTATTCGTTGCTTATTGTTCATATGTCACGCACTATTCGTACATCTTGTTATATATATATATATATATATATATATATATATATATATATATATGTATATATATATATATACTCGTATATTGGGGATGCAATCAGGGGCCAGTAATCAAACTATGCGAAGATTATGTGGACTATTTTATTAAAGTCAAGCTTTCGAAACAGTTCGTTTTTTTTTCAAGACAACTGAAATAATATTATACAAATTAATTCACAACCAATAAATATATAATATCGGTAACTTACTAATAGTGAGATTATTTAAAACAGCATTAAAAACATCAGAAATATTTAACATCTGGATACTAGGCAGTCTATTTTAATGTTTCAACTACATTATTACGATTTTTTATTTCTTTCCAAAGACCAGGAAAGGCCAACTTGACTCTTCAACGTAAATTTAAGGGATATTAACAGATTTCATAGAGAGTTGAATTCGTTGTTTTTGTAGGTAATAAAATATTCCTGAAGTAAACGAGTGTAGGATTGTTTTTACACTTTGACAAGGGCGTAACGTGTTAGGTTTTATAAAAGGAGTAAATTTGAGAAAAATTGAGTTTATCATATATTTATCTTTACCAACAAAGATCTTATGAAAGCTAGTGACAATAGAAAAATTCTTTAAAAGATCAAAATAAATCGGTTGAAATTATGAACGTGAAGACGTATACGGCATTAAGTTTTGGAGGATGAAGAAGTTATGCAAAAATTTCCTTTTTTGGTTTAAATTAAGTGTAACTAATAAAAACGTTAAAACTATATTAAGATATTGAAAGCATAAATTTATTGAGAATGTAAAATTGTTATCAAGAAAATGATTTTTTTTAAAGTATATAGACAAAAGGTGAAACTAAATGTGACTTAACTTAATTGTGATTCGAAATTTTTAGAATGTATATGGAACTTAAGTTATCAATGTCACTTCTTTTATTCATACAGTTATCATGTCTATTAATTTCAATCATTTCCAAAAAATTTCTTTTTTGTAGGTTCTTTTCTACTCTAAAGACACTTGCATTATTATAGTCAATAATGTGATCATTTAATATTACATGTAACGCTAATGCACAAGACTTTTTAAAATTTTTGCAATCAGATTTGTGTAAAGTGATACGGCCTTTTAAGCAACGTGAAGTGTTACCAATATAGATTTTATTACAAGAAGAACAAGGGATCTTGTAAACCACATCAGATTTATCCATTGTTGGTACTGTAATGTTGTTCTGATTTATTTAAACAATAAACGGGTGGGATAAATTTTAAATACACGGTATGGCTACTTACTAATTTATTTAAACACTAACTCACTAACACTTAATTTATATATACCTAACTAATCACTTAAATTTAATTTATATGCACACAAACTTGATTATTAATTTGTATTAGCACTTTAATGTTCGGTGTATTTTTGTTTATTTCTCGAGATCACTTTATCAACTAACTCCTCCGCTGATCGGTCCTTATTTATATTAATGCTTTTCTTACTAGAGAATTCTGGGCTGTGGCATACACAAAACAAAAACAATTGGTTCTGGCCTTTTCTAGATAACTCTGGTCACAAAAACAATGTTTACATAAGATAGTCGTAAAGTCGTAAACAGTTATCCGCCATAATTTTAACTTTTATACCTGGCTTAGACAGAGTCGGTTTTAGGGACTATACCAGTGTGTTGTTTCGTAACATTACCCCTTCCTTAAATGGAAGTTCCTCCTGGAACTTTTGTGTAGCCGAGACTGGATGTTTGAATCGGCAACTGGCCCCATTTCTACACTTTCCGATCTTATGGAAATAGCAGGGCACCGTCTTCATCGGATACTGATAAAGGGGGTTGTAGCTGCAAATTAATATCTGGACACCGGTATCTTGAAAGATAATCTCTACCATGTTCCTGATGATTCGCGAATCCAACTGGTTACTCTCTATCTTAGGCATAGCCAGTTTCTTCACGTTGGATTTCAACACATGGTCTCGGAGGTTTCGAAGTGCTTTCCACACATCGCGGTAGGTAGATCGATCTTGCAATTTAGTTTTAGTTACCACGTAGAAGACGTACCGCGAATCAGTTTCAGTGTCTTGCCAGGGGCTGGAATCTGGTCTTCAAGTTTTTCTAATTGCCCGAATTTCTTTCGAAAGACGGTTGCCAACACTCGTGCGTTCTTGATACGGGCGGGGATGTTGTATGCCAGTGAATAATCTTCCGGGAGAGTGAACAGATCTTGTTGTTGTTCCGAAGTGACTCCATATCTAGCTTTCCCGGTACCTCCATACGTGCCCATAAATTCCTCAAAGGTAGGGTCAGACACATCTCGAATAAGGTTTACTCCTTTCCCCAGGTCATGGTCTCCTTCGAATGGCGCTAGTCGGTTTTGGTGAACTACAGCCAAATTCCAGGTCACAAGGAAGCCTCATTTCACGTCCAAACAGGATTTTCGCCGGTGTTTCACCCGTGGACTCATTGACGGCAGATCGATGAGCCAATGCGAATAGGGAAAGATACTGGTCCCGATCTCTCTGATGGCTGGATACTACTTTGGACAGGTATTTTCCAATAGTCCTGTTCATTCTCTCGACCATTCCATCTGACTGTGGATGTATTGCTGTTGCCCTGGTCTTCTTCATTCCCAGCTTGTCGCAAATCTCCTGGAATAAATGGCTTTCAAAATTTCTTCCCTGGTCACTGTGGACTTCCAAGGGCACTCCATATTGGCTGATGAATTCTTTCACCGATACATCCGCGACAGTTGTGGCCTCTTGGTTCGGGATAGCGTAAATTTTCACCCACTTTGTAAAATAATCCATTACAACCAGTATGTATTTGCTACCATTTTCTGTCGTCGGAAATGGTCCAGCGATATCTAAAGCAATCCTTTCGAAGGGGCTTCCAACATTATATTGTTTCATAGGCGCCTTTCTCTTGCGATGTGGTCCATTACTCGTAGCACAAGTCGTACATTTCTTACACCAGTCCTTCACATCGTCGGAGCTGGTCATCCAATAAAACCTTTCACGGACTTCCAACATTATATTGTTTCATGGGTGCTTTTCTCTTGCGACGTGATCCGTTTCTCGTAGCACAAGTCGTACATTTCTTACAGCAGTCGGAGATGTTCATCCAATATAACCTATCACGGAATCGCCTTTCTTCACTCCCAGATGACCTCCTGATGGACTGTCGTGTAACTTCCTCAACACCTCAGTTACTCTCGTTCTCGAGATAACTAGCTTTGTCCTATTCTCGGGACCATAATCGTTTTCAAGGATTCTTTTCAACAGGCCTTCTTCCAGGACAAGGGAGTTCCACTGAGCCCAATATGCCTTGAGTGTCGGTCAAAATTTTGACACTTCTTGCCAGATAGGTCGCTGATTTTCTTTCTTCCATTGCCTGATCATCTTCAGGTGAGGATCATTCTCCTGATCTTCTCTGATCCTGGTGGGTGACCATTCCTCGTTGACTACAGTAGTTCTTGAAACTGCAGCTTCTCTAGATTCCACCTTGTTGCAGTGGGTGCAGTCTGTTGGGCACGGCCGTCTGGACAGGGCGTCGGCATTTCGGTGACTCACACCAGCTCGATGTTCGATGTTGAAATCATATTCTTGAAGTCGTTCAATCCATCTAGCGATCTGGCCCTCGGGATTCTTGAACTGCATCAACCACTTGGAGTGCTGCATGATCAGTCCGGATTAAAAACTTCATACCATAGAAATACTGGTAAAAGCGTTCTACGGACTTCACTACTGCCAAAAGTTCTCTTCTTGTGACGCAGTAGTTTCGTTCTGGTTTGGAGAGGACCTACGTTGCTTGCGTCAGTGTCAAGAATAAAGTCTCCCTCTGGTAATGGATATCCTAATATCGGCGCCTAGGTTAAATGCCTCTTCAAGGTTTCAAAAGCCGTTTGACAGTCTTCGTCCCATTGGAAAGCTCTTGCTTCTTCTGTAAGTCGCGTTAGAGGCTTGGCAATGTCTCCAAACTTCCTGATAAATCTTCTATAATACGTGCAAAGTCCAAGGAAACACCTAATTTGAAGTTTGTCGGTTGGTTGCGGCCATTGCTGAATGGAAGCAATTTTCTCTGGATCCACCGCCACTCCTTCATTGCTCACTATATGATCTAGATAGTTGACTCGGTTTTGGAACAGCTGACATTTCTTCGGGTTTAGCATGAGCTGGGCAGCTTGGAGTCGTTTGAATACGTCTTCCAAATTCTTCAGATGTTCGTCAAATGTTTTCCCCAGTACTACGATGTCGTTCAAATAGACCAGACATGTCTTCCAACAACCCTCTCAAGACATTTTCCATGAGTCTTTCAAATGTCGCAGGCACATTGCAGAGCCCGAATGGCATGACGTTGAATTGCCATAATCCAGATCCGGTGGTAAAAGCAGTCTTCTCTTTATCTTCTGGATCCATTTCCACTTGCCAATAACCAGACTTCAGGTCCAAGGTGGAAAACAGTTTGCTGCCGGCCAAAGTGTCTAGCGTATCGTCAATTAGAGGTAGAGGATAGCTGTCTTTCTTCGTCACGTTGTTAAGCTGGCGATAATCCACGCAGAACCTCGTAGTTCCATCCTTTTTCTTGACGAGCACTACTGGAGACACCCATGGACTGGTAGATGGTTCTATTACTTTTTCTTCTGCCATCTCTCGAATTATTCTTTCAGCCTCCTTTATCTTCGCCCGTGGAAGTCTTCGAGCTGATTGTCTAATTGGCTTAGCATTACCAGTATCGATTTTGTGTTTGACGGCTGATGTTCTGCCAGTCTTTCCTCCTTTTGGTACGAATAAGTCTCGATACTGCAAGATAAATTCTCTCATTCTCTTTTTTCAGCTCGATCCAAAGATTGACCAGCTACTGATAACATTTGTTCGAATCTGGCATTAGAATTGACAGTGGTCGTTGTTTGACGAACTATAGACGTCACTGGTACGCAGGATCCAATCTTGGTTTCCTTCTTGATTGTAATTGGGTTATCGTTCACGTTTATCACACGTACTGGGATCTATTTCGCCGACGTGACCAATCCTTTTCCAATTGGTACTCCTTTGCCAACTTCTTCGTCGTGGTCCCTTGGCTTCATCATAACCGGTGTACCTTCCTCCATGATTCCCTGTAGCCGTGTTACTATCATGGTTTCGCTTCGTGCAGGTAGAACGGTATCTTCCTGTACAGCTGCCAACACCGCGCTGCCTTCATATGGATGCAGGAACACCTCTTCGGAACCCACTTTAATGGTTCTGTTTCTAAAGTCTAATTGGAAACCATGTACATTCATTACGTCCATTCCCAGAATCACGCCTTCTTCAATGTCAGCTACGATTACCGTATGCGTGAACTTTTCTGCGCCAATTCCCAATTGGATTTGTGTCTCACCGTAAACGTTGGCACTCTCACCTGTGGCGGTCCGCAGTCGCAGTCTCGTTGGTAAAAGCTTCTTCTTGGAGTTTATTAGTTCTGGTCGTATAATGATTCTAGTTGCTCCAGTGTCAACCAGCAGAGCATATTTCTTGCCATTTACTTCGCCATCCACATATACACTGTCGTTGCGACATCTGAGAGAAGCTATCAGTATGAGAGGGCCTTTGGAACGATCATGGGTCGGTGCTGCCCACTCGTAGCCGACCCGTTCAGTTTTCCTGTGACTGGGGTTCTTGGTTTGCAGGAGCCTTGGGGCGCTTACATGAACTACGTACATGCCCTAGCTCGCCACAATTCCAGCATCTGATCTTACTCGGCTTCTTGTCCATCATATTTTTCATTAAACTGACGAACTGGTCAAATCTGTCTTCGTCACCTTCTTCTTGGATGGTCCTGATTTTGTTATATCCTGAAGCCTTCGTTGCTGCTTCATATTCAAGGGCAGCTGTCAATGCGTCGACTTATGTTTTCGGATGGGCTAAACGAAGCGTCCTCTGCATATCGGGGTCACGTACGCCATCAATAAAGGCCTGGATGCCCAGGCATTCCATCATGTTCTCTGGTGCTGACGGATAAGCAAATCGAACTAGTCGGGCATTGTCCACTTCATATTCTTGAAGGGATTCATCACGTTTCTGCCTTCGGTTCTTCAGCTGAGATTGGTACAAATGTTCTAAATGTTCATGACCATATCGCATGTCCAACCTCTTCTTCAGCTGCTCGAAATCATCCGTTTCTTCCAAAGGTATCGTCTGGAGTACATCTAATGCATCTCCGCGAAGCGCGATGGTTAAGTTCACTGCCTTCTCTCTATCGGACCAATTATTCACTCTAGCGGCTGCTTCAAATTGTTTTACATAATTGGTCCACGACATTTTTCCATCGAACGTTGGGGCCTTGACTCCGGTAAAACTGCCAATGTCTTCAAACTTAGTTAGTGTTTCTGGCTTGTAAGGTTTCGTTTGCTCGGTCTTGTTTTCTTCCTCTAACGTGCCTCGCGTTCTTGAATCGGCAATCTTTTCCTCTAACTCCTTGATTTTCTCGTCTATCGTTGTAATCTTATTCTCGATTTCAGATTTTAG
Source organism: Galeruca laticollis (assembly GCA_963921935.1). NCBI lineage: Eukaryota > Metazoa > Arthropoda > Insecta > Coleoptera > Chrysomelidae > Galeruca > Galeruca laticollis. The sequence goes on from OY998182.1 coordinate 40,414,694, forward strand.
AGACGAAATTTCATTTTCAACGTCAGCGGCAATATCGTTTTTCAATAATAAGATATCGGCAGATATATCGTTCTTCAAAGTAGAAATTTTCTCGTCCATATTAACAGAAATGTCGTTCTTCATAGCAGAAATATCGTTCTTTATAGCTGAAATATCACTTTTCACATTCGTAGAAATTTTCTCTTCCATGGCAAAAATCTTCTCGTCCATGTTAGCAGAAATGTTCTCTTCCATGGCAGAAATCTTTTCTTCCATGTTAGCAGAAATTGACGAGATTAAGGTGGAAGCCTCGTCATTAAATAAAACTGTTTCTGGATCAAAGCCGTCATTTTTCAGTGCCACTTTAAGTCTTTCTACTAACTCACTTTTCTTACCGGACGTTTCCAACTCACGATCTTCCAATTCTGCTCTTAGTTCCGCCACTTTGAGGTCACATAGTCTCTTGGCCATTTTTACGTAGCAATTTATTTATATTACCCCACACCTGACACCAATGTAATGTTATTCTGATTTATTTAAACAATAAACGGGTGGGATAAATTTTAAACACACGCTATGGCTACTTACTAATTTATTTAAACACTAACTCACTAACACTTAATTTATATATACTTAACTAATCACTTAAATTTAATTTATATGCACACAAACTTGATTATTAATTTGTATTAGCACTTTAATGTTCGGTGTATTTTTGTTTATTTCTCGAGATCACTTTATCAACTAACTCCTCCTCTGATCGGTCCTTATTTATATTAATGCCTTTCTTACTAGAGAATTCTGGGCTTTTCTAGATAACTCTGGTCACAAAAACAATGTTTACATAAGATAGTCGTAAAGTCGTAAACAGTTATCCGCCATAATTTTAACTTTTATATCTGGCTTAGACAGAGTCGGTTTTAGAGACTATACCAGTGTGCTGTTTCATAACAGTACTATAGTTTTAGGTTTCGAACATAATGATTTAACAGTGAACACATTTCGTTTTGCTATTTTTATGTTTTCATCTTTTAAAATATTGATAAGTTTGGGTGTTAATTCTTCTATGTAAGGTAATGACCCATATTTAGTTCGTAGTGTTGTAGTATTATTAGAGGTGTGAGCTGTATGGTGTGAAACAATGGCAACACTAGAAGTCTGACCAAAATTTGGACTACTGAAAAGGAGTTTATTTATTAATGGTTTACGGATAAGAATTCTCAACCAATATCGGCCTGAGCTGTTCGAGTCCTTCCCTTTCTTTGGATCTGTGGGTTACTTTGCAAACACGGGATTTCAGGGCTATTATCAAGTTATTTTCATTTTTTTGAGGATGATAGGAGTGGTCATTTATGAACCTATTGCTACACATTGCTTTTCGGTACCATTCTGTGATTAATGTGTTATCAGAGGTTCTAATGACTTTCATGTCTAGAAAAGGGACTTTGTTATCTGTCTCCTTTTCTACTGTAAACTGTAGGTTAGGATTATAGTTGTTAAGCGTGTCAAGGATTTCTTACAATGCCTGCAAATTTCATCCCATTTTTTGGAAATATAATTGAGAACAGTGTCAACGAAATATTAGTAAATAACATCCAAGCTAACAATAACATAATTATCCGCCCCTGACTGCATCCTCAATATTTAGGAATTGTCTTCTTAACTTAGTCAGTCGAGGCTAACTTCTTGTTTATATATATTATATATTATATATTATATATTATATATTATATATTATATATTATATATTATATATTATATATTATATATTATATATTATATATTATATATTATATATTATATATTATATATTATATATTATATATTATATATTATATATATATATTTTTTTGATGTATTTTTCTTGGGAAAGGTTCAGTTTAAAACTATTATTGGTTCACTTTATTTTATATAATTATGAAGATATAATTAAAAGAAGACAATTAATATACATAAAAACAAATAATATAAACAATGAACTATGTTAAAGATGGTTAAAATGTATTTACAGAGTGTCCTGATTAAATTAAAATTAGAATTAGAGACCTATTTTTTAATTTTTAATAACTAGGTAAGGTGTAGATATTCGTTTATAATAGTAATGTCGTATGTATACAACTTAAGTTGTCTATGTCAGTTCTGAAATTGGTTGAGTCAGGATTCTTCTTAATATTTATCATTTCCTTGATTAATCTTTTATTATTATTTTTTTCTGTAGTTATTATTTCTACGTTGTTGAAATTAAACGCGGATTTTTATCAAGTGAATGTTTTGATAATGCAGTACATTGATTGTAATTTCAAACTGATTGCTGGTGTTGTTGAATTCTCTTTTGTAAATATTGGCTATATTGACCAATGTAAGTACCATTGCAATCAGAACAATTCATTTTATATATTGAGTTTATTGTGTTTTTATTATCTGGTTTGAGTTCAGAAAAAAGTTTATTTCCTGTAATGTTATTTGGTTACAGTCGTCGACGTATCTTTTGAAAAAAAATAGTTTTTCTGGTAACTCTGCTAAAACATTGGATTCTAAATATTCAAGTACTAAGTTTGCAATCGGTGCAGACATTGGAGATCCCTTGCTGTTCCAAAAATTTGTTTATAGAAACCGTCACCAAATTGAAAATAGGTGGAATTCAAACACAAATCAACCGCCTCGCAAAACGCATCCAAGTCTAATGGTGTGAAGTTCTTGATTATATTCCATTTATTTTAAATACATTTGATTGCAAGATCCCTAGGTATATTTGTGTATAAAGTTACAACGTCTAGTGAATATAATAAAAATATATATATTCATGTTTTTCATTTGTTTCATGTTTATGAAGTGCAGTTGAAGAATTTTTTGTGTATTTATGACCATTTATTCAATTGTCTAAGTATTTTTTTGGACAATTAAGACAAGAAATAGAATATTTCAAGTTAAATTGTTTTTAATTGAGTTTTTGCTTTTTAAAGGTGTGAAGGCAGTTGATGTACGGTGGTAGTGTGACTTAGGACATACTTGAATATTTTGTTTTTTAAGTATATATTTTAATTTTTCTGACAAATCATTTGTATAAGGTAATGCTATATATTTTTGTGAGGTATTTGTCTTGATTTCAAATTTCGAGGTGTTGTAATATTTTAATGTTCGTTGTTTTTGAATGTCTCTAATAAAGTTTGATTTTTAGAGTGATATGAATGAAAATTTAAATATCTACCTGACCATGTATGTTTGTTTTAAAGTTTCGTTTTGATGTTGTTATCATGTTTCATGTGTGAACTGAAGTTATTAAATTCATGTAATATCTTGGTTATTTGATTTTCTGGTACAGCCAATATATAAACTGCAAGCGTGAAAAAATTGCATAAAAACGTAAGATGACATTTTTTAATAGTATCCAACAATCTTATGGAAAACCAATCGCTGATTCATAGAGACTGATATCTAAAAATTATGGAAAACTAACGAAGCAAATTAAATAGAAGAATATTTTTATTACGATGTAAAAACATGAATGTTTCACCCACCTTTTTAAATTTTAATATGTATTATATAAAGTTCTCAGATACGTACCTTAACAATAAATTTAATAACATTATGAATGAAACTAAACAAAAAATACTTAACTTACTAATCACTGATACAACTAAAATAATAAATAAACTAAATTTTGATTTACATAATAATATTAGATCGACGAAACATCAACTACCCAACCATATTATAACAAGATTTTTAGAATGTGAAAAAATTAAAAATGAAAAATTATTTCTTAAGATAAAAGAAAAAAATATTGCAAAATTTAATAGATTATTAAATAATATACCTACTACCAATAAACAAATAGGAAATTCAAAATGGTTAGATAATTTTTCAGACACACAAATTCCTGAGGATATAAGTGAAATGTTATCATTAGGGCCAAACTTCTCACTACCAATATTAAATAAAAAAGACTTACCAGTCGAAGAATTCATTTCTGGAATTGAAGTAGCTCTAAATGAAGCCTGGAGACATAAAAGACGGTATACGTGCTGACGTAGTTAATGCTATAACAAATTTTAAAGGAAAACTCAGACATAGGAATCAAAAAAACAAATAGGACAAATACTTAAATAAACTTTCGCAAAAGACAAAAAAGTTTGTCCGTAATAATCCTCAAATAACAATTTTGAAACCAGATAAAAGTAACAAAACTGTTGTAATGAATACCACAGAATATGATACTAAAATGATAGAACTTCTTAAAGATAAAAAATTATAACAAAACACTAAAATATGATTCAACCAAAACGGATCAAAATAAAAACAACTCATTTTTACAAAAACTTAAATCAAACAATTCCATCACTAGCACAGAGTATAAAAGTTTAAGTATACACAATACAACAGCGCCTCAAATATACGGACTATTAAACATACACAAACCTAACATGCCTCTAAGACCTATTGTCTCATGCATACAATCTCCTTTTTATAAATTATCTAAATATCTAGCCAACTGGATTTCTAATATATCTGGTAAAAATGAATATTATATCAAAGATTCTTTTAGTTTTAAAAAATTCATTGACAATATAAAAATACCAAACAATTATAAATTAGTATCACTAGATGCTATATCATTATATACAAATATACCTGTAGAATTTGCTTTAAAAGTAATTAAAGAAAAATGGAATCTTCTAAGAACACATACATCTCTTTCTTGTGAAGAATTTATTAATGGAATAAAAATAGTATTAAATAACAACTATTTTCGATATAAAGACAATTTTTACCAGCAAACTGATGGTTGTGCAATGGGTTCACCAATTTCCTCATGTATAACACAATAATTAGTTATGGAATTTTTAGAAGAACGTGTTTTACAAAACTTTTCTACAACTTTAATTTTCTTTAAACGTTATGTAGATGACTGTATATTAGCTATACCAGAAAAGCAAATAACTAAGATATTACATGAATTTAATAACTTTAATTCCAAACTTCGGACCGGTGTGAACTTGGCAGCCAAAATCTAGCGGCCGATTTACCGAAGACGCCCGAACGATCAGTGGTGGATTATTTAGGTGCGTTTAAATGTAAGTGCGTTTAAATTTAACAAATCATGACATTATATATTAAAAAGTAATAAACTACATTAACTTAACCAGAAAAATTGAGATTTAGGTATTTATTGTACTATTTTTATTGTAATAATAGAGAACTGTTTTAGAAAATAAGATATTATTCTATTATACATATTATATTGAGAGAAACAAAATAGCACTGGTTTTATATACTTACCGGGTGTCCAAACAGGGTCTAACAAGGTGAAACGGGGTAGCATCCATTTCCAAAATAATAAAAAGGGTAGAAGGGAAAAAGTTATCTCTCTGAAAATCGATATACAACTAGTAGTTACAGTAGAAATAAAACGAGACTAGTCTGATTCTCTTACGAAGGGTATAACAGGGTTAAAGAGGGTAGCAGCCAATTCCAAAACATGAAAAAGGGCAGAAGGGAAAAAGTTATCACTCTGAAAATCGATATATAACTAGGTAGTTACAGTAGAAATAAAATGAGACTAGTCGGATTCTCTTACGAGGGGTATAACAGGGTTAAAGGGGGTAGCAGCCAATTCCAAAACATGAAAAAGGGCAGAAGGGAAAAAGTTATCACTCTGAAAATCGATATACCACTAGGTAGTTACAGTAGAAATAAAACGAGACTAGTCAGATTCTCTTACGAGGGGTATAATAGGGTTAAAGGGGGTAGCAGCCAATTCCAAAACATGAAAAAGGGCAGAAGGGAAAAAGTTATCACTCTGAAAATCGATATACCACTAGGTAGTTACAGTAGAAGTAAAACGAGACTAGTCAGATTCTCTTACGAGGGGTATAATAGGGTTAAAGGGGGTAGCAGCCAATTCCAAAACATGAAAAAGGGCAGAAGGGAAAAAGTTATTACTCTGAAAATCGATATACCAGTAGTAGTTACAGTAGAAATAAAACAAGGCTAGTCTGATTCTCTTACGAGGGGTATCAGGATTAAACTTTTTCCCTTCTGCCCTTTTTCATGTTTTGGAATTGGCTGCTACCCCGTTTCACTTTGCTAGACCCTGTTAAGACTCCCGGTAAGCATATAAAACAAGTGCTATTTCGTTTCTCTCAATCTCAATATAATATGTTTTATAGAATAATATCTTGTTTTCTATAACAGTTCTCTATTATTACAATAATTTTCCTGGTTAAGTTAATGTAGTTTATTACTTTTTATTATATACTGTCATGATTTGTAAAATTTAAACGCACCTACATTTAAACGCACCTAAATAATCCACCACTGATCGTTCGGGCGTCTTCGGTAAATCGGCCGCTAGATTTTGGCTGCCAAGTTCACACCGGTAACTTCAGTTGCATTAATTTTTTAGATTTAACACTAATTAGAAACAATAATAATGACAACATCAAAACGAAACTTTACAATTTACATATTTAAATTTTAATTCATATCACTCTAAAAATCAAAAGAGAAATTTTAAAGAAAGTGGAAGAAATACTCATAGAAATTGGTTATTCTCAAAACCTTATTAGTAACATTCAAAAACAACGAAAATTAAAATATTACAACACCTCGAAATTTTAAACCAAGATAAATACTACACAAAAATATGTAGCATTACCTTATACAAATGATTTGTCAGAAAAACTAAAATATATATTTAAAAAAATATTCAAGTATGTCATAAGTCACACTACCGTACATCAACTGTCTTCACACCATTAAAAAGCAAAAACCCAATTAAAAAACAATCTAACTTGATATTCTATTTCTTGTCTTAATTGTCCAGAAAAATATATCGGAATTACCACCCAATATTTAGATTAGATTAGATTTTAACGGGGTTACAGTGCACTGAAACCAAAGGTTTATTGTGCCCCCCCCCTATCAGAGCAGTTCTCGCTACTACTACAGCTCGCCTTCCAGTTCCAAGGTTCTAATGAACTCTAGTATTTGGAACGGCTTCAACGAGGTTAGGTCCTCACTCTTACAAGTTTCTTGTCCGCAGCATTTCTTGCGTTGGCTTCAATGGCGGGCACAGAAAACGGACCCGTCCGTATTTTGTGATGGCGGGGCATTCTAGAAGCTATAAAACTAACTTCTCCTGATTATCGTGCAGAAATTTTGAAGTAAGTGGAAGAAATACTCATAGAAAATGGTTATTCTCAAAACCTTATAGAAACATTCAAAAACAACGAACATTAAAATATTACAACACCTCGAAATTTGAAGCCAAGATAAATACCCCACAAACATATATAGCATTACCTTATACAAATGATTTGTCAGAAAAATTAAAATATATACTTAAATAACAAAATATTCAATTATGTATGCCGTACATCAACTACCTTCACACCTTTAAAAAGCAAAAACCCAATTAAAAAACAATCTAACTTGATATATTCTATTTCTTGTCTTAATTGTCCAAAAAAATATATCGGAATGACCACCCAATACTTAGACAATCGAATAAATGGTCATAAATACACAAAAAATACTTCAACTGCACTTCATAAACATGAAACAAATGAAAAACATGAATTCGATTTTCAAAACACAAAACAAAACTAAACTCAAAATTAAAGAAATGATTGCAATAAAAAATGAACCTGAAGCACTGAATGATAAGAAAGACAGAAAAATTAATCAAAATTTATCATAACCTTTTACATATATCCTCATAATTATGTAAAATAAAATATACCAATAATAGAATTAACATATATCCATCAACATTTTCAAACACTCTATACATTAAAATATTGAAATAAAGTAAGTAAAGTATTAAAGATAGTTTTCAAGGTACGTACTCTTTTGAATTCATAACTACATTTATTTTATTTGTCACTTTTAATGTCAATTAGGTATTGTCACTGTTTGAACAAATTATGTATTTTATATTAAAAACTTTTGAAAAAGCCTTATATTTAAGGTCAAACGTCAAGTAAACCTACAATAGTTTTAATCTGAACCTTTCCCAAGAAAAATACATCAAAAAGTAATATATATATATATATATATATATATATATATATATATATATATATAATTAATGGTTCAAGAGCATTCCTCCACGTTTTGGTACCAATTGTTATGGATTTACTTAATTATGATAATGTATGATAAATATTATGTTATCTAATTTAATTTTCTTCCACGTTTGGAAGCCAATAATTGTTATGAATTTTAATTTATTTATTTGTTTAATTATTATTATTGAAATTATTGAATTTAATTCTCCCGATATTGAGGTTACAAAGAAAAATAGTTATTTGTTTGTGATTATTTATTATTATTGTTGTTACTTTTTTATTATGGGCGCCAGAACTCGTATGGTTTGCTTATTATAGGCAATATGATTTTATACCTAATACAGGTTCAATTTAACCTAATGTCAATAGTTTTCTTCATTCCAATTCAAATCTCAGGGATGTGTTCGGCACAAGCGTTCGACAGCAACAGAAAACTGATAGGTTTGAGAACACATGAAGAAAACAATTATTTAATTAATTAAGGAAGAATTTCTTATAGCAATTAACTCCTTCTCGAAAATTAAAGAAAAACAAGGTTTTAACTGAGCTACATAATTCTTTGTACAATATTCAAAAATATAATTCTCATAACTAAATGATTAAATATTTCGTTATTAATAAATTGAAATAAATATAACTACTAATACCATATAACTGTGATATCACCGTTACTTGATCAATCCCAACTCTATTCTTTACTAAGGTTAATATTCCCGTTCGTATTGTGAATGTATTGCAAGATGGTGACGTTCTAAATTTGATGTAATACTATTGGTTTTATAATGATAAATTGGTAAGTAGTTGTTTAATTTATAAATATTAATGAAACTAGTGACTCAGTGGAGATAGATTATATCTAAATAAATATATAAAACTTAAAAATCACAATCATAACATTGTTCGTTAATAATATTAGATTAGATTAAATTTTAACGGGGTTACTGTGCACTGAAACCAAAGGTTTATTGTGCCCCCCCTATCAGAACTGTTGTCGCTACTACTACAGCTCGCCTTCCAGTTCCAAGGTTCTAATGAACTCTAGTATTTGGGACGGCTTCAGCGAGGTTAGGTCCTCACTCTTACAAGTTTCTTGTCCAAAGCATTTCTTGCGTTGGCTTGCAATGGCGAGGCATTCCAGAACTAGGTGATCAGGAGTTTCATCCTCCTCCCCACAGAATCTACACTCGTCAATCTCTGCTAGACCTATTCTCATTAAGTGCTTCCTAAGGCGGCAGTGTCCTGTAAGAAAGCCCGTGAGGAGATGTAGCTTATCTTTACTGAGGTCCAAATATTTTTTGGACCTAGCAGTGTCAATGTTCCCCAGGAACTTTTTGGAATGTTCCAACCCGGGAAGGCACCGCCAGAGTGCTTCTCTTTCGGTTTCCTCTTTCTTCCGAAACTCTTTCTTGTAGGAGCATTTTGCTACACCACAGAAAGGCTCCGGGCCAATAAAGGGCATTTGTGCTCCTTTCCTGGCAAGTGTAATGGCCTCTTCATTTCCCGGGATTCCCGAGTGGCCAGTTGCCTAATTCATCAAGTTTTCTTCGGCACTCCCATGCCAACTTTGAGTCAATGACATGGGAGCTCAATGCTTTGATAGCTGCTTGACTATCAGAATGGATCGATATGTCACATTTCTGGTAGTTTCTTTCTAGGTTCATTTCCACGCATCTTTCGATCGCAAGTATTTCTGCCTGAAAGACGCTCGGGAAGGAGCCTAACGATAATGAGTATCTGGTGCCAGGCCTAAATACTCCAGCGCCTGCTCCGATGCTGGTTTTTGAACCATCCGTATACCATCTAATGGTGTTTTCTTTGAAAGTTTGGGTGGTGTATTCCCTTTCCCAGTCTCTCCTCGTATTTAGCATCGTAGTGAAATTCTTTTCGATGCTTACTTTCCTGATCATTTCGTCACTGGGAAGATTCGCTAATGAGGTGTATCTTGTCAGAGAGGACCAAGCTCCCTGATTTTTAATACTCTCATTGCCTGAACCTTCCTTAGATATTCTAAGAATTGCCTCTTGGGCAGATCTTTATATCACCAGATGTAGAGGTGTGAGATATGTAATGATCTCAAGTGCCCTAGTTGGACACGTTCTCATAGCTCCAGTGATGCACACACAGGCAAGCCTTTGAACTTTATCGAGGGTTTTCCTCGTGCTGTACTGACTTGCTTTTGTGTGCCAAACTATTGCCCCATACGTAATTGCTGGTCTCACAATCATGGCGTACATCCATCGCAGTATTTTTGGGTTACAGCCCCACCTCTTACCAGCTAGATTTCTGCACGCCATCAAAGCTCTTATTGCTTTACTAGTAGTTATTTCAACATGCTTATTCCACAGAAGCTTACTGTCTAGGGTTATCCCTAGATATTTAACCTCTGATTTCCATTCTATGATTTCCCCATTTAAGGATATGGGTTTAATGGCTGGAAGTGTTCTTTTTCGGGTAAATGGAATTACTATGGTCTTGCTTGGGTTAATGTTTAGCATCACTGACAAGCACCATTGCTCAATGATTCTGAGGCCCTTTTGTAATAAATCACACACGGTGCTCTCGAACTTGCCTCTGACTATTAAAACAATGTCATCGGCGTAGCCCATACATTCGAAGCCAAGCTCCGTTAGCCTGTAGAGCAGCTCATCTACTACGAGGCTCCATAGAATGGGAGATATCACTCCCCCTTGAGGTGTCCCCCGAGTGGCTTTAACTGAGGTGGTTTGATTCCCCAACGGTGTCTCAGCTATCCTCGTTGTTAACAACTCTTACATCCATTTTACAATGGTTTCATTCACTCCTCGCCTTTTTAGTGCTTCTTTGACAGACACATGAGTTGTGTTGTCAAAGGCCCCTGATATATCCAGGAATGCGCACATTGCGATTTCTTTGTTGTTCAGAGTTCTCTGGATGACTTCTGTCAGCTGATACAGAGCCGTCTCAGTTGATCGACCCGCTCTGTAGGCATGCTGACATTTATGAAGTGGTGTATTCTCCAAATTCTCTGTTCTTATGTAGTTATCCACTACTTTCTCCATCGATTTGAGTAAAAACGATGTTAGACAGATGGGTCTAAAAGATCGGGGATCAGTCCAATCTTTTTTCCCTATTTTTGGTATGAAAGTTACCCTTGCCCTTCTCCATTTTCTAGGTATTAGACCCACTGCTAGACTGCTTCTTGTAATCTTCAGCAGGTGAGGAAGAATCTCCTCTATCCCTTGCTGTAGGAGTGCTGGAAATATTCCATCCACTCCTGGTGATTTATATGGTTGAAAGGTACTTATTGCCCATTCCAACCGTTGTCTGGTAAATATTTTCTTAGCAATGTCCCAATCTTCCTTGCGGGATTTTTTGGTGTAGTTCATTGCTATTTCGGTGCTTGTTGCTGGTTCACCACCTGGGAAGTGGGTTTTAAGAAGAAGGATTGATCGTTCCTCTTCACCTTCCGTGTATGATCCGTCTGGCTTTTTCAGCGACATTGTGGGGTTAGTTCCCCATTTGCCATGACCTTTTGTAGTCTGGCCGCAGTGTGAGTGGCAGTGATATTTTCGCAAAAGGCTTGAAAATTAAGCCTTTTGGCCTTCCTAATCTCTTTATTGTACTGAGTAAGCTTCTCAGTGTATCTCTGCCAATTGCCATCACGTTTGGCTCTATTAAAGAGCCGACGGACCTCTTTTCTGAGGTTTGACAGGTTCTCATTTCACCAAGGAGCATCCTTTTCTGAACGAGCTTTTGAGAATGGGCAACTGGAATGAAAAGCTTCCATTATTGCCTCACTGATATGTTCGACTCTTTGTTCCTGGTCGTAGTGCGGGTGATTTACCCCATTCACTTCGACGTGTTCCAAATTGCCCTTCAGATTTGTCTTGTAAAGAGACCAATCAGTATTTCTAGGATTTCGAATTGTAGGAATCGAGGTGGTATTTCCCTCTATCCTAAATTCGATGATCCTATGATCGGAAAGTGATGGCTCGCTCATCACCCTCCAATCTTTTACATTTTTCCTAGCAGCAACATTAACGATTGTTACGTCCAGGACCTCTTGTCTAGCTCTCGTGACAAAAGTGGGGGTTGTCCCTACGTTTAAGGTCTCAAGGTTATTTGCTAAGAGATATTCTAATAAACACTCACCTTTTACGTTGTTATTGGTATTACGGTCATCCGTCCGTCTCCAGCGAAGTAGGCAAAGGCAATGACGATGTCTCGGTCGATACCCCCAATGTTGAGGTGAACCATGATTGGAACAAGGTCCCGTGACACGTATTCTGAAACACAAATATATTTTATGTTATTTTTTATGATTACACAGGCACGCGGAGATACTTGCCTTTAATCATAAATCAATTTAGAATCCTTACATGCCAAACCTTTGATTTGGTCTTCTTTGTTGATCCATGGTTCTTGGATCAGTACAATATCCAGTTGTAGTCTAGCGAACAACCTTGCAATCACGGCTGAAGCTCCCTTCGCGTGATGCAGGTTAATCTGAGCTACATTCGTGAACGTGAAGGTGAATAATTATGGATGAGAAAGGCAGAGTTACTCAGCCTCTATTCATCCCCCTCCTTTCTCTCTCCCTGACCCTCCTCGACCACCATGGCAAAATCTCCCTCGGTAACCGAGCAGGTTTCTTGATCTCGAGTCAGACTCTCGACCCCCAGGCTGCTCTGCCCAGCTTCCCGGGATGCAGAGGCAGTCTCCGCATTCCCAGTCATCCCAGCAGAGCCGGAGGAGATCTCGGGCTGATCCAAGGTCAAGCTTTCGCCTTGTTTCCCCTTTCCAGAGGTTCCGGATGTGGAGGGTATCTCCATGTCCTTTGGATCCTCCGCGGGATTCTTCTTTTTTCCCAGCCCCGAGACAGGGATACGCCCAAAACGGAAGTTTGGCGCGTAACCTCCTGCCTTCAGAGCCTCCCCAGATGGTGATCGATCCCAATCGTGAGGATAGTTCCCTGTCCCCCTTTTTTAGAGTTGGTTGGACGCTGAGTTACCTGCTTCCTGGCCTCTTCAGGGGATATTCCCTGATTGAGGAGTCGCAGGTATTTCCGCACCCCTGCTCCACTGAGGCCTTTTCTCAGTGGGTCGTCTATACCGCCCGGTTCTCCCGGTTTTGGGAGGTCGAACGGCATACGACCTTTCTGCCGTTTGGCCTTTTTTCCCTCTGTGAGGTGCCCGGATGAAGAGGTGGAGGTTTTCTCCACTACTTTTCCGGTGAAAGTATTACTTTTTCGTTCCATGAGTGATCCCACGTGAAGCTAGGGTCATTACGGTCCACCGCTGCAGAGCCCCGCATGCAGAGGTAAGGGGTTCAATACAATGGAGTTCCCCCCGGTGCTCCAAGATCGAAACCAGTAAGGACTATTCTTCTATATAGCCACGCATTCTTCGGCCCGGTCTCCCACCTTGAATTTAGGTTTTTAATGAGGTTGTCTCCTCTTGGTCCGGACAGTAAAGCCAAGACCCCCCCCCCATCCCACTGGCCCGCGAGACTTGACCACAGACAGCCAGGAGACATTGGTGTAACAGGTGATTTCGAGGTTAGCTCGAAATTTCACCCGGCATCGTAACCCTGTGTGCAATCCCTTAGCCACGATACTACAGCTGGGACAGGTAAAGTTGGTCCGCGGCAGGGTATTCGAGGGCTGCCAGTTGAGTTTTCAGACACAGCGAGCCCCAGGTATTTCCCCGCAGACCTTCTCCTCACATAAAATCATCTCAGAGGCCCTTCTCCTATCCGCCACCTGGAGACGCGCCGGGTTGGTACTTCACCCCATCCACATCAATTAATACCTCGACGAACAGCGACGAACTACGTACATATCTACTGATGTGGACCCGGTAACAATATTTGTATATGTAAAAAATTTTATATGCATCTAAAGTAATGAATGTCCTGAGTTGATTCATTTTAGTTCACAAGATAAAACAAAGATATTCGTGGTGATAGAAATTAAACAGTCTCTCTATCCGACGTGGAAATTAAATATATTGTGTTTGAATTATTCCTCGTATGAAGAATTTCTGCTCTCAGCAAAAATATATGGCCATCTTCAGTTAAATAAAAGGTAAATTGGTTATCTTACCAAATTCTCGTAGGCGCTACCATAAAATTTCATTCTAGCGTTTTTAATTGTTAATATTTTAGCGTTATACTTGTTACTAGTTGTGTTTAATAATTTATCATATTTTTGACTCCAATTGTAGATTTTCGGGTTTAAACTTTTAATTTCAAATAAATTTCCATTCTTCCTTTCCTTCCTTTCCACAACTATCAACAACACACAAGACACAAATTATCAAAAACTCAATATCAAAGAAATTATATATATAAAACAAGATTTATCAGTAAATGACAAACAAGACATAAAAAACTCAAGTCAAATTTATTGAAAATTAATTAATTTATTTTTATCACTCCCCACATAATATAATTGACCTAAGGTATTCTATTATTATTGACGCTTCTTTCATGACATTTTATTGACTTTTTCAAAATCATTTTTACAATGACTGTTTTATGTAGTTTAATTTTAATATTTATACATTCTCTTGATAATGCTCTTACAATAAGACCGACACGTTATAAGTTCAATAAATCTTTATTCCAAAATATATTATAAATAATATATTTATTTTATACAACAACCTTTGAACTCAAGAAGAAATAATTCTAAATATTATCATAAGTTTGAAGAACATAAGTGAATTTATATATATATATATATATATATATATATATATATATATATATATATATATATATATATATATATGTATATATTAATACAGTTCCTCTATTTCAAATTTTAAAGAATTTCATTTTTATATTTTCATATACAATACTTTTGAACAACCCAGTATTATCTATGTACTCAATATAGTTGAAAAACCCAGTATATAAGAAAGTAATATCATTGTTGGTGTGTCATAAAGTGATTTCGCCGAACATAGTTGTATAGTTGTGAATTTAATTTCATTTTCGTTGTGTTATGGACTTGCATTTAATATATCACAATGGTACAATATTATATGATAATTTTAGCCATGTTTTATTGGTTCTTAGCTTACTTCAATCTTAGTGAATAAGATAAAAAGCCGTTCTCCTTCCTTAAGTCGACCTTTTTACCATTTATTACATCCCTCTCCACGGCTTTCCATAACCAATTCTCTGTCCTGAGGATTGACCTTCCCCGCTTAGTTGTCCCTTCTTTCTTATTTAGATGTTGGATATTATACTTGCTAACCTCTTTTCGTTTTAACACCTCCATATTCCATTCCTGTAATAAGAGTTGGTATTGATTAATGAAGGGAAAATATTCGCCTTCCCATTCTTATCAAGACTCTAATAATATTAATTGTAGCTCAAATTTGCTCCTCTACCCTATCTACAACTATACAATGGTCTCGTAATTTTGTTTTTCTACCACTTCACTTCCTTTACATAACTTCTCGTCTCCCCCTATTTTTTCTATTCGTCACAAGATTTTACAACTCAAATCCTAAGTTTAATAGATTTTTCTAAATACACTTTAATTACCCAAAAACATTTTTTAACCCCCATTTCTTACATCCTTTCCTTCATCGACGCTATGTGTGGACGTTTGTTACCCCACTAATAATTATTATCATTTAGCCTGAAGATGGCCATTTTGACTTTGAGTTTTTCATTAGTTCCAGTATATAAGATTTGACATTATTTAATTTCTGATGACATTTACGTGTCACAATTGGAAGATATATGTAAAATTAAAAACAGATGTCACTGTAGACATTTTACTATTGAATAAAATAATCCAAATCTACCTTTAGCAGGGTAATAACAAGATTAGTTTTTTTTTTAAAATAGAAAGTTTGTAACTACAGTGTAATGTAGTTATTTTATTTGAAAAAAATAATGAGTTGAATTTGTATATTCGAACGGAGAACATATCTTTTAAGAAGTCTCCAAAAGAATTGTAAATTAGTTTATTGAAATTTGAATACTGTAAATAATAGTAGAAATTTGTATTCGGCAACTAATTCTTAATTCAGTGCGTGTGTGCTTCGTTGAAATCCAGTGGAAGATCCTGAATTCTAAATTATATTTAGAAAAGTAGGAATTATACAAGCTGTTTTCCGGTCTAAATTCCAAATTCTTTGGTGAGTCCAGTCAAAATTTAATAATGCATTATTTCATCGAAAATGTCAGGCCTTTAAACAAAATCAAATAATAGATGCATCTCCACCGAAATTTACATTTGACACTTGCCAATTCGGGAAATAGATATTAGACATTATAGTTTATAATCCATTTAATTTTAATTTGTATTTGGTAGATAAGGTTTTTAGTTAGTTGTTAAAAAAGGGAAAACTAAGATTTGTTTTTACGATTTGGTGATTAGTATTTTCATTTGAACTTACTGTGAATCCATTTATAATTATTAGAAGAAGTTTCATTAAAATTAAATTTATTTCACGCGATAAAAAATTTTGATTTATTTTTGAAGGTGACATTTGTTGAATTTTAGCGACAGATAATTTCATTAAAATTTAGTAGATGTCAGAAAGAAATTAAATAGCCTTGTGTAATATAGAATCTACAGTTAAATTATATTACTGGATAGAAATCAGGAACAAGAATTATAATAAATATTTAATTTGGAAACAAACTTGGAAACCATAAAGAATTTTTTTTGATAGCGCATTGAACCCAACCTTGAGATAAGAGTAATTAGAAATTGTACATTAAATTTATCTTTCAATAAAATAAAAATTTTATAGCCGGGAAATTTTGACAACTGTCAATTTGTGAAATACATAACATACGCCGTTTAAGCCGTGTGTACAATATAATAAAAATACGCTGCTTAAGCCGCATGTACAATAATTGTCGCTACAACGTGAGGCTATATAGCGAAGAAAGCGAAATTTATCTTTCATATTGACACACCTCGTTTTTTATGATATTTTGATTTATTATATATATATATATATATATACATATATGAATGTATATATAATAAATTAAAATTTCATAAAATACGAGGTGTGTCAATGAAAGATAAATTTCGGTTTTCTACTATACACCTCCGTTTAGATCAAAATATTGATACTTTCGACATATCAGCCTGACCGTTCTTCGAAGAGGATAACAACTACTTTCCTGGCTAATACCATGCAGAATATTGAATTACATGCCCTTTGAAGAACATGACGTCGATCGACCCTTTACCCTTTTGTCGATACAGACATCTGTGGGGATTCGCAACCGGAAGGAAAAGGGCATAGTACACTGACCGGCTTCGACCTTCTTGAGTTGTAACTACTGTCAAGTTTTTTAAAATAATAAACTTTTTTGGTTCAATAATCCTAATCGTAACTATCAGTTTGGAATGATTATTCGAAACATATAACACAAAATATTCGATAAATTTCCCCATGAAAATTATTAGAAATTTGTGTTAAAAATATATACAATCAGTGCTGGTATAAACCATTTGTATGTATTTCAAGTAAACCTCTTCTGAGATAAGGTTATCCCGGCAGTGAAATGTGTGCCCCAAGATACGTGATAACAATAACGCAACGATACAATTTAATTAAATTTGTTAATATTTTGATTAACATGAAATATTGTGATCGTGTAAGTAAATATTTATTTCATTTTTGGTTTTTTATTGCGACGATGATTTGATGTGTTGTTTTGCTAAATATAACATGCTTTAAAGCGGGACTTTACAACATGGAAATTTTACTTAATCAAATTTAAAAATTACACAAATACATTTAAATTTGAATATTCGTCAAACGAACATAAATTTTTATGTATATTTCTACCAGTGCTGTTAAAAAAATACCTTGCGCACATATCATTAGAATTGTTATATTTAAACATAATGATGACAGGTGACATGATCGTAATAATAGACCTCGTTTAGAAGGTATTGAATAAAGCCATTCAAGAATTTGATGGATTAATTTGGTAAACAGTAAACTATGATTTAAAAATAAAATTGATACCCCATTGGTCGGGTTCTTTCAAAGATTTTACGGGTTTTTGTTAAGATATTATATATACGTATTTTTAAATTCAATTTAGAAGAATTATCCTTTTTGTATTTGTGAGAAATGAGAATCCTAAATTTTAGATTGGCCTTGAAAAAGTTTGATGTTAAGAAATATCTATCACTGACTAAATAATCGAACCGATTGACCTTTTATGACCATTTTCTGATTTTTTATACGGTATAATTCGGTAATCGAAATTGTACATAATATTATGAGATTCACCAGCGTATCGGAAGTGATGGAAAAAAAACCCAGTTTAATCTGCAGTTGTGTATCGGATTAATGATATATGATACATTCATCCTATAAACAAACTTATCTGTAAAGTGATTCTACATTTTAAAACTAGACGCTAAACGTAGGCAAGGGTTATACTTGGGTATTTGAAAGCTTATCTATTCATTGACCATGCGGTCTACAAAAACAAATTTGATATTTTTTTATAAATTATTGCAGAAGTGCCACAAGGTAAACAGGATTGTCATTAACCTATTGGGTGCCCTGAGCGCTGAGCACATTACGATTATGGAGCTACTATGATATTATATGTATGTTTGTATACACACACATACATATATATATAATTTATTTAAAAAAAAAAATTATTTAAGAAGGTTGAAGAAAAAATAATACTTTTATTATATATATATTTATATATATATATTGAACTTATCATAATGAATATTCAAGAGAATGATACACAAATATGAGAAATTGGTAACTTTGTTGAATAACAAATAGAAATCACTTTCTTCAGACAGATAAAATTACTATTTATATTGACAATTATAACTAAACAATATGTATCATATCAAATCGAACATCTATGAGATTAATTATCCTTTATAATATAGAAATATATTAGCAAGATTAAAATTTGTTACCTTTATTTTCAGATTGTGAATAGTTATGAATCACAAAACCTTAACCCATTTTCTTAGTAAATTATAAATCCAAATTGTTATCAGCAACATAGACAATGAATTGTATATTCTATCTAGAATAACAAAAGAATCTGAAAAAGAACATAAAATTATTATTTAAACGATGATAAACAATATATATAACTGATACTAATATGAATACATGTTATATCATTTGTTGATTCTTATGTAGAAGTGTCAGTAAAAACTTCATGTCATGTAACACAGAATTAACAGAGCAGAAATATTTTCAACCATAGAGATAGGTTATGTTCGAAGTATTGATTATTTTCAAAACAGCAGGAGTGTTTAAAGATTGATAACAATAGTAAAGGTTAAGCCAAAGTTTATATAAAATAATTGTTGAATTACATATAAAAGAGTAATTGAAAGACATTATAAAAGATTTTAAGAAGATTATGATTATAAATTCATAGATATTGTAATTTAAAGTGGGATAAAAATTATTATTGATATAAAAATAAGGCATATTTTGGAATGATATTGTATGTAAATAGATATAATGAATTATTTTAAAATTTTTCACAAATAATTAATAACAATAAAAATACGAGGAAAATAATTATAATTAATGTTAGACAGTAAATAAATTAAACCATGATATCTAGTTACTTGTTAGTTTTTTGTTGGAAATAACAAGGCTAGCAACGAGAGTTTTGTTGATTTGGGGGAACAATTTTAGGTGTGGTGGTTCAAAAGCAGATGGACATGTAAGAAAATTTTTCTAATAATTTATTAAATTCTGCAGAAATCTTTAGAAATCAAAAGCAAAATTGAATTTAAATGATAAATAATAATAATAGAGACATTTATAGAAGAAAATATTTGTAAACATTCATTATTTGTGGAAAATGCAGCTAATCCATATTTTGAGAAGGGATGCTATGTCTGAATTTTATCAAAAGTCCACAATGGAATATTGATTATTAGTTTCAAAGACATTTAGTAAGATAATAAACATTATAAGTTGTATTTACTGAAAAATTAAACCAAAATCTCGACTTACCTACAACAAACTATCAAGTTTGTTTTCCTACGATATTCAACAAGAATCCAGCTTCATTCCAGAGAGATGAATCCGAAGCAGAGTGCACAACAGAAACTTTAAAGTGATAGAAACAGGTCAGTGTATAAACAATTTATATGGTATACCATTAAAAATTTCACAAACATTATTAATTGGCCAAAAGTTCACTATTCGTTGTTTTATATGTATTAAAAATTCTAACCATTTCATGTATATTAGTTTATAGTAATAATTTGTTTTAACTGATTTTTCTTCATACCGATAGTGTTTTTCAATTCAATGATAGTTCGTATATATATAAACTAAATTTCATTTCAAAAAAAAAAAAAAAATTATTATATCTAATTCTAATGTTTTTAAAACCTTCTTATCATGAAAAAAAATCTTAATTTGCCCCACGTTGCGGTGACATTTATTATATGAATTTTATGTATTTATCAGTTTATAAATAAATATATTTAAACAATATTTATTTTTGAATTTTGTCTATTGCATTATTTTTAATTACTTTATGTTTTTTTATTTTTGTCGATGGATTTATATAGTAAATTGGCTAGCTCAGGATATTTTGATTATATTGTTTTACTTTATTGTGTTATTGGAAAACATGAGAACTCTTAACTCCCTTTAGATTCTGGCAGATATTATAATATGCGAAATTTGTATTTACTAAATATTATATTATTTTAACTCCTTTGAAAACGCTTTGAATATCTATGCGGAACATACCTATTCGAACCTCTATGATGATTTTCTGGAACTATTTATGTCAATTGTTAAAATAAAAACAAACATATGAAATGAAATTTAGTTTATATATATACGAACTATCATTGAATTGAAAAACACTATCGGTATGAAGAAAAATCAGTTAAAACAAATTATTACTATAAACTAATATACATGAAATGGTTAGAATTTTTAATACATATAAAACAACGAATAGTGAACTTTTGGCCAATTAATAATGTTTGTGAAATTTTTAATGGTATACCATATAAATTGTTTATACACTGACCTGTTTCTATCACTTTAAAGTTTCTGTTGTGCACTCTGCTTCGGATTCATCTCTCTGGAATGAAGCTGGATTCTTGTTGAATATCGTAGGAAAACAAACTTGATAGTTTGTTGTAGGTAAGTCGAGATTTTGGTTTAATTTTTCAGTAAATACAACTTATAATGTTTATTATCTTACTAAATGTCTTTGAAACTAATAATCAATATTCCATTGTGGACTTTTGATAAAATTCAGACATAGCATCCCTTCTCAAAATATGGATTAGCTGCATTTTCCACAAATAATGAATGTTTACAAATATTTTCTTCTATAAATGTCTCTATTATTATTATTTATCATTTAAATTCAATTTTGCTTTTGATTTCTAAAGATTTCTGCAGAATTTAATAAATTATTAGAAAAATTTTCTTACATGTCCATCTGCTTTTGAACCACCACACCTAAAATTGTTCCCCCAAATCAACAAAACTCTCGTTGCTAGCCTTGTTATTTCCAACAAAAAACTAACAAGTAACTAGATATCATGGTTTAATTTATTTACTGTCTAACATTAATTATAATTATTTTCCTCGTATTTTTATTGTTATTAATTATTTGTGAAAAATTTTAAAATAATTCATTATATCTATTTACATACAATATCATTCCAAAATATGCCTTATTTTTATATCAATAATAATTTTTATCCCACTTTAAATTACAATATCTATGAATTTATAATCATAATCTTCTTAAAATCTTTTATAATGTCTTTCAATTACTCTTTTATATGTAATTCAACAATTATTTTATATAAACTTTGGCTTAACCTTTACTATTGTTATCAATCTTTAAACACTCCTGCTGTTTTGAAAATAATCAATACTTCGAACATAACCTATCTCTATGGTTGAAAATATTTCTGCTCTGTTAATTCTGTGTTACATGACATGAAGTTTTTACTGACACTTCTACATAAGAATCAACAAATGATATAACATGTATTCATATTAGTATCAGTTATATATATTGTTTATCATCGTTTAAATAATAATTGTATGTTCTTTTTCAGATTCTTTTGTTATTCTAGATAGAATATACAATTCATTGTCTATGTTGCTGATAACAATTTGGATTTATAATTTACTAAGAAAATGGGTTAAGGTTTTGTGATTCATAACTATTTACAATCTGAAAATAAAGGTAACAAATTTTAATCTTGCTAATATATTTCTATATTATAAAGGATAATTAATCTCATAGATGTTCGATTTGATATGATACATATTGTTTAGTTATAATTGTCAATATAAATAGTAATTTTATCTGTCTGAAGAAAGTGATTTCTATTTGTTATTCAACAAAGTTACCAATTTCTCATATTTGTGTATCATTCTCTTGAATATTCATTATGATAAGTTCAAATCCCCTCAAATTTAAATTTAATAAATATTAACATGGTTAATTTTGTTTAAATTTCAATTTCCCAAACAAACTTATCATTCCTTCACTATTTACTATAAAAATATTAGAAACTTCTTAGACTAATTCTTGGTTGTATCCTTATCCTATCTTAATCTACTATTTACAAACAACTTATTTCCTATGATTTTAAATTACTTGTAATATTATCTATTCCTCGTTTTTCAATACATATTCCTTAAGAATAATATTTGTAAATGTGTTCTATGTTAAAGATACCCCTTAATATTTTAGTACCTGGATATATTAATCGATAACTGTTTTTACCGTTTTCTGTATCTATGATATATGGACCTTCGAATGGATATAATAATTTCGCACATTGTTCTTCATCTTTCTTTGGCATTCTTAAAGATTTGACAATCACCATATCTCCTTTATTAAACTGTGTTGTCCTAGGTTTCTTTTTATCTTGTTTTTTAATATACTTCTCCGCATTTCGTATTATTCTCTTGAATATTCATTATGATAAGTTCAATATATATATATATATATATATATATATATATATATATATATATATAAATATATATATATATATATATATATTAACATAGAGTGAAACCTGCAACACCTTGTATACAGAATTATTAATAATAGACCATATATTTCAAGCAATTAAAATTTTTGGAGTTTGAATTTTTTTAAAAATGATCTAAAAAGGAGACAATCTGTACTATTTACTATTCAATAGAGAAAGCATATAAAGGATCTAACTGTATGGTTATAGAGAAGAATTAAAATAAGCTTTATAAGAATATAGGTGACATAAAAACAACTTCCATATTTAAAAGAGAGAATTTTAAAACGTTTGTTGCATATGAATGAAATAATAATAACCCATTATTCTTATTGTCAAAGTAAATTAATATTGTGATTTGTTTTAAAGAAGTGAATATTAGGGTTTGAAGGAAGTTTTAAAAGAGATTATATAAGTATTTAAAATATGTGAATGTAAGAAGTAAAATGAAAAACATTAACTCTATGGAATATGACATTTGTTGAACGATTTGACATTTTGAATAAATAATTTAGAAAACAAGAATTGTCATTTAGTAAATTTATTGAAATACAAATTAAGGGAGAGATATATAAGTTATAATCGTTTAAGAGGCTCAAAACAGAATGTTTTAAAATGATGGATGGACAATCCACTATTTGGAATGAAATCTTTCAAATGAGAATTTTGATAACCAATTTTGATTGGTGGAATGCTTTTAAGATACATTTATCAGCGACAAGTAGGTTGCTAATAATAATAAAAAAATTGAATGGGAACAGTTTGTTGATTATACAGTCTATTGACTAAGTACTTTCTTTTTGGGTAGAAATTTTGAAGAAGCAACATCTTTTGGAAAAAAATTTTGAAACTTTAAAAAAAAACAATAATTTGGCATTCTAAATCAAAGAAAGAAATACATTATACTTAAGAACTAGAGTAATATATTTAAGCAAGCAGAAGTACACATTATAGGAGATTGGTAATTATATTTGAATACTAACCATAAAATTTATAGATGTAATTAAGTAAAATATTGTATGGTGGAACGGTGTCTCCACCATACCTTTTAGAAAGCTTTGGATTATATGATTTGATTAAAATGTATTGATGTGGACGAAGTATAGCACTGTTTCTGGATATTATGCAAGCTGGACAAATGGTATGGTATTTTCCAAGAGGTAACCTAAAACAAAATAAGAAACATTTATTGATGTGCATTATTTAAACTATACAGCGAAAAAAGGTATTTAGAACTATTTAATTATATAAAAAGAAGGTAGAGTAAACTTACCCATTTAGTGCAAAGAATTGAACTTTGATGTTAAACAGACGCTTATGAGTTTTATCTTCCGCCATTTTCCTATCATAGACGTTTATATAACGGATTTCGTATTATAAGATTTGTGTTAAAGTTGCCTATTTTGAATTAGATATAGAAATTGTACTTCATTTGAGTGGATGACTTTATTTGAATGCATGATCATAATAGATAATAGGTTTTCATTAATTTATGTAATGTAAAAGAATAATGTATTTGTTCCTATAGCATTAAAATAACGTTTTTCTATTTGAAGAACATTGTGAAATTGTTTTCTTGAGATTTTTCATTTATCTATGGTGATTGCTCCATCTAGTTTAAACATTTGGTAGCTTTAAACTGACATCTATGAACCGTGAAGAGGTTCAGCATTAAACACAGGACCGTCTTTAGAATTTCTTTGGAAACAAAAATAAAACAAGTATATTTTGATCAACAAAATTTTTATTGAAAGATAGAAATGTTATTTGAATTTCGGCGCTCATATTAGAAATTGAAATTTTTGTTTTGTTTTTCTACATCTGAACCCTACTCTGAGATCAGAGAGTTTCTCATGCTAAGAAATAATCATATTACAAATAAAACTTAAATATTAAAATATACCGGGCAAATAAAAATTAAATATCAACAAAACTAAACTAAAAATAATAATTCATAGTATTTAAACTTTTTAAACATTCTCTCTCTCCCCAATTCTATCCACAATAACATGTCGGCCCAACGTAGGGCAAATTAGAAAAAATATATTTATGCATATTTAAATAATAAAATTTCTCTCACCTATTCTCTTATACCTTATACATATCACAATAATATATATATATATATATACAGGGTGGCCAATTAGTGTGTAGAAGTGCAATAACTTAATTAGGATAAAAAATACAAAGAATTAAGTAAAAGTATTTGCGCTGATACACATTTCTAAAATATTTTGAGATATACTGGGTGTTCAGCGTAAGAAAGACAACATGAAGATTACTTTTTTTTTAATAGGATACCCTGTATTTTTGTTCACCATCGAATTCAGCCGAAAAATCTGCATCTAGCCCTATATTTTATTCTCTCATAAACTACGACGTTACCAAGTTGGAGCGAAAAAATATGAAGATTTGACAAAAATTGGTGTCTAGTAAACGTTATTAGTGATAAACAACTAAACTTGTTTGGTAGGTACGAAGGTAAAAGTGACTGAAATGTCTGAACACAGTAGAAGTTTCGTTTGGGGTTCGGGTCATTTTTTGAATAAGCATTAATACAGGAAATTTCGATTAGCATAAACTTCATTTTTTTAAATGAAACACCATCTTGTAAAACTATTTGATCCCTTCAAATCATGTCTGTATAATGTATTCTCTAAAATTGATTAATTGATTGTTTTGAAGAAAATTACATTTTTAGTTCACGATTTAAAAATATTCATGTTTTTAACAAGTTTGCTCTGAATTTAAATAACTTTTTTTTATTGATGCCTCGTATTACCTATTAAAAGCACGCCTCAGCGTGTTTAAATCGAACTTAACTTTCAAACACGCACGTTTTTTAAAGTCCCTATGGTAACAACAACAACTCGAGAAACGTAAGTATCAATGACAACTTTTACTTTTCCGCCCAACCTATCTAATATGCGAGAAAAGTATTGGTTTACCCCAAAAAAAGTTGGAATTTTGAAATTTTTTTTGAGTTATTTTTACATTTTCCATCAACAACAACACGAAAAAACGGTTTTTTGAAAAAAAATCCTGTGTGTATGTCGTCGTCGTCATCGTCGTTGGCCACTTTTCCTTACCTGTCTTGTTAGCACGATACAGCCTCCGGAGTGCAATAAGTCACCAATTTTATGATGGAATATTGTTAAGGGCATGTCACAGATGAACCCTATTGATTTTCAGCTCACCAGAGCCAGTACAACGGGTGCTATGGTACTTGAAGTACGACATTTTGTCATTTTTACAGAAATTTCAGTTTGTTAGCACGATACAGCCTCCGGAGTTCAACAAGTCACAACTTTTATGATTGTATATTATTCAGGACATCTCACTGGTGAACCCTATTGATTTTCAGCTCACCAGAACCAATACAACAGGTGCTACAGTACTTTAAGTACGATATTTTTGTCATTTTTAGAGAAATTTTAGTTTGTTAGCACGATACAGCCTCTGGAGTTCAACAAGTCACAACTTTTATGATTGAATATTATTCAGGACATCTCACTGGTGAACCCTATTGATTTTCAGCTCACCAGAGCCAATACAACAGGTGCTACAGTACTTTAAGTACGATATTTTTGTCATTTTTGGAGAGGTTTCAGTTTGTTAGCACGATACAGCCTCCGGAGTATATGCAAGTGACCAATTTAATGATTGGATATTATTCAGAGCGTCTCAAAGATGAACCCTATTGATATTCAGCTCACTAAAGCCAGTACCACGGGTGCTATGGTACTTGAAGTACCAAATTTTTGTCATTTTTGGTGAATTTTCTTTTTGTTAGCACGATACAGCCTCCAGAGAGTATACGATTAATCAACTTTATGATTAAATATCGTTCAAGGTGTATCAAAGATATACCATATTGATTTTAAGTTGACTAGGGCGAGTACAGCGGGTCCTATAAATCCAGATATACTAAATTTTTGTTTATTTTTGGAGAAATTTCGGTTTGTTAGCACGATACATCCCCCAAAGTGTATACAAGTAACAATTTTATGATAGAATATTGTTCAGGGCCACAGATGCGGAAAAGTTAGTTTTAATCTTTAAAACCGTTTATTTTTATTAGTTTTTAAATTGTATATTTTCATTGTGAAACAATGTCTTATTTGGTTTTTTCTGCAAAATTTATTTATATATTCATATATACATTGTATCCTTTTAAATATAAATAAAGAAACTTTTTGATTATTGATCTGACAGCAGTACCTCGTAATTTCAAATAAAAATAAGTACTATTTAGGATGGACTTTCACGAAACTTGGCTGGGCATCGAGGGCGGGCTTTTATTAAATGAGACTTGGCTGGGCATCGAGGACGGACTTCCATTTTTTTGTAGTAATAATATAATAATAATATTTTATGATTTCAAAGTGCACCAATAAAAAAAATAGCTTAAAGTATTCGTGGATAACTGGTCTTTCAAACACTTGCTCCGGCTGTGCCGTCGTGCTCGAAAATTCGCGCGTGTTTGAAAGACCTCTTTATCCACTTATACTTTAATATACTATTATTATCGTTAATTTTATGTGACAAAATCAAACCAGTCATTTTCTAGCTTTAAAAACTGTAATAAAATAAATAAGGAATCTACAAAACACAAAATAAACAAATTAAACAAAAATAACTAACAATAGATAAGAAAGAATTAAAAACGCCACATTCGCCGCCTAACATAAGCAGGTAAATGATGAAGTAGTTGGGGAAATTCGTTTTCTAAGAGATTTGCCCATTAACACTTTCGCCAAAGAAATATGGGCCTATGACATGATTTCCAATTATTCCACCCCATACATTTATGACCCCCTTGTTTGACTGATAGTCCGTACACAATGCGGATGATCTGTTGCATAATAATGGAAACTGTGTATATTAACAAACCCATTTTTATGGAAAGTTGCTTTATCGGTAAATAATACAAAATTGAAGACATCTCTGTTTTGCTCAATTTGTTGTTGAGCCCACTCACAGAAGGTTAACCGCGTTTCGTTATTATCATCCAATAGTTCCTGCATTCGCTGTATATGATAAGGATGCATTTTGTTCTTAGACAGAATTTTTTGGATGACAGCACGACTTATGTCGGATTGTTTGGTTATTTCCCGTGTCGACATATGAGGATCTTCCGTAACTTTTAACATTACGGTCATATCGTTATCCTCGGACATTGCAGTCTTCAACCTTTCGCGTTTTTCGTAAATTACATTGCCAGTTCTAGTAAATCGTTGAAGCACATTTTCCAATGTCTCCCTTCTATCTGGAAATTTTTGTTGATAAATCCTTTGTGCGAGTACACAGTTTTTATTACTGGCACCCAGTACAAAAATCATATCTGTCAATTCTTCTATCGGAAAATTCATTATTTTAATTGCCTTCTCGTTTTTAATAATTACACATTTACAACATCTATTTGTTAAAACTTAAAATGCGAAAACGTCAAATTCACAGGTTACTTATTAAAACTATAGATTAACTGTCTCGACCCTTACTTCGTGGGATCTACTCATATTACTGTTTTAAATGAAACTTACTGTTTCTAGATAATTCCACAATATATTGAAAAAAATGTTAAAAATTCTAAGAAATTTGACAATTGTTTCGATATTAAATATCATCGTCAGAATGACAGAAGTTACATTTCATTTTAAAGCTAAGTGCTCTATGAGAGAAGTGTATGCTTGTGTGTTCACAAGACAGCACGTTTTCAAAACGATCTATATAAAAATTATTGAAAAAGTAGTATAAAGTTGCTGAAAAATTTTGAAAATTGCACAGTGTACTTATTATTACACAGTAAGTTATTAAATTTTTATATAAAAGCTACATAGTTTTTGAAAAGACAACTTTGAATCAAATGGAATGAAAAAATCATTTTAGTCCGGGTGATGATCATAAATTTACATTCATAATGTCTTTATCAGAAGAAGCCATTCAACAGTTAACCAGTATAATTGAACGGCAGAATCAAAAACAAACTGAAATAATAACAGACAAATTAAACGAAGAAACTCAAAATATAAATAAGCTAATAGCTTTTGAACAAATCAGAACTACTAAAGTAGAAGAGGAAGTAAAAGAGCTGAAAAGCAAAATCAAATATCTGGGAAAGAAAATTTGTTCAAATAGCATTATTATTTTTAACAGCTATTACCAGGAAGGTGATCTAATAGACTTTACAATAAATTTGTTGAATTCGAAACTTCGATTGAGCCTCAAAAACACTGAAATAAACGATATCTATACAATTGGAAAATCACAGTCAAATGAACCAATAGTTGTAAAGTTTCTGAGAGCATTGACCAAAAAAGTTATTTTGAAAAACTGCAAGAAGGATCAGGCATTGTAATTGGGGAAGACTTATCCCAGGAAAAAAGAAAAGAGAATACATTACTGGTACAACACTTAAAACCAGCTTAAGACGAAAATAAAAAAGCATATATATATACGAAAGCACTTTGTTTGAGGAAGGAGAAGCATACTCTTGTAAGGATTTAGAAACAAACTCTACTAAAGATAAGAATTGTGCAGGCGCAGCATCTTCAAACAGCAGTCTTCTAAAAGCTCGAGAGGAAGACAAAACAGAAATTCTTTCAAAGGTCCAGATAATGAAGAGAAAGAAGAACAATTACCAGCAAGCAAGAAAACACTGATAGAGCCGAAATTCGCTCAAAGACAATCACCAAGGCTAAATAGTGCATAAAAATTTTAAGAAAATAAAAGTCCACTTATATTCATTACAATATTTATAACTAAATTTAATTTAAATTTTATAGCTAACCACACGTACTAATTTCTAATATCTAAAAGGATTAAATTTAAATTAACTAAAACCTGTCTTTAATAATACACAAATTAGTCAAGTTTTTTATTACCACTTCTATGGTACTTGTTTTAAAAGACAATCAATTTTATTATCAAGTTTTTGATTTTTATCGTTGAAAATGGGCATTTGGTTGAAGTATTTTTAAAAGTCGACGTTTTTAATATTTACTTGTGTAAATTAATTTTAAACTTCAGATTTGTTAATGAATGTCTGGTTTTATATTATAGTCTTAGTAATTTGTATTAAATAAACCACTAACATATCAAATAACCCATATTTTTACGTGATTTTGAAGTAGAAAAGATAGAAACATTCCCTTTACAAACATCAGAGGAAACCAAGAAGGTCCTAAAAATAAACGACTACAATTACAATACTAATTTTAAAATATTCCACAGTAATATTCGGAGCATCGCTTGTAATTTTAATGAATTTCAAATCTTTATAGAGGGGTTAGAAACAAAAATTGTTCTAACAGAAACACATTTTATTCCAGACTTATCACTGTACAATATTGATGGTTACCGAACTGTATATAACTACGGAAAATTCAACCAGAGTGATGGAGTCATTGTATTTATAAAATCTGAGCTGTATGAGTCGCATAACTTTTTGATTTAAGTGGTAGTTCACTTACTGAAATAAAAGCCCATTTTGAAAATAAAACGTTTATTATAAATGCTTTCTACAGATCACCAGCTTCTGAAAACAAAATCGACTCGTTTGTTGAGGACTTAAATAACATTTTATATATACAAACTGAAAACAGTGATTTTAAACTTTTTGTTGGTGATATCAATATTGATCTATTAACCGAAAATGATAACAAGAGAAATTACTTATACGTCTTAAACGAATGCAGTTATCAATCGGCCATTAATGTTCCAACAAGAGTTCAAAGGAATTCAAAGACATGTATAGATCATATTTTTGTATATTCTAAAAGTGTTAATTTTTATGATAATTTGATTCCTCTAATAATCAACACATCAGTAACTGATCACTATACAGTAATGCTACAACTGATTCTTTCTGAGGGAGATCGTGTTGTAAATTCTAAATCTGAATATTTTGCCCAGATAGACAAGAATAAACTGATACATAGATTTCAACATACTGACTGGAATGATATTATTTTTAATCCAAATTTGGACCCCGCAACTGATAAACTGGTCAGCACTATCCAAGATAATATTAGGCAGTCAACAGCGTATACAAAGATTAAGAATAATTTAAGAAAAAGAAAAAATTGGATTATACCATCTCTCATAAAATACGTTAACAAAAAAAATGAAATGTATAAAAAAACAAAAATAAATCCTCTAAATAATATACTTAAAAAAGAATATACAGATTACAAAAAGCTACTAAAAAAATTAATTGTCACTGCTAAAAATAATTATTATAATAAACTTATAGAAGACGAACAATATTCGTCAAAAAAGATATGGCATGTAGTAAACAAAATATCTAAAAAAACAGAAAGTACGGAAATTACAAATATTAAGGACAACAGTGGAAAAACAGTAAATAAAGCTGAGATAATTTCTGAAATGTTTGATACTTTATTTGTAAATATAGGACGAAATCTAACAAAAACCAATAAATTATAAAGAAAATAAAATTATAAATTGTCATTCCATGTTTTTTGCACCCACCAGTATTACAGAAATAAAAATATTATTAGTGAACTAAAGAATAAAAAAGCACCGGGTTGGGATGAAATAAGGGCTGAAACGCTCAAACATATTTCAGATTTTATTGCATATCCGCTAATGATTATAATAAATAAGTCATTAGAAATGGGACAATTTCCTTCAGCTTTTAAGACATGGATTGTCAAACCTATTTATAAAAGTGGAGAAAGGAATGAGATAACAAACTACAGACCAATATCATTAATAACTTGTTTATCAAAAATACTATAAAAAGTAGTTAATGCACGGCTTAATACATTTCTGGATAAATATCATATAATGTCAGAGTCTCAATATGGTTTCCAAAAGCCCAAGTCCACTAACGATGCTCTATTGGAAGTAACAAATATTTTATAAAAAAGTATTGATGAGGGTTTACCTACAATTGCGGTCTTCCTGGACTTAGCAAAGGCCTTCGACACCGTGGACCACTGCCTTCTTTTGGAAATACTAGAGGACATTGGAGTTGGAGGTGCAGCACATGCTTTTTTCAAAAGTTATCTGACAAACCGATCTCAGAAAGTAAGAGTGGGCAATAAATGCAGTAAAGAACAGACAGTTGAGTTGAGTAACAGTAAAATTATAAGTTTTGCAGACAATACAGTTCTGGTATACAGTGATCGTACCGTATCTTCCTAACTAGGCCATCAATGTACAAAAAAATACCAATATTCAACCTGCAAATAAAATAAAATATTTAGGAGTTATGATGGACCCACATCTTAGATGGGATAACCATATTAATTATCTAGTTCAAAAATTGAGGTGTGTATTATATAAATTCAAACATATCTCATATCACCTACAAAATAAACAAAAACTAATGGTTTATAAAAGTTTGATTGAATCTCACCTAATTTACGGTCTGGTCAGCTGGGGTGGAGTGGTAAAATCCTTCTTGGAAAAACAAGAAGATATAGCAGTGAACTTCTATATACTGAAACGAAAATATTAGACGTTAGACAATTATACTTAAAAAAAGGGGTATTAAGACAACATAAACTTAAATCAAATCTACAAATTCAAACTCTCAATTATATGACAAGAAATAAACATACTTACCTGAATCCAACAATGAAAAAAAACAGCTGGAGAAAGAAGCTTTTTGTTTCTAGGACCTAAGCTATATACCCCAACAAATTAAATCTGAATCTTCTGTAAAGGTGCCAACTTTAAAACTTCATGAATATATCACCAATACAAGTAGGAGCGCTATTCACAACCTTATCGAAATTAATTACTGATAATGTTTCTATTAATTTCTATTTCTACTTCATTAATCCTTAATTATAGTATACATTTTTATTAATTACCTACTACTTATTATTATTTGTTACCTAGTATAAGTTTTATATTATAATTATTTTATCGTTGCAAACAAGCCTTATGGGCTTCGCAAGTGTATATATTTATTTCGCATAACGTCGTTTGTTGTGTTTGTGTGCCATTAATGTATTTTTGAGTTATGTGTAAATAAATATTTGATTTTTTTTTATTATTTGATGCCTACCTGATGTTTAATAATTACTTTTGGCTAGACCAAGAAGTGACCTACGTTGTGATTGACTTAATATATGTTAATAGAAAAAAGAAGAAGATATGATATCACAAATATTAGCCCTATGGGGATATCCTGGATATATTTTTCCCAATTAAGATTAGTATGTACAATGATATAGAAAATCAGGAAAACTATATACAGTTTTAAATTCAATCAAAAGGAAAGTAGAAAATAATAATCTAACAATTACAAAATCTGACAAGGGGAACGACACTGTCATATTGACCTTAACGATTATAATAAAAAAATATATAACCTTCTAGAATCTAACGATGTACAAATTCTTAGAGCAGATCAAACAAAAAAGTTTTCTAATAATGTTAGAGATATTGTTAATAATTCAAATTATCTTTTAAGTGATTACGAAAAGAAGATCATCATTAATAAAAATCCTCATTCTCCACAATTATATGGAACCGTTAAATTACATAAAATAACGAAACCAATTAGACCTGTAGTTTCTTATGTTAATACTCCTAATAATATATTAGCAAAAAAACTTAACAATATACTAATAGTTACGGATATACATCTGAATACTCAATTAAAAATTCTATAGAACTAAACAAAAAATTAAAAGCATTCAACTTGCAAGATAACTCTAAACTCATTTCATTTGATGTTACCAATATGCTCACTAAAATTCCTCCTAAAGAATGTCTAACACTTGTAAGAAAATTACTAGAAGGTAAAAATATTAATCCAGGAATAGGGGAGAGTAGGGATACCTGATCCCCTAGGAGACTTTATCCCCATTCGAAATTCGCACCGTGTTCAGCCGTTAGTGCACTATTTCATCAGTGGCGCTCTTTTGGTTGGCAACAGTACTCTACTGCTCCAGTAAACGTCTTGCAGCCATCGTCGCAATTTTATTTATATACGTTCCAGACTTCTTTTTCGGTAAGTATTTATTTATTTTTTAACCGCAAATATATGAAAAATAGCTTGTTTGTATTTTTTCTTGCGACTTTGGTTATATTTGGCACAATATTTCAAGGAATTTGAAGTCTGATTGCGAATTATTTTTCAGATATCTTTTTTTACATTTTAAGTGTGTGTTGGGAGACTTGATCCTATGCTGTGGTAGGAGACTTGATCAGTGGATCAAGTCTCATCCTGCCAGTTTTCTTACATTTTTTTATTTATGTATTTGTTTATGACCCTTAAGAAGTATAAACTGATATTAGGGCCTACAGATTACTAGGTAATAAGCATAATTCTATAAAATTCTATACTAAACATAAAAATAAGATCATTTTGTAAAATAATTGTAAATGTATTTACAATAAAGATTTTAAATACTTATTAAGGCTATGACAGTTTTGTTCAATCATTGGTTATTTATTTTTATTACAGATGTCGAGAAAATATAAAAGAAAGGAAGGGGCAAAGCCAAGGGTTCCCCCCGACCCAGAACAATTGCGAGCAGCTGTAAATGCTGTCAAAGCGGGTGGTTCTTTCCGAGGAACTGCAAACTCTTTCAATGTGCCTCTGATGACCCTCAAAAGACTTATAAGGAGAGGAACAACCAAGACACCGGGCTACAAGAAGGCCCAAGTATTTAATGCTGAAGAGGAAGATGAAATTTACTTTCTTTTAACTGCTTCTCAGTTATATTTTGGACTAACTATTACAAGTCTTCGAAAGTTAGAGTTCTAAATGGCAAAAAAATTACAATAAGTTTCCAGTTTCTTGGGAAACAAATCAGTCAGCAGGAAAAGAATGGGCCCGTGGATTTCTGGAAAGAAATAGAACTCTATCCTTGAGTATGTCGGAGCCTACTAGTGTAAGTAGAAGCACTGCATTCAACCGGCACACTGTTAGCGAGTTCTTCGAAGATTTAATAAAAGATTACGAGAGACACCAGTTTGTACCATCAATAATATGGAATGTAAACGAAACCGGAGTGACTACCGTACATAAGCCCGGAAAAATTATTGCTGGAAAAGGGACCAAAGAAATCGAAAGTTACCGTTGCTGAAAAAGGTCAATTGTTAACTGTATGTTCTGCGATCAGTGCATCTGGTAACCACATTCTACCGGTTATGATATTTCCACGGGTTAATTGTCAGGAACGAATGATCGATGGCGCTCCTCCCGGTATTAAAGGATCCACCCACACGAGCGGTTGGATGACAGCTCCGAACTTCCTAAAGTTTCTACATCACTTTTCTCAACATACAAACAGCTCTCCAAGTGACCAAACATTTATGATTTTGGACAACCATGACAGCCACTTATCTGTTGAAAGTTTAACGTATGCAAAACAGAATGGCATTGTCTTCCTAACCATACCTCCTCACACGTCCCATAAACTTTAGACAGGACTGTATTTGGCCCTCTGAAATTATAATGTGGCAGCTGCAGAATGGATGGCAGTTCACCCTGGCAGACAGGGTTGCTTGGGAAAGCCTATCCTAACGCTATGACACCTATAAATATCATGAGCGGATTTCAAGTAAAATGCATTTGGCCCTTGAATTCCATGATATTAACAGATGTAGAGTTTCTCACGAGTTTCGTTACAGACCGCCCAAATCCAGAAACAACAGAACAATTAGATACCACAGTGGTAGAAAATTCTGAACCGCTCCCGTCAACATCATCTAGACTGCTAGCTGCTCCTCGTCACTTTACGCCTGTTGAAATATTTCCATTCCCGAAAGCACCTCCGAGAAGTAGCAACTCATCAGTGCGTGGTCGAAAGCGTGCGAAAAGTCGAATACTCACAGATACACCGGAGAAGACCCAAATTGAGAAGAGTTTATGAAGAGAGAACAAAAAAAAGCAAAGAACAGTTTTAGTTTGGCTTTTAAGTTTAGTGAACAATGGCGATAAGGTATTTTGAGTTCTGTGACATACGTTAATGTTGTGTATGGATAAAGCATATTTCAGTTTTTCTGAGAGTTGGTGTGTTTATGGTATTGATATGTATCTGTTCTGATTGATTTGAGTTTGTGTTTGGTTATTTGTGTTAATATTGTAAAATTTGTACGTGCGCTGTTTAAAAACTCGTTCTTTGTTTTTTATCGGGTAGTGATTCTTTTTTAAGGTGTTTTTGATATGTTTTAGGACTTCCGGATGGTATTCTGGAGAAGTAAGTTTTATAGCTCGGTCCGTCAATCCAACAATTACATTTTTTGTGCATTGGGATGATTATAATAGTAATTTAGATATCGGCCGGACCATGTCTGTTTTTGATATAGCTTGGTTTTTATTTTGTTGCAATCAGTTCGAATTAAAGTTATGTCTAAAAAATGGTATTGTATTGTTCTGTTTCGATTTTAAATTGAAGTTTTGGATGAAAACTATTAAAAGAATTTAACATATTATCAATTTTATTTGACGGGATAGCAGCTATGCAATCGTCAACAAATCGTTTAAAAAACAATACTTTGAAATCTAAATTTCCTAGAACGTTTTCTTCCAGATATTCAATTATCAATTGTGCTAAGTTTGAGGAGATAGGAGAACCCATTGTACAACCATCCAATTGTTGATAAAAGTTGTCTCGGTATTGATAGTAATTATTATTTTGTATTAGTAATATTCTTTCTAAGAATTTATTGCATGATAGAGTTGTGTGTTCTTTTAGTAAGTTCCATTTTGTTTTTAAAACAGTTGTTATTAGTTCATTTGGGATGTTAGTGAACATTGAGATAACATCCAGTGATATGATTTTATAATTATGTGGTATATTTATGGTATCTATAAAATGTTTAAAGGAAAATGAATCTTTAATGTAGTAATTATTATTTCTGATTATATTGGATAGACAATCTGAAAGGTATTTGGATAGATTGTAAAAGGGGGATTGGATATATGAAACTAATGGTCGTAAGGGTACATTTGGTTTGTGAAGCTTTGGTAGACCATATATCTTCGGTGCGTTGTTAATTTGTGGTTTTTTAGCATCAGATTTACTAATAGAATTATTATTTAGTAATTTTTTAATGAATTTATTGTTTTTATCTTGAAAAGATTTAGTTTGATCAGATTTTAGTGGTTTATAAACTTTTTTGTCATTTATCATATCCTTCATTATTTTATCATAGTAAACTGTATTCATTACGGCAGTTTTATTGCTTTTATCAGGCTGTAATATTATTTGTAGATTATGTTTAATAAATTGTTTAGTTTTATTTAATCGTTTTTGTATATTTTTTTGTAATTTATTTTCTTTAGTTTTTTATGGTGGAGTTTGATATTATGATTAGTTATAATATTGACTAAATCTGCTCTAATTTCGTTTTTTATGTGTTCTGGTTTATCAAAAATTGCTGTTTCTATGTATTCTGAATAAGGTAGTTTATGTTTGTTGTTAATGAGAAGAGCAACTTTTTTTCCTAACGCTAAAACTTCAGCTATATCATTAGGTATCTCAGTGTTTGATATATTTTTTAGCCATTGAGATGTATTTATGTTTATTTCATTTTGTGTAATCAAGTTATTAAATTCCTTTGTATTCTTTTCTTTAATTATGTTGAATTGCTTTACATATTTATTTTTTTCTAAATTTATAAAGGTGTCAAAAATGTTTTTAGGTAGAATAGTATTTACATTGTTAATTTCGTTTCTGATTATTAACTCTAATCTTTTGATGTTTTGTGTTGTTTCAGTTATGAGTAAA
The DNA here is from genome assembly GCA_963921935.1 of Galeruca laticollis. NCBI lineage: Eukaryota > Metazoa > Arthropoda > Insecta > Coleoptera > Chrysomelidae > Galeruca > Galeruca laticollis. The sequence continues at coordinate 40,452,484 of OY998182.1, forward strand.
TTTATAATTTTTGATTTCATGTAGTTTAAAATATCGTTAAATTTAATTCCAAGACACGTACTTGTAAATGTTACACGTGTTGTATTAAAATTTAAAAACTTGGGTTGGACGTTATCTTTGCATCGCAGTAAAAATGTTCTTCGATTTTTCTGGTTGGCTAATTTTGTGTACGTTGTCGCTATGGTTTTCATTGACTTCTTAGTGTTGTTTCCATAGTTATTGTAAATATCTTCGATAAACGGCATTTTCGTAATATGATTGCAGTTTTAATCCTTGCAATTTATAATAATTCTTAATTTTCTTTAACCATTCAAAATAAATAAAATGACTAAATATCGTTTACATAATTTGACGTTTCGCTCCTTGTAGGGAGCTTCTTCAAAATGATTTTTTGTCTGATTTGGACGGAATAAAATATTTACAATTAAACTATATAAAATTTTGGAACGTGTACAAAAACGACACATATATAAAAACAAGTTTGTTGATAAAATGATAACATAAATGATATTTACCTTAGAACCAAATTTACGATATACGTGGGAAATCAAAAGTGTTTAGTATTTTTATTTTGTTATTGGATGTACATATTTTGGCCACTAAATTCATTACACAATTAAATTATGGTAGATTTGACTTAGATTTTTTATACACGTTTTTGTACACGTTGCAAAATTTTATATTGTTTAATTGTAAATATTTTATTCCGTCCAAATAAGACATAAAATCATTTTGAAAAAGCTCCCAACAAGAAGCGAAACGTCAAATTATGTAGACGATATTTAGTCATTTTATTTATGTATAACCTAAGCCCAAGAACATGAAATCAAATACATATATATATATATATATATATATATATATATATATATATATATATATATATGGCGAGTAAAAAATTGGGGTCACCTTAAAATTTTCATGTTCTTTGAAATTTATCGTTTTCAGATCGTATTCGCAAACTATACATCATTGCATGTGCTTTTGTAAGCTGAATGTGATACTCTATACTAAAGAAAAATGCATTTTTTTTCTTGGATTTCATGATTTATTCTGAAAAAGCAACAAATTAACATTTTGGGCGAAATTCAACATTTCGTTGCTAGGGAAAATATGGAACGAACAAAATGAAAAAACTTGACACTATTGTGTATTCCCTCCTCTTGCATTGATAACTGCTTGAAGTCGGCGCGGCATACTTTGAATTAAGTTGTGAATCCCATTCTGGTCGATGTTATCCCATTCCTGTAACAGCAATCTTCTTAGCTCCTGGGCAATTCTTGGTACTGGTGTGTGTCTGCGGATCAGTCGTCCCAACTCGTCCCAGACATGTTCTATGGGATTCATGTCTGGGCTGCGGGCTGGCCATCCAAACCGCCATATTTCTACCTCATCCAGGTACTCCCTGACAATTCTTGCTTTATATGGTCTCGCATTATCTTGCATAAAAATGCCACGTTCCCCCATAGTCACCATGAAAGGCATAACATGGTCTTCTAGCACCTCCGTAATGTACCTGTGAGAGGTTAGGGAGCTATTTTCTATGAAGACCAACTCTGTACGAGCTTGTGCACTGATTACCGCCAAAACCATAACTGACCCACCGCCAAATGGAAGACGCTCGTCAATGCAAACTTCAGCATATCTTTCCCCAGGTCTTCTCCACACTCGTCAACGTCCATCTTACCCAGTGAGGCAAAAACGCGACTCATCTGAGAACAATACCCAGCTCCAGTCATCATCATTCCAACGAACGTGATCTCTGGCAAATGTCAATCTTGCAGTCCGATGCTGCCGTTGCAACGGGGGACCTGGAGCCATTCTTCTGCATGACAGTCCAGCAGCATGAAATTTTCTTCTAACGGTCCATCCATTAACGTTGACATTTCTCACTTCTTCCAACTGATTTCGCAGTGAAACCGCAGTAGCTGTCCTATTCCGCAGCCTTGTGGACACCAAAAAACGGTCATCTCGTTGAGTGGTTTTATTTTCGTTTTTTTTTTAATTTGTACTGTGTGTGTGTGTTTACACAGAGAATTCGTTCTCATTTGCATACAAACAATAAAGATACCAAATTTTTGTTACTAACACATTCGAAACACAGCAGATGTTTTGAGACCAATTTCACGTTGCCAAATCTGAAAAACTGAAAAAAAGTAAAGGTTTTAACCGCTTTCAAACTGAAAACTAGAACAATTTCCAGCATTACAATAAAATATTCAACGAATAGATGGAATTAATTATATCTTGATCTGTTACAACCTCTTGAATTATCATAATTAAAATCTTCTTATAACTTGTTCTCATGTTAGAAACATACATTTTACAATTAATATAAATAATACAATGAAAATTGGCAATACTGTTAGTAGCTACAAATAATTTGTAAGAGGCCGGCGTTGTGGATTTTCAACATATGAGATCCTGTTAGCGAAAAATGAGAATTGAGATATTTGGAAACACATATTATTATTAATACAAATTTTATTTCGCATGTTATGTTATTTATTCCAATACTAACCGAACTAATATAGTGAATTAGATTATTACTGCTGAATTATTTCTTTGTAAATTAATCATGAAGGGATAAACGAAAGTAATGTTGATTCACATTACACATCTGTATTTCTAAGATTAACTTCTTTCATTGCGATCTTTAACATAATGAGTTGTTTATACAACATTTTGCTGTGATAAAGTGACTAGTAATAGCCTGAATGCATTTCTAATTTATTTATTTAAAACTGTAAGTAAAAGCCAGACATAAGAGCTACTGTACGCTTCTCGAAGGCGGTGCCTGCCAGAAATCCCATTACACAGTTAGTTCGTTTCTCACTTTATGATACCCTGTTAGCGAATAGGAGTAATACACTGAATTTATATGTATTTAGTCTCTTTCTAACACATTGACGGTAAAACGTATGTTCCTCGTAATGTTCCCAACACTAAGCAATAACTGAACAACTACAGAATACACAAAACAGATCAACCTAAAAGCTGTCTGACCCCTCAGGCGTCTGCCCAGTTTGCGTATGCTTAATGCTTAGAGCGCATGCGTGTAGTCTTACCACTACCACTCTCGTTAAAGAAACCAAATTCACTCCCTCTGCAGACTTCAGTCATTCTGTCAATTACGCAAATAAATTACTTCTACAGGGTAAATTAAAACTAAAACGTTTAATTACAGTATTTCAAACAAGCGGGCTTGCTGTGATTACGTTTTAATTTTTTTTATATTATTAGGGTTCTGGGGGGGGGGGGGTTCTATCACTCTCACCCCCCCCCCCATAGTTACGCCATTGTTGAACCCATTGATAAACCTAAAAAAACTTTCGTAAGATTTGCCAGACTTTTGTAAGAGCTAGGTTTCATCTAAATATAATATTCGTTTTGCATATGTTCTCAATTTTCGTATTTTCGTCAACAAACTATTTTTTGTTTTTCCTCTAGTGCTGATCCTGCTTCTCTCAAATGAAATTTAATTCATGTAAAATTTTCCATAATTTTGTTTTCTTTATTATTGGTAAATTTTCGTCATCATTAAACGTTGATAAAATTTTGTCGATTGTTGGTATTAGCTTAAGATAAAATGAATGAACTTTATTCTTAATAACATGTTTAAGTGCCTTGTCGATTTCTATAGGTTTTTTCGCTGGTGGTTTCGTCGCAGGTTCCATAATCAAAACGTTTTTTTAGTGTTTTAAAAACTTGTTAATGGTAGTTATTCCAATTCATGTAATATTGGCAGATTTTGAAAATACACTGCAAACGGTACACGTTGGATGCTCGTGCAAGAAAGCATCATACACACAACTATTTTTACATGTGCAGTTAAAGTTGCATTTTTCAATCTCACTGGATTAAAATTTGTGCTTGATGCCGTTTTTCTCACAAAAATTCAAAATTTTGACATATAGTTTACTTTTCTTGCTGCTCTGCTCCAAGAAGTTCACTGACCAAGAGACAGTTTAATAATAAAATTAAAAGGGATAGTTATGGTTCATGCCTAACTCAGGTAAATTTGCTAAACGAATAGACTATAACAATTAGTACAAGTAAAAGTCATTGTAAGTAGTTTAAATAAATAATGTGTAAAACATTGAACCCGTAATAATTCGTTACACATAAATAAAAAAATATAAACTTCACATTTAAAATTTGTATTGTCACACTTGTAATAAAAACAGCGAAGCCACTGACTAAACTTTAACAGTTTCTCTTGTGATAAGATTAGTGGGTTGTGACAATATAAAGTCATCTATTTATAATACTAGTATGGATTAGATCGTTTAACAAAATAAAGGTGGCGTTTTAAAAAATGAATAATATTATTTGTGAATAAGTTTTCGTTGTCACGAACTGTTCTATGAAAATTGAAATGTTCAACAATTTAAATCCCGACTTATTCTGTTTGGAATTTCACTCGGTTTTTAAAGATGTGCAAACAAAAGAAGGTAAAGTACAACTTTAATAATTCTATAATTTGTTTGTATTCATATTTAAATAAACATGAATCGTCGAAATGTACGATTTACGAGCACCAAATTGAATAAATACTTCTTCTTCTTCTTGTTCCTTTTTGGGCTATATCCTGATGGATAATTTATCCAGTTTTATACATGCGGGGGAAAAAAGTCTTGCTCTTGGCAATATTACCCTACCTCTAGAATCGATATCTTCCTTAAACAAAGCTGCACTACTGTTGAGCATAGGTACTATGAGTTTTACACTTTTATATTACTTATGGTGAGTATTGGGGTATTAGTAAGGTAAGACTTCACAACACAGGAAATTAACTTTTCTCGTTGGGGGGTAGCGGTCAAGCTTGGACACAACGAGAAATGCTACCTCGGATATATATGGAGAAACCACGGCCTATAAAACAGAGGATTAAGTGAAAGAGATATTTTGAACATAGTTATAAATTGGTGTATTATTGATAATCGTTCATTATTTAAATTGGCTAAAATTGTACATATATCAAATGGCGCGCTAAGTTTAGTTTTGCATAGTTCTATGTAAAGGTTGAATTGATTTGATATATTAATAGGACATTCTTGTATCATGTAGTTTGCCCACTTTCACATAGTGGATCATCTTTAATTCCAATTCTAAACATATGGAAAGGAGTTAAACAGTGTCCTGTTCTCATTCTTATAACTGTTGTTAAATGTCTTCTGTTTTTGTATTGGTATTGGTTAAACCAGGGAGATTTTGGTAATTGTTCGACACCTTTGTAATAGAACGATTTTTTATTCTGTTTTATGAGGTTCCATTGATTGTTACATTTAGCCCATATGCTCTTCTTGATATCTGGGAAGTAGTTTTGATAATTCAGTTTTATACTCGCTGGAACTGTAAGGGAACAACCTGTTTTAGCTAGCTGATCAGCTTTATGATTTTCTTTGATTTCCGAGTGACCTGGGATCCATGCTAGTACAATATTAAAGCCGTTAGTATTTGCTAGTATAATTCCTTATTTAGTTAATATTGATGAATGCTCTGTTTCTTTGGAGAAAGCTGGTTTACATATTTTTTGTAGTGCAGTTTTAGAGTCTGAGAAGATTATGACTTTTTAGTGTTAGTTTTTAAGATGAATTGAAGTGCATGGTCGATAACAGTAATTTCTCCTAACCATATTTGTGTGAATTTTGGTAGCCTAGATGAAAATGCATAGTTGAGTAAACTCCTAACCCTGCAGTGCCATTGGAATAGAGATATCCATCTGTAAATACTCTTGTATGATCCGCAAATTTGGATATAATTTTTTGGTACTGAATTTGTGCTAGCTCATCAGTTTTATTAGATTGAAGATTTGCCACATTTAATGGAGTTAGCTGAATTTCTAGGTCAAATTCATAGCAAAGCAATATTTCTTTTGTGTACATCATATTAGTAGATGGTTGTAGCCGGTCAAGGATTTGTATTAGAGTTGGTTTTTCTTTGTTAGTCCAATATCTTGAGTTTTGCTTATGTTATTAAGCTTCTTTAGAATATTGATTATAGGGTTATTGGATATTGCCAGGTTTTTTATTAAGTATTTGGAGCTCAGCCATTCCCTCCGATATTTGAGGGACATTTCACCGTTTTCTGCTAATAAGGCTGGGATTGGTGTTGAATTCATGTTGCTTGTAACTATTCTTAATCCCTGGTTTTGAAGTTTGTCCTACGTTGTTTTATTCTTTTTTGTAAGGGTGAAAATCTGGCTACCAGAGTCCATGTGACTTAGTACTATTGCTTTGTAAAGTATTCTCAGTGTGAGGGGATCACAGCCCCACCAAGTAAGGCAGAGAGCTCGCATAACGTTTAGTCCTTTACATATTTTTCTTTCTATGTATTGTATATGTGCATTGCATTTTAGGTTTTGATGAATGTATATACCTAGGTATTTAACTTTATCCACCCATTCAATAGTTTCAGAGTTTATTTTTATTTTGGGGATAGTTCTTTTTATGATTCCTTTACTAAACATTACTGCATGAGATTTATTGGTTGATAGTTTGAGATTATGTGTGTATAGAGGTTACACAATAAAAAAATTAAAATTATTATTCTTATTAGTTTTTTTTCCTTTAATAGTATATAGAAATTGAGAATATATATTCTAATATCTTAATAACATTTAAAATATCATTCATACAATTGAATTAATATTACCGCTGCTATACCCTGTATCATCATAATGAACTAGCATCACGTGACCCACACCATAATGCCGTTTATCTCACTCCAATACAATAATGCTTTCTTTTGGTAATAAGCGTCTTTATTACTACCACAACCAGTATAATCAACGAACACGTCATATGACATAATGCTACTCCAATATAATAATAATAATAATGCCTTTTTGATATCGAATTATCTTCATTATGTCTATTCCCTGTATAATCACGTCATCCATAAAGAGATATACGACCAATATAGATACATCCTAATGTCTTTTTCAATTTAAACGACCTTTATTACACTGTATAATTGTCATCCCACTTATAATCATAGATAATCGACAATAAATAATAACAAAACTATACGTCCTAATGCCTTTTTGATACTGAATGATCTTCAATACCCTATATCATTAACGAGCGTTTTAGCTTCGTCGAATATGTTGTCGCTTAAATAAATTTCCGTTGAGATGTACGATAAACGTTTATACGCAAAGTGCAGGTTTTAACCCTGGTATTTTAACAAAAACGAAATCAGCTTTTTCCATTTCAGGCGAAACGAATATTTTATTGACTCCATGTCTTGTGACTGTTTCTGGTCTAAAATGATTAAAATGTTGGCGTAAATGGTCTAAAATTTTATTCGAATCTGGTTCTACTTGGGTGTTGACTAAAAATTCACCTGGTAACCGCAAATATTGACCAAATACCAACTCCGCTGCAGAGCAATGCTAACCCTCCTTGAGTGTGGATCTAAGACCCAACAACACAATAGGAAGATGTTCCTTCCAACTCCCATTTTCAATTAATTTAGCCATGAGGACCGATTTAAGTGTTCTATGAAAACGTTCAACAATACCATTAGCTTGGGGGTGATAAGGAGTTGTTCGAATCGACTGAAAACCAAACCTTTTGCTGAAACTTTTGAATAAGTGCGACTCAAACTGTCCGCCTTGATCGTGAGTAATTTTTAGTGGTACGCCAAAGCGTGATACATATTGATTTAAGAAAGTGTTTACGATGCTTTGGGCTGAAATATCGCGTAATGGATACGCTTCTGACCACCTAGAAGCTTTATCGATGATTGTTAAAAGATTATTACATCCTTGGGACATTTTAAGAGGTCCAACGATATCTATGTGGATATGTTCAAAACGTCCTTTAGGAACGTAAAAATCACCTATTAATGCCTTAGTATGCCTGAAAACTTTTGCCTTTTGGCATTGATGACAACATTGAACCCATTTCTGTATGTCTCGATTCATTGCAGGCCAGAAATATTTTTCTTTAATCATTTTTTTATATCCCGGATGAGATAAGCTATGTTATTTTTTTAAAAACACTAAAGCGTAAATCTTTCGGAATATAAAGCCTTTGTATGTTGTGTGATACTTCGCACCACAATTTCATATCAGAAATATCAACTGAAATATATTTTAATTTGAATTCGTTTTTAGTTTCATCGTTTTTGTGGCTAAGTAAAAATTGAAGTTTTAAATCTGATTATTGACTTTCTGATATTAGGGTTAGATTGAAATCTACAATATTGAGGGCGTCTTCCTCCATGCGAGTAAGAAAATTTGCCACATGAACATGTTTACTTCCTACATAGATAATATTACTCGTGAATTGCAATATAAATTCTATGTAGCGGAATTGCCTAAATGATTTTTCCGTTTTTTAAAAAATAGCTGTTTCGAGAGGTTTGTGGTCTGTTAACACGATATAAAATCTATTCCTTCTAGCATGTGCCGAAAATGTTTTATTGCTGAAAAAAACGCAAAGAGTTCTCTGTCAAAAGTAGAGTAATTAGCTTCGGTTTTTGACAATTTTTTGGAATAAAACGCCAATGGTTGTCTGTGTCCATTGACAATCTGTTTAAGGCCGGCTCCGATGGCTGTTCCACTTACATCAGTGGTTGAACATAGTTTAGCGCCATCCTTGGGGTGAGCTAACAAAGTAGCTTTAACAAGCTCTTCCTTTGCTTACAAAAAACTACTCATCTGAGCGTCTGACCATTTGTCTATATTTTTAGTTTTGTTTTTGGTCAAACTGTTCACGGGTTCGTGCAAAGGACAAAGGAATTCAGCGAAATTTTTAACATTATGGTAAGAGTTCACCATACTGATAAAACGTTGTAGTTGTTTTTCGGTCGTTGGTATTTGGAAATCCTTGATGGCCTTAACTTTTTCCTTGCTTGGAACCATCCCCTTCTCTGAAATTTCAAAACCCAAAAATGTAACTTTTTCTACACCAAAAATGCATTTAAATAGTTTAATATTGATGCCATATTTTTCTAATCTTTGGAATAATAATTCTAAATGCTGAAGATGCTCTTTTTCATTTTTACTCATGACAAGAATACCCTCGATGTAAAAATGAAGAAAATCTAAATTTTTTAGGACGTCTGCCAAAAAATTGAAGAATGACATCCCCGCGTTGCGAATTCCAAAACATAAGTGTAACAATTCATAAGCGCCTAAAGGTGTAATTATCGTTGTTTTATGAACATCTTCTTCTACGATAGGTATTTGGTGGTAAGCTCTGACTATATCTACCTTAGAAAAAATGCGACAACCATTTAATTTCAAATTTACATCTGAAATCAATGGCAGAGGATATCTTTCAGGTACTGTTACCTTGTTAAGCTGCCTATAGTCACCGCAAGCTCGTCAAGTATCATCACTTTTAGGTACCATGTGTAAAGGTGATGATGAAGATCTAATAATAACTAAATTTAACATTTCATCGAATTCTTTTTTGGCAATTTTGAATTGCTTAGAATCCAGCTTATTGGGTTTTGAGAAAGGAAGATGTCCCTTAGTGACTATATGATGTTTTGTATTGTGTTTGGGAGTTATTTTAAAATTAGGTCCTGAAAAAAGATTTGAATGTTTTTTCAGCAATTTCGTGTACAGATTTTCAACCGCAAAAAGTTTAGGTAAATTTGAAACGTTTTCATATATTTCGACAGCTTATCCTAATCTCACCAACTTGGTTTGATTATCGATTATTCTTCTATTTTTGAGATCAATTAGAATTTCACATTTGGTTAGAAAATCAGCTCCTATAATAAGTTTATTTGCTTCCGCTATAGTGAAATAAAAAAAGAAATTCTTCCTTAAACCAAGATCAACATTTATGGATTGCTTGCCATTAGTAAAAATGCGATTCCCGCTTGCAGAAGTTACATAAGAATTGTCTCGTTCATTTCCCTTAAAAAAAGAGACAGGAACGACACTAATATCCGCTTCGCCGTCGATTATGAAATTTAGTTTGTTATGATTATCAAAAATAAAAAGTATTTTGGAAATTATTGAAAACGTTTCTGTGGTTTTATGGGTTGAAAATCCTACTCGTTTTTTTGAACCAGAAGGATTTTTTCTTTTAAAATCTTCGCAAAGTCAACAATTAGGTCCGCTACATTTCCTAGCATCTTTTTTGAAACTTTTGTGATAAAAACATATGACTTCATCGTTGTTTTAATCTCGGCTGCGACTATGAGACCTGTCGCGATACCTATTACACGAAAAACTCTCCTTTCTGTTTTGAGACAAATTGTTTTCTTTTAAAGTTTGAATTTCCTTGCGTAAAATTGATTGTTGTTCAGTTAAGTTAGAAAATATAATCTGAAAATTCAGCAAGAACATTTGAAAAATAATTTTTGTTATCTGAGAATTCCAATACGTTTTGCGAATAACTGCCTTTACTGTCTTCCCAAATTTTATCCCCAATTTCTCCTCAAACAATTTTCCGTGGTTAGAAATTAAACTTATCGACAAGAATTTAGGAAGTCGTCTTGCCCATAGTTTGCTAAGGAGTTCTTTGTCGACGACTTGGATGTTTTCATCCCCTGCGAGCAAACATAATTTTCTATAAAAAGCTAAAGGCTTACGATCTCCTAATTCTACGTTTGAGATGATTTTTTCCAAACGTTGTTCCTGGTATAGAGTTAATCTATTAATTATTTTCTTTTTAAATTTTCGTACTTTGCCCTTACTGGTGGCGCGTCTATTATATCAACTATTTCACAAAAAATATCACTAGGTAAATTTGCTAGAGTCGAATGGTATTTGGTGTCGTCACCCTTAATTTTATTACCGTAAAACTTCGCCTCTACTTGTTTAAACCACATGTCTGGTTTAGCATACCAAAAAATTGGAAATTTAACATGCTTAATATTGTTACCGTCTTAATTGTTCGGTACCAATTTCTCCAAGTTTCTTTGGATGGGACCAAGATAACGTATTATTATTTGGAACGATACTGGGCGATAAACAATTAGGATGTATGCGAACGGCACTCTTGTTTTGGTTGGAGAGCCAAGAGTCGTGGGTTTATTTGTGGAAAGCTAATCAACCGGAAAGGTAATTAAAGGGCGCCAGAAATTTTAATTCACAGGAAAAATTTCAAAAACTGCGATAATCGAGAGAAATTATAAAAGTGAGGTATTTTCGGTAATGTGTCTGTGGAGGTTAGGGAAGTACTCACTAAAACGCGGTTTATTATGTTAACCAGTTTATTAACAGGTTTTACCAGCGTCAGTGAACAAAACATCAAAAACATTTACAATATGGGTACATGCATAACCTGGTACCGCAAACAAAATTAATATATACATAAAAACAATAAAACAAATTATTACTAAACACTACACGGTAATTGTTCGAGAAATAAATAGTCTCCAAGAAACAACAAATATACAACTCAAAATCATATACATACCCAAACGATAAATGTCGCAGAGTTTGCGAACTAAAAAAATTAAATTATTAACGAAATTATTTTCCGTTTATCCAAAAAAGAAAATGTAGGATATTATATTATTAAATTACTTGGAAACAAAAAACACATAGGCTTTGTGAAAGTTATATCAATATCGGGAAAATAATTTAATCTAGATTTGACGTGCACGCCGAATTTCCTAACGATTATTCTATACAACATAAACAAAGGTTCTCTAAATCAATGGCAATATTAGTAATCAATAAACTCGTTATCGTAATAAAATAGTTCTGACCGTATAGTTCTTTCGCTAAAGAAATAGCGTGACACTAAATTAATCTTTCCACCATCGACTAAGAAAGGGTGCGGTTACTCCAGGTAGGAGAGATACTAAATAATCATTTACGTTACCTGATTCCAATTGTTTCCATCCAATTACCACATTACTACTCAGGTGAAGATACTTGCATCAACGCCGGAGGCGTGGTTTCTCGATTAGGTCGATTTAAAAAAACTTACGATAGTACTTGTAATAAGTAATCTACTCTCACCGCGTGATGGAACAGATCACAGACACTCGGAAATCTTCGGTAATTTAATGTCGGTAATAAACATAATAAACATATACTCCGGTAATTTTAATTCGACTATGAACACAGGAAATACCGATACTTTGGTAGGATACGATAATTTAATCTTAATAGCTAAGAAAATCACCACTACTTCGCTCAAGTAATATTCGTAGACTCAATCTCGATAGCGGCACTAAATAACGATACGATAATTCACGCTGACACTACAAGAACTTTTTCGACTACTTGCGTTGAGAATCGGTCGCTGACTGCCTCTCGTGACGAGATTTTTGGGGATCGATAGCCTTTTTTTTGAAATTCTTTCCGAAAAATAACTGTAAAATTAGTTCTAAAAAGCCATATAAAAAGAATCGGGCAGTGAATGCACAAATTACGCTGTCTACCCAGAATTTCATAAAAGGTACCTTTCTTCTCCGAAGGTGATACTAAAACTATTGTGTCCCCATCGCACCTTTTTTAAGTACATTAAATTGTCACTTCGTTCAATTGAAAATCCCGATTGAGCCGTAATAAACCTTTTTCGGCGTTCAAAGATGTATGTATGTATGTATTATACTCCTGTAATTTTATGTTTATTGGTCGTATTAAACGATCTTCTACACAGTCCGAAGAAAATATTGTTACGCCAGGGCCGCACTGGGATATAAATTATTCGATTTCGTAGGGCGAAATATAAAAAAAAATAAAAACGTTACAATATCATCAATTTGTTCATCAACTGACATACTCGTTTATATGAATTGACAAAAAATATTAATTTTGACTACAAATCACGAAATTAGTGTTAATAACTGACGAAATGGCAAAGACAACTAAATGACAAGATGTTTGCTTATCACATTCGTCAGCGCGCTTCCCGTGTCGACACGATGTTGTGGACAGTCTTGGCCTACGTTTTCGTTGAAACTGGAGAAAGCTACTTCGGGCTGCAGATCTCGTCGGGCTGAATTCGGTCACGTCTGGCTGAGTACGACCACGTGTAGCTGAAACCAATCACGTTGGGCTGAATTCGGTCACGTCGAACTGAAAAGATCACGTCGGGGTTACCAATATTTTAACGCAACTATTGCTTCGTCGAATATGTTGTCGCTAAAATAAATTTCCGTTGAGATGTACGATGAACGTTTATAATAAATCAATCGAAAAACCAGACAGGGTAAATACGTATATTGACTTTGAAGGATTAAAATTAAAACATGTATATAGGAACGTCGTCGTTATTGAATTGATGATTCGTTATTGATTCAATATTCTTTTTTTTTGGTTTCTACGATACGGCGACCCATTTGGTATTCTCTGCGTATTTTGCCGCAGTTCCGGCGTCGATCAACACTTGAAAACAAAAGGACAAACCTGACACTCAAACATCTCGTCTGACGGATGCTTGTCAGATATCTGTCATCTACGTTCTTTGCCATTTAAAAACGTTCTCGGGATTGATAGAAACGAACGCAACTAATATGCCAGTTTCATGATGTTAGGTTAAAACTCAGATTAACAAATAAAATAGATAAGTTTGTTTTGATTTTTTCTGGCCCCAAACATCGAGTCATATTCTAAGCTCCTTTGCGGACACTTTCACTGGTTTGCCATATTAACAAAGTCTCTTTAGCTACAGGAAAAATGAAATTAGAAGTTTAATTGAAAATGTGTTAAAACGTTATGCAAATAAAAAAAGTCATACTAATTTATGCATTTGAGTCACTGCTTTTAAAATTAATTAATAATACTTGAATTTTATTTAATAAAGACATATTCTTATGTAAATTTTAAACAAGTATTTGTTGTATCCTTAGATATCTTTATGGTTATAACTAAAAGTGGCAACATTACTCAAAATTTCAGTACCTGTTTAATGTGTCAATAGTAATCGATTTAGTAGTTCCGTCCTTGTTTAATTACCATATAAAAAGAGATGGAAATATCGTCAGAGTGTTATCGACGATCATTTTAAATACGCCTTAGTATGTAGTAAATAATGTCAAACGTGGTTTGTTTATACGAGCGCCGTTATAACTAGAGAGTAAACATTAGTTCTTTCGTTTTGAAGTGTTTTTCAAGACTTTTAGTGACAAAATAAACTTTTAAGGTAATTATTTTAATGTTTTTGGATTATCATGGTTCGTCGGTGCCAAGTTTGTCAGAATAACAGCCGAAATTACCAAGGCCATGTATCTACAATATCATCCCCACTTATTGTAAGTCATTCATTATTTCACTACTGGCGTTTAGAATTGTTGGCCGCACAAATAAACGTGTTCATGAATGAAGGGTTAAAAGACCAGGAAGTCAAAAATGTTTTTTTATAATGTGTGTGGTCGCCACAAGCGTCACTTGAGATAATGCCGTTTATCTGACAACGATACAAAGATATACATTCCAATATCTTTTTGATATTGAATGATCTTCATTATGACTACACCCTGTATATATCCTTACGTCATACTCTGTGTATTTGGCACTAGTGATGAGCAAATGCAAGACCAAGACCGGCGTAGTCTTGGTCTTGCATAGTCCGGTCTTAGTCTTTCTGCAAGAGTCTTGCAGGTCTTGCATTTTATAATTGAACCTAAAGAGTATTAGTATACAAAACCATCTCATAAAAGCAGTTTGTAATATATCAAAATCTAAGAACGAGAATATATTATCTGCACCAATGGCGCCAGTACGGGATGTGCAATGTGTATTTTTGGAATGGTAGGTAACTGATTTTTCTTAAAATGAAAATTGTTTTTCAAATGGAATTAAAACCCTTTTCATTCATGGTCCCATCTCGCTGAAATCTATGGTACAATTTGTTTCTGATTTATTATTAAAAATAATAGGTATTAATCATTTTTCAAAAAATTAAGTTGAAGTTCTACTATCTATTTTGCTGTAAATTTGTAATATAGGTATCTAATGAAATCAAATATTCAGAGAGTTCCGTTTAAAAGTTTATCCATTTGTAAAAAAATGACGTTTGATTTTTTTTTGTATTTTTGTCCCAAAATACATACACTACGATACAAAAAATATACCTTGTATTTACCATATTTTGATACCTATTCAAATAATTTTATATGACATACCAGAAAACCCTGTTATCGCCATAACTAGTAGTCGAAGAGCTGGCGACAAAAATCTACAAGAGTTTAGTAATGGCCCATAACTTAATATGAAGTAGTATTGAGGGTGTACATGAGTCAGCACCTACTCGCAAGGTCAGGTAGTGGAACACCTGGCGGCGGCACGCTTTGATGTATGTAAAATCGCACCATGCTCTACAAGTGCTTAGTTTGTTACCGTCTTAATTGTTCGGTATCAATTTTTTCCAAGTTGCCTTGGATGGGACCAAGATAGCGATTTTATTGGGAACAATACTGGACGATAAACAATTAAGACGTATGCGAACGGCACTCTTGTTTTGGTTGGAGAGCTAAGGGTCGTGGGTTTATTTGCGGAACGTTAATCAATCGGAAAGGTAATTAGAGGGCGCCAGAAATTTTAATTATCAGGAAAAATTTCAAAAACTGCGATAAACGAGAGAAATTATAAAAAGTGAGGTATTTTTGGTATTGTATCTGTGGAGGTTAGGGAAGTACTCACTAAAACGCGTTTTATTAGGTTAACCAGTTTATTAACAGGTTTTACCAGCGTCAGTGAACGAAACATCAAAAATATTTACAAGATGGGTTCATGCATAAACTGGTACCGCAAACACAATTAATATATACATAAACAACAACAAATATACAAATCCTATACATACACAAATGATCAATGTCGCAGAGTTTGCGAACTAAAAAATTAGTTTATAAACGAAATTATTTTCCGTTTATTTAAAAAAGAAAATGTAGTATATTATATTATTAAATTACTTGAAAACAAAAAAAAAACATAGGCTTTGTGAAAGTTATGTCAATATCGGGAAAATAACTTAGTCTAGATTTGACGTACGCCGAATTTTCTAACGATTATACTATAAAACATAAACAAAGGTTCTCTAATACAATGGCAATATTAATAATCAATACACTCGTTATTGTAATAAAATAGTTCTGACCGTATAGTTCTTTCGTTAGAGGAATAGCGTGACACTAAATTAATCTTTCCACCATTGACTAAGAACGGGTACTCCAGGTAGGAGAGATACTAAATAATCATTAACGATACCTGAGTCCAATTGTTTCCATCCAATCACCAAATTACTACTCAAGTGAAGATACTTGCAACAACGCCCGAGGCGTGGTTTCTCGATTAGGTCGATTAAAAAACTTATGATAACACTTGTAATAAGTAAGCTACCCTCACCGCGTGAAGGAACACATCACAGACACTCGGAAATCTTCGGTAGTCTAATGAAGGTAATAATCACTATAAACATATACTCCGGTAAATTTAATTCGACTATGAATACAGTAAATACCGATACCTTGGTTCTATACGATAATTTAATCTTAATAGCCAAGAAAATCACCACTGCATGGCTCAAATAATTTTCGTAGACTCTATCTCGATAACGGCACTAAATAATGAACGATAATTCACGCTAACACTACAAGAAGTTTTTCAACTACTCGCGTTGAGAATCGGTTGCTCACTGCCCTCGTGACGAGATTTTTGGGGATGGATAGCCTTCTCTTTGAAATTATTTCCGAAAAATAACTGTAAAATTAGTTCCAAAAAGCCATATAACAGCCATATAAAACGAATCGGGCGGTGAATACACAGATTACACTGTCTACCGAGAATTTCAAAAAAGGTAGTTTTCGTTCTCTGAAGGTAATTCTAAAACTATTGTGTCCCCATCATAATCCTTTTAAGGGCGGTATTATAAATACATTCAATTGTTATTTCGTTCAATTGAGAATCCCGATTGAGCCGTAATAAACCTTTTTCGGCTTTCAAAGATGTATTATACTCCGGTAATTTTATTTTTATTGGTAGTATGAAACGATCTTTTACACAGTCCGAAGAAAATTTTGTTACACAGGGCCGCACTGGGAAATAAATTCGAATATAAAAAAAATTAAAAACGTTACAAGTTATATTTGAAAATTTGCAAAAAAGTAGTTTGTAGTATAAAAAAAAGGCTCAAAGTGGTCAGACCGTATTTTTGTGGAACGCTGCGAGTCAGCGCACTATATAAGTTGTCGCCGGAACGATGTCGGTAGAAGAGCTTAGTAAAGACTGAAAATTGCTCTACTGCTTTATTATTATATATAATTTAATAAAAAAACAGTCAGACTACAAATTAATGGAACAGAGATAGTCAGCAGTCGCTTAACGTGCGGATATTGAGTGCGCGCGGATGTTCGGAGTGCAGAAAATTATTGAACGATAAGAAATCAGATTATTTTAATTTATTTGTGATCTGACTGTTTTTTATTGAATTATATATAATAATAAAGCAGTACAGCTATTTTCAGTCGTTACTAAGCTCTTGCACCGACATCGTTCCGGCGACAACTTATATAGTGTGCTGACTCGCAGCGTTCCACAATAATGTGGTCTGACCACTTTCACCCTTTTTTTATACTACAAACGACATTTTTACAAATTTTCAATTATTACTAAGCACTTGTAGAGCATGGTGCAACTTTACATACATCAAAGCGTGCCGCCGCCAGGTGTTCCACTACCTGACCTAATGAGTGGGTGCTGACTCATGTACACCCTGAATACTACGTCATATCAAGTTATAGGCCATTACTAAACTCTTGTCGATTTTTGTCGCCAGCTCTTGGACTATAGGTACATATTTAAAAAAAACGCAATGCAACAATTATGAATTTTTTTTTTAATCAAAAACCATGTCGTGATTAAACTTGAAAAATAGAAATATGAAAAATAAAAAGATATATTGAAACAGAAGACGTAATTTCTGATTTCTAATGCCCAAGAGTTAATGCAAAGTAACCAGCGGGCGGATTCATTGTTTAATCTGTTGCGGTGTTTGCGAACTACCAATGAAGCTCTCGAAAACAGTCTTTCAGAAAAAAGAGGATTCGAAAAAACGAGGATTCAGAAAAAAGTCAGGATTTTGAAAAGCGAATATATTGATTCTGAAAAGCGAAAATTCAGAAAAACGAGGATCCTGAGAAAGGGATGATTCGGAAAAGTGAGAAAGCGGAAAAGTACTAGCATACGTGTATCGAAGCGAACAAAATAGACATTGCACACCTTCTTGCATAATAATAGCTATTTGTATAACAAGGGAGGAAAAAAAGGCACTTTACATCCATGTTATACATATGATTTTTCCGCCTCCCTCAAATAACAAGACATTTTCAATCATTTATTTATGACACTAACATACAAAATTAATAAATACTACTTATTCTACGAAGCTTGGCTGGGCATCGAGGACGGACTTCTAAAATGCTTGGCTGGGCATCGAGGAGGGACTTTTATGAAACTTGGCTGGGCATCGAGGACGGACTTCTAAAATACTTGGCTATGCATATGAGGTGTACGTTTTTATTTGTACTTCAAATCCCTTGGGATTTTAACTGTCCCTTTATATCCCTTGGGTCTAACATAGTTTCTAACATGTGAGACTAAAATGACCACTTTAGTCTCGGAATTGCAATAGCTATTTGTGTATTAAGAGCGGAAAGTGATACTTTGCCGCTTGAGGCAATCTGCCGAAAGCGGCAACGCACTTTCTGCTCGAATTGCACACAAGATTTTTTCTACGATCTTCTTATTTTTAGACAAATAATTAAAAAAAACATGAAAAAGCCTTTTACTGCGTCCCAAAGCTCTTCGTGTTCTAAATAAATCTGTACCGCGAATTTCCACGTACCATAGTTCTTGTGCCCTTTTAGATGCTCGATCAGCGGAAGCTGGCTCATGATATCACTTATTAACAAAAAAATTCAACAAATTACAAACTCCAGAAGCTTCAATGGTATCTCACGCGTGTCCTGTGTCCATAACCTCCTGCAATTTGATGTTTTGAGTCAAGGTTTCGAGAAGAAAAATAGCTTAATCTATCAAAAACGGCGTAAAAGCAACTAATGACAATTTAAAACTTACAAAAACCGTAAACGGCATTGAGATGACATTTACAAGGTTAAACAAATTGAGGTTCGAAAAATATTGGGATAAATTATTTATACACTTTGAATATTTTTAAATATTAGCTACAACTATAGCATAGGCGTTTTGGATGGGTTTATAAGATAGAAAATAATAATTAAAATGACGTTTGAATCGGTCTAATCTGTAAGGTCTTATAACACTGCGCCGACGTGCTCGAAAAATCGCGCGTGTTTGAAAGACCAGTTATCCACGAATACTTTACGCTATTTTTTTTATTGGCGCACTTTGACTTACTACAAAAAAATGGAAGTCCGTCCTCGATGCCCAGCCAAGTTGCATTTCATGAAAGTGCATCCTCGATGCCCAGCCAAGTTTCGTAAAAGTCCATCCTAAGTAGTATTTATTTTTATTAAAAATGTATATGGATTGATTCCCTCGGGGATTAAATGGGTCCCATCCGCGGGATTAAATTGGTCACTTTAGTTGCTTGGTGTATAATGTACTATTAATATACCTATTATTTACTAACTTTCTTTAGTTTATTGTAAATGAGAACATGCGAGCGGAAAAGTACGCTCTATAGCGGAAATAATGTCAAATTATGACAGATCATGGAAAACATCAACTTTGCGGTTAGATTTGAGTGTGCAAATCCTACTTTGGGTAGTGATCGTACGAAAAAATTATTTCATTGATAACGTACGTATGACGTCACTTTTACTTTCCCTCCCTAGGGAGGAAAAGTACGCATTTGCTCCCTACAATGAGGCCAAGAAATGTATACTGTGGATAGAGGTAGGCGGAAAAATCTATTTTTTGATGTTTTAGTTTATTTTTTATTTCTAGAAGTGCATTGACATTCTAGAGTGTTTATTTCACTTTATCCTAGTTGCATTTATTATATTATTGCGATATTTAGGAAAAATGTCTATCATAGTTCATAGCGGAGTTGTCTTATATGAATGCAGTACTGAATTTACAAATAAATTTTATCAAAATTTAAATAAAATTTCATCATATAAATTGATGTTCCTACTGAAATTTAACCTTTTTTAATTACTTAAATAGTCATATTTATACATCTCACGATTTGTTTTTTTAACCAAGTGACCTTTGAAACGTTTTTATATTGGCCGTTATAGTTTTCTATGTAAATCAAAATTTATTGTGTCTATTAGTTACGGATGGATTACACTATTTAATGATAATTAACTCTTATTTTTTTAGTATCTCACTATTTTATAATCTATAAAAAGAATTTTAAATGTCTGTTATTACGTCTGAATTTTGATAAAATGTTTCTAAAGAAAAAATTAAAGTGTCGAATTTAGGAAAGATTTACAAAAAAATATGGAAATATCTTTATAGTATTAAGTATCCGTAACAGGATTTTTTTTATTCGGGCGGTGAAAATGTTTATCTTTAATTGATGGGAACAAGATTAAATCATTGGGTGCCATGTCGGGGCGGTTTGGCGGATGACCCATCAATTCGATCTTTTGTACCATTTTCATATATTTCTGTATATTTAAATTGCTTCAATAATACAAAACATCAAACGAAAAAAGGAGAAGCAAAAGTGCAGACCAAAAAGAAGGCTTACTGATGGAAAGGCTCATAGATAATAAAACAACAAAAAAAAGAAGAATTGAAGAAAACCCTAGATCAACAACCGGTGTGAACTTGGCAGCCAAAATCTAGCGGCCGATTTACCGAAGACGCCCGAACGATCAGTGGTGGATTATTTAGGTGCGTTTAAATGTAGATGCGTTTGAAATTTTACAAATAATGATATTACATATTATTAATAAGTGATAAACTACATTAACTTAACCAGAAAAAATGAGATTTAGGTATTTATTGTACTATTTTTATTGTAATAATAGAGAACTATTTTAGGAAGCAAGATATTATTCTATTATACATATTATATTGAGATTGAGAGAAACAAAATAGCACTGGTTTTGTATGCTTACCAGGAGTCTAAACAGAGTCTAACAAGGTGAAATGTGGTAGCTTTCATTTCCAAAATAATAAAGAGGGTAGAAGGGAAAAAGTTATCACTCTGAAAAAAGAAATATGACTAACTAGTTACAGTAGAAATAAAACGAGACTAGTCTGATTCTCTTACGAGGGGTATAACAGGGTGGCAGGGGGTAGCAGCCAATTCCAAAATATTGGAAAGGGTAGAAGAGAAAAAGTTATCACTCTGAAAATCGATATAGAACTAGCTAGTTACAGTAGGAATAAAACCAGACTAGTCTAATTCTCTTATGAGGGGTCTAACAGGGTGAAATGCGGTAGCAGCCATTTCCAAAACATTAAAAAGGGTAGTGGACAAAAGTTATCACTGTGAAAATCGATATAGAACTAGCTAATTACAGTCGGAATAAAACAAGACTAATCTGATTCTCTTACGACGGGTCTAACAGGGTGATATGGGGTAGCAGCAATTTCCAAAATATTAAAAAGGGTAGAAGGGGAAAAGTTACCACTCTGAAAATATATATATATATATATATATATATATATATAATAATATATTCAAATCCTTTTATTTTAATATTATTTTATAGTTGCCCCACGTTTGGGTGACAAATTATAATGTATTAAATTATACCTTCTTTTAATTATAATTGCCCCGCGTTGGAAGCCAAATTATAATATATCTAATTCTCTATGATGAATTTTAATTATTTAATTTCAATGTAAACCTTCCTGTAAAGATAAATTTCAATTCACCTCACGTTGATGTATATTGTCGCAGCGACAATTCTTGTACATACAACTTAATAACTTTATGTAAGAAATTTCTACTTTGACAGTAGTTGTCAAAAATATGCCCGGCTCTAATAATTATTAATTTAGTATTTCTAAAAATGAATTTATATGTATAATCAACTATTACTCTTCTCTCAGGGTGGGATCAAACTGTTAAAAAAAAATTAATTATTCAAAATTTGTTTAAATTTTTACGTATCTCCAAATTATCTGTTTCACTATTGGTCAGAACCTATAGTAACTGTATGTTTAATATTATAAAAGGCACTTTAAATCTCTGATGACGTTTCCAATATTTCTGTCACTGAAAATTACCAACTGTCACTGATTTGATCGACAGTTTTATTTAATGAAAAATGTTTAATTTTCTGAAATAATGTTATAAAAAGACTATAGTGAGTAGGAATGCAAAATTCTATATTATACTACTAGATTCAAATACAAATTAATATTCCCCAAACTTATTATAGACGAAACAACAGTCGTAATTTCTACGAAACTTAAAATTACTACAACCTATATGCTATAAATTAACCTAATGAAAAACGTTTAATAAAAGTTCCAATTGTGTATCTAAATCTTGATATGGATAAATGTCAAAAACAAGCTTCACTCAAATTTTCCTAGTTCAAAACTTTTCTCCTCTTATGTGAATTTCCTTATATGATTTATTAATTTTGTTTGCAATCAAAAATTTAATAGATGCATCTATGTCAAATTTAATTTAAAAATAGGCCTTATTATTTCTCGAGAAATTATTGTAAAGAAACTGGATCGGACTCACCAACTAATAACTGGACAACTCGTACAATTCTAATTGATCTTAGAATTCAGGAAACTTTCTAAATTTTATTTAGAAATCTGGAACACATTCACTACACACGATGCAATTCTTATTCGAATTATGCACGCACTGGCTTTATAAAGAAATGACTTTTGAATCTGGTTGTATAAATATACAACTTTACTATCTACCAACTCTAATTACGATGTTGCCTCTTCGGGATTTCAAACACAACTAACTAAACTTTTTCAAATAAATAAATCTCCTCTCCTTTGGTTACGAAAAATTCCTTTTTTAAAAATAATACTAATTTATGTTTCCCTATAACAAAGAGAGATTTGAATTATTTTATTATCATTGTAATTCTGATAACAAAGACATCTGTATTTTAAAATTTCAAATATATTCTCCAAAATGTAATATACTTCTGTCTATCATTAAATATATTCTACATAAACGTCATCCGAAAATTAAATTGTCACATTTGATTTGTATACCGAATCTTTCAAAATTATTGATTATACCTATAATACAGTGTGTATCGAAAGTATTGCATACAAATATAAATAGTTTTCCTTATTTCAATATTTCTTTTACATTTTAAATAGAGGAACTGTATTAATATGTATATATATATATATATATATATATATATATATATATATATATATAAAAAAATTTTTTTTTAAATAACGACTGAAAAATGCTATATAGGTGGGGATAACGGGGATTTCAGTCCAAGGAATCAACGCCAAGATCTTTTATTTACAAAATGCCGCCAAGCTTTCGTGTCCTTTTGACACTTCTTCAGGGCACTACAATACATATACAAATATAAATATGATTTAAAAATAGAGAAATAAATATAAGTACTTACATGTAAAATATTTTAAGTAAATTCAATATAAATAATCATTAAAAAATTTGTAAATGTAAAAATAAATATAATTATAATATACTTGATGTCATATTTCACATAAGACAAATCGATACATAATTTGTTTGTTCGTTACTTAGTTATTTTAATTTTTTTAGGTTACTTTATAATTATTTAATGAAGTTTGAATTTGAGGTTAGATTATAACCTTATAAAATGACTTTGACAGATAATTTGTTTTTGACGTTAATAGAAAAGGAAATAAGGTTAGATTATAACCTGTGAAAATGACTTTGACAAATAATTTCTTATATTTTGACTTTAATAGAAGTGAATTTAATTTTTATGAAATAATCATATAAATAATGAAAAATTATCTATTTTGTTCAATATTCAAAAGGTAGCTATAAATATTACTAAGATTTTCAATGTCACTTTTCTTATTCATACTATTATTTGCCTTGTTGATTTCAACCATTTCAAGAAAATATCTTTTAGACATATTTTGTTCAGTATGTAGAACTTTAGCTTCATTAAATAACATTTTATGGCCTGTTTCGATGGAATGCTGTGTTAATGCACATGATTTTTTGTTAAGTTTTATATCACTTTTATGAGATGTGATGCGATTAGTCAAATTTCTAGAGCTGGTACCGATGTAGTTAAGATCACAGTTATTGCATTTTATTTCATAGACTACATTTGATTTTTTTAAGTCAGGTGTAGAATCTTTCAATTTACTATTTAAATTTCCAATCGTTTTTATATTTTTCTGTGTTATCTTTATATTAGTTTCATTTTTGAAAAGTTTTATTATGTTCTTTGATAAATTTTCAATATTTGGAATTGATAGGTAATTAATATTTTCTACATTTGTATTCCTATCTGTTTTATTGCTAGAGATATTATCATGAATAGTTCTATCAGAAATATTGTTGAAAAGAATTCTATTTAGAAGTGATTTAGGATAAGAATTTTCTAATAAGATATCACGTAAAATTCTTAAATTTTTTTGTTTTAAAGAAGGGTGAACTAGTTTTTCAATTCTATTTTTTAAACAAATAATGAGATTAATTTTCATTTTCTTTGTATGAAAAGAATGATAGTTTATATACCTTCCTGAATTTGTTGGTTTTATATACCAATCGGTAATCAAAGTGTTATCGTTTTTACGGATTATTTTAGTGTCTAAAAATGGAATGCTATTATTTTTTTCAAATTCAACTGTAAATTGTAAATTTTCATTATAACTATTTACTTTTTCTAATATTTCATCTGATTTATTAACTGGTATAGCACAAATTATGTCATCAACAAATTTTTTTAAAAATGGTATATTAAATGATAGTTTTGGGAGAATATCTTCAAGAAGATCATCCATTACATATTGTGCTATTATTGGAGAAATAGTAGCTCCCATTGGTGACATAATTTGTGCTATACCAGTTAATAAATCAGATGAAATATTAGAAAAAGTAAATAGTTATAATGAAAATTTACAATTTACAGTTGAATTTGAAAAAAATAATAGCATTCCATTTTTAGACACTAAAATAATCCGTAAAAACGATAACACTTTGATTACCGATTGGTATATAAAACCAACAAATTCAGGAAGGTATATAAACTATCATTCTTTTCATACAAAGAAAATGAAAATTAATCTCATTATTTGTTTAAAAAATAGAATTGAAAAACTAGTTCACCCTTCTTTAAAACAAAAAAATTTAAGAATTTTACGTGATATCTTATTAGAAAATTCTTATCCTAAATCACTTCTAAATAGAATTCTTTTCAACAATATTTCTGATAGAACTATTCATGATAATATCTCTAGCAATAAAACAGATAGGAATACAAATGTAGAAAATATTAATTACCTATCAATTCCAAATATTGAAAATTTATCAAAGAACATAATAAAACTTTTCAAAAATGAAACTAATATAAAGATAACACAGAAAAATATAAAAACGATTGGAAATTTAAATAGTAAATTGAAAGATTCTACACCTGACTTAAAAAAAATCAAATGTAGTCTATGAAATAAAATGCAATAACTGTGATCTTAACTACATCGGTACCAGCTCTAGAAATTTGACTAATCGCATCACATCTCATAAAAGTGATATAAAACTTAACAAAAAATCATGTGCATTAACACAGCATTCCATCGAAACAGGCCATAAAATGTTATTTAATGAAGCTAAAGTTCTACATACTGAACAAAATATGTCTAAAAGATATTTTCTTGAAATGGTTGAAATCAACAAGGCAAATAATAGTATGAATAAGAAAAGTGACATTGAAAATCTTAGTAATATTTATAGCTACCTTTTGAATATTGAACAAAATAGATAATTTTTCATTATTTATATGATTATTTCATAAAAATTAAATTCACTTCTATTAAAGTCAAAATATAAGAAATTATTTGTCAAAGTCATTTTCACAGGTTATAATCTAACCTTATTTCCTTTTCTATTAACGTCAAAAACAAATTATCTGTCAAAGTCATTTTATAAGGTTATAATCTAACCTCAAATTCAAACTTCATTAAATAATTATAAAGTAACCTAAAAAAATTAAAATAACTAAGTAACGAACAAACAAATTATGTATCGATTTGTCTTATGTGAAATATGACATCAAGTATATTATAATTATATTTATTTTTACATTTACAAATTTTTTAATGATTATTTATATTGAATTTACTTAAAATATTTTACATGTAAGTACTTATATTTATTTCTCTATTTTTAAATCATATTTATATTTGTATATGTATTGTAGTGCCCTGAAGAAGTGTCAAAAGGACACGAAAGCTTGGCGGCATTTTGTAAATAAAAGATCTTGG
This sequence comes from Galeruca laticollis, assembly GCA_963921935.1. NCBI lineage: Eukaryota > Metazoa > Arthropoda > Insecta > Coleoptera > Chrysomelidae > Galeruca > Galeruca laticollis. Next base: position 40,478,801 of record OY998182.1, read on the forward strand.
CGTTGATTCCTTGGACTGAAATCCCCGTTATCCCCACCTATATATATATATATATATATTGAACTTGTCTCCTAGTTTAATAAACTAATTCTTACGGAAGGTGTGTCTACTGACACAACCATATTATAAAAGTCACAGAAAAATCATGTCTAAATTCAATAGATAGAATGAAATAAACAAAATATGGTCAGATATTGATAAAATTCGTTTTTAAAAGAATGATGAATAAAAATTATAAACATAACATTGGTGATATAAGTATAAAATTTTACCTTAATAATTAATTCCAGGATTACGTCAATGTGAATAAGTTCCAAATTACTCTGAACGCTGCCATATAAGTTTCAGTATAAATGAAAATTAGTATAATGTGAAACCTGAAATAACACAAATTAATATTCATATCAATAATTGATTATCAAAATTTACAGGTGTTTACAGTAAAAGTTGAAAATTTAATGAAAGGGTTAAAAGCTTTCTGATAAATGATATATGGTACACAGCCTATTAATATGATAAAGAAATATGTTTCATAGACCGGAAGTAATAAAATCTGGTGATTTTCTTGCCAACTTAAATTTGTTGATTATTTATTTTATGAAGAACAATAACAATGAATTTGGAAATAATCAATAGTTTATGTATGAAAAAATAGTAAAAATTCAAGAATTTGAAAACAATCAATTACATATATATGAATCAATAATTTAGGTTGTAGATTTTGTAAAAAACTAATGTAAATAAGAATACCTTAAAAAGGTAATTATGATGAAAATTGCAATGGGAATACAAGAAAAAGACATTTAATAGAATCCCAAAGACAATATTCAAAGACAGAAATAAGTGTGTTAATCCTCCAGGACAGATAAGTTAAATATTTTCATTTAGTAACTAAAAGACATGACAATTAACAATTTGTGTAACAAAAACAATGATAAGCAAGCTATGAATTTTCCAAGGAAAAAGTTTGTTGATTTTGAAAACAAAAAGGAGGGTAGTTGGTGGTATGGAAGAGTAAGCGTCTGTATGAATCTCTTCTATTAAAAATTAGAGAAAATTATTGTTAAAAAGTAAAATATTAATATAAAAAGGTTAAGAAATAATTATATAAGTGTTGGTTAAACAGTGATAAACGAGAAGTGATCAGAAAGGGGCATCTCTCCGATGAGAGATCTTCAAGAGTTTAGAGACGCTGGCTGCATTCAAGGTACCGAAGATTTGAACTAAGGTCTGTGCTTTTTAATTATAAAATTTGGAATTCCGGGACTAATGGGAAAAAAGTCAGGAGCGTATAATCTGAGCCAAAATAATGTTAGTACTTCATATAAACTTTTTCTATTCAGGCCCTCGTTTTCGAGTTTTAGGCCTCCAAAGTTTTAATTTTGAATTTGGTTTTTATTTTTTGTACTAGTTATTTGATCTTTATAAAATTTACGGCAAAGCTATAATATACGTGTATGTTTATTTTGGTAAGGTAAACAGATTTACAGTAGTGCCTTGAAGCCAGGGATGGACTACTCGCAATGGTTATTGATCCAAAAATTTTGCAGGGATGGCACACCCTGTATGAAATTATCGAAATTCACTTCCCCACACATTAAGCTAACGAAAAGGTACTCCTGTTGGAATTCGATAAAATAATCCGTTTGGCTAATATTTACAGTTTTATTAATGCAATACGTACCAATTTACGCATTCACAATTTTTATAAGTACACGAGGTAAAACTAACTTATTAATACTATGTCCAAGATGTACTTACAGTACTACAAAAAAATAATTTAACGATAGCAGAAAATAAAAAACATTAACGACTTATTAATTGGAAAGTTGGTAAAAACTTTTGTTAAATGCAGTTGATAATGAACCATCAACGAGTTTACGAAAATTATCAAGAGAACATAACGTCTCGAAATCAGTTGTTCATCGTATCCTAAAAGAACAGCTATCCTTTTCACATGAAAAAAGTACACAGTATGACAGTGGCTGATTATCCTTCACGACTTGAGTATAGCCAGTGGTTTCTGCGACAACAACAAGCAGACAATACATTTATTAGTAACGTTCTCTTTACGAACGAATCCGGTTTCACCAGAGATGGAGTCATAAATTCAAACTAGGAGCCAGCATAGATTCATGGTTAAAGTTTGGGCAGGAATAGTTGGCAATCATTTGATAGGGCCATACTTTATTGACGGTACTTTGACCGGCCAGAGATATTTGGAGTTTTTCCAAAATGAGTTATGGAACCTGTTTGATGATGTGCTACTGCAAACTCGTAGGAATTTATGGTTCATGCATGTTGGGGCCCCTCCTCATTTCAGTGTAGATGTACGACAGCATTTACACACAAGGTTTCCTAATAGATGGATTGGTCGTGGAGGCCCTTTTCAATGGCCACCGCGATAAGGAGACGTTAATCCTATGGATTTCTTCCTCTAGGGTTATCTCAAAAGTAAGGTATACGCAACACCTGTGCAAACAAGGCAAGATTTAATAGACATAATTGTGTTACACTGCAATGTTATTAGAAATAATGTGGGATTGCTCTTTCAAGTGCAAAGAAACAACCTTCGTAGACTTAGAATGTGCGTGGAAGTAGGAGGAGCTCATATTGAACATTTATTAGAATAACGTTAGTTTTTGTTGTTGTTTAGGAATTAGTTTTAGTCCAATGTTTTATAACTTGTGTTTTTTAGGTTTTCTTAATGATTTAATGATGCTGAGTTCGTAATTTTGATTAAAAGCAACTAATTACGTTGTTTGCGTACCTATTAAATTCCCATTAAATAAGTTCCTAATGTTTTTATAACCTGCTATCATCAAATTATTTTTTTGTAGTACTGTAGGTAAATATTCGACATCGTATTAATAAGTTAGTTAAGTAAATTTGTATGTAGTGCATTAATAAAACAGTAAATATTAGCCAAACGGCTTATTTTATCGAATTCCAGCAAGAGTACCTTTTCGTTAGCTTAATGTGTGGGGAAGTGAATTTCGATAATTTTATACAGGGTGTGCCATCCCTGCAAAATTTTTGGACCACTAACCATTGCGAGTAGTCCGTCCCTGGCTTCAATGCACTACTGTAAATCTGTTTACTTTTCCAAAATAAACATACACGTACATTATAGCTTTGCCGTAAATTTTATGAAGATCAAATAACTAGTACAAAAAATAAAAACCAAATTCAAAATTAAAACTTTGGAGGCCTATAACTCGAAAACGAGGGCCTGCATAGAAAAAGTTTATATGAAGTACTAACATTATTTTGGCTCAGATTATACGCTCCCATTAGTCCCGGGACACCCTGTATATAAACAGTGAACTATAAAAGATAATTAGAACGTTCAAAGAATAAAATCATAAAGAGGCCAAGACCAATATAATATGATGCAAATCATATAATATCCATGGATATCCACGCATTTTGTTTTATCTTAATTATTAGAGTACTTACTTGTTCGATTAAATTATTCCATTAAATGTTCACGTGCTTCATAAATGATCATAACATTTCCAATTTTTATTTCACTCTGATGCATGTTTCACCTTTCTATCTATTACTATCCACATCTCACATCTCTCACAATTTCGTAGATATATGTATGTAATTGTATTGTTATAATTCTGATAATATATATAGAAATTTTCAACGACTATTAGAACGCTAAAGTGTATAAACAGTTCACACATACAGCATTGATTGTGAATAGCATGTTAGTGTAGCTTGGAACTCTAGAAGCGCATGCGTTGAACTGATGCGCCGACGCAATCTACTAAAATATTCTGTATGAAGGATTGCATAGAATGCAGGAGTATGAGAGAATTTTGATGTCATAAGAATACAATTTTTTTTATCGTAATAATTTATTAAAACAATTTTTCTAGAAGTGTTGGCATTTTTATTCGTATTCATGTCCTTAATAATTTTATTAGAACTTGGGTATTTTATTCTGTCTATTTGATATTCATCTGAATTTAAATTTTAATGGTATATATTAAAGTGCAGATTTAAAGTAAAGAATTGAAATTGAACTTACATATAGATTTATACACATTCAGAACTCAAAGGGAGGAGTTTTCATGCTTCCGACTGTATTTAAATAAGCTGAGATAATAATACAATCTATTCGAACCGAGCTAGCCGAAGGTAATTTAATTCAATTCAAGTCAAGTATAGATTAATTAAATTTAAAACAACATTTATATATAAAGAAATTATAAATTATTAGAATATCAATTATAATATATATATATATATATATATATACAATTAGCTAGTTACAGTAGAAATGGAACGAGACTAGTCGGATTATCTTACGAGGGGTCTAACAGGGTGAAAGGGGATAGCAACCATTTTCAAAATAATAAAAAGGGTAGAAGGGAAAAAGTTATCACTCTGAAAATAGATATACAACAACCTAGTTACAGTAGAAATAAGACGATACTAGTCTGATTTTCATACGAGGGGTCTAAAAGGGCGAAAGGGGGTAGCCGCCGTTTCCAAAATCTGAAAAAGTGTAAAAGGGAAAAACTTATCACTAAGAAAATCGATATACAACTAGCTAGTTACAGTAGAAATAAGACAAGACTAGCCTGATTCTCTTACGAGGGGTTTAACAGGGTGAAATGGGACAGCAGCCATTTCCATAATATTAAAAAGAGTAGAACGGAAAAAGTTATCACTCTGAAAATCGATATAGAACTAGCTAGTTACAGTAGGAATAAAACGAGACTAGTCTGATTCTTACAGGGTGAAGGGGGGTAGCAGCCAATTCCATAATATTAAAAAGAGTAGAAGGGAAAAAGTTATCACTCTGAAAATATAGAACTAGGTAGTTACAGCAGAAATAAAACGAGACTAGTCTGATTCTGTTACGAGGGGTATAACAGGGTGAAAGGGAGTGGCAGCCAATTCCAAAACATGAAAAAGGGCAGAAGGGAAAAGTTATTACTCTGAAAATATATATACAATTAGCTAGTTACAGTAGAAATGTGTCTAAAAGGGCGAAAGGGGGTAGCAGCGATTTTCAAAATATTAAAATGAGTAGAAGGGAAAAAGTTGTCACTCTTAAAATCGATATACAACTAGGTAGTTACAGTAGAAATAAAACGAGACTAGTCGTATTCTTTTACGAGGGGTATAACAGCGTGAAAGGGGGTAGCAGCCAATTCCAAAACACGAAAAAGGGCAGAATGGAATTGGCTGCTTCCCGCTTTCACACTGTTATCCCCTCGTAAGATAATCAGACTAGCCTCGTTTTATTTCTATTGTACCTACCTAGTTGTATATCGATTTTCGGAGTGATAACTTTATCCCTTCTACCCTTTTTAATATTTTGAAAATCGCTGCCACCCCCTTTCGCCCTTTTAGACACATTTCTACTGTAACTAGCTAATTGTATATATATTTTCAGAGTAATAACTTTTTCCCTTCTGCCCTTTTTCATGTTTTGGAATTGGCTGCTACTCCCTTTCACCCTGTTATACCCCTCGTAACAGAATCAGACTAGTCTCGTTTTATTTCTGCTGTAACTACCTAGTTCTATATTTTCTATATTTTCAGAGTGATAACTTTTTCCCTTCTACCCTTTTTAATATTATGGAATTGGCTGCTACTCCCCTTCACCCTGTAAGAATCAGACTAGTCTCGTTTTATTCCTACTGTAACTAGCTAGTTCTATATCGATTTTCAGAGTGATAACTTTTTCCGTTCTACACTTTCTAATATTATGGAAATGGCTGCTATCCCATTTCACCCTGTTAAACCCCTCGTAAGAGAATCAGGCTAGTCTTGTCTTATTTCTACTGTAACTAGCTAGTTGTATATCGATTTTAAGAGTGAAAACTTTTTCCCTTCTACCCATTTTAATATTTTGAAAATCGCTGCTACCCCCTTTCGCCCTTTTAGATCCCTCGTAAGAAAATCAGACTAGTCTCGTTCCATTTCTACTGTAACTAGCTAATTGTATATATATTCTCAGAGTGATAACTTTTTCCGTTCTGCCCTTTTTCATGTTTTGGAATTGGCTGCTTTCACCCTATTATACCCCTCGTAGGAGAATCCGACTAATCTCGTTTCATTTCTACTGTAACTACCTAGTTGTATATCGATTTTCAGAGTGATAACTTTTTTCCTTCTACCCTTTTTCATGTTTTGGAATTGGCTGCTACCCCCTTTCCCCCTGTTATACCCCTCGTAAGAGAATCTAACTAGTCTCGTTTCATTTCTACTGTAACTACCTAGTTGTATATTGATTTTCAGAATGATAACTTTTTCCCTTCTAGCCTTTCTAACATTTTGGAATTGGCTGCTACCCCCTTTCACCCTGTTATACCCCTCGTAAGAGAATCAGATTACTCCCGTTTTATTTCCACTGTGAGTATCTAGTTGTATATTTTCAGAGTGATAACTTTTTCACTTTTGTACTATATAACTGCTACCCCATTTCACGCTGTTAGACCCTGTTTAGAGTCTCCGTAAGTATAAACCAGTCTTATTTTGTTTCTCTCAATCCCAATATACTATGTATAAAATAAAATAATATCTCGTTTTCAAAAAAAGTTCTCTATTATTACAATAAAAATAGGAGAAAACCTAAATTTCATTTTTAATGTGGTTTATTAGTTTTTAATATATTATGTCATGTTTTGTAAAATTTAAACGCACCTACATTTAAACGTACCAAAGTAATCCACCACCGATCGTTCGGGTGTCTTCGGTAAATCGGCCGCTAGATTTAGGCTGCCAAGTTCACACCTGTAGATCAACAACAGAACAAAAATGTAAACGACGAATGGCAACATTTAGAGAAAGCTATAAAGAAAACGACAAGAAAAATAATGCTACTAAAAACAAAAAAGGAGAAAAAAGAATGGTTCGATGCAAAATGTAGAGAAAAAATTAGAAAGAGAAGCAAAACAGAAAATGTTATAAACGGGTACATACAAAGATAAAAGGTAGTACGAAGAACAAAGAAGAATAATAACGAAGACATGTAGGAGAAAAAAGCGGAAAGGACTGGACGACAGAGAAAGCACAATAATCTTGGTTGAGATAACCGAGAATGGACAACTCCAAGATTGTTGATAACTTTGTCGGTCAATTAAAATCAACCATCAAGTGCACATACTGTGGTCACTGTTCAGTTACCTACGATCCCTTTTGGCGTTTATTAAAAAATAAAAAATTACACTCTGTATATTAGGGAATTTGTTATTCATATTGATTATGCATTTAATAACTAGAGAACAATAGTTTTTATAGAATACAGGGTGATGACACATCTAATTCGTTTTTGATGCAGCAATAATTGAAGAAATATTCCCTTTTCAGAATCACCCTATATTTCTCAATTCGATCCGTCAAAATGTACGATCTATTTATTTTTGTAATTAGCTTTAAGCAATTAATAACTTCATATAATTTCATAATTTTAGTATGATGCGTTTTTGAGATTCCAATATATGTATATAGTGAATCATATTAAATATCAGACATATCCATTCATGTACGAGTATAATAACCATTTGTGAGTGATAATATTTGAAATCCCGTTCCGATACTCTGAACTGTTCAATTGCGTTTTTTTCGAAAACGAATGAGAATATCGTGTTTGAACAAGAGTACGAATATTACGTAGAAATGATGTTTATGTCATATTTTCTAATAAAAATCACTAAAAAGTTTCGTCAATAAAAGTTACTAGTCAATTTTTCATCATCAGAAATCCTTCATGAGGCTCCCCCTGTAACAAAATATCAAATAATACATAAAAGAATATTGCCAGTATAAAATTATCCCTCTGTGATTTTGATAACAATCGATAAATATACAGTGAAATGATTAGCAAAAAACGAAAAAAAAATTCAACTTTAACGCACTTTATCTTTTTCCACAGCAATATTTTATTGAGGTTATTTGGTCTTATCGCCATATTTTGGTCCAAATAAGCTGCCCTTAGCCTATGTCCCAATAGTTATGAATCACCCTGTATATTGGAATCTCAAAAACGGATCATACTAAAATTATGAAATTATACGAAGGTATTAATTGCTTACAGCTTATGGCAAAAATAAATAGATCGTACATTTTGACGGATCGAATTGAAAAATATAGGGTGATTCTGAAAAATGAATATTTCTTTAATTGTTGCTGCATCAAAAACGAATTAGACGTGAGTATCAGCCTGTATATCCTAAAAAGTATTGTTATCTAGGTATTTATTTATTACTCCATAATCAATATTATTAACAAATTCCTTAATATACAGAGTGTAATTGTTTTTAAGAAACGCCTTTCTGTGGATCAATTAGCAATCACCCTGTATACATATAATGTGAAATGGGTTTATATGTCAAAACAGTAAACTCTATGTAACTTTATTTTTGAACATTTTTCATTCCATACCAGAATCTCTTAATTTTGTACTATTCTAAACAAGTGTGCTGTTGAAACAAATGAAGTGCGGTAGAAATGTCATCCTCATTGTCATTGTCAATTTAACATTAATTGTTGTGTTGAGATATTATAATATGGCTTTTGCAAATAGAATGCAGTATTACGTTTGTGACCACTTTTATTTTCCAAGACAAACTGTTCGTTTAATTCGCGATGATAACATAGATTTTCTTCAAATTGCCGGTAACAGAAGGCAAGCAGCTGGATTTCCTGTCATCGATATTTTTGACAACACACGGATATGTACTAATTGTAATATTTCTATAGCAAATGAACTAAGAAATATAGAAAATAAGAATAATTACCTACGGTTAAATGTTTTATCACCTGCTACACGCCGCTCCTGCATAATATGTGAATCAACAGTAAACCTTCAACGAGTAACTTTAAAGTATAGAGTTGACATTTTTGTTGCATGTAACATATATGTACCAGATTTTTTAAGAATTTGTAGCCATCTTTTGGATGATCGTGGTTTTTTATTGCCCCAATTACAAGAGGGTTTGAATTTTATAAATAACCCTTACGCAATGACAAATATGTTTTTTCAAGGTTTAAGAGATATGGCCTATGAAAATCGCCAAGTCAGAAACTGGGAGGATATAAACAGTTTTAGTGACGAGGAGTTCAAATCCTTAACCTCGCTTTCCAGAAATAATTTTTTGGAATTGTATGAATTTTGTGACTCGATTGAGCATGGTGGAAATATGAGAAATATTAATAAAAAATATTTATTGATCTTCCTAATTAAACTAAGACATTGTGTTTCAGATGATTTTTTGAAAATACTTTTCAACTACGGTTCCAGGCAAACAACTAGCAGAATAATTTCTATTGTAAGAACTTCCTTGCAACATAGATTTTTACCAAACCACATAGGGTTCGATTCAATTACAAGGGAGGATTATATCAACAACCATGTATCTCCATATATTAATCAATTGTACAATCCTACTCCTGATATTCCTAAAGCTATAACATATATAGATTGCACCTATACTGAAACAGAAAAAAACAGCAATTTCCGGACACTGCGACAGTCTTATTGCTTTCACAAAAATAAACATTTACTGAAACCTGAAATTATATGTGCTGCTGACGGATATATTTTAGCTATTAATGGACCATATTTTTCTGATTCAAAGAACAATGATGCATCTATTTTGGATTATGAATTCGCAAACGACGTCAACGGAATGCGAACATGGTTTTCTAAAGGTGACGTGGTGATATTAGATAGGGGATACAGAGACTTTATTCCGTTGTTAGAAGAACTAGGTCTGCAGTCTACACTATCATATGCCACCATTTTTACCTAGAAGTCGACCGCAGTTAACAACGTTCAAAGCGAATACGGCTCGTTTAATAACAAGTACGCGCTGGATAGTAGATGCCAGAAATGGATATTTAACTGCGGGAGTTTTATTCTATTGCTGGAGTCTTGCTTAATAAATTCCATCCTTTAATAGCAATACCTGGAACAGTGGAGTTAGCAAATCAAATGTTAACTCATTCTGAAGATGTAAATATTGTTCAGACACGAGTAGAACAAGAAAATTTTGGACGACGACATGGTCAATGGACTCGATTAGATCACAGGCATGTACCAATATTTCCACATGTATCAAAAGAATATTTAGAAAATTTAACAGGTCCATATCATGTTCATCTTGCCAGTTCTTATATCCAGGATAAATTACAAAGAGAGGAAGATTATATTTTACACATCGATGAACACGTGGAAGAACCGAACTTTTTAAGATTCCGGCTATATTCTACATTTAGAAATAATACTTAACATATGCTGTGGATATTTTATAGAGAGATCCTAATGATGACGATGAAGAGCAATTAATCTTGGGATATTTCTGTACTTGCATGTCAGGAACTAGAACCCTAAGAACATGTGTTCATGTAACAAGTGTTAATATGGTTCCTTGGTTTTGCCAAGCATCAAGAACATGTTAAGTTTCCATCAATCAAACTATTAAATTATATTGATGATGTACATGACAGAATTCTACCTGAAAATATTGAAATGGGTCCAGATATTTTATAAAAAAATATTTACCATTTACTAATGCTAGAAGATGCCAAATCCATAGCAAGCTACTGTACACATTAAAAGTATTAAATACATATTTTTATCCACTTGCATTTCTGTTTCTTCCTATTTAACCGATAGATACTAGCTCCATGGCCGATAGTAAACTACGATTTTTGGACTCACAAATGGAAATTATTATACATGAATGGATATGTCTGATATTTAATATGGTTCACTATATACATATATTGGAATCTCAAAAACGCATCATACTAAAATTATGAAATTACATGAAGTTACTAATTGCTTGAAGCTAATTACAAAAATAAATAGATCGTACATTTTGACGGATCGAATTGGAAAATATTGGGTTATACTTAAAAAAGAATATTTCTTTAATTATTGCTGCATCAAAAACGAATTAGATGTCTCTATCGCCCTGTATCCCATAAAAACTATTGTTCTCTAGTTATTAAATGCATAATCAATATTAATAACAAATTCCCTAATATACTGAGTGTAATTTTTTAATTTTTCAAGAAACGCCTTTCTGTGGATGAATTAACAATCACCCTGTATACATATAATGTAAAAGGGGTTTATATAATGTCAGAAGAGTAAACATTATGTAAGTTTTTATTTTTGACTATGTTTTCATTCCATATCACATTCTGCTAGAATTTCAAAAACTCCCCCTGATGTAACTGAGAACCACCCTGTATATGTTTACATTTTGAACTATTTATGTTTACGTTTGCGTTAGACTAGGACATAATAATGCTATAATCAACTAAAAATGCTTATTTTCTTCTTTTTAATCAAGTTACGTAGTTTCAAACAATATGGATTTCTCGACTTTAACACCCTGTATTTTAAAAACTAGTCATAGGATTGAATTGGTCCCATGGACACTTTTGGTCAACAAATCGAGTGCAACATCATATTCAAAATTTATTACATTTGACGGAACGCCACTTTGCCATTAGAAAACGGGGTCCTTTCAGCTTTTGCGGTATCAGTTTACTCAGTGCGCATCCTTTGGTAAATTTATAGTTAATGACTTGAACGAAAAAAACATTCAGCTTCATATTTAGTGGCGGAAAAGTGTCCAGCCGATGCAGTCAAAGACGCTTGCGCATCGGCATGCGCTCGGGCGCGTTGTATCTTTGAATGCATCAGCTGGACACTTTCCCCCCACTAAATAGAAAGCTGGATATTTTTTTTTCTATCAACTTATTTACTTAACTATTATATTACCGAATTTCAGCTCTTGTGGTATAAGATATCTATACTTTTCTCATTAAACACAGCGTGCCCAAGTAGTTATTATACTGTCTCACAAGTTCTTGAATTTAAAGGCTGTTAGTAAATATTTACACATTTGAATATGATAATAAACCGTACAATACATAACACAAACAGAAAATATGTAGACATCAAAATCAGAAAAGTAAAAAAATAATTTTAATTATTTGAACTTTTTAATATTAATTATTATTTGAACGTTTTACTATTAATTATTTGAACTTTTTTTAGTATTTATTTACAAAACTATATACTAAAAATAAAAATAAAGAAACATAGTATGCTATTACGCACAAAATAACATATGAATTTATTAGAATGCCCCTTCTTCGGATTCATTTCCATCGAACTCGTTGTCGCTTTCATTATCGATGCAATTGATGTCGACCCTCGAAATATCTTCGTCATCATCTGCAAACATATATCATAATAATATATTTAAAGGCATAAATAATAATTGTATAAAAATGTGAGTAATATATCAATATTATTCTAACTTGCAGTACAATTTGAATTTTACTCGCACTGCTTTTAACACGACTTTCCAAATATACACCAGGACCGGCTCCTAATCATATTGTCAAATAATAGTAATATTGTCTGCATACGTTAACTTGGAACACCCTGTATATTATTTCACAAAATTCGCTCAATCTTGAGTAGATAACATTTTTTTTGTCCGTGTCTTTTTATCTAATCATTAGATATGATGTGCGCCTATGGAGTAATAATAAATTATATAGTAATAATAAATAATATTGTTTAAAACAGAAATAATGCGATTTTAATTAGGAAGAAGAAAACTCCTGCACATTTCGAAATCGGTATCGAATTATTATTATAAATAGTACTGCATCAACGAAATAGTTGCTTAGTGGTGGAAGTGTGGAAACTCCATGACATATAGGTAGTGGCGAACTGATCAAATTACCATTAGTGTGCATAATTTTTGTGATAGAGACATTAATAAATTCGGTTCGAATCAAAATATGATCGAGTTCGATACTATAACCTTTGAAGTTAAGAGTATAGCAAGTATGTATCTCTAATTATTTTCTATGAAAAGTGTTATTACAGTGAAAGAAAATTTTCCGTAAATAAATTTTGACGTATTAAAAAAATTAAATTAATAAAAACATTGACATTGAAATTTACTATCTTGGCCCTTACTCTGGGGAATCTACTCATATTACTGTTCAATTTCTTAGAAATTTCAACATTTTTTCAATATATTGTGGAATTATCTAGAAACAGATAGTTTCATTTAAAACAGTAACAAAATCGTAGTAAACTAAGAACCAGAGCCTATTAGACGTAATGTTAAAGCAGCGGTTTACAAATTTTGCGCACCATTATATCCAAATGTGATCAAAAGGTCTGTTTGTAATATAAAAAGAAGGGGAATTAAGTGTATTTATTAAAATCAAAATTCGGTAGAATGGTGGTAGTTTCAAACAATTTTTGTTGCTTAAAATTGATTTGCGTTTAGATAATGTTAAAATTTGTTATTTTTCTCATATACTTAAATTAATAAAATTAATAAAAATCTCCTCCTTTTTTCTGAAGGAAAATTTTATTTTGCTATAAACATATGTAGTACACAGTTTCAAAAATATTGTATTCGAAATATTCGAGACATATTAATCAAGTTTGTCCTAAGTACGACTCTGCAATAACATTTTTTCGGGTAAAGGTTATCACTTGTACGAAACTTCCAAATAGTATACAGGATAATTCGGAAGTCAAATAGAAATTGAAGAAAAAATCACCTACTTCCACTTCAAGCAATTTATGTGCCAGTAGAAAACTAACAGCGTTAGAAGTGAAACTTTTTATGTTACGCAAAAACTGTGAGTGAGTGTACAGGGTGGCCAACTAAACGAGGTAAGGGGCTATATCTCGAAAACTGTTCACCTTAGAGATTTGGGGGGAAAATACAATAAATGCGGCCAAGTGAAATTACTGTAAAGTATTCACAAATTCGTAATATGGCCGCTAGGGGGTGTAGCACTACTAGTAATTCAGAAAAGGAGGGGGGTTTCTCTACAATTTTCCAAGATTAGCCGCACTGAAAATGACCGCAAATGAATATCGTGTTTGTTATAAACATTTTTTGTTTCACTCTCTTGTATCTTACTCTTCAAATAAAGCGAGCATTGATTTGTAAAAATGCAATATCTCGGGAAAACTTTATTGGAAATTACTGAACTCAGTGTCATATGAAAGAGTTTTTCTTGCTCTATTAATTGCACTTCACGAAATGTCCTTGTTATTTTCAATAAAGTCGCTAGATAACGCCTTATATGAATACTACATATTTGATGATTTTTTTTAGAAAATATAAATACAATAACAATGATATTATTACACTGGTATAAAGGCGAGTAAACGTCAACGCGAATAGAGAAAACTCCAAGACTCTCTTTTCAAACCGGAGATATTCATAAAAAAATAAATAATTCAATCAAAAACAAATCTATTTAGGTTCCCCCTATAGATAGGCATTCTAGTGCCGTCTGAAATGCTCAATGTGCCCGCCATCATTTTCTATACCAGCAGCTCTCAAACTTTTTTGGCGAAGGAACCCTTTTGGAAAGCAAAATTCTTGAAGGAACCCTACAATAAAATAATTGACGTCACTAAAGCTAGCACCCCCACTTTTTCAAATTTAAAAAAAAACTCATGTGTAATTTAGATCTAATTTAGGACTAATTTGTACCCAAAAAATTAGAATATGTACCCACTTAGTTTTTCTGAAAAATCACTATTTAAAGTGGGGGTGCCCCCACATTGACAAAATCAAATTTTATTGGCATATATCTAAACTTTGAATTAAGGACTAATTTGTACCCAAAAGATAATAATTTGTATCCACTCAGTTTTTCTGAAAAACCGTTATTTATAATGGGGGTGCTAGTTTAAGCTCAGGCTAGCACCCCCACTTTTACAAAATCAAATTTTAACAGCATACCTTTAAACTTTGAATTTAGGACTAATATGTACCCAAAAGCGTTTTTTCATTATTATATCATTTTGTTTATAAAAGATGATAGTAAATTAGACCACGTGTTTAATTAATTTCTAAGAAATTATCGAAGATAACTAAATATTATTAATTTTCGAATATAGGACTAAATTGTACCCAAAACATTAAAATTTGTACCCACACAGTTTTCCCTGAAAAAAGAGTTTTAATGTGGGAGTGCTGGCTTGAACACGTCCACCTCTAAAAATCCAATTTCAACAGCATACCTTTAAACTTTGAATTAAGGACTAATTTGTATCCAAAATCGTTTTTTCATTATTAAGTATATCATTTTGTTTATAAAAGATGATAGTAAATTAGACCACCTGTTTTATTAATTTCCAAGTGAATTGTTAAAAGATTTGAGATTATCAAAAGTAACTAAATATTAATTTTCAAATATAGGACTAATTTGTATACTCATATTTTACCATATTTTACTAACTGTGCTTAAATACTTCTAAAAATGTTTTAAAATTGTTTAGTCCATTAGAAAGGAAAGTCTGACGTGATATTGCACATCTTTACTAAACCGCCAAGCAGTCAAAAAAAGTGACAACACCATAGTATAATCATTCTTTTAACCACTTTGACCTATTTACGCACGTGCAGTAGGGAATTTTAAGAGTTTCTCTAGTTTTCCGTCCATTTTGAACTTAATCAGGATGACTGCTGTGAGGTGAAGCATATTAAAAGCTTTTTTTAGGGAAAACAGTGTGGATACAAATACAAATTGATCCTATATTCGATAATATTTAGTTACTTTTGATAATTTCACATTCTTTAACGATATACTTGGAAATTAATAAAACACGTGGTCTAATTTACTATCATCTTTAATAATCAAAATGATATGATAATGAAAAAACGCTTTTGGTTACAAATTAGTCCTAAATGCAAAGTTTAAAGGTATGCTGTTGAAATTGGATTTTTAAAGGTGGACTTGTTCAAGCCAGCACTCCCACATTAAAACTCCATTTACAGGGAAAACTGTGTGGGTA
The DNA here is from genome assembly GCA_963921935.1 of Galeruca laticollis. Lineage (NCBI taxonomy): Eukaryota > Metazoa > Arthropoda > Insecta > Coleoptera > Chrysomelidae > Galeruca > Galeruca laticollis. The sequence continues at coordinate 40,494,642 of OY998182.1, forward strand.
CAAAATTTAATTTTTTGGGTACAAATTAGTCCTATATTCGAAAATTAATAATATTTAGTTATCTTTGATAATTTCAAATCTTTTAACGATTCACTTGAAAATTAATAAAACACGTGGTCTAATTTACTATCATCTTTTAAAAAGAAAATTATATAATAATGAAAAAACGCTTTTGGGTACATATTAGCCCTAAAGGCAAAGTTTAAAGGTATGCTGTTGAAATTTGATTTTTAAAGGTGGACGTGTTCAAGACAGCACTCCCACATTAAAACTCCTTTTACAGGGAAAGCTGTGTGGATACAAATTTTAATTTTTTGGGTACAAATTAGTCCTATATTCGAAAATTAATAATATTTAGTTATCTTTGATAATTTCAAATCTTTTAACGATTCACTCGAAAATTAATAAAACACGTAGTCTAATTTACTATCATCTTTTATAAACAAAATGATATAATAATGAAAAAACGCTTTTGGTTACAAATTAGTCCTAAAGCAAAGTTTGAAGGTATGCTGTTAAAATTTGATTTTGTGAAAGTGCGGGTGCTAGCTTGAGCTTAAACTAGCACCCCCACTTTAAATAACGGTTTTTCAAAAAAACTGAGTGGGTACAAATTATTATCTTTTGGGTATAAATTAGTCCTTAATTCAAAGTTTAGATTTATGCCAATAAAATTTGATTTGGTCAATCTGGGGGTGTTAGCTTGGGCTCAAGCTAGCACCAAGCACCCCCACTTTAAATAGTGATTTTTCAGAAAAACTAAGTGGGTACAAATTCTAATTTTTTGGCTACAAATTAGTCCTAAATTAGTTCTAAATTACACATACGTTTTTTATTAAATTTAAAAAAGTGGGGGTGCTATCTTTACTGATGTAAATAATTGTTTTTAAAAATATTCTTTATTATTAAGCATAATAAAAGTACAATGTAGCAGTTACTACTTATTACTTACTTTACTTATGCCCGGTTTCTCAGTATATGACGTTATCCAATCGATAACTATAAAATAGTGTAATGTTTTTCTTATTTATTAAAACATTTTTATTACGGGTGGGATAAATTCATACACACGGTAGGTTCACTTACTTAATTTATTTATTCACTACACTATTCACTAATTATATACACAGTATATTCACCTAAACTAATTTATATAAACACTTATTTACTGTTTATCTCACGATGTCAAATTATAAACTAAACTCTCCCTGGTCGTTCCTTTATATATATATATATATATATATATATATATATATATATATATATTAGTGCCTTTTTTACTAGATAATTCTAGATTGCGGCTTACACAAAAAACAATTAGCTTTCTGGCATTTTCTAGATAAGACTGGTCACAAAAGCAATGTCTAGATAAGATAGTCACAATCGTAAACAGTTCATACATAGCATAGACAGAGTCGGATTCAGGGACTATACCAGTGTGCTGTTTCGTAACAATAGATACATTTGCCAAACCAACAAATTATTATGGGTTTCTGAACTTCAACGTGGCCTAAATTATGGAATTAACAACTATTGAATAAATAACTTAAATTCATTACACACAGATGGCGACGTAACTAACTGGTTGAATGTAGAGTACTCTAAAGCCAAATCCTATAAAAAGGAAGAAGACCTATCCTTATTTAAATATTTTATTTGTTATCAAGTATATTGGTTTATTTTTTACTAGATCTTAAAATGTATTTACAATAATAATAATGGAGAGCAAAGATAATAAAAGGTCTAAAAACTTTACGGAATATGACAAAAATGTATTATTTGAGATAACTCAACAATATTAGCATATTATAGAAAACAAAAAAACCGATCCCACGAATATTAAAATGAAAAATTAAGCATGGGACACCATATTAGAGATAATTTTAATGCAAATTGTCAAATAGGCAATCGTCCTACGAAGCAGTTACGTGCTTTGTTTGACAGGATGGAAAAAAGGCGAGGAAAAACATGATGGAAGATAAGATTGTGTCTACTACTAATTACGTTCAAATTGTGTCCGATTAATTCAATTAGTAGGTTGGCTGTATTTTTCGTTAAATGTAATTTGTTTTTAAATTCCATGTCACTATATTTCTCAAACTGATTGTTTTGCATTCTCCTGTTTTCTAATGGAAAAGCAAAATGCGGCAAGTCGTATTCACTTTTATGTTTATAAGCTCTGAAGGACCAATCGTAATGTTACGATAATAACTGCTTCCATATGTATGAGTTGTTTGTTATGTTAAATGAAAATCGATGTATATATGCACTTTTCTTTATATTTCTATTACTTTACACTTTCTTCATTTTGCGTCACAATTAAGATTATCACAAATGCTTATGATACATTGTAATTGAGAAGTTTTTTACTTCTTTATGATTAACTTTTTGACAATGTGACTATTTACTATTTTTTGAATGAATTTTTTAATTGAATTTTTGTTACTCGACTAACAACCTTTTTATATATGATGAGAATGAAAAATTGAATGTGTGTTGTTATAGATATTTTTATATGTCGTTTAAAGTGGGTGATTACAAGGAAAGTTATGTGAGAATGTAACCAATGGGAAATAGAGATTTAAATGAAACTGTCATATGACTGTTGAAACTCAGTCGATGCATATAGTTTTGTGGATAAAGAAATTGATATATTTTTATCTGTGGTTAGGTTAGGTTAGGTTAGGTTTTTTATATGAAATGAAGTTTGAAATGGGTTTTGTAAAATTATAAATACAGGGTGAAGACAAAGTAATAATTTATGAAAGAATTAACAGTAGGAATTTGAGTGTTAACTCAAATTCGTACATATTGGGGGCGCGGGAAGAAAGGAAAAGGGGTGAGCGTTGAATCTGATTAGACATCGGATAATGGTGTTAGTGAAATGATCGAGAATGTATAGGAATATGATGCATAAGTGCGAATGAGAGTGAATAATTGTAAATATAATTGTATCAGTAACTGTATAGGGGTTGTAAATAGTAATATAATGTTGGTGTTAGAGTGTTGTAAGGACTCTAACGTTATGAATGTAGAATGTTAAGGGTTGATGTTAGAGTGTTGTAAGGACTCTAACGTCATGATTGTAAATAATGTGGAGTAAAGATTGAGCAAGTGTTCTAGATGTATGCTAGTTCTTGTTTTTAACGGTACGAATGTATGCAACGTACTCTAGAAATAGGCTAGAGTTGTTAACGATAATAATGTATGTATGTACTCTAGAAATAGGCTAGAGTTTTTAAGGATAAGAATGTATGTAATATAATAGGAAAGAGAGAGTAAGTGAGTAAATGTATGATTATGTTGTAGAAGAGTAAGGTTAAGGTGTAAGTGTAGCAATTGAGTAAGGCATGGATTAAGTTCTATGGGACCAAGTTATGAAGGGACGTGAAATTCCAAGAGAGAGCATGGAAAAACTCACGTGGACATTTTTCCGGTGTTTTGTTTAACATAATGAATAGTGCTGGGTAAGAAAGAGAACGTTTTTCTTCGGAGAACGTGAAAACTCCAGTGTAGCTACTCCCTTTCTTCGCGGAGGACTGAATTGTATAATGAGAGTGAGTGTAAGTGTGTAATATTTAATGGTTGAGAAAGTGATGTGATTAATTAATGAACTAGTATGATCGTATAAGTATAAATAATGTGACCACTAATGTAAGAGTAAGCTTGCGATGGACCTTTTAACTTTTGAGGTTGTTTGTATATAATTTGTTTTATGCAACATAATGCTGAGAGTAAATGAAGGGAGCCGGCTCTGTCGCGGCAAGAATACATTTAAAATCTAATTATTTTTATGTGAGGAATTAATATAATTATGAGACAATGAGAGAAAAGAAAGAGAATGTTTAAGTCGATTCTAGTTCGAAAAGTGTGGTACCAATTTGTTTTACGAGTAACGGTCCAGGAACCTCGGACTTCCCAGTGTTTGGATATGGGACGAGAGATTGAGGCTGTAATGCATGTACAACGCAAGAGAGGGTATCAAGTTTTCAAGTGTAAGCAAGAGTATGGGTATAAGAGTGAGTTCAAGTTTAATATTTCACAAGTTTGAATGGAATTATAATTACAAGTGTAAGTGAGTGCTACTCTACGAGTGCGAGTAGAATTGGAATGAGGTTGTGAATTCAAGTGAGAGTGTAAATAAAATGGGAATCCATTGTGAATGTATTGAGTACAATTTATATTAAGAATGTATGTGCGAGTAAGAGAGTGTGCTCATGAGACTAAAGCAAGTACGAGTGCGTGCAACAACAAGTGAGTAAGAGTAAGTATGAATGAATGTAAAAGTATAACGAATGTGAGTGCCAATGAGTATGAGTATAAGTTTGATTAAGGTGCAATTATATGAGAGTGCAAGTAATAATTCATTTGTAAATGTGTAAGGTAGTGACCACGAGTGTATAAGTATGATGAGAGAGTTTTTTCTCTTTTGAGATTGTTTTTGTATAATTTTTTATGATTATAGACGTTTGTCTTGAGGGGGCCCGGCTTTTTTTGCGGACAAGAATAAGTTTTAAAATGTTGTAATTAAAGTCAAATAAAGTTATTTCTGTTCTCGTCAAGAAAAGGGAGGGTAAGATGTATTAGTATATAATGTTTTTGTCAAGTCGTTTTAAATTCAAAGTGTCGTCAATGTAATTTTTTAAGTAACATATGAGTAAGGGGGATGACGTTCTCTTCTAAACGTCACCCAAGTGTTTATATTCTTCTACCAAGTATTTTCTCCTTCAACCAAGTATCTTCTTCTTCTTTTCAACCAAGTATCATCTTCTTCAACCATGTATCTATTTTTTATCCAAGTATCTGAGCTGTATGTTCTGTTGATGTGTTCGTTGTCTTCATTATTCAGAGTACAGAATACAGCAGTAGAACAATCTTAGAATAATAATATACAATAGAGATGGCTATTAATTCATAAACACTTTTATTTTTGCGGCCAACAATCCTAAACGCCAGTTGTGAAATAATGACTGAATTACAAAAAAAGTGGGGATGGTATTGTAGATACATGGCCTTGGTAATTTCGACTGTTTTTCTGACAAACTTGGCACCGACGAACCATCATAATCCAAAAACATTAAATTAGTTAACTTAAAAGTATATTTTATCACTAAAAGTCTTGAAAAACACATAGAAACGAAAGAACTAGATGTTTACTCTCTAGTCGTAATGGCGCTCGTATAAACAAACCACGTTTGACATTATTTACTACAATACTACAGTGTATTCGAAATTATCGTCGACCACACTCTGACGTTATTTGAATCTCTCTTTATATGGTAATTAAACAAGGGCAAAACTATTAAATGGTTACCCGTGACACATAAAACAGGTACTGAAATTTTGAGCAATGTTGCTATAACTATCTAAGGTTACAACAAACACTTGTTTAAAATTTATATGAGAATATATAAATAAAATTCAAGTATTATTAATTAATTTTAAAAGCAGCGACTCAGATGCATAAATTAGTATGATTTTTTTTATTTGCATAACTTTTAAGCTAATTTTCAATGAAACTTCTAATTATATTTTTCCTGCAACTAAAGACACTTTGTAAATATGGCAAAGCAGTGGAAGTGTCCGCAAGAGAGCTTAGAATGTGACTCGATGTTTGGGGCATGAAAAAATCAAAACAAACATATCTCTTTTATTTGTTAATCTGAGAGAACAATACGTAAACACTTCGTTTAAAATTCGCAATTCGCTAGCTAGCTTGTAAGCAGGTAGGTACTTATCGCTCCGAACGCTAATCGTCGACTGATGAGTGTTGGGTAGTGGTAGTGATACAAAGAATCGAAAAGTACTCGTATTCGAGTACAAGGTAACGGAATCGAATACAGTAAACGAGTACTCAAAATCTCGATTTTTCTGTTTTCTGTTCGCAGCACAGATCCAAGTCAGGTAGGACTCGGGTTACTGCGATTGGAACTCTATCTCTTTTCTACTTTACATTTTATTATTCGTACTCACAGCTGTTGGTCGATGGCAATTGGTGAATATCAAAAATATTTACGTTTTGTTAATGTTTGTTGGGTTGCGGTGAATTAAAAAGTGACTTTTTTCTATTTAGCTAAACATTGCAAAATAAATATCAAATAATAATTGATTTTTTAAAATTTAACCATTGTAGGATACATTATCTGTGGTGTGAGCAACGTAGAGTGGACTGTGTGTTCTGAATTGCTGGTAAATAGGCTCACCAATTTTCTATATACATATATTTACACAAAACTATTTACATAAAATATTTACACAACTATTTACACTACAAAGATCGAAATAATCCAGAGCTTTGAAAGATGCCTCTAAGGCAGAGAGCTTTGGAAATTTTATATTTGACGGGAATAAAAATTAGCATCAGATCATTGCCATTTCTGACACATCAACTGTCAATCAGATTGACCAATATATATTTTTAAGCGACAAATTGTCAACTTAAATTATAAAAATAATAAATAAATGTGTTGGAGGTTGTTTCCAACATCCATAATCCAACAAAACATCCCACATCGGGAAACACAAATTAATGAAAATGTTGAATAAAGTATGTATACGTATATAATATAATAATGTAATGTAAAAACCAACAAAATAAAAATTAGTTATAATAAAAAATTACTATAAACATAACTCTTAATATTAAATTTTTGGCAAATGTCAGACATGAGCGAAATATAAAAAGACAGGCAGGCTAACTACTTGCTGGAAACCACCTACTTGTAAAAAATAGACCGAACTTATCGATCAGAACTCGAAGCCGAGCTAAAACGAGAACACCAGCCAATGCCGATGCAGTACGACTATATAGTCCGGGGAAGTAAGGTCGAAAAATCTGCTCAATGGAAAAAGTTATCCGTAAATTATTTCTCATTTTTTAATGAAAGTACATCCCCCCACCAACATTTTCCTAGTTCGTCTAATAAATTCCACTGACGCTTGCGACGGAATTTGCAAGCGCAGCTTGGAACACATAAAATACGGGTGTTTTATGCTCCTGGCATTCCTGGATGTGCTTGTACAAAAAAATTGTAAAGGTAAAAATGTGGAAAATCTTTTGCTCTAAAAGGTAACATAATTAGATTTTCCAAAAAAAAATTTTCCGTTCTTGAATTTTCCAACTTTTGGATATTTTTTTCGAAAATTACATTTTCAATTGGCAATTATGAATAAAATAACAATATCGAGATCAAAACATGGATAAAGGGTAAACGTCTAAAAATTTACGTTTTTTTCAGATTTGGAAAATTCAAAATGACGGCCGCTCAAAATGGAATTACATTTTTTTTCAATTGACTCTAAAGTTATGAACTTTAATGATATCGAGACGCGGTTGATTGCAATCGATAGAGTGAAAGTTATATTTGTATTAATAAAACAAACACAATTTTTGAAAAAAAATTTATCTCGTTTTTTTCATTTTTTCCTTTGAAAAATGTAATAATAATATCTTTTTGCATCATGAGTATCTTTGTCTTTGAAAGACGCGTATTTTAAGATACAATTAGTAGAAGCTGAGATAAACAAGTGTAAACTCTGTTCGATAATGTGACAATGTTAATTAAAATTTTCAAATTTTGACCGTTTCGCTCGATTGCTGAATCTCCACTCTGTCTGAGTGCTACTTTTCATTTTTTTCCAGTCAATGGGTACATTAAAAAAAGAACAGTAACCTTAGTGCGCCCTGCCTCACTATGGTGCGACAGTTGCTTGGTGTAGTGGTGGGGGGTCAGCTCTCGTTCTCAGTTGAAAGAAACTCGCGCTTTTTTTATTGTCAATTTCTGGTTGGCAACATGAAATTTGTAGATATTCTCAATAACAACCTACAATTGCTCGATAAACTACAAACATTTTACAATGATACAGCAACGCAAGCTGACGTTGAGGAAGCTGGTTGAGAATTTATAAAATATGCAAATGTTTCAAAACCAAATAAAGAAGAATCGTTAAATATGCTAAGATACACTTGTTTCCGAAAATCTTCAGCAAAAAAAACTTTTAATTTAGCAACTTTACCACCAACGCAAAAAATTCCATTCTTATAAAGTATTTTATCAACTTCGACTGTGGGATAAGGATAAAACAGTTGTTGATAAAATAAAGCCTACAGACTGGGGTTGGAAATTCATTGATAACTATGGCCTCGCACCGGAAATTATTGACATTGTACTCGTACCCGAAGAATTATTAAAAATTATTTCGTGTTCTTGTACCACAGGATGTTCTTCTGCCAGATGTGGTTGTAAATAAGTTGGCATACATTGTACGGTTTTATGTAAAGGTTGTGAAGGCAAAAATTATTGTAACATCGAAGTTACAAGTACAACAAATGACGATGACGAGGATGATAATGAAATTATGAGTAATGAGCAAAATTTTGATATAAGTGAATTACTTAACTGTGAACTTGCAATTGGCAATGGCAGTGCCATCGATGAGGAATTATTTGTTAATGACGATGATGACGAGGATGGTACAGGGACACTTCCTCAAAGACCAAAAAGAGCGATAAGTTGTAAAGAGTCGAAGTAGATTTTGTAAATAAATATTGTTCTTAAGTATCTATGTTCGAAATTATGTGTGACATATTAAATAAATGTATTTATAAACAAAAATTATAATAACACTTGTTATATTTTATTTTGCACACCGTATTTATTATACAAGATTGAGACGGAATATACTTTCGAACACGTGTTGTTTACGTTATTCGATCTTATATTATCGTTCTCATAAAATAGATACGATCGGGGTGAAGAGTGAAGAGGGCTGTTTGGGATATGTATGGGTAAAAATGTTTAGTCTAGGTATAACCACAAGACCAAAGCGAGTAAATTTAAATAGTTTCAGTATCACCGAGTTTTATTATAATATTTTTCCTCTTCTAATCTTACACACTGTACTTAATCCTAGCCTTTTGCAATCATTGGTAATCATAATACTATCAGAAAACCAGAAATTGACAATATTATGGAAGAAAACCAATAAAAAAAGCGCGAGTTTCTTTCAACTGTCGCACCATAGTGCGCACGAAGGTTACTGTTCTTTTTCGAATGTATCCATTGACTGGAGAAAGCTGAAAACTTGTACTCAAATAGAGTGGAGATTCAGCAATCGAGCGAAACGGTCAAAATTTGAAAATTTTAATTAATATTGTCACAGTATCGAACAGAGTTTGCACTTGTTTATCTCAGCTTCTACTAATTGTATCTGCAATTTTTTTTTAAATACGAGTCTTTCAAAGACAAAGATACTCATGATGCAAAAAGATATTATTATCACATTTTTCAAAGGAAATAATGGAAAAAACGAGATAAAAAATTTATTTTTTCGCTAAAAATTATGTAAAAAAATTTTGAAAAATTGTGTTTGTTTTATTTATAAAAATATAACTTTAACTCTATCGATTGCAATCAACCGCGTCTCGATATCATTTATGTTCATAACTTTAGAGTCGATTGAAACAAAAATTAATTCCATTTTGAGCGGCCGCCATTTTGAATTTTTCAAATCTGAAAAAACGTAAATTTTTAGACGTTTGCCCTCTATGTTTATCCATGTTTTGACCTCGATATTGTTATTTTATTCATAATTGCCAATTGAAAATGTAATTTTCGAAAAAATATCCTTAAGTTTAAAATTTAAAAATTTTAGAACGGAAATTTTTTTTTGAAAATCGAATGACGTCACCTTTTAGAGCAAAAGATTTTCTACATTTTTTACTTTTACAATTTTTTTGTACAAGCACATCCAGGAATGCCAGGAGCATAAAATACCCAATTTTTACGTGTTCCAAGCTGTGCTTGCAAGCGTCAGTGGAATTTATTAGACGAACTAGGAAAATGTTGGTGGGGGAATGCACTTTTATTAAAAAATGAGAAAAAATTTACAGATAACTTTTCCCTTTAATTTCCTTACTTTCCCGGACTATATTGCGCTATCAGTTAAAACGTAACGTGCAACGGTCCTAGTACTCAGTACTCGGTCAAGTACTCGATTCTTAAATGTCCCCGACTACTGAAGAATCGATTCCCAAAAAAGTATTCGATACCTCATCACCTAACCTCAATCTCGAACATTCTCAAAAATACTCGAGTCGGCGCCTTTCATAAATAGAAAGCCGAAATAAAAATAGAAATACAAAAAATGCGGTGTAATCAATTTGGACTTTGTGTTTTGAAGTTAGACCCGAAAGTCGTTTGTTCACAACCGTAGTGTCTTATCTCAGAGGCGGCTTTCATCAAAGTGACTGCGGGCTCACAACGCCTTTGATAAATAGAAAGCGGAAATAAAAATACAAAAAAATGCGGTGTAAATAATTTCGACTTTGTGAGCACGCACAAGTAGAAATCGGTGGTGGCGGCATAGTAAAATTGTGCTGTTGTGGGTGGCGACTAAGTTCGGCTGTGCCTCGTGATACGCCCACGTCAAAACGTTTGACCAGAGAGAGGTGTTTTGATTTTTTTTCTGAATTCTTGCGGAACCCCTACGGGGGTATCGCGGAACCCTACACACTAGAGAATGGCTGCTCTATAATATAATCTGTGACATTTCTCCCGCCCTTTGTACAATAAATTTTCGCCGTAAATTTATGTTAGTCGTTTAAATAATTGTTTACAATTTTTTTTGGGATTATTTATATAATTATGCCAAGAGTACAGATAATCAAAGAAATAATATTTTTTTTTTTGTTGTAAAACTAGAATCTCAAATGATATTCAAGTACTTGTACTGTTTATTTATTTTATAGTTCCGTGTTTGTAGTGTTTATATATTATAATGACACTTTTGACTGCTGAACGGCCTTGCCAATGTTTGAATTAAAAATGGATATACACCTATCGATTATCGTCTGCATTCTCAATATTTCTTATTAGAATTTGAAGTATAAAATAATGCAATGATTTCCTTAATTGAACAAGAACTCGTTTCCATTCTTACTCAAGGTTAAAAATCTTATCAATCAGTAATTTCGAAGCAATACTAACTGGTCCGTGAATTTATTGACAATCAAGATAATAAGTTCAAATTTTTAATGATAATGAAAGTATAAGCTTTTTATTTTATAAACATTGCGAAGTTTTTATAAATGCTAATGTCTTAAATTTTATATTTTTGCGTAATTATGATTTCATTATTACTGCTAATTAATAATTTGTTAATAATTTTCACTCTTGGTTTCTAAAATGAATTTCAGCAATATAGTTTACTCAATTTTTGAAATATCCTCTAGATAACAAAGAAATAATTTAATACCAAATATACTGAGGGAATCAAAAAACATATTTTTAGGAAACATATTTGAAGCTTAAGCGTATTAATAACTAACAAATAATTAAATAGAAATTAATCTCACTAATAAAACAAAAAAAACACTAATGAGATTTATGTAATTGTGATTTCGACAATTGTTTGTAGTTGTGGATTAATTTTACTTGTACCAACTATTAAAAGAGATTTAAGATGCTCATCGGTTAATTTAGATCTGTAAACATTTTTTGTGTACTTCATCTTGGAAAACGTTTTCTCACACAAGTACGTAGTACCAAAAACAGAAAACAACCAACGAGCAAATTTATGCAAATTATCAAATTGTGCCAGTGGAAGACTCTTATAAAATTCCAACAAAGATGAATTTTGATATTTGTTCTTAAACATATCACTGCACTGTAAATCAATAATTTCCATTTGGACTTCCGGAGCCAGGGTTTCAATGTCAGAATCAAAAGGATTTTGAAAAAGCTTAATTTCATTCACAATGACATCAAAATCTGAGAAACGAATATCGAAATTTATCTTTAAAGCACTCAAAGTTTCGACTGCAAAATCGACTGGAAATTCAGACTTTGTAGTGTGGCTGAATATTTCACATGTTTTAAAATGTGTGAAACATTTTTTACGTAACTGCGATTGAAATAGTATTATTTTCTGCCTGAACGATTTTATAATACGTGCGTTCTTTTTAACTGAGATCTCAGATCATTTCAGTTAAGGTGAAGTGATGTGAGTAAGCACCAAAAAGAACGACATCTCAATTGAAGCGCGAGATCTGTCGGCGCATACGTGAATAAGAAACAAAACATATAATAATAATTCCTTAGCCCTCTGTGCATCTTCAAGGGATAGATTTAAACTATACGACAGATTCGTATCAGCATCTAATAATGTTATTCTTAGGGTTTGTAATGAACTAGATTGCTGGAGTGGACTGTTGAGTTTGTCGTTCACTACTGCACCTAAGTAGATGTGTTGTTTGTTAGCTTCGATAAGGTTACGGAAGGAAGGACCAGTCGTAATTTTGAGTAACATTTAATAAACACTTAAATACGACAATTTTAAACACGCAAATCACTTTACAACAAAATATTAACAAGATAGAGCAACAAGAATATCCACAGAGAATTGATAGTCGGTTACTGTTTTCTAAAAGGTACTAAATACGCGTGAGGTAATTATCTATATTGTTCCTATAATTCTCGAACGACGGCACAGAAAATTGCACGGTTTTTTTATATTGCGTCGTAACGCCAGAGATATTTTAATACTTCCGGTAAATCGTAACATTTCCCGTTTTTAAGTTTAAAATTGATATGATTTGATACTTGTTGAGAGAGGTTCGTTGATTTAGATATAGTTTTCACGCGCACTGTATGTTTTCGAATACTTTTTTATGTCGACCGTTCGAGAGTGGTTTTTAGTTCTGTACTGTTTGAGATTGAAAAACTGACCACTTTTAAATTGGTTAATTTTTGTAGATATATCGCAAGTTTTAGGGGGTAGAACTTTCTCTTCTATTTCCGTTGAATGGTGATATTTTTGACATAAAGTTAATTATCCACTTGAGCATGAAGCGATAAATAGGGTCCTGTCAGATAATTTATGTCAATCCATAAAACATTCATTTCGAATAGTTGAGTTTTTACTTTGTGTAAGGGTTTGAAATATTTTCACGGTGCTAATTGAGGATCGTAATCACTCAACGTTATTTGTAGTAACATTTTAATGGTTTTGGAAAAGTTCTATAATCTCTATTTTATAAAGAAACATAAGGTCCTTTTGAACCATTTAAAACTTGACTTGTTGGGTTTCGAGTTGAGCAGGCACTTACAAGGCCAACTATCTTTTATTAATGGGCGTTTACGACCATTAAAGTAAATACTAAGGATTTAAAGTTACAATAGGCATTCAACCAGTCCGAGAATTCAATACAATGTGAAAGCTCTCGTGATTGACTCGTCATCGTGATATATACATCATGTCATATCACAACAGTTATTGTATCAATAATTTGTAACAAAAGAAAAATATATTATGTGTGTTTATTGTTTATATGTCAATGGTTAAAACTATAGATAATCTTGGTTAAGACTACAAATAAACCAAGCAAATCAAATATTTCTTCATCCCCTCCACTTTATTTCCGACTCAATTCCAACTGTTACCCCCTTACAACACATTGAGCATCGGTAAAGGGGGAGGAAAAATCTCAGCTCACATAGAAGTGAGTAAAACAAAAAGAACGCTCGCATTACTGATGTGAGCTGAGTTTATCTGAGATCTCAGTCAAAAAGAACGCACCTATTGGTGTATAAATCAGTAAGAAGCTGATTTTCTCCTTGTAATCTCAAATTCAGTTCGTTCATATGATTTGATAGAACGCTAATTTCCACAGCCATTCACTATTTCCTAAATCGGCACAAGGGTGATGCTTCTCATTCAAAAAAATTTCGATCTCTGCTCGAAATTCAAAAAAGCGCTTAAGAACTTTTCCGCAACTAATCCAGCGTACGGCAGTATGATATGGCAAATCATTTTCTCCGATATCTTCAATAAACTCGCGGAATTGTCGGTTGATGAATGATACAATGTAATACTAATGGTTTTGAACCACCATCATTTTCTACAGCCTTTGACACAAGTGTGACCACTCCTTTATTTTTACCACACATATTTTTGTCTCCATCGGTGGTGATAGATTTCAAGTTTTTCCATCGAAAGTTTTTTTTATTAATGGCATTTTCAACTCCCTTAAGAATATCTGCCCCAGTTGTCGTGCCGTGAATACTATCAATATCAAGAAGTTCTTCATACACTTCATAGATTTTATCGGCTCCACGAATAAAAATCAACACCTGAGCAGTATCTGACACATCCATTGACTCATCCATTTTTGTCAGACAGTTGAGATGATATATTTTCTGCGATGTCTTGCACCCTTCGAGCCACGCTGTTTGCTGACAAACTGACACCTTTCAATAAATTTACTTTTTCCGGGCATATTTCTTCAGCTACTGTAATCAAGCATTATTTTATCATATCTCCATCGGTGAATGGTTTTCCACGTTTTGCGATTTCAAGAGCCACACGAAAGCTGGCGCGAGTCGCAGACTATTGCTCAGTATTTGCTTTGGTAAACAAAGATTGCTGCGATTTCAGTCCACGCTTCAAAGCTTCAAATTTTTCCGTCCGTAATATTCCTGTATATTTAGAGTAATTTTGAAGATTTTTCGATTCATAGTGACGTTTAATGTTACATTCTTTGAGAACAACTATGGTTTCATTACAAAATAAACATAGCGCCTTATTACTGCAATCACAAAATACTGAAAGTTCCATTTATCTTGGAACGTTCTGCATTCACTGTCTATTTTTCGCTTCTTTTCGATACCAACAAATCACACATAAAAACAAAATCAAAATACTTAATTATTATTTTATTTCACAATAGGCAACTTCGCTTCCTTCGCCTTTCCCGCACAAACTGACTCGCAATGGTGCCGCTAGCCTTTTTATACCTATGAAATTACTGCCACCTAGAAATTATCGGAAAAACTAGCCAGAACCAGAACTTTCTCGAACCAATACGGAAATTCCCAAATATGCCACCTGTTAGTGCGTAGCTGAAATAGATAGTACCTAGAGCAATACATATTATCAGTATTCGACACTAGATGTCGTTACGTGTCACAATACACAATCAATAGTAATTGAAATGCAATAAAAGCTTATGTTTGCTTAGGTGGGCAGAAAAATTAAAATTGTAATTGCCCTTGCAACATACCGAAAAAATATTATGGCCCCAAGGCTTCAAAGTTTGGAGACCCCTGGTCTATAAAATCACAAATCCGGTGGGAGGATGTTAGAATTACAATATGTTCACTTTGCTCACTATGTATATAATGAAAATGGTGATTTTGATTTGTCATTTTTGTCAGTTAAAAAATAGAATTGTCAGTAAAAAAGAAAAGAAACTTCACTAGACCCTCAAATTGCATTTTATTTCATATACCGACAAACATTCAAGGCCGAACAAGCGAGTAAATATTAAGGTGGAGCCTAGTGCAACGTTGTCAAAAAGGTATAAACTACTTTCTCCCCAAATCTAACGATTGATCGCGTTTACTATAGATTTTTTATTGACTTGGTTCGTATATCTTTAGTTGAATGTTTTTAATAGCCCTAAATTTTTTTATAGAAAATAATACACTCAACGGCACGAAAAACGGGCACCCCTATAGTTTTTTTATTAATAAGTCTAAATTTTCTATTTTTTTTATTGTAACCTTTGTCAACGGTAGGCACGCATTGGTACATGTTTTTAAAGTATGCTTTCTTCAGAAGATGTTTTAGGAAAGCTTTTATTGCAAGAAAATGACGCCTGTTAACATTAACACAAAGAAAAGAAATTTATTAGCAGTTATACAATTATCATCATAAACACAAAAAACAATTTAAAAAACCAGTATTTATCACTTCTTTGTCTAATTAATACCTCGTATTACCTCCACGAGCCAGTATAATGGCATTAATTATTCTAGGCATACTGTTAATCAAGTTGAATACTTCATTCTGTGGAATCGCTTCATATTCCTCTAAAAGAGCCACTCTGAGCTGATCGAAGGTAAGAGGAGCAGGTATCCGGCTTCGAATTCCTCTACTAAGCATGTCCCAAATATGCTCGATTGGATTTGCCATTTGGGTTATAACTTAGACTAGGAAAGAGAGGGGACGCGTAACTCTCTATGCAAACTGTGGTGACGGTTTTATGCATATTTCAAAGCCGACACCATTTTTTGGTGGTCAATGCTATAGTGAACACCGGAGAGTTTTTTGCGATTATTGAGCGATTAAATTGATTTTAAAGTGGACTTTTGATTTTGTTAAGATGGTTAATTGTTGTGATTACCAGTGTAAGAGTTATAGCAGAAAGAAAGAACCTGAAATTTCGTTACATAGGTAAGTTACTTCTAACTTATTTTTTTGGTAGCTACTTTTTTCTTTATATCTTAAAAAATAAGCTTTTAATCATAAAACCCCACTAGTGAGTTAAAACGTATTTCATAATAAATTCAATTATGTTAGTAAAAAAGACATTACGAAACTTTTTCATTGAAAAATTAACGAATTTATTGTTCAGTTTCTCGGAATTCCTAACACCAAAAGATCATAATAATTACTAATGCCTACAATTTTGATATAAGTTAAATAAATCTATATAGTTTTATTTTTAAATTTCCCATGTATAAAGATTAATTTATAAAATAGAAATTTCAGTCCTTTAGAACTATCATATAACGACAATGAAGTTTATGACTTGGTGGGCATTGGTATCACAATAGTTGACAGCGTTACGAGTCCCCTCTCTTTCCTAGTCTAAGGGTTATAACAACTTCGTTCAAATATACCGTGACAATGCGGGCGTGCATTGTCGTGCATTGTCATGCATTAGTATGAAGTTGTCACCAATAAATGGTGCATATGGAGCAACATAATCTTGTAGCATCTCATTTATGTACCTATATGCAGTCACAGATCCTCTAGGGACTGTAATATAGTTATAATATTATAAAGACTTTTATTTAATAGTTTAATATTTTATCAACAACTTATATCTGAGAATTCTATCTCTGACTGATTCGTTGACATTGACCGTCCATTATTGTCACTGCTTAGGGTAGATTCACGTGACATGTAACAGGGACCATGTACAATTATGTACGCGCCTCTGAAGAGATTCCAGCCCACACCATAACTGAATCCCCTTGAAAAATTATTCTAGGTTTGTAAGTGCATTCGGCATATCGTTCAACTTCTCTTCTCCAGACTCTTTCGCGACCATCTGGGGATCGTAAGCATAATCTGGATTCATCGATAAACAACACAAAGCTCCAGGCGTATGCATTCCAATTTTGATGCTCCCTAGCGAATTGTAATCTGGGTACACGATGTTCTCTGGAAAGTTCTGGTCCTATAGCGGGTCTTCGAGATCTCAGATTAGCTTCATTGAACCTTCATCTAACTGTTCGTTCACTAAAATTTACGTTCCTGACATGTTCAAGGTTCTTTATAATCTCTACAGCAGTTGTATGACGATTTATTAGTGCTGAAAGTATCATAAAACGGTCATCTCGATGAGTAGTTCTTCTCTGGGGACCAGTTCCAGGACGTCGAGTGTAAGCTACCGTCTCTATAAAACGTGTAAATACACGTTGCACGGTACTGCGCGATACCCCAAATCTATTAGCCACGTAAATTTGACTTCTTCCGTCTTGAATAAGAGCAACAGTTTCTGCGCTTAAAGACATCTTGAAATTCACACTAATTGACATAAGCAAGTAATAAACCATAGAACATAATGTAATGTTTTTCTTATTTATTTAAACAGTAAACGGGTGGGATAAACTTTAAACAGACGGTATGGCTACTTACGAATTTATTTAAACACTAAACTACTCACTAACACTTAATTTATATACACTTAACTACTCACTTAAATTTAATTTATATACATACAACCTTAATTTTTAATTTATATCAACACTTTACTGTTCGCTATTTCGGTGTATTCTTGTTTATTTGTGGAGATCACTTTTTAAACTAAACTAACTCTCCATGGTCGGTCCTTTATATATGAGTGCCTTTTTTACTAGATAATTCTAGATTGCGGCTTACACAAAAACAATTGGCTCTCGCATTATCTAAATAAAACTGCTCACGAAAACAATGTCTAGATAAGATAGTCACAACCGTAAACAGTTCTAAGAAATCCCTGCGCATCCGCTATAATTTTAACTTTCATACATGGCTTAGACAGAGTCGGATTCAAGGACTATACCAGTGTGCTGTTTCGTAACATTAACCCCCCCCCCCCCCAATAAATGGAAGTTCCTCCTGGAACTTTTGTGTAGCCGAGGCTGGATGTTTGAATCGGCGACTGGCCCCATTTCTACACATTCCGATCTTATGGAAATAGCAGGGCACCGTCTTCATCGGATACTGATAACGGGGGCTGTAGCTGCAAATTAATATCTGGACACCGGTATCTTGGAAGATAACCTCTACCATGTTCCTGATGACTCGCCAATCCAACTGGTTACTCGCTATCTTAGGCATAGACAGTTTCTTCACGCTGGATTCTAACACATGGTCTCGGAGGTTTCGAAGTGCTTCCCACAAATCGCGGTAGGTAGATCGATCTTGAAATTCATTTTTAGTTACCACGTAGAAGACGTACCGCGAATTATGTTTCAGTGTCAGTGTCTTGCCGGGGGCTGGAATCTGGTCTTCAAGTTTTTCTAATTGCCCGAACTTCTTTCGAAAGACGAATGCCATCCCTCGTGCGTTCTTGAGACGGGCGGGGATGTTGTATGCCAGTGAATAATCTTCCGGGAGAGTGAACAAATCTTGTCGTTGTTCTGAAGTGACTCCATATCTAGCTTTCCCCGTACCTCCACATCCAGACACATCTCGAATATGGTTTACTTCTTTCTCTAGGTCATGGTCTCCTTCGAATGGTGCTAGTCGGTTTTGGTGAACTACTTTTGGTTTTCCGTTGGGGATCTTGCTTATAGGATCCTTTTCTTGATTAAGTATGGACCTTTCCACGATTTTTGTAATTTTAGAGAAAATACTTTTCTCTTCGTCGGGTTGTGTAACCATGTCCCCTTCTTTAAAACCGCCTTCCGAGGCCTGCGTGTCCTACCGACTTTTTATTCTGTCGCTGGAAACTTGAAGATTTGTTCGAACTAATTCATGAATATCGTCCAGCCTTCTTCTCAATTGGATCACGTAGTCTTCTCCTGCAGATCTTCTCCAGGCCGACAGACAAATTCCAGGTCACAAGGAAGCCTCATTTCACGTCCAAACAGGATTTTCACAGGCGTTTCACCTGTGGACTCATTGACGGCAGATCGATAAGCCAATACGAATAGGGAAAGCTACTGGTCCCAATCTCTCTGATGGCTGGATACTACGTTGGACAGGTATTTTCCAATAGTCCTGTTCATTCTCTCGACCATTCCATCTGACTGTGTATGTAGTGCTGTTGTTTTTTTTCATTCCCAGCTTGTCAGAAATCTCCTGGAATAGATGGCTTTCGAAATTTCTTCCCTGGCCACTGTGGACTTCCAAGGGCACTCCATATCGGCTGATAAATTCTTTCACCAATACATCCGCGACAGTTGTGGCCTCTTGATTCGGGATCGCGTAAATTTCCATCCACTTTGTGAAATAATCCATTATAACCAGGATGTATTTACCACCATTTTCTGTCGTCGGAAATGGTCCAGCGATGTCCAAAGCAATCCTTTCGAAAGGGCTTCCAACATTGTACTGTTTCATGGGTGCCTTTCTCTTACGATGTGGTCCATTACTCGTAGCACAAGTCGTACATTTCTTACACCAGTCCTTCACATCGTCGGAGCTGTTCATCCAATAAAACCTTTCACGGACTCGCTGAAGGGTTTTCTTCACTCCCAGATGACCTCCCGATGGACTGTCGTGTAACTTCTTCAGTACATCAGCTACTCTCGTTCTAAGGATAACCAGCTGTCTCCTCATCTCAGAACCATCATCGTTTTCAAGGACTCTTTTCAACAGCCCTTCTTCCAGGACAAGGGAGTCTCACTGAGCCCAATACGCCTTGAGTTTCGGTGAAAATATTGACACTTCTTGCCAGGTAGGTCGCCGATTTTCTTCCTTCCATTGCCGGATCATCTTCAGGTGAGGATCATTCTCCTGATCATCTCTGATCCTGGTGGGTGACCATTCCTCGTTGACTACAGTAGTTCTTGAAACTACAGCTTCCCTAGATTCCGCCTTGTTGCAGTGGGAGCAGTCTGTTGGGCACGGCCGTCTGGACAGGGAGTTGAGTTACAGGAGTCTTGGGGCGCTCAGACGGACTGCGTACGTGCTCTAGCTCGCCACAAATCCGGCATTTGATCTTCTTCGGCGTCTTGTCTGCCATACCTTTCAACAAGTTGACGATCTGGTCAAGTTTATCATCGTCATCTTCTTCCTGCATGGTCCTACCTTTGTTGTAGCGCGAGCTCTTCGTGGCTGCTTTGCATTTAAGAGGTTCTTGGTTCGCAGGAGTTGTAGGACGCTTACACGAACTGCGTGCATGCTCTAGCTCCTCGCCACAATTACAGCACCTGATTTTCTTCGGCTTCTTGTCTACCATACCTTTCAACAAGTTGACGATCTGGTCAAGTTTGTCATCGTCACTTTCTTCCTGTATGGTCCTACCTTTGTGGTATCCGGAAGCCATCGTGGCTGCTTCATATTCAAGAGCAGCAGTCAATGCGTCGACTAATGTTTTCGGATGGGCTAAACGAAGCGTCCTCTGCATATCGGGGTCACGTAAGCCATCAATAAAGGCCTGGATGCCCAGACATTCCATCATGTTCTCTGGTGCTGACGGATAAGCAAATCGAACTAGTCGTGCAACGTCCACCTCATACTCTTGAAGGGATTCATCACGTTTCTGCCTTCGGTTCTTCAACTGGGATTGGTACAAATGTTCTAGATGTTCATGACCATATCGCATGTCCAACCTCTTCTTCAGCTGCTTGAAGTCATCCGTTTCATCCAAAGGTATTGTCTGAAGTACATCTAAGGCATCTCCCCGAAGCGCTATAGTTAGGTTCACTGCTTTCTCCTTATCGGACCAATTATTCACTCTAGCGGCCGCTTCAAACTGTTTCACATAATTGGTCCACGACATTTTTCCATCGAACATTGGGGCCTTGGCTCGGGTAAAACTGCCAATGTCTTCTAACTTAGGGTTTGTTTCTGTCTTGCAAGGTTTCGTTTGCTCGGTCTTCTTTTCTTCCGCTGGCGTGTCTTGAGTTCTTATATCTGTCATCTTTTTTTCTAGCTCCTTGATTTTCTCGTCCATCGTTGTCATCTTATTCTCAATCTTATCGTCCATCGTTGACATCTTATTCTCGATTTCAGATTTTACAGACGAAATTTCATTTTCAACGTCAGCGGCAATGTCGTTTTTCATTAATAAGATATCGGCAGATATATCGTTCTTCATAGCAGAAATATCGTTCATAATAGCAGAAATATCATATTTTTCACATATCAATATTTTCACATTCGTTGAAATCTTCTCTTCCATGGCAGAAATATCGTTTTTCACATTCGTTGAAAGTTTCTCTTCCATGGCAGAAATCTTCTCGTCCATGTTAGCAGAAATTGACGAGAATAAGGTGGAAGCGTAGTCATTAAATAAAACTGTTTCTGGATCAAAGTCATTTTCCAGTGTCACTTTAAGTCTTTCTACTAATTCACTTTTCTTACCGGACGTTCCCAACTCATGATCTTCCAATTCTGCTCTTAACTCAGTTACTTTCAAGTCACATAGTCTCTTGGCCATTTTTACGTAGCAATTTATTTATATTACCCCGCACCTGACACCAATGTAATGTTTTTCTTATTTATTTAAACAGTAAACGGGTGGGATAAACTTTAAACACACGGTATGGCTACTTACGAATTTATTTAAACACTAAACTACTCACTAACACTTAATTTATACACACTCTATTATTCACTTAAATTTAATTTATATACACACAACCTTAATTTTTAATTCATATCAACACTTTACTGTTCGCTATTTCGGTGTATTCTTGTTTATTTGTCGAGATCACTTTCTATACTAAACTAACTCTCCATGGTCGGTCCTTTATATACGAGTGCCTTTTTTACTAGATAATTCTAGATTGCGGCTTACACAAAAACAATTGGCTCTCGCATTTTCTAGATACGACTGGTCACAAAAACAATGTCTAGATAAGATAGTCACAACCGTAAACAGTTCTAAGAAATCCCTGCGCATCTGCCATAATTTTAACTTTCATACATGGCTTAGACATAGTCGGATTCGGGGACTATACCAGTGTGCTGTTTCGTAACAATAAATAAACACTGAACTTAACCTTAAATGTCATTGTGATAATCACAACAATTTAAAAAGTAAATGCATTTTATCAAAAATTATCGGCGTGTCCGTTTTTCGTGCCGGTGAATGTAGATTATGATTTTTGTAACTGGACTAATAAACAGCATTGGTTCGGTCAGGATTATCATAAATGATTATTTGTTGTTGGGAAAAAATGTTGCAGAAAATTACGATTTCTATAAATGCAAATGCGGCCTTGATATTTAATTTTATAATATACATTAATATTAAATATTTGCTGAAACATAAAAAAATTATTAGCATAATACATGCCTGTCATTAGATACACTTAATCATCATTATTTTTACGGAAAATATATAATACTATATGTTTATTATCGAATTGATAGAATTTGCTAAGACATGTTATTAAAATCGTATTAAAGAAAAACTAAACCGGCAACGGTTATAATTAAAAACATAAAGCTTATAAATTTTTAAACAAATTAAGTGTAATCAATAAGTTTCTTCTATTATACAGGTTGAATCAAGACGGGCAGAATATTTTTTACAAACAGTCTATTTCCGGTTGAAATGTACAAAATTTTGTTATTCTAAATGGTACTGTGGATACCGAATAATAGTATAAAGGCGTTTAGTCGCAATTTTCTCTAGTAATACCACACGAGGTTAAATTAAATTCGGAAATTTTTTATAGCTCATGAAAATTTTCAAAACTTTCTAAAATATTCCGAATGTAATTTAACCTCGTGAGGTATTCGGTAAGAAAATTCCGCAACGCAGTTTCGGCACAAATATATTCCTAGCCTATAAATTCACAATTTCTACATAGTTTGGAATGTAAAATAAAAGACGTCGATAGAAGCCGTTCTGATCACGGAAATATTCTGGCTGTAGTCAAAAGTACCGTAATTTGGGGTAACTTGAGACACTGTTTAACTTTAAAGTGAAGTTTACGACATACCTAGAATAACTGAATGTTGAAAAACTATTTAAAAACATTAGTCATATAGGTAACAATGATATGTTAATAGAATATTTCATTTTATTTCGTCATAAGTATTTTTTTAATTTTTTTTAAGTGTGTCTAAGTTACCCACTAGAGTGGGGTAACTTAAGACAGCTATATAAAATCAATGAACGGCTCAAATTATGCATTGTTGGGGTAACTTGGAACAAAGGAAATATAAATAGACAGTGTTATGTTACCGTGAGAGACAATGAAAATATTTTTGGGATCAATAAAAACACAAAGAACTTAAAAAATGTATTTAATAATGATTGATTATAGTAATTTAGCTTTAGTAAATTGCTTTCATTTCTGGTATTGAAAAAATACCTCGTTTATTCAGCGCTGTAGGAGGATTAATGCCACCTACAATATCCTGCCAGCAATAATAGAGTAGTTCATCCTTATGTTCAGGCCATTTCCAGTTTTCTCGTATTGTTTTAGTCATTGCACTTATTGCTGCGCCTTTATCGTCAAGCTTCTCAATGACCCCAGGATAAAAATTTGAATCATAACGAACTATAACAAAACTTCCAACTTGTTTATTGGCTGCAGAGTAGGATGAGAGTAAATACTCTCTTGGTTATTGTCTTCAATATTATCGTCAATATTGTCTTCAATATGGTCTTCAATATTCATAATTTGTTTTGCTCAAAATGGATCCCAGTCATTATCTGAACTGTCTTCCAGAAAAACCTCATTATTGCAACTGTCTTCGTCACTCTCACTGGACTCAAGTACTTTACGTGTCTTCTGCCTTTTCTTAGTTAGTTTTTCTTTATTTAAGACACTTTGATCTTCCACTAATTGTTTTCTCTTCTTTTTTTCTTGCTTTGGGTTGTCTTCCAATATAACGATATCCTCTTTACAGATTCCTCTACCAGCGGAAACATTTAATTTCTTTTTTGTCTGTTTTCTTAAACCATCTGTTTCTTTCCTTCTACATTCTTCCAAATATTCTTGAAATGTAGACACCCAGGCGGTATTGTCATTTTCTTTGCCTTCTTCTACTGCCTTTTTACCTGGAAGTCTCTCCAATATCTCTTCTCGATTTAGTGGAATTAATCCTGCCCCTTTAAGTCCACTCATGACGTGTTTTGAAATATTTTCCTTTCCCATTTCCTCCAGACATTTTTTTAACAAACGAGGAAATGTATCTTTTGGAATAGTTCCACGATTTTTTGCTTTCCATGACTCTAAAGTTTCACACCACTTAATTGTAAGTGGACGGAAAAATGCTACATCTAACGGCTGAGTAAGTCCAGTGCTGTTTGGAGGAAGTAGAATGAAGATAATGTTGTTTTTTTTACATTCCTCTATTATATATGGGGATATATCACTCCCTAAATTATCCCCAATCATAACTTTCTTCCCCTCTTTATCTTGCTTCGAGAAATAGGGCATAGCAATTTTTCTAAACCAGTCTTCGAATATCTCCAAAGTAAACCATCCACTCTTACTCCTATTATAAACTGTCCCCTTAGGTCCACGTTCGGTCCAGGTATTATAAAGATTCTCAGCTTTATATGTCACATATGGGGGGAGAAGTGTCCCTTCCCCGGCAGCAGCAAACATCACAGAAGTGCTCGACTTTGAGAAGTCAATAATCCTTTCAGGATGTCGGCACCCTCTTCTAACAACAACCTTTTTACTGCCAGGGTGTAATATTTGTTTCGTCATAATTAATGACAGAATGAGGAAGAACTCCCTCCATTGACTGGTTTAACTCATCAAAGTACAGATTTATGGCGTTATGGTCGACTTCGGCTCGAGCTCTCTTTATGTACTGGCACATTTTATTACTTAATGTGTTCTGGTGACGCTTCAAGAAAGACATGACAAAATCTGGACCTGACATGTTGTTTTTGAATCTAGATTCATTTCTTTCAGAACGGTCAAGGAAGGCTTTAACAATGAGTCTAATGTTGTATAGTGTGAGGGGGAAGCCCCAATCCCCTGCTGAACATGGACACATTACTAATGCATTCTGGTCAACTTCATGCAAAACAAATGGTCTGCCGACTTTCCCTGTATTTTTCCCTTTTATTGCTCTATTGATAGAGCATCGTGGTATACCAAACTGTTCTTCCGCTTTTCTCAAAGAAAGTCCAGACCTGACAGCTTCCACTGCTTTAACCAGTTGCTCATTCGAGAAATTTCGGTATTTACGAGACCTCAAAACTTTTTTTGGGTTTGAACCATAACTGACCGGAAACAATGAAAGTCTGATTAGTAGGTAGGTTGGTACCAAGATTTTATAGTGCATAATTTGTGGTGGGGTAACTAGAGACAGTTGTCTCAAGTTACGCAATTAAGGTCAGGTTGTGAATTTATATTTTGTAACAACCATAAACTTGGCAACGCCGCAATGAAATTTATGATATATCACAATTAATATTAGAGGAGAATTTCTACAACAATTACTTGTTTTCAGATATTAGTCATAAAATTATAATATAACTTATATAATATAATGAAATTTGACAGTTTCAAAGTTGAAGTTTAGTGAAAACTGATGAACTTACCTTAGATAGTATAAAAGAATTTAATTATTAACAGTTGAAAAAACCACGTTCCACACCTCTTGCGAACAAAACAACACCACCCATGTCAACAGGGTTGCCAACATTACGAAAAATAATGGTGTCTGCAAATTGTCTCAAGTAACCCCATCGTCTCAAGTTACCCCAAATTACGTTATTGAAGATAATTTTTATCGACTTCGTACTACTGTTCATAGAGTGCTAAAACAATTATTTTCACGAAATTAATTTGATTCATGTAAGCAAATTTTTTTGATCCTTGATGATGTCCAAAAAGACACAGAAATAATTATTAGGAGTGTTGTAGGAAAACTTTCAGTTTCAGGTGAAACACAAGGGTATGTAAGGTGTTAATGGAAAAAACGCTACATAAACAAATAATGTAAATGCATTTCTATGGGGTACGCATCTAACAGTAAACAACAGTGAATCATGTTGTAATGAATAATTAATGTCTTGTTATTTTTTACCATGTATTTTATATAACTTTCGTTGCTGCGCCTACCATACACCCAAAAATATTTCTTACTATTTAAAAATATTTTGAACGATAAAATAAAACAATTTAATTTGTCTAAAACTTCATTATATTTGAACTAATGTTCAATTTAAACTTGTGACGCATTTCGCTTACACAGTAGCTTTATCAAACTAGTGAAGGTATACAGTGCATAAATACGGAATTCGACGAATATTAAGAAAAATGTTGAACAAGTTTACCTGGAAATTCATTCACTACACTCATTCCTAAACAATATTCTAGGTAAATAGGTTTAATAAGGGAGAATTGTTGATATCTATTTGGTCGTTAAGCTTACCCGAATATTTGTTTTTATTTATCTCAAGAGCTTCTAAAAGATTCAATTTAAGTTCTACATGTAAAATTTCAAAATTTAGGGCGAAAGTGTTTTGGTTTTCTAATAAATGATTTGAATAGTTAGAATGTAATTGTCACTCTCAAATTCTAGTTTTAAAATTTCTAAAAGTTCTACCGATATAAATTTTATCACAGTTGCCATTACTACATTTAAAGGACCCCGCACCCCTTATATGGGAAAATGGATCTCCGTCAAATTTCTTGAATTTTTGATATATTGTTGAATTGATCATTCTAGTGAAATATTTCAATGGGCACAACTCGGTCCTATGACTAGTTTTCGAGATAAAGGGTGTTGAATATGAGAAATATTCACTTTTCATTACTCCGTTATGATTTAGTTCTGATGTATCTTTGGTGGTATTATCATTACATTCTTGTATGACAAATTCATTTCCAAACCTTTTCGTATTACAGGGCCATTTCACTTGATAGTAATGCTATTTTGAGACTTTCATAATTTTGTTGTTTTATAAAGAGAAAATGCGAAAAATATTGAATTATCACATAATATTATAAATTCATTTCATCTTTCATCATAATTCATACAAGGTGATTCACGAATATAGAAAAATAACGAATTTTGGCTTTTCGGACACCTTGTAGTAATAAACCCACCGAAAATGACAAAATTCTCGTGAAGGATGTTAAATGATGTGTTTCATCATATTCTGAATCGTAGAAAATTGAACTCCCCATGTAACTCATCGACTTCTAAAATGTTGTCTACTTCACCATCTCTACGGATTGTATCTTGGCTATATAACGCAGCCAGGTGTAAATGATATGTTCCAGTAAGTGATTTTAAATATTCAATATCAAGGCGAGGGAACGATTGAATATGAAGTTGATTCAAACGAATCCATCGACCATTCCTAGTACGGAGGTTTACAGCTTCAAATCGTGCCTGAACAATATTGACATAATCGGAATCAACTAATATTTGTGTGGCCGTTCCAGGCATATTTATCAAAGGATGGAATTTATTTATAAGAGCACCAGTAATCAGGTAATAATCACGTAACTTCGTAGCATGTATTGCTGATATGGGTTGACACAAAAATTTGAAAATTGACTTAAAATGTCCATTTCTAGCTTCTACAACCTATTTAGTAGTGGTTAGTAAACGTCCTGATTGGCTTCATTTGTCGTTAATTGCCTTTGATTCGGCGGTAGAAATGGTGGCATATAGCAATGTAAGCCAAGTTCTTGTAGACTATTGATTGAATTTCTTTAGCCTCTATCGACTATCACAATATCGCCTTCTTGAAACATGTTCTCATTCCATTCAAATCCTTTTGTAAATCTTGATTTAGAACAATCGCATCATTATTCCTAGCATCTGCGAAGTACGGCCCGTTGATTGCTAAGATATATTCATGGGGGGCAACTATGATCTCTGGTTTGACCAAATGTTCATTCTTGTGGAAACAGTATAATTGCCTCAATACTCGAAAGTTACTGCTCTTTTCTATTTTATTGTAAGTACAATCTATATAAACTATTGCTTTGGGAATGTCTGGTGTGGGATTGTACAGTTGATTCGTATAAAGGGATACATGACTGTTTATATAATTTTCTCTTGTTATCGAATTAAATCCAATATTATTTGCTTCATTTTGATCAAAAAAATGTGAACAAATGTTTTTGTTCGACATTTCTTCTATTGCCACCTTGTTCAATAATATCGCAAAATTCTATTAATTGTCGAAAACTATTTTTTTAAAATAGATGTGAGCTCCTTAAATTCGTTTTTAGTGAAACAATTAATATCCTCTCAGTTACGGAGTGGCTTGTTTCTATAAGCAATTGTCCTCATTATTTGAAGAATATGTTGAAGATTGGAAATTATGTATGATTTATTCACAAATTTCAAACCTCCTTGCAAGTAAACCTTGATGATCAAGATGGTGACCACAAATCTCAAGAAATCTAGGACATAGATATCAGAAGCAACAAAAATATCCACTCTACATTCTAAACAAAGTCTTTGAATATTTTGACGAGCATTACAAATAATGCACACACGACTTCATTCGCGGGATAACACATTGAGACGAAAGCAATTCGGGTTATTTTCCATAGCAATAATGACATTCATCACTGTGTTATTACAACTGAAACATATTTTTGTATCATCCTGAATATCAATAGTTGGATTTCCCGCAGCTTTTCATCAATATGTCGCAATTTGCAAAACATCAATATTATCTCCTCTATTCAAACGCATTGAGAGTCTAGGAATAACATTTCGGTCACTCTATTTGCGAAGGCCATATTGTTCAACAAAGTTCAACAAACACTGAAAATCACATAAACTTGAACAGTACAAAAAACTTTAATTAGTCTAATAATTCAGAAATAGTTCTTGAACTTTATGACATCAACAAGAAAACGACTATTAACATTAGAATTTTGTTGATTTTATCCTATTTGAATTGTTCTCCATACCTACTACGAGATAATAGGAATAAGTATATTAATAAGTGGTGCTATGTAGGTATTCGAAGATAATTCAGATAGCGTTTCAAATACAAGAAAAAGAAAGAAAAACGTTCTCGAAAAGGTGGGAATATACATATTGTATTATAGAGTGAAAATTCGAAATAAGGAACTTCTGCGAATGTAACAAGTATAATATGATTTCTGAGAAACAATTCTCTATTGAATCGCCTTCTAGACGATGCTGCAAATATTAATTCGAGTCGTGGCTTTTTTTCGAGGGATACGGTATGCTATGGTACGATATTATTACTGATCTATACAAGCCCGCCGAAAACAGGAGTGAAAATATAGCAACGGGGAAATGTACAGATCTTAGCTTTTTTCACAAATTCTTCGCCTTGTATATGAAAATCACGTCATAGGATTCCGTTGAAAATTTTGTACGATATGAATGAAAGTATTTCGAGTTCTCCCATGAAAAAATATCGCTACCTTTTGGGACTCTCTTATGAGATATAGGGTGATGAAAAAAATCAAGGTTTTTATTCAATAAAGTATACGTAATTTTTCAAATTGACATCATTCGACTCTGTATACGATGAAACACGTCATTTAACCTCCTTCACGAGCATTTTGTCATTTTCGGTGGGTTTATTACTACAATGTGTCCGAAAAAACAAAATTCGTTATTTTTCTATATTCGTGAATCACCTTGTATGAATTGTATCAACTGTGATAAAAGATGAAATGAATTTATAATATTATGTGATAACTCAATCTTTTTTGCATTTTCTCTTTATAAAACAACAAAATTATGAAAGTCTCAAAATAGCATCATTATCAAGTAAAATAAATCGCCCTGTAATACGAGAAGATTTGGAAATGAATTTGTCATACAAGGATGTGATGATAATACCACCAAAGATAAATCAGAACTAAATCATAACTTGGGAGATACGGAGTGATGAAAAAAGAATATTTCTCATAATCAACACCCCGTATCTCGAAAACTAGTCATAGGATTGTGATGCGCCCATTTAAACATTTCACCAGAATGATCAATACAACAACATCAAAAATTCAAGAAATTTGACAGAGTGCCATTTCCCATATAAGGTGTGCGGGGTCCTTTATAAACTCCTGATTTGTTTAATTTTGAAGATTTAGATTTGTTATTTTTAATGAGTTTGAACAAATTGTAATCAGTTTTAAAGCAAATATTCAAGTTTCAAAAAATGATTCAATTTTTAAGGATTGTGCTCCAAAGTATGTTAAGCTTTTAAATTGTTTATTTTTATTTTTATCAGAAGGAAGTACTTGTTATAAAGTATGTTTTATCTTTCTTTATCTTTTTATTTATAATATTGTCAATTAAATTTGAATCGTAATTATTATTAACTGCTATTTGTTTTATGATATTCAGTTCTTTGTTGTAATTATTAGTATTTAATAAGACTGTTAAAAGTCTGTGTATCATACTATTGAAAGCTGTTAATTTATGACTGAATGGGTGGACTGAACTATTATGGATTGTAATGTCTGTATGTGATGGTTTATGAAATATAGAAAAATCATGTTTATTATTTATATTTGAAATTGTAAGGTCTAAAAAGTGTATGGACTTATTTTGCTCAAGTTTTATGGTAAATTTGATATTTTTTTTATGGGTGGGAAAACCTTCAAAAGGCGCTTGGCGTAAAAGTTGTAGGTTGCCAAACAGTGTGGGATTTGTACCTCACTAAAAACCCACCCATAAGGAGCATCGACTACTGGGGTCATTAGCTCTTGATCATTAGCTCTTGTTACTACATTTTATATATGTTACTACATTTATATTTTCAAATTTTGTCGAATAGTTTGATGCACTTCATATATTCTAAGGTGTTCTTTATATTTTCGTTATTCAGGTTCTCTTCGAGTTGGAGTTTTATGTCATATTGATGTCTTTGCGGATTGAATGTGTGACATTCATTGATAACATGAATTACTCACATAATCACATTACACTGATCACAAATTGGTGCTGGGTCGCCTTTCAGAAGATGTTGATGGGTGAGAATTGTGTGTCCTGTACGAAGTCTAAATGCTTTAATATTATTATGAATTCAGTTAATGTAAGTAATGAAGCTGTCTAGTTGTACCGGTGAAGCTAGAGCTAAAATGTCGTCCACATATCGGTACCAGTACATAATTTTTTTTTATAATTCGCGTATAAAAGAGACTTCATTATAACATTGTTTACAGTGTCACAATGAAGCTCTTTGAACACTGTTATAGTAATTTTTAGTGTACAGTTGGTTATTGTATTTAGTTATATTTTTATTTGACACTTGACTTTAACCTTGACACAAATTATAAATAAAATGGTCTAGCGTTGTTCTAGCTAGCAAATTATTATATTAAAGGTAAATTCGAATGATTTATATATTAAAAATATTAATGAATAAAGTACGCTAACGTTTATTTATCAATGATTTGTCATTTGTTTATTTTTATATTGTATAGGATCAATAAATAGGTATACAAAACTTTCGATTTTTAGGATAAATTACCAGATATCTATGTGATGATGTATTACAGAAATAATTCTGTTCATGATATAATATAAATAGATAGCAAGAGCATATACGAAGAAGCTCTTTTTTAAACAAATAATCATCACTGTTTGCTTAAATGAAAGTTTGTTTACAATTTACACAATTATTCGGTTATAATATGTCAAAAGTCAGAAGTGCTGAATAAAATCATCTGTGATCTGACCAATTAGGAATCTACAGAATTGCCAACTTAAATTCAAACCACTCCTCCTAGATTAAAAACAGGGATTATATGAAATTATATTTTATTTAAATAATTAAATAAATGCGAGTTATAAAAAATATTGTGTAAAACTTGTGCAACAATGACTTTCTGTAGTAGTCGTGATTTGCACAACTCACCGCTTCGCGGTTCGTTGTGCAAACTTCACTCGTACTACAAAACGAGTGACACTTGTTTTACAAATAACTATTATCGCCAACGGTCAGTAAGGCCGTAAATTATCAGATTGATTTCCGGAAGTAAACAAACACTTTATTTTACCGTTAAATAAAGTACTTTGACAGTAATTGAAAATCATCTGTCAGTGTCACGCTTCTCCCTATATTACGGCTCGATAATAGTTTTCTTGTGATTTATTCATAACTAATTATGGAAGATATTCAGTGCACGCCTCCTGAAATTTAATTTAAGTCATTAGAGACGTCTTTAGAACTACTGCCAGAAAAATCCAATGTAAAATACAATCGCCAGTACGACATTTTTATAGAGTGGTGCAATAGACACAAAGTTAGGAAATACAGTGAAAACGTGTTATTGGCATATTTTTCCGATTTATCAAAGAAGTATTGTTCTTCTTCAATGTGGTCCTATTATTCCATGCTTAAAGCAACCCTTTCAGTAAAGCAAGACGTCAACATAGGTGAATATATAAAACTTACAGCTTTTTTAAAACAAAAAGCAAGGAATCATGTGCCAAAGAAATCCAAAACTCTTTCACAAGAAGAAATACTTAAATTTTTACTAGATGCCGCGGACGAAATCTACTTGATGATGAAGGTAATTTGTAGAAACTTTTCAAAACCAAAATGATACAATGTAGCATTTTTTAGATTTGTGTTTCATTTGGAATTGCTGGAGCTTTACGTAGTGAAGAACCTTTGAATTTAAAAGTATGTGACATAGAGCAGAAAGAAACAATTCTGGTTGTGCATATACCCAAAACAAAAATCAACAAGCCTCGTTTATTTGTAGTCACTGAAGAATTTGAAGGAAAAGTAAAATCCATAGAAATATTGAATAAATGTTTCTCTCTGCGTCCTAAGCACACGTCTCACGATCGATTTTCCTAACCTACAGGAACGGTGAATGTACTGTTCAGCCAATTGGAATTCATACTATCGGAAGTGTTCCAAGCAAAATTGCGAAATACCTGTTTCTGCCAAAACCATAAATTTACACTGGACATTGTTTCCGTCGAACATCCGCCACTATCTTTGCCAACGTAGGCGGAAGTAAAGAAAATTTGAAACGCCACGGAGGGTGGAATAGTGAGACGATTGCAAAGTCCTATGTTGAAGAATCTGTGCTCAATAAAACAAAAATTGCGAAAAGAATTTTAGGCGATGATCGAACTGACAACACAGGTATCACCAATTCTAAAAGAGAAGATTTGCACATTTTCAATATAGATAATAACTAATAACCCTCAAACGTTTTCGGTTGGAACTCCTTCCATTTTAGGTATTAATTTTTATAATGTTTCAGGGTGTACGTTCAATTTCAATATAACAAATAAACAGTAGATTTGTTCTATATTTGCTGTTAACTTTGTCATAATAAAATGCAATGAGTGCTATCTCAGTTTTTTATATTCTGAATTCATAACAGTCGGCGATAAAATTTTGTATGCACCACGTCAGTAAAGTGTCTTTATCCAACTCACCTGTTATTCGCCTCGCTGGCTCGTCTCATAATTTCAGACTCGTTCGATAAAGAATCACATTACTGCCTTGGTACATTAATAACTATTATTAAGAGGGTGTTTATGAATTATTTCTTCTATATTATCCATGAAAATTTCTGCTAATAGGGGGCTGAGGGGTTGCCCATAATAAAACCATCTTTACTGCTATAAACCCCTCCATTGAAATGAAAATAATTTTGATTTAAACACACTTTTAATAAAGTAATGATATTAGAGTGAATTATAGTATTAACATTATTGTATGTGAGCAAGTTATCAACAAGAGTTATTTATAGTTTCTTTATGAAGTATATTAAGGAATCATTTTGTCACATCGAACGATATGAATTTAGAATATAGGGTAGTTTTATATCTAGATTATTATTAAATAATTCCGTTGAGTTTTCAACTGAAAATTGAGGTTTGAATGAACAATATGAGAATCTTTGAAATTTTAAATGAAGATGCTGTGAAAAAAGAAACAACTGTTCTAATTGGGCACCCCTCTTTATGAAGTTTAATTAATGAATAAAGTTCAGGGTGTTGTGGATTGGGTAAAAATAATTTATATTTTTCTTTATCGTTAATTTTGTTTTAGCGTTATCTACTGTTAATTTTATTTCCTTCTGAAATTTATTAGTTGGGTCTTTTTTAAGGGTTTCAAAATTGCCTGTCTGCATAAAACTGTTGGTTTTTAATATATAATATCTTCTTTGGGTAATACTATTACCGTATTTCCTTTATCTGCTTTTATGAAATATAATGAACTTTTAAACAAATTAAATTGTTTCATTTCATCGTTCAGTATGAATATTCATCAAGTAAAAGCTTCATCTATCAAGATTGCATTTATTCATCTCCAATTCATCAAATAAGAAACGCCATGAATATTAAACCTAGTTAGTTTATAAATTAGCCAAAGTTTTGGCTATTTTATGTAACAAGATATTATGGATTTTATATTAGCCATGTTCCCTTGGATAGTTTATAAACTAACCAGCTATTTTGGTTTTCTTAATAATTTCAAGTAAATTAACCAAGACTGTTGGTTAGTTTGCAAAATAGTTGCTTTCAGTGAAAATTGCGTCTATCAAAATAGCCAATGATTTGGTTAGTTTATAAACTATCCAAATTTGCATATTAGCCGTAACATATACACCACATATAATGTATAAATATCTATTATAAACTTTTTTAGATATTTTTTTATTAAAAAATGCATAGTTGCAAAACCGGTATACCTAGTAAAATGTTGATCTCCCAGACAAAATAAAAAAATATCGTGTTGTGATGGTTATACTAGAAGGTCAAAGCTAATTTAATGATATTATGTTGATAACTAATTTTCTGCATACAGGGTTTATTAGAAAGTGACGAATTTAAATTGAAATATATTTTTTTAATAGACTAATTATTTTTAAGTGGAAAATCGTTTTCGTGATATCAGCATGACATTTTTAGGAAATAAAATTTAATTATTTCAGTGCCATAGTTAGTTAAATTGAATTGTCGTTTTATTTAATTAGGTTTATGTATGTCACTGTCAGATTCAAAATTTGCATGAACTTAACTTTTAATACACGTTTAACCTGACAGAGTTGTCATTAGAACAATTTGCAAACAGCATAGATAGCAGGATAGACCAAGTAAAAGAGTTGTAATTTTGGTAGTTGTTATTTTGAAAACTTTATAGTAATTTTTAACTAGTCACTAAACCAGCGGCTTTTTTGGTGAATGCACCCTTTTGGAAAGCGAAATTCTTGACGGATCCCACGGACTTAGGATCTATGGACTACTAATCGGATGTTCGGTGTGACTCCTTTACTGTGATCGCCATGTTGTGCGAATTTTAAGTTGGCCGGCCTGAGTCACGTGATTTGTACAGGACCGGTTTAAACAATAAAGTAGAAATCATTTGTGTTACACTTGATAAGATAGGAAAATATGAAACGGTGAGAGAAAAAAGTACACTTTATTAGTTACACTAGATACTACATATTATGTATCTACCTAAGTTGGGATTATGGAAAACCAAATATAATTTTTTTAAATCGTGTACGAGGATTTTAAAAAAATATGAATTGTGTGAAAAAATAAAGTGCTTTTATTTTTGAAAATAACAGTAAAATTCTTATTCAAATTTAATTAATCAGGAAATAAAAAAAGAACAGTTAATTTTAATTTAATTTAATCACGTGCAAGTCCAATTCACATAAATACAATGTGGAAATATAAAAAAAATGCTACAATAACAAAAAGAGAAAAATATGTAAAACTAGAACAGGATAGAACAATTGAGACATGCATAAAACTTATCTATAAAACAAAAGGAAAAACCTAAAGTATAGTATAAATCACAAGAAAAAAGCAAATAAAGTAAGAGGAGTGATAACACATCAAACCAGCAATAAAGTGGAAACTCCACCAAATGTTTTTTGAACTTGAAAGTGGACACATCAAAAATTAAAAATCCATCTACAGAATTTGCTAATCTAAGTGTCCTAGGTACAAAAGTATTCATTACATAGTTGTACCTATGAAATGCGACATGAAACGTTTGTAGCTGCCTAGAAAGACGAGGAGGGACAACTAAACATATTTTAGACAGACGCTTGAGACTATCACAAATACCATTTACTATGTTGAACAGCTGTATCAAATCTTTTTGCCTTCTGCGAACCTCCAGAGTAGGAATGTTTAAAAAACGTTCTAAGAAATCATAACGAAGGTAAATGTGGATCTTAGAGGCAATGTATCTTAAAAAATTGTGCTGAACAGCTTCAAGTTTCGCTTTATATGTAATATAATGAGGAGACCATACTGGTGAACAATAATCAAGATAAGTTCTGACCAGTGAGCAATATAGAGATCTAATAGCAGTGATGTTAGTAAAATCAGAAGTGGTTCTCCTTATAAAAACCAACATCTTCATAGATTTTTGAACAACAACGGTAACATGAGACTTATAATTAAGTGTGGAGTCCATTATAACACCCAAGTCCTTAGTTTGAGAAGAACATTTTAGAGTTTTATTATTATTATTGTAATCCTAGATGAGACCCTTGGGGAATTCCAGAGGTTACTGGAAAAGTATGAAAATATTAATGAGTAACTCTGACCATTTGTAAACTATTCGTAAGATAATCGCTTAGCCATTGTAATACACGACCGTCAACACCATAAAGAAAAAGTTTATGTAGCAAGAGCTCATGATTAACCCTGTCTAAAGCTTTAGAGAAATCAGTGTACACAGAATCAATCTGCAGACCCCGTTCCAAACCATCAGACAAAAAGTCAACATATGTGAGTGAACCTTTTAAAAGTGAAGCCAAATTGTTGTGATGTCATAATACTCAACAGTCATACGTGAGATAATCTAAAATAATACTCTCAACGACTTTGGGAATTATGCTAAGGATTGATATAGGACGATAGTTTGAGATGTCTGATTTTCTACCCAATTTATACACTGGAGTGACGTATGAACTTTTCCAATAATCTGGAAATTCGCAAGTTTAGATAATTTTGCATAGATGTTCGAAATTTCAATATGATAAGCGGATACATTTGCCATTGAAGAAACCTGAACACCCCGCACAGCCAGAGGTTGATTTGAATAAACTGATGAGAAATGTTTAGCAAATAGATTTGCAATATCATTCCCGTTATCAGCAGTAAGGTCCCCAAGAGTCATTTCAGAAGGTATACAGGGTTTACAAACTTCCAAAAAAACTTAACATTATCTGTAACACAATTTTCAGAATATAGAGAAAATGTATGTTTTAGTTCGGTTAATAATCTGTTCAAGGATTTTATTTTTAGTTTTCGCCTCCCGCTTGATTTCCTGCAAATTTTTAGTTTACTTCTGCATACTCTTCACTGCCTCTTCAAAAGTGAATCTTCTCTCTCAATTTTATATTGGTATCTTCAGTGGAAGGTTTGCTGAGAATAGTACATTTCTTTAGACTAGTTAAACTTTGGTACTAAGGCATTATATGAATGGTAGCAAAATTTATATAAATAAACTACATATTACATTTTGATGTTAAAGAAAATTTGATATTAAACTCACCTATACGGATGAAATAATTGTACCATCCGTACTATATTAGAAGAATGAGCAGATGGAGACGAGTCTGAATCACTCCGTTTTATTGGAGAAAGTTTTGTCGGAGATTTTGGTGAACTACTTTGAGGTGAATCAACACTTTCCAGCTTGCTGCTATAATTAAAAAAATATTTTTTGATTCTTTGTGAGTACTAAGTTAAAATCAACATACCATGTAGGTGGAGGTGAGCTAGGTAAATAACTTTTCTCCAGGTGATCTACTTCAAAACATTGTGGGGTAGTTTTAGGGTTGGAATTGTCCCTATTCTTAAACGTTTCCGTTCGCCTGCCACTTCAAAATTGGTTTGTCCATAATGTTCGGAGCACACTCTTTCATAGGCAATATTATAAGCTGGATCTTTTCCAAGCACTACCAACCAGGACCTTTTAAGCGTAACTGGAGAAAAACGCAAATGTAAATTAACTTACATACAAAAAAAATCATATAACTTACTTATGAAATGTTACACCGTCTTTCAAACGAGAAACGTAAGTAGCGTTAGAGCAACCTCGTACAAAACAGGAAGGCATTTTAGCACAGTTTGTAGCTAGTCTCCTAGAGTTCTAGATCTTACAAATAACACTATACTATTAACTACCTTACTAAAATAACACTACTTATAAATGTAATTAAACACTATTAATTTGTAATAAACACGAATATAATCCAAAAGTTAACACACAAATATCAAACTAGCGCTTAACTCAATAAAATACAATGCGAAAATTGCGAAATGTGACCTGATGCCACTCCTGACGCTGTCACAAATCAGTCAAATCACGTTGCAACAACGGGACAAAGGAAACAGAAATTGACAGAACGAAAATGTCTCGTCAGTTGATCCAGCTAAATTCTAATTGGTTAATCAATTCTATTATGCTGTCAATTATCTCGCGCAACCAACCAACGTTCAATCCTCAATATCAAGAAAACGCATATGAACTGTAGCTTCTTAATACCAACTTAAAGTTAGCACAACATGGCGGCCATGTGTAGGCAAAAAGAGGAGTCATTTCGGATATATGGGAAACAAATACTATTAGAAGTCCATGGATCCTAAGTCCGTGACGGATCCCTACAATAAAACAATTGTTTTTGAAAATGTATTCTTTATTAATAAGCATAATAAAATACTATATAACAAGTATAATAATAGAAGATGTTAAAAAAGAAAAAATCTAACTAATGGGAGGTATGTTTGTTGTTTTTCAACAACTGGTTGATGTCAGGTTTGATAAAAGAAAGTTGAAGTCTCATATCAGAATCGGCGTCCATTCTATTGAGGTATTTTGTTTTCGAGGCTGCATAGGTTAAGAATCCTGTTTCGAACAAATATGTTGTTGGGAACGGGAGAAGACTATTCAGGGCCATTTTGGCAAGTGTTCAAATTCCACAGCCATTTGAACAGAAAAATTAAAATATTACTATTTAATTTCAAGCTTTAAAAAAATCCGTTACGCTTATTGCATATCGGCATAAAGGCTCTGATTGGCCAAACATTTACGCAAGACCATTTGTCGGATGAACTGTGTCGCATTTTATTTATTCATTAGTCCAATTCACGTAGTAACTCACTAGATTCACGTCATAAACAATCATCGTTGCAACCACACCTGTCAAAGTTCAACACACGAATTTTCAGCAAGTTTTAAATATTTTACCTACGACCACCCCTGTAAGTAGTCAAAAACACACAGTCGGCAATCAATGTAAGACGTCTATTACGCACAGTAAAACAAAACGCACGGCTGTAAAGTAAATCGCACGGCTTCCATAGCAACTGTCAATAGACGTAGCCATTTAATTCAAAATGTATTACTTAGATATTTCACGTTGAATTTTATTCTATATATAAATGGTAGATAACATTTATTAGATATGAGATTGCATTTAATACTAAGAGTTATTTGGAATTATATGATAATTGGTTCCGTTTCATTCAATCCGCATCTTTTAGCTGTCTGAATGTATCTCATATTAGTAAACAATAGTATATTATACACCAAGCGACTAAAGTGGCCCATTTAATCCCGCGGGTGGTGTTTGATTCCTGAGGGAAGTAATCCACCTAAGGAATTAATGTCACTTCAGTCGAGATGTGTATACGCTATTTTATGCAATTCCGGTAATTCTACATACATTTTTAATAAAAATAAATACTACTTAGGACGAACTTTAACGAAACTTGGCTGGGCATCGAGGAGCGACTTTTATAAAACTTGGCTGGGCATTGAGGATGTACGTTTTTATTTGTACTTTAAATACCTTAATAAGATCATAGACACAAGTACAAGTGAGTCGTAGGTAAAGTATAGTACGTAACTCGTGTTGTAACGCATTTTACGCACTCACGGAATTACGCACTCGCCACTACGCGGCTTCGTGCGTAAAATGCTTATTACAACACACGTTACGTAATATACTATTATTTTAACATTTTAACAATAAAGATTCCTTAAATACTTGATTTCGTATTGTATGTTTAAGAAAATTTATTAGTGACCAATTACAGTGATAATAAAGAATGTTGAGTTATCCATGATCGCTTCATTTAAGAAGACCTAATTTTTAATCAAGTAAACAATCCAGTACCTTGAGCAGTTGCACTTGCATCAAACAATTTTACAACTAATTCGCTAAAATTGTTTAGCAAGCGTTGTTTATTCATCACAAATTCTGTACCAAAGATCGTCGAGAGGCGTCGTTTTGAACATCCAATAATCTAATTTTCTTTTGAAGGCAGTTATTTGGTTACAGGCCAGGAACACTGTTGTCTGTTTACCTTGCAATGATAAATTTAATTCGTTGTTTTTTAAAGATATCCACCATAAGAGACAGACGGAACAACCAAGTTTTATCATACAAACGATATTTCAAATTAAAAGAAGTATCTGAAAGAAACATTTGTAGCTCGGCTCTAAGTTCAAATAACCTTGTTAAAGTTTTACCCCGAGACAGCCATCGCACTTCTGTATGGAGCAGCAGTGTTTTATATTTGCTGCCATAATCTTCACACAATAATGAGAACAATCGAGATTGTAGTGGTCGTGATTTGATAAAATTAATTATTTTTACCGCTTCATCCATAACTAATTTTAAAAGTAACGGCACTGTCTTCATCGCAAGTGCTTATCTATACAGGATTCAATGACTGGAACTACAATTAGGCGCTTTATTTTTTATTAGTGACACTGCTCCTGCTGTTTTACCCGTCATCGCCTTGGCCCCATCTGTACAAATGTCAATGCAATTGTTCCAACTTAGATTATTTTCTTCAAAAAATATATTTATTTACGATGAAATAAAACAATATAATTTGTTTAAAACTTCATTTATTTCAACTAATGCTCAATTTAAACTGGTTGACGCGTTTCACAAACACAGTAGCTTTCTCAAAACGAATGAAGGTAAAATTTAAAATGTTTTAATATATACAGTGCATAAACACAGAATTCTATTTACTAATGTTAACAGAGGTACTGAAAGAAATTACCTGGAAATTCATCCACTACAAACATTCCTAAGCTATCTGCTAGGTAAAAAGGTTTAATAAAGGAGAGTGATTGATATATATTTGGTCGTTAAGAAGATTACCTGAATATTTATTTTTGTTAATCTCAAGGGCCTCTAATAAATTTAAACTAAAGGATTCACCGACTACATGGAGAATTTCAAAATTTGGGTCGAAAATGTGTTGGTTTTCTAATTAATGATTTGAATAGTTAGAATCTAATTTTTTGTTGTCATAGCTACAACATTTGTGTTGTAAAATTATACCTTCATTCGTTTTGAGAAAACTACTGTGTTAGTGAAACGTGTCAACCAGTTTAAATTGAACATTAGTTCAAATAAATGAAGTTTTAAACAAATTATATTGTTTTATTTCCTCGTTCAGTATGGATCTTCATCAAGTAAAAGCCTCATATATTCAATATATTTATTTTATTAAAAATTTCTTCACCGGTAGTGTTTGTGGGCAGCAATGAACACATAAGCATGTCTTCTTCAAAAGTACTTTCATATGGATATCTCGTGATAACCAGCAAGATAGCCAGACCAGCGACATCAGTCGACTCATCCATTTGCAAGACGAATCGTGTTTTTTATAGACGTGTAATTAGTTCTTGTTTGACGTAGCTTGCAAGATCATAAATTCGCCGTGAAACAGTATCGTTTGATAGCGGCACAGTAGAAATATGCTTTGCAAATTTTTCATCAAGCATACATTTTATGATGTCTAACACACATGGCTTTGTTAAATTCTGAGCGATAATGTGTGCTTCACCTGCTTGTGCAATGCGATAGCTAACTGAATATGATGCCTCTGTGGCCTTTTCATTGATAGTTTGGGTTACAAGCATCATAGTTTTTTGACTTTCCAATAATTGTTCTTTTTTACGTACAAAAAATTCTTTATTCTTGTATTTAGACTCGGAGTGTACAGTTTCCAAATGTCGGCGCAACTTGGCAGGAGCCATGGAACTATTAGGAAGCAGTTTACTACATAACTTGCAGAGAGGTGAACCGTTGAAATCAACAAATCCGAAACTGATATATGATTCATCATACTTCCTTTTTTCCGCCTTTGAAACCGTGGAGCTTGACGTCGTTGCATCATCGTCTGGATCGGCAATTGCTGTATACTCCGCGCACACTGCTTTTGAACATTCGGCTTCGTTAGACGTTTAACGCCTTTAAGCCAACATTCCATTCTTCTTTATTAATAATGTTACTGCGTAGAAGAGTTTAGTCCAAAGAAGAAATGTACAAAACTGATACAATCAGAATACAGCAGTAGAACAATACCTAAGCACTTCGTTTGAAATTCGCAATTCGCTAGCTAGCTTGTTAGTAGCTAGGTACTTATCGCTCCGAACTAGTGATTCGCACGATGTATCGATGTTTCAAAAACATCGATTTTTGTATTTCGATGTTCGATGTTTATATCGATGTTTTTTTATTCCATATTTTTAGGCAACATCGAAATTTTTTGCGATTTTTTCTTCTATTTTGATTAAAGAAAACAGAAAGTAAATTAAACATTTAATAAAACATCTCTGATTTATTTATTTATTAGTGTTTTAAATGAAACTTACTGTTTCTAGTTAAGTCCAAAGTTTATTGAAAAATGTTAAAAATTCTAAAAAATTGACAATTGATACGATATTACCTAAATATCATCGTCAGAATGACAGAAGCTACATTTCATTTGATGCCTACCTGATGTTTAATTATTTTTGGCTAGTCCAAGTAATGACCTATCTTGTGATTGACTTAATATACAAAAAAAAGAAGATATGATATTACAAATATTAAAGCTTAGATATTATTAGCCCTATGGGAATATACTGGATATCATTTTTCCCAATTAAGATCAGTACAACTCAATGGCGGCTCCCCCATTAGATCATTGGATCAACGACCTCACATTAAAAAACAATTTAAAAAAATAAAATATACGTACTATAAATACAGTATAGTATTAAATACTAATACTAAGTATTTCTCTTAAATAAAATTTACCTAAAACTAGTGTTTTTAAATGAAACTCAAGGTCTCTAGTTAATTCCACAATATAATACAAGTTATTGAAAATTCTAAAAAATTGACAATTGTTTCGATAAATCAATATCATCGTCAGAATGACAGAAGTTACATTTCATTTTATGCCTACCTGATGTTTAGTAGTTATATTTGGCTAGACCAAGAAGTAACCTAACTTGTGATTGGCTTAATATATGTTTATGGAAAAAAGAAGAAGATGTGATATTACAAATATTGAAGCTTAGATATTATTAGCCCTATGGTGATCTCCTGGATATCATTTTTCCAATTAAGATCAGTATAACTGTGCAATGATATAGAAAACCAGGAAAACTATATCTGCTGATCTTTACAATTATCACATAAGAAGACAGTTTATTAGTGGAGAATTCCCTAGATTTAACTGTTCATTGACAACTTCATATTGTGGGTTTCTTAAATGTCTTCTAATTTCCAGTTCTTCAAGGAAATCCAGTTCTTGTTTCTTTTCACAAATATGCAGTACTTCTAGTTTTGTGTTAGGTGTCAATGAATGATTGGTGTCAAGTAGATGTTTTGCGTAGTGGGATTTATCTGGTTGTTTTAATCTGTATGCTCGTAAGTGCTCACTGTATCGTATTTCAAAATTCCTAAGGGTCTGACCCAAATAGACAGCATTACATTCTGGACATTTGAGTTTATATATACCTGACTTCTTTAATAGTGGTATTTTTGTTTTTACATTTAACAATTTTGTACTAACGTTACTTTCTGTTTTAAAAGAAATTGTTGTATTCGTTGCTGAAGATATTATCTTTGAAATATTATTAGAAATATTTCCTGCATATGTGATGGTTTTATAAGTTTTAATTTCATCAGCTTGTTTACGATATATTAGTTGTAATGCCACTTTTTCCTCTTTTTTACTAATTAGCTTATTTATCATATCTAATGGATAACCGTTAGATGTTGCTATTTGTCTAATTGTATTAATCTCTCTATCAAAATTACATTTGTTCATAGGA
This sequence comes from Galeruca laticollis, assembly GCA_963921935.1. Classification (NCBI taxonomy): domain Eukaryota; kingdom Metazoa; phylum Arthropoda; class Insecta; order Coleoptera; family Chrysomelidae; genus Galeruca; species Galeruca laticollis. The sequence goes on from OY998182.1 coordinate 40,538,890, forward strand.
ACTGAAAAAGCTCTATGTATCATTGAATTATATGCTGCTAGTCTGTGTGACACAGGGTGGTTAGAATTGAATGGAATTGTTACATCAGTTTGTGTTGGTTTTCGGTAAATTGAATAATCAAGTACATTATTAACTCTTTGAATTTTTAAATCAAGAAAATTGATTGAAAAAGAACACAAATTTTGCTTTTTTATCGATTTTAACAACTTCTGGGCAGAAATGTCAATGTCGTTCTGTATTTTAAGATTTTGGTCACATCACTTATGACCCCCCTATAAAATTAACCACGGGCCGCCACTGGTATAACTGTGCTATGATATAGAAAACCAGGAAAACTATATCTGCTAATCTTTACAATTATCACTTAAGAAGACAGTTTAAAAGTGGAGAACTCCCTAGATTTATCTGTTCATTGACGACTTCATATTGTGGGTTTCTTAAGTGATGTTATATTTTTTTTCTTAAACTACTAAAAATTATAAAAACAACCAAAAGTTTCAAATTTTCGACAAATTTTTTATTGTTATTTTTAAATTATGTATTATGTGCTTTAATAGTTATTTATGCAACCAATTGAGAAAAGCAGTGGCGCAAATGCGAGTTACGAAAAATAGTGTTTCTCAACGTGTTTCACAAAATATTTTTTTATGGCAGTTTTTACTAACGATCGCTTGTGTTTAGTTATGTTGTTATTTATTGGTTATTGAAAACTGTTGCCAGCTTAACAATAGTGAAAAATAAAATGTTTGTTCATCTCGCGATCTATAAAACTGCTGTCAATGTTATCCATATCTGGGAATCAATAAGAAATCCTTTATACTTATCAACGGATATAATTATAATTTACAGTTCACATCATTAATAGTTATTTTTTATGCTCATCGTAGATAAAAGTACTTTTTCCGCCGTTATAAAAATTAAACTTTTGGTTTGACAAATAAAATGGGTTCAAAAATGTCATGCTTTACTAACGTTTAAATAAAACAGATACATAAAAACATAATATTTTACTTACTAAAATTTCTCTTTGTACCTTTTTCAAAAGTTCTCAATAGCTACAAGTTGAACCAAGTTCAAAGGCCTTACAAAATTGTGGTTATAAATTAGGAATATATATATATATATATATATATATATATATATATATATATATATACATATATATATATGAATATTCAATAGTTTAGTATGTTTTTTTTTACTTATTTTAATCCGTTAGACCATTTGGAATCGTTAAAGAATGTTAACTTCTACATGTTGGATTCGTATTTTAACATAAAAAATATCAATATCAAGTTAAACCTGTGTTTTGCCACCTATATCTTAATCAACACTTTTGAAAAATTTCAAGTTCAGAAACTGGTTTATTTTTATTAGTAATTCATTTTCTGTGTTATTAATAAGAGTGAAAGATTGTAAAACCTTTTAACGATACATTTAAAATATTTCCCATTTCATATCATTTCGTTAGTTCCGTTTTGAAATTTCAAGGAGAATTTTCACTAAAAACAGTAATTATTGTGTCCGGATTACGTAAATATACATTACAATCTACTGTTTTTTTAACATGCTATTTCTAATTCGATACTTGAACGCAAACAATACTAATCGACACGAAATAATACTTATAACACCAATTAAACCATTTCGTCGATAGTACTACTAATTAAATGAATAATTACTGTAAAACTTGACATTTATGTGAAAATATATTAAAATTATTTTATATCAAGCTATCATCTTGCTGTAATTATTCAATGTTACGTTACTCATTTTTCCTTTCTTCTTCATGTACTTCGTAAGTTAAGTAAGTGGAAACAGAGATAGAGATATATACTGCCCAACTAAGAAAAAGCGCCGTAAGTGCTAAATTATCGATTTTGAGTTATACATTGATATCCATGTTTTAGACCACGAGGAATCCAATAAACTAGTCAAAAATGCCGTATCTCCAACCGTTTTCTAGATGTCCACATGTAGTTTGACGTAAGTACATTAAAATCCCTCCATTACTAAGCAAAAGTGTCGTAAGTCCAAGACACTAAACATAAACGCAGTAACTCCAATGCTCATACTACACTTTTCCTTAGCTCTAGCACATACGGCAGTTTTGCTTAACAATGTTACCACTGTGGCTGTACATACGACATTTACTCTTTTATTTACAGCTGACTCATGTTTACTTTTTAGGTTATGTTTTGTTTTGAAACAAATGTAAACTGATGTGACCGGGTGAACATTTTAGTCATTTTATTTATTTTAAGTAAATATTATTTGACAATTTGATACGAAATAAAGTACCCTCAAGAACGAGACAAATGATGGATTTAGCTTTACAAGGTAATGAAAGTAATAAAACAGCTCAACTTGGTCCAGGTTGTAGTAAGCAAGACGATTGTAGTTCGTTTGTAATGATCGATCCCAATAATAGTGTTGAAGATGGTTGTACAGCTATAATTATTGATCCTTCAAATGAAGTATTAACTGATGTTTTCAACAAAATAACTGTAGAAAGCAATCAGTTATTGTTTTTGATGTAAAGACTAGTATTTTAACAAAAAAAGGACTAACTGAGAATTATTTAGGTGATATTGTATATGAGACTAATGTGATTGGATTAGATTCAAATGTAGAAGAAGTCGATCTAGGCCTAGATCTAACAATAGAAGAAAATGAGCATGACGTAGGTTTTCTGGATAATTTGGAATTTGAGGACACTCGTTCCAATCAAGAGGCAGTGATAGATAAAGGAGTTGAGGAGATACAGGAAGTAGACCTAGGCCAAGATTTAACAATAGAAGAAAATGAGCGTGACATAGGTTTTCTGGATAATTTGGAATTTGAGGACACTCGTTTTAATCAAGAGGCAGTGATAGATTATGGAGTTGAGGAGATACAGGAAAGAGACTTGGGCCAAGATTAAAGCGGCTGCAAGAAAAGGAAAAAAAATTATGTTAGTTTAAAGGAAAGGAAGAAAATTAAGATCAAAGAATTGACAAGGGCTCACAATGCTTTAGAGAGTCCATGTAACAACAATGGATGCAAGAAAAAGTGTGGTGAAAGTATCAGTGAAGATAGAAGAATTCAAATAAATGGGCAATTTTGGAACATGACATGGGGTGAGCGCAGACAGTTTATCCTAACTTCTTGCCAAAAACTAGATGTGAAAAGAAGAAGAAGAAATAAGAATGATAATAAAGAAGAAAGAAGAATGATATTCATCCAGTATCATTTGAAATACAGTAGCGATAAAGCGTTTGAGTTCTTTCTTACTACATTAGGTTATAATGATAGATTTGTACACTATACCTTAACAAACAGCGCTCAGGGAAGCTTGTCTCCTCCCCCTGACCGAAGAGGAAAACAGCCATCTTCAGACAAGGGGCCTCATCGTGAGATTATAACACATATTGAGTCTTTTCATCCAACAATCTCGCATTATAGACGAGAGCATGCACCCAATGTGCGATATCTACCCTCTGATGTCAATATGGTTCTAATACACGGTGATTTTATTCAAAAGTACCCGGAATACAAAAATAGAGTATCTTATGATCTGTACAGAAGACTTGTTAACGAACAGAAAATATCATTCGCCCAATTAGGCCACGAAGAGTGTGAAAAATGCGAATAGTTTTCTCTCCAAGAACACAATAAGGATACATCTCGAGTGTGAAAAGTGTAGTAAATGGGTTCATCACCATGAATTAATGGTTCCTGCAAGAGAAGCCTATAAATCACATTCAGAAGGTGATATTCAAAATGACACCGTTATCTTTTCAGGCGACATGCAAAAAATAATAATGCTTCCAAGAGTTGACATGTTGAAGAAGGTGTTGTTTGTCAAAAGACTCATAGCATATCACGAAACTTTTGCTCCTGTTAGGAAAAAATGAAAAAACAAACCTCATGCCCTGCTTTGGCACGAGGGAATTTCCGGAAGGAACAAAGAAGATAATGTAAGTGCTCTCTATATGCTTCTAAAGAAAATAGAGATGTTAAGAAAATAATCCTTTGGCTTGACAACTATTCGTCTCAGAACAAAAACTGGTGTTTTTTCACATTTCTCGTGTATGTTATTAACTCATCTGATACTGCTGCAGAAGAAATTGTTTTGAATTATTTTTAACCAGGCCATTCGTTCATGTGTGCCGACAGTTTCCACCACCAGGTGGAACAATCATTGACAAAACAAAAAAAAACTGACGCTTTTGAAGACTTTGTGCTTGCAGTGTCAACCGCAAACTCGGGAAATATTGAAGTGCTGCGAATGCATCATTTTGCTTTCTTTGACTGGCCTGGTTTAATATCGCAACCTAAATTGAAAAAATCTCCTTGTAGATTGTATTTAAGTGACATTGTACATGTGAGTGCAAAAAGAGGAGATTATGTATTATATTGTAAATCCAACTACGATCCTATGTGTCCATACCAACAATTGGATTTTCTTCAGAAAAAGGCTATGAAGCGAATCAAGATGCCCAAGTCCCATGAGTGTCCATGTGGATTTCCTCGAGAAAAGAGGGATAATATCCTAGAAGCACTCGATGAAGTTCTTCCCGAAAACAGGAAAATATTCTGCAAAGACTTATTAATCCGCTAAAGTGTGAATTGTGTTTAAAATCATGCAGGACTGGCCAAAACTCTATTAAATATGACAATTTAAAGGTTTTGCACTAAAGTAAACTTTAACTGTAAATTAAATAAATGAGGGTCTTAATCTAACCAAGCCTATTTTTACTCATTACTCACCTTTTTTATTGCTAAAATAGCCTACGTGGGTAAGTAGTAGGTCCGTCAAGCTGCCCCCCCCCCCGGTCGGAATTTTTCTACCAAAATGCTAGCACACATAAAGGGCACCTAGCACAACCTAGCACAACCATTTTTATAGCTAGCACACCAACAGGTCACAATAAAAATGCTTTTGAATTCGGGTGGGGCCAGGTTAACGCTAGCCCCCCCCCCGGTTGGAATTTTTTGCCAAAATGCTAGCACAGATCAAGGACACCTAGCACAACCATTTTTATAGCTAGCACACCAACAGGTCACAATAAAAATGCTTTTGAACTCGGGTGGGGCCAGGTTAACGCTAGCCCCCCCCTGGTTGGAATTTTTTCGCCAAAATGCTAGCACAGATAAAGGACACCTAGCACAACCATTTTTATAGCTAGCACACCAACAGGTCAAAATAAAAATGCTTTTGAACTCGGGTGGGACCAGGTTAACGCTAGCCCCCTCTGGTTGGATTTTTTCCGCCAAAATGATAGCACAAATAAAAGGCACCTAGCACAAATTTTTTTATAGCTAGTACATCAACAATGCTTTTGAATTCAGGGGATGGAGGGTGTCTGCAAAATAACGCTATGGTTACACGAATGAATGAAAATGTTAGATGTATTTGTCCCTAAACATCATATTCCTATAAAAAATGGCCCCTAAGCAGCATTATTGTTATCAGCTGTTGCCGGATTGTGCTTGCTATCTATATTTTCCCATCTAGCAGGGTATTTAATTAATTAATAATTAACTATTATCTAATTAATAATTATCTATTTATTTTCAATTAATGCTAAAAAACGAAAGAATACAAAAAACATTCACTTTTAAAAATAATTTTGTTGAAATCATAGTAATTTTAATAAAACCAAATAATTAAATTGAACCATTTAGTTACGGAATCAGAAACAATCCGTGCACAAATAAGTTGCAAATTACGTCACACTATAAAAAAGGCAATGACAAACGTTTGCGTACAGACATGTTGGATAAATAGATATCCAAAAAAGCGAAGCCGTTGGATATGTCCTTTGGACAAAGTTGTGCAATCTGGGAAGGGGCGGCTGAGATCCCTAAAAATTTTCCAATACATTGAGAATACATGTTTTAGATTGATCGTGGTTCACTGTAGTCCTTATTTAAAAGAAACACTCAAACTTTATTTTTAAATTTGCCAGAATATTTATTGCCGAAGTTGATGGTTAATTAACCACTGTAATGATAACATAAATATTGCATTTCACTATCAGATTTTTTTTAAATTCCTAAGTTAACTTAGAACGTGCAGCATTTAATTCTTAGAGCCGGTTAATCAGAGCTTCAAATATTTCTGTGGAATATCATAAGGCACCAACACTACTATGTATTTTTCAAAGTTTTTAGTATGTAACTGGCAATGTATGTTTTTACGGTTGCAATCTTGCAACTCCGTTTTGAAGCAGATATCTTCAACCGATTGATTTGAAATTCTATATGTACGTCTAGTTTGCATGCCAATCCATAATTAGGTATGTGACTTCATTTTAAATTCAACATGGCGGATCACCAAAGTTGGCGGAATAAAGAAAGTAGACTATTTTTTTTATGCTTTCTTACAATATGTGTATGAAATAGAAGGCAGCAAAATTGATAACATAGGTATTTTTATTTTTCGAAAAACTAGGTATAATCCATCTGAAGTTTTCATCGGACTTTTTAAAAGGGTCGTTAAACCAAGTCTATCGTTAAAATTTGAATTATTTCTATAATGCCGTTTTTATGGGTCTTAAGAGTAAATAAAATTCTTGCAGATACATTCAAACTGGCCTATTCAGATGCTTGGGTTAAGAAAGGGTTTCCCCGAAGGGATGATGGTTGTAATAATATGTATTCTTTCTAATAATATTACAAGCAACATGGACTATATAAGTAAAACTAATGATCTAACTATTTTCACGAGTGTAATTCGATAGAATATTTCTCGATTAGACGACATAAAACTGTATTAATGCGAAATTTATATTACGTATTTAAACAACATTACATGGTTCATTTTCAATCACTTATTTTTGGATTAAACTTGAAGAATCGTTTTCAAACCGTGACATTTATATGATATTTTAAATTAAAATTATGATAATAACAACAATTGCTACTTAGACGTTACTTAGATACGGACTTAAAAGGGAAATTATCGGCCCTGCCGGAGAGTCAGCTCCGAAAAGATCCTGCTTAATTTGGAATTTGTATCATATGAGTGGAATGCTCCGAAAATTTTTCGTAACTACAGTAAGAAACAATTAAACCAGCCGTTTTACATATATATTCAACCTATTCATTTATCCATTCATTTATTCATCGAGTAAGTATAGCGTTATTTCACTGACCTCCGTCCCACTCCCCAGCATCAAGAGTGTAGTTAGTGTGCTTGCTATAAAAAATGGTGTGCTAGATTGTGTTAGGTGTCCTTTATCTGTGCTAGCATTTTGGCGAAAAAATTCCAACCGGGGGGGGGGCTAGCGTTAACCTGGCCCCACACGAATTCAAAAGCATTTTTATTGTGACCTGTTGGTGTGCTAGCTATAAAAATGGTTGTGCTATGTTGTGCTAGGTGTCCTTTATCTGTGCTAGCATTTTGGCGAAAAAATTCCAACGGCGGGGGGAGGGGGGGCTAGCGTTAACCTGGCCCCATCCGAATTCAAAAGCATTTTTATTGTGACCTGTTGGTGTGCTAGCTATAAAAATGGTTGTGCTAGGTGTCCTTCATATGTGCTAGCATTTTGGCGAAAAAATTCCAACCGGGAGGGGCTAGCGTTAACCTGGCCCCACCCGAATTCAAAAGCATTTTTATTGTGACCTGTTGGTGTGCTAGCTAAAAAATGGTTGTGCTAGGTTGTGCTAGGTATCCTTTATCTGTGCTAGCATTTTGGCGAGAAAATTCCAACCGGCGGGGGCTAGCGTTAACCTGGCCCCACCCGAATTCAAAAGCATTTTTATTGTGACCTGTTGGTGTGCTAGCTATAAAAATGGTTCTACTAGGTTGTGCTAGGTGCCCTTTATGTGTGCTAGCATTTTGGTAGAAAAATTCCAACCGGGGGGCCAGCTTGACGGACCTGTAAGTAGTCATAATAACAAGGTCACTTACTGCATTTTTGCTTATTTTAAGTTTCTTGGACATATATTGAGAATACTAAGCAAAAATGCATTATGTGGCCATTTTGTTGAAAAAAACACCTTTCCCGGTGTAGTTTGGGAACAAACTTTGAATAAAAATGTTTTTGAATTTATCAGTGACACAATAGTGCCAACTGACATACGGCACTTTTACTTAGTTGTGCAGTAAATAGGGTGAGTCAGCTGTATTTATACGATCTCTAGTGAGCAAATGGTCACATTTTTCAAAAATTCTTTCACATAGCCATATAAACATCATTTACGGCTACGATTTAAAATTATTTACTGCCATACAGGATGTCCCAAAAGTGGTTAAACGTATCAAATATACGATTTTGTAAATGGAGCGCCCTATATTTGATCACATTTTTTAATCCTTCCTGAAATATTAGACCAAGTTTGAAAAAGGTTTCATGTACCTACGGCTATGATCTAAAATTATTTACTGCCACAGGATGTCCCAAATATACGATTTTTTAAATGGAACGCCCTATATTTGATCACATTTTTGAATCCTACCTGAAAAATTAGGCCAGCATTGAAAAAGGTTTCATGTACCTACGGTTACGATCTAAAGTTATTTACTGCCACACAGGATGTCCCAAATATACGATTTTTTAAATGGAACGCCCTATATTTGATCACATTTTTGAATCCTACCTGAAAAATTAGGCCAACAATGAAAAAGGTTTCATGTACCTACGGCTACGATCTAAAATTATTTACTGCCACAGGATGTTCCAAATATACGATTTTTTAAATGGAACGCCCTATATTTGATCATCACATTTTTTAATCCTACCTGAAAAATTAGGCCAACATTGAAAAAGGTTTCATGTACCTACGGCTACGATCTAAAATTATTCACTGCCACACAGGATGTCCCAAATATACGATTTTTTAAATGGAACGCCCTATATTTCATCACATTTTTGAATCCTACTTGAAAAATTAGGCCAACATTGAAAAAGGTTTCATGTACCTACGGCTACGATCTAAAATTATTCACTGCTACACAGGATGTCCCAAATATACGATTTTTTAAATGGAACGCCCTATATTTGATCATCACATTTTTGAATCCTACCTGAAAAATTAGGCCAACATTGAAAAAGGTTTCATGTACCTACGGCTACGATCTAAAATTATTCACTGCCACACAGGATGTCCCAAATATACGATTTTTTAAATGGAACGCCCTATATTTGATCATCATATTTTTGAATCCTACCTGAAAAATTAGGCCAACATTGAAAAAGGTTTCATGTACCTACGGCTACGATCTAAAATTATTTACTGCCACAGGATGTCCCAAATATACTATTTTTTAAATGGAACGCCCTATATTTGATCATCACATTTTTGGATCCTACCTGAAAAATTAGCCAACATTGAAAAAGGTTTCATGTACCTACGGCTACGATCTAAAATTATTTACTGCCACAGGATGTCCCAAATATACTATTTTTTAAATGGAACGCCCTATATTTGATCATCACATTTTTGAATCCTACCTGAAAAATTAGGCCAACATTGAAAAAGGTTTCATGTACCAACGGCTACGATCTAAAATTATTTACTGCCATTGGATGTCTCAAATATACGATTTTTTAAATGGAACGCCCTATATTTGATTATCACATTTTTGAATCCTACCTGAAAAATTAGGCCAACATTGAAAAAGGTTTCATGTACCTACGGCTACGATCTAAAATTATTTACTGCCACAGGATGTCCCAAATATACGTTTTTTTTAAATGGAACGCCCTATATTTGATCATCACATTTTTGAATCCTACCTGAAAAATAAGGCCAACATTGAAAAAGGTTTCATGTACCTACGGCTACGATCTAAAATTATTTACTGCCACAGGATGTCCCAAATATACGATTTTTTAAATGGAACGCCCTATATTTGATCATCACATTTTTGAATCCTACCTGAAAAATTAGGCCAACATTTAAAAAGGTTTCATGAACCTACAGCTACGATCTAAAATTATTCACTGCCACACAGGATGTCCCAAATATACGATTTTTTAAATGGAACGCCCTATATTTCATCACATTTTTGAATCCTACCTGAAAAATTAGGCCACTTTGAAAAAGGTTACATGTGCCTACGGGTACGATCTAAAGTTATTTACTGCCACACAGGATGTCCCAAATATAGGATTTTTTAAATGGAACGCCCTATATTTGATCACATTTTTGAATCCTGCCTGAAAAATTAGGCCAACATTGAAAAAGGTTTCATGTACCTACGGCTACGATCTAAAATTATTTACTGCCACAGGATGTCCCAAATATACGATTTTTTAAATGGAACGCCCTATATTTCATCACATTTTTGAATCCTACCTGAAAAATTAGGTCACTTTGAAAAAGGTTTCATGTGCCTACGGTTACGATATAAAGTTATTTACTGCCACACAGGATGTCCCAAATATACGATTTTTAAAATGGAACGCCCTATATTTGACCACATTTTTTATTCCTACCTGAAAAATTAGTACGTGGCACGGCAGTATAGTGTTCACAATCTACGAGAAAGGTCACCAGCAAGTAGAAGCTCCTCTGGAAATTAGATCACTAATCCAAATCGAATATTCCAGCAGCGGCTTGCCACGAACTCGGCAACAGTAACTGAGATTTTAATCTTAATTTGTCCTTTATAGGACACTAATATTTATGAAAATCTGCACTTTATATATATATATATATATATATATTGAACCAGATATCTTAGATAATAAGAGAAATAGTACTATTAAAATATGTTTGCTAGTATGAAATATATATGAAAATAACTTAATTTAAGAAAACAAGTAAAAAGGAAACACTTTGCTTAATTTAAACAACATATCAAATAAAGATATATTAAATAATAACCTATAACAATATAAAAAATAAGGAATTACCTCAATGATAACATAAAATATAGATATTGCCTAACCAATGTAATGGTGTAAATAAAGTTGCCTAAGACGTAGAATAATTTCCATATCATAACAGCTTTTCATCTGAAATGAAAACAAATATTACTATAGTTAATTCATTATAATCATTAATTTAAGAATAAGAACAAATATAAATATTGAATAGAATATAATCCAATAGATTTCATAGATAAACAAATAATGACATATAGACAAATAACATAAGAGAATTTATATTTATAATTGATATGAATGTAACAAGAATATACTATCAATAATAATATTGAATGTTGTACTATGTAAGTGTATCTAAGTATAACCAATTTTAATGTATTTGTATGTATGAAATTGTTTTGATAAGTGATTGAAGTTTCAATTATCTGATTACAAAAGACAATATATTATTGGTTGTAAACGATGACATAACAAACTGTGAATCAATAAATAAACTTTTGAATAGTGATCTGGAAAAGAACAAAAGACTGTTTTGTTTAAAAAAGTTGAGAATCGAGGGGACGCTTAGGGAGAACGGTAGCGAGTGTTAAGAAGCGAGGAGGGTATGTGATAGTGTTCCTAAAAATTTAAAGATATTCCCTGTATAAGACATTTAAACTCCTAAAGTACTGTTAAATACAATATTAGAAATACTTACAGTTAATTGTAATAAGTTTTCCGACAAGAATCTGTGAAATTTTCAACAACTTTGGTTTTTTTGGAGATTCAGTGGGGTGTTTCCTGGGATCCAGAGACTTTCTTCCAAATTCAAGATCAACAGGTCAGTGTATTTAAATCATTTATTGGCCAATAAATAGTGTAAAAACTCAAAATCCCAATTAAGTACTTAATTTCATAAATTGATAAACTTTTTCACATATGATCGATCTAAAAAAGAAAGAAACAGACTTTATATAGTATATTCATTGCATAAATCATTAAATTTAATAAAAGGCCGAACTTTATATAAATTAAAATATGTACTTACGCTAATCACGCCATCTTGTAATCGCAGAAATCTGGTGATTGAAATTTTATAATGTTGTAACCATGTCCATTTGTATATAATTTCTATTTTTCTATCCATGTATATAACTAATTTCTTCCCACAGCTATTTGTATCATATATAACTATGATATATATATATGAATTCTTTTATGTTTATTGTAAATTGCCATTTACTTGTTTGCATCGTCAACAAACTGTGTTGTATAATATAGATGCTTCTTACGTATCATAATTGTTTGTTTCATGTTAAAGCGCATGACTATTTTTTCACGCCTGCGCATTTATGATATTATTAAAATCAATAAATAGGTACAATATAACCATTGGCGTCGCATATTATTTTATCAAATAAATATTGCATTGATAATTAAATTGATTTCAAATAATGTGTTTTTTTTTTATTTCAACTTTTTCAACAGTATAAATTGCCAGGACTCAAAGGGAAAAAGGATTTCATGCTCCCGAATAATCTAATTATAATAAATTATTAAACAAATATTAAAAACAAACTGAGCTAGCCAAACTAAAAACAAAAATTCTAAATTATATACATTCAATTAAATATTCTAATTAAAAGTAAGTATCATATCATATTTTTGATAATAATTGTCACCCAAAACGTGGGGCGTTGTAAAAAATTTGGTTATATTTGAAAAATTTAAAACTTTAATTAAAATGGAAAGAAAAAGCACACTGAGAGATGGAAAACAGGAGTTTAGGAGACAGGAAGCGCCAACAAGAACAAGTAGAGATGATCAGATGGTGAACATGATGCAACAATTAATTGCTAACATGAACAGTATGAAGGATGAATTGAAAGGAGATATCAACACAGTAAGTGAAAACATAAAAGAAATGAGAGAAGATATGAGAAAGTGGGATGACAAAAGAAGAAAAGATAGGAAAACTATGGTAAAAGATTTTAACCGAGTAGAGGGGAACATTGATGGTAAGATGGATAGTAACAAGGATAACATAAATGTGGAAACGATTGGTAAGGAGGACAAGATTAATGAAAATATGAACAATATGAGGGGAGATTTGAAAGCGACTATAAATAAAAATACTGATATGATGGAACCGAAAACAAGTAATAATTTGGAAAATAAAATTGATGGTATGAAACCAGAAAATATGAAGGAACTCAAGGAGAACCAGGAAGAATTTGAGAATGAACAATCTAGAAGGCAAATAGATAAAGTTAACTTAGATATGGAGGATCAAAATAAAAACTTGAAAATAGAACCAAAAGAAAGCGGAATCAAAATGGAAGAAAATTTACCAAGAACTATACAAACGGAAATATCAAAACAAACTAGTAATATAACAGATAACTATGAACGGAATGAAATTAGAAATGATGGAAATGGGAATTTTGAAAAAGAAGAAATTTCAATGGAAATTAAGAATATTGAGAAGAATAATCAGGAATTAACAAATATCACAGATGGGACAGAAGAAATTAAGAAGGAAACTGGAGAAGTAGGATACAGTAAATTACAAGGACAAGTAAGTAAACAGGTAAATCAACATTCTCAAGGAAAAGTGAATGAAGAAATCACAAATTTGTATGGTAGAATAGAAAAATCAACAGGCATATGTACTAGAAGGAGTCAAATCATGGATAAACAATTTAATAAAGAAATAGAAGAAATGAACCGGAGATTAAAGGACACAGTAGAAGAAATAGGAGATAGTATAAGAAGAAATAAAGGAGGTATAGGATGTTCAGGAAATTTTTATAATAATGTAGTAACAGGAATAAAATGGGACAACATGATGACTATGATTCATACAAAAGCTTTCTTTAAAATAATACATAGTGAAATGCATAATATGGAAGAATTGGAAACGCAGATTTTAATGGATTCATGGGAAGAAATTTATGAGATATGGGGCAACAAAGTTAAAAAGGATACAGGAGAGAATAGACAGACGCTTCAGAAATTTATCGAGCATCAAACAACAAGAGAAGAAAGCAAGAAAAAGGTTAGAAAAAGAAAAGCAAATTGAATAATGGGACATGAGAATAGGAATGGAATATGGAGACGAAAATGCAATTCAATGAAAAAGGGAAAGGATACAGAAATGAAGTTGAAATTAAAATTTATTATTAATGAGTAACACAAGTATAAATAATGTACATAGAATTTATTATTAATGAGTAACCCAATTCTAAAGAATGTATATATGTTATGTTACGAATAATATTTAAAGAAGGAAATGATAGTCATAAGGATAGATTTAAAATTTAATATTAGGTAGTGTACAAAGATAAAGTAGATATTAGACAGAGTTTTGTTTTCCATTTGGCAGCTGATGATCCAATTAAATTCATCACGTTTGTTTCTTCAGAACCTAAAAAAATAAATATAATATAATATAAAGAAAAATTTATTAGGTAAAACTTATAATTAAAACATTTTAAAAAATTTGAGTATGGCAAATCAAAATATATATCCAATAAAGGAAACAATTTATAAGAGATACTGGTTTACATAGAATGAAACTATTAAAGAATATAGGATAGAGGGGATAAAATAAGAATAACTCAAGTATCAAATAGAAGTTCACATTTTTAAATAAGGAAATAAGATGTAAGTAATAAAGGATAGGAAAGGATAATAATGAATGATATTGATTAAAAATATAGGAGGTAATGTTTAATGTCAATTAGAATCTTATAGATTACTTGAAAATACAGGAAGGAATAAGGAAGTTGATATTGATATATATATGAATTTAAGAAATAATTAATTATATTGAATAATGAATATTGAAAAGAAATATGATATGAGGAGTATATAGAAGTATAATGTAATTACAAAGAAATAAGTTGATATATAAGTGGATGTTAGGAAGAAATGATAATAGAGAAGTATTATATGAAGTAATATTAAAAATATAAATTGACATTGATCTTAATCAAGTGTATTTTAAGGAAAGAATTAGGAGACTGTTATTGAAAGAAATAGATTTTGTAGTAGGAAAAATGTGAACAAATATTTGAGAAACAAAGTTAAAGAAAGTAAGATTATGCCATAAAATTGTTAAATTTTTTTGAATAAAATAAAATCAATCATTTATAATAAGAAAATTGAAATTTAAATAAATATCCAGGGTATGGATATCATTTAAATTTAAATTTGAGGGGAATTGAACCAGATATCTTAGATAATAAGAGAAATAGTACTATTAAAATATGTTTGCTAGTATGAAATATATATGAAAATAACTTAATTTAAGAAAACAAGTAAAAAGGAAACACTTTGCTTAATTTAAACAACATATCAAATAAAGATATATTAAATAATAACCTATAACAATATAAAAAATAAGGAATTACCTCAATGATAACATAAAATATAGATATTGCCTAACCAATGTAATGGTGTAAATAAAGTTGCCTAAGACGTAGAATAATTTCCATATCATAACAGCTTTTCATCTGAAATGAAAACAAATATTACTATAGTTAATTCATTATAATCATTAATTTAAGAATAAGAACAAATATAAATATTGAATAGAATATAATCCAATAGATTTCATAGATAAACAAATAATGACATATAGACAAATAACATAAGAGAATTTATATTTATAATTGATATGAATGTAACAAGAATATACTATCAATAATAATATTGAATGTTGTACTATGTAAGTGTATCTAAGTATAACCAATTTTAATGTATTTGTATGTATGAAATTGTTTTGATAAGTGATTGAAGTTTCAATTATCTGATTACAAAAGACAATATATTATTGGTTGTAAAAGATGACATAACAAACTATGAATCAATAAATAAACTTTTGAATAGTGATCTGGAAAAGAACAAAAGACTGTTTTGTTTAAAAAAGTTGAGAATCGAGGGGACGCTTAGGGAGAACGGTAGCGAGTGTTAAGAAGCGAGGAGGGTATGTGATAGTGTTCCTAAAAATTTAAAGATATTCCCTGTATAAGACATTTAAACTCCTAAAGTACTGTTAAATACAATATTAGAAATACTTACAGTTAATTGTAATAAGTTTTCTGACAAGAATCTGTGAAATTTTCAACAACTTTGGTTTTTTTGGAGATTCAGTGGGGTGTTTCCTGGGATCCAGAGACTTTCTTCCAAATTCAAGATCAACAGGTCAGTGTATTTAAATCATTTATTGGCCAATAAATAGTGTAAAAACTCAAAATCCCAATTAAGTACTTAATTTCATAAATTGATAAACTTTTTCACATATGATCGATCTAAAAAAGAAAGAAACAGACTTTATATAGTATATTCATTGCATAAATCATTAAATTTAATAAAAGGCCGAACTTTATATAAATTAAAATATGTACTTACGCTAATCACGCCATCTTGTAATCGCAGAAATCTGGTGATTGAAATTTTATAATGTTGTAACCATGTCCATTTGTATATAATTTCTATTTTTCTATCCATGTATATAACTAATTTCTTCCCACAGCTATTTGTATCATATATTACTATGATATATATATGAATTCTTTTATGTTTATTGTAAATTGCCATTTACTTGTTTGCATCGTCAACAAACTGTGTTGTATAATATAGATGCTTCTTACGTATCATAATTGTTTGTTTCATGTTAAAGCGCATGACTATTTTTTCACGCCTGCGCATTTATGATATTATTAAAATCAATAAATAGGTACAATATAACCATTGGCGTCGCATATTATTTTATCAAATAAATATTGCATTGATAATTAAATTGATTTCAAATAATGTGTTTTCTTTTTATTTCAACTATCACATCAGTATAAATTGCCAGGACTCAAAGGGAAAAAGGATTTCATGCTCCCGAATAATCTAATCTAATAAATTATTAAACAAAATAATAATAAATAAATGAGCTATCTTAAAATATTCAAATCAAAAGTAAGTAATATTCAATAATTAGTATAATATATATATATATATATATATATATATATATATATATATATATATATATATAATAAACAACGAATAGATTGGTGGGTATTGCACGTAAATAGAACAAGGGGCTACTGAAAGGAGTGGTAACCGCAGACATGCATGTTTCTGGCTCATTAGCTGTCATCGGTACGGTACAACCAAGAAAAGATGTAAAACATGGGAGCAAAGGTGTTGAATGAAACATGAGAAAATATATCAGAATTCACGCACTATTCGTAGATCTTATATATATATATATATATATATATATATATATATATTTATATTAAAGTGAAACACAGCTACCAGGTAAATTAAGCTAATTAGCATCATTTGAATAATGTCAATCTTTAGTAAATATTCAATAAAAAGATAATTCATGACGACATGCTGATTTAAATAGACATAGCTTAAACACGTTAAGAAATAACTACGCATAATGTACATTTAATAAAATGATTTACAAGATTTCTATTCAATTTAGTAATTATGTTTCAAAGAATAAAAAAGGAATATAAAACAACCACGAGTAAATTTCGTGAATAATATATTATAGTACATAATTATAAGAAACCCTGTGTATATAGAATAATATGAATTTTGAAACAAAATTCAATTATTATATCTTTATAATTATAAACACTTTCAAAAAACCCTGTATATAGCATAAACTTTTCAATCATATTATATCAAAATGTCAAATCGAAATATTAACGCGAAAATCGACGTTCTTTCGATAGTTCGGGTAGAGTGATTCGGAGTGATTACAGAGTGTAAATAAACACAGTGAATTTATTTACAATAACACAGGAATGGATGTTTTGGCGAGCGCTAAGTGCCGAATTCATCCCCGAGATAAGGTAATAATAATATAAAATAAATTTACATTTTTATCAAACTATATCTTAATTTGAATTGAGATTCGTGGTAAGCGGACCAATTCTGGCGCCGATAATTTGCAATTGAAATAATTATATTCCAATCTGGCACCACAACGTGTAGGCAAATATCAAATAATATATTGTATATTAAATAATATACTCCAATCTGGCAATTAAAAATATACAATAAATTAACTAACCCAACGTGTGGGCAATTAAATTATATAATAATTAAATAAAATATACAATATATATATATATATAATAATATAATAATATAATAATTTAGGAGAAATATATCCTACTTAAAGGCGAACCCTAACCGAACCCCTCTTCTAAAAATACCCGCTCATTTACCCTACGAAGCTTTTGCAAAAAAAACTTCGTAACACCATCGGCGATGACCAAGTCATCGTCGTTCCGCTTAACCCTACTTCCCGTGCCCGCTCACAATCAAGAATCTGCAAGCCCACATTTTCATTTGTCTGCAGAAATGTAGACACGTCCATCACCGACAAGGAATTTAAGGATATCCTCAAAAACCTGTACTTCCCATTAAACAGATCCTGGCGCATCATTTCCCGCCGTTAAGCCCGGCCCACTTCCTTGTTTCGAATTCCAACCGATTCCGAAATGACTTTTCACCGCGCCCTCTCATTTGGCATCAAATTTCACCGTCTCTCACATCCGTGTGAGGCCTCAAACCCAACCAACCCACTACCCGCAGTATACAAATACTGCAACAGGTGCTCCAGCACAGGCCACCTTGTCCAATCATACACGGCCAAACTGGTCTGTCCCTCCTGTGGTGCATCTGACCACAAACCCGCCAATTGCCCTAAGGCAAACGACCCTGAATAAGATGCAGGGGTGGTGCAACGATCACGGACAGTGTATCCTGCCAAGGTTGAGGTAGTTGCTTTCAACAAGAAGAGAGGTATAAGACCTGATGATCGGCACCTTGGCGGAGTGCCACTTCCAGTGGTTGAACAAATGAAATATCTGGAAGGGATCCTGAATAAGACACTGACATGGAAAGCTCACCTTGATAGTCGCCTAAGTAAGGTGACTAACACGTACTAGGCCTGTAGGAGAGCCATTGTTCCGAAATGGGGACTAACCCCTGCCTATGCTCACATATGCGGCTCTGGACTGGTGGCCGAGGGTAATCTTGGCAACAGCTAGATCGCAGCTGGCACGCCTCCAAAGGGTTGTCAGTTTGGGGGCAACTGGCTGCATGAAGACTACACCAACTGCTGCGTTGGAGGTGATTCTTGGACTTTAGCCTCTTCACCATGTGATCGAGGCTGAGGCTGATGCCACTTGCGCTTAAAAATATTGGGTTATGTGCGAAGTGAGGAAGGGTGTAGGCACGTCAAGAAGCTCATACTCCTGGGAGGTATCCCAGTTTTGACCCGAGCGGCTGATGTTTGCCTGCGTAGGTACTCCTTCGAAACCCCCTATAGGGTGAAGATCCGAAATACAGAATTCTGGGAGAGAGAAGGAAATCCACAACCTCATGGGATCGTCTGGTACACAGATGGCTCGTGCTCCATTGAAGGGGCGTGGGCTGGAATTTACTCTAGGAACCCAAAGACACAAGTTAGCGTTCCTTTGGGAAAGGGGATATCTGCATATCAGACTGAGGTATACGCTATCTTGGAATGTGCGCAGATAAACCTAGACAGAGGTTATGTAGACCGACACATAACCATATTCACCGACAGTCAAGCAGCCACCATTGCCCGGAGTGGATATACCATCAACTCAGGGCTTGCTGCTGAATGTCGAGAACGGTTTGCTAACCTAGCGGAACATAGTGTGGCTAGAATGGATTTCGGCCCACTCTGGTTTTGAAGGTAATGAAAAGGTGGATGCGGTTGCTGTGCAGGTGGCGGCAGCTCCCTTCAGCAGCCCGGGCCCGACCTTGTGCCTTATAAAACAAGCAATCAATAGGGAAGCGAGAAACTGGTTGGGAAACCAACACCTCGTTCACTGGAACGCTCAACAGGGTCTAAGACAGTCCAAGCTAATACTGAGGGGATGGACTGATGGACATGTTAGGGCAGCTGTAGAACTACCAAGGAATAGGTTAAGAAAGATAGCCGGACTCTTAACAGGGCACTGTTGTCTGAGAAAACACCTCAATAACTTAGGGGTTGTGGCCTGGCTGACGAAACGTCGGTCCATGTCCACCTTGGGCTGTATTACGCAGGTGAATCTTCGGAGTCCCTGTTATGGCCACTGGGGATACATGCAAGCACCTACAAAAGAGGATTGAGTTCTTCATAGAAGGACTTGGCCTCATAGATGCAAGAATAGCAGGAATGGCACAATGGGCCCGCCGATGGCCTTGGCTTGAGCGGTCGAGGTTCGCCTGAATTTATTAGTAGTAGTAGTAACCGCGTAAACCTAACGGCTGTAGCCGACAGTCAGATTCCATTACAGCGACTAAAGCAGTTAAGTTAGGGCAGACACATCAGTGTTGGTCTTAACATATATTTAAATGCAAGAAGAGGAGATATTGTTGGTTAAGTTGAAAAATAACGAAAAGCCACATCCACTGTATCTATCAAGATGTGACAAGGAATTTCAACATTTTAATTCAGAGACATATTCTACAGGGCGATTCAATGTTTAGATAGTTTTTGGTTTGAATAGAATCCAGTTTAATTACATATTATCGGTGATAGAAAGGGGTTTAAACAGAAACCAATTTCAGTCCAGACGTTCTCTCTCGCGTTAGCATCCTTGTACATAGGATATTTGGGATTAAATACACAAAAGGATGATCACGCATCAGTTCTATAAATTTAACGTCACCCATTATTGAATGGGAAAAAGCACAAAAACAGATAACACGGAGTTCCGGTCGTTACGGCTGGTACAACTAGACTGTTAATGGAAGCTGTACGGCTCGAGCAGCCTCACTAGAGCCGCTTCCATCCCACGGCTCCGGTTGCGTCATAGGAATGGGTTTCGTTTACTTACATACGATGCAGTATAAGTCATAGTCACGCGGCTACAGCCGTACGGTTGAAATCGCTACAGTTCACGCTTAGAAATGCTACCTTTATATTGGGCGGGTTTTGAAAATTATAAATTAATATCAATTAACTGACTGTGCGTAATGTACGTATATACAAAGTTGTTTACAATTTTTATTTTTCCAAACATTCCGCTCATCAAAAATCGTTCTGTTTATATTCAAAATAATAACGATCTACATAAGTTTGCATATGGTTATGGCAAACAGACATAATACATAATATCGTTTGGTAAATTTAGTGAAAACGCTATAACCCTGAATTCTTAATCGTCCATCATTACTAGTCTTTTTTATTTAACGACGAACTCACATAATTATAAATAATGGAAATGTTTTCATCGATTCCTGTACAGGTGATTAGTGATAGTAAAGATTCAGTCCAGGAAAATTATATGTATGCACTCAAGGTCAACGTTTAACGGATATTTTTTCTTGTACGTTTCATATTATATATTTTACAAATAATATTTAAATATTACAAGGGTTTGTTGGTTTATATCATGAGAAATAACTATTTGGAATAATATGAAGATAAACTTATTGTCTATTTTATTCAGACAGATTATAAAAAATATCAATTGAATAACATGTAACTTTTAACATTTTACAACAGGAAAAACAAAACTAAGTATTATAAATTATGTATTTCATTCATGGGGATAGAACTGGGCAGGGTCCCAAGGATGCTTGCTGCATTCCCACGTTGAATGGCTAGTGATATTCTTTGATAGAGATACTGTTTTACTTTGGTGTCTCCAGATTCCTCTATTAGAATAGCTCCAATGGTGTCGACAAAAGCCAGCGATTATTCACACCAAGGTCCTAAAGTTTCAAATGCAAGTCCCTTAAAATGAAGTTAGACGCTTTTCAGTTTCCGTATTTCGCATGTTTCCGTTTGAATGCAGTTTCTGCTGCTTGACCCGCTTACACAGACGATTGTGGTAAATGTGACGCGGCTAGTGTGTCAACGCCTGTCACATCCCAGACCAGACGCTGACCTTTTGACCATGGACCAACAGGTCTTTTACAGTCATTTCGAAAGAGTCCGGAGGGTTCCAGTGTTGAACATATGTGAGCTGATGATAGGGCTCGTTGAATTATTTGGTTAAGTTCGTTGTGTCGTGACCATCGTCCCTTACTTTTGCTACATGAAAGGCCATGTGTCCACTTTTCGTTTACAGTAGCACCACAACTACAAACGTGACTGTTATAAACGTTACAGCCTAGCCTGAGAGCTATGCATGTTTGGAAATCTAGCCTGTCGAGTAATGTACCGACATTTTTGGACGGTAGTGTATTCAACCATACTCCAGATTCTCTTCGTTTTACTGCATTGTAACGAGCTTTGTCTTTGTCTGCTTCAAAATTCATCTTATCTCGAATCGTTTTGGAAATGCTAATGTTGTCCCAGTTCCGTTGTAAAGATGGAATAGGAGCGAGTATATAATCTAGCTCGCTTTTCCATAACTCTAAAGCTTCTTTTACAAGGAAAACCTTAACCTTTACGTCCTGTTTTGAGAGTAATTGACAGACAAGGCTAAGGCATCCGTGTGCTGAAGCAAGGAAAGCAGGAAGCGCTATGTCAGATATTTTTCTGATTCCTAGTCCACCGGTTTGAGTGGGTAGTGTAGCTTGTGTCCAATCCAGATCTGTTAGAGGGATATTGAAAATTTTCTCCAGGGGATCATGGAGAAAATTATCCATTTTTTCCATCACGTCCGGGAATTGAAGAAAGGGCTAGTTCTTAGAACGAATTGAATTAACTTTTTGACACTTGTAATCTTCAAAATGGATAACGTCGAATACAAATTATATATTCATATAAGGTATTTGCAGAAACTTGATCGGGTTAGTGATCTACAACCCACTTTTATAATTTTGCGTTCGTTTGCTTGATTCGATGGAACTAACCGCTCTCGACCAGTGGGAAGATAGCAGCCAATTTTAGCTGCAAAAATGTTGGGAACTGCTCAATTCGCGGTATCAGTGGCGTGCAGAATATATAATGAATCGAATTCATATTTCGGAGAGCCACCTTTATATTCAATGAATAGGGGTGTGTTGGTGTAGGGAACACACTGTTTGGTAGGGAATTTCCTTACGATAGGGAACAAGAGTTGAAACGTCCCCCCTAATACTAAAATAAATTGTAACTTCAAATGAAACCCGAAAAGCCAAGTTAATATTTGGAGGATAGAAGAATTATAATGTTGAAAACACACTGTTCAAAGGAAATTCGCTTACGATGGGGAACAAGGGTTGAAACGTCACCCCTAAAATTAAAATACATAGTAAATTCCCAAGGAAACGAGAAGCCAACTTAATATTTGGAGGGTCGAAGGATTATAATATTGAAAACACACTGTTCAAATTTGGAGGGTAGAAAGATTATAATGTAATACAGGCACAGTTCAAAGGAAATTTGCTTACGATGGGGAACAAGGATTGGAACGTTACCCTCAAAACTAAAATAAATTGTAACTTCCAAAGGAAACGGGAAGCCTATAATGTTGAAAACACACTGTTCAAAGGAAATTTGCTTACGATGGTGAACAAGGGTTGAAACGTCCCCCCCCCCCCAGGGTTGGGCTGATTAAAATCAAGTGATTAAAATCACGATTCAAATCATGATTTAAATCGCTTGATTTTTAAAATAAAAATGATTTAAAATCAATTTTTTTCTTTTTTATTCAGAACCAGATAACAACATAATATAAAATTTTTCTCGAAAATCAAAAGAAATATCTGCTTTTAGCAAAAACAACAAAAAAGAAGTACATAATTCCAAATTCTCAAACTAAACGTAACACCTAAATTTTATTACTGTATATTTTCAGTCTATTCATTTTCGTTATACAATTTAAACAAAAACACGAGTTTTCCTCCTGTTTCTATGCCTAATCTGTTTCTAATATCCGAGTGTACAAAACCAAAAGAGCTAAATACGCGTTCTACTGAAGCTGAAGAAGCAGTTGCACACAGGAGCTATTTTATTATTGGCAACTGTTTAAAAATTTCCGGCTCATCATTTTGTGATAACCACCATTATAGTTCGTTTACATTTTTTATTACTTCGTCCGAAAACATAACTTGCTTGAATGAAGCACTGCGGGCATTTAACTTTATTACTAAAGGTAACAGTCCAGTGGTTCTAAAGCTATATTCTTTTCTTTTGGTGTTGACTGGTATTTTGTTTTTTGTGGATTCAACATATACGCTATAAAATGCTATGGCGTTAGTGCTTGCTTATATCGATTATTAAACTGTTTTGTTTTTTGTAATGGTAATTCTACAGATTCATCAAAGATATATTGTAAATGTTTCCACTGCTCTAGAGCATCTGCAATAGTAGCATTTTTCCTCTGCACAGTATCAAGAGCAACTGATATAGGTTTTAAAATGTTTAAATAATCTTGCGCTGCATGTTTAATCGCAATATTTGAAACTTTTTGGTAAATAGTGTAATTCGATTTCCTTTTTATTTCTTCGCAGATTCTTAATATGATGTCCCACTGAGTGACATACATCTCTAAGCAGTCGCCAAGGCTATTCCATCGCACATCGCTTGGAAGGACTAAATCGCTGCCTCCTACTTGACTGAATTTAGCTCTAGCCAAATGGTTATTACGAAAATACTTAACAATTTGGACCACGTGTTCTTTAACGTCTTCAACTTGAAAGTCCTTGCACAGTAAATTAAAAATATGTGCAGAGCAGCCATAAGTTATAACTCTTGCGTTCGTTTTTTCTTCTGTTTTTCTCATAAGTGTCATATATGCGGAATTGTCTGTTACAAAAGATTTTACGTACACTTGTATGTTAAGTCACATGAAGAAATCAGGTCACAAACTATTTGAGTTAAATATTCTGAAGAATGTGGATTTCCTGATGTGTCTATAGTTTCGTATAGTAGGGCTTGTCCATCTTCAGTGGTTATCGTTGCACATATCACTGGTTCGTTGTGCACGTTTGACCACCCATCAATTGACATATTTACGGACTGTCCTGACAGGGAGGAGAAACATTTTTCTTTTTCCTCTTAATAGATTTCGTCCAAAAGACTTGTTGCTACCGTTTTTCTCGAGGGCGGTGTATAACCAGACCTTAATAACTGAATGGCTTTTTTCACATCTAAATTCTCTCAATACATCTGAAGCTCGAATTAGTAGCAAAAATAGCCTTTGCCAATAATTTGTCAATTTTATGTTTTTCAGCAGTTGAAGTACGCATTACAAAACCACTCATGGTAGGCTAAGTTTCGATTGCTCTCTTTTTTTTGGACTGGCTCAAAAGTTGTTGGACTTGTTGGTACTTTCGGTGCAGTTTTTCTAACATATGAACTATCCGTCATGAGTGCATTACAACTTGAGGCAGATGATGTGCTAGCAAAACTGTCAAGCGACATTCGACTCTCTGGAAAGAGAAAAGAAAGGGAAAAACATAATTGAAAATTGAAATTGATTCATTGATGATATAGTTTTGAATTATTGATTTTAAAATAAAGTGAAAATGTTCAATAGAGATGTAAGAGCAAATTTATTTTTTTACGTTGAAAAAAATTAAAACTTAAGTAAGTATAGAAAAGTAAAGATAATCTTTAATTAACCTGGGAAAGATCGCATTAAAAAAGTTAGATTAAAGGCCACGTGTTAGATTTTACCTAAGATTTAAAAACAATCTTATTTCCCTAAAATATATATCCTAAAATATCTATAAATGAATACTTAAATAGTATATTATCTTTGTTAAAAATAATATCCATCAAAAAAATTTTAAAATTATCTCAAATATGTATCTTCTTCTTCTCATTGACTTTCAGACCTTAAGGTCCATAGCCTCATTTTTCTGACAGCGGTGACCAGCCGCTTGGCCACCCTACTGCTTTAAATCAGTAGGGAGTTTGTGAATTCGGTGATTTAGTTTCTGCTCTGAAGTCTATCCTTTGCTCCTTGTACTATTCTTTTCCATTCTTTCCGGTCTATTGCTTTGTTCTTCCAGTCATTTATTCCAATTTCTTTAAGATCTTCTTCTACACCATCCAACCATCTAGTTTTCAGTCGTCCCCTTGCTCTTTCCTGTATTTTCTTGACACACCTTTCATTACCTAGACGTTGTACATGTCCTGCCCACCTTAATCGTTTACTTCTTATTTCATTTGTTATTATTGGGCTATTGAATTTTTGATTAACTACGTAGTTTCTTAATATTCTCCATACTCCATTTTCTTTAATTGGGCCGTATATTCTCCGTAGTATTTTCCTGTCCCAGATTTCTAATGTGTTTTCCTCTTTTTTTGTTAAATTCCAGGTTTCTGCAGCGTAAAGTACGACTGGTCTAATTACTGTCTTGTATATTTTAATTTCTGTGTTTGTAGACAATATCTTTGATTTAAATGTGTCTTTAAATGCATAGAAACATTTGTTACCCTGTTGTATTCTGTTATTTACCAAAAATATAATATAATACGTATATATTTGAAAAATATTTCAAAATATCTCAGAATATATAATTAAAAATTACACTATGTTACTTAACTTATAATTAATATTTATGTCTGAAAACTTTCACTAAATTATCTCAAAAATAAAATATCAAGTGCTTGGAGAATCAACAAAAAACAAAAAATGTTAGGCAAAATCTAACCACGCGATCATTCCCGGGTTAATAATAAATGTCTTTATTAAATATAAATAAAATTAAATTAGTAATTTAATTACCTGTATTCCTCTCTTGATAATTACAAACATCGTGGTGTGCTTTAAGTCTTTGGACTAACCCTTGAATATATTTCTTGCACTTTCTACAAATAGCCGTACACCCAAATTTATTTGGATTTGTTGTCTTAATGTAGAACTGCCATATTGGGTCCTCTTTTCTTCCACTCATTTTACTTTATTTATATGTTTTCACTTCACTTTACTAACCTAACTAGCGAAATGCGTGAAATTGTTGGGCAACGTCAATTTATAGGTTGAGAAGGAAAACAAGCCTCGACTCAACCCTCAAAAAACCCAAGCCATCGGTTTCAAACACCTTGATACCATGAGCAAACGACTTCTACCTACAAACTTCCGCCTCGTGCTCTGGGGAGATCGACTCGAAATCCGCAGGGAAGTCGTTTATTTGGGAGTGAGATTTACTCACATGGACACCTCATGGATACTTTAAATAAAGTCCGACGTCGAGTAAATCTTCTCAAGGCGCTCGGCGGCAGCTTCGGACGCACTCACCCTACCACCTTACTTCATATGTATAAAACGTATATCCGTCCAATAATCGACTATAGAGTAAACGTCTATTGCACCCTCCCCGACCATCTTGTTAAAAAACTACGAACTTGTGAGCAGTCAATACTTAGATACTGCCAATACAAGGCTCCATACTCTCCCAGTAATACCGTATATGTCAATATTGACATCGAGCCCATTCCATCACGTCTAAATAATTTACAAGCCCGATACGTTAGTCGCACTATCGAATAGGGTAGCGAAATCCTCAAAGACACCCTACTCACACCGTAGATCGTCAATAGACGACCCCTCGGTAGAATACCCAAGAGGAAGCTCCCATTTCCTCCGTTACGCTTGCTAGCCACGGCCTATGACGACCTCCCCGACGAATATATTGACTACCTGGACAGCAGCTCCCCGATTTCCATTCGATAATCGACTACATTTTCTATAAATCCCACACTGATTCAATTTTAATAAACATCTATATTCACTCAACTCACCGCTCAACAAAAGTCCAAAATCCTTCATATTCTAAACTATTTCTAACAGATTCTAAAATCTCTCAATCTCCAACTATTAATAGTTCAACACTTTGGACAAACCCTATATTTTCCAGCCGCCCCCACACCACCCACGTCGGTGTTGCAGGTTTTTCTGCGGTTTTCCTGCATACTCTGTGAATTTATTCACTAGCCTAATGGACTGACGATCGTCGACAGGGAATAATGCAGCCGCAGCTGTACCCGCCCATATTTAGGATTATTATTATTATTCTTAACGCCAACCACCGTAATCGTCCCAAACTCCCCTAAGGCACGTCACCGCAACATTTCATCCAATTTCAACAAACCACCCAATTCGATACACTTTTGAAAAATGTCTCCTATACACTTTTTCCAATAAAATTCCAAAAACCAATAAAATTACAAATCTTCAATATGTCATAAGATTTTACTCTTAAAATATCATCGGAGACATTTCAAATTCAGTAAATAACACCCATTTCTCATCAAATAATTTCTGACACCTAGCCAGCCCAACGCATAAATATGTATCGGCAGCGATACATGGTTCGTCTTCTACAATTACGCTTACATCCTAGACACTTTTTGTCACACCATCTCCGCACACTTTTGAGCTTCGCCGCTTCCAAACATCAACCCCCGATACACCCCAACACAAAACAACCCTCCAGTTACTTTCTAGCGAAAAGCCCGTTCAAACACTCTCAATTCCATACACTTTTTTAAAAAATCTTTCCTAGTCACTTTTTCAGAAATTTTTTACTAGACACTGTTTCAACCCCCAATTCAATTTCTCAGTCAACGCGCACTAAACCATCCAATACACCCCCAACTCAGCCCTGAAGAGGAAACTAATCCTACACCAGGACATCACTCTCAAAAACAACACTCACCCCAAAAACCAAGCCATCCAACACATAATTCATTACGAATTTCTCTCTCTCTTTTTTAGCCTCGACAGGAATATTCTTGCAAAAAGCACAACAAACGCATTCGTACCTCACCCGGCAGTACTCGGCACTGTATACTGAGTGTATAGGACAGAAGGAAAACAAATCGCGACAAGAATTTTCTTGCAAGAAGCGCGACAAATTTTTGTCACAAGTTTTTGAGCCGCAAATTTTATTATAATTTTTAGACTTATTCATTAAAATAATTAACAATAATTTCAAAGAATCAAAATGTGCTAATTTTACATTAAAATTTAAAAAACCAAATAAATCGTGATTTTTTCGAAAAAATCATTGGTTTTTGATTTTTTTAATAAAAATCAGATTTTGCCCAACCCTGCCCAAAACCAAAATAAATTGTAACTTCCAAAGGAAACGAGAAGCCAAGTTAATATTTGGAGGGCAGAAGCATTATCATGTTGAAAACACACTGTTCAAAGGAATTTTGCTTACGATGGGGAACAAGGGTTGAAACATCACCTCTAAAACGAAAATAAATTGTAACTTCTAAAAGAAAAGAGAAGCCAAGTTAATATTTGGAGGGTAGAAGCATTATAATGTATAGAACACACTGTTCCAATCAAAGTATTTATAATTCACCAATTTTAATTTATTTAACGGCTAATTCTTTGCGTTTCCACTTAATTTAATATTGCCTACATATTTCGCACATATCATTGAGTGTATTTGTACTGATATTTTGATTTATCTTAATATCATCCACTGTGAGTTGACATTGTTGGTGAATAGATCTCAAATAAATTCTGCCATACTTTTAAATCAAAATTAACATTTTGTTGCAACACTTTCACTATTCTGCAATAGCAACTGTTTTAACTCGATATTCATTAATGTCTACAAAATCATCCAAAGAATATACAATATATACACCGCAATTGTAACCATCCGTTTGTGAAATGTGTTTCAATTTTTTTAGTGATAAATTTTCATACGGTAGTTTTTTTTGTTTTTAAAAAGTGTACTATTTTAAAAATAAATACTTTTTCAAATAATCTTTCGTTGCCAACCGGATCTAAGATAAATATATCATTAGAATTGAGGTTAATCACTATTAAAAAGTAATGATTATTCCTGAGAACTGGCATTACAATTTCTTGTCCATTTATTTCAATAGAATTGATGACGTATGTAACATCTTCTAAACATTTTTCATTGATTGTATCTTGAAATATAAATGACGCTTTTCCTACAGTAATTATTTGGAAGTTTCTATGAGACTAGTGTTTTAAATGAAACTCAACGTTTCTAGCTAATTCCACAATATAATGAAAAATATTAAAAATTCTAAAAAATTGACAATTGTTTCGATGAAATTCAGTTATCGAAACAATTGTCAATTTTTTAGAATTTTTTATATTTTACATTATATTGTGGAATTAGCTAGAAACGTTGAGTTTCATTTAAAACACTAATATGAGTAGATTCCACGAAGTAAGGGTCGAGACAGTTAATTTCTATGAGACTGTTTATTTAAAATGTGCAAACAGTGATCAATTACGAAACTAGACAACCAATGTGTATCATTCAATGTTACAAAGTCACCTGAGAGATTATCTTTGATGAGGGATACAGTTGAATCACTTGTAATGACATATCCGCTATTTCCCGGCAGTTTTTTACAGTAACCTGGGTTTTTCACTAATCTATGATTATGGAATTCTAAAGGATCAGTTGCAATCCACCGTTTTTCATTAATGGGGAGAGAGAAATATGATGGGGATATTAGAAATGGCAGCATGTTGAATAAATAAAAGTTTTTTATTTTTCTCATCATCATATTACAAAAATTAATATTTTTGGTCATGCGGACAATTTTTATACCTTTAATTGTATATATAACTAAATCACACCATTCCCTTCCAGTTATTTCTAGAAGCCGCTGTATTCGGTATTATTAATTATTATTTGTTTTAATTGAACCTTCCTGATGTAGAAAGTCGAATTGAAATATATCTGGATCACTATTCCTTGCTATAAATGGACATTTAATTTCAATCAATGCATCATTTCCAATTAATCCGTCTGGTGGCCCGGCAATGTAAGGATATTTTTTATGAATCAGGAGTCCTACTTTGGAGCAATTTAAATAATTCATGCAGCAGTACTCCAAGGGTGCTAAGTCTTCGAATTTTAAGCCGTGGTTAATACTACTGGGAGTACTTATTTTTGGAGATTTTTCGAGCTTTACAAATCCTTCCAAAATTTGAAGCTGTGTAATTTCTCAGACAATATTTCAGATAGATCGAATTATTTTCTTTAATGGTGCAAATTTATTTTGAATAGCGTGTTTTCAACATTATAATCCTTCTACCCTCCAAATATTAACTTGGCTACTCGTTTCCTCTGGAAGTTACAATTTATTTTATTTTTAGGGGTGACGTTTTAACCCTTGTTCCCCATCGTAAGCAAATTTCCTTTGAACAGTGTGTTTTCAACATTATAATACTTCTACCCTCCAAAGGTTAACTTGGCTTCTCGTATCCTTTGGAAGTTACAATTTATTTCAGTTTTAAGGATGACGTTTCAACTCTTGTTCCCCACCGTAAGCAAATTTAATTTGAACAGTGGGTTTTCAAAATTATAATGCTTCTACCCTCCAAATATTACCTTGGCTTCTCGGTTCCTTGGGAAGTTACAATTTATTTAATATTGGGGTGACATTTCAACCCTTGTTCCCCATCGTAAGCAAATTTCCTTTAAGCAGTGTGTTTTCAATATTATAATCCTTCTACCCTCCAAAGGTTAACTTGACTTCTCGTTTCCTTTGAAAGTCACAATTCATTTTAGTTTTAAAGGTGACGTTTCAACCCTTGTTCCCCATCGTAAGCAAATTTCCCTTGAACAGTTTGTCTTCAAAATTATAATCCTACGCTCCAAATATTTACTTGGCTTCTCATTTCCTTTGGAAGTTACAATTTATTCCAGTTTTAAGGGTGACGGTTCAACCCTTGTTCCCCATCGTAAGCAAATTTCATTTAAACAGTATGTTTTCAAAATTATAATGCTTCTACCCTCCAAATATTAACTCTGCTTCTCGTTTCCTTTGGAAGTTACAATTTATTTTAGTTTTGGGGGTGACGTTTCAATCCTTGTTCTCCGTCGTAAGCAAATTTCCTTTCAACAGTGTGTTTTCAAGATTGTAATGCTTCTACTCTCCAAAGATTAACTTAGCTTCTCGTTTCCTTTGGAAGTTACAATTTATTTTAGTTTTACGGGTGACGTTTCAACCCTTGTTTCCCATCGTAAACAAATTTTCTTTGAACAGTGCGTTAAATACATTACAATCGTTCTACCCTCCAAATATTAACTTGGCTTCTCGCTTCCTATGGAAGTTACAATTTATTTTAGTTTTAGGGGTGACGTTTCAACCCTTGTTCCCCATCGTAAGCAAAACTAGATCCTGAAAGTTCTGAATTATGTACATTTGGTACTCCATTTGGAAGATACCAATTCTTGAGATTGCCTTTTGGAATTTCCTCTGCACCAGAGGTTTTTCAGAAAAAAAATTATGAAGTGTTTGGTGACATTGATGGAATAGAATTATATTTTGTTGACTTCATAATAACAGGCTCAACTGAAATGAAAACTGAACTGAAACTGAAAATGAAAGAGCATGACACAAATTTAAGATTCGTTTTACAAAAGGCATCAACACACAGTATACAATTCAATAGATCCAAAATACAGTTTAAAAAACAAAGTGTAAAATTTTTAACTTTTTTCTAAAGATGGTATCTCCACAAACAAGTCTTACATTGAAGCTATAATTGACATGCCTTTACCAACAAATAAACCTGAATTGTTGAGGTTCTTAGGTATGGTCAAATTTGTAGGAAAATTTATACCCAATTTGTCAAGTATAACTTCACCAGAATTATCCAGAGAGGATGTTCAGTGGCATTGGAATGAAAACAATTTAGCAGCAGTACAGAATCTTAAACAATTGCTTACTAGTGTTCCTTTTTAACATTTTTCGACCCTGAAAAGACAATTTGTATTGAAACAGATGCTTCTAAAGATGGTCTTGGTATATGTTTGTTACAGGATGGTCACCCTGTTGCTTTTGCATCAATAAGCCTGAACTCGAACTAAACAAAAGTATGCTCAGATCGAGAAGAAAACTTTGGCTATACTTTTTGCTGGGCAAAAGTTTTATTTATTTATATTTGGTCTTGATGTAACAGTATATAGCGATCACAAACCTTTAGAGACAATTTTTAAAAAATATTAACATTCAATATCTCCAAGGCTTCAGAGAATGAGGTTAAAAATGATAAATTATAAGCTAAAAATTACATAGAAGCCTGGCAAGCAAATGTATATCTCTGACACACTTTCCAGAGCATTTCTTAAACACACTGGATTAAAGTCAGATTCGGAAATAGAGTATTCAGTTCACACTTTAACAAAGTACATTCCAATGTCAGATGATCGAAAAAATCAGTTTAGACAAGAGACACTAAATGACCCCAATTAAAGTTAGTCATAGATTTTGTCAATAATGGCTGGCCGATTCAAAATCATAAAACTCCAAGCAGTGTAAAAAATTAAGGATAAAATTTCCATTTCAAACAATTTATTGATTTTAGAAAATAAGATAATAGTGCCAACCATATTGAGGAATGCGATGTTAAAATGAGTACATAAAGGACATTTAGGTATAGAAAAAACAAAAAACCGAGCCGGACAAATATTCTACTGGCCTCATGTCAGGTTTGTGAGAAATTTGCTCATAAAAACTGTAAAGAAACATTATTACAATGTCCACTTCCTACAAGATGCTGGGAACTTGTTGGAATAGACATATTCACATATGGCAATCAAAGTTATGTCGTATTATTTGATGCTTACCCCAACTGATTGGAATTGTTACCAATTTGTGACAAAAGTGCTTTTAGTGTTCTTCAAGTATTAAAAGATGTATTTGCTTGATTTGGTCCACCAGACTTGTTAGTTTGCAATAATGTACCTTTTAATAGCCAAAGATTCAGTCAATTTGCGTATAATGTTAAGGATTCAAGTGGCAATGTTATGAGAAGAAATCGAGTGGATTTAAATCCAATTTTAAATACACCACAAAACTTAATTAAAGTAGATACTGATGAGTTTGACTTGCAAGAAGTTAATACACCTTCTTCAAGTGTTCAATTTGTAGATCAAACTAATAACAATGCCTCTATGAATAATTCTTCCATTAGTTAAACCTGTATGTAGCCCTCAATGTAGTCGAACTGAACGTGTCATAAGAAAACCTAATAGGTTAAGAGGAAGGATGCATAATACAGTAGGGTCTATTATTACGATGGTAGGTTATAATGAGGGAAGTGTCACTGTTTAGTCAGATTGACAACTGGCTAGTTTTTCTAATTAATATTTTTATAATCTTAAATAAAATACTTGAGTTAAATAATTCTTCTAGTTTGAATTAACTGCAAAACCAAAGTATTTTACAGAGTAGACGATATTTATATTGTTATTGGAACGGTAAGTAAATTAATCCCGTAGGATGCAATTATGTATAGTACGTGCAAAACATATAGTGCAGAAATGTAATGGCATACCCCCTTTAAGCTATGTTGTGGACCTAGACTCTGAAAGGTATTAATATTTTGTTTATTTTTGACAATACCACTTACACACTACACTCTATATTGATGCTAGCACACCAACTAAATAGTGAGCCGTCCTTATCGCTTGTGGACCCAAACGTGTTTGAAAAAACTGCTGTCTCAAAATATGGTTATAATTCAGCGAAAATAATATGTTATTTGAAAATTATATTACCAATTCTTGTTAATAAAACGAGATATAAGGTAGTGTTAATTATCTGGTGTTATGTTTAAGATGCATTTCATAATTATAAAATTATTAAATACATTTTAACGATTGTTAGTTGAAGTTATAATATTAATTGAATATATCGTATAATAAGCATTTTAAATTATAACATTGACTGGACTATGACAGTATTCAAATCAAAGGATAAGCCGAAACTTTAAATTTCGCACTATATATCTTACGTGAGCCATACTGACTTGCTATTTTTGATTTACAATCAGCTAAATTATTGTTTGCTTCTTTTTCCAGTTAAAACATTCACAAATGATAAACGAACCCGATTTAAAAGTGTGGGTGCTTGTGAACACCAATGGAAGTGTTGAAACTGCCCATTGCACCTATACTATATTATGAAAATGATTAGTATACGTTTTAAACTGCTAACAAGCGTTGTGTAATGCACTGTACAGCTGTGTACGCCCCACAGACGCCATGTTGCATTCAAGTGACAGTTCGCTCGAGTGCCCTATTCAACAGGGTTACTCTCGAAAATTTTCGAGGATTCTTCTTCTTCTTTTGGAACTGGAATGTCCCCAGCTGCCAGGGCTATTCGGGTGGGTTTATAAACTTCAATTTATAAAAGAGAAGATTTTTCTAATATAGAGCACCTATAAGTAATTGTACATTCACCCTGTTTACGAATATTTTTGTTTTCTTAAATTGAAGAAAGTAAAGATGATTCTAGTCTTCCTTGCACTGCTCAATTTTTCGAAATTATATTTTAATATTGGATGCACTTAAAAATTTAGAAATAAAATTCATGTTTTCGCTGCCTGGTAGCCTAAACATTATGTCTTGCTCTGTAAAAGGGCCTTAAACGTTATTCGGAACCGTGAAAATGTATGAAGAGTTTGTATATTAATACTATTATTTCAAGAGCAGTTGAAAAATATATAGGATAAACCTTGCTTTTCACCACATGGGCATAAATCCCAAGGAACTATGTTGATTTTATGTAAGTATGCCAGTGGTTGGAACGAAGTATTGAGACAATGCCAAATTCTCTTCCGGACAAGCTGGAAAATGAGAAAGGCCAAGGTTTTCTTCTTGCAAATTTGATAACCGAGATTATAAGTTTCCTTTTAATAAGCTGAAAGTTATGTGTGTTGAATTCCACTTTTCTATAATGTGTTTTTTAATGGAGTGCACCACATCTTAATGAGGGTTAGCCGGAAAGGACGTATGCTTGATAGTTCTCCCAAGGTTTGCAAGGACATCTGCTCTGATGTTTCCTTTAATACGACTATGTTCTGGAATCCAGCCAATTCGTATGTCTTTTCCTTGCTGATTTAACTCATGTAACACATCCTTTATTTATAGGATGGATGGATTGGAAGATGAAGGGAAGGATTTTTTGGAAATACATTGGCACTTTGGAAGTAAGAAAAAATTATAGCCCTGGGAATTTTCGAGTACTAATAAGACGTCAATGACAGATATCACTTGGCAACACAATATTAATTAATGTCGATATACAGGGTGTCCCACGACGTTTTGACAGTCCAATTTCTTGAAAACTGTTCATATGACATTTATGAAAATTGGCAGATATAAACAGTCGACACTGATGCTTATATTTCTTATAAAATGACTTCCGTTTCTCCTGTCATTTCGGGTCACGTGACCCCAACATAATTTTTTTAAATGGGACAACCAGTATAATATTACAATTTTGGATATATCATTCAAAAACATATTCAACGATACAACATTTGTCATCATTGTATTGTGTAGTAATGATAATAAGTCTAATAAATCAGTTATTTATTCCATGGTATATGAATCGGTATTATTCCTTTTTTCAATTGTAATGACCTAAAGGGTCCTATTGTACAATCTTATCCTTGAAATTTTTGCAGCGTCATGTCACCAGTGCCTTACGGCACAAATTTAGAGCCAGGAATCCCCAGTGGGTAACCCCGGTGGAGGTGGTTTCCTGGCACGAGCGGACAAGGTCTCCGCGGGGCCTCTTGGGCTTATACAATGTGCCAAGCCTGAGTTCTAAGGCAGGTGCGTCAACCCGTTCAAACTTGCTGGTCCGAGAGTAGAGGTTGTTGATAAAGGAAACAGACTGGGTGGATAATATGTGCATATATATTACAAACAGTAATTAATTAAATCCAGTAACTGAGCCCTGGTTTGGACAAAATAAAAATTACTCGGGGGAGAATGTCCCGGTATGATACACTAGAAATTAATTAGGGAAAAACGTCTTTCATAATCTGGAAGTAGTTTCTCGTTATTATGACAAAAGAAAAAGATGTCTTGCATATGACTATCCCTGTATAAGGAATGAAAAAAAAAATAATATGACTCGGGCAAAAACGTCTTCCAAAATTCTAAAAGTAGTCTTTCCTGATTATGACATAAATGAAAGATATCTATCGTATGAATATCCCTATATTATATAAGAAAATAATTATCAAAACAAATCTTTCGAAATCTGAAGGTATAAATACGATATTTCTTACATATGAATATCCCTGTACGATATAAGAAAATAATTATCAAAACAAATCTTTCGAAATCTGAAGGTATAAATACGAGATTTCTTACATATGAATATCCCTGTATAATTTTTAAATTAGATCGATTTCAAATCGTACTATTTTCTAAATATGTTAGGTGATGGGCTCAAATGTCAATAGTGCACTCAATATGACCAGAAAATGTACCTTTTGGACATCCAGTCAAATCAAATAAAATGTCAAAACAGTATTTGTTCAAAAAAAAATAATTATATGACATAGAAAAAACTTTTTTGAAATATCAGAAGTCACAACTACACAATATCACTGTTGACGTATGGCCGTCGAAGTGTCAGGCCTTACAGTACCTGAGCACTCTATGAGGGTTACTGCCTCACTGCCTCCGTTACCAAATTTTCTGCTATTTATTTCAGAAGTTTTTGGGATTTTTGCCCTTGTCTCATGTTTTTATTTTCGTAATTGAATGTTAATTTTCAATTTCTTCATACTAAGTTGCAAGGTTTGTCTATATTTTTGATAAACAAAATATGGCAAAACACACGATGTTTTGTTTATCGACCTTATCGGTTGTGTAAAATTGTTTGTATAAATTCTTTTCTGGTGTAGGTCAACAATTGTTTTTATACTAATTAGATTCGACTTATTTTATTATCAAGAAAATTATATCTATATAGGGTGTCCTTAAAATTTCCTTTGTCATATTTCGTGTTTATTACATAAGGACTATTTACTTTCACTAAATTTATTAAAGCAATATTTTGCACTCAAAAATTTAGGTGGCTATGAAATAAATAACTATAGTAGCAACAATATAAGTTAATTCATTATTGTTAGGTGAAGTTTATTCAAGAACTGTCATTAATTATTAATCGTAATCTTGTGAAGACACTGTAATAATAAGTAAATGATGACTTCAATTTTCACTTACGATTAATTTGTTGACATGCTACTTATTTATGGAAAATGTGGAAAAACAAAACTCATGCTCAAGGTTTGTACATAAATCGTTTTCCTGATAGAGTAACTCCAAGCAAAAATACTTTTGTCTATGTCGAACAAAAGCTAAGAACTGGTTCTTTTACAAGCGGTAAAAATCAAGTTCCTCGTCAAAATACCGCTCAGACAGATCCTGAAAGAAGAATAAATTTTATTGCTGAAACGTTCATACAAAGTAATGATGATCCTTTAGAAAAAATATTATGGAGTGATAAATGGAGGTTTCATAACAATGGTATTATTAATCGCCATAATTATCAATACTGGTCGCAGGAGAATCCAAACTAGATAAGCGAAACCAATTTTCAAACAATATGGGTAATCAATGTTTGGTGCGGTATATTAAACGGTCGGTTGATTGGTCCCTATTTTTATGAAGGAACATTAACGGGGCAAAGATACTCAGATTTGCTTCAAAATACTCTCTCAGAATTACTTCAAGATATTCCCTTACATGAAAGGCAAACAAAGTGATGGTAGCAAGATGGAGCATCTCCACACTTTTTTTGGCCAGTTAGAGAACACGTTTCCTGAAAAATGGATTGGTCAAAATGGTGCAATTCGGTGGCCACCCCGTTCGCCGGATATTACACCCTTAGATTTCTTTCTCTGGGGTTGCTTAAAAGGTCGAGTTTATGCCACACCCCCAATTGATTTAGATGATATAAAGGATAAAATGAAAGAGGCATGTCGAACCGTAACATACAAAATGATTACAGCAGCACTTACAAGAAATCTTTTAACAAGGTTTGAACATTTTGTCAATGTACATGGACATCAATTCGAACATTTTATTTAATTTTTTCAATTACTTGGAAATTCCCTATGTTACGTTTTTCAATAAAATAATTTATACAGATGTTCATTTAACTGCCCCTATTATCATTACTGAATAATACAATGATGACAAATGTGGTATCGTTGAATTTTTTTTGAATGATATATCCAAAATTGTAATATTATACCGGTTCTCCCATTTAAAAAAAATATGCTGGTGTCACGTGACCCGAAATGACAGGAAGAACGGAAGTCATTTTATAATAAATATAAGCGGTAGTTTTGACTGTTTATATCTGCCAAATTTCATGCATGTCATATAAACAGTTTTCGAGAAATTCGACTGTCAAAACGTCGTGGGACACCCTGTATTTCTGAATATACATATAAAAGTTGTTAGATCTAATCTCATTTGCGACAGATGCAATTGTTTCGAAAATAATAAGGAATTATATAGTGTGCATTTATTTGCTACAAACTAGATTACGCGACACAATAGTAATTCGGTCAATGATCTTTTGTTGCAGACCATTATTTGATTTGTGTATAACTGCAACTGACCCAACAAGATAACCAGACGATCTCGCTTGAACTTTATGAATAAGTTTCATCAACAATCGTAAACATTTGACGGAGGTTTCCTAATTTGTAAAATGTTTGTCCTCATTTTTTATGCATATTATCAAATAACCCGAAAACATTGAAAGATGAAACAAACTTCACCTAGTTTAGAGCTCGGTAACTTGCAAGGCGCATTTTAACGTACTTTTGTTTATCCATTTGGATACGCAGGCCCTTCGTGTTGGATACATAGTAAACAGGATATGAATACGGATACCTTGACCTATTGTAATAAATTCTAGATTTATTTAGAACCGATTTTTTTAAAATGCATTAAACCAAAAAAACACAGCATATATTATAAATAAACGGTTTTAAAGATTAAAACTAACTTTTCCGCATCTGTGAAATGCCCCGAACAATATCCTATCATAAAATTGGTCATTTGTATACACTCTGGAGGCTGTATCGTCCTAACAAATTGAAATTTTTCCAAAAAAGGACCAAAAATGTGGTACCATAGCACCCGATGAACTAGCTCTGGTGAGTTAAAAACCAATAAGGTTCATCTATAAGACGCCTTGAACAATATTCAATCACTGTTTTTAAATTAAACTTACTGTTTCTAAATAATTCCACAATACATTCCTTTCCATTCCGTTCCTTCTACCCTTTTCATTTTTATTCTGTGTTTTTTGCATTATAATGCTTCTACCCTCCAAATAATAACTTGGCTTCTCGTTTCCTTTGGAAGTTATAATATATTTTAATTTTGGGGGTGACGTTTCAACCCTCGTTTCCCATCGTAAGCAAATTTTCTCTGAACAGTGTTTTTTCAACATTATAATGCTTCTACCCTCCAAATATTGACTTGGCTTCTCGTTTCCTTTGGAAGTTACAATTAATTTTAATTTTAGGGGTGGCTTTTCAACCTTTGTTCCCCATCGTAAGCAAATTTCCTTTAAACAGTGTGGTTCCAACATTATAATGCTTCTACCCTTCAAATATTTAGTTGGCTTCTCTTTTCCTTTGGAAGTTACAATTTATTTCAGTTTTAAGGGTGACGTTTCAACCCTTGTTCCCCATCGTAAGCAAATTTACTTGGAACAGTGTGTTTTAAAAATTATAATCCTGTTACCCTCCAAATATTAACTTGGCTTTTCGTTTCCTTTGAAAGTTACAATTTATTTCAGTTTTAAGGGTGACGTTTCAACCCTTGTTCCCCATCGTAAGCTAATTTCCTTCAAAACAGTGTGTTGTCAAAATTATAATCCTTCTACGTAATTGTTAAAGTGTTAGTATTGATGTTGTGACAATAATTATATACATCAGTGAATTAAAAAGTGCATTTTGAACGAACTACTGTAAGTACCCATTATCAGTTGAACTTTTTTCTTTACATTCGTCAAATTTAGTGAAGGTCGGCGATGCCTAATAACTGCGATCACTGTTCCAAGTTTGTCTCCGATCGAGAATCAGTAATCAGTACAGTACTTCAGTGTGATGGCTGCAAGCGATCACTACACATGGAAGATACAGGGATATCTGCGTCTGATCGCGTAACGCGTCAGAAAGTTCGAGGTTTGAGTATTCTGTGTAACTCTTGCGTGGCCAACTTGGGAAATTTTATCGATTTAAAGGAACTCTTTACTGATTTTAAGACTGATCTGCAGACAAAGATAGACAATCATCTTATTACTCTGTGACCGAGCTGCAATTAAGGAAGTGCTTTCCCCGTATGCTAAAAGTAGTCATGCCAACCGAATAAGATGCCAAATACATTCTAAAAAATAAGAAAGATATTTTAGAGACTCGCTTAAACAGCAAATTTTCCATTATTGATGATAAAACTCCAACACAACAATTGTTTCTTACAGAATTGCGCAAAGAACTGGAGAATCGCACCAATAATGGAGAGAAGAACCTTACCATAAAATTTGTACAAGGATCACCAAAAATAGTTACATTTCGCCAATAAATGCTCTTCTCAAAATTTTGAAAACTGGTTGTTACTTTATACTAATCTTGACTCCATATGTGCCAAATTTAATGAATTTGTATGTTCGGTTAATTTAATTAAACCCTCCATAATACTTATCAGCGAAACTTGGCTTAAGCCTTCAATTTCGGACTCAGTGGTTCGAATTGATGGCTTTACTATTTTTCGAACCGATAGACCCAACCGTCCTGGAGGGGGTTTTCGCATATATCTCTCTGATTATATAACTAGTAATTTTTCAGTATCTGAAATAGATATAACTGTCCCAAGCATTGATGCTATATGCATTAAAATATCCAAAAGTCTCATGTCCATACACTTAGCCTGCATATATCGTCCAAGCGACTCACAATTGGCAGATAATGTCACTCTCCTTGATAAACTGGATGAATTATCCATGCTTGACAATCTAGTTATCATTAAGGATTTCAATTTTCGGGATATATCCTGGCCGATAATAAATATTCCTGAGGGCAATAATGCAAAAAATTTGTTTATGCAATTTATCCAAAACTAGAATTTAACCCAAGTTGTCCATGAACCTACTCGTTTCCGACATAATAATAATCCTTCTACCGTCGATCTTATTTTCACCAATGACGAATGTTTGTAATCATGCCTGGAGATCAGTTCACCAATAGGTAAGTCCGATAATGTAGCAATAACTGTCAATATTTAACTTAACTTACCCGCTGCTGACGATGATAAGAATTACATGACTATCGAAGTAACAAATTGTCAAACGTACTCTCTCGTCCATCAATTGGGATAACATATTGCCTGATAATAATAACTGTATACATTTATGGAAATGTTTCTATGACATGGTAACAAAATGTTTGAATGAGAATACGAGAGAAAAAAGAATTTTCCGTAACAAATTAATGCCATGGATCAATAGTGAAATACACGATTTGATGAAACATGAACGAAATTTGTGGAGAAGATTTAAACGCACCAACAATAATGAAGATTTCTTAACTCACAGAAGATTCTCTAATACAATAATTAGTCGGTTGGCTAACGTCAGAAGAGGTTTCGAGGAAAGTATTGCTAATAGTGGCAACCCTAAAAAGTTTTTTAAGCACATGCGTTCCTGTCTTTCGTCTAAATTTGGTGTCCCTTTACTTAGGAAAGTGATGGAGTATTATGTTCGTCTAATTATGAAACTTCCGAAACGTTGTCCATTAGTTTTTCTGAGGCTTTTACTTCTGAACCAATTGATGATACTTTGCCTCCAATATTTGGTGCTCGTGTCTTAGAATCCCTTAGTAATATTGAATTTTCACCCCAGCAAATTTAAGAAAAAATATTAAATATCAAGACGAACACTTCTCCCGGTCTTGATGGTTTGCAAGCAATGTTTCTTAAACATTGTGCAGACTCAATTTCCTATCCACTTTCAATCATCATGAATGCCTCTTTCACGCAATGTTCTATTCCACCAATCTGAAAATCGGCGTCAGTTACTCCTATATTCAAGAAGGGCAATAAACTGAATCCAAGCAATTACCGACCAGT
The DNA here is from genome assembly GCA_963921935.1 of Galeruca laticollis. Taxonomy (NCBI): domain Eukaryota; kingdom Metazoa; phylum Arthropoda; class Insecta; order Coleoptera; family Chrysomelidae; genus Galeruca; species Galeruca laticollis. Next base: position 40,581,543 of record OY998182.1, read on the forward strand.
AAGCCTGGTACCGATTGTTTGTAAAATTATGTAATCTATTATTAGTGAGGCCATGTCTAAGTTCCTTCTTCAACAAAATGTCATACCTCTTCACCAACATGGTTTTGTTCGAGGTCGCTGTACCATGTCCAAACTGTGTTAATGACTGGACAAAAGCTTTAGACAACAGAGATCCGATTGACGTCATTTATTTGGACTTCTCCAAGGCCTTCGACAAAGTTCCAAAAAGAAAACTTTTATATAAATTAGATCACTTTGGCATACGGGGTAGCCTGAATTGATGGATCTCCAATTTTTTATCGGACAGGATTTTAAAAGTCAGAGTCGGCCGAGAGTTCTCCAATGACAGGCCAGTTTCTAGTGGTGTTCCACAAGGTTCCGTCATTGGCCCATTGCTGTTTGTTGTTTACGCAAGCGATCTTCAAATATTGGTCTCAAACTCAGTTTCTTTTTATGCCGATGACAGAAAAATATTTGCTAACTCTTTAAGAGACCATCTCACCCTCCAAAATGACCTACACACTATACAGCGGTGGTGTTTGGACTGGTTGCTTCCCCTGAACATTAATAAATGTAATGTACTCCACATTGGCAAGACCAATCCCAATTTATCATACAACTTAAATGGGCAGATACTAAATACGGTTACCAGTCATGATGACCTAGGCATCTTAGTGAACTCAAATTTATCGTGGAGTGAACATGTTGTGTCCGTATACATCCGCGCGAAATCCAGACTCTATCTAATATAAAAATCGTTCTCTAGAGTGTCACTTGAAACTTACTATAAACTGTACAAATGTTACGTGCGTCCTATTTTAGAATATGCGGGTCCTGTGTGGTATCCTGATCTTATTCGCGACCAAGTTTTATTAGAAAAAGAGCAAAGGAGAGCTACTAGACTTGCATTCGATCGCGTAAGGCCTTCATATGAGAAGCGACTGACTGGGGTGAATCTCATCTCGTTTCAAGACCGTCGACTTCGGCGAGACTTGATATTATGTTATAAAATCATTAAGCACAACTTTGGTGATCTTCAATCTATGTTTCTATTCAACACTGATCTTAGACTGAGAGGCCACCCATTTAAACTTAAGAAGGAGTCCTGTAGATCCCGAGTAAAACAGCACTTTTTACAAAACAGAGTGTTTGATGTCTGGAACAATATTCCTGATGATGTTGTTGACGCACCATCAGTTAACGCATTTAAGAACAGAATTGATAGACTTCTATTTAATAGTTAATAGTACCTATTGTTGCATTTATTATTTATCTGAATTTGTTTTATTTATATCCTTTTTCGCTGTATAGTTGTTGCGGATATTGTTGAAAACTACGATTTTGTTAAATATTGTTAATGTGTCATTGATTATGTTTATAGGCGTTTAAGCACTTATTTATGTTTTTAGATCATGGGCTTCATAGGTTCTTATATCAGCCCTTATTTCTATTGTAATAATAATAATAATAATAATACCCTCCAAAGGTTAACTTGGCTTCTCGTTTTCTTTGGAAGTTACAATTTATTTCAGTTTTAAGGGTGACGTTTGAACCCCTTGTTCCCCATCGTAAGCAAATTTACGTTGAACAGTGTGTTTTAAAAAATTATAATCCTTCTACCCTCCAAATATTAACCTTGCTTCTCGTTTCCTGCGGAAGCGAACATGGTTCGAACTTTCAGAATTTGAATCAAATGTAATTTACTACCTGCAAGGTACAACAGAAATATAGGTAGGTCTCAATTATACAATCAAAATTAAGAAGAAATGCAATAAACGGCTATCCAACTAAATGCATGTTATTAACTGCCTTATTTTTGAATGTATAATAAATTTACAAGCTGAAGTGTAGATGAAATAAAAAAAAACGTTTATTTATAAATACAAATTTGTGTTTTTTTATTACAGATACATTAAAAAATTTACAACAATTACATTAAAAATTATAGATACATATATTTTATTTTCTACCTAATCTTAAAAGAATTATTACTTTAACTGTTTTAAATGAAACTATATGTTTCTAGATAATTCCACAAAATATATTGATAAAATGTTAAAAATTCTAATAAATTTGACAATTGTTTCGATATTCAATATCATCGTCAGAATGACAGAAGTTACATTTCATTTGTTACCTACCTGATGTTTAATAATCATTTTTGGGTAGACCAAGAAGTGACTTGTGATTGACTTAATATATATTAATAGTAAAAAGAAGAAGATATGATATTACAAATATCGAAGCAAATATGTTATCAGCCCTATGGGGATATCCTGGATATATTTTTCCCAATTAAGATCAGAATAACTGTGCAATGATATAGAAAACCAGGAAAACTATATCTGCTGATCTTTACAATAATTATCACTTAAGAAGACAGTTTAAAATTGGAGAACTCCCTTGATTTATTTGTTCATTGACGACTTCATATTGTAGGTTTCTTAAGTGTCTTCTAATTTCCAATTCTTCAAGAAAATCCAGTTCGTGTTTCTTATCACAAATATGTAGTACTTCTAGTTCTGTGTTAGGTGTCAATGAATGATTGGTGTTGAGTCAGTTCTACAGATCTTGACACATTCACGTTACGTAGAATAACTAGATTTTTTCTGCCTATTTCCTGTAAAAAAAATATAAAATTATATATTGTAGACTTAATATGGATACAGGGTGATTTTAAAAACGTTGTTGTAGAAATTATAGAAGACCTATACTTTTTTACATGTACACATTAAATATTTTGTAATGTACAAGAACACTTGTAAAGTATAGGTACAATATAATTAATATAATTTCTAATTTCTTTAATCTTAATTTCAGTTTTAGTACTACTTTTAGTGATAGGCAGTGATAGTTGATGACAATTTTCAAGTTATTGTTTTCATACTTACTAATACTTATAGGAGAAAAGTATTTTGTTACCTTAGACAACCCCACACACAAGGCATGCCTTCTGTGGGGCTTTATTTATTCACATATACATACATACATACAAAAAATAATGAAACCATTAAAAAATGTATAAGTCTGGGAATGTACAACATGAAACAAATTCTGTCTGCATTTTTGAGAATAAACTACTCTTTACATTCACAACACAAAATAACCTACCTGTTGAAGGTAATTGTACCATCCCACTGAACTGTTCTGGCAATTCTTGTTGTTGGGGAGTAAAACTTACTTCATCTAAAAATATAAAAACGTTTCTTACACTGACACAAATATACATAATTATAACAGAATATGTTTACATTGCAACAAGTATACAGAATAATAAAAATTATAGTTAAGCCTACAAAAGTAAGATATTTTAACATTGAAAAGATGGTGTGGACACCTCAAGATGATAAGAGACAACACAGTGTCTCTAGAATAGGTGCCAGGACATGAAGGGATAGCAGGCAATGAATTGGTGGAAAAGTTAGCTAAACAAGGCACTAAAGGAACATAGGTCCGGAACCGTTCTGTGGATTCACAAAGGATTACATAAGAGGGGAAATCCGGAACTGGCTAGACAAGGAACACCAAATCAAATGGAGGTTGACAGAAGGTCACATTCACACAAAAAGATTACTGGAAAATGCAAACAAAGAACTCTCAATCAATTTATTGAAACTGAGCAAGGGACACTAGACGACAGCTGTCGATTTGGTTACTGGACACTGTACCCTAAGGAAACATTTATACAAAATGGGAAAAGTCAGGGAATCTTTCTGTAGGAAATGTAAACTAAGGGATGAAACACCTATTAATATACTCTGCTTACGTAAGAACTTACAAGGACTCAGGCAGAAGAATTTTGGAAAGGAAACAATACAATCACCAGAACTACTCAAAATCCTCCCAAATAAGATAATGGCCTATATCAAGGACACAAAACTTTTGGGGTGGAAGTAGATAATATTGGGAGCAGTAGAATGACTTGGCTCAAGTGCTCGGGTTGTTGAGCACAACCCAAACGAATGAATGAATACATACATAAAAAAAGTATAAGTCTGGGAATGTATCACATGAAACAAACTCTCATCTGCATTTCTGAGAATAAACAACTCTACATTCACAATACAAAATAACCTACCTGTTGAAGGTAATTGTTCCATCCCACTGAACTGTTGTGGCAATTCTTGTTGTTGGGGAGTAAAACTTATATCATCTAAAAATATAAAAGCATTTCTTACACTGACAAAAATATAAATAATAATTATAACGGAATATGTTCACATTGTAACAAGTATACAGAATAATAAAAACTATAGTTCAGCCTACATAATTAAGATAAATTAACATTGAACTTATCCGAACTTCCCAGCAGTTCACAAAGAAACTATACTCTTGGGATCCAGCTTGTGTACTTTTCGTTTGTGCTGTCAGGAAGCTTGAATATATTCACCGTCGACAGAACAAGCCTGTAATAATTATATATGTGTAAAAACACAAAATGTTTACAGTATTAACAGTAAATTAGTTTTAAGCTGATGATCAGTTTAATGAATGTAATATTTTGTAGATGACTTTTGGTCTTTTATGACACATCTTATTGGCGATTAGTTCCTAGGTATGTTAATACTAACAATCTATTAATACAAAAAAGAAAGCTTTTGTTCCTGACACCCAATAACATTCTGTATAGTATTTAAATATCTACCTTTTCTTCTATCTTCCATATGAACAGAGGTAGTAGGTACATCTAAAAAAGTGTTAATTAGATAGATGTTAATATTTTTAGATTTGTGTACAATTCGCATCCAAGTAAATTCTTTATTTGCTTATTATTAATAAATGGGAGCACCCCTTATATAAATACATTCATGAATAAAGTATGTCACTAGTTTACTGGTTCAAAATATGTTCTGGTTTACATACACAGATACTATATCTTTTTTTTTAGTTCCAGTCTACATTATAAAATAGAGTTCGTATTTAATCACTATAATTGTAATTATCAAAAGTAATAGTAATTTACTCGTTCTCTCAATCATGCAAAATAATACAGAAGAGGTTAGTTGATGATAACTTGAAACATATTTAATTTATAGAAGTCATGTACTTAAAAACTGACAACTTATGAATGCTTACTGTGCTTTTTTAGTCGCTGCAAATACCCCAATTATATATACTTATCTATGGTTATTAAAAACATCCCTTACGTTCTGTTAAATTAGGTTCCGGTAGATCTTCAAATAGATATAGATTTTCAATTGAACGGAGTTTAGATGCACAACCTAAAAAATATAACATGATAAACACTTTTGATAGCCAAAATTCATTGACTCAAAAACCTTACAAACATTATAGGAAGGGTTTAGGTGTCTGCATAGATTTAAAATGGAGTATGACATTTGTCCTGACCCACTACGAACTTTGCAAAATATGTACAGTGAATTGTAGCTCTAAGGGTCAGCCACAATAGTCAGCATGTTGCTCACAGTGGAGGGACGGAAGCTTCTTACTCACATTGAACCTAACCATCCTACATCAAATATGAGATACTTACTGGCAAGATGTAACGTTGGCAGTGCGTCATAAGTAAGGCCCCTTTTCGTACCTGCAACTTAACAACTTTTTTCAAAGTGTTCTTCACACACCAAGTACTTTTTATATACTTCTTCAACGGAATACGTATCAGAATTCAGCGGACGTATATTTTCTAGCCACATTCCATATACTTTCGGATTATTTTTTGGAAAGCGATGCATTTTACCCATGCGATTATCACAACCCGGTACACAACATCTTCTTGTAGAGGGTTTATAGTTTTCATACATATCTCAAAAAACACTATATAATTTGTCTATTCAAATAAATTAACACTGCAAACACAGATCATATAACTACTATTAAAAAAGACTGCAAACACATGTGCCGTAAAAATGATTATATTTAAGTGAATCTTTGTTCCAACCGAAGTAAATACCGTTTTATTACCGTACAATCTCAGTGTCCGTATTTTGTGTTACAGTTACACTAATTATGGCGTATCGTCGTCGGTTGATTTTTTTAAAGATGTACGAACATTTTCCGACCAGTCTCGTCCCTGTACGAAGTTCTGTTGCCGTTTAACGGACAATTTAGGCAGTAGAAATTTAAAATTTTAAAAGCTATATTAATTACATTCTACTTTATTGTGTCGTTCAATGTTATCGGCAGGATTAATAAAGGTTTAATGTGTTACTTGACCCTAGTACCTTAGCGTACCTTAGCTCAATAGGTTTTTTTAGTATAAAAATTGCGTTTTTATCACATTGGAAATATTAAAATTGAACAATTTATTTTACTTATTAGTTATATTATTATACTTCCAAATTATTACGGCGTCTTCACAGTGTTTAATAATAATAATTGGTAATTACTGGTAATTTACTTTAAATGGCGTTTTTTGTAGTTTCAAACAGGATGAACATTGTTGCTACAAAAAAAGCAACTATTTAATGGATATACCAACTGTTTTTGCCTGACACGCAAATTGTTTAACATAAGCTTGTATTATGTTATTAACAATAGAAAATGATCGTATTTATCTAATCGGTTACTTGTTACATTAAAAGCTCGCTTATATAAGAGTTAACTGTATCTCAGAAATAATGTTTAAATTTAATGATTGAATAGTTTTTAATTTCTATTATTAAAAACTATAAATAAAATATTGTTACAACCTTGGCCCGTAGAAAAAATGTTGAGCATCTGGTTAAAGGCAAATATATTTAAAATGTACTGTTAACGTCCGCTAAAGTTAAGTTATTGGTTACTTTCTGTCACTTATAGCTATCAACAAGGAATGTATCGAGAAAGATCAAGAAGGATAAATAGAGAAGTAGTAATAGTAAGGAAAGGAGGACAGTAGTATAACAGGGGCAATAGTGTAACAAGAAGTAGTAATAGTAGTGACAGTAATAGTAATCGTAACTTTTGTGGAAGTTGAATTGGTATCAAAAGTTATGTTTTGCACTTAACAGTTTGACGTATGTTTGTTAAAGTATTAAAGTTTTTTTATTATCCCAGTTTATTTCGAGTAATATCTTAATAGTTATTTGCAAAACAAGTGTCACAATGACTCGTTTTGTAGTACGAGTGAAGTTTGCGCATCGAACCGCGGAGCGGTGAGTTGCGCAAATCACGAATACTACAGAAAGCCATCGTGGCACAAGTTTTACACAATAATTTTTATAATTCGCATTTATTTAATTTAAAAAAAATATAATTACATATAATTCCTGTTTTTAAACTAAAAGGAGTGGTTTGAATTTAACTCGGCTATTCTTTAGATTCCTGATTGGTCAGATCACAGATGATTTTATTCAGCACTTTTGACATATTATAACCGAATAATTGTGACACTGTAAATAATGTTAAAATGAAGTCTTTTTTATACGCGAATTATAAAAATGTATTTTTAGTACTAAAGTTCGTTTCAAAGTAGTTGATAGCACATAGCGCCTATAATAATCGGAAAACGTAGGTCGAGTTTCTCAAAAAAGTTCATCTCTTATTTATGTATTACAATGTATCTAGACTAAGAAGAAAGAAATTGTGACAAGGTCATCCGGTAATCGGTCAAGTAACAATAGGTAATAAAATGCAAACGAAAGCATACGCATGTAACCAAACGGTTCATAGCCGTAGAACAGGGTTATTTATGATTTTTGCTTAACGTTTATTATAATGAAAATACAAAGTAATTGTGCACTAAGATTTATATACACACATATCGATTACAAAAAAATAAAAAAATTATAACAAATAATTGCAGGTGAACATTACTTTAACTATAATATATACAGCAATATTAACTAAATTCTTCATCAGAAAAATCTGAAGAATCGTCCTAAGTTAATAATTAACGGTTCGATCTCTGTAGTTTCATCGCTTAAGTCGTCAAGATCCCACATTTACCCCTCCTCAGCTACAACATATTTTATGGCACTTTGCCAGTTTTCGGTAGTCACATTCGCCAATGAATCCATCAAAAGTTGCCGTACTCCTTGAAGTTTAAAAGTTTTGTTGTTTCTGGCAACATAACCTTTGACTTGTGCCCATATAAGCTCTATTGGGTTCAGCTCACAATGGTAAGGGGGTAAGCGATGTACAATAATACCTCTACTTTTCGCCATCTCATCGATTACAAAAAATTTTAAACTCTGCCTTACGCTGTCTAACAATTTGCAAAAGTTCTTTTTTCACCATTGTATCATCGAAATTTAAGGCTTTACACTGCAACCACTCAATTATCGCCGCTTTTCTCCATGAAGTTGTGGGAAGCTTCTTTACTAATCGAGAATGATAGCTGGCGTTATCTATTACAATAACTGAATTCTGGGGAATGTATCCGATCATTTGTTGGAAATATTCCTCAAAAACGTCAGCCGTCATTTCTTCGTCGTAGTATTTGGTTGAATTAGATTGAAATTCCAATAATCCTTGATCCAAAAATCCGTTTTCACTGCCTACGTGGGTTATAATAAGCCTGCGTCCCTTTGTAGACGGAAGTCTTAATCCTGTTAACCAACCCTCCATGACAGCTTGTCAGGAATTTAGTATATTTTTATTTTGCCAGACTTTCGATACGATGTGTCCTTCATTTAGCCAGATTTCATCCAAATAGAAAATATTCTTACATTCGTTGCGATATTTTCGGATTGACCTTAAGTATTCTCGTCTCCAGCAGACAATATCCGGCCTATCAATAAGAAAAGATTTTCTGCTCTGTTTTTCCCACCGAAAGTTCATTCCATGAAGAATTGTCCATACTCTAGTTCTTGATAGTTGTGGCAGGCTTTCGTAATTCTGGGCGGCTTGCCCAATCTTGTCCAATGTTGATATTTCTTTTGCGAAATACATACCATGCACCATTCTACGTTCACTGTTTTTGACATAGTCTTTAATTTCTAATGGTTTCTTCCCCAGGTGAGGAATAGGTTCACCGATGTTCCGGCATTTTATCCCACGTAAAAATCTATAAATCGTTGATTCTCCTATCCCTATCATATTGGCACAGTTCGTAATTATGTCGCGAACAGAACTTGTGGGGTTTTGGTGCACAAGAGCATCATGAATGTTCAGGATTAATGTTTTGTCCCGCAAAGAATATGCACTTTTGCTAACTCGTTGAATAGGAATTGGAGAAAAACTTGAACTTGAAGCCATCTTAATTAGATGAACAAACGTTACTTACTAGTTACCGAATACTAACTACTTCAAATTTTATTTTATACAGGTAGTTATATTTAAATATTAACAAGAAATTGGGTTGTACCTGTATAGGTTACGGGGCTGGTACTCAGAAAAAAGGAATGTTTTAATATAGTATAACACAATAAGTGCGGGAGATTTTGTAAAGCTTTCTATATACCTGGAAAAAACTTATATAGATAATACTAAATGAAATATTCTACTGTATTTCCATCTTTTGTCATGTCTAATGAAATCTCAAACTACTGAAATTTGGGAACATCAATAGGCAGTAGCATGTGAAGATATTTACCGAGATATTTTAGTTATACGAATTGTAGAATTGAAACAATATCACAAAAATATTTTTTATAATTCGCGTATAAAAGAGACTTCATTATAACATTGTTTACAGTGTCACAATGAAGCTCTTTGAACACTGTAATAGTAATTTTTAGAGTACAGCTGGTTATTGTATTTAGTTATATTTTTATTTGACATTTGACTTTAACCTTGACACAGATTATTAATAAAATGGTCTAGCGTTGTTCTAGCTAGCAAATTATTATACTAAAGGTAAATTAGAATGATTTATATATTAAAAATAATAACGAATAAAGTACGCTAACGTTTATTTATCAATGATTTGTCAATTGTTTATTTTTATATTGTATAGGATCAATAAATAGGTATATAAAACGTACGATTTTTGGGATAAATTACCAAATATCTATGTGAAGATGTATTACAGAAATAATTCTCCTAGTTTAAAAAGAGGGATTATATGAAATTATATTTAATTTAAATAATTAAATAAACGCGAATTATAAAAAATATTGTGTAAAACTTGTGCCACAATGACTTTCTGTAGTACTCGTGATTTGCACAACTCACCGCTTCGCGGTTCGTTGTGCAAACTTCACTCGTACTACAAAACGAGTCATTGTGACACTTGTTTTACGAATAACTATTTCTTCATTCCAGCGGGCATGTTTTTGAACCAAACAATATATTTTTTCAATTAAAAAAAGTATTTTTTCACTTGACTGTAGTGAATACAATGGATTACCTTTAGAATAAAGTTTTATTCTACAGAAAATAACTGACATAAAATTATTGACAACTTTGTAACATAACTGACAACGTCATGGATATAATCAAGAGGGTAATATTATGACATTCTTCCCGCCTTCTTATTTCTCGAGGAAGTCTTCTAAAGATTGAGGACGCCTTAGTGTCCTAACTGGCCTATCGAAGTACTGCGTCTTGATTGTTCTGTTCTTGAATGGAGTGGTATTGAATCAGATTGTCTTGATTTTGATGCTCTAGATTTGAATGGACTTGATCTTGATTGACAGAATTTTCATCGCAGCGAAGTAATGATATGTCTCCTCGAGAAGCTAAATGCCGATTTGAAACTGCCTTTTCTTCTCCATTTTCCAGTCGGATATGAGCGTATTCCGAGTTGGCTTCTAGGAGTTGGACTTCGTCAACTAGGGGTTCGTATTTATTCGAACGGACAAATATCTTTATTAGTATTGGCTCTGGTGCAGCTAGACATGTAGGAACTGACGATCCATAAGTTGAGCGTCTCACATATTTAAACATACGTTCATGTGGGGTCGAGTTGATAGCAGTACATAAAAAAGATCTAATAGAGTGAAGAGAAACCACTAGAACCTGCTCCCACTGGTTTATTTTCAAATTTTGTATTTGAAAGCCAACTGGATGGTTTGCCATATAATTCCATTAAATCGTTCGCACTGACCATTACCCTGAGGATTATAGGGAGTCGTGCGACTTGAAGCAATACCATGAGGCTCTAAAAATGACTTAAATTCACGGGACATAAAAGAAGTACCTTGGTCAGAATGAACATATGTCGGAGTGCCAAATGTAGAAAATATTCGACGCAAACATTGGATAACTGTAGAGGATGATATGTCGGAATATGGAAATGCGAATGGGAATCTGGAAAATTCATCAACAACGGTTAGTAAGTACTTATTTCTTGAAGATCAAGGCAAAGGACCTATAAAATCCAAATTAAGACGTGCAAATGGTCAGGTGGCTTTGATTAACGTTCCTTCATTTTTATGAAATTTTGGTTTAATTTCAGCACAAACAGGACATGAGGAGGTAATTTGACGGACGGGTGTGAAAGCAGCAACGGTTTTTCTAGCAACGGTTTTTCTAGCAACGGTTTTTTATTGTCGCTTATGGTAGCACCTAACAGAAAAATAAATTGAGATCCCTAAACCCCCCCCCCCCCAACAACCCTCCGAAGTAGAAAAACCTTAAAGCAGTTAATATATCCGTTGCTCGAGGTTTTTTGATGGAAATGAATTAATATACATCAGCTGAATACGCTCTATAGGGTGAAATAATTTGTGTATCAAAACCTACCCCCCAATAACCCTCCGAAGTAGAAGTAGAAAAATCTTGATGCAGTTAATATATCCGTTGATCGAGGTTTTTTGATGGAAATTAATTATTATACACCTGCTGGATACGCTCTATAGGGTGAAATAATTTGTGCATCAAAAACTACCCCCCAACAACCCACCGAAATAGAAAAACCTTAAAGCAGTTAATCTATCCGTTGCTCGAGGATTTTTGATGGAAATGAATTATTATACATCTGCTGAATACGCTCTATAGTGTGGAATAATTTGTGCATCAAAAACTACCCCCCAACAACCCTCCGAAGTAGAAGTAGAAAAATCTTGAAGCAGTTAATATATCCGTTGCTCGAGGTTTTTTGATGGAAATGAATTATTATACATCTTCTGGATACGCTCTATAGGGTGAACTAATTTGTGCATCAAAAACTACCCCCCAACAACCCTCCGAAGTAGAAAAACCTTAAAGCAGTTAATATATCCGTTGCTCGAGGTTTTTTGATGGAAATGAATTATTATACATCTGCTGAATACGCTCTATAGTGTGAAATAATTTGTGCATCAAAAACTACCCCCCAACAACCCTCCGAAGTAGAAAAACCTTAAAGCAGTTAATATATCCGTTGCTCGAGGTTTTTTGATGGAAATGAATTATTATACATCTGCTGAATACGCTCTATAGTGTGAAATAATTTGTGCATAAAAAACTACCCCCCAACAACCCTCCGAAGTAAAAGTAGAAAAATCTTGAAGCAGTTAATATATCCGTTGCTCGAGGTTTTTTTATGGAAATGAATTATTATACATCTGCTGAATACGCTCTATAGTGTGAAATAATTTGTGCATCAAAAACTACCCCCTAACAACCCTCCGAAGTAGAAAAACCTTAAAGCAGTTAATATATCCGTTGCTCGAGGTTTTTTGATGGAAATGAAATATTATACATCTGCTCAATACGCTCTATATGGTTAAATAATTTGTGCATCAAAAACTACCCCCCAACAACTGCTTTAAGGTTCTTCTACTTCAGAGGATTGTTGGGGGTAGTTTTTGATGCACAAATTATTTCACCCTATAGAGCGTATTCAGCAGATGTATAATAATTCATTTCCATCAAAAAACATCGAGCAACGGATATATTAACTGCTTCAAGATTTTTCTACTTCTACTTCAGAGGGTTGTTGGGGGTAGTTTTTGATGCACAAATTATTTCACACTTTAGAGCGTATTCAGCAGATGTATAATAATCCATTTCCATAAAAAAACCTCGAGCAACGGATATATTAACTGCTTCAAGATTTTTCTACTTCTACTTCGGAGGGTTGTTGGGGGGTAGTTTTTGATGCACAAATTATTTCACCCTATAGAGCGTATTCAGCAGATGTATAATAATTCATTTCCATCAAAAAACCTCGAGCAACGGATATATTAACTGCTTTAAGGTTTTTCTACTACGGAGGGTTGTTGGGGGGTGGTTTAGGGATCACAATTTATTTTTCTGTTAGGTGCCTGTTCAACATCTGTAGAATGGTGGATTCGCATAAAGATAATCCCCAGCAATAGATGTTCTTCCTTCATATACCATAAGCGACAATAAAAAACCGTTGTTAGAAAAACCGTTGCTGCTTTCACACCCGTATTTGACGGATGTCTTCCACGGAATAAGGGAGATTTATGCAGCGTATCCAATGGAAAAACCGGGTAATACCAGGGTGACACAAAAAATATTGTAAATCAAATAATTTCTTTTGATCAGCCGATGACATAATTGCAGAAGTAATACGGCAAAATGCATCAGCTACCGTGTTTTGACTTCCTGGCCTGTAAAGGATATCATACTTGTAGCATGACAATTCCAAACTCCAACGTTGAATTTTTTGATTTTGGAAGAGGACTTGTTATTAAACATAAATGCCACTGACTTCTGATCCGTAATGAGCTGAAGATGTCTACCTATTAAAAAATGTCGCCACTTTTTCAGTGCTTCTACTATTGCGTACGCTTCTTTTTCAACTGACGAATGCTTTTGTTCCTGAGAGACAAGATTCTTGAGAAAAATGAGACTGGTCTTCCTGATTGGGATAATTGAGCAGCTATTGCAAATTCTGAGGCATCGGTTTCAAAAGTTAACATAGCGTCGTCATCAATTGAAGAAATCGAAGAGTTGGCTATGTCTTGTTTGAGCTGTCTAAATGCCAACATTGCTTTTTCAGACAATGGAAAACTTGTGCTATATGCTAGCGGCAGATTTTTTTCGGAAAATTCAGGAACCCATTTAGAGTAGTGTGCAAACATTCCTAGAATTCTTCTAAGAGAAGTTGAAGTATCAGGTACTGGAAACTCAAGAGAGGCTTAGTCGTTCTGGGTCCGGCTTCATAGTTTTGTCGCATATTAAATAACCCAGAATGCAAATCGATTTGAGAGAAAATCTTGATTTTGTTTCATTCATTGTTAAACGGTACTTCTTAATGACATCCAAAGATTTTTGTAAATTTTGATTATGTTTTTCTTGTGAGTTACGGCAAACAGTGACGTCATCCAGATAAGCATAGACGCTTTTAAGATTTTCTTTCTTGATGATACTGTCGACGGTTCGTTGGAAACAAGCGACTCCATTGCTAACACCAAACAGATTTCGAGTGAATTGGTACAAATTTCCACAAGCTTCAAAAGCTGTGTAGATATTTTCTTCATCTTTAATTGGAATTTGGTAATAGGCACTACGGATGTCAATTGTACTAAAAACGGAATATTTCGAAATTTGGTTTACAATGTCTTCTACCCGTGGCAATGGGTATGCATCCAATAATGTATATTTATTTATGGTTTGAGAATAGTCAATACACATAAGTTTCTTGTGGTTTTCACTTGAAGTTACTAGAGGTTGAGCTCGCCAGGGGGAGATACTAGGTTCTATGATCTTTTCTTTTGGAAGATGTTTGATTTCTTGCTCAATAAAGTTGAGGTCTGAAGTTATAAATCGACGGGATTTTATTGCGATTGGTTTGCAATTAAACGTCAAATTTGAAAATAGACTGAATGGTTCAACATTTGCTACTGCTAAATTGTATATTGATAGGGTAGACTTGTCACCTCCAAAAAGAATTTCGAGTCGGGAATGTTGCTTCAGAATATCATGGCTTATGATCACTTCAGTGCAGAGTTCAACAACGACTAAAAGCTTTACATTTGAATAAATGTTATCCAAAATTTGTAGGCGTACAATACAATATCCAAGAGCTTGCGACGTGAGAGATTTTAACATTAATTCTTGATGGAATGACACAAATATTTCTACTGGCAACAATTTTACTTGAAATATAACTATCAGAACTCCCTGTATCGACTAGTGCATGTGTGATTATGTTGTTTGTTTTAATTTGAATAATAGATTTGGATAAACAACTAGGAGAAACAGCAGAAATTGTAGACAAAATAGCAGCAGATGTTTTCTGAGTTCTTCTGGTGTTACTTGATCTACTCACAGTTGAAAAATGACCTCTTTTATTGCAGGAATTGCATTTTTAGCAGGACACCTATAGAAAACTACAAGAACATAGACATATTTTACCCAGACTTTGGAAACAAATTGATCAAGGCTACTTCAACGAACTTATTGAAAGTTTGCAGTGGCTGCAAATGATATTATTAGAGGAGAGCATACTCGTTATTAATTATTAATTTTCAATAAAATTGAAATGGTACACAACCTCAAATTGTCGTTTTGGTTGTTTCAAATTGCAAATGTATTGCGCAAAAAGGCACACAAAGGCTTAAATAAAATAAAAAACATTTGTTAAAACACAATCTCCTCAGAATTTATCAACTTAACTTTTATGGAGCAGCTTATATATCTATGAATAAAAAGGAACCAATATAATTTTAAATTATTTTTGACAATTAAATAGAGTTTTCTTTAGAATTTATCACATAATCTATATCAAAATATCATCATTTAAATAGATAAACTCTACAAAAACTAATATAATAATAAATACATAAATCTCAAACAAACGCCTACAGAAAGTTTTTTTTCTTCAAATTTACTCATTTATATTTTATTCAAATTTATGTTGTACCATTCAGTAAAGATTTAAGAATGATTTTTTTTATATGAATTATTAATGATCCTGTCAAATTTCTATAAGACGTTGTCAGTTCCCTCATACATATAATAATTTTATGGAAGTATACAAAGCAATTCACAGATTATTGAACTTTCTAGTTATGGATAATTTATGCCAATTTAGTAAGAAATTATAAACAATATATTTTTTCATGAAAATAGTTATTAATATTATTAATTAAATTGGATTTATTTTATTTTGGATACAAATAGGACAAACGAACAACCCTTTAAAGTATCCACTAATAAAATTACACATAAATTTACAAATTAAGTAAAAAAGAAAAGATAAATCTATTCATCTAACTACATTAAATATAAAAGTATACGAGTATACAAAAAAAAGAATAAACAAGAAAGCAAAAGAAATAAAATATTAATATATTAATTAACCAGCACAGATTAAATCAAATGTAGTAAATTAACGTTCTGCTGATAAAACCATTTCAGCAGAATCAAATAGAACCTATAACGATTTTTAGTACTCATTTTGTACCAATTTATACCACCAATATGATACCATCGAATTATTTAATCTAAAGTAATTATTACACAGTTGCCAAGAATAGAGGACAGTTAAGATAGATAATAGATATTTCCAACAAAAACATATATGGTCGTAATGCACTACTAATGCACCAATATACTCCATGAATGATTTTATTTGCACTACATTCCCAGACCTCTATTAAGCTGGACCCCCTACCATCGCAAATCAAGTTCGTAACCAGTCAAAAATTTAGTGCTATTTAGGTGCTAATTTAGAACCCTAGTCCGAATTTTAGTGCTCAAACCGTTAAATCGTTAAAGAATTTGGTGCTCATCTAACGAATTTTAGAGCGCGATGCTCTCCCTATTCTGTATGTATAAACAATTTAATTTCACATGTTGCAGGTAGCAATAAATTCTGTCATTCTATTTTTTCGAAAGTACGATGCTGAAGGAATATTTTAGTACCATAATCTTGCGAGCACCAAATTCTTTAACGATCGTCTAACGAATTTTAGAGCGCGGCTCACTCTCTTTCACGTATAAACTATTTAATTCCACGTGATGCAGGTAGCACTAAATTCTGTCATTCTATTTTTTTGAAAGTACGATACTTAAGGAATATTTTTGTACCATAATCTTGCGAGCACCAAATTCTTTGACGTTCGTCTAACGAATTTTAGAGTGCGGCGCGCTCTTTTTTCCGTGTAAACTATTTAATTCCATGTTATTCAGGTAGCACTAAATCCTGTAAGTGTATTTTTTTGAAAGTACGATACTTAAGGAAGATTTTGGTACCATAATCTTGCGAGCACCAAATTGTTTGGCGTTCGTCAAACGAATTTTAGAGTGCGCGCGCTCTCTTTTCCGTATAAACGTACATTTACAAATTACTCGACATTTCTAAACCGTCGCTATGTATCTTTGTTGATCTTTCCAAAGCCTTTGATACTGTTTGTCACAAAAGGCTTCTAGAGAAACTGGAAAAAATTGGTTTGCGGGGTAAACCGCACGATCTTTTGAAATCATACCTGTCGAACCGAAAACAAGTAGTAGATATTGATGGTGTGGTTAGCACTCCGAGGGCAATCACTTACGGGGTTCCTCAAGGCACGGTCTTAGGTCCCCTACTATTCACTATCTATATAGACAGCCTGTTGAAAATGACAACTGTAGGTAATATTATAAGATATGCTGATGACATGGCAGTAATTTACAGTGACAACACATGGCAACAACTGAAAGCAAAGACGGAAAAAGACTTCAACAACATCTTTAAATGGTTCCAATACAATAAATTAACTATGAACGCGGAAAAGACCAAATACTTACCTTTCACCTCTTATAGCAATAACTTGCTGAATATGGGTCTATTAAATATAAATCAAAATATATCCATACCAGAAGCCAGCTCAATAAAATACCTTGGTATACAAATTGACAGACATATGAAATGGAACTTACATATATCGTATCTAACAAGAAAACTACGTGGATTCATATCAAGATTCAAACTGTTGAAATAATTCCTTGAAAATTCTCAGTTGAAAATTATATATTATAGCCTAATCCAATCCCAACTTATATACGGTATTATAGGATGGGAAGGCATTTAAATAGTCTGAATATCGTGCAGAAAAAAATTCTCAAAATAATCCTTGGCAAAGGAAAGATGTACTCTACCGATAATATGTATAACGAAAGCGGAATTTTTGATATTAGACAACTCTATTGCCAAAATGTGTTACAAGGGATTTACAATAATAAAATTGAAGTAACAGACCCAGATCATCTATATAATACAAGAAGGCGAAACTACAGCGTCGTGGTACCGAAATGTATTAAAACAGTGGGTCAGAGGCACTGCAGCTTTCTAGGTCCAAAAATTTGGGAATTGTTACCTGAAACAATAAAAACCAGCCGAAGCAACGAAATTTTTAAAATTAAAGTTAAAAATTGGCTTCAATGCTATGATAGACAGATATTCCAAAAAATAATTTAAACCCTCAACAAATTATTCATCAAACTGTAATGTAATGTAATGTAATGTATGTGTGACCCTAAACCCCGATTATGACACTCACATTATGTGAAACCTACCTGGATGTTACCCTTTTACTAATTGTGATATTAAATCTTATATGATACTCACATGGGATCAAAATCGTATGACTGTAATATATGTGTATATGAGACTCTGAACCCGATTATGATAAACACTTTATGTGTAACTTACCTGAAAGTGATACTTTTACCAATTGTGATATTTTATTTTATGTGATGCAATTTCTACCCATATGTTTTATACTTATACTTTATCTTATTTTAAATTTATATTTTAATCTTAAGTATTTTTATTATATTTAGAGGCTATATCACGCACAAGGAGTAATTTTCTACGATTGCTCCTTCAGTGATGCCATTGTTTATTTCACTCAGCTCATAAGTACTACTCACTTGACATTGTTTTATCAAAATTATACTTGATTGTACATTTATGATGAATAAACATTATTATTATTATTTCACGTGATGCAGGTAGCACTAAATTCTGTAAGTATATTTTTTTTAAAGTACGATACTTAAGGAATATTTTAGTACTATAATCTTGCGAGCACCAAATTGTTTGACGATCGTCTAACGAATTTTAGAGTGCTGCGCGCTATCTATTTTTTCGAAAGTACGATGCTCAAGGAATATTTTAGTAAAATAATCTTGTGAGCACCAAATTATTTAACGATCGTCTAACGAATTTTAGAGCGCGACGCCCACGTTCCCCAGATAAAATATTTAAAGAATGTTATATTTTGTCAATTTTTGAACGTTATCTTGGAGCACTTAATTAGCAGTAAATTATAGTGTACTTGTCGTTTATACTGAATCACCATATATTATTTTCCGGTATGGAGGGTCCAGTATAATGGCAAGCTAGACCCTCCCATTTTTCACGCGATCTCCTTCTAAACGGTTTGAGCACTAAAATTCGGACTAGGTTACTAAATTAGGACCTAAATAGCACTAAATTTATGAATGGTTGCGACTTTGATTTGCGATGGTGGTGGGTCCAGTTTAATAGAGGTCATTACCAGAGAGGCTACAGCTATTTATTTAAGTGGAGGGGCAAATAAACGCTAGCCCCCTCCATCGGAATTTTCAAATGTTGTACTTTGCACCTCAAGTGCTTGTAATGCGCCATAATGCTCCATCAAAAAAATACTTTGCACCCCTCCCCTCAGTTAGCAGTATCACATTATTCAGAGTAAAGTAGGCCCCCTCCCAATGAAAATTTGGGCAGCGATTTAACTGAACTTCTTCCACTAACCCAAGAGACGTTCTCTTATGGTTTAAAATATGGTTTCTATTTTAATTATTTTTTTTATTGTCAGAAAAAGCGACTAATATATTTTATTGTTTATTACGCAGGTTACAAAAAGATTATCGATGGAGTTTCAGGAAAATTCTACTCTGGTCATCTTTCAGCCATTATGGGACCATCGGGTGCTGGAAAAACATCTTTACTTAACATTTTAACTGGATATCAGTACGTATTTCATTAGGTTACTATATTTTATTTTGAATTCGAACATACTGAAGACTACTACAGTTAAATTTTACGTAACAATGAAATTTAAGTAACCAATTCAAGCTGTTTTACATTGTGAATATCATATGCATAAAGCCGGTCTTACACCAAGGCAACAATTGACAACATATAGCATGCGACATCATCAGTTTTATGATTGGATATTGTGCAAGGCGTCTTATAGATGAATCTTATTGATTTTAAGCTCACTGGAGCCAGTACAACGTGTGCTACGGTACTTGAAGTGTCACATTTTTTGTCATTTTTGTTGTAATTCTTGATATACTACATTTTTGGAGAATTTTCGGTTTTTTAACACGATACAGCTTCAGAAATGTATACAAGTGAAAATTTTACACCTGTCATTTTAACACGTTCACTGCTATCCATTTTCGGCAGGATTTAGTCAGGTGCCAACTCAGTTTTTTTCAATGCGTTGTTATTTTAGTGTTAAGATGAAAGAGAAGCGTTAAAGTTAGTTTTTTTTCAAATTTACTTAAATTTTCACGATTTTTTTTGTGGCTCTTTTAAGAGCCGGCGGCACCGATACTCAAATATGCCTTGTGTGCCAACTGGTTCTTATAAGAGTCGGGACATAATTCATTGCTGCTTGTATTTTTTTAATATTTTTCTTGTATATCAATAAACGTAAACCAAAAATATTAAACATTTATTAAAAGTGAAGCACCAATAAGTACATAAAATAAATCTGCCTTCTCAGTTCAAGAAAAGAAACTAAAATCCTACATAACATATTGTTGCATAAACTACAGAAGATATAATAAAAAGTATAATTATCGCTATAGCCCAAACATAATATAATTATTGATCGAGAAAAATTATTTGTGAATAATGTCACTACATTCCAAGTAGAAGCCTGAAGCACCTGGGCATGTAGAACATTCATACATAGTTTGGGTACGCTTTCCATTCTTAGTGCAAGATTGGCATCCTATTCTGGACACTTGTTTTTTACCGTCACTTAAATCTCGTTTCACTAATTTGTGTCCTTGAGTGACTGCTGCGGGAATATTTTCAGTGATTGTTGACATTAAACTATTAACTACATTTATTCTGAATTCGTACAATGTCATCATTGATCCAGAATATTTATTGAATAAATGATGCGCATTACGCAGCATCTTTTCTATAAAATGCATAAATAAATTTTTCGGCCAACGATTTTTTTTTCCTTTATGCTGAATAGGACGACAGCATTTGGTCCTGTCTATCAATTCCTGACATGTACTTATTATACCGAACTATAGGCAGTGGTTTGTTTACTTTTTCTTTTCTCCTTGTTTCTATTTCAATCATACAATTCTCGAACTCCGTCGATATGTAGCTCACATCCTTTTTATTTCGCCATTTCCCAATCATAATCCCTTCTGCATATCTGGCAATCTTATTGCTCTTGGCAAGTTTTGCGTTTTTGACCTCTATGGGTACATTTTTTCTGTCCAATCTTAGTGTTCCAGTACAATGGGTTCCTTGATCTAAGAGGGTCTTAGCTAAGTCAAAATTATTATAATAATTGACCATGTACACGTGATGTCCAACGTTTAATTTATTTTCCATCAAGTACAAGACAACTTTTTGAGCATGACCTCGGCCTCCTATTTCATCAAGCATGCCAGTGTACACAGCAATCTTTTGTATGAGACCTGTTGGGGTTGTCATCAGTTTAATCCCATATTTATGCCTTTTGTTTTTTATGTATTGGCGGAATGACAAACGCCCTCTCCATAGCACCATCGACTCGTCCAGAGAAAGTTGTCGGCTAGGATAATAAACCATGGCTATTCTTTCGTTAAAAAAAATAATAACAGGTCTTATTTTATACAACCTGTCCTCTGGTTTCGGTTCTCCATGACTCGGATTTCTCGAGAAATGCAGGGCACGCAATATTATTAGGAAACGATTACGACTGATATTATCTGCTATTGCTTTGCAGTGAAAAAATGGATCTTTCTTCCAGTAGTTTTGCAAATGTTTGAGTTTTACAATCCCCATATACAGAAAAACTCCCAAAAAAACTAAAAGTTCATTTTTCTCTGGTGATGCCATATAAAATAAACGGTTTTCAAGATTAAAACTAACTTTTCCGCATCTGTGGCCCTGAACAATATTCTATCATAAAATTGTTACTTGTATACACTTCGGGGATGTATCGTGTTAACAAACCGAAATTTCTCCAAAAATAACCCAAAATTTAATATATCTGGATTTATAGGACCCGCTGTACTCTCTCTAGTCAACTGAAAATCAATAAGGTACATCTGTGAGACACCTTGAATAATATTCAATCATAAAATTGATCAATCGTATACTCTCTAGAGGCTGTATCGTGCTAACAAACTGAAAATTCTCCAGCAAACTGAAAATTCTCCAAAAATAACAAAAATTTGGTACTTCAAGTACCATAGCACCCGTTGTACTGGCTTTAGTGAGCTGAATATCAATAGGGGCACTTGTATATACTCCGGAGGGTGTATCATGCGAACAAACTGAAACTTCTTCAAAAATGACAAAAATATCGTACTTAAAGTACTGTAGCACCTGTTGTATTGGCTCTGGTAAGCTGAAAATCAATAGGGTTAATCAGTGAGATGTCCTGAATAATATTCAATCATAAAATTGATGACTTGTTGAACTCCGGAGGCTGTATCGTGCTAACAAACTGAAATTTCTCAAAAAATGACAAAATATCGTACTTCAAGTACCATAGCACCCGTTGTACTGGCTCTGGTGAACTGAAAATCAATAGGGTTCCTCTGTGACATGTCCTTAACAATATTCAATCATAAAACTGTTGATTTATTGCATTCTGGAGGCAGTATCGTGCTAACAAGACATGTAAGGAAAAGTGGCCGACGATTACGACGACGACGACATACACATAGGATTTTTTTTCTAAAAACCATTTTTTCGTGTTGTTGTTGATGGAAAACGTGAAAATAGCTCAAAAAAAATTCAAAATTCCAACTTTTTTTGGGGTAAACCAATACTTTTCTCGCATATAGAAAGGTTGGGCGGAAAAGTAAAAATTTCTTCAGCATTTGCGTTTGTTTCGTCAACAACTGTTTGAAGACAATTGTCAGTCATTATATGACGAAAATAGTCAATAGGAGAGTTTGCATTTGGAGGAATAAGTAAACTCTCTGTTTTTAAAAAAGGTAGACTTTTCATATCTATGGGATCTTCTTTCCAGTCTATAACTTTTTTATTGTTGGCACTACCTGTCGGAACATGTATAAGATTTTCTGCACCGCTATCTGAAGACGAATCGTTCACTGCCCGGGTGGTCAAGTCATCATTCATTTCTTCGTAATCACTCGAATTCCCTCATTATAGTCCCATCCATCAGAATCAAACTCTTCGCAGTCACTATTCTCCAATATTTGTGATAGTATTTTTTTGCACTCAACCTTTGTTTTTTAGGATTGGAAGGTCCCGGTACAGCATTATCATCCATCATTTTAAAACACGTATAACTACCAATTGCATAACAAAAAAACGGTACCGCCAGCGAAAACTCGTGAAATAATATTTATCGTCCGTGCCGACACAACCTACACACCTTACGTCTTTCGGCCCACCGAATACAGAGTAGTATTCGGTGTTTCGGCCAACTGAAATATCTCGCATAGCATCAGAATTTAAATGACTAGGATCTAGGGAGCCCACGTTAAAACATTACCTTTACCACGCGCGCAAGCGCTTATAAAACTGGACGAGAAACAGAGCAATAAAGATATTATATTATTATTTGTCTATGACGAGAAATATGTTTGATATTTCTTCATCTGTCTTTGTGTACAGTACAGAAGGATAGGAAAAGTTTTAAAAATATCATATCGATAGTTAATAGTTATTATTGAATCATTTTAATTGACATCAAGGGATGTGTTTAAAAATAGAGTTTGATTCGGTGTTGAACCTTTGTACAGTACAGTTGTGCGCTCCGAAACGATTAAGTAGTTAAAAAGTAATTAGTGAATATTTTCAAAGTGAACCAAAACAAGCAAGTAAGAATATCAGGTTAACTTTTTATTAAAACATTAGTAAAACAACACATTAACTAGAAGTGAATCTGAATTTAATATCAGATATAAATAACAGAAAATACTTCGCCAGATCCGTATTAAGGAAATCCTAAATGATACTTAAAAATGGATGACAACATATCTCAAATAGGGTGTACACCCACTAATAACACAACCCAACAACCCAAAACATATTCCTCAGTAGCAAACCAACAAACCAGAACAAACAATTTCCCATCCAGAAATCAAGCTATACTATTCGACGCAATCGAAAACACTAGGCTAGAAGACTACCTAAAGGCACTATGCCAAACAATCCAACCAAATAACATAATTTTTTGCTCAAAGCTATCAAACAACAGAATATGTATTTATTTGGCAAATGAAAATTTAGTGAACACATTCATCAACAATCACGGTAAAATCCAAATAAACCAACAAATACTACAGGCACGTCGACTAGTCACTCCTAGTCAAAGATTAATATTATCCAATGTTTGTCCCTCTATCCCCCACTCAGTCCTTGAATATGAACTTAAAAATCTAGGGATTAATCCTCTTTCACCCTTATCTTTCTTGCGAATAGGAATCTCAGATCGCGCATTTCAACATATCCTAAGTTTTAGAAGACAAATATTTATATCTCCATTCAATAACCAGTCCCTTCCCGATTCATTTTTAATCACATATGAACAAACCTCATATAGGATATTTTTGTCCCTTGATAATCAAGAATGCTTACTATGTAAACAAACTACTCATACAACAAAAAACTGCCCAAATAGAGCAATCACTTCAACTCACTTTAACCCATCAACAGAATCATCACCAGAAAATCCAGCCGACAATCAAACTGAAGAAGAAACAAACAACATTTCACAATATCAACAGGATCAATCAAATAACCAAAACTCAGAACAAATTTCCGAACCTCAAACAATGAATAACCAAGTAGTTAAACACACAGAAAATAGTAAAGACAGCACACCGACTATCAACAGAAACGAAATCGAAACAACCAAGCCACAAAATAAAAGAACATCAACAGAACGTTCCCCATCACCAACAACAACTGAACACCTACCTACATTTGTAAAACCAACAAATAGTGAAAAGAAAATAAAACAAACCGAAAACAAAAAACCAAAAAAATCAATAGGAGAAATGTTAAGTCACACTAAAGCGCTTTTCAAGAATACAGATATCAATTATCCTCTAACCTATGAAGAACTTAGGTATAGATTTTTTTGAAAATTGTGAAGGGTGTACAGATCCTCTCAGTATCGTGAAAATGTACACCGAAGAAATAACGGAAGTCACAGACCTACTTACCACAATATACCCCTATTTAAAGGATAAAAAAATGAAGATGAGATGCACTCGAATTAAAAATAAAATTCGCAAACAGATAAACCCTGAATACCAAACAGAACTGGACACAGATACCTCTATTGAAACCTATTAATCTTGTTTACCTTCACTTCCTTAATTCAGTGGAATATAAATGGGTACTATACCCACCTAGAAAACTTGCAATTAATAATTTCAAAATACAAGCCCATGCTAATATGCCTACAAGAAACCAATTTCAAAAACAATAGAATCCATAATCTAAAAAATTATAATTGTTTCTCTAAAAATCGAGAAAATGCAAGAATAGCCCGTGGAGGTGTAGCAACATATATTAGAAATACAATAGATGCAACATCAATTCATCTAAAAACTACTACTGAAGCAGTCGCCGTTAGAGTGAAAGATACAATGACCTTTTCATTGTGCAACATATACATTCCCCCAAATCAGGAACCTACTACAGAAGAACTCACTGAGCTGCTGAGCCAAATTCCAGCTCCTCAGATAATAGTGGGAGACTTCAATGCCCACAACTATATCTGGGGCTCTACTAAGCAGACACCTTTTGGAAAAAAAATTGAAAATCTATTAGAAAAGTACAATCTTAACCTCCTAAATGACGGCCAAAAAACCAGACATGACATAAGAACTGGTGAAGATTCAGCAATCGACCTAACAATATGTCACCCATCTCTCTCACAAATACTTAATTGGGATGTATCAACGTATTTATATGATAGTGACCAGTACCCCATAATAATTAGCAGCGAACCGGAAAATACACCGGACCCAATAACAAAATGGAAAACAAAATCAGCAAATTGGAACGAATTCCAAGAATTTATACAAGAAAATCTCCACAAGTTAAAGGAAGATGCGGATATTGATCAAGAAGTACACTTTATCACAGAATTAATAACGCAATCAGCAGATAATCATATTGGACGGTACGAACACAACAACAAACACCAAACGGTTCCCTGGTGGAACTTGGACTGCAAAGAGGCTGTGAAGAAATCGAAAGAAGCTTTTAACAGATTCAAAAGAAGCAAGACGGAACAAAATTCAATTGAATTCAAACGATTGAGAGCCAAAGCCAGATACACAATAAAAAAAGCGAAACGGGAATCATGGAAAGAGTATGTTTCAACAATAAACGGCTCAACTCCAATGTCCACTATATGGGAAAAAGTCAAAAGGATATCCAAACCAAAACAATCCAATACAATAAACTTTCTGGAGATAAATAACACTATTTATAAAAACCGAAATGAAATAACAAACATCTTATCAAGTGAATATCAAAAAAACTCAAGCAACTCAAACTACACACCAGATTTTTTGAATCATAAAAACTAAGCAGAGCAGCAAGAAATTGACTATAATAATAATAACCAGCAAACGAACAGTTTGAACTATGCAATAACCATTGACGAACTTGAAAATTCACTCCAAAACTCCAGCCCAGGTCCTGATAATATTCCACTCATTTTTCTAAGAAATCTAAGTAAACAAACCAAAGAACATTTACTAAAGATATATAACCTAATCTTAACAAAGAAAGTATATCCCAGAGCATGGACAGTTTCCATTATAATTCCCATTCCTAAGCCAAGTAAAGCGAAATCAGATCCAGAAACATATAGACCAATTTCACTCACCTGTAGCATGGGAAAAGTTCTTGAGAAGATAATTAATAACAGACTTTTATGGCACCTAGAATCAGAAAAACTAATCATACCCGAACAGTGTGCCGTAAAAATCGCTCCACGTTAGACAATCTTATCGATCTAGAATCTGAGATCCATGAAGCCTTTGCAATAAAGCAGCACTGCATGGGAGTATTTTTTGATATTCGTAAAGCCTACGATACAGTCTGGAAATACTCAATAATCAAAACTCTTTACGACTGGTCAATACGGGGTAACATATTGAAATATATATCGAACTTTCTAGATCAACGACAGTACCAAGTACGAGTAGATGGCGTATACTCACAGCTGAACACCCAAGAAAACGGCATTCCACAAGGGTCAAATCTCAGCACGATATTATTTCTCATAGCAATAAATTCAATTATAGCAAACTGTAAATCACCCGTGAAATGCAGACTATATGCAGATGACCTGGTTATCTATTGCAGAGGGAAAAATATGACTACAATACATAAAACCATCGAACAAACAATAGCTACAATAGAGGATTGGTCAAAAACAAGTGGACTGCGTTTCAACACGACAAAAACCAAAGCTTTATGTTTCTCGAAAAGGACTCAACCACAACTTGAAAACTTGTACCTTTATGGACAGAAAATAGAATATGTGAGAGAAATAAGTTTTCTAGGAATGATACTCGACCAAAAGCTGACATGGAAATCACACATTCTGACATTGAAGAAAAAATGCCAACCTGGAATTAATTTACTCAGATCACTAGCATTCAAAAACTGGGGCGCAGACTACTCAAGTTTACTGCACATCTATAAATCATTGATCAGATCAAAACTTGACTACGGAGCGATTGCCTATAACTCTGCCAACAAAAGCCTTCTACAGTCAGTGGAAGTTATACAAAACACAGCTCTTCGCATCTGTTTGGGTGCCCATCGTACAAGTCCTATCCAAAGCTTACATTGGGAGACTGGAGAGTTACCGCTTTCTTACAGAAGAGAATATCTAAGCATCTCTTATGCTGTCTCTGTAATATCAAACAAAAGAAATCCAGTAGCCCACAACGTCTTATCTGATCGTCCTTCACATCTATTCATTCAGCTGAATTATTCGCCATCTTAGAAGCACTCAAGAAAATCCAGAAAATCAAGCATAAAAATGTCCTTTTAATATCGGACTCTCAAAGTTCACTAACAGCACTTCGTCAACTGTACTCTAATCACCCTATAGCCATACTGATCAAGAAAGAGCTACAGAATTGCAGAAACAGCAGCATACATATTAAATTCATGTGGGTCCCATCCCATACTGGAATAGAAGGGAATGAGAGAGTAGATCAAATAGCAAAAAATGCATTCACCAATCAACAATCAGAAAGGAACGATTTTACCGTACATACTGATTTGAAAGCGTTCTACAAGAGCAAAATCTACGATAAATGGCAGGAAGAAGCAAGACATAACCAACACAAATCATATGAAGTCACTACAAATTCTCACGGTTGGAACTGTAAAAACATAAATAGAAGAGAACAATTGATCCTTTCTGGTATTCGAATCGGTCATACGCGCATCACACACGACTACTTACTAGCAGAAAAATATAAACCAATGTGCGAAATGTGTAATAGTGAGTTAACCGTGAAACACCTGGTAATCGAATGTGCGAAATACGACAAGGAACGGAAAAAGAATCAACTACCACTATCACTAAAAAAACTATTACAAGAAAACCAAGAAACTAAAAAACTTTTAAACTACCTAAAAGACTGCAAATTAAGTAGCAAAATATAGAGACTATAACCAAGCTACAATAAGTGAACTTCCATCATTTTAACTCGCTAATAACCCTACCGTGGTTGATGCGATTGATATATAAAAAAAAATAGAGTTTATATTAATGTATTTATTGTCTGATATATTTATTGTTTTTCAGAAGCATTAAATTTATAACTTTAGCATTGAAATTATTTGTTGTTATTATTGATTTAATCCAATTAGCACTAGCTCATAAATTACCGCTGTTTTAAATAAACTTGAATACAATCAATTTAAAGCGTTTATTTTATTAATCATATAATTCGAACAATTTATTATGTATAAAAATATAAATAATTCGTGTATTGATAAATATTTTTTATTAGACATCTCATATGTAATACCCTTGTGAATAATATATATCATTGTTATGCTCGTTGAAAAATGTACTCTTTTTGTAAATTGTTGTCATTTATCAGTCATTGCACCGAAAAGAGATCTGTTTCAGAGTTGAATTCTTCCGTTTCAAAGGCTTCTTTGTTCTACAAAGTCATCTTTGAGGCTCTATTTGGTGCCTTGGTACCTTTTTTTGTAGACGGTGACATTTGTAGCTGAACCGTTTGATTTCATCCATTATTTTTTATTTTCTTCCTCTAACTTTATCAGAATAATTTTGTTGCTTAGCAGTGCTAAGTGTTTCTACTAAACTTCTGACTTCTTGATATTTTTTGCGTAAGCCCATAACACGATGACTTTTTGCTATAAAGAACTATTTTTCTAATAGCATATTTTTTTATTTTTAACTACCTTCTTCAAAGATTTGAATCAACTATCTATGATAGACCCATAGGTTAAAAATTCAACTTCATGTCAAACATTTTAAAATGCTAAAATTAAATTATGCCAGAACTTATTCAAACTGATGCCCCTTCCGGTTGCTTATTTTTTTACATTTTTTAAACATGTTTCTTTTCATATATTATGTATCAAGATAAGTGTAATTATTGAAAAATATGTTTCAAGTAAAAGTCAAAATCTGTGTTCTTGGTATATAAAAAACTTTTCTGATGAATTTGTTGCAAAAAATTAAGAACCGCGTTCGATTATGTTTGATATTCTTGTATAATTCAGGCTATAATACTTTCAATCACCAAAACATCAATCAATCGAACCAATATCACAGTAGGAATAAAGTTTTATGGTACGCCAGTCTTATATTTGTATACATTTTAATTTTTTTCCTGTGAAATAAGTTATGAAAATAGGTATATAGAATAATTATAATTTACATTTGAAAATAAAGAATTAACTGATATACTGTGAGGATTTCACGTCAAGTACTATACGACGGGAAATACTAAGTTGCTCATATCTGCTTCTGCGTCTGTGCGAATGGTAAAGGCGAAATTTACAGTGGGACCCGTAGATCCGAGTTTTAAATGTGGCTCTTTTAAGAGTCAGTGGCATCGGCGCATGAGCAGCGTTGACTCTTATGAGAGCCAGCGGTATTGAATGAGTTAAGCCAATTACATGCTGTAATTTCGACAGTTGCCCATGGCATCCTTCAAATTTTTCGGAAATGTTTCCTCCTGCCAAAGTAGGCAAACAAAATTAATAAGTGGAATTTTTTTTGACCGCTATCATATGGTTCAAAAATCAGTACCTATCCAGAATTTTGCTTTGTAATGTTTTTATTTATTTTAAAATAGTAAATAGATACAAACAATTATTTACCAAATATTTGTTTCGAGATTTCTTCTATTAACGCTAAATGTTTTTGAAATTCTAGCTGGACCTCTTCTCTTTGCAACGGAGAGTAACGAGGAGCATAATTATTACCTTTATTTTTCATTTCCATTAGATGTTTGTGTTTCATAAAATATATGTAATATTTTGATGAAATTTTGTTCTGCTGAGTCCTGGTTTTACGTGAATCTTCCTCCAAAATCTTTTGAATAGCTGCGAAAAGGTTTTCTGATAGCAGTTTTTTTCAGTAAATATGGCAAATACTTTAAATTTTTCTGTCCTATTTTGGTACTAGAATTACATACTCGTATACCTACTATAAGGTTTTAAATAAGTTTTTGGTTACTCACTGCCCTGATTTAATTGTAAACAATTAGAAGCTAGAGTAAATGACTGTCAACGTGACGTATAGCGAAGACGATTTTGACATCACAAGCCTAAGCCTATTTGATTGCAGTTATGATTTTTTAAGAATCATTGATATATTACTATAGACATCACTTTTCTACAAACAACAAAAACTTACTTTCGTTTTATTTTATTTTAGTAATACTAAGTGAATTGTGTTGCAAAGATACATATTTGAATTCAAAAACTGATTGCTTTCTTTATTACTAAAGTGAAAGGAATCTGTTGTTTTTTTTATTTTTTTAAAAATCTTTGATAAACCGTCATAGACTTCGCTTTTCTATAAAATCTTACTTTCCTTCTATTTTAGTAATACTAAGTGAATTGCGTTACAAAGATACATATTTGAATTCAAAAATTAAATGCCTTCTACAGTGCGGTGGAATAGGTGTTATCCCCCCCCCTATTAACTACCCTATTTTTATATCTTAAGAAAAAGCTCAAACAGATCAATTTTTATATTAAACGTAGTATGTTATGACATAAAAGTTTCGAACCTGACATAATCCCCCTTCATGAGGGTGTCACCCCTTCGATTTTTTTAAATGAGAAAGTGCATCTTTGACACTTCATTTGAAACCTATTGAAACACTGATTTCAAAAATGTATAACACTTTGGTTTTTGGTTCAAAAATTAAAGGAGTCTGAGTTATTCGAGAGTTTTAATCTTACTTTGCAAGAATTCAATGAATTCTGATGGCTTGACGGTAGGTTTTTTCATTGCTGCTTTGTTTGTTATAAAATCTCCCCCTAGCTCGAAATTCAACAGAATTTTCATCCATTCTTTTGGACTTTCCATTAATATTTTACATTATGGTCCACCTGGTATACCTCAATATTGTCAATTATTTTGTAGAATCTCAGGAACCAGCGGTAATATAAAATGTAGCAGTCCAACTAAGAGAAAAAAAGTACTACAATACAGGAAAGAATCCTGTTACATCCTTCAAGACGACAATTTACCACTTTTTTTTACAGTACAGGAATGCATGATGATGGCATGCAATCTCAAAATTGATAATATTACGACAAAAGCTAAAGAATTTTTGGTAAGTTATTGTTGTCCACTAACTATGATCCATGAAAAAAAAATAACTAAGACTGGTATTTACAGCGAAACTTTTCAAATAGATAATTTGTACTAGTATTAATAACACTTTAGAACCCCCGCGCACTAGATGCCAAGTCGCGCGATTTGGTCGCTCCGACTAATTCGCACCACGAAAAATCATTGCGGCCAATCGATCGCGACTGTTAAATAAAAATTGTCAGTCAGTGCAGTTCTGTTGTTATGTGATAACAGTAGGCTAAAGAGAAAGTCAAAAAGAAGATATTGCGTATATCGCTAGAGAAAGTTAAAAACAAGGTATTGGGTATATCGCTAGAGGAGCTCCCATATCGATGGTCTCTTTACTATCGAAAGAACGAATTGTTCACTGTCAATATCATCTTTTTTAACACATTACTTTTATTATTAAACATTTTTTAGAAAAATTATGAAAATAGTTCAATCTCATTCCTATTTTGGTAGCCGACGAGTAAACATCGCTTATCGATACTTAATAGATCGTTAACTTTAAATCAAAATACGAGTTTTTCTGTGTATTGGGAAAAAGTAGAACAATCACTATATGAATTTTTACAAAACTGCTGATTGACCTTAGGAACAATTAAACATAACTAATTCCAAAAGTATCAACTATTGGGGACATTTAAGTCTACCAGTGGCGTAACATCAAAAGAGTAACCTGTTAGCTACCAAAGAGAGCAGACGTGATTTAGAGAACTTTAACAATAGTCCAGGAGACAAAGCATCACCATGAGCAGTTAAAGTGATGTAGAGTACTCAGAGATGGAAATAGAGGACAATGGAACATGGAGAAAAGTGCGTCACAAAAGGAAAAGGCGAGGAAACTCCCCTACATCGAATAACCCAAAACAATTTATTCCTGATGCTGAAGATATTCACAGAGTGATATTTGGCCTCCCTACTAGCAGCAATCAAGCAAAACAAGCTGAACATCAAATACACACAAAAAATTATCATTTAAGCAGAAGCAATATCAATAAAAACATACATGAAGAAAGCTCAATGGAAAATACAGTGCAAGACAAAAACAAAGCAATAAATGAAACAAATCCCACAAACTCGCTATACAGACCAAATTTTTCTGCAAAAATGTGGGAGATCACAAACAAACCATTTAAATACTTATTCTACATAAAGGCCCCTGAAGACTTGACACGCAAAAAAATTCTCAAGCGTATGGGACACAGTTCATCCAAACACAGAGGCTGTAATACTTTCAACAATGCAGGGCTTTCTGCTTAAGTCCAATCTAAACAAAACAACTATAACAGACACTCTTCACTAACTAATTTCCGATAAAAAATATCAAATTATAAGGAAACCCAAGCATCACAAACACCCACTAAGAACTTACCTGACTCTGGTGCTTCATATAGTATCGTGATAGGTTCGGTCGAATACGACTTTTCCGAAAACGAAGTTTGTGAACACTTAACAAAATGCAAAATAGATCATCGTTATTGCAAACGAATTATATCAAGAGCAACAAACAAACCAACATTAATGATTAGAGTAATCACACCCTGTTTGGAGGCATCAGAAAAGTGGAGGGGATGTTTTATAAACACAGATACTGTCCAAGCAACCCACCACCACCAATCCCACAACCATGTTCTCGCTGTCAAGCATTAACTCACGCATGTGAACACTGCACAACACCTATAAAATGCACCAAATGTGAAGGTCCTCACCACTATAGCAAATGCAACAGTCATCTACCACCAAAATGTGCATCATGCGGAGCTGAAGACCATTCAGCATGGTCCTTGAAGTGCCCTCTTAGACCAACTAAGCCAATCTAAGGAATTCCTAATAGTCAGATCAAGACACTCAACAAGAAATCCCACGACCCGAAAATAATCAAAAACTCTAAAATACACTCAGCAGTCACAATTCACGATATGATTATTGATACATATGCCAACAAACTAAATAAAATGAGTAGCACCAACAGAGATGAAATAATTGCAAAGCC
This sequence comes from Galeruca laticollis, assembly GCA_963921935.1. Lineage (NCBI taxonomy): Eukaryota > Metazoa > Arthropoda > Insecta > Coleoptera > Chrysomelidae > Galeruca > Galeruca laticollis. The sequence goes on from OY998182.1 coordinate 40,615,353, forward strand.
AAGGAAAAAATTCGTCGCCCAATACTCCATAGACACAGTTGCGCATTTCTCGGGAAATAGACTCTAGATTTTGATGTTCAACTTGGAGCAACCTTTGACGACTTCGCCCACTCAACCTATCCAAGGGAATAATAATATTCAAGTCCACGTCGACACTTAAAATTATGTACGCCAATCTCAACAGTTACTCACCGAAAAAACACCTCATCAACAACATTATTGAGAGGAATAAAATAAACTGTGCATTATTTGTGGAAACAAAAACAAAAGAAAATAGTAACACAAACTACAGAAACTGGAACATTCTACAACTAAATGGAAACATAGTAAACACTAATGTGTGTGGTGGAAGTTTGATACAGGCGCATCCAGGACTAAAAATGCTAAAAGAAAAACCTCCCAAAATGAATAACCCGCTTAATGAGGTGCTTCACTTTTCAATTCCATTTCTAGGAGATCTAGGAAATAAACTACACATTTTTCTTGTATATATATTCACCCAAATGCACCCATCGAACAAACGCTTTTCAACAAAGCCTCTCTATACAAATGTGCTGTGATTGTAGGAGATCTAAATGTGAATTGGAATAAAAGCAGACAAATAAAGGATTTTATCAATAATGCACCCTTCGAAATGGTGTTTACTCCTCCAACCTTTAGAATGGCCAATAACCCAGACTCTACACCAGATCATGTAATATGCACGAAAAACATATAAAAAATAATATAGTAACAGTAGATACCCATCCAGATTTAGGAACAGAATATGATGCAATAGAAATAACTATCGACCTACAAAGACGAATCACAGAGCAAGAAATAATAAAAAAGAATATCTAGAAGTGTGATATAGACAAACTTAACAAAAAGTTGGAGGAGTACATTGATCATATAGGGGAACGATCCGATTGATAGAGGAAAAATTGAACAATTCAACAGCATAATAACATCACTCACAATAGAAAACAGCCCAGACCTGAAAATAAAACACTACATCCACGAACTACCTTCATGCATTATCAAAATGATAAAAAAACAAAAGAAAAATGCATAGGTATTATCTGAGAGATCGCAATGTTGAGGCAAAAACAAAACTAAACAATTACAACAAGAATGTACAAGCCCTAATTAGACAATACAAAGAACACAAATGGGCTACAGTGTGTACTGAAATAAACGCTGGCAAAGGTAAAGATTACTGGCAACAAATTAGAAAACTAACTACAAAGGAATATCAAAATCACAGCCAATTGAAGAAAACAACATTGTGTATGCCACCAATGAAGAAAAAGCAGAGGTATTTGCAAATTACTACAAGGAAACGTTCAGAGAAAACCATGAACCCCAATACGACCAACAAATATATGATGAAATTGGACAGTGGTATGATAAATACTTTGAAGGGGATCACGGAGCACACAACAGTATTATAGAAGATGTGTATTTTGAAATATTAAGCAAAGGAAAGAGTACTGCTCCAGGACATGACCACATTACTAAAGATCTATTACGAAAACTGAGTGAAAAGATACACAGATATCTCATCAAAATATACGAGTACTGTTTGAAGCATCACTGCTTTCCTAGTGAGTGGAAGCAGGGAACCATTATCACCATTCCTAAACCTAATACGAACCATCATAAAGCAAAAAACTACCACCTTATCAATCTTCATTCAGTTTTGGGAAATATCTGTTACAAAATGAAATCGGATACAAAATTCCTTATTACCAATTCAGCTTTAAACATCAATCTTCTACCATTCACTCAGTAACCATTTCAACATCCAACATTCAAGCTAACCAACTAATGGGAAACCACACTGCTGCCCTATTTCTTGATATAAGCAAGGCATTTGATAATATTTGGCACAAAGGACTACTCTACAAACTAATGACACTAGAATGCCCTCGATATTTGATCATGCTCCAGAAAGACTATCTTGAGAACAGAACTCTGCAAGTCAAAATCAACGACCAATACTTCGCAATATTCCACAACGAACAAGAAGTTCCACAAGGATCGCCATTGTATCCTCTTCTATATAATGTTTACTGTTACGACATATACAACTACAGTCATCAACAAGACTACTTCAATAAGAATCGTTACATTTTGCAGTATACTGATGAGACGGCCTTTACTAGTCACAACAGAACCCTCTCGAAAACCGTTGAAAATCTACAAGTATTGTTAGACAGGACCCTGATCTGGGTCAACAAATGGAGGCTGAAAGTTAATCCAGACAAGTCACAATATATAATATTTAACCACAATAATTAACCAAACTCACCTAAAATAAATATAGATGGCAAAGACATTCACTGCGTAAACTATGCAAGGTATCTGGGGGTAGACATAGACCACAAATTGAACTTTAAACAACATGCTAACAACATAAAGAGAAAATGTAACAGTAGGAGCAAACGCGGTGTTTAACATTCAAGAATTTAGGGATAAGTAAGAAAACAGCTGCACATATATATAGTTCAATATGCCGACCTATCCTAGAATACTGTCACCCAATATACCTTACTGCGAAGACCCCTACCATCAAGACACTTCAAACTGCAGAAACCACTTCCTTGAGAACCATAACGAAGATAAAACACCCCATAAATCAACGTATACACAACCTCTCTGAAAAGTTTGCACATAAAGAACACAATCTAGAGATACTAAGCCGGTTCTGTACGAACAGGAATCAAGAAAGAAGGCCACACAGAAAATATTTTTTTTTTCCTCTTCACATATATTTTTACCTACGACCCCCTCTGTAAGTAGTCAAAAACACACAGTCGGCAATCAATGTAAGACGTCTATTACGCACGGTAAAACAAAACGCACGGCTGTAAAGTAAATCGCACGGCTTCCATAGCAACCACTTAGCAACTGTCAATAGACGTGGCCATTTTATTCAAAATTTATTACTTGCATATTTAACGTTTCATTTCATTCTATATATAAATGGTAGATAACATTTATTAGATATGAGATTGCATTTAATACTAAGAGTTATTTGAAATTATATGATAATTGGTTCCGTTTCATTAAATCCGCTTCTTTTAGCTGTCTGAATGTATCTCATATTAGTTAACAATAGTACTTATATTATACACCAAACGACTAAAGTGGCCCATTTAATACCGCGGGTGGTGTTTGATTCCTGAGGGAAGTAATCCACCTAAGGGATTAATGTCACTTTAGTCGAGAGGTGTATAGGCTATTTTATGCAATTCCGGTAATTCTACATATTTTTTAATAAAAATAAATACTACTTAGGATGGACTTTTACGAAACTTGGCTGGGCATCGAGGGTGAACTTCTAAGATGCTTGGCTAGGCATCGAGGAGCGACTTTTATAAAACTTGGCTGGGCATCTAGGATGTACGTTTTTATTTGTACTTTAAATCCCTTAATAGAATTATAAATACAAGTACAAGTAGGTCGTAGGTAAAGTATAGTACGTAACTCGTGTTGTAACGCATTTTACGCACTCACGGAATTACGCACTCGCCGCTACGCGACTTCGTGCGTAACATTTCCGTTCGTGCGTAAAATGCTTCTTACAACACACGTTACGTAATATACTATTAATTCAATACTATTATTTAATAATTATACAAAACACCATGTAATATATTGTAACAGGCTGAAGGACCTCGGTCGATGGCCTATTAGGTGACCCAATAAAATACACTAATTATTATTATTATTAGTTCAATCATACAAGAATGATGACGGTTCTACTAGGTACTGGACAACTATACTAGCCGTTGTCTGGCCGACAACGAGTACGCGCTCATTCGTTTCAATGTATGTAAATACTTGGTCGCGCTGGCCGTCGTTGCCATTAGCAGTCCAATGCGCGTTATACATTTAAATACAATGTAAATAAATGGACGGAGCGACCAGATCGCGCGACTTCGCCACTAGTGCGCGAGGACTCTTAGGCTCATGATAAACGTTTATCTCAAAAGATTTGGTAGGGCTCTTGTCCGAGCGTCTTTCAGGCAGAAATACTTGGGTCGAAATGAACCTAGAGAGAAACTATAAAAAATGTGACATAACAATTAATTCTGATAGTCAAACAGCTAACAACTATCAAAGCGTTAACTCCCATGTCATTGATTCAAAGCTGGTATGGGAGTTAGGAGTGCTGATGAAATAGACAAGAATAGCAGGGTCACTTTAGTTTGGGTTCCTGACTACTCAGGAATCAAAGGAAATGAAGAGGCCAATACACTTGCCAGGAACAATTTCTGTGGGGTAAGAAAATGCACCTATAAGAAAGAGTTTCGGAAAAAGGAGGGCATCGAAACAGAAGCACTATGTAGCACTCCAAGAAGTTCCTGCAGAACTTTGAAACTGCTAGATCTAAAAAGTATTTGGATCTCAGAAAAAATAAACTACATCTCCTCACAGGCTTCCTTACAGAGCACTGCTGCCTCAGACCTAATGAGAATATGTCTAGCAGAAACTGATGAATGCAGATTCTGTGGGAAGGAGTAAGACATTTCAGATCACTTAATTCTCAAATGCCTTGCAATTGCAAGCCACTGGAAGACGAGTTGTAAAAGTAGCGAGAACAGCTCTGATAGGGGGGCAAAATAAACTTCACGGTTGCAGTGTAATGTAACCCCGTTAACAAGCTCTAATCTAATATCTAAAGATCTTCTAGAATAATTTTCTCCTATTTATTTATTATAATTTATTTATTGTTCCAGATTAACGAGATTTTGACAAATTTAGGTTTACATAAAGCAAAAAATATTAGATGCCAAAGTTTATCTGGTGGTCAAAAAAAACGGTTATCGATAGCTTTAGAATTAGTGGATAATCCTCCAATAATGTTTTTAGACGAACCTACAACGTAAGTGTGACATTTCTAAAGATTTTTCCTTCAAATAAAATTTTAAAATCATAAAAAATAGCCTCAAATTGTTGTAGTTTTTTAATGATAAATTCATTTTGAAACTGTATACGGGAAACAATGGACAGTAGCTGCAAAAATTACAAAATGCGCTGTTTTAGCTATAGTTGTTGATATTAAATTATTTTCAGGGGACTAGACAGTTCGTCCACCACTCAATGCGTTCAAATGTTAAAGAAATTAGCCAGCGGGGGAAGAATTATAATTTGTACAATACATCAACCGAATGCCCAAACGTATAAAATGTTTGATCAAGTATATATGATGGCAAAAGGTAGATGCGTTTATCAAGGACCTAGTATTAGTACTGTGTCATTCTTAACATCGGTGGGTCTACATTGTCCGCAATATCACAATCCTGCAGATTATTGTAAGATTTTTATAGTTTTATTAACTTTAATCAATATTAATAGACTATTATGAGTCCAAGATGGATTAACTTTTATTTTAATGGATATTTTTGTAGTTATGGAAGTTGTTAGTGGAGAATATGGTGATTACATTGACATACTACAAAATGAAGCCAAAGAAGACAAATGGAAATATGTACCTACGAGTAAGTAGTTTAAAAATATTTTCAACTTTAGTGTTTTGTTTAATTGTGTGATCCAAAACTAATAATATTATGAATAACCTATCGAAGTTACATTTGTCTTAGTTGCACAACCAGTTAGTTTATTTTTAAAACAGTTCATCCATATTGAGTTGATCACATCATTAAGAACATTCTATTCCAACTATTTTGAAAGAAAGTATTTCTTTCTATTTGTAATTTTCTCTGAGGTAGATGTTGCTTTTTCATAGGAAGATATATATCTGAGTGGCTCTAGGATGTTTCGCTTGTATTTATCCTGCCACATAAGGAATTATGTTTAAACCTTTCAATTCATTACACATGACATATTATTAGGAAGCATTATTTCGAATAAATCGACATATTCAGTAAAACAAGGAGAATAAACAACATTTTTAGCCTGACCTAGTAGGGGAATGTGGTGTAAAGCGGAATGAAGGGCAAAGTGGAATTTAAATTTTATTAATGAAAATATTAATTTGTCTGACTTAATGCACATGTTATGTTTATGATGTAAAATTAAATAATTACTAGGAAATTATAATGTAACCAGGTAATAAATAAGCCAATTATTTTACTGCTTGTAATTATAAACGTATTTCCTTATGTTTAGTTAATGATGCAACATATTTGTGAACAGTGAGAATACATAATATTCTATATTTATTGTGATGATTTTTATATACTAGATTTTATGCAAAATAGAAATGGTGGGGCATAGTGGAAATCAGAAAATGGGACAAAGTGGAACATTTTCCACTTTACCACTGACGATTTTTTATGTATGTACCTCTATACTGAAATTGTTTCAGAATGATTCATGTTTACGAAAGGAAATCCAATCAGCTTCTTAGACAGAAGAAGCAATGGAACATGCTATAAGAGATATTAGAAATGTGGATAAAGGCTGCTGAAAAATACAACCCACTGCAATCTGGAAACGATATAGAAAAGTCCCGAAGAATGTATTGATTCATTCTGCAGCTGGCACGTTAGGACTTCATTGCTAAACAATAAATGGCATTTCTGAACTTCACAAAAGAATCCGAATTTGTTGCTACATGTGATTTTTCAGAAAATTTTAGTATAGTTCTGCAGGATGAAGCTCAAAACTACCACTGGACTAGCCAACGAGGAAATTCGGGGAGATCCGAGGATATCCGGGGAGATCCGAGATCCAAGGAAATCCGGGGAGATCCAAGGAAATCCGAGGAGATCCTGAAGGGAGGCAATCTTTTACCACAAAAAATCTCCAGTGGTTATCCCCTCGGTCTTTCCTCATCAAGAGTTAGTAACGATATTCATTATGACAATGTTGTCACATTTTAGACTCTATTGCAAATAACAAACAATGGAGATATGTGTACATATATTACGCGAACATACTGTATAAAATGTAATGTAGGAATGTGCAAAAAATGTAATGTTAACTTTCATAGTAGATTTTATACATTTTGCTTGCCTAATATTATTTTGATACTCATATACTTATAAAATAAAAGGAAATTATATTTTTTTCTTACTAATTCTTAATACCTACCAAATAAAGTAAACACAAAAAACATTTGTTTTATAAAAAAATAAACTCCCTCCTTAATGGGTTAATTATGGTACAATTATTAGAGTTTAGTAAGGCCAAAAATAAGAAATTTATGTTTTTATAATGTTTAGAAAATAGTTTAGATTGCATTGTTTTTATTGTAATAAAGTAGTAAAAAGCTATATTTCAAATGTTTTTTAATTTATTGCTTTTTGCGCCACTAGAGGGCATCGCTAAATGTACCTTGCCCATATCAAATTTTGGTTTTGCTCCGCCATTGATTCTAGTAAAGTTTTTGCTTTTCATTTAACCCATTTTTTATAATTTTGCCTCACGTTCCCCTATTGGTTTAATGAATGATGAATGTTGTGTGTACTTTTCATAAATATGTGCTCAACCATGTAGTAGAAAATATTTGCAATTTGAGGGTTGGTATTGGTATATTTTGCTTATAATTTTTGTACTTATCTTCTCAAGTAAACATTTTGACACAATTTATCCACAAACTACAATGATTTGTGAATTTATCTTCCCTGTAACTTATTTGCAAGTTGATTTTTTTTTCTTTTTATTTTTTAGTTAAAATAAGTGAACCTCTAGCTGTAGTTGACAATGATATTGTCTACGGTAATGATATTGATACTAATGTTAAGGAAACGCCTCCGGAATGGAAAAGGTTTTTCATATTATTGAAAAAGAATGCAATCCAACTATATAGGGATTGGGTAAGTATCCAGTAATATGTAACGAGGTCCTCAGCAAGCTATGGATACATTCACTTTCTAATTGTTAAGCATATTTTGAATAAGATTATTCACCTGCCCTTTCAATGTATAAAAAGAACTAATTAAATGTAACTTACCCTTATTGGTATTGTATCAAAGTTGTTGAATCCCTCTGTATACATCACTACACATCACTTTTCGAGCACAATAAACCTTAATGTTGCAGTACAATGAAAATATAACCCGATTAAAATATAATCTAAATACATCACTTCACTACCAGTAAATATCACATTTTCACTTTAAATCTAATCATTTTAACTACTATCTAAATATTTAAAATGGAGACGTTAAGCGTTACCTACTCAAAAACTCAAAACTCAAAACAAAAACTTTTAATCACGTTCTGTATTATTCTAGATTGACATTTCCGGCGATCCTCACGATCGATAAAAGAAATCGAACAAAAATTTAAATAAACATTCAGTTGAAATACTTATTAGTAAATACAGAAAAGAGGTGTGTGAATATTTAGAAAGAAGTTGGAAAATAAACTTTCATAGAGCCATATATATTTATTAAAATATTTTCGAGCAAGTGCCTAATGAAAATAATTAAAAGTTTTTCTTTTGACTAAAAAGCATGTCATTTCGGTTGGGTTTCGGCTCCGGGGACCGTTATTATATATACGTATTGAGAAGACATGGAGACTTCATTTTCGGGATAGGGCATATAGGACGCGTGAAATTTCAAAAAAACAAATTAAATAAAAAATTCGACCTCGGGGGTGGTTTTTTTGGGGCTACCCTTATTTTTGGAAAAAATGAAATTCCAACGACGTCATCGTTTTCCTTGAATTTTTTTATATACGGTCCTAAATTTTCATAATTTTATCTCAAACTTGAAATATTCCTCAGGTATGGACTTTGACAAAATTTCAGATAAAAATGCGAGGGTTTCGGCTCCGGGGACACACTGTTATATAAGAAACGGGAAGACATGGAAACTTCATTTTCGGGATAAGGCATATACGATGCGTGAACTCTCAAAAAACACATTGAAAAAAATATTCCCGCTCGGGGGTGGTTTTTTTGGGGGGTGGCTACCCTTATTTTTGGAAAAAATGAAATTCCAACGACGTCATTGTTTTCCTTGAATTTGTTTATATACGGCCCTATATTCATAATTTTATCTCAAACTTGAAATATTCCTCAGGTATGGACTTTGACAAAATTTCAGATAAAAATGCGAGGGTTTCGGCCCCGGGGACACTCTGTTATATAAGAAACGGGAAGACATGGAAACTTCATTTTTGGAATAAGGCATATACGATGCGTGAACTCTCAAAAAACACATTGAAAAAAATATTCCCGCTCGGGGGTGGTTTTTTTGGGGGGTGGCTACCCTTATTTTTGGAAAAAATGAAATTCCAACGACGTCATTGTTTTCCTTGAATTTGTTTATAAACGGCCCTAAATATTCATAATTTTATCTCAAACCTGAAATATTCCTCAGGTATGGACTTTGACAAAATTTCAGATAAAAATGCGAGGGTTTCGGCTCCGGGGACACTCTATTATATAAGAAACGGGAAGACATGGAAACTTCATTTTCGGGATAAGGCATATACGATGCGTGAACTCTCAAAAAACACATTGAATAAAATATTCTCGCTCGGGGGTGGTTTTTTTGGAAAAAATGAAATTCCAACGACGTCATTGTTTTCCTTGAATTTGTTTATATACGGCCCTAAATATTCATAATTTTATCTCAAACTTGAAATAATCCTCAGGTATGGACTTACACAAAATTTCAGAGAAAAATGCGAGGATTTCGGCTCTGGGGACACTATAAAAAACGGGAAGACATGGAGACTTCAATCCAACCAATGATAACCGAGTGCCCTTAAGACGTCTTTATGTTGACACCCTGTATATTGATCGGTCGATGTAGTACCTAACATAAAACCGTGTGTTCGACTTCAATCCGACCAATAATAACCGAGTGCCCTATGACATCTTTATGTGGACATCCTGTATATTGATCGAACGTCGTAGTGACGTACCTAATGCCGTTTGTTCGATGAAAATCTGTCCAATAATAGCAGAGTGCCCTTATGGCATCTTTATGTCGACATCCTGTATATTGATCGAACGTCGTAGTGACGTACCTAACATAATACCGTTTATTCGACTTCAATCTGATTAATAATAACAGATATTCGCTAGTGCCCTAATGACAAGTTTTTTGAACATCCTGTATATGATAATAATCTAGCAATCATAATGTCGTTTGTTCCATAAAAATCTGACCAATAATAGCAGAGAAATGCGCTAGTGCCCTATTGACATGTTTTTTGCACATCCTGTATATGATAATAGTCTAGCAATAATAATGTCGTTTGTTTCATAAAAATTTGACCAATAATAGCAGAGACGCTAGCGTTCTTAAGACATCTTTTTTGCACTTCCTGTATATGATAATAATCTAGCAATCATAATGTCGTTTGTTCCATAAAAATCTAACCAATAATAGCGGAGATATGCGCCAATGCCTTTAAGACCTGCGCTGAACGTTAAAATACGTCTTAAAAATCACCCTAAAAAAATTCGTAGCGGCTACGTTTATGGATTGGAAAGAACGAAAGAGGGGAGTAAGTACAATTATAAAAAAAATACGGCACTGTTAGCTACCACGTGGATCACTTCTGAAAATCTGAACAATAATGGCAGCCCTTATGACATCTTCGATCAGCGCCATCTATATCGAACATCGTAGTGACGTCACAAGCGCCCCATTTTAATCGCCCGCTAACGATCAGCGCCATCTATATCGAACATCGTAGTGACGTCACAAGCGCCCTGAATCGCCCGCCAACGATCAACGCTAGTGGCGAAAATTGGAAACAGTGAGCTCAGACTAACATAGCATATCTACTTTCCACGCATCGTATATATTCCCGTTTTTTATATAACAGAGTGTCCCCAGATACGAAATCATCACCTTTTCTCTGAAATTTTGTCTAAGTCAATACCTTAGAAAAATATCAAGTTTAAGATAAACATATGAAAATTTAGGGCCGTATATAAAAAAATTCAAGGAAAACGATGACGTCGTTGGAATTTCATTTTTTCCAAAAAAACCACCCCCGAACGGGAATTTTTTTTCAATGTGTTTTTTGAGAGTTCACGCATCGTATATGCCTTATTCCGAAAATGAAGTATCCATGTCTTCCCGTTTTTTATATAACAGAGTGTCCCCAGAGCCGAAACCCTCGCATTTTTATCTGAAATTTTGTCAAGTCCATACCTGAGGAATATTTCAAGTTTGAGATAAAATTATGAAAATTTAGGGCCGTACATAAAAAAATTCAAGGAAAACGATGACGTCGTTGGAATTTCATTTTTTCCAAAAAAAACACCCCCGAGGGTGAATTTTTTATTTAAAGTGTTTTTTTGAGATTCTACGCATCCTATATGCCCTATACCGAAAATGAAGTCTCCATGTCTTCTCGATGCGTGTATATAAAAACGGTTCCCGGAGCCGAAACCCAACCCCAAGCTGTTTGTAACTAACCCTAAAGGTCTAACCTTACTTCAAGATGCAACTAGATTAATCATTCGCAAATTTTAACTTTGGCACAATGCATATCGAGGCGGTTCATTGTCGACTCAACTCAACCATGAACAGCTTTCTATCTAGAGGCTTCTGTCCTAATATATCATCAGCAACCCTAATTGATGCAAATCAATTATCCATGGTTATATTTCTATTTATGCCACGCACTGATGATATTAACATAATACTGAAATGGCTTTATATAAATTTCTACAATTTTCACTAAGTTGGTCCCATGTACCTCTAATCGCAGCCAAAGGAATCTGTTTCTGTTCTGATTGTCCTGGTGGTTTTATCATTGAAGCGGAGTCAATTTATTAAAAATGTGAACCTTTGTCGGCTCATTGTAAGTTGTTCCATATAAGCTTATTTCAAAGAGTTCATGAGTATTTAGACAAATATCTTTAGTGTTGCTGAAAAAAATAATAATCCGATAAGCAATTTTATTTCAATATAAGTGGTCAAAGAATTTGTAGCTTTTTGTTGGTTATACTTGTCTGATTTTGAATGTATTTCTTCATTTGTGTGAATAACGATTTAATCTACAATTGTGTTGGAAATAAATAAGGAGAACGAATGATGGGGATTGTAGCAACTTGATTGATACCTTTTGGTTCTTTCATTTCTTTATGGATTGCTTGCTGTCTTTCTGGCTACTGATGACTAGTGGTGTCCATTTTTTTCTTGAGGGACATTGAGAATGCCATGATACTTGTATTTGTGAAGAACCTATATCATATTTTTCTGGCTCTACCACGCCACCAACATTTTCTTGTTTTACAATGCAGTCATAATTTTCTTCTTGTTGTAACGTGCCATCATCCTGCTATTCTGACAAGTCATCGTCTTGTTCCAACATGTCAGTGTCTTGTTCTAACATGCTGTTGATATGTATTCCTGATAGTCCTACGTTGTTTTATTCTAACATCATGACAACAATCTCTAGATCTGGTTGAGAAATTGTCTAAAGGATCCAAATTAGCCTTTTGTTCTAGTACTACTTGGGACCTGCTTCGTTTTATTGATTTCATTAGACATTTTTCAACAAGAACTTTTTCCCCCTTCTTTTCTTTTTCTTTTGCTATTCTATATCATATTCCTCTTCAGAACCATTAAAATCACTTGGTACATCATAAAAAAATAAGGTGCTTTAACTATCGCCTTAAGTTCTTTCTCACTCAGAGGTTTATAAAAATAATGATCATATTTTTTTGTATTAATTATCGCAAAAAAGCCTATTAATAGATGAATCCTCGGTACTATTTCAAATTAAATTGTTACACTCAGACTAACCTTTTGTAACATTTATAAGCAGGGTCCTGGCACTGTAGAAACTATATTTACCATGTCGCAAATGAAGAAACTACTACAGGGCTCAGCTTCTTAGCGCGTGTGCTTATTTCGTTCGCTGATTCTAGTATTATTGTTTGTTTTGTTTTTGAAATTATTTCACACCTTTACCATATTTTCATAAAGTTTTATTGCTACTGCTGATTTGAACTTCAATGTTGTTATTTCTGTAATTTTGTTATGTGTGATAGTTTTATCACTTCAGATTCCAATTAATTATATATTTATTTCATTTCTTTGTCCTCTTCTGCTTTGTTCTGTTCTTAATTGATAGTCAATACCTGACATGTCATGTCTTACTATTGTGTTTATTATTTCTTGCCTATTTTGGCTTTCTACTAATATATAGTCGAATATTTATTAAGACAATAATAATAATAATATTTTGAGAAATTTGAAGAATCTCATATATTTGACATATATAATATTTTTTAGACAATATCCCAACTTAAGGTAGTTCTACATTTTCTAGTAGGATTATTCTTAGGGGTAACTTTCCAAAGCTGTGGTCGTGATGCTACCAAAATATTTAGTAATTTAGGATTTTTACAATGTGGCGTAGTTTATTTAACTTATACATCGATGATGCCAGCAGTATTAAAATGTAAGTAAACATTTAATAGATAGAAGATAAAATTTAAATATTGCAGAATAACCAAATAAAGTAGAGAAAAATAACTGAAGGATTTCCTGTGAGGCCCGGCCCTAGTGTGGCACAATCTAGTTTGAAAATTGGTTCAGATGAGTTTTTATAAAAAAAGTTCTATAGAATATATGCTTTGTTAAAATCTCTAGAAAATAATGGATTGGACATAGTGAACTGTCGTCAATTTTGTGATAATGCAAGCAATATGTCTGGTATATATTCAGGCCATCAGACATGAATGAAAACAATTAATCCTTTAGCAGATTACTTCCTTGTGCTGCCCATTTTTTAAATTTAGTAAGATCTTATGCTGTTAAACCTGTAACAGAAGCAATGGATATAAAATATATATGCCCACCATTGGGTAGCGTTTGCTATCAATAGGTTTAAAAATAAATAGTTTTAAAGATTAAAACTAACATTTCTGTCCTTATACATTCTGGAGGCTGTATCATGCTAACAAACTGATATTTTTTCCAAAAATGTAGTATATTTGGATTCAGAGGACCCGTTTTACTGGCTCTGGTGAGCTGAAAATTAATAAGGTTCATCTGTGAGATGCCCTGAACAATATACAGTCATAAAATTGGTCACTTGCCACACTCCAGAGGCTGTATAATGCTAGATTAGATTAGATTTTAACGGGGCTACAATGCACTGAAACCTAAGGTTTATTGTACCCCCCCCCCCTATCAGAGCTGTTCTCACTACTACTACTACAGCTCACCTTCCTGTTCCAGGGTTCTAATGAACTCTAGTATTTGGGACGGCTTCAGTGAGGTTAGATCCTCACTCTTTCAAGTGTCTTGTCCGAAGCATTTCTTGGGTTGCTTGTAATGGCGAGGCATTCTAGAACTAGGTGATCCGGACTTTTATTCTCCTCCCCACAGAATCTACACTCGTCAATTTCTGCTAAACCTATTTTAATTAGGTGCTTCCTAAGGTGACAGTGTCCTGCAAGAAAGCCCGTGAGGAGATGTAGCTTACTTTTACTAAGATCCAAATATTTTTTGGATCTAGCAGTGTCAAAGTTCCGCAGGAACTTTTTGGAATGCTCCAGCCCGGGAAGGCACCGCCAAAGTGCTTCTCTTTCGCTTTCCTCTTTCTTCCAAAACCCTTTCTTATAGGAGCATTTCCCTACAGCACAGAAAGGCTCCGGGCCAATAAAGGGCGTTTGTGCTCCTTTCCTGGCAACTGTATTGGCCACTTCATTTCCCGTGATTCCCGAATGGTCAGGAATCCAGACTAAAGAGACCCTGTTATTCTTGCCTAATTAATCAAGTTTTCTTCTGCACTCCCATGCCAACTTTGAGTCAATGACATGGGAGCTCAATGCTTTGATAGCTGCTTACTATCAGAATTGATCGATATGTCTTAGCAATGCCCAATCTTCCTTGCGGGATTTTTTGGTGAAATTCGTTGCTATTTCAGTGCTTGTTGCTGGTTCACTACCTGGAACGTAGGTTCCAAGAAAAAGAATCGATCGTTCCTCTTCACCTTCTGTGTATGATCCGTCTGGCTTTTTCAGCCACATTGTGGTGTTAGTTCCCCCATTTGCCATGACCTTTTGTAGTCTGGCCGCTGTGTGAGTGGAAGTGATCCTTTCGTAAGAGGCTTGAAAATTAAACTTTTTGGCCTTCCTAATCTCTTTATTGTACTGAGTACATTTTTCCTAGCAGCAACATTAACAATTGTTACGTCCAGGACCTCTTCTCTTGCTCTCGTAACAAAAGTGGGGGTTGTGTCCACGTTTAAGGTCTTAAGGTTATCTGCTAAGAGATATTCTAACAAACACTCACCTTTGACGTTGTTGATAGTGCTTCCCCACACGGTATTATATGCGTTGGCATCACAACCAATTATGATTGGCAGCCGTCTGCTATTGCAGTGTCTCACTAGCTCTTGTACTTCTGGCGGTGTCATCGGCCCGTCTCCAGCGAAGTAGGCAGAGGCAATGACAATATCTCGGTCCATACCCCCAATGTTGAGGTAAACCATGAGTAGAACAAGGTCCCGTGACACGTATTCTGAAACACATATATATTTTATGTTATTTCTTATGATTACACAGGCACGCGGAGATACTTGCATTTGATCATAAATCAATTTAGAATCCGTGCATGCCAAACCTTTGATTTGAGCTACATTCGTGAACGTGAAGGTGAATTATTATGGATGAGAGAGGTCGAGTTCAGCCTTTATTCATCCCCCTTCCTTTATCTCTCCCTGATCTTTCTCGGCCACCATGGCAATATCTTTCTTGGAGTTCGAGCAGGTTTCTTAATCTCGAGTCAGACCCTCGACCCCCAGGCTGCTCATCCAGCAGAGCTGGAGGAGATCTCGGGCTGAACCAAGGTCAAGCTTTCGCCCTTTTCCCCTTTTCCAGAGGTTCCGGATGTGGAGGGTATCTCCATGTCCTTTGGATCCTCCGCGTTGTTCTTTTTTTCCCAGCCCCGAGACAGGGATACGCCCAAAACGGAAGTTTAGCGCGTAACCTCCTGTCTTCAGAGCATCCCCAGATTGGTGATCGATCCCAATCGTGAGGATAGTTCCCTGTCCCTCTTTTTTAGAGTTCAGGGTCTTCCAAGCCCCAGTTCTGAACCTCGACAAGTTGGAGGATCTTCTCCAATTTCATGTCGTGACTTCTTGGAAAGAACACCGTTATGGTGACCGGCTTGGGGATGTGGTCTCCACTTCGAGCCACCAATTCGGGTCGTTCCCAAGAGTTTAATTTCGGCGCTGACCTCATGAGCCAGTCTGCCGATTCTTGGGAACCACAGTCCACCAGTATCATTCCACAATGGAAATGGATACCTGAGAAGTGGATCCCATTCTCCTTGCTCTGGCACAGCTATTCCATCAGAGTGTCTTCCAGGGTGGAGAGCTGCTCTGCTTTCAGGATGACCCCAGGATAAACCTTGGGCATTATTCCCACCCTGAAAGCTTGCTTCCTGGCCTCCTCGGAGGATATTCCCTAATTGAGAAGTTGCAGATATTTCTACACCCCTGCTCCACTGAGGCCTTTTCTCAGTGAGTCGTCTATGCCGCCTGGTTCTCCCAGTTTTAAGAGGTCGAACGGCATACGACCTTTGTGCCGTTTGACCATTTTTGTCTCTGTCAGGTGCCCGGATGAAGAGGTGCAGGTAAGAGGTGCAGGTTTTCTCCACTACTTTTCCGGTGGAAGTTTTGCTTTCTCTGTCCATAAGTGGTCCCACGAGAAGCTAGGGTCATTACGGTCCACCGCTGCAGAGACCCGCATGCAGGGATAAGGGGTTTGATACAATGGAGTTCCCCCGGTGCTCCAAGGTTGAAACCAGTAAAGACTATTCTCCTATTCTCTTATATAGCCACGCATTCTTAGACTAGGTTTCCCACCTTGACTTTACGTTTTTAATGAGGTTGTCTCCTCTTGGTCCGGGCATTAAAGCCAAGACCCCATCCAACTGGCCCACGAGACTTCACCACAGGAAACATTGGTATAACAGGTGATTTCGAGGTAAGCTCGAAATTTCACCCGGCATCGTAACACTGTGTGCAATCCCTTAGCCACGATACTACAGCTGGGACAGGTAAAGTAGGTCTGCGGCAGGGCATTCGAGGGCTGCCAGTTGAGTATTTAAACACAACGAGCCCCCAGGTATTTCCCCGCAGACCTCCTCATATAAAATTATCACAGAGGACCCTCCTATCCGCCACCTGGAGACGCGCCGGGTTGGTGCTTCACCCTCACTACATCAAAACATATTCCGACGAACTACGTATAAAGCAGATACCGAAAATCTTATTTTTTTCAGTACCATGTTAGGATATGGTCATTAATGACTGATTATTTTTCTGCGGAGATTACATCATCAGGTTTTTCATTTTTTCATACAACTTTGAAATTTTGTAATTTCATTACTGATGTGGACGCGGTGTATAATGCTAACAAGACATGTCACAAAAAATGGCTGACGACATTCTTAAATAGAGTAGACATTTTATTTTTGCAAATTCGCCTGGTTAAATACCCAAAATTACGATTTAATTCCAAGGTTTAACATCGCCGATAAATTTTAACAAACTATTCAACTATTTGATTATGTTTTATGGTTTTTTTAGTTCCCTCCGAATTAGTTATATTGAAGAAAGAAAACTTCAACAATTGGTACAAACTTTCTACATATTACGCCGCCTTTTTGGTCTTCGACATACCCCAACAGGTAAATCTAAATTTTCTATTTAAATCTTTGAATTTGAACATTTTTATGCCCAGTATCGATTCAGATTTTACCAAAGTTAGTTTTTTACATGGCAGAGTAAATACGTTAACCCATTAAGTGCTGTTGATGCGAAAAACACAACATCATATTTACATTTTTTTTACAAAAGCAGATACCGAAAATCTTATTTTTTTCAGTACCATGTTAGGATATGGTCATTAATGACTGATTATTTTTCTGCGGAGATTACATCATCAGGTTTTTCATTTTTTCATACAACTTTGAAATTTTGTAATTTCATCATTCAATGATTCTGTAACTTTTGCTTAGCTCAACATGAGTATCTCGTTTTTTGACATATATATATAGTTTTCATGGGATGACAAGGGAAAATATTGACATATATGTATCAAAAATGAAAAATACAGTCATTTAAAAATTATGTTATGTGCTATTCTATGCTAGCAATCGAACGTTTGTAGTGGGGGACCGCCTGCACTTCTGCCACTGTCGAAAACGGTTGATTGGCTCGTCGTAATTACCCTTCAGTCTCCGTTCATCATTTGTTGTGTTGAGAGAGCTATTATAACCTCTAGTGGAATATGTGGAAACAAAATGATAAAATGTGTCGTGCTCTAACCCTTCAAGAATTAGAAGCGGAGTTAGAGGATTTGGATCCATTGATGGGATCACAGATGAAGAGGACATATATGATAATATTTTGCTTGGTGAGTTTAGGCATTATGATCGTAAACAGAGACGGCTTTCAATTATTTATTTATAAGAGGCGTTGTACCTCAAGATGTAGCTGGTACGTTTGAATTGTTAGTTCCACAAATGGCAGATGATTATATCGATGTTGAGCCATCTACAAGTAATGGAAAGAAACGAAATACAATGGAGAAAAAACCATACAGAATACGATAACACGCCAGCATAAAATCAGGAAGTTGATAAGAAAAAACATTAGCTGATATTTCACCTTTGGACATATTTTTTATATTATTCAATGAGGATTTACTGAATAAAATCTAAAACATCTCTGAAAAATATGCCAACGATAATAATCGGTATGATTTCCAGTTTACAATCACGGACTTGAAAAGATTCAGAGAGGATCTCTCGACTACAGGTTTGATTCAAAATCAAAGCGTTGTGTTGTACGATGGAACGACAATTCCGTTGTCACGAACAATATTTGTATAGGTCCATTTCAATCTGTAAAACATTATGACAGGAAGCAAAAAAATATACCACAACCATTGATGATAAAAGAATATAATAAATATATGGGTAACGTTGATCTCCGTGACAATATAATGGGGAATGATAGCATTAGAGTACGTGGAAAGAAGTGTGGTAACCTTTATTCATAAATAGTTTAGTTAGTGTTATTGTAAATGTTTGGAAATTATGCAAACTGACAAATCCCAAAATTACACAATGTGAAGTCAGGTCGTATTTGGTTATGGCTCTCATAAAAACAGAAGAAACCACACAAAATGTTGATAATGAATCTGAAATAACCCAAGATTTAAACGTGGTTACAATGCACTGAAACCTAAGATTTATTGTGCCCCTCCTATCAGAGTTGTTCTCGCTTCTACTGCAACTCGCCTTCAGTTCCAGGGTTCTAATAAACTCTTTTATTTGAGACGGCTTCAACGAGGTTACATCCTCACTCTTACAAGTTTCTTGTCCGAAGGATTACTTGCGTTGGCTTGCAATGGCGAGGCATTCTAGAATTAGGTGATCCGGAGTTTCATCCTCCTCGCCACAGAATCTAAACTCATCAATGTAAGGAAGCCCGTGAGGAGATGTAGCTTATTTTTACTGAGATCCAAATATATTTTGGAACTAGCAGTGTCAAAGCTCCGCAGGAACTTTTTGGAATGTTCCAGCCCAGGAAGGCACCACCAGAGTGCGTCTCTTTCGGTTTCCTCCATCTTCCGAAACTCTTTCTTATAGGAGCATTTTCCTACACCACAGAAAGGCTCCGGGCCAATAAAGAGCGTTTGTGTTCCTTTCCTGGCAAGTGTATTGGCCTCTTCATTTCCCGAGTGGCCAGGAACCCAGACTAAAGAGACCCTGTTATTCTTGCCTAATTCATCAAGTTTTCTTCGGCACTTCCATGCCAACTTTGAGTCAATTACATGGGAGCTCAATGCTTTGATAGCTGCTTGACTATAAGAATGGATCGATATGACATATTTCTGATTGTTTCCTTCTAGGTTCATTTCCACGAATCTTTCGATCGCAAGTATTTCTGCCCGAAAGACGCTCGGGAGGGAACCTAACGATAATGAGTCTCTGGTGCCAGGCCCAAATACTCCAGCGCCTGCTCCAGTGGTGGTTTTTGAACCATCTGTATACCATCTAATGGTGTTTTCTTTGAGAGTTTGGGTGGTGTATTCCCTTTCCCAGTCTCTTCTCTTATTTAGCATCGTAGTGAAATTCTTTTCGATTCTTACTTTCTTGATCATTTCGTCACTGGGAAGATTTGCTGATGAGATGTATTTTGTTAGAGAGGACCATGCTCCCTGATTTTTTATACTCTCATCGCCTGAACCTTTCTTAGATATTCTAAGAATTGCCTCTTGGTCAGATATTTCTATCACCAGATGTAAAGGTGTGAGATCTGTAATGATCTCAAGTGCCGTAGTTGAACACGTTCTCATAGCTCCTGTGATGCACACACAGGTAAACCTTTGAACTTTGTCGAGGTTCTTCCTCGTGCTGTATCCTGTACTGACTTGCTTTTGTGTGTCAAACTATTGCCCTATACGTAATTGCTGGTCTCACAATCATGGCGTACATCCATCGCAGTATTTTTGGGTTATAGCACCAACTCTCTCCAGCTAGATTTTTGCACGCCATCAAAGCTCTTATTGCTTTACTAGCAGTTATTTCAACATGCTTATTCCACAGAAGCTGACTGTCTAGGGTTATCCCTAAATATTTAACTTCTGATTTCCATTCTATGATTTCCCCGTTTAAAGATAGGGGTTTCGTGGCTGGAAGTGTTCTTTTCCGGGTAAATGGAATTACTATGGTCTTATTTGGGTTAATGTTTAGCCCCACTAACAAGCACCATAGCTCAATAATTCTGAGATCCTTTTGTAATAAATTACACAAGGTGCTCTCGAACTTGCCTCTGACTATTAGAACTACATCATCAGCATAGCCCATACATTTGAAGCTAAGCTTCGTTAGCCTGTAGATCAACTCATCTACTACGAGGCTCCATCGAAGGGGATATATCACTCCCCCTTGAGGTGTCCCGCGAGTGGCTTTAACTGAGGCCCCATATATATATATATATATATATATATATATATATATATATATATATATATATATATATATATATATATCCAGGAATGCGCATATTGCGATTTTTTTGTTATTAAGAGTTCTCTGGATGATTTCGGTCAGCTGATGCAGAGCCGTCTCAGTTGATCGACCCGCTCTGTAGGCATGCTGACATTTATGAAGTGGTAGATTCTCCAGGTTCTCTGTTCTTATGTAGTTATCTTTCTTTCTTCATCGTTTTGAGTAGAAACGATGTTAGACAGATGGGTCTAAAAGATCGGGGAGCAGTCCCATCTTTTTTCCCTATTTTTGGTATGAAGGTTATCCTTGCTCTTCTCCATTTTCTAGGTATTAGACCTACCGCTAGACTGCTTCTTGTAATCTTCAGCAGGTTAGAAAGAATCTCCTCTATCCCTTGCTGCAGGAGTGCTGGGAATATTCCATCCACTCCTGATGATTTATATGGTTGAAAGGTACTTATTGCCCATTCAAACCGTTATCTGGTAAATATTTTCTTAGCAATGTCCCAATCTTCCTTGCGGGATTTTTTGGTGTAACTCAGTGCTAGTTGCTAGTTCACTACCTGGAAAGTGGGTTCTAAGAAGAAGAATCGATCGTTCCTCTCCACCTTCCGTGTATGATCCGTCTGGCTTTTTCCGCGACATTGTGGGGTTAGTTTGGCTCTATTAAAGAGCCGACGGACCTCTTTTCTGAGATTTAACAGGTTCTCATTCCACCAAGGAGCATCCTTTTCAGACTGAACTTTTGACAGTGGGCAACTGGAATGAAAAGCTTCCATTATTGCCTCACTGATCTGTTCGACTCTTTGTTCCAGGTCGTAGTGCGGGTGATTTGCCCCATTTACTTGGACGCGTTCCAAATTGTCCTTCAGATTGGTCTTGTAAAGAGACCAATCAGTATTTCTAGGATTTCGGATTGTAGGAATCGAGGTAGTATCTCCCTCTATCCTAAATTCGATGATCCTATGGTCGGAAAGTGATGGCTCGCTTATCACCCTTCAATCTTTTACATTTTTCCTAGCAGCAACATTAACAATTGTTATGTCCAGAACCCTTTCTTTTGCACTCGTGACAAAAGTGGGGGTTGTTCCCACGTTTAAGGTCTCAAGGTTATCTGCTAAGAGATATTCTAACAAACACTCGCCTTTGGCGTTGTTGTTAGTGCTTCCCCACACGATATTGTGTGCGTTGGCATTCCAACCAATTATGATTGGCAGCCGTCTGCTATTGCAGTGTCTCACCAGCTCTTGTACTTCTTTTGGCGGTGTCATCGGCCCGTCTCCAGCGAAGTCCCCCAACGTTGAGGTGAACCATGATTGGAACAAGGTCCCGTGACACGTAATCTGAAACACATATATATTTTATGTTATTTCTTATGATTACAAAGGCACGCGGAGATACTTGCCTTTGATCATAAAGCAATGTAGAATCCTTGCATGCCAATCCTTTGATTTGGCCTTCTTCAGTACAATATCCAATTGTAGTTTAGCGAACAACCTTGCAATCACGGCTGAAGCTCCCTTCGCGTGATGCAGGTTAATCTGAGCTACATTCGTGAACGTAAAGGTGAATTATTATTGATGAGAGAGGCCGAGTTACTCAGCCTCTATTCATAACCCTCCTTTATCTCTCTCTTACCTTCCTGGACCACCATGTCAATATCTTCCTCGGAGTTTGAACATATTTCTTGATCTCGAGTCAGACCCTCGACCCCCAGGCACCATGTCCTTTGGATCCTCCGCGAAGTTTTCTTTTTTTTCCCCAGCACCGAGACATGGATACGCCCAAAACGGAAGTTTAGCGCGTTTTGGTGGTTACTTAGCAAGTGCCCCTCGTATATACTTCTTTAACCATAGAACCATTCATCTTCGGGAAACACTTACCTAGTGAACCATTCTTTAGGGTTAGAAAATAACATCGTTTTAAACTCCCAGATAACATATATTTATAAACTACAGATATAAATTACTGACCACACAATACATACGTTTGTACTATTAACAACAATAATAATACTGAATCATCCTCAAAGAAATGAACTATCTATATATAGGAAATTATTAAACTAACACAGTCAATGCTCCATTTCTCGACCTTGTCGGCCGTGTGAATACAATATTTATAAAACGGACGTGTTTGTTATCTATTTCGCTGCCCTTGCCAATGGCCATCCAGTTCACTGGCCGCTAGCAATATTTGAAATCTAATAATGTCTTTTTTGGTTCATCACAGCGTAACCTTCTGCCTTCAGAGCCTCCCCAGATTGGTGATCGATCCCAATCGTGAGGATAGTTCTGTTCAAGCCCCAGTAGTGAGGTTGGAGTTCTGAACCTCGATAAGTTGGAGGATCTTCTCCAATTTCATGTCGTGGCTTCTTGGGAAGAACACCGTTATGGTGTCCGGCTTTGGAATGTCGTTTCCACTTCGAGCCACCTATTCGGGTCCTTTCCAAGAGTATAACTTCAGCGCTAACCTCATGAGCCAGTCTGCCGATTCTTAGGACCCACAGTCAACCAGTATCATTCCACAACGGAAATGGATCCCTTGTCCTTGCTTTGGCACAGCTCTTCCACCAGAGTGTCTTCCAGGGTGGAGAGCTGCTCTGCTTTCAGGATGGCCCAGGATAATCCTTTGCCATTATACCCACCCCGAAAGCCTTATCTGTTTTAACAGCTGCTGCGTAACCAGTGGCTTGTCCGGTTACCGTTGCAGCTGTTTTTGGTTTTTTACTAAGAGCTCGCTGCAGTGGAGTGATATGATCCGAGCCTCTTCTCAGGTTTACCTTTCCCGTTGATGGTTTGGCTTTTTTTCCCTCTGTAAGGTGCCCGGATGAAATGGTGGAGATTTTCTCCACTATTTTTCCGGTGGAAGTTTTACTTTCTCTGTCCATAAATGGTCCCACGAGAAGCTAAAGACATTACGGTCCACCGCTGCAGAGCCCCGCATGGAGAGGTAAAGGGTTTAATACAATGGAGTTCCCCCCGGTGCTCCAAGGTCGAAACCAGTAAGGACTATTCTCCTATATAGCCACGTATTCTTCGTGGTCCGGGCAATAAAGCTAAGACCCCCCCCCCTAATCCCACTGGCCCGCGAGACTTGGCCACAGACAGCCAGGAGACATTGGTATAACAGGTGATTTCGAGGTAAGCTCGAAATTTCATCAGACATCGTACCCTGTGTGCAATCCCTTAGCCACGATACTACAGCTGGGACAGGTAAAGTTGGTCCGAGGGCTGCCAGTTGAGCTTTTAGACACAACGAGCCCCCAGGTATTGCCCCGCAGATCTCCTCCTCATATAAAATAATCTCAGAGGCCCCTCCTATCCGCCACCTGGAGACGCGCCGGGTTAGTGCTTCACCCCCTCCACATCAATAAATATTCCGATGAACTACGTATATACCTACTGATGTGGACCCGGGAAATAACCCAAAC
Organism: Galeruca laticollis; assembly: GCA_963921935.1. NCBI lineage: Eukaryota > Metazoa > Arthropoda > Insecta > Coleoptera > Chrysomelidae > Galeruca > Galeruca laticollis. The sequence goes on from OY998182.1 coordinate 40,639,706, forward strand.
AAGCACTCAGAGCCGAGAAAGCCTAACTCTTATTGAGTTACCCGATGAAATCAGAAGAGACAGAGTTATACATATCATTTATCGTCGTCCGGAAAATGCAAGAAAGCGCTGCAGAGTTTTCATGTTCGTTTTGTTTCATAATGTATAGTTTAGTTCCCATTGTGAAACTTACACATTTTCACATTTGAGATATAAAAATGTTCACTAAATCTGGCCATTGTTGCGAAAATGATTATTTATTTCTTTACACCCTGTATGAATCATTTTTTTATGTATGAACATTCAGTACTCAATTAATTGAATTAAATGATTTTTTTCTTCAATCAATCCCTCATTCACACTCAGCGCTTAATCGGTTAAAATATTTCTGCATAGTTTATTTTTTCCTGAGTGAATTCACATTGTATAAAAACGTATTGTCAATAGTTTAAACATTTATTTTTTATTTTTCTTAGGTGGTGTATACTTTAGTTTATTGCCTCGGATCTTATTTCATCAGTGATCAGCCGCCCGAAGTGACTAGATTTTTTATGGTGCTTTTCGTGCAAACACTATCATCACTCTCAGCATCCGGATTTGGACTAATCATAGGAACACTTACCGATCCGGTAGTAAGTTACTAAATTATTATTTATAAAATCTATTGTATCCAAAACAATATTGTACAACCTTTTTACTATTGATTTTCATTCTACTTGAGGACGTGTCTGATGTTTTTATAATTGTAAATTTTTTTCTACAACTGCTATTAAAAGTAGCATATTTGTCATAGCTTACTTAAGTTCAAAACCATATATTGCTCATACTTGACAAATATTATTTCTCACGGCACTACATACATTTATATGGAAAATCCAGTAGGGGTATCCTCAATATCTAGACTTTTTCTACACAACTATTTACCTATATTCTTTAAATTTGTGCTGTTGTATAAAAAGTATATTGTGCAACATGTGTGAAAAGTACTTTTCACACTCCTGAGAAAACATGAACTTTCCTCGCTTGTTGCACAATATTCTATATTTTTATTTACATTCACCAGTAAGATCGATGCACCGAAAAAAAGGATAAAATTTGCTAATTAATAAATTTATTTTAAATTCGATTTGATTGATTTTTTTCCATATTATTTATTTATTTATTTAACGAATAAACCAATTTATAATAATACGATTCTTAACATTTATAATTAAATATAGATGTACATAAATATACCAAAAGCTATCAAACAAAATATAAGATTTAAAAAGTTGTATAAGGTAAAGAAATTCACATTTAAAAAGATTTATAACAAAATCAAGATGATCAGTATTAAAATGTGGACACCAAACTACTGAATTATACTCTAAGGTGCTACGGACTAATGTACAATATAATAATTTTAAGACCTCTGCTGGAAAATATCTAGATGTTCTTATAATAAACCCTAGCGTTTTATTCGCCTTAGATGTAATTTCAAACATGTGTTGTTTAAATGTCAATTTAGAATCGAATCTAACAACAAGGTCTCTTATATCATTGGTTACAATAAGATTTTTCTTTTTTATGCTGTAATTAAAAGTGGGGAAGTTGGGGTTTCTTGAGAATGTAATTTAGTAGCATTTGTTATGATTAAATTCCAGCATATTAATATCACAACAATGATCTAAATTATTTAGATTTTGCTGTAACATAATGGCGTCATATAAATCTTTAATTTTCTTAAACATCTTGAGATCATCAGCAAATATCAATCGACAGCTGTCCGACAAGGCTTCCACCACATCATTAATAAACAAATTGAACAAAATTGGTCCAAGATGTGATCCCTGCGGAACACCTGATGACACATTTATTCCCGATGAAATGGAGCCAGCATATCAAACACATTGCGATCTGTTCGACAGATACCACTGTTTGTGATGGTTGTAAGGCCCAATTTAATGAAAATTGCTCTGGTCTTTCGTCAACTGAACTAAGGTATCTACCACTGAAATCTAGAAACCTGCTGTTCATGTATGAAAACTGTCGTTCCGGCAAATTACTCGAACAAGTTTCAGAACTGATATCTGAGGTGAAATCTTTGAAACAGCAGATCAATAATAAATCATTAACCAATATGGAGATGGATGCGGAAGCACTCTTTCACGAAGTCAACGAGAGAATAACTCGCAGTAAGAATATCATGATATATAAAATCATAGAATCTTCTTCCAGGATTCAACTATGACAAATCAATTGTTCAGAAGATTATGTCTGAGGTGAATGTCCATACTGTGACATAAAAGTTGTAAGAGTAGAACAAGTACAAGGCAATCATGTTAGACCTACGAAAGTTATTTTTCCCAATCCCTCAATTGCACAGTAGGTGCTCAAGAAGAAGAAGTATCTTGCAAATGAAGGACATTTTATCTCTGCTGATCAAACCATGATGCAGAGAGTCTTTCTCAGAAAGGTTCGAGATGAGCTGAATACAAGAAAAGCAAATGGAGAGACTAATTTAACAATAACATATACAAGAACGGGCAGTGTCGCTCCAAAAAACTACAAGTAGGTGTGTCATGCTATTATCAAAATGTTGGCGGTCTGAAGTCAAGCTTTACTCATTTCAAAAATTCTGTCCTACAATCTTTGTGTGACGTTATAATTATAACAGAAGCTTGGTTGTCTGAAGACATTGACAATAATGAAATCTCAATTCCAAATTATACAATTTACAGGTGTGACAGATCGTGTCTCACGAGTGAGATGAAGAGAGGTAAAGGTACGTTATTGATTATTCATAATGAACTGAGCTCGAGACTGATTGCAACCAATTCACAGATTGAACAGTGTTATGCTGAATTACAGAGTGGTTCTGATAAATTTGTTGTCAGTGGTATTTACATCCCGCCAAACTCATATCAATAAATATATTCAGTGATGTTGAAGATATGAAAATACAGTACCCTAACCAATCGTTTATTATCGCTGGTGACTACAATGTTCCAGAAGCAGTCTGGAGTAATTTTCCCCGACGCACCTTAATCTTAACTCACTTTTTGTTCATTAACTAGTTCCCAACTTATGGGACTGATCAATATAAATTTCACTTTTAAAATTTTACCATTTGCTCAAACAAATCAACACTTTTACGGAGCAAAAGTAACACAACCTTTCTTACTGAATGTTCGTGGTATGATATAGATAACTTTATATGAAATATATGACATGTTTTGAATTTTAAGAAAATTGGATATATGTATCACAAAGTACTCTAACTTTAAAACTACAGTTGGATGTAAATAGACAAATGACAATTTGAATCTATTCTTTCTACAAACTTATTTAATTTAAGTGTCTTAATAATTATGACAAATTTAAGTTTTTTACAAAATCTTATTGACATTAGTCATCAAAAATTAACAGATAATCGTCTGATTCAAATTTCTTTATACAGTGTTGGGAACATTACGAGGAACATACGTTTTACCGTCAATGTGTTAGAAAGAGCCAAAATACATATAAATTCAGTGTATCATTCTTTTTCGCTAACGGGATATCATAAAGTGGAAAACGTGCAACTACTGTATGTCTAATGGGATGTCTGGCAGGCACCGCCTTCAAGAAGCGTGCAGTTTTAAATAAACAAATTAGAAGTGCATTCAGGCTATTACTAGTCACTTTACCACAGCAAAATATTGTATAAACCACTCATTATGTTAAAGATCGCAATGAAAGAAGTCAATGTTAGAAATACAGATGTGTAATGTGAACAGTTTAGTTTATTAATTGAGAAATAATAATATTGTACTATACTGATAGCTTAATGCAATGAATAATAAAAAAAATCAATATTACTTTCGTTTATCCCTTCATGATTAATTTACAAAGAAATAATTCAGTAGTAATAATCTAATTCACTATATTAGTTCGGTTAGTATTGGAATAAATAACATAACATGCGAAATAAAATTTGTATTAATAATAATATGTGTTTCCAAATATCTTAATTTTCATTTTTCGCTAACAGGATCTCATAAGTGGAAAACCCACAACGCCGGCCTCTTACAAATTCTTTGTAGCTACTAACAGTATTGCCAATTTTCATTGTATATGTATATTAATTGTAAAATGCATTGTTCTAACACGAGAACAAGTTATAAGAAGATTTTAATTATGATAATTCAAGAGGTTGTAACAGATCAAGATATAATTAATTCCATCTATTCGTTGAATATTTTATTGTAATGCTGGAAATTGTTCTAGTTTTCAGTTTGAAAGCGGTTAAAACCTTTACTTTTTTCAGATTTTGCAACGTGAAATTGGTCTCGAAACATCTGCTGTGTTTCGAATGTGTTAGTAAAAAAAATTTGGTATCTTTATCGTTTGTATGCAAATGAGAACGAATTCTCTGTTTAAACACACACACACACACAGTACAAATTAAAAAAAAACGAAAATAAAAATAAAATCTTATTCTAATGAAAATGCCTACAATTTTTAAATAAAAGTAATATTATGATATGTAATAAATTAAAAAATAAAACTTAATTCTTCAATGAGCTTAAATCAAATGTTCGAATAAACGCCCGTTTTGAGCTAAGCAGTAACCGAGACGGTTATAAAATTCTTGACGAACACTTATGAGCATTTCAGGTGTTATTTGCATACAAATTTGTAAAATTTGTTCCCTTAGTTCATTTAGAGAAGTGGCTCTGTTTTCTTGGAACCCATAAATTCTCGATTTTATATAACCCCAGAAAAAGAAATCGTTGGGAGCCAGATCTGGAGATCTCGCAGGCCATCTTATGTTACCATTCGTGGAGATTATCCGACTGGGAAATTGTGTATTTAAAAAATTTATTGCTAGTCGATAATTATGTGATGCACAACCGTCATTTTGGTACCAGGTATCATTGAAGTTGACACCTAATTGTATAAGGGCAGGAGTAATTTGATTTTCCAGCATGTCCAAATATTTTTGCCCGGTTAAATTGCCGTCAATAAAAAATGATCCAATTAAATGTTCACCTAATATTCCAGCCCAAACATTTAACTTTTGGGGATATTGAGTTCTATTATTGTAATGTTTGTGTAGATTTGTCCTTGACCAATATCGAATAACGGATGAATTATGTGCACCGTGTATGGGAAAAGTCGATTCATCTGTGAACAAAATATTTTTCGAAAAGTTTGCGTCCAATTGTATTCTTTCCATAACTATTTCACAAAATTCCATTCTACGAAATTGATCGTCTGGAAAAATTTCATGGCTCTTTTTCAGTTTGAAACTACGATGACCATTTTTTTAATACAGTCCGAATCGTTTTCGGATCAACATCAAAATCCTTTGCTAAATGAGTGGACTATTGTAGGGGATTATTTTCCACACTGGCACAAATTAAAATATTTCTTTCTTCTTTTTCGGGTTGGGTTTGACGATTTTGTGTACGCGGTCCATGTTTAGTAGGATTGACACATTCATGCTCTTCAAAAATCTTTATAACCGTTCTCACTTGTTTTTTGCTAATTGGTTGGGCATTTTCGAATGCCACAATAAACAAATTTTCTGCTATTTCTCGATATGAATGACCCTGGTAGTACCATTTTACAATTTGCACTTTATGGTGTACTTGCATACTCATTTTAATAAGATTTGCAAAAGATCGTTACTCATTCGCAAACAAACGTTTAGTGAAGTACCCAGATTGTACAGTTGAACATCTTCAAGAGGCGTACGCGCGATTCGTATTCGTCGTATAATAATCTACGCTGACTTTTAATTCTCTGTCTCATGATTGTCCTTCTGTAACACACTGGTAACGCCATGTGACCATTACGTTGAAATAAAAAGGACATTTTTAAGGGCACACACAATCTAACGCGTGGATTGAAAATGAAGAGAGGGGACAGATAAAATTAGAATAATTAGAGATGCAAACGGAATCGTTTTATCAGGAGCGTAGGAAACAGGCGTTTTACATTGAGATATTTTTAAAACCAGAAGACAGTTGAACAAATATTAGCATACGACTTATTTCTCATTTTATGATATCCTGTTAAAGAAAATGGTGATACACTGATTACACTTGTTTTATTACAACATATTGTCGCTTTTGGACTCTGTATTGTTGCCATAGATTATAAACGAAAGTAATGTTGATTTTTTTATTGTTCATTGCATTAAGCTATTAGTATAGTACAATCTTATTATTTCTCAATTTATAAACTAAACTGTTCACATTACACATCTGTATTTCTAACATTAACTTCTTTCATTGCGATCTTTAACATAATGAGTTGTTTATACAACATTTTGCTGTGGTAAAGTGACTAGTAATAGCCTGAATGCATTTCTAATTTGTTTATTTAAAACTGCACGCTTCTCGAAGGCGGTGCCCGCCAGACATCCCATTAGACATACAGTAATTGCACGTTTTCCACTTCATGATATTCTGTTAGCGAAAAAGAATGATACACTGAATTTATATGTATTTTGTCTCTTTCTTACACATTGACGGTAAAACGTATGTTCCATCGTAATGTTCCCAACACTGTATATTTTATCCAAGTATAATTTTATTTATTTTCAGAATGGTATATTTTTTGGAGCAGTGGCGTTGGCTCTGATGTTATCTGTCGGAGGATTTATCATTTTATTTACGCATATGGGTAAAGTGATGTACTTCTTGACCTACATATCCTACATCAGTTTTTCTACAGAAGGTGAGTGTAAATTGGACGAATTTACAAAAATAAAAACAAATGCAAGCATTAATATTATCAAATAGCAAAGCAAACCATCTATTCTGATTCAAGTACTGCTCTGTAACAGTTAATTTGATATAATAAGATCCGATAATCTATTTATTTTAATCGAGGACGTTACAGGTCTAAGCAAAATTCAAGTATCTTATCAAATGACTCGTATTATAATTGATAACCCCGTATATGGCTGAATATCGTAAATGCCGACTTGTTTTTGTTTATTCATGAATTTTTTTATATTTTATTGATGATAGAAATAATTTTGATAATTAATTAATTCATAATATTTAGCCAGTCTGACGTTAACTTTTGAATTATAAATATCATATTTTTTTTAGCTCCATTTTAATTACAATCTGTTGATAGCGTTAACAATAAGTAAATTTCATGCCAATTTTGGATTATGACATGCTCTAATGAGAGACTTCCTCTAAAATCTAATTAAGAATGTTTATAAATGAAATGGCATAACTATACTCAGTAAATTAAATAGTTTTCATGTAAATATGTCTGTTAGGTATGTGGGCTTAAAGCGTTTTAGACGGCGCACTTCATTGTTGTTGTTAAATAAGTCACGCACTAGAACATGTCACAATCCTAAGTTACCCGGCCTTGGGACTCTGCTCAGGTGGTGAATTCGGCCTTAGTTACACTATTTGTTATTATCCTAATTGGGATAAGGTAAATCAACAAACAAAATTTCGGGACAAATGGATTTATTTAACACAAAAATAAATTTACATAAGCCGTATATTCTCAATACAATACGAACAACAATCAATTATTACAATAAAAATGTCCAACTCAATATTTTATATCTATCAAAAATACTTATCTTGGGAAGACTCGGGACGTACAGCTCGCAGCTGTATCCACCTTGGGGAACAGTTGTTTTGTTGGTAGGGTCCGTAAGGTCTTTGGAGTGAACTGTCCGTAAGGGCTCTAGGAATGAACCGTCCTTACGGCTTGGAGAGAACAGGAGTAACAGTAGAAAATTGAAAAGGAAGAATAAAATGAATAGGTGAGGAGCTTATACTCCAATACATATAAAAATTGAATTGAATTTTCAAAATTAAATCACCGAAATCTGTTCATTCTTATCCGTCCTGTTCCCAAAATAATCAGAAAAAGCAAATTTAAATCAGTGGAAAACAACCGTAAAGAATCTGTGATAAATTCGCTTCATAAAATAAGTTTGGACGCCACCAGATTTTTTTAAAGAAAGATAATATCGGTGAAAAAAACTGGAAACACCATAACAAAAATATTGTTTTTAAAAAACGAAATATTTTAACTAAATAGAAAAATCGAAAATCATTTGTAGGGCACACCATTAAAATTTGAAAAGATGTAGATAACTTACCAGCAAGGAGAATTAATATCACCCACAAAATTATTTGGAAAGTGAATGCTGAAGTTGATTATCAGCGAATAATGAACAAAAAAAAACGAATTCGACTTGAATCGTAGTTTAAGTAGATATTTAACGATGGTAAAAATGATCACCGATATGTTCCTAATATTTGAAATAAAAGGATTTGGAATTAGAGGTGGGAGTAGCAGAAACATGTCTCAGCGACATGTTACAAACATTAACTTTGTTTTTATATTTTTTACTCTACTTTGTGACTTCAGTTCTTATAGAAGGAATTTGGAGGTCCTTTTCTATTAAGTTGTTTAGAACATACCAGGGTGCATTGGTGATTATTCAGAGTGTTTTTTTCTGGAATCGTTGCATGATTTACAAATTTGAATTGCTAGTAGATCTCCATAGTTGAATGCCATATGTCCATATTAGATTTGTTATGACTTTCTATATTAACATTTTGTTTGTTGAGTTTAATTGCGATTTTCTACCAATGAGCCAGTACAGTTGTCGTAGTTTAAAACCCAGTTGCCTTCGTTTTGTAAATATATGCGATTTCCATGTCAGTATTCTATCAAGATGTAAACCTAGATATTTAACTTCGTTTTTCTGGGTTAGCGGATGATTATTTAATTGTACTGATGGACATGTATCTTTTCTCAGTGTAAAGGTAATATGAATTGATTTGGTCTCATTCGCTCGAATTTTCCATTTTCGTAATCATGCCCGAATTTTGTTGAGGCTAGTTTGTAGGTTTCTTGAAGCGATCACTGGATCATGGTGAGATGCCAATAGTGCGGTGTCATCTGCAAAAGTCGCTGTTGTTGTGGTTCTTGAGGTCGGTAGATCTGCAGTGAACAGCTGATAGAGGATCGGGCCTAACACACTGCCTTGCGGTACTCCTGCTTCACTTACATATAAGTCTGAACCTTCTGATTCATATTTAACCGAAAAGTATCTGTCACATAAGTAGGATTTATAAGTTCATAGAATTGATGAGGCAGAAGGGTTTTTAGTTTATATAGAAGGTCTTTGTGCCAGACTTTAACAAAGGCCTGGCTTATATCAAGAAATACCACTGAACAGTATCTTTTATTGGAATTAACTGTCTCGACCCTTACTTCGTGGAATCTACTCATATTAGTGTTTTAAATGAAACTCACGGTTTCTAGTTAATACCACAATATAATAAAAATTGTTGAAAATTCTAAAAAATTGACAATTGTTTCGATAAATCAATATCGACACAATTGTCAATTTTTTAGAATGTTCATCAATTTTTATTATATTGTGGTATTAACTAGAAACCGTGAGTTTCATTTAAAACACTAGTATCTTTTATTTTCGAGATCGCAGTTGATTTGTTTAACTATTCTATGAACTTGTTCTATTGTTCCATATTCTTGTCGAAATCCTAATTGATGTTCTGGGATGATATTTTTACTGTCTAATATTGGCTTGATATGTTTCATTATTAATTTTTCTAGGACTTTGGAAAGCACTGGCAATAAACTGATAGGTCTATATGATGTTAATTCTTCTAATTTTTTTCCTGGTTTTGTATCATAATTATAATTGCTGTTTTCAGTTGTGGTGGAAAATTATTATTATAGCGTTAAAAATTTGTAGTATTGCAGTTATTCCTTTCTTCATTAATTTTTGGAGTATTCTGCCTGTTATCAGATCATAACCAGGCCTTTCTTTGGGTCAATCTCGTTCATTATGAGATTTTTAACTACATTACATTCAAATTTCTGTATGAAAAGATTCGTTTAGAACTCTATTTACTTCCTCCAGTTCTTCAGGTGTAGATTCCAAATTGTTAGATTGGAAGACTCGTTGGAAATAGTCACCAAAGGCGTGAGCCTTTTCTGCGTTGTTTCTTGCCCACTCTCCATTGTTTTTTCTTATTGGTGGTATTGATATCTGGGGGCTTTTTAGTTGTCTTATGGCTTTCCATAGCGAGTAGTCGGTTATTTCTGTTGGCATAAGCTCTTCTAAATATCTTTGTATGGAGTGATTTTTTATATTAAGCATTAATTTTTTTAATTGTCTTGCCGCTATTAAATTTATCTTTGTTGAACATTGTTCTATTTTGCTGCCATATTCTTCGTAGCCTTCTTTCCTCGGAAATCTTTTCTTTCACAGTTGGAGGGCATAATTATTTCTGTGATGATTGTTTATAGTCTGGTGTTGCTGCCCAAGCAGCTTGTTGTGTGTTCTGTGTGAGATTAGTCAACGTCAAATTGATGTCTATAGATGTTTTTAATGGTATTTTTAAATCTATTTCTTGATCCAAAATTTCCTTAAATGTGTCCCAATTTGTGGTTTTGTTGCAAAGGAGCTTTTGTTTGTGTATTATATCAGAGTGTAGTAATAATTTTATCAGATGATAAACAAAATATTACAAAATAACATTAAAATAAAATGAACTATTAGTGTTTTAAATTAAACTCACTGTATCATTGTCAGAAGTTACATTTCATTTGATGCCTACCTGATGTTTAGTAGTTATTTTTGGCTAGACCAAGAAGTGACCTAACTTGTGATTGACTTAATATATGTTAATAGAAAAAATAAGAAGATGTGATATTACAAATATTGAAGCTTAGATATTATTAGCCCTATGGTGATAATATCCTGGATATCATTTTTCCAATTAAGATCAGTATAACTGTACAATGATATAGAAAACCAGGAAAACTATATCTGCTGATCTTTACAATTATCACTTAAGAAGACATTTTATTAGTGGAGAACTCCCTAGATTTATCTGTTAATTGACGACTTCATATTGTGGGTTTCTTAAATGTCTTCTAATTTCCAATTCTTTAAGGAAATCCAGTTCTTGTGTCTTATCACAAATATGTAGTACTTCTAGTTCTGTGTTAGGTGTCAATGAATCAATTGTGTCAAGTAGATGTTTTGCGTAGTGGGATTTATCTGGTTGTTTTAAACTGTATGCTCGTAAGTGTTCACGGTATTGGATTTCAAAATTTCTAAGGGTCTGACCCAAATAGACAGTATTACATTCTGGACATTTGACTTAATATATATCTGATTTCTTTAATGGTGGTATTTTTGTTTTTACATTTAACAATTTTGTACTTACGTTACTTTCTGTTTTAAAATAAATTATTGTATTCGTTGCTAAAGATATATCTTTGAAATATTATTAGAAATATTTTCTGCATATGTGATGATTTTATAAGTTTTTATTTCTTCAGTTTGTTTAGGAAATATTAGTTGTAATGCCACTTTTTCCTTTTTTTTATTAATTAGCTCATTTATCATATGTAATAGATAACCGTTGGATGTTGCTATTTGCCTAATTGTATTAATCTCTCTATCAAAATTACATTTTTTCATAGGAACTGAAAATGCTCTATGTATCATTGAATTATATGCTGCTAGTTTATGTGACATGGGGTGATGGAATTGTCACATCAGTGTGTGTTGGTTTTCAGTAAATTGAGTAATCAAGTACATTATTAACTCTTTGAATTTTTAAATCAAGAAAATTGATTGAAGTAAGGGTCGAGACAGTTAATTTCATTAAAATGAACTATTCGATATATAAAACAATACTTAATAAGTGTTAATTCTTCCTTTGACCATGCTACTATGTATAGAACGAGACTACTTCACTATCGGTGTGGCTTAAGGCGGTTCGAGTGGCGCCATCTTACCATTAATAGCGGAGTCTCAGACGTTGGTCGGGGCCTCGACATGAAGGTGGTCCTGTAGATAGAGTTGTATAGCCTAGTAGTGATTGTTCTCTGCTACAAGAATACATATGTATTATGACTGGAGTGTTATTCGAGGACATGTCCAGACTGGATGTAGTTGTGATCAGTTTATTGTCAATTCCTTTAGTGATATAGAAATCAAGGAGATCTGGTATTTTGTTAGGGTCCAAAGGCCAATATGTGGGTTCACCTGTTGACAGATAGTAGCAATTATCCAATTATTGGTAGACATTGTTGCTAGAAATTCACGACCATTAGTATTTGTGACTCTCGAACCCCAAACTGTGTTCTTCGCATTGTAATCGCTATGAATTTGTTTGAAAGTTTTTTGATGAAATGTTCATATTTGTCTTTTTTATTGTTGTATTTGGGAGGACAGTATACGGCAGATATTTTAATGCTTCCAGTAACTACATCAACTGTGATGTTAGTGGCTTGTAGATTTTGTTTGTAGCTTTCCAGTTCATGGTGTTTTAATGTATTTCTTATTATTGCTGCTATGCCTCCATTAGATTAGATTTTGTAGTTAGGAAGCCTTAGATAATTTTTGGAAGTGAAGTGCGTTTCCGTATCTAGCATGATATGTATTGCATTGTTGGCTATGAATATTTTCAGTTCACGAGAATGCTGATTTAAACCGTTTGCATTCCATAACGCTATTTTTAGTATCTGGGCCATTAAGACATTTTTGCAACAACAGTAATGATTAAATTCATTATTGTTCCCATTTGCTTAATGAGGTCTCTCATCATTTTTTTTAGTTCAGATATCATTAGATTTTGTTGAACTATTTTGTTGTTGTTGGATTGCGTTGTTTCCTTCTTGTTGGTTGTTCTGATTGACTACCTGTGCAAATATCATTCCCTGCGATGTAACCCTGTTTTCTCTTGGTGTTTGTAGATTATATTAGATTTTAACGGAGTTACAAAGCACTGAAACCTAAGGTTTATTGTTCCCCCCCCTATCAGAGCTGTTCTCGCTACTACTACAGCTCGCCTTCCAGTTCCCGGGTTCTAATGAACTCTATTATTTGCGACGGCTTCAACGAGGTTAGATCCTCACTCTTACAAGTTTCTTGTCCGAAGCATTTCTTGGGTTGGCTTGCAATCGCGAGGCATTCTAGAACTAGGTGATCCGGAGTTTCATCCTCCTCCCCACAGAATCTACACTCATCAATGTCTGCTAGACCTATTCTCATTAGATGTTTCCTAAGGCGGCAATGTCCTGTAAGAAAGCCCGTGAGGAGATGTAGCTTATTTTTACTGAGATCCAAATATTTTTTGGATCTAGCAGTGTTAAAGTTCCACAGGAACTTTTTGGAATGTTCCAGCCCGGGAAGGCACCGCCAGGGTGCTTCTTTTTCGGTTTCCTCTTTCTTCCGAAACTCTTTCTTATAGTTTCTTCTGAAACTCTTTCTTATAGGACTATTTTCCTACACCACAAAAAGGCTCCGGGTCAATAAAGGGCGTTTGTGCTCCTTTCCTGGCAAGTGTATTGGCCTCTTCGTTTCCCGTGACTCCCGAGTGGCCAGGAACCCAGACTAAAGAGACCCTGTTATTCTTGCCTAATTCATCAAGGTTCATTTCCACACATCTTTCAATCGCAAGTATTTCTGCCTGAAAGACGCTCGGGAAGAAGCCTAACGATAATGAGTATCTGATGCCAGGCCCAAATACTCCAGCGCCTCCTCCAGTGGTGGTTTTTGAACCATCCGTATACCATCTAATGGTGTTTTATATTTGGGTGGTGTATTCCCTTTCCCTGTCTCTCCTCTTATTTAGCATCGCAGTAAAATTATTTTCGATACTTACTTTCTTGATCATTTCATCACTGGGAAGATTCGCTAATGAGATGTACTTTGATAGAGACGACCAGGCTCCCTGATTTTTAATACCCTCATTGTCTGAACCTTCCTTAGATATTCTAAGAATTGCCTCTTGGGCAGATCTTTCTATCACCAAATGTAGAGGTGTGAGATCTGTAATGATCTCAAGCGCACTAGTTGGACACGTTCTCATAGCTCCAGTGATGCACACACAGGCAAGCCTTTGTACTTTGTCGAGGGTCTTCGTCGTGCTGTACTAACTTGCTTTTGTATGCCAAACTATTGACCCATACGTAATTGCTGGTCTCACATTAAGTAACACGTAGGTCATAGATTTATGGTTTAATTAGTATGTGGCTAAAATGACTGTGAACGTTATTCCAGAGTTTTATAGGGCTATTCTGCAAACTTTCTATTAAGCAAATTTACTTGCGTAAGAGTTAGTATTAATAACAACTTCCTCAGTAGAAACTTTGCAAATCAGAATTGCCCTGTTAGGGTTATGGCTGGTAACTATTACTATTGGGCCCCCCCATACGGTTCAACAATAAAAAATAAAAATCTATTGGGTTCTAAAAATAAATAATTAATATTTTAAATATGTGTATTTAAGACTCATATTTATATATACAATATATTTTATTTAATTTTCCTATCACCAGTATTTATATCTATTGTAATTGGTTGAATGCTAATATCAACTATATTCTGCTCTCGGACATACCACTTTTGTATAATTTCATGGGTATATCTAACACATTTTTCCCAAATTTGTTGATTACATTGTTCCAGTGCCTCTCTCCACATATTTATAACAGAACTATCTGAATACCCATCTTTACCAATATGTTTATTATAATATGACTTGCAATTTGCCCAAATTAATTCAATAGCGTTGAATTCACAATGATATGGCGGTAGTCTCAGCACTTCATAACCATGTTCTCGTATTAACTCATCAATTATAAACACATTTTCTTTTCTATTCATATTTGCAATTTGTAGCAATTCAGTTTTTGTATCAAACTTAATGTTATTTGTTACCAACCATGTAACAATCTCATTTTTTGTCGAATTAGTAGAAGGTTGCTTTTCTAAGAGAACACTATGATATAGAGCATTATCCATAACAATAAGAGATGGCTCTTCTAAGTTGGGAATTAATTGAGTACTTATCCATTTCATAAATATTTTATTGTTAATTTTTCCATGGTAATCAGCTACTTTAGATTTTGAACAGAATAATAAACTTGCTTCAGAGACAAATCCTTTGGTAGAACCAGCATGAACAATTATAAAACGTTTGCCGTCATAAGCATCTGGTTCACGTACACTTTTAATGCTGTTGTCTTGACAAGAATTTGTTTTATTTCCCTTCGAATAGATCCATGTTTCATCCAAAAATACAAGTTCTCTTAGGTGAGTCCTTGAAAGCTTTTCCATATATTTACGCAAAAAATTGGCTCTCAAGGCTGCAATACTGGTCCATCCATTAAAGCTCTCCAATTGTCATCTTTGAATCCCAATGTTTTAAACAAAATGCTCAGAAATGTTCTGCCAATAGATACAATTTCTCTTTCCCTCAAATCACAATTCAAGGTAGTCAAAGTAACATGCTTCTCTAAAACAAAAACAAAAATTATAGTGCAGATTCAATTTGAACAAATACTATATTTTTAATGATATTATGTTTGTTCATTTCATTAAAGTTTTAACCTTGATTGTTCAAAAATAAGGTAAATTTAATAAAATTGACTGTCTCGACCCTTACTTCGTGGAATATGCTTATACTTTGGAAATGTATATAACTTTATAGAATCCAGCGATGTAAAAGTTCTTAAAGCAGACCCAACAAAAAAGTTTTCTAATAATGTAAGGGATATTGTTAATAATTCAAATTATCTTTTAAATGATTATGAAAGGAGGTCTATCATACATAAGAATCCTCATTGTCCACAATTATATGGAACAGTTAAATTACATAAAATAACGAAACCAATTAGACCTGTAGTCTCTTATGTTAATGCTCCTAATAATATATTGGCAAAGAAGCTCAACAATATACTCAATACTTACGGATATGAATCTCAGTACTCAATTAGAAATTCAATAGAACTAATCAAAAAGTTGAAAGCAATCCACTTGCAAGATAACTATAAACTCATTTCGTTCGATGTAACTAATATGTTTACTAAAATTCCTCCTAAAGAATGTCTAATACTTGTAAGAAAATTACTAGAAGATAAAAATATTAATCCAGGAATAATATCAGATATACTTAATTTATTTGATGTATGCATTAATCAGAATTATTTCACTTTTGACAATAAGATATATATTCAAAATGAAGGTTTACCAATGGGAAGCCCTATATCACCTATTTTAGCAAACATTTTTATGGACAATTTAGAAAGAAAGATCTTTGAAAGTAATATTTCGCAAAATATTTTATTTTGGTATAGATATGTAGATGACATATTAGCTTGTTTTATGGGTAGTGAACGACAATTAGATGTATTTTTCAACCACATCAATAATTTACACCCGAAAATTAAATTTACATTATAAATTGAAGAAAATAGCTCAATCAATTTTCTTGATTTAAAAATTCAAAGAGTTAATAATGTACTTGCTTATTCAATTTACCGAAAACCAACACAGTCTGATGTGACAATTCCATTCAATTCGAACCACCCTATGTCACACAGACTAGCAGCATATAATTCAATGATACATAGAGCTTTTTCAGTTCCTATGAACAAATGTAATTTTGATAGAGAGATTAATACAATTAGACAAATAGCAACATCTAACGGTTATCCATTAGATATGATAAATAAGCTAATTAGTAAAAAAGAAGAAAAAGTGGCATTACAACTAATATATCCTAAACAAGCTGATGAAATTAAAACTTATAAAACTATCACATATGCAGGAAATATTTTTAATAATATTTCAAAAATAATATCTTCAGCAACGAATACAACAATTTCTTTTAAAACAGAAAGTAACGTTAGTACAAAATTGTTAAATGTAAAAACAAAAATAACACTATTCAAGAAGTCAGGTATATATAAACTCAAATGTCCAGAATGTAATGCTGTCTATTTGGGTCAGACCCTTAGGAATTTTGAAATACGATACAGTAAGCACTTACGAGCATACAGATTAAAACAACCAGATAAATCCCACTACGCAAAACATCTGCTTGACACCAATCATTCATTGACACCTAACACAGAACTAGAAGTGCTGCATATTTGTGAAAAGAAACAAGAGCTGGATTTCCTTGAAGAACTGGAAATTAGAAGACATTTAAGAAACCCACAATATGAAGTTGTCAATGAACAGTTAAATCTAGGGAGT
The DNA here is from genome assembly GCA_963921935.1 of Galeruca laticollis. Taxonomy (NCBI): domain Eukaryota; kingdom Metazoa; phylum Arthropoda; class Insecta; order Coleoptera; family Chrysomelidae; genus Galeruca; species Galeruca laticollis. The sequence continues at coordinate 40,656,741 of OY998182.1, forward strand.
TCTCCACTAATAAACTGTCTTCTTAAGTGATAATTGTAAAGATCAGCAGATATAGTTTTCCGGGTTTTCTATATCATTGCACAGTTATACTGATCTTAATTGGAAAAATGATATCCAGGATATCACCATAGGGCTAATAATATCTAAGCTTCAATATTTGTAATATCACATCTTCTTCTTTTTTCTATAAACATATATTAAGCCAATCACAAGTTAGGTTACTTCTAGGTCTAGCCAAAAATAACTATTAAACATCAGGTAGGCATAAAATGAAATGTAACTTCTGTCATTCTGACGATGATATTGATTTATCGAAACAATTGTCAATTTTTTAGAATTTTCAATAACTTTTATTATATTGTGGAATTAACTAGAGACCGTGAGTTTCATTTAAAAACACCAGTAAATTTAATAGTTGAATTAAATTGTAATGTAGTCATAAAACTACTAAAATCTATATAAATACTTTCCTAATTTTTTCTTGAAGATACCATGATTTGAATACTCATTAAAAAATACCTACACCTACATTTTACCAAAAAATTCTAATTAAATAGATCGATATTTACTCTGTTGGTACACATCATATAATGTGTTCCGTACTGCCTTCTGAGCTCCCTCAGGTAGATCAGTTGTTTTAGTTTTAGAACGAGTCTGCTTTTGCCTGGGCTTGAAAGAATTGGATTATTTTCTTTTCTTTTTTTATAGCATATACTGTCCGCCGAGATATTTTCAAAGCAGCTCTAACATAAAAAAATTGATTAATAATAAGTATATTGCTAAACAAGCATGCACTTAAATATTTATGTTACCTCTTGAACACATGAAAGTGGTTCCAAAGGTCTTCTATTTTTTTTAACTCAAAATACTCCAAAACATTTAGGACCAGCTCCTGTGCTTGCGAATTCAACTTGGTTGTGGTGGATCATAATTAAAAAGTCCTGTGTTTTGTCCTTAGGTGGGTCTATATCTTTTAGAATATCATCTAATTGTTGCCAAAACGGACTCGCCTCCTTAGTATGGAGTTCAATCCTTGATAGAGCGTCTGCATTTGCATTTAAACTACCTTTTTTATATATTACATTAAAATTAAATTCTGAAAGTTTTAATTTCCACCTAGTGAATTTAGCATTTTCTTCTTTTAGGGAGAACAACCATTTTAGTGGTTTATGGTCAGTTATAATGTTAAACATCCGTCCGTACAAGTACGGCCGAAAGTATTTTGTGGCCCAAACAATGGCCAAACGTTCTTTTCGAGAACTGAATAGTTTTGTTCGGTATCGTTGAGGGTGCGAGATGCCTAGGCAATTGGTAGGTCCTTGCCTATTGGTCCTTGAGAAAGGACTGCTCCAAGAGCGACGTAGAATTGGTTCATTAATTAATAAATTCTTGCATGTTTCAAAGCACTTAATGAATTCTTGATCATGTACGATCTTTGCTCCTTTTTTCAAGCATTTAGTCAAGGGCTTCGTTATTTTAGCGAAATTTTGAATAAATCGGTGATAGTAACAATACTAAAAATCCCTTAATTTGTTTGGTAGTAGACGGTATTGGATAATCTTTTATGGATTTTACCTTATCAGGGTTTCACGCCCTGTGGTGTCACAACGTAACCTAGGTAGGCCACCTCTTTTCTTAAGAATTCTGACTTGTCGAGTTGAATTTTAAAATTCGACTCTCTAAGTTCGCTGAAAAACATTTTATAAGCGGTCAATGTATTCTTGCAAAGACGTAGAAATATAATTATATCATCTATGTCAGACATTGCTCATTCTAAATACCTCGCAGTATGTTGTCCATAACACGCTGAAATGTCGCTGGTGCTGCTTTAAGGCCAAATGGCGTTCTTTGGAACTCCCAGTGACCGTTTACGGTCATAAATTCCGTTTTCTAAATATCATTTTCATCCATTTCGATCTGGTGGAACCCACTGGCCAGATCGAGAGTGGTGAAATACTGACATCTACCGAGTTTGTCTAACAAATTGGTGATGTTAGGGAGAGGATATGTATCATCAACGGTTCTTGAATTTAATTGCCATTTTCGTTCCCCCGAGGCGTCCATTTTCTTTCGAACGATCCATATGGGAGACGGCTTGGTGAACTACTAGGCCTAATTATTTTATTATCTAACATCTTTTTTATTTGTTTTTGAACTTCGTCTTTATATCTATATGGTCGTGTATATACAGGTATTTCGTCAATTGTATTAATTTTATGTTTTATTTTATTTGTAAGGGTTAGCGGCAAATCGTCTTGATGAAATATGTCTGCGTACTCAATAATTAGATTAATTATTTTAGTTTTTTCTTCTATATTTAAACGATTAGTTCTAAATTTTGAAAAACCCAAATTTGGTTTATAAGTTTCATCAAAATATTTTAATTCAAATTGTTGGATAGTTTGTCTATCAAATTTTTCTACAATAATGGTTCAGAAAAATCTAGGGTGATTGAATCTGTGGTACTGTTACAAATTGTGGTTAAGGCATTATAGATACAGATTCTGTCATTTCACAATTTCCAAGTTTTGGATAGGGAATTATTATTTCTCCATTAGAAATATTAGTTTTTACTTTTATTATTTGTACACAACGAGGCGCTATGTTTATTAAATTCACTTCGTTGTTAGTGGGATGATAAAGTAACTGTATTTTTGTATAAGGAGTTGACAAGTATCCTTTATTAATAAATATGTTAGCTTGTAAAATTTTAAGGATATCCATTCCTATTAAGCCATCTAATATACTATGAAATTTAAACAAAAAGAATTTTGGATATAAAGGTTTTGGTAACTTAAATATTTTTGACATAGGTATTAAGGTACTATATCTATGAGTAGATTTTTGAAGGGCAGTTGATACGATACACGGTTCATCTTTATTATGCTTAAGTGCTACATTTGGGTCAACGAAGGACTTTGAAGACCCGGAATCTATTAAAAATTTTAATTTGTATTCAGGAAGATATGTATAGGGCAATTCACTTTTATTTACAATATTACTTGTGGTTCTACGTGGTAAAACTGTTGTGAGGCTGGTCCTGAAAATTTATTTTGAGGATAAAAATTATTATTCTGACATTCTTTTTTTTTTGAGGAGAGGAAATCTTACATTAGACACCGGTCTTTCCGGAGTGCCGGATTCCTACCGACTAAAACCTCTCCTCTCTCGCATCTCCCACTGGGTACTGTCAGACTCCTACTGACTAAAGAACCCTCTTTTTATCTATCTACTCTCCACCCTGGAACCGCTTGTCGCATATCTTCAGGAGTGAAGTGCATTGATCACTTTATGCTCGGCTTGCCTCTTGTCTTTCTTCTAGCTCTTTCTAATGCATCACTCTTTTTATGAAAGTATGTACTCTATTCCAAGTCTCTCTTTTACTTCTCATAGTCTCCACTAAATTTTGCGGATTAAGGTTGATCCCTATATCTTGCGCCAACTGGTCCCTTAGATCTCCCCATCTATCGCATTCAAAAGTTGTATGTGCCGCTGTGTCTACTGCTTTACAGTACAAACACAATTCATCATCTGTTTTCCCAATTCTTTTTGTGTAAACTTTGAACGAGCCATGACCTGTGAGGACTTGTGTCAGAAAATAGTCCACTCTTCTATGTTTGCACTCCACCCAGTCTCGTACGTTTGGTATTAACGTTTTTGTCCATTGCGCCTCGTTCTCCGTATGATCCCACAGTTCCTGCCATTTTGCTAGGGTGATCAATCTCTCCTCTGCTTTCGCTTCCGTAGTTTCCCCGTCTCGTCTCCTGTATAGTCGTTCTCTTTCTGCTGCCATCAGTTCAATAGGTATCTTCCCTGCAACCACCTGCGAGGCCTTCGCGGATATTGTACGATACGCACTAATGACCCTTATGAGCATTTTGCGTTGCACTCTCGTGTATAGTTGCCTGTGCTTTTTAACTGTTAGGGATCTATGCCATATAGGTGCTCCATATAAGAGAATCGACTGTACTACGTCGTAAAGCATCTCTCTTTTCTTTGACCCAGGACCTCTCACGTTTGGTGTTATTCTACTCAGGGCAGCTACCCTTCTCTCGGCTTTTTGTGCGGTGGCTTTTATATGCTGCGTGAAGCTACAGTTTTCACCGATAGTGACTCCCAGGTACACAACGCTTTTTTTTCTAGGAATTTCTTCCCTTCCACATACGAATTTAACCTGCTCTTTTCCTTTCTGCCCTCTCAGGATAACTGTTTCGGATTTCTGTGGGGCTAAGTGTAGTTCATTTTCCTTCATCCAGGTGTGGATTTGGTAAAGAGCTTCGTCTGCTTTCCATTCAAGATGATTCTTACTTTTGGCAGTTATGACGACTGCAAGATCATCTGCATATGCTATTGTACTCACTCCCTCTAGTGCCAGATCATTCAACACGTCATCATAGAGCACGTTCCACAGAGTAGGTCCTAGAACAGAACCCTGTGGAACTCCAGCTTGGACTTCTAGTATCACATATTTTTCTATTTGTAGCGATCTATTCTCTAGATAGCTGTCTACTATCTCCAGCAGATATCTAGCCACCCCTCTTGCTTCCAATTTATGTAGGATTTTATCCCAGGATGCTGTGTTGAATGCATTTCTCACGTCCAATGTGATAAGAGCCGCCCATTTGTCATCTGAAATATATTCTGACATTCTGCATTGAATAATTCTTCGGATATAAAATTTCTTCGAGGTTGATTTTGGTTAAAAAGATTTGCGAAATTTGTATCGTTCCTGATATTAGCATTCATTGTCGTGTCTCTATGAAATGTATTATGTGTGGGAATGGACATTAGCGTTGGGTTCGGTAAATTTTGTTTGGGTAATTGATTAGGTTTAAAAACATTGACATTTCTATTTTGATTAAAAGTTTGAGAATTGGTTGGAAAATTTTGGTTTCTTGGGGGCCATGGTTGAATTTTTACTGGACCCGTCGGAAAAGGGTTTTGGGCTTGAAAGAAATTATTGTTTGGAAAATTATTATTATTTGGAGTTTGTGCATTATAACCTTGATTGTAGAAGGTATTTCTATTATTAAAATTGTTCCTTTTAATAAAATTATTATTTGTTTTTTGTTAATTTACATTTTTATTTTGAAAATAATGAATATTATCTTCAACCAATACATAATGCAAAGCTTGGTTTAAAGAGTCAGGCTTCATGCAGCGTATTGTTGTTCCAAGCTGAGACCTGACAAAAAGGTTTTCGAGGCTAAATTGTTATACAAGTCCTTTTTTAACAATTTATTATGATGTGTTGTTTCATGTAACTCAACGTAACTGCATATTAAATTTAAAATATTTAAATTTCTGTCATAGAAATGTTGAGATCGTTCATTATTTTCTTGTCTCATCATGACAAGATCACGATTTAAACAGGCGTCGTCCCTTTAATCTGCAAAATTTCTAGAAAGGGTGTCCCTAAGTGATGTCCAAGAACAGACGTTTTGAATATTTACAACCAGTTTAGCATTACCACGAAATTTAGAAGTTAAGGAATTAATCAAATATATATTTTGGAAATGATTTGGTTGTTCCCTGTTATAAAATTTGTTAATAAGTGATTCGCATAGGGATAAGTACCTATTGAGTTCATTAGGATTACCGTCGAACTTCGGTACGCAGTTTAAATACTCTGGTTTGAAATCTGCCATGTTATTACAATTATATTTGACTTCAATATTTTTATTTTTTAATCTTTCACTAAATCTAAAACAGCTTTCTTTCTCTGGTCTAGAAAGATCGATTAGTCAAAATCTCTGAATGAATCAATAGACATGTAATGACAAAATAAATCGAAAGTTACTTACAATAATATTACTTATTTGAGCATCTCCCTATACAAAACTATAAGGGTGAGCAGTACTTATTCCTGGGCATGCAAAGTTGAGCAATGTTTGTCTCAGCTTTCGACGCTAAGCGTTGTGAAAAGTCGTAGTGGTCCTCTATGGATGAGATTCTTGATTTTTTGGAAACTACTCCACTGCGAACACCTCCACTCATGAATCGCGGCACTGGTTTCGATTTCCAATCAATCGTTGAAACGAAATTGTTACGTTTGATACGCGACAATTTGGAAATTCTACTGACTGCGCCAGAAATGTTTCGAAGTCTCAAAGTTAGTTTTTTTAAAAATATTTTATTATTCAAAATTAATTATTAAAATAAAAATGCATCTGATATCTACAAATCTTGACTTAAAAGTGAACAATTCAGAGATTAAAACAGTTAAAATGATATGATTAGCAAATCCTTGGAAATGAGGTTGCTGAGTCTGCGATTCCCATAAGATGTGGTGAGATAATTCGCGGTTAAACCACATAACTTCTGTTCTGTGGGTTAAACCTATCGCCGATATTCATCATTTGGCTATCTCTGTTTGTTATATTATGTTGTAGTGGAACAAACGGTTTCATTTCGGGGGAGGGGAAAATATTCACCGGACCAAGAGTATCATGCTTCATGTCAAATCTCACATTAAAGGCGTTTAATAATTTTGTTGGCAACTGTACTATATTTATATAAAGCTGATGGATAATTAGACCTTCTGAAACGTTGCTCTTTACTCCTATTGGCCTTACTTTATTTGTGTGTAAACTGAACAAATTTCCTTTATTCCCTTCTATTTTATTTGCTGTATAAACCCACTTTAACAAATGCTATTTTATATATTTTGTAATCTTAGGTTTGATGCACGCTCTTTATGGTTTCGACAGAGCTCCTTTGAATTGTCCCGAAGAAGCAGACTATTGTCAATTCACTGCGTCGGAAGATCTACTCAAATCCATGGGCATGGAGTCACCCAATTATTGGCTGGACGTCGGATATTTGTTTTGCTCTTTCATCGCTTTTAGGACGGTAGCTTTTGTAACGCTCAGAAGAAAATTAGCGACATCATAAAAGAAAATAGACATAGATTAAAGGGTTTAACGTGGTTGTTATAAAATAAAGTAATTGTATATGTACATATTAAATATAATTTTGATTTTGAAAGAGAGATTGTCGAGTGATTTGATCCAGTACTTACAACATGAAATAATCATTGCTAGATTAATTTTAGTAGAAATATATTTTATTCGTCTTGTTTTTATTTAAATTACTAGTGGTTTTGGTTATTTTTCGCGATATTTTTTACTCCAAAGAACATCGAATCTAGACTGATGCCACATAATCGGCTTAACTAACTTATACTTATTTTTGTACCTATACGACACAATAACATTCGCTTCCTCCCTTAAATCAGGAACAATCATTTACCAGTGGTGTCATTGAATTGTTTTTATCACAATACGTGATTGGGAACAAAATTTTGTTTCGTTCAATTTACAGCTCATCAGTACATGGTAGGTGTAGTCCAATAACTCTATACCGGATTAAATTATATGTAAATCATCGTGAGCAGAAGGATATTGTTATAAATATTACTTCAGATAATCTTAGATAGGGTAGCCTTTCAACAAAAGTACAATATAACCTTTAATACCACTTCATCTTCCACAACAACTAACATTACTATACTCTCCATGTACTCTAGAATTTTCGTAAACTATCTATTTCTTCTTCTAGGTATTTTTCGAATATACCTGACATTACACGATCTTTTTGGAATTCCTTCTGTTTTAATACGTTCCTCGCTATATGTGACAGATAGAGACCAATAACTTGACTTAACTTTCAATACTATAACGAATATTAACAAATATCGTCGATCGACACTGTCGGCCAACAAATCGAGAAAACGTCGACCGTACACACCAGCTAGACAAAAATTTTGTCGACAGTCGAAAATAAATTTTAAATTTATTGTTCTACTTCTAGCTTTTCCATATAGCCTAAGCAGATAGGCTATACGGGTACACTACTTCAGCAAACGTCCGCTAGGTGGCGCTGGTTTGCCGTAACGCCATGCTCGATGGGGGCGTGTCGTCGTCCATATTGTATTCTGTGACGCCATCTGTCAACTGTCACATGTGTTATCTGTCATCCATCTTGTGTTCTGTGATGTGCTTCTACTCTCATGTGTTCTATGTCGTCTATCTTGTGTGTGTGACGTAAACAGCATACCTGCATACAATTAAATCAGAAAAAAATCCTGCCACCACGGGGGTTTGAACCTCTCATCTATCGATCCACAGACCAGCGTGCTAACCACTGCACCACGAAGACGATAATATTAAATGGAATTAAAATACATGGACAGAATACAAGATGGACGACACGGAACACATAAGAGAAAAAGCACATCTCAGAACACAAGATGGATGACAGATGATACACGTGACAGATGGCGGAAGACGTCACAGATTACAAGATGCATGACGTCACGACAAACCAGCGTCACCTAGCGAACGTTTGCTGAAGTAGTGTCCCTGTACCCGTATAACCTATCTACTAGCATAAGCAAATTAAATACATCAGGGGAAATAATTACAATAGTTTTAAAATTTGGTACAGCTGTTCCTAGTGACGTCCTGATGAACATATTAATAGTCCTCAAAGATAGGGGGCGATCTGGCGGGTGGAGCGTTATGTCTGAACATCAGGGAACGTCACGCTCAACGGCGAACGGTAACAGCAACGGAGAATATAAATGCGCAATTGTGAAAGTTGCTTTTTAACTTTCAACTGGAACGGCAAGTTTATAAATCGCCTTTAATAGAAATTAAAGTATTAGTTTTTTATAAACTTTAGTGGAATATAAGTACTGACAGTACTATAATTGAAAAAAACAAAATAATTAAAATTTTATCCCTAAAAATACCTTCAACATATATTGTCCCTTAAAAAACTCTATAGTTTTTTTCCTTAAATTTAGGGAGAAAACCCGAAAGTTGGCATCAATTATCACGTCGACGTACATTCTAGAACCTTGGGAAAACTATCTATTTCTTCGTCTTGATCTTTCTCGAATAGATACCTAACATTTCTGGAATTTCCTCATTTTCTTCGTTGACAGCTACATGTGACAGAAACAGACTAATAAATTAACCTAATTTTCTGGGTGTTATATTTAATCAGGGACGTAACACATTTTCTTTGGTCAAGGTCCAAATAATATAATTTCTGGAGTAGTTATTGAAGATGCAATATATAATTAATAGTTAGGCATGTGCTTTTATGTATCGACTTTTTAAATTTAATTACAAGGTTGTGATATAATTAATTTTTTGTGGTGAATTACAGACACTTAAATTTCGCCATTATTGTTAAAATTTAATATTGATAACTAGAAAATTATTTACTCTGATTGTGAATTTTATTTAATAAAATTTAATAAATAATTCGATTTATTTTATTATCATTATTCCGTCTTTGGAGATTAATAAAAATAAAGATTATTGTTAATATAGAAATTATTTATGGCGGTTAGTGGTTGTATTTATTGTTTGGATATTTTATAAAAAGAACTGTAAATTGTGAAATTTTTTAAATAGTAAATAAATTGTTCAATGTACATATTCCTGAAGAACATTAAAGAAATCAAACAATCAAAACATGTTTTATTCGTTTCCTGTAACTGGGAAAAATCTATGCAAGCCTGGAAACTGAAATTTGACCAAAAATTTAATCATTTTGTTTTCAGAAACGCTTTGTCAAAAAAAGAAATCATATATAAACTCGCCTTCATTCGTTTTGACAAAGCTACTGTGTTAGTGAAACGCGTCAACAAGTTTAAATTGAACATTAGTTCAAATATATGAAGATTTAAACAAACTATATTGTTTTATTTCATCGTTTTTTATAAACTCGCCGTCACGCAATTTTGTATTCAAAGTTAAGAAATAAACCATTTAAACTCAAAACTGCAGTCTAATGTTTTCCATCAGCACAGGGTGGTCCTTTCACAAGCAATCGAAATGATCACAACATATTTGTTGGTCCCAACGACCCGGATATTCAATTGGCAAAAAATGGAGATAAATGTTCATGGTCATAGTCAGTGAAGCATCGTCAGAAAGCAGTTACAATTCTCGTGAGTCCATTCGGGGGCGGATCCAGGAATTATGTAAGGGGGGCCCAACCTACCGGGCGGTCCGGGGGCATTTTTAGAAAAATAAAGGCAGAATTATGCGTTTTAGGCCTATATTTTTATATGTATTTCTCATGTAATTACCATTATAATCTACATCCGAACAAAACAACTGTTTGTAATAAATCAAACAAAGATTAGAACACATTTGGTTTATTCATTAATATTTACAACACCTTTAAAGACAATTTTCTTTTGTGTTTTCTTATGTACACGTCCAACACTTCTTCAGCCTTCATAACAGTAGAAATGTTCTGATGAACGTGAAGTAAGGCAAGACCATTAAGTCTATCTTCGGTGATAGAAGTACTGCGCGAGTATGTTTTCAGACGACGCAATGTTGAAAAAGATCACTCTGCCGTTGTGGTTGTCACTGGAAGAGTGCACAAAAGCTGCAATAAAACTTTGATGTTTGGGAGTGAGTCAGCAAACTTGTAAGCTTCAGCCGGATGACTAGGCATCTTTTTATCAGGGTTTGACTTCCACATGTTTTTCCGAACATGTAGTTTAATGCCGAATAACTCTGTAGATCGTCTTTATATTTAACAGCAACTTCAAGAATATCCCTTATACAGTCATCATTTGGTTTTGATGATAACAGATGTTGCAGCTTACCCACACATTCCATTTCTGTTTTAGGAAACCTCGTGTTCAGTTCATTGATAATAAAATCCAGAAATGGTATGTACACTGTCATCCGATAATAATCATCAGGTGTTTCTGTCTGTATGTTAGATCGGTTTTTTTGTAGATATGTTGTCCTAGGTTTTATAATTACTGTGCCCATTTCTTCCGCCAACTTAGTTGATTGATTATATGCCTCTTTGAAGGCCTCTGCGCTGTTTTCCCGTTTTTCTTGAAGAGTTTGTATTGTTGTTTCAACAAGTTTCCCAGCACTCAATACGTCCATGTACTCTGCTTTAAGTTTGCGGGCTAGTGGTAACGTTATTCCAAAAACCTCAGCTAACACTACTACACTAATCAAGAATTCGGATGAAAGGATAGACGTGCAAGAACGCGAATGCGTTGCTTCCTTTACCTCCTGGTGAATTAGCAATAGCTTCTAGAACAGTGGGGACTGCAGGAAGATGCTCCATAAATGTCAATACTGCTTCGTGTCTTTCTATCCACCTCGTCTCACATAGCTTTTTCAAACCATGTTTTCCAGGTTGAAAATTGTGATTTTCCCGCATTTCGTCTTCTAAGCTTTTGAATCTTGCGGCAGAATCACGAAAAAAGCTTGCCAACGAAGAAATAACCCCTATAGCATTTCTAATAGCTACAGAACAGGTTTTGCTAATAGCTAGGTTTAGCCTATGGTTGGCACAGTGGCTGTACGTTGCAAGAGGTTGGAGCTGATAAATTCGGGCTTGGACACCTTTAAATATTCCACTCATATTGGAGAAGCCATCAAAAGCTTGCCCACGACAGTAAGCCAAGTCAATGTTGAGTTTTCCAAACTCTTACAAAATTGTTCGAGCTAGGCTTTCACCAGTGAGATCCACCACGTCAATGAACTTTATGAAGTCTTCCTCGATCTTGCATTCCGTAGTGTTAAAATACCTTATGCATATTGATAACTGTTCCTTAATGGACATATCTGTTGTCTCGTCGGCCATTATTGTGTAAAACTTGGAGGATTTTATTTTTTTTATAATCTTTTCAGTAATAACTTCACCGCAGCAGTTAATTATTTCGTTCTGAGTGGTTTTGCTGATGTAACTGGCATTCTTCCCACACGTTGTTAGGTGTGAGGCCAGAACTTCGTCACCAGCGTCAACTCTAAATTTAAGTAAAGCTCTGAAATTACCTTCGCCGAAGTTACTAGAGCTTCCAGTGCTGTCAATAATACCATCGTCTCTGTCCCCTAGTGGTACATTTTGGGCACCACATAAAATTACAGTTTAAATGATGGGAATCAGCTTCTTGCGATTTTATTCAATTGTTTTTCTTTCCGCAGCATTCATTCTCGCTACTACGTTGTTTGCCCTGCCCTCATGGGTCATACAAAAGTTATGATAGGCTACAGTATTTCTTTTGTGGTATTCCGTAGATGAGTGATGCTTCATTGTTTCTGTAGCTTTTTTATATGTAGTCATAGGCTCTACAACTAATTTTCCTAGTTTTACGTCATTCTTTCCGCCCTCACATTTACCAAATATAATACAATATTTGCACAAACCCCCTTGTAATTGTTTGCTGTAAGCCAGCCAGTCATAAGTATGCAGCCAAATAACGGTTTTTGTTTCCTTCTGGCACTACAGGAAATTTGTAGTTTTGTGAGGGTACCCAACAGTTTTTCAGCCACTCATATTTTTCTTCATCTGTAAGTGAATAAATGTCCTCCCTCTTCATCAAAAGTTGGCCGAAATCACGAAAAACTGAAGATGAACTGCCCGTATCTGCCGCTAATTCCAATGCATGGTCGTTTGCGGTAAGACCTTCTTGAGAAAAGCATCTTCCTTCTAGCGTGACAGAGTCTGCTGCATCCTTCTCCTGCGATTCTGATGCGTCTGACTGAAAAAAAAACAGGTAGGACATACTAGTTCGTAAAAAATTATTTTAAAATTCGCTATGAACTATAACATAACAGCTACATAATCAGAAAATCATAGATTACTGTAATTTGTAAACTTACCTTAGTTTTTTTAGAAAAGAAAGACTCAAGACCTAGTTGCCTTTTCCGCCCTCCGCTTCAGCTCATTTTTCACTTTACAATGTCACAGTAAACAATATAAACGTGGAACTATTACAATCTCTGCAATTACTAAACTAAGAACAAGGCGGGTGTCCGAGCAGCGTATTCTACTTCACAGTGCTCTGACGACTGACGGAGGAACGGAGACACGGCCCCTGGCGGTGATATTCAAAAGCTGTAACTCCATAACTACGCGGCCGTATACACGTACGCCATATACCGATGGTCTAGGAGGCTGGTACGGTGCCTGCGTCCATGAAGCGGCTCTATACGTTCTATTTTATGTTAAAAATGTCCTTAGTCATTGTGAAATAAAACCAGTATAGCTATTTAAGTATTTGAAAGACAACTATGAATTAAAACTTCAAATTATCTAAAACATATTAAAATATTTCTATTATATCTAGTGTATTTTTGATCCAGATCCGCGCCTGAGTCTATTCCAAGTTATTCTACACACGCCACACACATTTTAAAAGCATTTCAAACCTCAATTTGTTTTTGTTGCAAAATATCTATTTGCTTTTCACATTTTTAACTAATTTACTAGCGGTTTTATTGTTCATTAACCAAAAATTTCTGGTTTTTATGTATTAAGTGACTATTTGATTTGATTCATTGAAACCGGCAAAAAAATGAGAGGAAGGTAATTTACAACTTAAACATGCTCAAGAAGTTATTATTGGTAGGTTGAAACGTTTTACATAATTTTTAAACACTGATAAAAGTAATAAAAATTCAATTCAAGTTGAAATCCGCTTGAAGATCGTTCAAGAGGATTTTTCTGAATATGATAGAATACAAACCAGCTTAGAATTTTTAGATAAAGCAGAAAAAAGTAAACGTTTATATTTTGAACATTGTAACGCCTGCGCCTAGTACCATGCTGCCATCAGCCACTGTTGGATGGTAATTCTCACTAATGAGACCACCTACCTCTGGGAATGAACCAGTGTTGTCAATGTGCGTGTAATTACACGAAATTCGTGTAATCTGATTGCATTGCGTGTAGTGGTCAAATGGGTGTAATTTGCATAGAGCGACTCTAGTAACAACATGTTTCGCAGAACCGAAGTTGACCGAATCACGAAAAACCATGTTCACGTTATATGGATTCATGAATCTGTGCACTGTTGTGACATCCACTATAACCGAGCTGAATTTTATGAATACGGAACGGAGTAGGGAGTACGGACTGGACAAGAAGAATAGTAGGGACCGAGAAAGATGACGTTTATGCCATCTGCTGTGAAAAAACACAAACAATGTGATGTAAACACTATTAGTAGTTTTGTATAATCAGCGTTTTTAAATGATCATTTTTTAAAACTGATATTAAATGTTTGTGATGTAGTCATCAAAAGTATCTTTCTGTATTCATGGCTGTTCAAATATGCTGTATAAAAATACTACGCAGTTGAAATTTTATAGTTTACCCGAAAGTCCGTTGAACACTGCGTGGATGACCTTAAAACGTCAAAAATGGATAAATGCAGTAAAAACCCGTATGTAATTAAAATGTTCTAATTAAAACATTTTATTAACTATTATTTTGTGTATAATCAGTATGATACTACAATTGGCAGCTATTAGAAAGTTCTAAATGTTTTTTACATAAATAAAAGATTGTTATCGAGAGAATGAAATGTTGTTTTGATGTTGTGTTGATTATATAAAATAAAAAACTAGTTATGTGCTTGCTGACTTTAATATTATATAAGTTCAAATAATTAAATACTATTAAGGGGAAGAAAGTAAACATTTGTACAAAACGAATCACTCCAAGTTTTTTAATTACATTTCAGAAAACATCGGAAGGATTGGGAACCAAATAAAAATACTAGAATTTGCAGTGCTCATTTTGTCAATAATCAAAAATCAGATAATCCCCTACACCCATCTTACATACCAACAATTTTTCCTGGCAAAGAAAATAAAAAGATCTATTCATTTATTGCATTTTGTAGGTTGTTTATTATACTGTTTACATCACAATGTTTTTCTTATTTAACACCAGGGCACTCTACTTTCGACATAAGTGCTGCCTCTATAGTTCGGTCTCGATCCCTGTTCTGTGTCAAAGACAGTGATTGAATTATTGTTCATTTGAAGTACCTACCTATTTTCAACACTAATACCATAGATAAAAGATAATACAATGGAGAAGTGGCTGAAAAGAGAAGTTAGTTTTCGGTTATTTAATATTTTGTACAAATCCACTAATTTTAAACATTTTTCCAGGACAATGAAAACGTCCAGAAATCTGAAATGAGTGAAATGCATATGGATATACAATATGACTCAGAGTCTAGAGACTTGAGGTTCTGAAAAGGAATCCGAATCAACAAACATGAAAAATAAAATTGTCGAATGTCATCAGAATACAAGGAAATACACTTTTTGTGAAAGCTGGCTACAAAATCCTAATTTCAAAAATTGGCTACTCAAATAAAAGTCCAAAGGAAAACAAAAAGAACAGGGATTCTGCAGATTATGTAAGATTGATATATTAGCTCATAAAGCTACCATCACAAGGCATCTGGAATCCGAGAAGCATAAATTTAATGCAAAACAAGTTGGAAATACACCAGATTTATCAAAAATATTTGATAATCCCTTGGAAATGAAAAATAAAAGAGCTGAAATAAAACTGGTAGGGCTATTGGCCACAAATAATCTTCAAGTTTCTCTAATGGATGTGCTAACACCATTATGTAAAGATATTTTTCCCGATTCTAAAATAGCCCAGGAGTTAGCCCTGCATCGTACAAAAGCTACCCATATAGTGAGGGAAAGTATTTCGAAAATTTATTGTTGAGAACTCTATGAGAAATTGAGTGAAAATGGATCCTTTTTTTTCAATTCTAATGGATGAAACAACTGATAATTCTATTACGAAACACTGTGCTTTCACTGTTATATATTTTGATCATCAACAGTACAAGATTATATCTAGATTTTTTGATATGGTAGAACGGTGTTCTGGCACTGCAGATGACTTATATAAATGTTTGGTAAAAGCTATCTCAGAAAAGAGAATTCCTCTGACAAATCTAGTTGGATTTTCATCTGATACCATAAACTGCATGTTTGGGAAAGATCAGTCCGTTGCTGCACTATTGAAGAAGGGGTTTCCTGATATAGCGTTAATTAAATGTTCATGTCACATGATACATTTATGTGCTTCTAAGGCATGTCTAGAACTCCCACGGTCTGTAGAAGATCTATTAAGAAATATTACTGCCCATTTTCATAGAAGTGCAAAAAGAACTGAAAAATTCAAAGAGTTCCAAGATTTTTTCGGGGATGAAATCCACAAAATTATTTCTCCATCTAATACTAGATGGTTGTCTTTGAAAGTCTGTGTGGACAGGGTACTAGAATAGTTTGTACCACTTCACTTGTATTTCAGGGAGTATATACTTTCTGATCCCTCTAAAACAACAGATAAATAATGAATAATAAATTCACCATCATATATTTGGAGTTCATGTCCTATGTTCTAGAGTTATTGGTAGACTTCAACATTTAATTTAAAGGGAAGTCACCGCTTCTACATAAATTGAAACCGGAGCCTAAGAGATTATTGAAAATCATATATTCAAACTTGTTGGAATAAGTGTATTTCAAAAATGAAGATATTTTTTCCATTAACCATTCAAATCCTTAACATTGTTTGCCTTTACGGAAAGTATATGTTGGCATTGCAGGTAATGAGAGTCTTCAAGATCTCAAACGTCAAAATATTGATACAAATGAGATAGAACAATTCTATGACATGTTTAAAATTTTATATTGAACTTGCTTCACAAATAAAAGAAAAATTCAAATTTGATGATCAAGTATTTGAAATTATATCGATAGTTGAGCCTAGTGAAGCTCAAGCCTTCCATATTAAAACATTGCAGAAGTGTTTCCATAGATTTCCCATTTTGAAACATTTGAAATTACAAGAAGTTGATAATGAGTGGAGACACCATGCCATGCTCTGTTGAATCACTCAGATCATGGTTTGAACACAAATTTGGCAGCAGAAGTATATTGGAAAAAAGTATTTCTTTTGAAAAATGCTGCGGGTGCTCTGCTTTTCCCAAATTTGAGGAAGGTTATATTTTATTTATTGATTTTACCTTTTTCAAATGCATCAGTTGAGAGGATATTCTCTGAGCTAAATAATATAAAAACATTCCACAGAAATAATTTGTCTTCAGAGACTATTTCTGCACTCATCTTTTCAAAACAAGGTATCAGTCATGAAGGAGGAATTTTGAAATTCAATCTCTCTCAAAAAATGATAGACGGCAACATATGGAAAAAGGCTACTGACATATTTTTATTTATATATTGATTTTTGTACTTGGTTTGTACACCTATTCTATATGTTATATTGTTATATGTTTATTTTTTCTCATTCGAATGTTAAGTTTTATAAAATAAAGATTTTTTGCAATTGATAAGGCATATACTATTGATAATGGATAAATTTCATACTAGTAGTTTCAAATTCATTGCTAGAGAATTAAATTGTGCAGTTGTCCATCGTGTGATCAATTTTTATTCTACAAAACAAAATCTGAACAATTCCGCCATTTTTGCCTTATGGTATTGTTCAATATTCAATTTTCCCGCGCGCATTTAAACGTCAATGACGTGGTATCAGACAAGCGTGTATTCATTCATAACATGAATATTAGCTATTTAACTTAAGGTTATGTCGATGGGCGACCACTGTTGTATTAAGTATAGATCACAAACAAGGAAGAAGAAATCAGTTGCGTGTAAAAACGTGTAATCTGAAAATTGGAGTCTTGTAATTGTAAAGTTTGGTGTTGGCAACACTGGAATGAACGGTGACGGCTGACAGCGCGGTATAACGATGTATACCCATGTCGAGAAATAAACATTATTATTACTTTTATTTTGTTAAAATAGGGCAATATATATTTAGTTTGGGTAAAGTACCTCCCGTTATTATTTTACCCCCAACAGAACCCGCTGTTCTAATTTCACAATTATAAGCACGCCACTGCTACCTATGCCTCAGTCAACATTTTCCTTATCTGCCTCTGTGATGGTTGGCGTCAGTCAGTCGGCTGCCAATTGCCTCAAAAACTAAGTAAAAAAGCAAACGGCTGCAATCGAATGTTACCATTTCATTGAGTTTTCAAGCACGGCACACCACCGCCACATGTAATTTTGAACTGGGCGATTCTGTACATAGTTTATAATTCTTTTTACTTCATACAGCTGTTCTAAGAGATTCAGTAACAACAAAATGTCGAGTATTTTTTTATGCTTCCGCTAAGTCAGATACAGGGACGTCTTTAAACGATCATTTACTGGTAGGTCCTACTATTCAAGATGATGTTTATTCAAGAAAAGAGGGATAATATCCTAGAAGCACTCGATGAAGTTCTTCCCGAAAACAGGAAAACATTCTGGAAAGACTTATTAATCCGCTAAAGGGTGAAGCGTGTTTAAAATCATGCAGAACTGGCCAAAACTCTTATTATATATGACAATTAAAGGTTTGGTCCTAAAGTAAAATTTAACTGTAAACTAAATAAATGAGGGTCTTAATCTAACCAAGCCTATTTTTACTAATTACTCACCTTTATTATTGCTAAAATAGTCTACTTGGGTAAGAAGTCATAATAACAAGGTCACTTACTGCATTTTTGCTTAGTTTAGTTTCTTGGATATATATTGAGAATACTAAGCAAAAATGCAGTATGTGCACATTTTGTTGAAAAATCACGTTTCCCGGTATAGTTTGGGAGCAAACTTTGAATAAAAATGTTTTTGAATTTGTCAGTGACGCAATAGTGCCAACTGTTACCAATTTATTGAGTTTTATCACTCAGGGCTAATCATTCAACTTTAGGCCTTGATTTCTCAAAGGCATACGGCACTTTTACTTAGTTGGGCAGTATAATGGGATATATATCAAAATAAAAAACAATTGAATAAACAAACATTTTATTGTACAATATAAAATTGAAAAGTATAATAAATCAAAATAATAACTAATATAACAATAATTTTTATTCTCATAATATATAAATTTTAAGAAGATAGAATATTCAAATGGCTGGCATCGACATCCATAGAATAAATAGTAAGGTTTCATCGGAACCAGGAACAATAAATCGTTTGTCATCCTCAGGACTTAACGCTACTTTATACTGAACAATTGAATGGTCTAGATGTTTCTCGGCGCGAATTAGATTTTGGGAAACTGTTTTCTGTGTGAAGGTGTCAAGGCATTCTTCATAATCTTCAAATGTGATTACGGTCTTCACAACTGATGACTTTACCCCTTTAGCTTTTTTAGTTATTCCAACGTTTCTATTTCTTCTTTATCATAGCCATCATTTCCAAGATGTTTTCGTTTTTCCGCTAGACCATCTTCATATAGGTAAGAAAACTACATTACTTTACTTTCAGCGAAGCAGTTTCGGCGACTCCCATCCCTTCTCGCACGCCTTTCTGCGATAGCATAAATATAGGAATTGATTATGATGCTAGTGAAAAACATAAAAAGTCTAGTATTTATAGAGTCAAGTTTATAATAATCCCAGTTTTTAATCGACTATCAAAAGTGCCATTTATTTATGTCTGCTCATGGAATAATATTCTCGAATTTTCTGTTGACCAATGCAGGCAACATCATCATTGTTATGAAACATTCAACTTGAAATAATAGAATTCAATGTCCTGTATCCCATTAATATTGATGTCTGCAAGTTTGAAAAGTGTTTTTTGGATGAACAATCTGCGATAGCATAAATACGGGAAGTAACATTTTTAACGCTTAGTATTCGATTTTCGCTGAAACTGTTAACATGGCAAGCTCCATAATGTTTAGTGTTTTGCAACTTTACGACAGGAAGGCCAAACCGACCGATGAGAGATTTGTATTGTGGCTCCTGTTGGAAAATTTGGAAGGTAACAATATGGTTACGGATATTGGAATATTAATTACACGGAAGGCGAACACCCACTGGGAGATGGACTTATACGAATTACAGAACCATTTTGCGATAACATGTAAAGATATGCGGCTTAGAGGACTGCGATGGAAATTCTAAACTTGTTAGAAAATAAATTTGTGGCTCTTTTAATAGTTATATACGTGGATAGTTTGGCGAATTGGTTTCTGCAAAACATGGAGTTAAAGCTAAGCTGCCTTTCCTCTTACTAAGTAACAACCCGCTTGCCATTGGAACAAGAGAAGTATTTATTCTCTCTCATGACGATAAGGCCCGTATACCAATAGGTTTACCGGCAGTGAAAAGTCAGAGCCCTCTTTTAATGCATATGGAATACAAAGTAATTTTACCTGACCATGACTGGGTCGTGTCAGAGCGGCACAAACTTATTCCGTCTGTATACGCCAGCATCAACGTGGACACTGACGGTTTCGGTAAGGAAGAGGCTGTTGGTTACAGCGGTCCGACATACATATCCATTAGGAGTGGGAAAACACGCATTCTTCACAGCAAACACCCATGCTTATGATTTCGAATCACTTTTATCAGTGCCTGCATTTAAACCCTTAATGATGAGAGAATCGAACACCGCGAAGCCAGTGATAATCATTTTTGTAGATGGTGGACCGGACGAAAATCCGCGCTATAGGAAAGTCAAGTATTTTGCCATTCAACACTTAAAAAAATACAACCTGGACGCCCTGTTCATAGCGACTAATGCTCCTGGGCGGAGTGCATTAAAACCGAGTTGAGCGACGCATGGCCCCGTTCAGCAAACGCCTGTCTGGCGTTATCCTGACGCATGAACATTTTGGTTCTCATCTTAACGACAAAGAAATGACTGTTGATGAAGATTTGGAAAAACGCAATTTTCAGCACGCAGGAGAGTCACTAGCCAAGGTCTGGAGTGAAATGAAAATTGAGAGATACGATGTTTCGGCGGAATATAGAAAGCCTGAAGATACCTTGCAGGATCCAGTAGAACCTAATCTGGCGTGGTATAGCGCTCACGTCCGTGAATCGCAATATTTATTGCAAGTGATGAAATGCGCAGACGAATCTTGCTGTTCCCGCTCGAGGAGTGCTTTAAAATCTGTTTTTCAGAATACTTTCTTGCCGCCAGCCTGCCCAATCCTTCAAACCCCAAGCAAGCAAGCTCGTGGTACCTAGTCAGCTAGACAAAGGATCATGCACGTTTTCACCACTTCTTGTGAGGTTGTCCGTTGATCTGTCGCCTCCTCTAGAAGGGTTTAAGCGAATGCCTTACGATTTTTATTGTCCATCCGTACAATCCGATC
This sequence comes from Galeruca laticollis, assembly GCA_963921935.1. NCBI lineage: Eukaryota > Metazoa > Arthropoda > Insecta > Coleoptera > Chrysomelidae > Galeruca > Galeruca laticollis. Next base: position 40,677,753 of record OY998182.1, read on the forward strand.
TCAAGAACAGAAAATGTGCAGCCTGTGGGATCTATTTAACATGCCAAAAGTGTGTGCAAACGCACAGTCGTTACGTGCACGGTAAGACTGCCCAAAACCATCGTGAAAGTAGAGTTCGAACACAGCGACTTGCTGCCAGAAGGGCAAATGAGCTGCTCTGTATTGTGCGCCATGGTGAAGCATTGTCTGAGGATGCCGATTGGTTCGATGAAGACGAAGTTGATGCAAGTAGTTTAACAATACCGGAACCTTCTTCGACTACTCTCCGAATACCAGTAATAAAAGAGTCGTGAGTGGCTGGCAAACCCATGGACAGAGGAGTAGTAATTGCAATTGAATTGTGTTTTTATGTACCTACACTTATTTGATTTATGTTTAAATAAAAACATATAACTTGAAAATCTCTTCTTTTGTTTATTACTACTGCAAATGCAATTACATAACATAATTGTGACTTTAATGGTAACTTAAATGTTACGTAACGTTTAGGGAGGGGGTTTACAGAAAAACGTTAAGGTGCGTTACATGGGGGGGGGTAAGGTTTTAAAATCTTCAAAAATTGCGTTACATAATACTTGAATGCTCCCTAAGGTAGTTAAATGTTACATATGTATTTTAACTTGTTTTACTGCATCATTCTTAAATTCATTTAAACATTTTATTTCCAGACGAGGCATCTGTAAAAATATGTATTCTGATAATGGAATCAATTTTGTTGGTGCGAGCAATCATTTGAAATAATGATACTCGTTCATGAATAACCCATTGGTAAATTCAAAATTTTTGCAATATTTTTCTGATAATGAAAGTCAATGGCATTTTATTCCCCGTCAGTCTCCGCATTTTGGTGGCATTTGAGAACCAACTGTATATTCGGTAAAATTTCATTTGCGACAGGTTATGGGAAATAATAAATTTACATATGATGAAATGTACACTTCATTGAATCTCTTTTAAATTCCCGTCCTTTATTACTCTTATCAGATCATCCCAATGACTTAGGTGTACTCACTCCCGGACATTTCATCATTGGAGCACCACTTGTAGCATTGCAACAAGAAGAGCTAGCAGAAATAAATCCAAACAAGTTAAAGCGTTATCATCATCTCACTCAGATAATGCAGCATTTTTGGTCACGCGAATATCTTTCTTCGCTCCAAGCATGAACCAAATGGCGGACAGCATCAAGTAACGTTAAAATGGGGTCTCTCGTAGTCATACACTAAGTGGGAATTGGACAGGATAGTGCAACTGCACCCTAGAGCCGATAATATTGTGCGAGTTGTAATGGTTCGTACTTCGAAAGGCGATTCTAAAAATCCATGTACGAAGATAGCAGTTCTTCCAATCATTGACTCCCGATGTTTACTTCCAAAACCATTAGCATTGAAAGGCATGATAAGCCTTTCAATGGGGCGGCATGTTCCAAATTCAAAGTCCGACCCTATTCCCTGCGCCGATAGCCATCGCCAACGAGACAGCAAAAAAAGGGATCAAGAGGGTTTTCGGCTTTTATCTGATCGAGAAATTCTATTCTCCGATCCGACTTCAACAGAAGAACATCTATTTTTAGTTTGTCTCAATAAGTATTATAATTTTAGTTTGATTTATTAAAACATTAATAAATACAGTCCATTGAAATCCTTTCCTCATAATCAACAACAACAAATTAATTAACAGGAGAAAGTGACTGGTTGACCCTTCCCAAATTCTACACCACTGGCGAAATAGCGGTTTTAGCACAATTTTTCGATTTTCCAACACTATCTGTGTATAATTCAGTAGGGTGTACAATACGTACACTTCTCACCAAATATAACAAGGATACATCAAATAGTTTTTAAATAAAACACCCTGTAACTACTCTGTAAGGAGCCTCATTTTATATAAGTGATTTAGGTTAAATATAAATATTTTGAGCGCAAGCGACAATTAAATTATAAAAATATACACACATCCAAGTAATAAAATCGAATTTGGGTCAGCAAAAGTAGTCAGAACTTGTAGAATGGTTGAACCCACATTATTTCCAAACTACACCAATAAAATTTGAACCAAAACAGCCACTACTGAAATCACCTTATTTTTGCCCAGAAAGGACCTTAGGTTCTAAGGCGGCTGGTTATAAGAATGTTAGTCACGCCGAAGGAATTTGCTGGGACCGATAATTATTTTTTGGGTTCGGTGAGAGGCACAAAAGGGAGAATTCGAATGTTGTAAATCATTGAATAAACCTCGTTCATGCGGACAGTTTATATTATTTTAAAAATCAATGTTTATCATATAAGTTAAATAAATTTTCTAAATAATAAGAAACTCTAGAAGAAAAAAGTTTTTATTGTATAAAATGATGCTGCAATATTAAAACCAGAACATGTAGGAGGCAATGCAATATTAAGACGGATAATTCTATTGGGTTACATTTCTATAGAAAATTAGCAGTTTTGCTACTAGGATTATGAGCTTCATTTGTTCGGCAATTGTTTTAAATTTAAATAAACAAACATTTATTTTAAACACTTTTCACTATATATTTCAGTTATAAAGAACAAATCTCGACTTAGTAAGAGCAATACAAAATATTAAAAAATTAAACAGTGCGCCGTATAAATATATAACAACCAAAAAAGTTTCGCGCCACGAAGAAGAAGTATATTAAAATATCAAACAATTAACCCATTTTTTACCGTTCCCCAATATTTATAACCAATACTTTTAACACTAAATTAAAAATTAAAAAACAATGTTTTTATATATCTACTACTGTGTTTGCTGTGGCATTGGTATCGGTGCTAATTTTGTGGTGAAACTAACGATGAACATCAGAAACTGTTTGACGAATGAAGGCATACTCGGTTTTGCCGCTGTTGTTTCGACAAGAACACGAAGTTCTCTAAACATGTTTCTCGTATAAGGATTTCTTCTCGAAGTGTATCTCTGCATCAAGAAGTGGTAGTAGATGAAGGGTGTTAACAAACTGGCTCTACCCCTATAAATATAACAAAGAACAATTTTTAAATCGCGTTACACATACTTTTATTCAATTTATAACTATCACCAATTCCTAAGGAAAAGGCGCCATAAAATTACTTCTTTCGTCATATGTTAAACTGATTTAATAATCATTATCCTAAATTTGTATACGGTCCTAATTAGCTTCCTTTTAACAGACATATACACTGTAAGGAATTCAATATTTATTAACCTAGTGGTCAAATAAGCGACTGTATCTCGAAAACCGCTTAACTAACGACCTTTCAGGTAAAGATTATTGATGTGGAAGTGACCAAAAGAAATTGCTAGAATGTCCGCTACTGGGACGCAACAATAATTAAAATTACAAAAAATAAGTCTCGTGGATGATTTACAATTAATATCTCCAAAAACAAAATAAAGACTGGAGGTTTGGTGTTTTTAAATGAAACTCACGGTCTCTAGTTAATTCCACAATATAATACAAGTTATTGAAAATTGTCAATTTTTTAGAATTTTCAATAACTTGTATTATATTGTGGAATTAACTAGAGACCGTGAGTTTCATTTAAAAACACTAATATGAGCATATTCCACGAAGTAAGGGTCGAGACAGTCAATTTCACTGGAGGTTTGCACCATTATGTTAAGCCTTTAATACTTTATATCAATGATGCGAAAATTTACGACTAACATTTTTCCACCTGATTCTTCCACATTTTATTTTATTTATATAGAGATGTTTGTGATGTAGTTTTAATATTATAACATGATGAACCTTATTATTATATTTCCTGTACCTGACTTGAAGCACTGATGATTACAAAAGTCAAAATAGTTTTGCAGATTTATTAATTATACAATGCGGTTCCTTCATTTTTGTAATTTTACAAGTGTATTCAGCAATTTCAATTTCTAAAATAAATATAACTTATAAAATACTATTTATCTAATTCTGCTATCAAATGTGATACTTTAAGTCACTCTTTGACATTAGGAAACGTCACATTTTTCATAACCTTCATATATCAGTTATGAAAAGTAGTTATGTAGAAACTTTACATAACTGCTTAAGTTCAAAGAATAATTTATTAATTACTGTAAAAACTATTATTAAAGATACAGTTATTTAAAGTAAGTTCATTTTCTGGGTGAATATTCTCTTAAACTCCTTGTCTAATGTTAATTTCATTTGAAGCATATGTGCCAGGGGCTTGGCCCAAAATGTTTTCTGAAATTCTTCTCTTATTTTCTAATGAACTTTCAACATAGGTTTCGGCCACACTGTTGGATTTTCATCCTCCGTGTTGTTTTATTTTCAGAATGTCCGCTCCTGAGACTGCCACGAGAGACTTTGACCAGCGTCTGAAACAATGTCCTGTGTATCCCATGGGGTGCTCACTCTCGATGTTTGACAGTTTTTTATTTGTAGTTATTCCACATGTCCCATGTGTCGTGAGCGTCGTTCTCATGGACAAAGAATAACTCTGACAGAGACCAGAAATCACGGAAAAGAAGATTTAGTATTTCATAAATTCTTAATTCAGAAGAAAAAACATATACCATTATATTCATAATCTGTGGTTATTGGGTTATATTTTTTTCCAAACTGTGGACAGTTAATATATTGTTCAATTTACATTTGTGATTTAACAGTTACTCTTATATTATAATTATTATCAAAATGGTTTTTATGTGTTCCATTCCTGGTTGCAGTAATACAAAAATATTGCATTGTTTACCAAAAGATCCAGAGGTAAGCTATTCTGAATTAATTAAGTAATTACGAATTTATACATATTTTGATTTATAGATTAGACGACAATGGTGCCTGGCTATAGGAAGAAACGATCTTGTTGACGTAAATACTAAACAAAGGCACGCATTTAGGATTTGTGATCTACATTTCTCTGAAGATATGAAATTTATTACCAATCAGAATCGAACCAATTTAAAATTTAATGCTGTACCATCGTTAAATATTCCAAGTAAGTATACTAATAACTAAAATATTAAAGATGCATTTGTACAGAAGGAAGTATATCTGTAATTTCAACTATTTAAACAAACCAACTTAAATATTATTTTTGTTACTTAATATATTCATTTTTAGCAAATATGGTGGCCATAACTCCTGCTATATCTACAAGTTTAGCTTGTGAGGATGTAACACCTATTCCGTCCAAAAGTGCAGCTTGTGAGGAGATGCCTTCTACTAGTACAGACAGAGAAACAATTTGTATGACACCATCTATGAGTGGTTTTTTCCAGGAAGAAAATAAACCTAAAACATCAACTTACAAAGGTACTTTTATGTTATTTTCAAAATTAAATAAATATCCCATTGTTTTTTTTTAGACATTACTTACAAAACGAGCATTTTAAGATCAGTAGGTGTTACTAGAGTTTCTAAATTAACTCCCAGGAAAAGGAAGTTGTACAACATAGCAGTAGGTCTTAAAAAGGTTTCTCGTCGGCTTAACTTTCAAAATGCGTCAAATAAAGAACGTCTTGAAGAAGCTTTAAAATATGCAGAGTCATCAGCCATATTTACAAATAAAGTAAATGAAAGAACTTTAAATTTCATTCAGTGTAAACTGAAAATGCAGAAGAAGCAGGCAAGAGGAAGACGATTTAGTTTGGACGATAAAGTGTTCGCCCTATCACTTTTAAAACATGGCCCAAAAACATACTAAGTTTTAAAATCTACTTTTGCATTGCCTTCCAGGAAAACGCTAATGAATATCCTAAACAAAATTAATTTTGTAGTGGGAATTAACCCTAAAATAATGACTGTTCTAAGACAGTGTTGGAAAATTGGAAATTTTAGACAGATACTGCTCGTTAATATTTGATGAAATATCATTGGAAGCAGGTATTACTTATGATAAAAAATGGGATACTGTTATAGGCTTTGAAGATGTAGAAGGTGAGAGACGTCTAAAATTTACCGATCATGCTATGGTGTTTATGTTGCAAGGGTTAAGGAAAAAGTGGAAGCAGCCTATTTCATTTCATTTTAGTCAAGGAGGAATGCGTTTAGACGATTTAAATGTTACTGTAAAAAATACAAAAATACAATTTTGGCTTTGCAAGAGATAGGTTTTATAGTTGTTTGTACTGTTTGTGACCAATATTCAGCAAACATTAATGCAATAGGCAAATTGAAAAAAGAATCATCTTCAAGCAATACCAATAATTTGGACACTTTTACAATTGGATCACAAGAAATAGTGGCAATTTATGATCCCCCTCATTTATTGAAAGGCATGAGAAACAATTTTATTTCATATAATTTGAAATATAAAATTGATAACGTGGAAAAAGAGGCATCTTGGAATGACATCATTAAATTATATGAGCTTGATGTGGGTGACTTTAATACAAGAATGTATTACAAGTTGACTGATGCCCATATTTACAAAACGAAACTAAAGAAAATGAAGGTCAAGAATGCTGCTCAAGTATTTTCACATAGGGTGTCTTCTACTATGAGATGGACAATCAAACATGGTAATTTTTTCCAACTAGAATTTTCTGTTTAGTTATAATACTAGATTTTTCTATTATGTCTAATAAGTAATATTTTTTGTAGGTCAGAAAGGGCTTATGTTAAAAACAGCTGAAAATACTTCAATTTTCATATCATTTATGGACCAAGTGTTTAATAGCATAAATGGTTCAACTTATGAAGCTGATCATGGAAAAGAATTGAGATGTGCAATTAAACCAGACTCACCCCATATCCAATTTTGGAAAATTCCATAAAACTTTTTAAAACTATGAAGTTTATTACTGCTAAAGGAGAAAAAGTTCCTCCTACCATAATCAACTGGGTGAAAACATTGCGAGGCTTTATGTATCTTTAGGAGAAGTTACATTCAGCAGGTTTTAAATATTTTATCCCAAGAAGGATTAATCAAGATCCATTATAAAACTTTTTTGGGCGTATTAGAAGCCATGGTGCAAGGAATATTAATCCAACTTGTTTTTCATTTATATGTTCATTTAAAAGTTTAATAATTAATAATTTTACGTCTCCACTTTCAATCAATGCAAATTGTGAAAATGATGATAATGAATTATTGTATTAATTAAAATCATTATTAACAATTGAAGATTGTAATGTTGAAAGTGAAGATGTTTCGGTAGATGTCAATATCATGAACACTGGTTTCCTGAACAACGAAAATAAGCAAATCATAGCAACACATGCTTATATAGCAGGTTACATTGCTAAAAAAATTGGCAATTGTCAGAGGTGTTTTAATCAATTACAGGCACCAGTGTCAGAGGAACATTCACTAATTGTAGAAAGGGAATATAAGCCTGCTGATTTGGTAAAGACAAAGACCCAATTCCGGCGAATGTTTTCAAACATGGTGTCACTCTTTATGGTCTGTACTCATAAATACATTTTAGATGTAAAATTTAAAAGAAAAATTTCATTAGTTATGAAAAGTAATATTTTCAACCCTTTTTATGTGAACATCATGATATGTTTTCATTGTACATTAATTTTTTTTTATATTCACATATTCTAAAAATATAAATTCAATTTTAAAAGGGCAGGTAAAGTACAATATGTTTCAGTGGTTCCCAACCTTTTCTGGACCACCGCCCCCTATAGAAGAGAACAAAAATTTCACCCCCCTCCCCCCCAGTCGCTGGTTAGTCCAAAGTAGTTAATTTTTTTTGAATATCATCTGTACCGTCCCAATTGATCTGTATTTAGCTTTAATTTCAGTTAATGCCTAAATTTTATTTTAGATGAATGATGAAGTAGAAATTTATTAAACGACTACCAAATGTACAATAAAATTGTTTATTAAACTTTTAAATATAAACACAGAATCAATAAGAAATACAATCCCAATAGAAATAAGAAATGCAATACAACAAGAAATACAAAATCTATATATATAAAAGAAAGTCGTGTTAGTTACTCCACTTATAACTCAAGAACGGCTGAACCGATTTAGCTGAAAATTGGCAGGGAGGTAGTTTAGAGCCAGGAGAAGGACATAGGATACTTTTTATCCCGTTCGACAGCATTCCCATAGGATACTTTTTATCCCGTTCGACAGCATTCCCGTGTGACTTGACATGAAACGTCAGTCACTATAAAACGTGGTATAACAAAAAAGAATCAAACTTGGAATAACAAAACGCAAATGACAGCTATGTAATGACGTATGGATGACAATTTGATATTTGTAAGAAATCAATAATAAAACTATTTCTATTAAATAAATAATTAACAATTATAATGTAATGATAGTGCCATTGCCCATTCGTATAAACAGTGAAGTGAACTATAAAACTCGGTATGGTTGAAAATTTGAGTTTTTAGATGAAGTGAAGTTTAATTAATAATGCCGCGACCAAGACGATCGAATCTTTCCCGACAAAGCCGTGATGCAAGAAGAATACGAAATACTGCAAATGAAAGGAGTGAAGAAGAACAAGAAATTGCACGTGAACAGCGCCGCGATAGTATGGCTCGACTTCGTGCTTCTCAATCACGAGCGCAAATTGAAGCAGCATGTGAAACAGCTCGGTTGGCAATGCAGAATCGTCGAGCGAACAACAGAGGTCAACAAATAGATAATTTGGCTCGACTTCGTGCTTCTCAATCACGAGAGCAAATTGAAGTAGCCCGTGAAACAGCTCGGTTGGCAATGCAGAATCGTCGAGCGAACAACAGAGGTCAACAAATAGATAATTTGCGACGCAGAACAAGATATTTATCAAGTGCTAATTTGAATCGAGCAGCGTTTCAATACGATTGCAGCAATGATTACAGCTTGCATCCTAGCGTTTGCATTGGGCAAATGGACGTAGTTTGCGAGTATTGTGGTGCATTAAAGTTTTCCGGAGAAACGCCTGGATTATGCTGCCTTAATGGTAAAGTGAAATTGCCATTGTTGACTCCGCCACCTGAGCCATTGTATTCATTGCTTTGTGGCGAAACACAAGAATCACGCCACTTTCTTGCAAATACTCAAAAATACAATGGTTGTTTCCAGATGACGTCATTTGGGGCAGATATTATCGAAGAACGAGGATTTAATCCGACATTTAAGGTATTTATTTTTGTACTTATATAGTAATGATAGGAAAATTCAAAGGTGAGGAAGTTCTCATTCCGAGGATACCGATGATCCCAACCGATATGCCGTTTGAATTTAAAAGACTTCAATTTCCGATACGTCTTGCATTTGCCATGACCAACAACAAATCACAAGGCCAATCCTTAAAAGTTTGTGGTTTAAATCTAGAACATTCATGTTTTTCCCATGGTAAATTATACGTGGCATGTTCACGGGTCGGAAGACCATCTGCGTTGTTTGTTTTTGCGCCTGATAATAAAACAAAAAATGTCGTGTATCACAAGGTACTTAAATGAAGAGCAACCTATGTACTAAAATACAGAAATAATTATGAATGATTAATGTAGGTATTTAATTTTTTTTGTATTTTTTGCAATTAAAAAAAAAGTCTGCTTATTTGTTGCCATTAAGGCGGAACAAAGTTCGCCGGGTCATCTAGTTAATAATAAAGAAAAAATCAATGAGACGGTTGAGGCTGGTGGAGTGTTACCAGTTTGTTAATATCGGGTTCCAATTTCGTTAACATAAATCGCAGATCGCCACGTTCAGTGATGTGTAGTCTGTTCCTCTTCTTTGACAGCAAATCAGTTACTGCACTGAATGCACGCTCAGCCATATAGGACAAAGGAAATGCAATTAACAACTTCTGTACTATTGTCCACAATCCAGGATAGAGAACTGGCATTGGTTTTTGAAGCCAGAACTCTTGATATCCACGTTTGAATTTTACTTTCAGTTCTTCGTTAGTTGTGAGTTCTAATAGCTCCTCTTCCAAATTTGATGAGCCTTCAGTATATGTGTTTGCGAAAGGATCTATAACCCAACTTGGTATTTCCATGTTTAAAATATCTTGGAAACGCTCTGTAAAATCAACATGAAAAGAACTCCAGGTGGTGGCAGTAAGTAAGTAAATCTTCCGGTTTTGCAGACACTGTTGATAATGTGGGAAAATGGTTGTACTCACCTCTACCAAGATTTCTTTTGAATATAAGAAGTTTTCCTGCAAAAGCAGCTATGACGTTTTTAGTTTTAATTAAATTTAAATCATCACCTTGCAATTGTAGATTAACTTGATTAAATACTTTAAACAGATCAAATAAGCGATGTCATTTTTTGACGTAATCAGGTTTTCGCACAATTATTCGTTTTCTTCAAGAAATTCCAACACAGTCAAATAGATAAAAACGATTCAGACAAACACCTTTAGAGAGCCAACGTACTTCTGTGTGCAGCAGCAAGTGATTGTAGTCTTCATCATTTTCATTGCAAAGCTTATGAAACAAACGGTCATTCAATGAATTGCTTCTAATGATATTGATTGCTTTAATAACGTTATTGAGAGACGCATGCAGACGTTCATTTAATTTTTTTGCAACCAAATGCTGACGGTGAATAATACAATGTACAGCGAGTACATTTGGCACTGCTTTTCTCAAATGTGCTATAAAACCCTTATGACGCCTGGTCATTGCTGGAGCACCATCAGTGGCAGCAGACAAAATATTGCTAATAAGAATTTCTTTCTCTTGAAAAAATTCTTGCATGATATTAAATATAGAATGTCCCTTTGTATCAGATTCCAAATTCTTAGCAAATAATAACTCTTGATGAATTTTTTCTTCTTTTATAAATCGTACGTATGATAAGAGTAGAGCTTCGTTACTTGGTAGAGTTGATTCATCGAGTTGAATGGAAAATTTGCAAGTCTTTAGGTAATCGCATAATGATATTTCAACGTCATTTGCCATTTCATCTATTCTTCTTTGCACTGAATTATTACTGAGAAGAATTTTTTTAATGATATTAAATGGTGTCTTATGATGGAGAACAGTTTTTAATATCTCTTCGACTGCCGGCAAAATTAATTCCTCGCCAATGGTGTGTGGTTTTCCTGACTTTGCGATTAACAATGAAACGTTATATGAGGCTCGTAGACCTTCATCGTCTCGTTTAGAAGACGATGCAAAAAGGTTTGATATAGTTGGATGTTTTAAATATTGTTTTTAGAGTTCTTGAAAATAGAATATATCTTTGTTCTTCTTATCAGGAAGCATTTTATGTAAATGCTCTTGTAGCCTAGAAGGTTTCATAGCTTCATTTGAAAAAACTTCTCGGCAAATTAAACACATAGGTAATGATTTGTTTGTAGAAGATTCCGCTAATCCATATTTTAAATATTTAATACTGTATTGCCGGCATTTATTTTTTAATTTAGAAGTAGATTCAGCCATTTTCATACAAAAATTAAATTCTCAATAGATTTATAGATAGTAATGTTTATAAAATGACACACCACTCACGATTATTTACTACGGCAGAGCTTATGATTCACGACTATATATCGCGGCCAAGCACATACAACTAACTAACAAAAAATTCGTAGAGCTGTTGCTTTTATACGTTTCATTTTGTGCATGATTCAACTTGTCTGTGTGCGAACATGTCGAAACATGTTATTTAGTATGAACATCGCGCGTTCGCTTATCAACGTGCGAGGACAAGTCATGTACTTCTATTCTGAACTAAAAGAAATTATTATAATTATTAGTGTTTTTAAATGAAACTCAAGGTCTCTAGTTAATTCCACAATATAATACAAGTTATTGAAAATTCTAAAAAATTGACAATTGTTTCGATAAATCAATATCATCGTCAGAATGACAGAAGTTACATTTCATTTTATGCCTACCTGATGTTTAGTAGTTAATTTTGGCTAGACCAAGAAGTAACCTAACTTGTGATTGGCTTAATATATGTTTATAGAAAAAAGAAGAAGATGTGATATTACAAATATTGAAGCTTAGATATTATTAGCCCTATGGTGATATCCTGGATATCATTTTTCCAATTAAGATCAGTATAACTGTGCAATGATATAGAAAACCAGGAAAACTATATCTGCTGATCTTTACAATTATCACTTAAGAAGACAGTTTATTAGTGGAGAATTCCCTAGATTTAACTGTTCATTGATAACTTCATATTGTGGGTTTCTTAAATGTCTTCTAATTTCCAGTTCTTCAAGGAAATCCAGTTCTTGTTTCTTTTCACAAATATGCAGTACTTCTAGTTCTGTGTTAGGTGTCAATTAATGATTGGTGTCAAGTAGATGTTTTGCGTAGTGGGATTTATCTGGTTGTTTTAATCTGTATGCTCGTAAGTGCTCACTGTATCGTATTTCAGAATTCCTAAGGGTCTGACCCAAATAGACAGCATTACATTCTGGACATTTGAGTTTATATATACCTGACTTCTTTAATAGTGGTATTTTTGTTTTTACATTTAACAATTTTGTACTAACGTTACTTTCTGTTTTAAAAGAAATTATTGTATTTGTTGCTGAAGATATTATCTTTGAAATATTTTTAGAAATATTTCCTGCATATGTGATGGTTTTATATGTTTTAATTTCATCAGCTTGTTTAGGATTAATTATTTGTAATGCCACTTTTTCCTCTTTTTTACTAATTAGCTTATTTATCATATCTAATGGATAACCGTTAGATGTTGCTATTTGTATTAATCTCTCTATCAAAATTACATTTGTTCATAGGAACTGAAAAAGCTCTATGTATCATTGAATTATATGCTACTAGTCTGTGTGACAAAGGGTGGTTAGAATTGAATGGAATTGTCACATCAGTCTGTGTTGGTTTTCGGTAAATTGAATAATCAAGTACATTATTAACTCTTTGAATTTTTGTGAAAAGAAACAAGAACTGGATTTCCTTGAAGAACTGCAAATTAGAAGACATTTAAGAAACCCACAATATGAAGTTGTCAATGAACAGTTAAATCTAGGGAATTCTCCACTAATAAACTGTCTTCTTAAGTGATAATTGTAAAGATCAGCAGATATAGTTTTCCTGGTTTTCTATATCATTGCACAGTTATACTGATCTTAATTGGAAAAATGATATCCAGGATATCACCATAGGGCTAATAATATCTAAGCTTCAATATTTGTAATATCACATCTTCTTCTTTTTTCTATAAACATATATTAAGCCAATCACAAGTTAGGTTACTTCTTGGTCTAGCCAAAAATAACTACTAAACATCAGGTAGGCATAAAATGAAATGTAACTTCTGTCATTCTGACGATGATATTGATTTATCGAAACAATTGTCAATTTTTTAGAATTTTCAATAACTTGTATTATATTGTGGAATTAACTAGAGACCTTGAGTTTCATTTAAAAACACTAATATGAGCATATTCCACGAAGTAAGGGTCGAGACAGTAAATTTCATTATAATTATTATTAATGCTAATTTAAAACTGCTTATTAACCCTTATTAAATCATTTTTATTTCACCATTCCTCTTGACTGCTTATTATTTAAAGGTAGAAATAAAAAAATTAATACATTTAAACAACGCGTTTAAAACTTTTTATGTATTTTCTGCCATTTTCTAATTATTGTGTGTGCAGTATTTCTTTGAATCTTTAAAAGGATCTTTTAGTGTTTTGCTATGTTGGCAATAAAGTTTTTTATTCATAGATGTAATTTACCTTATTACTTTTCCGCCCACCCTATCTATATGCGAGAAAAGTATTGGTTTACCCCAAAAAAAGTGAAAATTTTGAAAATTTTTTAGAGTTATTTTTACGTTTTCCGTCCACAACACGAAAAAACGGTTTTTAGAAAAAAAAATCCTGTGTGTATGTCGTCGGCCACTTTTCCTTACATGTCTTGTTAGCACGATACAGCCTCCGAAGTTCAACAACTCACCAATTTTATGATTGAATATTATTCAGGACATCTCACTGATGAACCCTATTGATTTTCAGCTCACCAGAGCTGATACAACAGGCGCTACAGTTCTTTAAGTACGATATTTTTGTCAGTTTTGGAGAAGTTTCAGTTTGTTAGCACGATACAGCCTCCGGAATATGTACAAGTGACCAATTTTATGATTGGATATTATTCAGAGCGTCTCAAAGATGAACCCTATTGATATTCAGCTCACCAAAGCCAGTACAACGGGTGCTATGGTACTTGAGGTACCAAATTTTTGTCATTTTTGGAGAATTCTCAGTTTATTAGCACGATACAGCCTCCAGAGAGTATACAATTGATTAATTTTATGATTGAATATTGTTCAAGGTGTCTCACATATGTACCCTATTGATTTTCAGTTGCCTAGAGCGAGTCCTATAAATCCAGATATACTAAATTTTTGGTTATTTTTGGAGACATTTCGGTTTGTTAGCACGATACATCCCCCGAAGTGTATACTAGTAACAATTTTATGATAGAATATTGTTCAGGGCCACAAATGCGGAAAAGTTAGTTTTAATCTTTAAAACCGTTTATTTTTGAAAAGAAATCGAAAACTGTCATCAAATGTTGTCATTTTCGTTAAAATGTTTGGGAAGTGGCTCTTTTCTGTCACTCAGCTGAAAAATACTTTAGCATTCTAGAATATTGTTGTGTATAATACATTTTGTTTACTTTTGTTAGTTTTTTTCCTAGTCCTATTAATCATGGCCCCAATGCAACAGTGAAACAAGCAAAATATTTGTTTCAATATCAGATGTAATGTGCGAAGATTCGGATCTTCAATTATTATTAGCATTATATTTATCTAAAGTAATTTTTTTAAGCATCTCATTTCTACTTTTAACTGCTTGCAAAAATTAACTTTATTGGCGCCATATAGTTGATGCAATAAGTGTAAAATGGTGTAACTCGTTTTTTGTATAATGGTTTTAATTTGTTGGCGCTTTGGACGACTAAAATTGAGTTACACTATTTTGCGCTCATGGTATCATTTATCAGTGAGCTCCTACCAATTTCAGAATTGGCACCTTTGACCCTAGTTCATCCTCATGTCGCGAGCGTCACTAGTGAAACGTGTTTTGGAGGGAAGGCGAGAGCCGGCTATCTAAGGGAGTATATATAATCTGTGGTGTATCCTTTAACATTAGGTAGACCCAAGTACTGAGCAATCTGCAGGTAATTTTCCTATGGTATTTATGCCCATGGGTTGTATGCCACATTTTCCATTATAATATAATAGCGGACCAAGTACAAACTTGAAAATAATTTTCAGCAATTTATCTTAGCCAATTCCATAAGAATAATTTTTATTGAAAGGTCGTAAGTTAAACAGTTTACGAGATACAGCCGCTTACGTCGCTTATTTGGCCACCCAGTACTGACATACAAACCCGATAAACAACAAACGTATATTGTTCAAAGCGAATATTTGTTATCAATTTGTTAATAATTACAAGTAATTAAACATAATATGAATAGGTGACCTCTAACTTTCTGTTCCTCCAATCACACTGATGCATAATTATCAGCTGCCATTGGTTTTTGCATGTTCAATTTGTGATATTAAGGTAATTAAAAATAATATTTTAAAAGCCGATTTTCAATTGAACATTGTAGCGACGTTTTCATATACACACAACCAAATTTACATGTAATCACCTGTTATTTTGTAATACATATGAAATATATACAGGGTGTCTCACGAGGTTTTCCCTACAACTAGAAAACTGCGGAGAAATATACTAGATATACGTCTTGGTATCACGATGGTGCCAAAACTTTTATAGACATTTTTAATTTATTTATTTACAGAAATAAAGGACCTAATTTGTTATTACACAAATCAGGAAGCGACTAACTATTTCAATACATGGGCCGCAGAGAATCGTTCCAAGCCAAAAAAAATGGACACCGCTAGACAGAAAAGAATTATACTGTTTTTTAGGAGTTCTTATAAAAGCAGGTGCGCTCAGATGCAGAAAGAAATCTACGAGAGACGTGGACGACTAATTCATTCAACGCCGGTCATTTTTTACCGCGGTTCTTTCCACAAATAGATTTGAAGAGATTTCATTATTTTTGCAATTTGATGATAAGTCTACTAGAGGCCCAAGAAGAGAAGTAGATAAATTAGCTTGTATTAGAGATATTTGGGATATGATTGTCAGTAACTACCAGGAGGCCTTTGAGCCGTATGAAAACATCACAATAGAAGAACAACTAGTTTCCTTTCGGGGAAAATGCCCTTTTAGGCAATATATCAAAGCCTGGACGATATGGCATTAAAATTTGGGCAGCTGCTGACACGAAGACTTCGTATTTGTGCAATCTCCAAGTATACACTGGCAAAGCTCCTGGAGGTAAAGCAGAGAAAAACCAAGGCTTTCGAGTAGTTTGTGATTTAGCAGAACCTTTCTATAATAGTGGACGAGGAATTACCACTAATAATTTTTTACTAGTGTCCTTTTGACGAAAAATCCCATCATACTTGGCATTGTTCGAAAGAATAAAGCAGACTCTCCATTGCTCTTAAGCATTACATCACAGTCTCCGAAGTCATCAGTTTTCGCATTTACGAAAGACATCACCATGGTATCCTACATTCCGAAGAAAGGTAAAATGGTTCACACATAACGACGATAGTGTGGAACAAAATGGAGAAAACAAACCGTATACGATTTTAGATTACAATAGTACCAAAGGCAGAGTTGACAACACCGATAAACTTATACGAGAAATGTCGAAAATATGAATATGCTAGATATCTGTGCTTTGAATGCCTTTATCATATGGATTGAGAAAAACCCTGTCTGGAAAAATCAACATCGTTCCCGTCGACGTAAGTTTCTACTACAACTCGGAGACGAGTTTGCTAAGAACAATATGAAAAGACTTGCCACATATACCAATCATAGGTCATATTTATGTGAAATCTGCTCTACGTGCTTGTGGAACACCTGAAGACCTGAAGAACAAGAAAGTGAACAGGCCAACTCTACTAGGAAACGTGCAAGATGTTATCAGTGCTCAAGAAAGGATGATAAAAAAAGTGAAAACAGCTTGTGTTAAATGTAAAAAGTTTGCGTGTAATGATCACCGAAGGAAGCAACAAACTTTAGTATGTACTAACTGTCTAATTAAGCAGTGAATTATGCAGATTGTTATGTACATACAAGGAAGAAGAGACCGAAACCGAGCCAAATACACCAGAGATAGTAATAAGTGATGAGACTAATATAAAAAAGGAAGATATAGAAACAGCACTCCAAAAACTAAAAAACAGAAAGAGCCCAGGTCCGGATAACATCGCCAACGAATTACTTAAATATGGAGGAGAGAAGCTAAATCAACAACTAACAACCCTAATCAAAAAGATATTTTCCCAACACAGAATACCAGATGAGTGGAGGAATAGAGGAATAAATCTACAATGCACAACGCTGAAATTAACCACAAAGATAATAACAAATAAAATAAATGAATGTATCTCACTAGCAGATGAACAACAGGGTTTTAGATCGGGAAGATCCTGCACGAACGCAATATTTGTCATAAGACAAATAACGGAAAAATCGTTCGTATATAACCGACCGGCCTTCATGTGTTTCATTGACTTGCAGAAGGCCTTCGATCGAATACAATTAAAAGACATAATACACCTTCTCTATGATAGACAGATACCATACAATGTCATTAAAATAATCGAAAATATATACTCAAATAATACGATCCAAGCAAAAATAAATGGTGACCTAACTGAACAGATACCTGCAAATAGGGGCATTAGGCAAGGGGACTCTCTCAGCCCGCTCCTATTGAACATAGTGATGGATGAAATCATAAAACAAGTACTCAAACTAAAAGGATACAAAATGGGAAATAAAGAGGTCAAAATCCTGTGCTATGCAGACGATGCGGTACTGTTGGCGGAGAACGAGGACGATCTGCAAAGGCTACTGTGCCAATTTAATAAAACAGCAAAAAAGTTCAATATGATAATATCAGCGGCAAAGACAAAATCAATGGTTACTTCCAAGACGCCGGTCAGATGTAAGCTTGTGGTGGATAACAAAATAATACACCAGGAAATGAAATCTAAATATCTGGGAATCGAAATATCTGGACACGGGGACGTGGAGACGGAAGTAAGAAACCAAGCTACAAGAGCCTCAAGAGCAGCAGCATACCTAAATGACACAATCTGGCGAAATAAATACATTCGCCAAAGCCCGCATATACAAGACCGCAATCAGACCTATATTATCCTATGCAGCAAAGACCCGACCTGAGACCTCTAAAACGAAACGGATACTGGAGACTACAGAAATGAAAATAGTTCGAAGAATAGCGGGAAGAACACTAATGGATAGAGAAAGAAGTGAAAACATAAGACGAACATGCGGGATAGATAACATCAATGACTAGGTACTGGATAGAAAGATAAAATGGAATGAGCACATTGACCACATGACGGAAGAACGAATTGTGAAAATATCAAGGGAAATCACCAGCAGGACAAAGAAGCCTTGGAAGACCTAGGAAAAGATGGAGTGACAACCTCCTAGGTGACTGAGCAGAGGCAATGATGTGAAGAAAAACAGGCAATGATGCCTATACACAACAGGAAGAAGAAGAAGAAGAAGTTATGTGCATTCTGAAAATTCATTTACTTCTAAACTAGAATATGCAGGGTTATTTGTGTATCGCCGACTACATATTTTAGTGTACTCTTATTTACTTATTATCTATTTGTAATTAGTTTCATCAGTTTTGACATGATTTGTATTATAAATAAAACTGAGATTAAATAATTTTTATTTCCAAATTTCATAGAAATTTAAGATATCACCCGAAAATTGACTGGGGTACTTACGCTGATTTGAATGACATGGGTATTCAAGGGTTAAACAAGTAAAAATCGTGCGTTATCATAGTCAGAACTGTGTTTAAAAATATCCCTTCTCAAGTTACGACAGGATCTTATTCGCCTGTGTATAATTAGTGTTTTAGTTCAGTTCTAGCTTGAAATTGTTAAGCTCATTGGCAGCATAAATTTGTTTTGCACTATTTTTTTATAAATATAATAATTCATTTGGATTTAAAGAAACTATGCAGTTCTCAGAAGGCGATAACTTATTATAAGAAGCTGTATCACACAATTGTCGCTAAGAAAAAGAATTTTCTGGTAATGATTAAACAAAATATGAAAAAAACACAAAATCTTTAGAAATATGTTTTTCACGCCCATATGTTTTTGTTTTGTCAAAACGTCTTCTAGTATATTTGTAAACTATTTTAAATATTAGTTTAATAATATGCCATTAAACCTATTCAGAATATGGTTTCAGACTTTAAAATTAAGATATCTCAAAAAAAGTTTTCAGAATACTTACAAAAATATCAGTAAAACTGTGTAGGGCATCAGAAATATTTCCGTGAATGCAACTGCTTTTAATATATTCAAAGACTGGAACTCAACCAAGGAAATAAGTAATCGAGCACCCCACCATGAGTTCTGACCTAAAGTCTGGAAAATAAACACATTTCAATGTTAATAATCAATACAGTTCGAAAACATTTATAATATATTGTTTCAAATGGTTCAAAACCATACAAAATTTTTATATATTTTAATCTATTTCACATAAAAAACCTTGAATGATGAAATACATGCTCGTCCCATAGACTCATTACATAAAATAAAAATAGTTCAATTAAAAATATAATACTAGATTAGAGTGTTCAAAATCATCACACCTTCTGATCTTAAAAACCAACTGTAAATAAAATTATCAAAAGTTAGTGAAAGTTATACAGTTTATGTGAGATGTACAGGAAATATGTAGTCAATCCATTTCGAATCCTCCAGTCATTATTTATTCTCTCTAGGTAAACATATTTATGAGGAATTATACTGGTAAATAAATAAATATACTTACATCTAATAACGTTAGAGAATAACTGGCCGAATGCAACATGCAAAATAAAATGATTGGTACAAGTACCACTGTTTAATTTTATTAAGGAATAATACATTTTGAACCATATCGTGGAACATTTAAATTTGTTTTTATCTATCATTCCAGAAATTATTGTTAAAGAGAAGTGTGATTGAATATGTGTATTGAAATATTGAAAAATACCACAAAATATTCAAATTTTAGGTTCACCAGGTTTCGTGGCAGCACTAATTCAGTATCTTTCAGTTATCTTGTGAATGGTTGAATTTACCTAGACATGTTGCAGTTATGGCTGTTCCCACAATTAACCAGGATATTCCATAAATTTTGTCTACCAACAAAATGGGGCAGCCCCTCATTGGAAGGGCATCACTGGATTGGCCATGTTGGTGATAATGACCTCGCCTTCTTACCCAGGACGCCAGATTTAAAGCTTTGTGACTTCTTCCTTTGGGGACACATCAACTACATTGTTTACGTACCCCCACTACCAAAAACGATAGAAGAGCTGAAAAAACAAATGAACACTGATGGTGGAATAAATTGAACTACCGCCTGTGCATCTGTCGTATGACCAAGGTGGCACACATGAAACATTTGTAGAGTGTGCATAAAACTTGAATATTTTGTGATTATTTTTATATTTGTGAATATAATATTTTTGAATCAATCGGGTTTAGAAAATGAATTATTCTTTTGTAGTAACCCTGTATTTTAAACATAATCATCAGCCTCCTTTTTCTTCAAATTTCAATCAAATACTAGTTCATTCAAATTTCTATTATTTAAACAATCCCACTTAATAGGATTATTATTCAAAACTTTCTCATTAGTTAAAAATACTTTTTAGGACTGTCCTTAAATTTTTACTTTCAGTAAACAAAAGTGTGTGATTAAAAATAAACTATTATTATTGTTGAGAAGGATACATGATACGGGCGCTACATATAAGAATATGAGCGAATAAAAGAGATAATGACAACTATCTTCTGAGAGTAACTCGGCTGCAAACTGTCTTGTGAACTGCACCCTTCCTATCCTTTGGTGTAATCTTAAAGCGCTGATCGCTGCATTTGCCAAAATAACTTTGTAATAATAATTATATGGATTGCTATAAAATAAAACAAAATATACCTATAAAGAAACTTATTTACTATACATAAAACTTGAAAATATATATGTACACTGGAGGTAATGGACACCATCTTTGAAGTAAAAACGTTGTTAGCCGTGTTGAGCAATGTTTGGTAGTCGAAAAGTATATAGGTTCGCGTTACTGTCATGCCCATAACATATTGCAGTTACTGTTGGGCGAAATTTCATTGGTGAGTAGAAAATCACTGGCACGAAACATATAATATTATTATCAATTTTTCTAATATTATCTGTAAAATTTAAAATTCTATAAAACATTATAGCAAATTTAAATTCTTACAATTATTGGCATAAATTGTCAGATATAAAATGCATGTCTTAAAGATGATTTATAAACTTATATCATTTAACCCTTTCACTGCAGGAACTGTCTGGAGCCGCAACAGAAAGTGGCAAGTGTGGGAAACGTGTAAATGCAGGGGCTTTTGTAAACTTTAACTGCAGGGATTCATACGCATATGTTCGTTAGTAGATATCTGCTTATATGTAGTTGCCTCCCCTGGATGCCAGATGTCAAGAGGCATCATGCAATTTTTATGTGCCGTAAATGCGGAAGCCGTTCAAATACGTTTAAACCTCTATTTATGTATTTATTTATTAAGGGGTAGTCCCAATTTGAAATGTTATAAAATGTGAAAATAACACTTAAGCACATTCCTATTTTGTTAGCCGATGAGTAAACATCGCTTATCAGTATTTAACAGATCGTTAACTTTAAATCAAAATACGAGTTTTTCTGTGTATTGTAAAAAAGTAGAACAATCACTATGTGAATTTTTACAAAATTGGTGATTGACCTTAGGAACAAACTCAAACTTATTGCTCAAACTTTTTGAGCAATAAGATACGGCATTGGGCAGTATCTACTGAACCTTCGTGTTCAGATCACAGACACATTCAATTCAACATTGAAATAGGTCCACGGCCAGTAGTGGAATATCGCGACTCAAAAGCTACTGACTGGAGAGGATACAGAAATTCCCTTCAACGGTACATTGAGGAAGGCTTCACTACAATAAACAGTTGTGATGGGATAGATAATGCGGCGGACAAGCTTCGGGAAGCAGTGATCTTCTCCTATCATGAAAACTGTCCACTCAAGACAAAAAGAGACAATCGCAACTCTACTTGGTGGAACAAAAGCCTAGACAAGCGAAGAAAAGAAGTTCGACGACTATTCAATCGATCTAAAGAGTCAGGCAACTGGGAACATTATAGAACTGCTCTAACAACTTATAACAAAGAAATTAGAAAGGCGAAACGGGAGTCTTGGAAGAAGTTCTGTGAGAGTATATCCGACATACCTCGCAGTACTAGAATACACAAGATTCTCTCTAAAGAGCCGATTGCCGAGATAGGGTCGATGAAACGACCAGATGGCACTTTTACGACCTCTAGAAAAGAAACGTTAGAGCTTTTGATTAAAAACCACTTTCCTGGAAGTTTGACTCTGGATAACAACCGACCTCCCCACTTTGAGGGCGCAAGGCGGCCCAAAAAGAATGATTGGGAGGTCGCCAAGAACGTTATCACAGCACCGGCAATTGAATGGGCAATAAAATCATTTCAGCCCTTCAAATCTCCCGGTGAGGATGGCATCTTTCCAGCTCTGCTACAAAACGGACTGGAATTACTTATACCCATCCTCATTAAATTTTATAGAGCTAGTCTGGCGTGGAATTATATACCACCCAGTTGGTTGGCAGCTAGGGTAGTATATATACCGAAAGTGGGCCGCACTGACTCACACCCTAAATCTGTCAGACCAATCAGCCTAACATCTTTCCTGCTTAAAGGACTTGAAAGAGTACTGGACTGCCATATCAGGCAGGTAGCTTTATACAGCTCCCCCCTGAGCATCCACCAGTACGCTTATCAAACAGGCAAATCAACAGATTTAGCATTACATAACCTTGTTGAGAAAATCACACAATCCCTTAACAATAAGGAGATTGCGGTGGCCATTTTTCTCGACATCGAAGGAGCATTCGACAATGCACTACCAGCTTCCATTGGTTCAGCTTTGACTGAAAAGGGCATTAAACCAACGATTACCGGCTGGATATATGCCATGCTCACTAATAGAACAGCCACTACATCTATTCAGGACGAGGCCATCAGCTTTAAGGTTTCCAGGGGCTGCCCGCAGGGTGGAGTTTTATCTCCCCTTTTGTGGTCACTCCTGATGGATGACCTGCTTGGTACTCTCGTGGGTAGAGGGGTAGAGCTGCAAGCGTATGCAGACGACCTTGTCATTTTGGCAAGAACCAAGTCAGGACGGGTTGCACATAATACCCTCCAAAGGACTTTGGACGATGTCTACAGTTGGTGCCAGAGGGAACAGATGTCTGTTAACCCTGGCAAAACTGTAATAGTTCCCTTCACCAGGAGAAGGAATTTGGCGGACCTTCCGCCACTTTCCTATAATGGTGAGGTTATTCCATTTGCAGCGGAAGTAAAATATTTGGGGATCATCCTAGATAAAAAACTTACTTGGGACGCTCACTTGGAAAAAGTCATCCATAAGGCCAGACTTTCCTTGTGGACATGTCGCAGGATCTGCGGAAAATCTTGGGGCTTGGGTCCCAAACAAATCCATTGGATATATGTGATGATTGTTAGACCAATGATCACATACGGAGCCATTGCTTGGTGGTCAAAATCTTTACAGAAAACGGCCCAAGCAAAGCTCTCTGGCATACAGAGACAGGCTAGTTTGGCTATAACTGGTGCTATCAGCACCACACCGTCAGCAGCCATGGAAGTCCTCCTGGACCTTCCTCCTCTCCACATACTTCTGGAAAAGGAGGCCAGATGGACAACATATAGAATTGTGCATATTTCTAAATGCACGAAACAGGCTTATACAGAGCAAAGTAGAATGCTAGCGGCTACCGAAAGTCATAGTATTCTAGGAATGACCTCTGATATAATGCCCCCAACAGTAAACCATAATCTGCCTTATACCGTCCTATTTCCAAATAGAGATGAATGGGTCCTCCGCAAGGATGAACTCTCAAGAGCAGATATCTGTTGGTACACTGATGGATCAAAGACACCCTCAGGCTCTGGTGCGGGTGTATACGGTCGAAGACCTAGGACAGAAATCTCAACATCTCTGGGATCCTATGCAACCGTATTTCAGGCAGAAATTTATGCCATTGCTTCATGTGTGGAGAGTTTGGGGCAATCCAACCTGACACACAGATCAATAAAAATTTTCACGGACAGCCAAGCGGCCTTGAAAGCATTTAGCTCGTACCGTGTAACGTCGAAATTGGTTTTAGACTGCCAAAAAAGACTCGCCTCAATAGGAGAACGCAACAGGGTATCGCTGGTTTGGATTCCTGGCCACTCTGGTATGGATGGTAATGAGAAGGCTGACTCTCTTGCAAGAGAGGGTGCCGCTCATGACTTTATCGGACCAGAACATACAATTGGCATCGCAACAAGTGTTGTCAAACATACAATAAATACTTGGACTGCAAGAAGAGTTTTAGACTTCTGGCATAATATACCAGGATTGGTTCATTCAAAGGCCTTCATACATCCTTCGAATAATGTATCCAAACAAATGTTAGGCTATAAAAGACACGATCTACGGTGCCTAACAGGCCTCTTAACAGGCCACTGTCGATTGAATCATCATATGCTGAAACTTGGACTGTCGGACGATCCGATTTGCCGTCTTTGTTTGGAAGATGATGAAACAGCAGAGCATATAATTTGTGCCTGCCCCGCCGCGGCGCAAATCAGGTATCGGATGTTTGGCAGGGCCACTCTCTTGCCCTCGGACCTGAAATATCATTCACTGAACAAATTAATCGGCTTCGTCAAGAAGCTGAATTTGTTTGGTGAAATTTGAATAGGTATGAGCCACAATAGATTCTCGCGAGTCGCAGTGAAGGGCCTCATTGACCCACTCATTATAAACCTAACCTAACCTAGGAACAATTAAACATAACTAATTCCAAAAGTATCAACTATTGGGGAAATTTAATTCTACCAGTGGCGTAACATCAAGAGAGCAACCTGCTAGCTACTAAAGAGAGCAGACGTGATATAGTGAACTTTAACAATAGTCCAGGGGACAAAACATCACCATGAGCAGTCCCAAAATGAATAACCGCTTAATGAGGTACTTCACTTTTCAATCCCATTTCTAGGAGATAAACTACACATTTTTCTTGTATATATTCACCCAAATGCACTAGAAATAGGTAACACTGTGCGGTGCGGCACTGATGTGTTAACACAGTATACTGTGTCAAGGGTGTTCACTCTTATATCACACACATAGCACACTGACACTTTTGGAACACAATGTTCTAATTTCAAGAATGGTGTGGGGCGTGCCGGACGATGCCGTGTTCTGGTGTGCCACTGCAACACCACAGACAGCTAGCTAATATATTAAGCTGTGTTTGTTGAGAGTTGAGATTTGTTGTGAAATCCAATGCGTGACGGGAGATGTCGGTCAACCAATAAGAGATAATTCTGGTACCGAAATTATTACGTATCAGGTGACAATAATAGAGAACGTAGGCAACTGGTAATTATTGTAAACGTGGTTGCTTACATTTAGGGTAGATAACATAGGAACTTGATGTATCAAGTTGTGGTTGTATTTGCTACGTGGAATTAGAATAATCATAAGTTGCATATTCTGGGAATGGCTGTCTACATATTTGTTGCATGACATGTTTTTCTTTTATATGCTGTATGAGCGGATATGTCGATTTATTTTTATCCGATAATATTTGTCTGCAAAACAAACATTTTACTCGATCCTTAGTCTCCTCGGAAAAATGAGTCCAGACATCACTTGTTTTAGGGGCCATGACACAATATTTCAACATGTTCCCTACTTAAATCTACAACAGTAATGCTTACATAATTGAAAAAATTTTACTAATTGTCTTACCTTAAATTTCTCGTTTAATAATTCGTTTTTAAATAAATATATTATTTAATTATCGGTTTAAAAAAAGTAGTAATAATATTATATTAAATGGGTTTAGTTATGTGAAGTAACAAGAACAAGCACATGAACAAATACAAACTTCTCAAATCAAAATAGAAAATAAAAAACCCACCATACCATAACTTCAACACCATATTTCGGCAATACAGATTATACCCTACACTTGCTTAAAGATAAAATATATAGATGGCCTTTCTGTTCTTCCTAATTTAAATAAGCCAAAGTAGGCAACCGGTGGGACACTATGGGCCGTGCTAATTTTGTTTATCTGTCACTGATGAGATACAGGTGATGTGTTGTGTTTCATGTGTTGTGCTATAGAGAATGCGCCATACTATTACAGTGTATCATACGACAAAATTGTGTTAACCCGAAGTGTTGACAAACTTAGATGTGTGTGTGTGTGTTGAAGTATTAACACCCGAAAATGTGAGGTGTTACCCATCTCTAAAATGCACACATCGAACAAACGCTTTTCAACAAACATGCTGTGATTGTAGGAGATCTAAATGTGAGTCGGAATAAAAGCAGACAAATAAAGGATTTTATCAGTAATGCACTCTTCAAAATGGCGTTTACTCCTCCAATCTTTAGAATGGCCAATAACCCAGACTCTACACCAGATCGTGTAATGTACACGAAAAACATCAAAAATCCTATAGTAACAGTAGAAACCCATCCAGATTTAGGAACAGAGCATGATGCAATAGAAATAACCATCGACCTACAAAGACGAACCATAGAGCAAGAAATAATAAAAAAGAACATCAAGAAGTGTGATATACACAAACTTAACGAAAAGTTGGAGGAGTACATTGATCGGATGAGGGACGATCTGATTGATAGAGGAAAAATTGAACAATTCAACACCACAATAACATCATTCACAATAGAAAACAGCCCAGACCTGAAAATAAAACACTACATCCACGAACTACCACCATACATTATCAAAATGATCAAAAAGAAGAGAAAAATACCTAGGGATTACCTGAGAGATCCCAATGCTGAGGCAAAAACGCAACTAAACCATTACAACAAAAATGTACAAGCCCTAATTAGACAATACAAAGAACACTAATGGGCTACATTGTGTACTGAAATAAACGCTAGCAAAGGTAAAGATTACTGGCAACAAATTAGAAAACTAACAAACTACAAAGGAATATCAAAATCACAGCCAATTGAAGAAAACAACATTGTGTATGCCACCGATGAAGAAAGAGCAGAGGTATTTGCAAATTACTACAAGGAAACGTTCAGAGAAAACCATGAACCCCAATACGACCAACAAATATATGATGAAATCGGACAGTGGTATGATGAATACTTTGAAGGGGAACACGGAGCACACAACAGTAATATAGAAGATGTGTATTTTGAAATATTAAGCAAAGGAAAGAGTACTGCTCCAGGAGATGACCACATTACTAAAGATCTAAACTAAGTGAAAAGATACACAGATATCTCATCAAAATATACAAGTAGTGTTTGAAGCATCACTACTGTCCTAGTGAGTGGAAGCAGGGAACCATTATCACCATTCCTAAACCTAATACGAACCATCATAGAGAAAAAACTATCGTCCTATCACTCTTCTTTCAGTTTTGGGAAAGCAACTCGAAAACATCATGAAATATCTGTTACAAAATGAAATGTGACACAAAATTCCTAATTACCAATTCAGCTTTAAACATCAAACTTCTACCATTCACCCAGTAACCATTTTAACATCCAACATTCAAGCTAACCAACTACAACTCCTTTACAAACTAATGACACTAGAATGCTCTCGATATTTGATCCTGCTCCTGAAAGACTATCTTGAGAACAGAACTCTGCAAATCAAAATCAACGACCAATACTTGGCAACATTCCACAACGAACAAGGAGTTCCACAAGGATCCCCATTGTCTCCTCTTCTATATAATGATTACTGTCACGACATATACAACTACAGTCATCAACAATCGTTACATTTTGCAGTATGCTGATGACACAGCCTTGACTATTCACAACAGAACTCTCTCAAAAACCGTTAAAAATCTGCAAGTATTGTTAGACAGGACCCTGATCTGGTTCAACAAATGGAGGCTGAAAGGTAATCCAGACAATTCACAATATATAATATTTAACCACAATAATTCACTAAACTCACCTAAAATAAATATAGATGGCAAAGACATTAACTGAGTAAACTATGAGAGGTATCTGGGGGTAGACATAGACCACAAATTGAACTTTAAACAGCATGCTAACAACATAAAGAGGAAATGTAACAGTAGGAGCAAACACTTTGAGAGTTCAACTTTCAAAAATTCAGGGATAAGTAAGAAAACAGCTGCACATATATATAGTTCAATATGCCGACATATCCTAGAATACTGTCACTCAATATACCTTACTGCAAAGACTCCTACCATCATGACACTTCAAACTGCAGAAACCACTTCCTTGAGAACCATAACGAAGATAAGACACCCCAGAAATCCTCTACACAACCCACCCAATAACCTACTGTACGAAACAACAAGAATTGTCCCAAAGGCCGGCGGAAGGCCCGTGCGAACCGTGCGCCCGCACGGGGCGCCAAATCAAGAGACAGTTAATAAAAAACTGGCAAGAACTAAAAGTATCTAATATAAAAAAATATAAATAATAAACTAGAGCACAAGAAAATGTGTAAAATTATTTATTATGCAGTATAAATTAAGTGCATAATATATAAATCAGTTTATTTGCTTATGATGTATTGTGCCTTACCGAGCGTGAACAGACTGGCGGTATTATTTTATTGACAAAGAAAGGCGTCGTAGCCGCGCCGGTCTGTCAGAAGATAAGCAAGCCCAAGTGCTGTTATTTTACTGGGAATGAAGGCGGCGCCAGTCGCTACCACACCACCTGCAGGTAATAAATATTTTTTGTTTTGTCTAACTGGTATAAGGGAAGTGTTTTCAAATTCAAAAAGAAATAATTATTTGCTACTTACTGTGTGTTACAGTAGTGTTAATCTGACTATGTTGAGCATTGAATTTGATCAAATGATGAATATTAATATTGACAATATACTTAAGGATTTTTCGCAAACTAAAGTCAGAAAAGTTAATTTTAATTAAATTTAGTATTTAGTAGAATTATATAATTTTTATGATTTTTTGAGAAAATATTTTTATTATGTTTATTTTTATAATATAATGTTTTAGATAACAGTTATTGCAAAACTTACAAAATTTTAAAAATATGTTTCATCAAATCGAGGGGGGAGGGGGCGGAAAATTTTTCTTTCGCACGGGCGTTAAACTAGCCTTTCGCCGGCCCAGATTGTCCCCATAAATCAACGCATACACAACCTCTTTGAAAAGTTTGCACATAAAGAACACAACCTAGAGATACTAAGCCGGTTCTGTACAAACAGGAATCAAGAAAGAAGGCCACACAGAAAATACCCACTCAATACCATATGGGAGCACATTCAAAATTTCAATATTTAAGGAATAAGAAGACCACATACCAAATTTTTTATTGTTTTTTTTTCCTCTTTACATATATTTTTAATTCAATACTATTATCTAATAATTATACAAACCTTCTTGTAATATATTGTAAGAGGCTGAAGGACCTCGGTCGATGGCCTATTGGGTGACCCAATAAAGTACACTAATTATTATTATTAAAACAATTTGGCATATTTATCTAACAATATTGAACAATATAATTGTTAGTGTTTTACATGAAACTCAATGTTTCTAGCTAATACCACAATATAATGAAAAATGTTGAAAATTCTAAAAAATTGACAATTGTTTCGATAACTGAATATTATCGTCAGAATGACAGAAGTTACATTCTGACGATGATATTCAGTTATCGAAACAATTGTCAATTTTTTAGAATTTTCAACGTTTTTCATTATATTGTGAAATTAGCTAGAAACATTGAGTTTCATTTAAAACACTAATATGAGTATATTCCACGAAGTAAGGGTCAAGACAGTTAATTTCATTAAAATAATTGTATTTTTGATTAATACTATTATAATTTAATAACTTTGGTTTTGAATATAAGTAAGTTTCACACATAGTTTTTCACATAGTGAAAGTAATATATCAATTTGCTGTCTATGGTTTTTATCCCCAAACTTCGACATTGATATCATTGTTTTACTAGCAACTCATTATACAAGTTGGCGCCATTCTATGAACAATATCCAGATTTTTTTCGTATTATAGTTGAGATTACTTAATAATATATATTATATAAAAATATTAGGTTCTGTTAGGTTGGATTGGATTAGGTTAGGATAGGTTGGATTAGGTTAGATGGTTGTTATGTGTAAGCTGATAGGAACTGATATTATTCTTTGATCTGTGTCAGAGGTTGAGAAGCCATGTACGAAACCATATTTCCACTTCCTTTTCACCAACCACGACCCCTTCCCTTTCTTGTATACGAAATGGGGGGGCTCCACAGTCCCCATTTTGGAGGAGGGCCCTTTTCTATGTCTTCTTCCCCCTCCCCAAAAACTTGCCCAATATCATATCAAAATCGAACTCATTTTAGTTACAATTTAAAAAAAAATATCTACGAAAGGTGCGTCTCTTCTGTCCCCCCCCCCCTCTTGGGAGGCCCTCTACTACGACCTCTTCCCGCCTCCCCAAAAACTAGGTCAGTGGCGCACCAAATTCAAATTCATTTTGGTGGAGTGAGGCTACAATTTTGAAAATTTCATATCTCTGGAGGGGGGGGGTTCCTTGGTCCCCTTTTTGGAGACTCCCCCCTCCCCTCCGAATTCGATTGGTGGCATTGTAAAGTTTAACCGCTATTACCCCTAATTTTTTACTGTTCCTTTAAACTATAAATATTTCACCCCCCTATTGTAGCCGATCCCTGTATGCTTTTAGGTAAATGGTTAATCTTTAATCCTATTTCCGATTGTCACAAAATAAATGTAATAAAATAATCATATGAACATGAACCATAAAATGTAAAACACTACAATACAATTATTACCTTTTATGGTGAAATTGCTCTTAAACTCGTCATTGTGATGCCTCGTCAAGTGTGTTATTAATCGACTTGTCGAAGCAGATTTTCCACAGCCTCCCCTTGAAACAATCGTTTCACATAAATTGCAAACAGCCTTATTTTTGTCCTCTTTATGGACTTCAAAAAACTTCCAAACTTTGGACATTTTTAGATTAGATCTGTATCAAAGATAGACAACAATTAGCTGTATTTAAAAAAAGAACCAACTTATTATATGGCTATATATTATATAATTCAATGATTGTACTTACACAGAATCACAAAATACAACTACACTATACTGATTGAAAACCGAAAATATGCTGAATTAGGCTAGTTAAATAGTGCAGAGAAAGAGATAGAAAGGACTCGCGATTTTGGGATTCCCTATTTACTGGAAGCCAGTGTACTTTATTAGAATAATAGCACTAAACAAAGCAATGACATTTAATTATAATTCATAATGCGGAACGTAATAAATTAAGGACCTGTGTATACAAAAAAGAAAATAATATAGAGTTTTACACTTTAAATAGATAGAACCTGTAAAATATCGTTAAGCTTCAGGAATTTGAAATATTTCCATATAAATCCTGATGCGGCCGGCATTCCGGTGGTCCAGTCCAGCTACCGGCCGGAAATCCGGTTTCGGCCGGACCTGTCAAATACTCGATCCGGTACATCCCTAATACTAACAAAAAAATGAAGTAATACTCGTAAGTAATAGCCAAAACTGACTTATATGAGTTCTTTACTTAATTCAACTTTGATGGTTTTATGGGAAGAGCAGAACACTTCAATATTGCTAAACTGATTAGCCAGCCTCAGCATTTTGGTAATAGGTGAAAAAAAGCCATAATTGGTTCAATCAAAAGGCAGACAAAAAGTCTCTTTACTTACTCTGCCTATTTACATTAAATCTGATGAGAGGTAACATATCTTAGCAATCTATTTTATTATGTAATAGCTTGTTTAGAAAGCAAGGATCAGAAATAATTCTTCTCTTCTCCAATGTCGATAGGTTGATTAGATTGCAAACCCGGTCATAAGAATATTCTCCCTATCTCAAACGAAGTTTGAAGGCACATATTCTCAAAAATTCATTCTGCACTCACTTGATGATTCAATTATGTACACCATAGTATGGATTCCAAATCAGTGATGCATACTCCCAATGTGATCTAACCAAACAACAGTAGCCTAATCTAAGATTATTACTATTAAAGTCTTTACATGATCTATTTACGAATCCCAACATTTTAAATGACTTTGAGATCTACATGATTTTTAAAATTTAGTTCACAATCAAATAAGACTCCAAGATCGTTAATTACGTCTGTCATTTCAATAACTTCTGTAGCCAAATAGTAATTATTAAGAACAGGTTGCAGGATTTTGTAGAATGATACAGAGTGGCATTTTAATAATATAATATTTATATAATATTTTTTTTCACATCAGCATAATACAAATACAAAATAATATAAAGCTCAGCTGTGAATAAAAAAATACTCCATGAGCGTAAAACACTTGTTTCGAGAACTAATTAAATTAAACAATGTATCACAATGAATATTAAAAAGTTTCAGTCAATGATAGACCTCTATCTCAATGTAAAACACAGTCTTATACAAATAGACAAGCAAAAATACACATTTACATACATAGATACACCTGCACACACACGGAAAGCTAAAAAGTAAAAGTTACTAGTTACACGAGAAAACAACAATAAATACAGATGCACCTCGTTATCAAACAGATAAAAATTAAAATAGGAAAACCAGCACAATTCGACATAAGAAATCTCAAAACACCAAGCCGACGATTTAGCATAGGTACGTAATATTATCTAATGGAATATTCGCTGAAGTTCAATTCTCTTACTTTCAAGTATGTGTTTTTTCAGTTCTTTTTTCAAGTGGTTATTGTTTTTTATTGATTTTATTGTTTCAGGAATAATATTATACAGGAGCAAAGAAAGAGTATGATCTCTGAGCAGCGACCTTAACCATCAGGGGAGTAACGTAATGATATTTTTGACGAGTGTTGTATTGATGGAAGGGAAGTAAAGCTGTATGCTTATTTGCATGATATTTGATACTTGTGCATAGAAAATACAACTGTCTTATATCTAGAATTTGAGTTTCAGTGTACAGAATATCAGAAGAACATCTGCTGCTTCTAGAAAATATTAATTTAAGGAAGCGCCTTTGCATAACTTCGATAGAATGTATGTGAGTATTCAAAGTTCCCCCCACACCGCTATTCCGTAACGAATATGACTTTCTACTAGTGAATAATATGAAGTTTTCAAGTGCTTCAGTGGCAGGATTTCTTTGAGTTTCCTGAATTTATATAAAATAGTTCTCAATTTGTTGACAGTATACTTTATATGTAAATCCCATTTCATATGCATATCAATTATTATTCCTAAATATTTAATTTTTTTTTCGGGGAGGATGTGGAAGGGTGTTTCATTTCTGACTACCAAGTGATCAAATGGAGGCATTCCAACTGAGTTACAACAAAATGGTATATAATGTGTTTTATCTATATTAACCGTTAATAATCTTTTATCCAGCCAACATTTTATCGTAGAAAACTCCCTTTCAACTGTATCCTTCAATGAGTCCCAGTCATCTGCTTTATAGAAGATGGCTGTATCATCTGCAAATCCAATTATATTTCCGTTGTTACTCAATGAGAAAAGTCCGTTCACATATATATTAAACAATGTTGGTCCCAGTATGGAACCTTGAGGTACTCCACAGTCCATCACCCTCTCACTGCCGAGTACATCACCGATTCTCACCGCCTGGCATCTTCCTGTTAAATAACTTTCGAATAGCTTCAATATGTTACCTCGCATTCCAATATCTTCCAGCGACTGAAGAAGAAGGTGATGACTAACAGTGTCGAAGGCTTTGGATAGGTCTATGAGCACACATAAGGATGGTCCAAATTGATAATCTGAAATTAGTTTGTACTTATTGAGAAAACTAACAACCCTCCCTTTAATGATCTTTTCGAATACTTTCGATAGATGGGTAACTAGAGAGATCTGACGATAGTTGGTGATGATGGATGTATCCCCTTTTTTAAACAGTGGTGTAATAATTGATTTTTTAAACTTAGCAGGGTAAACACCTTCCTCCACACATCTATTCAATAAATAAGTCAAGGGTTCTAGAATATAGACTGATATTTGTTTTATGGTTTCTGCCTTCAAGTCATCATAACCTACTGCCTTGTTATTTTTTAATTCTAAAATTATGTTTTTTGTCTCCATAGTGTTAATTGGTTCGAACACAAATGAATTAAGAATAGGTGATCTTTTTATTTTGTAATTTCTATTGTTTTTTATCCAACCAGCAAGAGTTCTACCCACTTCAACAAAGGTTCCATTAAATGCATTCGCAATCTCTGTTTTGTCAGTCAAAATTTTGTTTTCTGTAGGATATTTAATATTATCTATGACGTATTTTTGTTTTTTTGTCCTTGATATTTGTTGAATAACATCCCACAGAGTTTTTGAATTGTTTTGATTTTTTTCTATTAATTGGTTATAGAAGTTGGATTTAGTTTTGTGGATCGGTGAAGTTAACTTGTTTCGATAGCTTTTGTATTCTTTTTTCAGATCATCATTGTGTGGCTGCTTTTGCATAAGACGAAACATCTTATTTTTTTTATTAATTGCATTTAGTAATCCATTCGTAACCCAGGGAGCTATTTTGTTGTTTTTCCTACGAATCTGACGTACCTCTGTGCATGCTTCCAACATATTTGTGATTATATTGATACATTTTTCGGTTGCAGAGTCTGGAGTGGGTACAGTATAGACGTCGCTCCAGGAGATATTGCTGAACATATTGTCCATTTTGTTGATATTTTTACACTTTATTATTTTGTTATTGTGTTCTTGTACCTTATTTTTTTCCGGAATTACAACTTGGAGGATAGTAGTGTGGTGATCAGTAACTGTGGTTTTCAATATAATGGGTAGGATATTTTCGTTCAAATTAGGATCTTTGGATTTAATAAAAATATGGTCTAGGCAGGTTTCACTCCTGCCTTGTACTCTTGTAGGTGCGTTTATTGTCGATACGTACCCAAACTCATTTAGCGTGTTCAGATATTCAATTGTATCCCTGTCATCCGAATTACACAGGTTAATATTGATATCTCCCAAAAACACAGATATATCAGTGTTATCATGAAGGTTCTCAAAAAATTTAAAAAGGTTTTTATTAAACTCTTGAAGGCTGGAGTTTGGTGATCGGTATAAGGCTGTAATGAGAAGTGTGTTCCTCATGTTTACATCAAGGTTGATTTGAAGCGCCTTCAGCTCATC
Organism: Galeruca laticollis; assembly: GCA_963921935.1. Classification (NCBI taxonomy): domain Eukaryota; kingdom Metazoa; phylum Arthropoda; class Insecta; order Coleoptera; family Chrysomelidae; genus Galeruca; species Galeruca laticollis. The sequence continues at coordinate 40,713,104 of OY998182.1, forward strand.
AGAAATCTGTTTTGTTTCGTAACTAAAATTAAAACACGATTTAATATATGCAACTATCCCATCATTCTGGTTATAACGGCTTTCGTTATATATCATATTGTATCCATTTATGCAAAAAATGCTCTGATCGATTACCTCTCTTGTTTCGCTTAGAATTATACAGTCAATATCAGTATTAAAAGTTTGTAACATCACTAAAAATTCATCAAAGTTTTTATAAATGCTACGGATATTCATTTGCAGAACCTTAAAATTAGTGGAGCTCCTATTGATATCAAGGATTTGATTGCATTCTTCGGTGGTATCTATGCTATACGTTTCGACACAATCAATTCTGAAATCCCTTACATACTGATCCATCATATATATACAAAGAAAGATATAAAACATTAAAAAGAGGTTTAGAAAAAAAATGCTGTAGATATGAACACAAATAATTCAGAGCTTACAAAGAAAAAAAAACGTAATTGTTGAACACCCAAACTAAAATGTTAATAAATATGAACAATTACTGACCAATATCTATAGAAACAACCAAAATAATATGAAACTAAAACAGTCATATAATTGTGGTGTCTCACTTCAGATCGGTTAATTCTTGTTAACTGAGCGGGTGCTTGGTTGCCCCTCCAGAGCCTTAACCAGTTTATTAGAAGCAGGAATCCGCGGAGTAACAGTAACTTTTTGCGATTCCGATGGGAACTTCTCTTTATTCTCGACTGTTGGGGTAGATGGTGCAGTGTGCGGTTGGTCTACAGAAGTAGCACCTTTTTCCAAGTCATCAACTCCAAAAGATACTCCATCCACGATAAGTTTATTTCTCCTTATATAATATTCTTTATAGGTACCTTCTTGTTTGGCTAGGTAGAGATGTTTTCTAAGAATTTTGTTCTCGCTCCTTTGTGTCGGTGTGAGATCATGAACAATAGAAATATTTGTCCCCTTCAACCTGCTACAATTCTTCAGAACTTCCCTTTTTTTGATGTTTGAAGCAAACTCAATTTTGATGGGACAATTGTCCGACTTACCTAGTGCAAAATCATTTGTAGCCAGATCCACACCAAGCAAGCCTCTGAAATCCTTGCACAATATTTCTGCTACAACCTCCTCTCTCTTTTTTTTAGTCTAAATACTATAATATTCTTCCTGTTCTGAGCTCTTTTCAGATATTCTAATTCTTCTTTGAGTTCACTATTTTCCTTCTCCAAATTTGCTACACTATTTTTCAAATCTTCAATATTTAGTAGAAGTCTTGCTTCGCTGGCCACAATGCAGTTTTTTTTATTTCAGTACGATTGGTCAGGATCTCTTCACGAATAATTTTAATCGCTTTGTCCAATTCTGTCATTTACTAGGCACAAGCGTAGTGTATGGTACCCTTTAGAACAATTTGGGACCTATTTACGTTTTTTTTGCCGTTATCACTGACAGCAAAATATAAATTTTAATATAAAAAACAGACTTACGTGGAAAGTACGTACGGTCTGTATGTTACAACTGGTGGAAAAATGGCATTCAACACAAGGTAGACACTTTGAAAATTTACTGTCGATTCAAACAACTGATTTTCAACTTAAATCGGAGATGACACACGAATATGTGTGTATTGCTAAAGCTTCACACACACTCCGATACATTAAGATCCATTTTATTAATGAGACGCCAATCATAGAAACTGTTAAGGTCGCTTTGAAGCAGATTAATATCATTTGGTGATTCTATGGCTTTAAAAATTTTAATGTCATCTGACCTACACGACTGAAAACAGTGCCACTCTAACCGCAGCCTTAGTGTCATATTCGTCTCTGTTTATCTGCAGTCACACTCCTTGTGGATAGGACATGTGACATGTACTACTGTTTTAATCTTCCTGTCTTGATAAATGTTGTTTGTTCTATTCTCAAAGTTTTCTAATTATTATAAAAGGTGATATGGACCTTTTTACTTCTAGGGGACACAAGATATTAAATTTACTTCAGTGAAATGATGAGAATTCAAAAAAAAGGTCTGTTCCAACCAACACAAAAACCGTAATATTACGATACAAACCCAGTTGACCTGCTGATTAGTGAATATAATAAGTCTGTGTAATTTACATCAAATTTGCTGTGTTACTGAGATTGTACGGTAATAAAACGGTATTTACTTCGGTTGGAACAAACCTAAAATATAAGTTGAGTTATTTATTATTATAACAAATGAAACTTAGCATTGAAAAAACGTTTTTTTAATTTGAGCCTAATTATTCCACTGTACTAACATTGTAGCAATATAACCAATACTGACAAAAATATTACTAACCAAACAAGTTACTCAGCTGTTAAAGCCAGGCAGAAAAAACAACCTAAATGCTGACTATGATGCACACATTACTGAACCAAATAAAAGATACAATCTAAAAAGTGATGATACCAAATTGGCAAAAACAAACTTTAAACACATACTTGCAACCTTCAAAAGTGCCTTCGGCTTTATTGACAAATGGTTTAATTTTGTATAAACACAAACTTTGGACTCTGAATGATACTGTTTATGATTCATCTGATAAAAGTGTACACTGCATGATGTGGGACGAGTCTAAAGCTGGTAGAGGTGGACAGGAAATTTCATCAGCTATTTTGAAATAGTGTAATTCTTACTTCAAATGTTAACAAAATAACACTTTGGACAGATAATTTGTTGGGCTAAAATAAAAATATTTCCATTAGCCTGCTTTTTCTGCATTATGGAAATATGTCCTAAAGTTCCTTTTAAAAGGACATACTCGTATAGAAGCGGATACCATTTATGCTCTAATTTAGAGAAAACGGAAGAACGTTGACAACCTGACAATCCTCATCCCCTGGGACTGGCAGTAAATTGTGCACCACTGTTCTAGCAACTATCATGTATACAGAATGGAGCAAGATAATTTTAAGCAATTTAATGCACTGTGTAGAGAGGAAATCACCCCATATATACATCGAAAACAAAGTGTTGATAAGGAGAAGTTTCGTATGTTTAACTGTGTCCACATTCAAATGAGACAGGAACACATTGGGATGTTTTACTCTAAATCATCATTTGATAGCAAATTTCAAGCAGTTGACCTCAACAAGAACACAAGAAAAAGTAAAATATTGGATGAGATTAAACAGAAATACAATGAACCTCTGTGAAACTGGAAGAACCATTTCGTCAGAATCAAATCAAATCTATTACGATTTTTAGTACTCATTTTGTACTAATTTGTACAACAAAAAATTATTTTGTACCTTTATCCATTAAAGAAAAAGCTATAGCAGTACCAGCTTTGTGTTAATCTCTAAAAAAACAAATTAGGAATAATTTAAAAAATGAAAATTATTACAGGGAATTGAAAAACTGAATTTGTACCACAAAAAATATTAACGTCAACCCCCTGAAGCAAACCCTGTTTCGATAAATTGAATAGCAAGCCCATTCTTCAATATTTTCAATATTTCTTGAAAAATAAAACACAAAAGTCGATTCTATTAGTACCTGGTAAGTACTAATTTGTACCACAAAAAATATTCAAATAAATTAAAGTCAACCCACTTAAACAACCCCTGCTTCAATAAATTGAATACCAAAACCTCGATTTTTTCAAAATTCCTTGTAAAATGAAATATAAAAGTTGATTTCATTAAAACTGAATTTGTACAACAAAAAATATTAAAGTTAAACAATTTAAACAGCCCCTGCTTTGATAAGTTGTATAGCAAGTCCATTATCCTCCAAAATTTCCTGAAAAACGAAATATTAAAGTAGATTTTATTAGTACTCAATACCACAAAAATTATTTCAAAATATTAAAGCCAACCCACTTGAACAACTCCTGCTTTGATAAATTGAATAGCAATGATTACTGATGTTTATGTATATTATTTTTAGAAAATGTTTTGTTCTGTAATAAACTATATTGTCATTACTTTATGCTTGGTCTATAATTATACCTGTAATAATTAACAAAGCAATAAAACTCTGACAAATAGTGGAAATACTATTTTAAACAGTTAAGCACACTATTGCTACATGATGTCCATAAAACATAGTTCATATCTAGAAGTAAACAATACTATGTCCAAAAAATATGTAATATTTTCGGTAAATTGTCATAAATAAATACTATAATCAATACTTTCAATTACTTATGAAAGCCAATAACAATGTGAGAAATTTTCTTTCAACTGTTTCTAAAAGTAACTAAGAACCAAATTTTGATAGTTGTGGAGAATTGGCTGTCCAGAAGAAATACTAAAATGTGACATGGTGTCCTTTACCTCCGCAATACAGATATAGATGAACAACTCATTCCTTAAAGTCTTCCCAAAGACAAACTTATTTTAGTCCTTTAAGATGGCTTGGTAATTAAAAAGGTTGAAATATTTTATGTTTTCATATATTATAGAAGTTCACCTATGTATCTATTTTGATATTCAAAAGTAATTAACAAGTTATCCTTGGGCAAAGGTTTAAAAAAAATTATAACAATTTTAAATTATAATTGTTCTTAGTATAATTATATAATAGGAAAAATGGAAACTATGTCTATATAAATATTTGCATTTATACAATTAACAATGCCAGATAAAGTCCTATTTTCTATTATAATCTCTGCATATATTTCCAAGGATTTTGCTTTAAATGAAGCACTAATATAGTTATTTAAAAATTATAGTCAAAAGTAGTTCTGAGTAATTTAAACATAACTTATTGATGGTGTCAAATATTGATTATATGACCTATTAAATACATACAATATTCGACTAAATTGAAGATATCATTAGTATCATTTTAATAAATACTTAAACAGATAATTAACTTACAACAAAAATTTTCCTTCACATTGTAAAGTTAATATTATAATGTTAAACAAATATTAAAGATACCCTAATAATTAGTCATACTACTCTTGTATTACTTATTGCTTCCAATGCTTATTTTAATAAAACGTAACTACACTTTTCCTTTTAATGATTAGCTTTAAGAGTGATTCAGAAAGTGAAAGCAGAGATAAGAAATATACAAGTTCATATTACACACTTACCCAAAAATCGGTATAAAATATGCTATCGAAAATAGAATTGCGAGTACTCTGATCAACCATAATCCACAATTTATTTTATGCGTAATTATATGTACTTTGAGAGCTTCATAATTTAAACTTCTATTTGGTCCTGGGGTTGATGAAGTATCACTCATTTTAATTACACTCTATTAAAGTCGTCCACAATTAGAATATTTTTAAACGCAACCTAGCAGATTATTCTGATCTTCAATTAATAGTGAACAATTTCTAAATTAAACACTTATCTACCACATATATTACAATTTCTTAATTGAAGAAATGATGTGTCTGTTATGTTCTTATTAAAATGAAAGATCTAGACAAAACATAGAACAGTGATTTTACGGAAAAAAATGACAGAGCTGTCACACACAGACCGGAATAATGTGTACATCACTCGGAGCTGCATTAATTAACAAACAATATCCTGTAAATGTGCGTTCCATCATGACCGTGTTTTTTCCCGTTTCACTTTATGGTAAGAGCTATAATATCAATAAGACTCTGCAATACTTCTCGAAATATAGAATTATTGCAGCATTGGCGCTGTATCTTCTTGCGGCAGGACTAAATGCGCTGACGGTCATCTTACTTACTTACATGAGAAGGTAAGCTGAAACAAATATTATTCCACGTATTGGATGAGACAACGAAATATTCGGCTTACTCCACTGGATTATACAAAGGCTCAAGGGGCTGAAATGACACCATCATTTAGAACTCAAAATTTTATTCCTATTATGGATCAATTCACTACCTCTTCAAGACTTTCCACATATGAAGCTGTTTTGGATTTCTACATCATTTGGGAAATTTAACTACCAATGAAATTGAAGCTCACTCATTTAAAACTTATTTGAATGTATAACAATGATTTAGATGAGAATTAGTACAATTTGTTTATTTTTTCAATACATTTGAGGTGGATATCGACTTATCAAATTTAAGTAAATAACTTAAAAATGTACCTGCTGCTAAGAGAAAGGAAAGTGCTGGATGAAACGTTTCCAAATAATGAGGTGACACTTCGTAGTTCTGATGCTAACTAACTGCAGTGGGGAGAAATAATTCTCAAAACTCAAGTTAATTAAAAATCGACTTCGCTCTATGATGGGTCAAGAGCGTTTGAATAATCTCTCTCTATAGTAAGCATTGAACAGGATGCCTTAAAACAACTAGATATTTCCGACATAATCAATGAATTTTCAATGAGAAAATTTAGAAAAGTGCCACGACTTTAATCACACAATTTTACTAAAATAAATAAATTAACCTACTAATCTTCTTTCACCTATTTTTTACTATATGTTCGAGCAAATAACTAATATTTATTTTGTATTACATATTTTTACAAGCATAATATGTATTTATAAAAGTGAAGTGCAATTTTTCGTTTTTTTTTCGAATGGTAGAAAGTAGGGCCCACAAACGAAGTCTGCCCGGAGGCCTCCAGCACAGAACTAAATCCGGCCCTGGGGGAGCATAGAGCAGCGCAAGCGGGATGATAAGTGTCGTGTTTAGGTACATTCAATCCCATCCTAGTGCACTTTTCTATTATATACACTGTATTCTGTGCTTACAGTACTCAATTCGGCACAGCGGCTGAATTGAATAGGGCAATAAATGGATTATGGAGCGTTGATGTAATCATTACAAATGGCTATTGAAAAAATGAAGCAGGTTTTTAAAGATTATGTTACAATTTGTAAATTTTAAAAACAAGCAATTTTTCATTTTAGTTAAATAACTATTATTGCATCGTAATAATGGTGGAAAAGCTGAAGGAATATTTTGAGCGCCGTGAACGCGCGTAATGGAGCACACCCTTTGTAGTAAGTTACAACCATAGACAGAACGTTACCTTATAAAAGTGACCACTCTCTAGAAGTTAAGCTTAATATTCACTTAGGCGAAATTCGCGTTTTTTGATATATTGTGTCAAATCCAGACTGTTGTCGCACATTCGCGTATTTCATCCATACTCACAAATGCGAAATTCACCAACGCGAAAGTGCGGATAAATCGCAATAAAGTTGAAATGATTTTAACTATTTTGCGATTTTGTGTCATTACTGTCATTTATAGTATCATTTTTTGATGGTTTGTGCATATCATAAATTTATTCTTGAAAGATATTAGGTTTGTGTACCTACTACACTATAATATCTTTGTAAATGATTGTTGTAATGACAAGCATCCATGACTGTTTTCTTTTTATAAAAATTGCTCAAACACAAACAAATAACAAAGAATACACCAAACAACAAGAAGCGAAACTTGTGCTATTTTAGAATTCATTTTCTAAGTGCGCATGTCTGAGTGAGAGTCAGTTATCTGTCAATGTCATGTGATTTTATTCATTTATTGTTTACATGTTTACATTGTTTAGCAAAGAATATTCTTTGTTGTACGGTTTTCCCTTATTTACAATATAATAATATATATTTTGTTTGTGTTTTTAATTGTTTAAAAAACTATTATATTAGTTATGGCGCCAAGAACTTGTGCAGTTCGTGGGTGTCATTCAAGAGATGGAGACGGAACAACTATGTTTAGATTTCCTAAAGATCCTGTAAGGTAAGAGGAATTGTTTCTATATGCAATAAATTATAAATATATATTTCTTTTTTTAAATATGTTATTCTTCCATTGCACCTATACATTGTAAGTTGCGCGAATCTATGTTTTGAGTGTTAACATTCCTCTTTCTCTGTGTCTTTGATAACATAAATAATAATAACACAATCAAGGAATACACTACAATAAGCGTCACTGCTGATGAGTTCAGCTTGAATATGTTGAATAATAATACACAATAATCAATATAAATTGGTAGTAGTTTATTTCTTTTATACACATATGATAAATAAAAATATAAATATACTTACTTAGCTTTATTTACATTTTAGAGCACAGTTATGGTTGGATGCATGTAACCGTGGAGATTTGTTTGAAAAAACCCTAGACTCTTTACATAACAATTATAAGTTATGTCAACTCCACTTTGAGGATAAATTTATTTCCAAAAGGGGACGTAAAAAGTACCTATGTCTTCAAGCTGTGCCTACAATATTTCCATGGTTAAAACGCAAGGGCCATGTTTTATTGAGCGATCCACCAACAAAAATAGCTATTCAGTCTGGTAAATATTAAATTTAAGTAAATATTACAATCAGTTGTTATTGATACTTATTTTTGCCACCTTAGTGCAGAATTAATTATAACTTTTCAACAGGATTCATTAATACCTTATTGGCATTTTGTTTATTTGTTTATTACAATTATTTTAATAATTACAGATACCATGCCGTTTGAGCAAGTGGGACATTCATCTCAAGCCGCCAAAAGACATATTGGTGATGCTTCTCCATCTCTTGGTAAGTATAATCATCATTTAGATACAACTCTTGTAGATAATATGCATCAAAATAGATGGCTTTCTTATAATTAGATTGCGTTTAGCCTATCTGTGAATCGCCATATGCTTTGTATTTAAACAGCTGTATAGAATTGCAATGTTATGTATTCTTTAGAGTGTAGAGTGACAAATCTAAGAATGCTTGACATTTTTTGAACTGGTTATTTGAAATTGATGTTTATTACAATTATTTTTATAATTACAGATACCATGTCGTTTGAGCAAGTGGGACATTCGTCTCAAGCCACAACAAGACATATTGGTGATGCTTCTATATCTCTTGGTAAATATAATCATCGTTTAGATACAACTCTTGTAGATAATATGCATCAAAATAGATGGCTTTCTTATAATTAGATTGCGTTTAGCCTATCGGTGAATCGCCATATGCTTTGTATTTAAACAGCTGTATAGAATTGCAATGTTATGTATTCTTTAGAGTGTAGAGTGACAAATCTAAGAATGCTTGACATTTTTTGAACTGGTTATTTGAAATTGATGTTTATTACAATTATTTTTATAATTACAGATACCATGTCGTTTGAGCAAGTGGGACATTCGTCTCAAGCCACAACAAGACATATTGGTGATGCTTCTATATCTCTTGGTAAATATAATCATCGTTTAGATACAACTCTTGTAGATAATATGCATCAAAATAGATGGCTTTCTTATAATTAGATTGCGTTTAGCCTATCGGTGAATCGCCATATGCTTTGTATTTAAACAGCTGTATAGAATTGCAATGTTATGTATTCTTTAGAGTGTAGAGTGACAAATCTAAGAATGCTTGACATTTTTTGAACTGGTTATTTGAAATTGATGTTTATTACAATTATTTTTATAATTACAGATACCATGTCGTTTGAGCAAGTGGGACATTCGTCTCAAGCCACAACAAGACATATTGGTGATGCTTCTTTATCTCTTGGTAAATATAATCATCGTTTAGATACAACTCTTGTAGATAATATGCATCAAAATAGATGGCTTTCTTATAATTAGATTGCGTTTAGCCTATCGGTGAATCGCCATATGCTTTGTATTTAAACAGCTGTATAGAATTGCAATGTTATGTATTCTTTAGAGTGTAGAGTGACAAATCTAAGAATGCTTGACATTTTTTGAACTGGTTATTTGGAATTGCTGTTTATTACAATTATTTTTATAATTACAGATACCATGCCGTTTGAGCAAGTGGGACATTCATCTCAAGCCGCCAAAAGACATATTGGTGATGCTTCTCCATCTCTTGGTAAGTATAATCATCATTTAGATACAACTCTTGTAGATAATATGCATCAAAATAGATGGCTTTCTTATAATTAGATTGCGTTTAGCCTATCTGTGAATCGCCATATGCTTTGTATTTAAACAGCTGTATAGAATTGCAATGTTATGTATTCTTTAGAGTGTAGAGTGACAAATCTAAGAATGCTTGACATTTTTTGAACTGGTTATTTGAAATTGCTGTTTATTACAATTATTTTTATAATTACAGATACCATGTCGTTTGAGCAAGTGGGACATTCGTCTCAAGCCACAACAAGACATATTGGTGATGCTTCTTTATCTCTTGGTAAATATAATCACCGTTTAGATACAACTCTTGTAGATAATATGCATCAAAATAGATGACTTTCTTATAATTAGATTGCATTTAGCCTAACTGTTTTGTTTTTCTTATACAATAGTCTTTTTTATGGTTTTGCTAAAATGGAAAAATATTCGGTTATTCATTCAAAGTTCACTTGCTATCAATGTAAGAAAATGTTCCTGCTGGTCTTCAGAAAATAGATACTGGAAAATGTGATGGATGAATAAAACAACACATAGTCTATAATAAAGCCTTCCTCTATTTTACTTTTTTGTTTCAGATAATAGTTCTTCCAAAATTCTTACTGAGATGGAGGAACCCATACATTTACAATATCCTTCAGCTTCAACTCAAACACCACAAAGCATGACCTTTGGCACACCACGAAAGGAAAAGTTAAGGTTTAAATTGAAAACAATAAAGAAGAAGTTATTCAAGAAAACATGTAATGTGGAGGCAACACCAAAATATAGCCCTAAACTCTTTAGAGATATGTGTGATCATTTTTTGACCAAACCATTGGCAGACATTGTCAAAACCCAAATTAATTTGAAAAACAGAAAATCACTTGGTAGACGTTATTCTGATGAATTAAAGAAGATTGCCCTCACTTTGTATTTTTTAGGACCTAGAGCATACAAATTTCTTAGAAAAATAATAAGTCTACCAACTCCAAGAACTTTGCAAAACATGACCAAGGGTTTAGTTTCTCAAGCAGGTTTAAGTAATGAAGAAGTTTTTCAAGCAATAAAAATAAAAACAAACACAATGTTACCACAAGACAAACATTGTAGTATAATTATTGATGAGATGTCTTTAAAATCTTTTTTGTACTTTGATACTGGAAAAGATGAGATAATTGGTTTATGTGATTTTGGAACCGGAACAAAGGAAAGCTTGGTGGCAAAACATGCTTTGGTCATTATGGTAAGAGGACTGTATACTAATTGGAAATTACCAATTTCGTACTTTTTTGTTGATTCTGAATTTGAGGCCGAAAAGTTACTACCTGTCGTAACAAAATGCATATGCAAATTGTTTGACTGTGGTTTGATTGTGGATTGTTTAGTAAGTGACATGGGATCTAATTTTGTTAAACTAAGCAAACTTCTTGGAGTTTCTAAAAATAATCCAGAATTTCAAATAAATAATAAAAATATTGTATACATATTTGATCCTTGTCACTTGATTAAAGCATTTAGAAATAATTTAATAAACAATGTTTTTTCTTTTGATGATAAGAAAACGTCCTGGACATTTGTAAAATCTTTTTATGAATATGACAAAAAACAGTTTTTCAGATGTGCACCAAAACTTACAAACTCTCATATATATCCAACAAGTTTTGAAAAAATGCGTGTTAAACTTGCAACTCAGGTATTAAGCAATACCGTGGCAAGTTCAATGAATACATATATAAGTTTAGGAATACTTCCTACAAGTGCCATAGGGACCATAGAATTTATTGAAAAGTTTGATAAGCTTTTTGACATGCTCAATTCTGTGGACATAAGAAATTCCAATCCTTACAAAAATGTTTTTGAAGGCACAGATTTTCAATTAAAATATTTGGATGAAATGGTGGAATTTATTACAAAATTTAAGATATTTGATAAAAAAGATGTGGATGTTACCGCCAGATCGAAGTGCAGAAATTGTTGTATTATAACAATAAATTCTTTAAAGATTCTTTGGAGTCGACTTTCCTCGAACGATTTTAAATATCTACGCTGTAGAAGAATCAATCAGGATTGTCTTGAAAGTTTCTTTGGTTCTATCAGGCAACAAGGTGGTAATTCTATAAATCCAACTCCCATACAATTTCAAAGAGCTTTTAAAAAATTATTTTGCCAAGCATACCTTCATTCAAATAATATGAATTGCATTAATGACATGGATCAATTATTATTAAATCTAAGATCTATTCAATCAAGTAGGAAACAATCACAAAAACCAATACCTGAAATTTCATTAAAAGCAATATCTCTTCCAGATACAGATTACCGCCAACAACCAGCAATTATACAGAATTCTTTTAATTATGTATGTGGCTATTTGATTAAAAAATGTATTAATGTTCATAGTTGCAATACCTGCATTCAGTATTCTCGTGAAGTAAGAGATTTAGACATTGGTCATTTGTTAACATATTTTAAGGCATACAACAATGATTTTGGTACTTTTGGAAGTTTGAGAGCTCCAAGTGAAACATTTGTGGAATATATATATAAGTTAGAAAAATTGTTTACTTCATCTTTCGAAAATATTTTGACAGGTCAACATATTTCACAAAATATATATTCAAATATGAAAAAAATTGAATTTCATCATCCATGTGGTTCATTCCCCCTGGAATATGTTATTAAATTATTCATTAGGTTGAAAATATTTTATTCTCTGAAATATTGCAACAACAATTTGGTTAGGTTAGGTTGGTTGGTGTATTCTTTGCAAATAATAATAAAAATGCTAGGTTATGTTATTTCTCTTCTTCTTCTTCTCTTAGATTTTTGGCCTCCACCTTGACAGTACTTGGCCAGAACAGGTTTTCGCTTTGTATTTTACGTTACAAAGCTGTATCTTGTTTCTACAGGAGATCTTTACTTTGCTTTCCTTTCGTAACCACTAGGCTAGACATGTTAAAAAGAGACAGAACAACAGAGGTTAAAAAACTTTTCTCGCTTAGGGGCAACAGCCAAGCATTTCACATTCCCGAAAAGTTGCCTCGGATTTGATAGTAATAGAAAGAAGGATTGGTTATGTCATATTCGATTAAATTTCAATTTTAATAAATTTCATGAGGAGCTCTATACTTTTATAATTAAATTCGTATAATATAGAGGGCAATGATATAGGTGTCGGTATTTTTAGTTTAATGAGTTCTACGTACAAATCAAAATTTGGTACTCGATTTATCGGACAGCCAAAGAAGGTGTGATGCAAATCACTTAGTTCTCTTGATTTGTGACAAACGATACTTGTAAAAATCGCAGAATAGTTAAAATTTCCCGCCGCGAATATTTTTAAATCTGGATTTGACACATTATGTCAAAAAAACGCGAATTTCGCCTAAGTGAGTATTAAGCTTAACTGTGCGTCCAATACCTGTCTCTTTTCTGCAAGCCTGTAATAACAACAATAACAAAGGCCATTGACGTGGACTAAATTAGAATACCATAGACAAATAATAATATAATAATATGTTTATTTCTCTATGTAGAATACTAGAAAGAGATAACTGGTCGCACATTCACTTTTGTCTCTATACAGTTTGATTATAATAACCTTTTATTGTTTATCTCCCTGAGCACTTGAGTCATCGAGATACACTATAATTAATTATAGTGATAGTGTATCTCGATGATTAGAGCAGATGCAGAGAACTCATAAAAACTTCTTTCGAAAAGAAAAAGATAATAACCTATAATCAATTTTTCTTTAATATAAAATTTGTCATCAAAAATATACGTTAATTAATTTGATAAGATAAGAGAGAAAGTTATTGACTTCAGTACTTTAATTAACCCCTACCATGAATTTTAAGAAAGTAAACATGCTTAATTTATACATTTCACTCTTCACTGCTTTTAACCTCCTTATACTCAACAGAAAAGTGAAAGTTTCTATGATATTCTAACAGTGTTAATATATTGATTGTGAAACAAATGCAGAAATTATTATTAAAATATAAATATTAAAAATGATATTCATAATTGGGTGTTCAATTATAATTCTTCTAACAGTTGTGGCTATTGTGAGATCGAAAAAACCATTCAAAACTTTATGTAAAGAAGCTAAATATGAATTGGTGTACAATTATATTGGATCTCGGGCCATTTTTCAGGATATAATTATGAGAGGCAGTAATAAAATAGGTATAAATACATTTATTAACTTACAAAAAATTAGTTTTCATTTTCAAGATGTTATTATCGTAAAAATTGAATAGTTTGTCCTACATACGAAATATTATGTAGTCGAATGATTGTTTTTTTAGAATTGTCTTTAAAGTCCGGAAAAAATGCTGTTATTACTGGAGGAACTAGGGGGATTGGTCTAGAGGTGATTAGGATGTTGTTGAAGAGTGATATTAATATTATTATTGGTAAGATTCCACTTTTTAATAAAACGAACAGTTTTATCATATATATATATGTATATCCACTTTCCAAATAAGTTATATATACATTTATAATGGAACAACTTTTATAACTCCTAGCTTTCAATATTTATCATTACTAAAGTGACTATACGTCTCATTTTTGTGGCTATCCCATTGTCCCCAGCGAGCCCGTTGGGGCATGATAAAGTTATGATTTACAACAGTTATTAAAATTTTATTTTTTTACTTGCAAAATTCGATATGAGCATTGTCGAGAGGTTAAATATTACTGTTTCGAACAATGTTATTACGAAAAGGTTTTAGACGAGCTTAATTTAACCAAAAACTTGTAGCTTTTGCGGAGGCAAAGCAAACTGCAATTTTGGTGGTCATTGGAAAGGATGAGCCAACAATGTTCAGCAAATTAAAGTCAACCCTAAATGTATCATTAATTGGCATTGGATGTTGACACACTTGAAGATTTTTGTGCAGATGTTGAGATTGAATACCAAAAACTGTTAAGTGGCTGGTACTGATGCCTGCCGTCGAACGTGTTTTGAAAATGTACCAGGCTCTAAAACATTATTTTTTGAGCACTGGAAAATGTCCAACTGTATTCAAAACTTTTTTCCAAAATCCTAGTTCAGAATTGTGGCTATATTTTATCCAACCTCAAGCATTTACCACCCATAAAGTTATTTTGCAGATTGACGGTAAAACAAATTCAGCTATTGAAGTTGCAGAATTTAATCTTAAAACAAAACACAAAATTCCTATCTGTGACTGTATGCAACTTAATGGCTCTGCCGACTCTCAATGTATATATTGAAGAAGGCTTTGTGAAGACTACTGCTACAAATTTGTATAAACTTGTCACAGGTTTTTATACCAATGGACGTCCTTTTTTGAAGACTTCAACAAGTTTCAACAGGTCAACTTGCCTATGGTTCCAACATGGGAAGATGCTTAAAAAATTATACCAATATTAATAAATTCACATTATGTTGAACTGCAGTGAGATACCAAGATGAATTAGCACTTTTAACAAATTATGTTACACTAGACCAGTGGTCGCCAACTTCCCAATGTGTTGAGCTACTTTGTTAATTTTGGAATAAACAGCGAGCTACCCACACGGAATCCACGTAACGCAATGTAAATGAAATAATCCACAGTTAATTTATCATTATATGTATTTATTTTACTATTTAACTGGTAATGCATAATACATAGGTATTAATAATAAACTAATAAAAAAATAACTAATTTTACTAGTACGTACTTGTTCATAGCTACGTTCCTACCTACCAAATGAAGGTGTTTGAAAAATAAACACAAACTTTTATCCAGCCACAACGGCATGTCACGTTAGATTTAAAAATAGTTAATAATAACAACAAAAAAGTAACACACTATCATGAACATAAACATTGAAAAATAAAAAAGCACGCTCAATGAAAAGGCTGACACTCAGACTCATCGATAATTTTTTTAATGTTTGCAGTATAATTTGATACAGCCATTCGAATACAATTATCCAAATGTTCATCTGTAAGTCGATTGCGATATTTGTTCTTAATAAACTTCATATTGGAAAAAGAAGATTCACACAAATAGGTTGAACTGAATAAAGCTTTCACTTTCAAGGCAACACTGCATAGAACTGAATATTTGTCTTTACTTACAATAGGCCAGATACATTTGGTACTTGAGACTAACGATTTTAAGGCTAAATCATTTTGAAACTCAATTACTTCCATTCCTGTTGCAGCGATGTCTTCGCCAAAGATCTGCATAACACAAGTTGCAAACAGATATCAATTTCCATAAAGGGTGAAACAACAAACTGCGCTACTAAAGCCATTTCGTTGAAATCCTTAAAACGATTATTGAAGTTATTCTTCAGGGTAGAAACTATTTCTACATGATATTTGCTGTCATAGGGTTCAAATTCAAATTCATTTATTCATCATTCAAATCACAATAAAGTAATTTATAAGACTAGTCAAATATTTAAAGTTTACAAGAAAAAGAACAAAATATTAAAATTACAATTACAACAGAAGTTAAAACTAGATAATTACAATACAATTCAAATACAAATAAAACAAAATAAAATGCCAATTGGGATGATTTCTATTCACTACAATCCAAAAATTCCTGAACAGAATAAAATGCTTTTTCACATAGATATTTCTGTGTTTCTTTCTTAAACCGATGTGGGCTTGTTTTAATATTAACAATGCATTTTATTTTGTTGAAACACTTAATACCCATATAGAAAGGAGAATTCTGACCGACTCCCAGTCTAGAATACGGTAAGTGAAAATCATCAACCGCTCGAGTATCATGTGAGTGAATATCAAAATTATGCTGCAGTGAATTTCCATTAGTATATATAAAGTTTATTAGTTGGAATACATACAAGCAGGGTAAAGTAAGTATTTTAAAGGATTTAAAGATATTTCTACATGACTCAAGCGGAGATATCCCCGCCACATTCCTTATAGCTTTCTTTTGCATAATAAATGCTTTCTGAAAATGAGCAGATGAGCCCCAGAATAACAACCCATACTGTAGCGTTGATTGTACAAGCCCGTAATAAACAAGTTTAAGAATACCCTCAGACACAGTTTCTCTTAATCTCCGTATTAAAAAACACAAAGAAGTAATTTTTCCACATACATAGTCAATATGCTTTTCCCAAGTAAGCTTACAATCAACAATCAAACCAAGAAACTTAATTTCGTTTGTACTTTTTATAGATTTTCCATTCACTTTTATCAATAAATCATAATCAACACTAACATTTTTAGGAAAAAATTGCATAAATAATGTCTTACTTGAATTAAGAATAAGACCATTACTATCACAGTAATTACTAAAATTTTGGGAGACGCAATTACATTCACTCACCAAATTTTCGAGATTTAAATGGCTTAACACAATATATTAGTATCATCTGCGTACAGGACAGTACGTCCAAGACTAAGACAGCACTCATCGGCAACATTGTTCACAAATATAATAAAAAACAAAGGACCCAGAATAGAACCTTGAGGCACTCCAAGGCTATTCTCCCTTTTATAAGATTTAGTACCATTTATCTGGACCGTTTGCTCTCTGCCCTTAAGATAGGATGCTGCCCAATCCAAAGCAACCCCTCGTATTCCACTTGCAAACAATCTGTCTAATAGAAGTTTGTGGTTTATCGTATCGAAAGCTCGACTTAAATCATAGAACAAACCCACAGAATGTTCCTTTCCATTGAGAGCAGAATAAACAAATTCAAGACAGTCCAGAATAGCTGTGTTCGTAGACTTGCCCGGACGAAATCCATTCTGACTCTTATTTAGTATCCCATTGCGTTCCAGGAATTCTATCAAACGTACCGAGTAACAAATATCAAATATCTTCGACATTTGACTCTGAACACAAACTGACCTATAGTTCTCCATTTCACTCCTTGACCCCTTATTTTTAAATACTGGGATACACTTTGATATTTTAATAGAATCTGGAAATTGCCCACTTATGAAAGATTCATTGATAAGGTATGCAAGAGGATAACATACTATGTCCCTTACTCTCCCTAAGGCTCTACCATGAATTTCATCTAAACCTGCAGCTGGTTTTTGTGTTGTCTTATGCAACAAGTCCCTGACTTCATCAGGTGTGACACAACTAAGAAAGATACTAGAAGGTCCAAAATTCGTATGAGAGCCCTTATCAGGTTTAGGCAATGGGCATATATCTGAAATATGTAAAAAGAAATCATTAAATTTATTACATTTTTCTGATGGATCAGTAATAACGTCTCCCATTGTTCCATTTATGCTAGTAGGCATTCCGACATTTTTCCCATTTCTACTCTCATTAACAATTTTCCAGCTTTCCTTGCATAAGTTTGCTGCATTCGCCAATCGATTGGAGTTTTGTTGCCTTTTAAATTTTGCAACTGAATTTTTATACTGTTTTAATAAATCATTATACTTTTGAGTGTATATTGGGCATTTGAGCCTTCTTTCAATAGGTTTCATCTCACATAAAAGACTATGCAAATCTTTCAGTTGAGGTGAATACCATCTTTTGCTATCCTCTTTGACTTTCCTTACTTTATAAGGAAAATTGCAATTGTAATGATAAAGGAAAGTTTCATAAAATGCAGCAAACTTACCCTGAAAACCCGAAACTGCATACACATCCTGCCACTGTTCTCTACATAAAGTGCTATAAAAATTATCCAAATTCACACTGCTGAGATTCCTTCTACAAATAAGTTCATCAGTATTCCCCCTCGTATCACTTCCAGAACTAAATTCACATAGTTGATACATGTGATCAGAATAGAACACTGATTTTACCCCTATAACCTCACACTGAGAGTGATTAGAAAATATATTATCAATACAGGTGGAACTCAATCGACTTACTCTAGTTGGTTGAGATATATGTGGATATATATCATATTCTGAAAGAAGATTCAACAAATCTGTTTTTGAAGTACTATTCTGGAGAAAATTAATATTTACATCACCACATATTATAAAATTACCACCATTACAATACAAATCAAAAAGAAAAACACCCAATTGTTTAATAAACTCTTTAACACAGCTTTCTGGAGTTCTATATACAGAAACTACGTACAAATTATATCTTTCTTTACAATTTTTATTATTTTTATTTTTTAATACAGCCACGCATGCCTCAAAAACCCTCTCAATACATTTCTTGTAGCATATTGTAGTCATATTCAATGCTGTTCGCGCAAACACACATACACCCCCACGATTTTTGATTCTACAAAACTGTGCACACAGTGTATAGTCCTTCAAATTTATCATGTTTAGTTCTTCTCTTCTGCACCAGTGTTCTACAATCGAAACAATGTCTACATTGTTTTCAACAAGTGTAAGGCTCAACGAGTCTGTCTTGCCTGATATACCAGCAATATTCAGATTCATTACCCTCTGTTTATCATTATTCCTGTTTTGTGGACCAATGGGTGGATCACTAGGTATTCTTAAAGCCACTACTGAATTTGTGATGTTTTCATTATACAAGGATCCGCTATTTACTGTGTCTGCAGCGGCATCCTTTTTTTCATAAAAAACTTTGATACCAAAGCTCCTTGTGGCCAAATATCACGTCTCCATGCTTGTTTAAAACTATTTTGATTGATGGTCACTTTAAAAGAAGCGTACAGCTCTGGATGCTTCGATGTATGTTGCTCACAGACCACCTCTGGAAATTGCTTAATTAGCAGACTCTGTAAGGTTTCTGGTTTTGTATTTGGGTTCAAACGAGTTACGTGCAAGGATACCATCTTAGGAACAGTCTGAATCTGTTCAGCACATTCACTATTTCCACCCACTACGAAACGTTTGTTACGGCGTTTAGGTAACTGCCATTTATCTTCATTATCTCCAGTCTCTGGATCACCTAAATTCTGCAATTCAGCGAATTTATTTATAGTCTGTGCCCGATGAACAGCAAATGCCGCATGATGTTTTTCAATAGCTTGATTTTTTTCAGCTTTGTTGAATTCACTTCCAGGCTCGCTTCCTAAGTCATGGCGACCCTGAGCTTCACTGTTACCATTTACAGTGGCAACCACAGCAGAAGTCAAACGTTTTGGGACAACCATGTTTCCATCAGAAACACCTGTTGTCAAGGACTTTGATGCATGTGAGCTATGATATAAACCTGATTTTTGTCTGGGTTTTGTTGACGAACCAGAAGAATTCTCAGGTTTTTTAATTTTTTCTTGATCTGTGATTTGCGTTGTTAAAAATACGATTTTTTCTTTTAGAAGTAAGCAATTCTCATTCAAAATTTCATTTTTTGCCTGCATTTCATTGACAAGGTCTCGTAATAATAAATTTTCAGCAATCAAAACATCGCTGTTTTTTGAGGTTATATCTAGGTTAGAATCATTATTTACCAATTCATGGCGACAAATTGCATTTTTTTGCTGTGCTGCTTGGGTCATACAAGCTGGGTGAAACACATTATTACACTTAAAACACTTCACTAACGAAATAACAACTTTTTTACAGTGGAAACACGAATTTTTTGTCTCCGAATCGGACGACGATGCGTGATGATTCGCCATCTTGAAACTAGTCAAATGGTTCTAATGGGTTTTGAGATATTTTTTCTGAAAAAATAGGAAAATGCTTGGCATCTTTGTTATTAGGTTTTGCTCCCAAAACTCCAGCTTTTTGATAAACGCTTTTACATCAGAAATCATTTCCTCTAGTTCTTTGTCTCTCCCCTGATGCTGCAAATTAAGTTCGTTTAATTTCTTTGTAATGTCCACGAGAAAACCAAAATCTCTAAGCCAGATTGAATTTTCTAGTTCCGGAGTCGGTTCATCGTGTTGTTTGAAAAATTGAACTATGCCAGGTAGGACATCATTAAAACGTTTCAGCACCCATCCTCTACTTAAACATCGGACTTCAGAGTGAAGGAGTAGGTCCCCATATTGAGTCAACTTCATCGGCCAAGGTTTTGAATAATCTTCTTTGTAACGCTTGAGCTCTAATCTTGTTCACAATTTTTACCACCAGTTTCATAACGTTGTTTAGTTTCAGGAAATTTCCACATAATGCAGTGGTAACAGAGAAATTGCGGAAAAGTTTCATCTTTACGACAACGCCACCAGACCCTTAACACAACCCACTATAGGTGGAGCGCCATCGGTTGTCAAGCCTACCATTTTCGATATTGGAATTTTCTCGGAAGAAATAATATTTTTTAAATGGGAAAACAACTCCTGTCCAGTAGTGTGTCCTTTCAGTGGAATAAACTTCAAAAGATCTTCTTTAATCGTAAAATCACTAAAAACCATCCTGACGAACACGGCCATCTGGGCAGTGTCAACGACATCTGTTGATTCATCCAGTTGAAGTGAAAAATAAACACAGTTATCTAAGTCAGTTCTTAACTGTAAAAAAATATCATTGCTCATTACTTCTACACGTCTCATCACTGTATTAACAGAAAGTTGCATAGCTTTTATAGCTGAAACTATCTCGTCTTTATTTCTAAAGTTGGCAAATAACGAATCAGCAGCTTCTAAAAACACCTGTTTTATCATTTCCCCGTCTTCATAAGGTTTCTTTTTTTGTGCAATTATCTGGGACACACGGTACGATGCTTCAGTTGCAGCCTTATTTTTGTGGACTGTTCTTAAAAATATTGATTGTTGTCCAATTAACTGCTTTTTTAACTATTTCAGTTTCTCCTTTCTGGCGGCAGAATGTAGTGGGAATGATTTTTCAAAATTAGAATGTTCAGTTTTATGATGTCTCTCAATATTTCCTTTTTTAGCAACGGAGACCGAAGTATTACATAACAAACACACATTTTTTTCTTTAACTTCTCTAAAAAAGTATTGTTCTTCCCATTCCGAATGAAAGTGGTATGTCTTTACCTTCTTACAACTGCTTGTCATAATATTATTTTTTGTTGTTCTCTACTAACCCAACCGCTGGACGTTGGTTACGCGTTCAGTTTTAAAGTAAGCGCAATGTCGCCGCGCCGTGCGTATTTATCCCGTTCAAAGCAATCCTGATCGTTCTCGAACACTAACGCGCTGGTCCGGCTGGTCGGTTCTAGCCGATTCTAGCTTGATGGCGTCAGCGGCAGATCGCTCACCGCAACGTTGCCGCTGTTTATATTTAATATTATGACAATTAGATTTTTGTGTGGAATTTTCGGAAGCTTCTCTGATTTTTGCAGTTTGTATTTTTTAAATTAAAATCGTTGTGAGAGCTACCAGAATTGCCTCCGCGAGCTACCGGTATCTCGCGATCGACAGGTTGGCGACCACTGCACTGGACAGTGTTTCAGAATGGAATAACTTAAGTATAACCATGAAAAATAATTGAATAGAAATATTTAATCATTTTAAAACAATAATTTAAGTCATCAACATTTTTGTAAAAATGTGGAATATGCTACATGGTAAAAATGCCTGTACTGAGAGAATATTCAGTATAATGAATAAGATATGGTAACGGGACTCCTCACTGGATACTGCACTTTGAGATATCACCTGAAAAAATGGGCAAATCAGAGAGTGAATGTTGTCGATACTGTGAGAACAATGCTGAAACTGCAGAACATTTTCTTTGTGAACGTCCAGCACTTTTCAATAAAAGGGTGAAGTTCCTAGGAGGGGTTTTCCTAACGCCCTCTGATATCAGGAACTTAGCTCCCAGGATACTGATAAACTTCGTACGAGCTCTCGGAATTCCGGGCCGCGGATATATTTAGGGTCATGCGCAAAAGATCTTATAAGTCGAATTGTTTGATTGTTAGGACCCTGCTTACAATCTACAAAATATCGACATGATCATCATATTAATATAATAAAGTTTTTATTTCTATTCGCCAATTTCTGCCAAAAATATAACAAATTGTTACTTTTGTTACCTATTTAAGTATTTAAGATTATAAAATGATGAATGCGCAATTGTTCCGTGTTTCTCAAACAAATATGGTCACTTATCATTACCGTTTATTTTAGGTTGTAGGAATGTGAAACAAGGTGAGCTGTTACTTCAAAATTTCCGAAATGATGGTATTAAAACTGGAAATATAGACGTGATCAATCTAGATATAAGTGTTATGGATTCGGTGAAGAATTTTGCTAGGATTGTTAAAGAAAAGTACTCCGCTATAAATTATTTGATAAATAATGGTATGTAACTAATCCGTCTTCAAATTACAGTCGAACCTCGATAAGTCGAAAAGCTCCCAAACTCGAAAAAATGTTGTGCTCCCTTTCCTTCAGGCCCCTAAACCTCCATTGCTCGAAAACTGACCCCACTATAAGTCTAACATAATTCGTGAGTCCTTACAAGTAAATTCGGAACATATTTTCTCTCTTTAACTCAAAAAAGTAAATTCAACCTCTACATCTCGAATATAGCAAATGTTTGATTATACAACTTTTAAACTTGATTATTTGAAATGAATTACCGCTATAGCTCCAAGAAAAATAAGATACATACTGACTAGGAATATGCCGATAATGTAAAAGTAGGTAGAGTTATATATAGATAGATAGATATTTATTTCGTACTAGTGACAAGATGCATTTTTAGAAAAAAAAATATATACATTGTATGGTACATGTTAAAAGTTCTCTGTAAAAACGAAATATAAGGTATACTTAAATTTAAAAAAACAGTTAAAATCTACAATGTTAAACGTTCTCACTTGTTGTACAATGTTAATATGCGCCATACTATATTTAAAATATTTAAAAAACAGATCAAAAGCAAAAAACAAATGTGTAACACACAAACAATTATAAAAACATATGCGTGGAACACTGAATCACAAATCCAAAAATGTATTGCTATTTATATTGTCTATACTATATGGTTCTGCAGACACAAGACATTTCCTTATAGTCCTCCTACATCTATGTATGTAAGTAATATCCCGTAGTTCTGTAACCCTGAGGGTCGTTAAGGACGTATTTACGTTATTTACGGATTACTGACGAAAGTAAATTTGAGGGAGATTTCACCCCTCTATCTGATTGCTTATTTGGTTATGCCTAGTGACTGTCACCACAAAAAAAAAGATTATGAATTAAGTACATCCCCCTTTTTAAATTCCTTCCAACGGTCTAAGCTATTTTTCCTAAAGAGCTTGAATCCCCACCTCGGTTTATAATACGAGGATTTATTTTTAGAAAAGGTTAGAGTGATTTTAAATGAAAAACCTGAGTTTAACTAATCCATATATATATACATTCCTTTATAAGATAGTCAGAATTTTATAATCAACAAAGAAATAAAATAAGCAAAAAAAATTAAAGAAAATATAGAAGGTTTACAATTAGCCTATTCTCTAATTGGCGCAAAAAGAATCAACTCAAAAAAAATCGCTGAAGTTACAATCCCCTTAGTTTTTAGTAAAATTATAAACAATGTGAAATTCATGAGAGAATGTGAGACAACACTTTAAAATGGGATTTTTTTATTAATAACCAAACAAAAAAAATTATATATTTAGCCTATACGGCCGTAATCTAATGGAACTAGTCCACACGATTACAGTGAAATTTTGTCCACAATATCATGAACTACTGAGGATTAGTTCCTCCCTCTATTAAAAAAAGTATGTATCTGCTAAATGTCACTGCATACATGTTTAAAAAGAACATGAAATGATTTAAACTGCCTGGGACTATTTGATCAAATAAAAAAATTAGTAATAAAAAATATATATATAAAATAAAAAAAAACAGTTTCTTGTGAAGCCGTTACAAACTATCGCCTCTTACTGGCCCTCTTGATCTGTAGATCAGTTAATGACCTTTTATGATTCTCGGCGGCAATATTTTGTAATACTTCCCTAAATACTACCCTGACAAATCTGATTAGTAGTTTAGATGTAGTCGATAGCGAGAAGCAATGTACCGACAGGTTACTAGTTTGTACAATATGACAACTCTCAGTCAATCTCTATATGTCCTGATTCTGCATGTACGCCCCTCAAAACTGGTTAGTCTGTTAAATAAACTTTCAAATTACTCACCGGAGACGAATCTCTTCCCCTCAGACGTGGAGCGTGGAGGCCCAAAAAATATGCACAGAACAAACAACAAAAAAATCACTGATGCTAGTGATTTTAGCAATATTCACGAAAACACCGGGGCGTTCAGATCGCCGCGCCGGCTGGACACGTTCTGGTCTGTCTCAATTTTTTTCCTTCCCCTCTTCATTAAATTTTTTCAGTTACCTGTTGACTAAACTCCATATGTGGGTCGCTGAATTTGCGATTTCATACATGAGTTAATGTATTTCTCAATTTTTTGTTTTAAATTATGCTTCTAAAACAACTTCCAATAACCTAGTTTTACAACATGATAAACATTTTTTGTTTAATATAATTTCGTAACGAATTAGCTGAAGATATATTATTTCATTTTTTTATGTGATACAGGTTGTCCCAATTCCAATGATTATTATTATTTTAATAATTATAATTTATTTATACCCATCATTACAGTTCTTTAGGTAGTAGGTTAAACATTAACAAACATCTATATAAGCAACCTTTTTCAAGCAATGATGTTTTATGAATAGGGTAACCGAAAATGTGTTTCTGTCTCGTATGATACTCATGTGCAATTGTATAATCTGAAAAATATTTCCTATTTCTATACACATAACAAAGACACTCATATATGTATATACCAGGTACTGTTAATAAATTTAAAGATTTAAAATATCCCCTACAGTTTTCACGCAGTTTTAAACCAGCCAAAATTCTAACTACTCTTTTTTGTAATACAAAGACAGTCTGACTGTGTGAACCACCCAACAATAAACCAATTCTATGGAATGATAAAGGAATTTGTGACTGAGATAAACAGGTGTCGTTTTGGGTATTTTGTTAATTTAATTTTAACTTTAGCCTCTATAACTTGAATTTTTTGACATCTTCCTTCAATTTCGACTTACAGAGGTTCTACTGTATTGAAAAAATCATGGGATAAACTTTCAAAATGTATTTTTTACACTCAATATATTTTTAGCGGGTATTATGTTTGGACCCTATATTGAAACAAGAGACGGATACGAATCCCAATTTTCAACTAATTACCTGGGACATTTTTTACTAACGCATTTAACTATGCCTTTATTAAAAGCGGCCGGTACAAAAGAAGAAAAATCTAGAATTATCAATGTCTCTTCTTGTGCCCACATTGCAGGAAAAATAAACTTTGACGATATTAACAACAGGTAAGATAATGATACATATAATAGTAAATATAATGAAAGTGGCATTATGATATACAACCATGAGGAGTTTCAATCGTTATTAACTGTTAAGTATAATTCTAATCCCCCAATTGATTTATTATATTAGTATTATTATGCTTTATTTATCATAGATAATGTTAACGATAAACAATAAAAACAATGAAGTACATACTTAATAAGCCAGATGATCAAAAAATAACTAGACAAAAAGAAAAAACGAAAAACAACGCAAAGAACAATCTGCAAGCTACAAAATACAAATATACAGGATTTAAGCACAAAACATAAATAGAAATATACAATTAGTAATATCAGTAAAATAGTATAAGCAAATAAACAAACAAACTGTACCAAAATTAAACAGAAACATGTATAAAGCAACCATGAAATAAAGTAATATATAATACGAATAAAATAAAACATGCACAAAATAAAATATAATAAGCATAAAAAGTGCTATGTAAGCAATAAAATATAAAATTAAGATATAAAATATTACAAGAAATGTATATTATATACATTCCAATGCCAATAAATAAATATGAATATAAACATGAATATGAACCACTAGATTTCAGTAGGATTACTTTTAATGTATATAATCAATAATTTTTTAAACATTTTTACGCTTTAACTAACTTTTATGTATTGCGCTTTAACTAACTTTTATGTACTGCGGTAGATCATTAAATTGTTCAACACATTTGTGGAATAAATTCTTCATCGAACTTACTTTAATGGTTGTTTTCACATAAAAATTAATTGAATTTGCTGATCTTGTGTTTTTATCATGTATTTGTGAGATTGGAACTAGCTTACTATGTAAATATTGAGGTAAGAGATTATTGATAATTTTGAAGATGAAAATCATTGTTTGTATATACAGAAACTTCTCAACTTTTAACCAATTTAAACAGTCAGTCATCAATTCCACACTAGTATACCTATTGCATCCCAGAATTAGTCTCATCGCCTGGTTTTGAATAATTTGTAACCGTTCATAACTAGCTCTAGAACAACCTGTATAAATTAGTGAACAACAGTAATAAAAATGTGGTAGAATTAATGTATTGTAAACCATAAGCTTAGTATGCATTCACAGAAATGGTGAAATTCTTCTCAAAAAACCAATTTTTCTACATATGTAATCTATGTGGATATTAAATTTTAGTTCATGATCCATCATAAAACCTAAATATTTTATTTCATGTACACTCTCTTGGTTCTGATCATTTAGTTTAACACTCAAATCAAGGTTTAAAAATTTAGCACGTAAAACAGGACCACCAATGAACATAAATTTAGATTTGGATTCATTTGCTTTTAGTTTATTGATCTTAAATATGTCAGATATTTTTTTCAATTCTGAATTGACTGTGTACTACTTCAACAAAATTATCCCTGTAATGAGGGTGTCATCCGCAAAAAGATGGATTTTACATTTCTCTAGTACATTGCCCAAGTCATTTATATATAATATGTAAAGTAGGGGCCCAAGAACACTACCTTGTGGAACAACAATATTGTTTAATTCATACCCGTTAATACATAATTCAGACATTTTAAAATCTTCAGTTATACATGTTTCTATTAGGCAGAGAATTAGTGGTTCATATTTATTCACATAGGCAATTATCTTATCATGATGTTTATAGAAACTTTCAGCATTGGTACATGAAAATAAGACCTTATTATTTACAACTTTGCTGACATGTTTGGAACTATTTGTGCTTGATATTAATTGCTATTTATAATTGATTTTATCTCTATTAATTTCAATTTGCTTTCTATAACCTGTACATTTTTCATCAAATACATTATGTTCAAAATTAATATCTTTTAACTTTAACACATTCATGGCGTACTTACAGTTAGTGCATTCCTGTTTTACAGCCTTACAATTTTCTTTCTTATGATTTTGACTGCACAGAGGACACACTACACTTGACTTACACTGATCAGCACGGTGGCCATATTTCCAACAATTGAAACACCTAAGGACACTCACAAATTCAAAATATTTATAACTCAACCATCCTATATATATATATATATATATATATATATATATATATATATCCTGTCTTTATTCTTAGTTATATTTGAAATGTTCACCAGACATTTCAATTAAAACATTACACCACCTCTCATTCATCTTCTCAGCATACACACGGAGACATTGAATTTCATCCCTCATTGTATCTGGGAAATTCTGATTCACTATCTAAGATATCAGACTCTGATGGTCAGTTGTATCCTCTTTCAAGACATTAACTATTTTTATACGTGGTTTGAATAAGTTACCAATTTTAACGTCATAACCATTACCTAATTCTCGTTCCGCTGTTGATTTCAATTTTTGCAGTGAATCCTTGTCATCACAATGTATCACTAAACCATTAGTTGTTTGTTTTATTTTCGATACAGATACCGAAATATCTGCAGGGTTAACTTTTTTCAGTAACACGTTTTTAATATTTCTACTATCTTGCTTTCCATTTTTTGATTTGATAACAAGGGGCTCTACTACTTTTTTTTGTTTCCAACAACTTCGGACCACACAGGTTTCGTTTCCACAATTTTGTTTTCAATTAATTCAATTAGTTTATCGGTCTTCTCAAGAATTTCGTTTGTTTTGTTGATATCGATTGTGTTGACTTTTTTTAGTTTGTCATTAACAACAGATAGGCAATTATCACAAAACCATTTTAAATTAGGTGTATCTTGTAAAAACTTTGATAACTGGTCTTTCACTTTGATACACTGTAAATGAAAATATTTCTCACATAAATCGCATTGGATATTTTTTCTATTTACTATAAAGTTGTCTGAGCACTGAGCACACAGGTGTGTACCCAACGGCATCATACTACTACCATATTGCAATATATTTTTGTTAAAAATGCCTAATCTATCATTGATCATTAAACAAGTTTCAATAAATGGCCTTTAGTTTTACAATTAATATTGGTTCAAATTCATCAAAAATTTTCGAGTTTTCGGCATGTGTTTAGTTTAAAATTTCTGTATTGTGTGCAAACGTAGTTTCTGCATAGTTATTGGTGTAATATCAACAAAATTCCGAACATTTCTTTGGTCATTTATCCTTACAGTATATAAAAACGTATAGAAAACTTTCAAAAAACAGTGTCTGATAAGAAATTAATCGGTTTGTAAAACGTTCATTAGTCCAGGAATAAATATTAATTTGTGTACCTGATAGTCTGGTAAAATAAGTGTGATGGCTGGCAAACGTTCCACATGTGATGATCCTACTGGTGATAATCAGTTGCATATGATAGCTGTCATATCATTATGCACCCTACTGAACACTGTACTGGCTCGAGTCCGTCCGAACTTCGTGCTGTGGTTATTCAGAAGAGAACTATGGTTTATTTCTGTACTGATTGCCGGTTAGCATTAAAAGTATTCCTAAGATATTGAGAGAAGTTGATACTCTTAAGTCTGAAGTTGAGTTACTGAAAGCTGAAATTCAGAAATTGTAGGGAGATGGGAGTACCTTTTCAGCACCTGATGAGATCATGAATGAACTTCAGGAACGCCAAAGAAGAGCAAATAATTTACTGATTTCTAATCAACCTGAACAGCAACGAAGATACTTATGAGGTTAAGTCACTTTTAACGAGTACCGGAAATGGTGTTGCTTTGAATGTGGATATCAAAATAATTCCTTTTGGAAAGAAAAACAAAAATCGTTACTGTCCTCTTAAGGTCATTTTTCCGTCTGCTCGTGATGTTCATGAAGTTCTAAAGGGTAAGACAACATTAGGTCGTACAAATAAGGTGTTTTTTCAGTTGGATCTTACTCCAAATTAGAAAAAGCTGTATGATTCTGTAAGAAACGATCTCTTGCCTCGTCAACAGTCTGGTGAGCAGAATGTAACTATTAAGTACTTTAGCAACATACCTAAGATTATCCAAAAAACCAGTAAAGTCAACTGACTTGTTTGGCCATTCTTTGTACCACCAGAATTTCAGGGGTCTTTGGACTAAACTTGTTAACCTTAGTCTAGACCTGCGGTTCTTAACCTGGGGGGGCGGTATTTATTCTCCAAAAGAGATTTATTCGTTTAATCTTTGGCTTAGGCTACAAGGAGTCCTGTAGGAGCACCTTTAAGAGCAATAACATCCTGACATTCACAGGTATATATCTCTACAAACTTCTGATCTACACTTTTATTATCAAAAATAACCTTCAGAAAAATAGTGACATACATGATCACGATACAAGATCTAAGAGTGATATTTACCTGAACAAATTTAATCGTTCTCGATTGAAGAAGTCGCCAACATATGCCGGGGGTGAATTTTTTAATCGGTTACCAGATGATATTAAGCAAATAAAGCATCTCAAAAAATTTAAAACTAGTCTTAAAAGGTTTCTAATACAATATTGTTTTTACTCGCTGGATGAATTTAGTGGGTGGCTTAGCATCTCTCAATCCTAATTACTTACCTAATTTTTTGGATCTTCTAATATTTAAAATTTTAAAAATGTAACCTATTTTATTTGTTTCATTTTCTTCATATTCTTGTTTATACCAAATTATTGTTGCCGCTGTTGCCTGTATACATTTAAAGTCTAATTTTAATTTTAATTGTTTTAACTATAGTTTTATACTGTATCTGACTTGTCTTATGTCATATGTATGATGGTAAAGACTAATACATTATCTATCTGTATATCTATCTATTGTGTGCTCTAGTGGTTAATTGTTATTAAAATGGCTAAATCACAGCCAAAGAAAAGACTACAGTGATGACTATATTAAATACAGGTTTACATTTATTGAGAAAAAGGGTAGTCATTTACCTCAGTGCGTAATTGGTCATGTAGTAATGATACAATGCGACCTGGACGTTTGGAACGTCATTTAACTACAAATCATGCTGTCCTGAAGAACAAATCTACTGAATTTTCCGTTTCTAGGAAAAACTGCCTTAAGAGAATGTAACTTGATTCCAGTGGAAATTTTCGAATGGAAAATGAAAAGGTCATTGATGCTTTTTACAAAATTGCCTTGTTGATAGCTAAAGAAACCCCACACAATCGGTGAGTTACTCATAAAACCTTGTTTGCTTACTGCTTATAGTACTGTGCTCGGTGAAGACAGCCATAATAAAGTGGCCAAAATTTCTTTATCAAACGATACAGTAAAATGTAGAATTGATGACATGGCTATTGATTTGAAAAATCAACTGGTGCAAAAGCTAAAGAACTCCCCATTCTTTGAATTGCAGTGTGATGAAACAACAGACATTTCAAAACAAGTTTTACTGTAGATATATAGATGAAAAGAAATTCCTTGAAGAAATACTGTTTTAAAAAAATCTTGAAACAACAGCTATAGCAGTCAATATATTTTCTGCTCTTCAAACATTTTTAGAAGCTAATGACCTTCCCTGGGAGAGCCATATTGGAATATGTACTGATGGAGCTCAACCGATGACAGGTTGCTGATCAGGATTTATTAAATTGGCTAAGAAAAAGAACCCTAAAATAATGGGATCCGATTGTATCATCCACAGACAAGCTTTGGCTTGCCAGATTCTCCCTGAATCACTTAACACTGCCACTGCTTTGAACTTGCAGTTAAAGTAGAGAATCGTGTCAAAACCAATCCTTTGAACACCAGACTTTTTCGACTGTTGTGTGAAGAACTGAAAAGTGATCAAGAAACACTTCTCTTTCGCACTGAAGTTCGTTGGTTGTCCAAAGGTAATATGCTTGCAAGATTGTTCAACTTGAAATCAGAAGTTGAAATATTTTTGATGAGATCAAGTGAAGAATTATACAAGAAATTTAGAGATGACAAATTTATCTTTTACCTGGCATATTTGTGAGACTTTTTCGAAACAATAAATCTTCTGAACCTAAAGCTACAAGGTCAGAAAAGTACTTTGAAGAATTATGACTCAATTAAGAGGTTTGCTGAGAAGATGGCTCTTTGGCAACGCCGCCTGCAGTATTCAGAGCCGAACTTTTCTTCCTTTCCAAAATTAAACAGCCTTCTCAATGATACCCAAAGTCTTCCAAAATACCTAGTAAATTAAATGAAGGACCTCATATTTGAGAACAAAATAGGAGCCTAGTTCCCAGATATAAGCTCGGAAACTGGGAATTCAAGTTAACAAGAGACTCCTTTCAAATCAACGTTGATATACTTCCTGATCACATTCAAGAACAAACAATTGACTTGCAATGTGATTCCAAAGCTAAAGTGGATTTCCCAAATATGGATCTCGAAGATTTCTGGCTACTATATCTTCCTGTTTACTCAGAAGTAGCAATGGAGGCAGCCAAGTTGCTTGTACAATTTTCATCAACAATATCTATGCGAGTCAGGATTTTCAGCGCTGGCTAATATAAAATCTAAATATCGAGCCAGACTAGATGTGGAAAGTGACCTGCGATGTTCTTTGTCAAAATTGCAAACAAACATACAAAAAATAATTAACGAGTAACAGTGCCAGTCGTCACACTAGTACCACAAGAGTAACAAACATTTTTCTGGTAACATTATTGATATTTTGTTGTGATTTTTTCGATGATTTGTGTAATTAAAATTTGTATTTGAACAAATATAACTTTATATTGATTACCAGAGTATGTCTAGCCTAAGTTCAAATTCATTTTACTCAAACATAATGTAAGTAAATTTATCATATATAAGTCTAAATTAACTTAATCCGTAAAGGGAAGCGTGACCTCACACCAAAGTATGAAGGGGGGCTCAGAGCCTGAAAAGTTGGGAACCCCTGGTCTATATGATTCAAATTGTTATTATG
The DNA here is from genome assembly GCA_963921935.1 of Galeruca laticollis. NCBI lineage: Eukaryota > Metazoa > Arthropoda > Insecta > Coleoptera > Chrysomelidae > Galeruca > Galeruca laticollis. Next base: position 40,745,900 of record OY998182.1, read on the forward strand.
ATATTATTTTCACAGAAACCTGGCTATCATCTGATATTACTGACGCTGAACTTGGATTCACTAACTATAATGTCTTTAGAACTGATCTTTCGACTCAATCCAGTATTCATGGCAGAGGTGGAGGTGTTCTGATTGCTGTTGAGAAAAAAATATCCTCTAGTATGATTGATGCTAATCCATCAATTGAACAAGTATTTGTTCTAGTTAGTAACAAATTTATTTTGGGCTCTGCATATCTTCCTCCTAGATCTCAACCTATTTTATACCATGACTATTACAACCAGCTAATAACTATAAATGAGCAGTATACAAATGCCAGCTTCTTCCTTCTTGGCGATTTCAATCTTCCATCTGCATCATGGGAAATAGACAATTTTTCTTCAGTAGCTCATCCCACTCCTATGGCATCTCCATCCGAGACTGATTCTATAGATACTCTATCACATATATGTGCTTTCTTCAATTTATTTCAGTCCAATATAGTAACTAATGAGAGGGGAGTTACGGTTGATCTTATTTTATCCCCAATTGAGCTCACAGTAAATACAGCTGAGGATGATTTGATCCCACAAGATAGACATTATCCCCCACTGGAATGTAACTTACCACTTAAGATTGAAAGAGACAACGTTCCCGGTGAAGAATATTACTACGGTTTTAATCGGGCAAATTATGAAGCAATGCGTCTTTCCATGGAATCAATTGACTGGGATTATGTTTTACGTGATAAGGTTCTTTCTGAGATGGTGTCCATATTTTACGATATAATGTACACTATAATAAATTGCGTTGTTCCACTGAAAAAGGTTTGCAAGAAGAGTTCTACGTGTTGGTATACTCTGGAGATAAAGATGCATTTGTGCGAGAAAGAAGTGGCTCACAAAATTTACAAGATTACTAGGTGTCCTGATAACTATATGGAATTTAATAGATTAAGGGCCGAGTGTAAACTTTTATCGCGAGAGAGCTACAGAAATTATGTAAAATATACTGAAAATCGTGTTACAGATAATGTTACGTTTTTTTGGAAGTTTGTAAACAGTAGGAGGGTGAATAACACTATACCTTCTGAATTAATCCTTGGGGACCTTACTGCTAGTAACGGGAATGATATTGCAAATCTATTTGCTAAGCATTTCTCATCAGTTTATTCAAATCAATCTCTGGTTATGCAGGGTGTTCAGGTTTCTTCAATGGTAAATGTATCCAATTATATTGAAATTTCGTACATCTATGCAAAGTTATCTAAACTTAATGTTAAAAAAGGCCCCAGTCCTGATGGAATACCTTCCATTCTTCTTAGGGAATTTAGCTTCCTTTTATCATGTCCGCTCTTTCATATATTTAATAAGTCTCTTGTTACAGGTAAATTTCCATATTATTGGAAAACTTCATATGTCACTCCAGTGTATAAATTGGGTAGAAAATCAGACATCTCAAACTATCATCCTATATCAATCATTAGCGTAATTCCCAAAGTTTTTGAGAGTTTTATTACAGATTATCTCACTTATGACTTTTCGAGTATTATGACATCACAACAATTTGGCTTCACTTCTAAAAGGTCTGCAAAATTAGGTTTACTCACATATCTTGATTTTTTGTCTGATGGTTTGGAGGGGGGTCTGCAGATTGATTCTGTGTACACTGATTTCTCTAAAGCTTTTGACAGGGTTAATCATGAGCTCTTGCTACATAAACTTTTTCTTTTTGGTGTTGACAGTCTTGTATTACAATGGCTAAGTGATTATCTAGTATGAATAGGTTACAAATGGTCAGATATAATCATTACTATTCTCATACTTTTCCAGTAACCTCTGGAGTTCCCCAAGGGTCTCATCTAGGACCTTTATTATTTAACATATTTATTAATGATATAATGCATTGTTTTCAAGGTAGCAAAGCATTTTTATCTGCTGATGACCTGAAATGTTTTAGGGTGATTAATGGTAGGGATGATGCTCTAATATTATAATCTGATTTAGATAGTCTATCAAATTGGTGTACACTTAATGGTATGATTTTAAATGTCATGTAATGCGTTTTCATAGAATACACCATCCTATAGCTTTTGATTACAATATTAATAATGAAACTCTAAAATGTGCTTCTCAAACTAAGGAGGTGGGTGTTATATTGGACTCCACACTTAATTATAAGTCTCATGTTACCGCTGTTGTTAAAATATCTATGAAGATGCTGGGTTTTATAAAGAGAACCACTTCTAATTTTACTAACATCACTGCTATTAGATTTCTATATTGCTCACTGGTCAGAACTTATCTTGATTATTGTTCACCAGTATGGTCTCATCATTATATTACATATAAAGCGAAACTTGAAACTGTTCAGCACAATTTTTTAAGATACATTGCCTCTAAGATGCACATTTACCTTCGGTATGATTTCTTAGAACGTTTTTTAAACATTCCTACTCTGGAGGTTCGCAGAAGGCAAAAGGATTTGATACAGCTGTTCAACATAGTAAATGGTATTTGTGATAGTCTCAAGCTTCTGTCTAAAATATATTTAGTTGTCCCTCCTCGTCTTACTAGGCAGGTACAAACGTTTCATGTCGCATTTCATGGGTACAACTATGCAATGAATAGTTTTCTACCTAGGACACTTAGATTAGCAAATTCTGTCAATGGAATTTTAATTTTTGATGTGTCAAACATTTGCTGGAGCTTTCTCTTTAGAGCGTACATCTTTTATTGCTGGTTTGATGTGTTATCACTCCTCTTACTTTATTTGCTTTATTTCTTGTGATTTATACTATACTTTTTTTTTATACATAAATTTAATGCATGTGTCAATTGTTCTATCTTGTTCTAGTTTTACATATTTTCCTTTTTTTGTTATTGTAGCATTTTTTTATATTTCCATATTGTATTTATGAGAATTGGGCTTGCCCGTGATTAAATAATAAATAAAAACTAATTGAATTAAATAATTATTAGATTACACTTTTATTATTTTTAACTTAAAAATTGGAGTGAATGATTCACAAAATATATAATTTGTTTCTACTGAAACATAAACAACTAAATTCGTTACTACCAACTAAAACCGTCTTGTCTGTAAAAGTACAGTAATTCAGATCAATATTGTATTAGATAGGTAACACTTAATTATTAATTGATCATTTTGAGGCTTGACAACCATGTCAACTAGAGCAAGCGATTCCACAATATACAGTGTGTGCAAAAAGTAACGTGACTTGCTAATATTTCGATTTCTGATGATAGTTTCAAATAAAAATTATAAGAAATGAATCAAGCTATCAAAATAAGTCAGAAATGTACATTACTCTAGAATAACGTAATGATATATTCTTTTAAATAATAAACCATATAGATTTTCATATTTTTGGAAAATCAATTAAATTAGAAATACAAAGTTAAAACCACGTGCTTCTAACTTTATTTATTCCAAAGATACAAAGGGTTGAAAATAAAATTATAAAAAAATTATGTATTTCTGAAATAAACCCTTCTTCTGTCAATTAATATCCTATTCATTTTATTTTATTAAATGTTCAAAGACGTTTCTTTGTTCTATTTGGCAATATCTCAGTATATAAAAGCTGATATCATTCCTATTCAGGTAGGCGACAAGTGCACACGCATTTTGTACTATCTGGGTAATTAACATTATCTTCGTGTTAATTTCATATTAAACATTTTTATTCTATTGATAATTGTTAAAACTAAATATCAAAATGTGAACATTATAAACCAATTAGTGACCGTTTTGTTTTTCGATTTGTAATATTATCATCAACAAATAAATCAAGAAATATTCCAGTGTCGTAGCAGTACAACAGGTAACTGCTATTTTCCTACTATTTAATTCACAGGGTCCTCTTGGACTCCTGTTTCTCTTTCAATTTTAAACGTCGTGGTTTTGGCATCCAGGACCACTCGTAAAATGGCAACTACCACCCAAACATCCTCATCTCAACAAAATTCACTTCATATCACAAAATCATACGATAAAAATCAACAAAAAATGGCACTAGCACAGCAGGAGTTCCACCATGGCACAGTTTTTTGTTCATGTGAAATAATATTTTTACCAATGTGCAGATTGGCAGCTGAGAGTATAGCATCTGTAATTTTTGAAATGTTATTGTTCATATCAATATTACTGTCAGAGGATATACCTCTTTTTGACCATGGTACAAGGGGGGTAATATAAGGTTAGACAATGGTTCTACATGAGTTGGGTCGGCTATTGATATATTATCCTATCGGGGTTCGGAAGGTGAAAAGAGCGATGAGGGAGTGCCACTGACTGAAGTAGTAGCTGGTAATTGTGATAGCAAGGGGGATGGGAGGATATTTCGTGTTGTGGTTGTCACGATGTAGTGTTGGTGCAATTGTCGGTGGTGTGTCCGCTCTGTTTACACAGAAAACGCACCAATTTGTCAGTGGAAACGAATATATGATACGGAGTGTCCTCGTGAGTAATAAGAATTGAAGTTTGTAAACTAAAGTTATCATTATCTGGGATAATGTAAGTAATTCTGCGGAAGCTCATGCGTGCCACATTTATCAAATTAAACTGGAGATGCTATTTGCAGTTCAATGTCCTTGAGAGCTTTTTCGATAACGGAATGGGGGATAGTAGGAGATACATTCTATATTAAAATACGTTTAGCAGGCGAAATAAGTCCACGAATAGGAATTATTGTGGAATTGATACAAATGTTCTGATGAGTTTTAAGAAGGTCATCTAGAATTGCTGTTGAAGATAGATATATACAGATACGGTTATGGGAGATTCTCGATGCAAACGTGATATTTTTGGGGGAGACAATGTCTCCTATAGCTTTTATGTATTCGAATAAAACGGTGTTCGGAACAGAGTGCAAGACAATTGCTTGCTCGCGTTTAGGAAACGTAGGTGGTGGGGTTTTTGTTAAAGTTGCATCAACGTATGATTTTGTGATATGAAGTGAATTTTGTTGAGATAAGGATGTTTGGGTGGTAGTTGCCATTTTGCGAGTGGTCCTGGATGCCAAAACCACGACGTTTAAAATTGAAAGAGAAACAGGACTCCAAGAGGACCCTGTGCATTAAATAGTAGGAAAATAGCAGTTACCTGTTGTACTGCTACAACACTGGAATATTTCTTGATTTATTTGTTGATGATAATATTACAAATCGAAAAACAAAACGGTCACTAATTGGTTTATAATGTTCACATTTTGATATTTAGTCTTAACAATTATCAATAGAATAAAAATGTTTAATATGAAATTAACACGAAGATAACGTTAATTACCCAGATAGTACAAAATGCGTGTGCACTCGTCGGCTACCTGAATAGGAATGACATCAGCTTTTATATACTGAGATATTGCCAAATAGAACAAAGAAACGTCTTTGAACATTGAATAAAGTAAAATGAATAGGATATTAATTGACAGAAGAAGGGTTTATTTTAGTAATACATAATTTTTTTATAATTTTATTTTCAACCCCTTGTATCTTTGGAATAAATAAAGTTAGAAGCACGTGGTTTTAACTTTGTATTTCTAATTTAATTGATTTTCCAAAAATATAAAAATATATATGGTTTATTATTTAAAAGAATATATCATCACGTTACTCTAGAGTAATGTACATTTCTGACTTATTTTGATAGCTTGATTCATTTCTTATAATTTTTATTTGAAACTATCAGAAATCGAAATATTAGCAAGTCAAGTTACTTTTTGTACACACTGTATATTGTAGAATCGCTTGCTCTAGCTGGCTTGGTTGTCAAGCCTCAAAATGATCAATTAATAATTAAGTGTTACCTATCTAATACAATATTGATCTGAATTACTGTACTTTTAAACACACGACGGTTTTAGTTGGTAGTAACGAATTTAGTTGTTTGTGTTTCAGTAGACACAAATTATATATTGTGTGAATCATTCACTCCAATTTTTAAGTTAAAAATAATAAAAGTGTAATCTAATAATTATTTAATTCAATTAGTTTTTATTTATTATTTAATCACGGGTAAGCCCAATTCTCATAAATACAATATGGAAATATAAAAAAATGCTACAATAACAAAAAAAGAAAAACATGTAAAACTAGAACAATTGACACATGCATTAAATTTATGTATAAAACAAAAGGAAAAACCCAAAGTATAGTATAAATCACAAGAAAAAAGCAAATAAAGTAAGAGGAGTGATAACACATCAAACCAGCAATAAAAGATGTACGCTCTAAAAAGATAGCTCCAGCAAATGTTTGACACATAAAAAATTAAAATTCCATTGACCGAATTTGCTAATCTAAGTGTCTTAGGTAGAAAACTATTCATTACATAGTTGTACCCATGAAATGCGACATGAAACGTTTGGACCTGCCTAGTAAGACGAGGAGGGACAACTAAATATATTTTAGAGAGAAGCTTGAGACTATCACAAATACCATTTACTATGTTGAACAGCTGTATCAAATCCTTTTGCCTTCTGCGAACCTCCAGAGTAGGAATGTTTAAAAAACGTTCTAAGAAATCATAACGAAGGTAAATGTGCATCTTAGAGGCAATGTATCTTAAAAAATTGTGCTGAACAGCTTCAAGTTTCGCTTTATATTTAATATAATGAGGAGACCATACTGGTGAACAATAATCAAGATGAGTTCTGACCAGTGAGTAATATAGAAATCTAACAGCAGTGATGTTAGTAAAATCAGAAGTGGTTGTCTTTATAAAACCCAACATCTTCATAGATATTTTAACAACAGCGGTAACATGAGACTTATAATTAAGTGTGGAGTCCAATATAACACCCACCTCCTTAGTTTGAGAAGCACATTTTAGAGTTTCATTATTAATATTGTAATCAAAAGCTATTGGATGGTGTATTCTATGAAAACGCATTACATGACATTTAAATGCATACCATTAAGTGTACACCAATTTGATAGACTATCTAAATCAGATTATAATATTAGAGCATCATCCCTGCCATTAATCACCCTAAAACATTTCAGGTCATCAACAAATAACAATGCTTTGCTACCTTGAAAACAATGCATTATATCATTAATAAATATGTTAAATAATAATTGTACTAGATGAGACCCTTGGGGAACTCCAGAGGTTCCTGGAAAAGTATGAGAATAGTGATGATTATATCTGACCATTTGTAACCTATTCGTACTAGATAATCACTTAGCCATTGTCATACAATACTGTCAACACCATAAAGAAAAAGTTTATGTAGCAAGAGCTCATGAGTAACCCTGTCGAAAGCCTTAGAGAAATGAGTGTACACAGAATCAATCTGCAGACACCCCTCCAAACCATCAGACAAAAAGTCAAGATATGTGAGTAAACCTAATTTTGCAGACATTTTAGAAGTGAAGCCAAATTGTTGTCATAAGTGAGATAATCTGTAATAAAACTCTCAAAGACTTTGGGAATTGTGCTAATGATTGATATAGGACGATAGTTTGAGATGTCTGATTTTCTACCCAATTTATACACTGGAGTGACGTATGAAGTTTTCCAATAATCTGGAAATTCACCTGTAACAAGAGACTTATTAAATATATGAAAGAGCGGACGTGATAAAAGGAAGCTAAATTCCCTAAGAAGAATGGAAGGTATTCCATCAGGACCGGGGCCGTTTTTAACATTAAGTTTAGATAACTTTGCATAGATGTACGAAATTTCAATATAATTGGATACATTTACCATTGAAGAAACCTGAACACCCTGCATAACCAGAGATTGATTTGAATAAACTGATGAGAAATGCTTAGCAAATAGATTTGCAATATCATTCCCGTTACTAGCAGTAAGGTCCCCAAGGATCAATTCAGAAGGTATAGTGTTATTCACCCTCCTAGTGTTTACAAACTTCCAAAAAAATGTAACATTGTCTGTAACACGATTTTCAGTATATTTTACATAATTTATGTAGCTCTCTCGCGATAAAAGTTTACACTCAGCCCTTAATCTATTAAATTCCATATAGTTATCAGGACACCTAGTAATCTTGTAAATTTTGTGAGCCACTTCTTTCTCGCACAAATGCATCTTTATCTCCAGAGTATACCAACACAGAACTCTTCTTGCAAACCGTTTTCAGTGGAACAAAGCAATTTATTATAGTGTACATTATATCGTAAAATATGGACACCATTTCAGAAAGAACCTTATCACGTAAAACATTATCCCAGTCAATTGATTCCATGGAAAGACGCATTGCTTCATAATTTGCACGATTAAAACCGTAGTAATATTCTTTACCGGGAACATTGTCTCTTTCAATCTTAAGTGGTAAGTTACATTCCAGTGGGGGATAATGTCTATCTTCTGGGATCAAATCATCCTCAGCTGTATTTACTGTGAGCTCAATTGGGGATAAAATAAGATCAAGTTACTATATTGGACTGAAATAAATTGAAGATAGCACATATATGTGATAGAGTATCTATAGAATCAGTCTCGGACGGAGATGCCATAGGAGTGGGATGAGCTACTGAAGAAAAATTGTCTATTTCCCATAATGCAGATGGAAGATTGAAATCGCCAAGAAGGAAGAAGCTGGCATTTGTATACTGCTCATTTATAGTTATTAGCTGGTTGTAATAGTCATGGTATAAAATAGGTTGAGATCTAGGAGGAAGATATGCAGAGCCCAAAATAAATTTGTTACTAACTAGAACAAATACTTGTTCAATTGATGGATTAGCATCAATCATACTAGAGGATATTTTTTTCTCAACAGCAATCAGAACACCTCCACCTCTGCCATGAATACTGGATTGAGGCGAAAGATCAGTTCTAAAGACATTATAGTTAGTGAATCCAAGTTCAGCGTCAGTAATATCAGATGATAGCCAGGTTTCTGTGAAAATAATATCATAATAGCAATTTGAATCATATAGACCAGGGGTTCCCAACCTTTCAGGCTCTGAGCCCCCCTTCATACTTTGGTGTGAGGTCACGCTACCCTTTACGGATTAAGTTAATTTAGACATATATGATAAATTTACTTACATTATGTTTGAGTAAAATGAATTTGAACTTAGGCTAGACATACTCTGGTAATGAATATAAAGTTATATTTGTTCAAATACAAATTTTAATTTCACAAGTCATCGAAAAAATCACAACAAAATATCAATAATGTTACCATAAAAATGTTTGTTACTTTTGTGGTACTAGTGTGACGACTGGCACTGTTACTAAACACATAAACAAAAAACTGTGCCATGGTGGAACTCCTGCTGTGCTAGTGCCATTTTTTGTTGATTTATCAACAAAAAATGGCACTAAATATGTATCGTAGGCATAAGACACACAAAATTCTTACTAATCTCAAAAGAGCCAGAGCCAAAACACGTTATATCCTAAAACAAAGCAAAAAATATTCCTAGAGAAATTATGTATCCTCCATAAATGTGATCACAATTTGTAAGGATTTAAAATCACAATTTGTAAGGATTTAAAATCACATTTTAAAACAAAAGTCAAAGTAACATGGCAGCAGAATTGGGACTCTGCCAGCACATCCTTACGCCAAAAACAACATATTATTTTGCTGGTCTCTCAAGGCAAGATTTAGCTGTGGTGGGAAGAGTTAAAATAGGTCAATCAAAACTTACCCATTGATACCTAATGTCTAATACCTCAAGACCAGTTTGCTCCAGCTGCAACTCCAACCTAACCATGAAACATATCTAGAAATTTGCCACCCAAAGACAACAGTTTCAGCTTAGCCAGAACTCTGTCCTAAACAACTCGGTACAAGTTACCTATCTTCTTCAGTTTCTCAACGATGTGCAACTTTTCCATAAACTATAGAAGAATTGTGTAATTGTGTACCGGGTGATCAGTTAAGGGTAGCGAGCGGCCATATCTCATAAGATATTGGTCGTATAGATTTAGAAAACAAAATCATGATAAAAGTCGCCAAGAGAAATTGCTGGAAATTATTTTCGAATTTGTCAAACGTCTGCTAGAGGCCGTAACAACCAACACTAAGTAGAAGAAAGGGATGTTTATAGAATTTTGCCTAATGAAAATATATATCGATGATATTATTTTCATATTTACTAACTATTCACCTTTTTGACTAAAATGTTTTGTTCTATCTATCAAAATAAAGCGATGGGGAGGTTCAATTGTTTTTTAAACTAATCAAGATTTCTCCCGTTTCGCTTGACCGATTTTAACATATTTGAGCTCATATGAAAGAGCATACTTTACACTACAAAACGCTTACTTAGTTTTGACTTTTTACTTTCGTATTCGCCGCTGGATGGCGTTAACTGAAATGGTAGCAAATTTTTGAGTTTTTTTCAAAAAAAAAAAACAAATGTATTGGTATATTCATTTTTACATATTTCAAAAGAGGATACATTTTTCTAAAATTTAATGAAAAAAATTAATCATTACAAAATTAATCATTACCTTTTTTTGTACCGTTAATATTGAACAAAATATAATTTTATTACATTAAAAAATGGCACGCCACTGCTTTTTATCAAAATAAAAATCATTTTCGTAATCACTTATTAGTTGCTAACAAAAAGAACCTTTTGACTTTTTTTCGTTATGAGATATGGCCGCTCGCTACCCTTAACTGATCACCCGGTACATATATAGAGAGAGAGAGAGAGAGAATATATGTTTATTGTCCAAGAACAAGTCTTATTGACAAACACCTTGTAAAATAAGTTAATAAGTTAAAAATTAAATTACCAACAAATCATTAAACATTACTAGATAAAAGATATAAATAAAAAAAAAAAAAAAAATACATTCACACACAAATCTTACATATTATATACATACAACATAACTTATATGTATTGTCAATAAATAACTAAATTATAATACAATAATTAAAAGCACTCTAAAATATTTTAATTTCATTTTCTTTACTTGTTTATATACACTGTTGACAAGAATAATATTATAGAGAATGTATATGAGAAAAGCATTCATTTAAATTGTAGTACGCCTCGTCTATCAACTTTTCTTTCATTACTTGCCGAAATTTATTTAAATGCTCTATATTCTTTATATATGCTGGCAACAAATTATATAATTTGACTCCATTGTAAACAAATGAGGCTTTCACCAAGGAAGTTTTAGGTATAAGTAGCGACAGATTGTCACTTTGTCTTGTATTATAATGACTTTCTGTAATATACTGCTCTTTGCTCTTATGAATGAGGGATGTTACTTCTAGTACATAGAGTGATGTAAGAGTCAGTATTTTGTGTTTCACGAAATATGTTTTACATGAAGTTCTTTTATTTATTTTGCATAAGAATCGCATAGCTCGTTTCTGCAATAAAAAAATACTTTCGAACAGCTCCCCATTACAAGAGCCCCAAAATTGTAGGGAATACCTTAAGTGCGATTCCACCAAAGCGTAATATACATCTTTAGCTACCGAGAATCCCAATTCACACGAAGCTGATCTAACAGCGTAACAGCCTGAGGATATTTTCTTTTTTAAGATATTAATGTGTCCTTTAAACGTCAGGTTACTATCAATGTTGAGTCCTAAAAATGTTGCTTCTTCAACACTCTCCACAGTGTCATTTCCAAATTGAACAGGTGGTAATCTGCATTTAAATGTCATTATTTTTGTTTTACTTATATTTAGTGTTAGGTAGTTTGCACTACACCATTCCTTAACCGTTTGTAAGTCATTGGATACAATGTTATGAAGCCTCTGTTCATTGGACTCATGCCAAGTTAATGTGGTATCATCGGCAAACATAGTAAAATTACCATGAATATTTAAATTTGTAAGATCATTGACATAGAGAAGAAACAAGATTGGACCCAACACTGAACCCTGTGGTACTCCCCATTTACCAGATCTGACATTTGAATTTGAATGTGGTGTTCTAACAAATTGCTTACGCCCAGACAGATACGAGCTCATCCATCCAAGACCAACACCCCAAATCCCATAATGATTTAATTTTCTCAGCAGTAATTCATGTTTAACACAGTCAAAAGCTTTTGTCAAATCACAAAAAACCGCTGCGACTGGTATACCATTGTTTATAATTTTATATATTTTTTCTAGACTGTTAAATATGGCATCCGATGTATTTTTACCTTTCTGAAACCCAAATTGTCTGCTGTCAATTATATTATTTATTTCTAAAAATTCTGTTAGTCGATGTTTTACAAGTTTTTCAATTATTTTTGCCAATGTTGGAATCAGAGATATCGGCCTATAATTAGATGGATCCCCACCATATCCCCCCTTATGAATTGGAATTATCTCACTAGTTTTAAGAAAGTCTGGAAATACTCCCTCTTGAAACGATTTGTTAATCAAAATTGCTAAAACATTCAAGGCTGTGTATGGTAAATTGTTAAATATTTTTATAGACAAGTTGTCATAGCCACAGGCATTTTTCTTTTTGATATTAGCAAATACTTTTCTTAACTCATAGGTATTCGTTGGATATAACTTAAATTGTTGATTTATATGAACATCTTTCATGTACGATAGAGGATCGGTTGTAGAATTTAATGTTTTAATCAAAGATTCGGCTATATTACAATAAAATTTATTGAACTGCTCAGGATCTATATGTATGTTCTGTTTAAGTTTATCATTATTTTTTCCCCTTAATTCATTCACAATAGCCCATGACTCTTTAGATTTATTTGAAGATTTTTCCATTCTTTTGTTATAATAATCATCTTTTGCCTTCTTTATTATTGCTCTATAAATTGACCTATATTGTGTATAATATGTGCTAAAGGGCTCGTCACGAAAGTACCCTTTTATGTAGTTTAATGACCGCATGTTTTTCCCTGATATTCGAATACCACATGTAATCCATGATTTTTTAGATTTTATTCTGATTCTTTGTATTGGAAAGGATTTTTCAAAGATAATACAAAATGTTTCATAAAGTTGCCTGAAGGAATTTGAACTTAAATGTATAATTAAAGAATTCCAATTATATGCATCACAGTGAGCTTTAAATTTTTGATAGTTACTTGTACTATATAATCTACCATATTTAAAAGACTTTTTTTCCAACCCACACTTGACTGGTATCATAGTATATACAGCTTCATGATCAGACAAGTTACTTGGAATTATATTACATGTCACTTCAGTTTCATCATATGTACTACAAAAGTAGTCAATAATTGTTGCAGAGTCTCTATTTATTCTTGTTGGCTGTTTAACATGCATTTTGAGATTGAAGGATATCAATAGATTATTTAATTTGTTAACATTATTTTCATGCTCATCGTCAAAATTAATGTTGAAATCACCTGTTAATATCACCTGTATAGATGTTGTTAATTTGGACAGCAAAATTTCCAGTTTGTCTAGGAAGACTGAGACACTGGTTGTTGGAGAACGGTATATGCAAAGTATCACAGTATTAATAGACCTAATATGTATGCCCGATAATTCAAATTGTTTTTCTTCTGCGATATTTTCAATTATTAATTCATTGACTTGCCAATTTTCCATCACAGAAGTATGTACTAATATAACTGTGCCTCCATGCATATACCGTTCTCTACAAAAAACTGAAGCCACAGTGTAGCCTGGAATATAAACGTTTTCAGATTCTTCAAGCCAATGCTCAGTTAACAATATTACTTTAGGATATTTTAAATTTTCTATTATGATAAAAAGATCATCAATTTTATTTCTTACCGACTGTATGTTAAGAAGTAGAAATGTTAAAGAGTCAAATTTATTTCTACGTTTTTCCCTAAAAAAGAACTAGAAGAAGAGTTACTATCTTTTTGTTGAAGTGAATTTTGTGATTTTAATACATTCATGGATTCCCGTTCCTTCACATCAGTATCCAACTTCTGTAAAATTTGTTGTTCACTACTACTAGTATTTTCTTTTGTACTCACCTTATCAGACTTGTTATTGTTATATGTGTCATCGTTATGTCTCATTTTGATAGAGTGTTGCTTGGAATTTTCCTCATTTATTTTTACAAAAATTAAACTTGTATGTGTTTTTGTCAAGCCCATTTGTTTTTTGATTAGCCAAGACATATTAAAGTTATTTAGTTTATAGCCCTTATTATTGCAAATATTTAGGTATGAAATATTATATTCATTATATCTGTCAACAGTGTTTATATATTGATTTAATCTAATGTTAAAATTGGCAGTAGAACTATAGCTAATTTTACTAGTCTTAAAAGTGGACAAAAATATAAAATTGGTGTTAGAACATATGTTTAATTTAGAGTTTATAATTCGCATGCTAGGATATTTCAACTGTAACAGATCATTAGTTCCAGCCATAACAATTACATAATCATTGGAACTCAAATTTTTTGTGAGATTTTCTAAATCTTCAATTACCCCACTTAACATTGCACCGGGTTTTATTAAAGTTTGTATTTGAATATTTTCCTGTTTATACCTACGACGCAGTTCTTTATCCAAGTCTCTACCATATTCATCAGTTAGGATGAGGATTTTTTGAACATTTTTACCAGTTTTCTCACTTGATTCAGTTATTACAGTTTCTATTTTATTTTTATTTGTATTAATTTTTTGTAGTTCTTCCAAACATCTATTGTTGTCGTCCTGTAATGTTTTTATTGAATGTTCCATATTATCTTTTTCCAGTAGTAGCCTTTCAATTTTTTCTTTAAAATCATTGTCTCTTCTTTTCATATCTTCTTCATCCAGTTGCAAAGCAGCAATTTCTTCCCTTAGTTCAGCAATAAGTTTATTTGTCCTTTCCTTTCCTACATCGATTTTAACTAGGTTGTTTTTGTAAAATAATTTTTCATTTTCAATTACCTTAATTGTGGTAATCATGTTTTTTCCTATACTATCTAATTCTTCAATATCTTTAGTTAGCCTTAATATTTGTCTGTCCTTTTCATTTATTACCTCTGTTTGTTCCTCGTTTGTATTCTTAAATGACGTATTTTCTTTGTGTAAAGATTCTATTCTTTCTTCTTGATTTTTAAGTTTTTCAATGAGGTTTGATTCAGCCTCTATCACTAGGGCTTCGTAATTTTTTGTGCTTTTTTGCATGAGTTCTATAAATCTGTCCTTCTCATTGAGTGCTTGATTAAGACGTCTTATTTCATTTTTTAGAGTTTCTTCTTTACTTTCCTCTTCTCTATTTTTCTCTTGGCAGATCAGAGAACAGTAAATTTTATTATTTCCTAGTCTAATTGCATTTTTTATATCCCTCTCCAGACAACTTTGGTGGAATGCATTCAAGCAAATCACGCAAATATAACCTTTAAAATCTTTATTGCAACATTTAAATTTTGAAGTCATTTTAAATGAAACGCCACTGGAGCCAAAAGAACTACAAGTAGATAAGAGGTAATTTCCACTAATGACTATCACTTATCAGTTATAAATGTGACTAGTTTTTGTTGCACATTTTTGTTTTAATGATTTAATTTAAATGAATAAACCTTATACGAATTATATTGTCAATCTTGTAATCGAACCTGTGCAAGTGGCCACAGTAGCCGAGCACGTTAATTATGAATACAAAAAAAAAGCTGATGTAGCATTATGCAACTGTTTGTTATTTGTCTGGTTATCATTGTTATTCATTAATTTACTTCGAAGATTTACATACATTTTATCAAAATTAGAATGTGGATCACTAAAGTGCCATTAAAATTACATTTTTAGCTGTGATTTAAAACTTTTATACGCTGTGGAACTCGATTTTTTTCTTTTGGGGGTTTCTAAAAAAGTGTATGGAACAAATCTACAAACAATAAATAATTTACAAAACCGCATACTTGAAGAAACCAAAGGGTTCAAAGTTCTATTTATGAGTGTTTGGATCTTTGCGAAATCGAAAAAAATCGACAATTTGAAAATCTATACTTATAAAAATTTAGTGTCTGTTTCTCCTTTATGCATTCCTAAACTGTTTGACCGATTTTAATGAAACTTGGGGGAGTTGTTGTGCGACCCCAGGGAAGGTTTACCATAAGATTTTCAATGCATCCCCCACAAGGGTACCAATGTATGGCAGGACGTCTGCTGATTCAGCTAGTTTATTATAAAAATCATAATAAACTTGTTATTTTTTCATTTAAAATAAGATGAAAGTCAACAGGAGTTGCAATACTGAACACACTATTCACTACACCAACACTCATGAATACACTGTCTGATGACCCACTTTTATGTTAGGTCTTTGAAGAGGATAACGAAATTATCGAAACGTGCATCAGACAGTGTACGTAATTGTGAGTGTTGGTGTAGTAATGGTAAATAATGTGTTCACTATGAATATCATCAATAATTCCAGAAAGTTACACTTAGTGGTTGAAATTAAAAAAAATGTTCTCCAGTCAATGATATTCATAAACCATCTAAAAATGTAGTTTTATGGATTTTTAATGATTACCGACTTTTCAGATATTTTTCTAGACTTGTTTGAAACTTTTGGGAATCCTTATATTTATATTTGCTTGAATGATTAACATTTTAGATATGGATACATAGCTGGCGCAGCTTATGCTCAATCTAAAATGGCTCAAATACTTTTTACAAAATACCTAGATAGAATTCTACAAATAGAAGAGGCCAATGTACAAGTCCATGCAGTTCATCCTGGAATCGTAAATACTGATCTTTTTAATGGAACTAATTTAAAGAAATGCATGCCTCTGATACCTTCATTAATGTTCAAAGTACGTTTATTTCCACAATTAAGACTGATTAGTATATTTATGTATTTTTTGTTTCTTTTTAGAGTCCCCTTAAAGGTGCAATTCCCATAATATATGCCTGCATGTCTCCGTACTTGGAAGGTAAAGGAGGTACTTATATTATAAATTGTAAAGTACTAGCGACGAGTAATGCTGCTAATTCTGAAGTGTTACAAGAAGAATTGTTCAATTTCACCAATAAACTACTTAATATTACCAAATTTGGGAACGGTGACTGATTTTCTATGGTTACAATAAATAAAATGTTATATTTTTTATATATTATTTATTATTATATAGTTTATTTAGATAATTTTATATATTTTACTTTTGTAATAAATTACGTAAAATTTGTTTTAAACCTATTTTTCTCAACCCTGAACAGTTATTAGGAAACAATCATTAACTATAATGAACTGCATAATAATATAATGGTTGTTATAAATTAAATTGCTGATTAAATGTCTATGACAGTATCATTAATGGAGTACAAAATACAGGGTGTTGCTAAAACGTGGAAATATTGGTATGGTACACTAAATTGCAGTGTGGCAAAGGTAAACAAGGTTGTCCAAAATCAATTGTTTTACCAAAAAACATAGATGGCGTTTTAAAACTAAAATTTTCCTGTCGTAACATTATCTTTTTTTGAAAATTTCTCAATTTTATTTCCTGCAAGATCTACATCAGTGTTTCCCAAAGTGGTCCAGTTAGACCCCCCAGGGGTCCACGGGAAAATCGACACAAGTCTAAATTGGTGTAAAAAAAGATCGTCAGATATGATCTTCACATTTTTTGACGAATTTTGGCTATATAGTAGAAATGCAGCAGTCCTCCAAAACCAGTAAAATTTTGTCTACGACATAGATTAAAAAGTGTATGAGGAAAAAAGTTTGGAGCCTCTGATCTACATTTATGAAGTTTCACTATTTGTTAATACAGTGACAGATTTTCTTATTGTATGCAGTTATTTTGAAAAATAGTTTGGCAATTTAAAAATATCACAGTCAATTATTCAATAGTTTCTGGAAACAACACACATTTTCACAATCTTAACCTTCCGTTGGTCGCGCCTTAATTTATGAGTCAAATAGTCGCGCCGGTCTCCTAGACCGGGTTTAGTTAAATTGGGAATTAGTGAAAATAAATGTGATGTTTCATGTGAGCTATAGAAAAACATGCTATATTTAGATTTTTTAATATAAATCAAATAAAAGTATTATGTTGTTACAAAGAAACATTGCAGGTATTACATATTTAAGTAACGTAACATAAAATAAACTACATGGACCTTAATTAGTACAAAAATAATATGAACTTTCCATTTTATATAAATAAATGTTGAATACATGGTACAAAAACAACTAAACTACATTGTCGCGGCAAGTTTGACAAATAGCGACAATGTGCTCTAAACACATATAAGTACTGCATTTAAAACAACAATACTTGGTTTTTCGGTTTTTTCTCCAATCGCAATAAGCGCATCTACCTGGTCTAACATTTTCTACTGGTACGTCGGCTAGTGGGTCGGAAAAATCTAGCAAACGGGCCCTTAAACTTCGCGGAAGATTAGTCTGGAGAGCACGGACTTTCAAATGGGGGCGAATAAGTTCTTCGGACAACATTTTCAAAAAAAATCTTCTGGCATATTTGGTATCTGGATGATTGGAGAAGTAAATTACTTGCGAGTTAATCCCAGTGACATTTAGAATCAGATAGAGTAAAACCATTGGCCATCTCCGCGTAGTTCTTGAACAATTATAAGTCGCGATGAGTTTGTCCACGACGTCCACACCTCCTTTTGTTGAGTTATACGTAGTGATAATAACCGGTTTCTGATGGTCTCCTGTACTTTCATCTATATCATCGTGGTGATGCATAGTAGAGAGCATAATGACATTCTTCTTTTTTTTAGGTATATATGAGACGATGGTACAGTCTTCAGTAAAACCAAACATGCTAGTATGTTCGGGTCTTTTTGCAGGCTTTGAAAATTCATCGGGTAATTCCCTTTTGTTTTTTCTAAGGGTTCCAATGGAAGTCAGTTTATAGTCTGTAAGTAATTTTCGAGCTAAAGGGACCGAAGTGAACCAGTTGTCCATGGTTATGTTTCGATTGGAGCCCGAAAGGTGTTGACAAGTTCTAAGTACTATATATTCTGGCTTATTAGATATTTAATATGGCCCTTCTGGCTGCTTTCCAACATAAACTTCGAGTTTTGATGTATAAAACATCTTAGCATCACATAAGGCGAATAACTTTATGCCATATTTATTGGGCTTTGATGGTATGTATTGCCTAAAGCTACATCGCCCTCTAAAACCAGGCAACATTTCATCAATCGTAACATACTCAGACAAGTGATATCCGTTTTGACAGTTTTCTACAAACATATCAAACAGACTACGGATCGGAGCTAGTTTGTCAGTTTTTCGCCGTTCTTCACGTGTATTTTTATCGTCGAATCTGAGGCACCTTAGTAAAAATCGAAACCTTTGCAGTGACATTCCAAGATGTAACATTTCCACGCCATAACCATTCCTGTCCCACAAATCGGCGGTATTTGTCTTGTTTGAGCCTGTAATTCCAGCCAAGTATACTAAGCCAAATAAGGCTCGTATTTCTACGGAATTGGTGGGAAGCGCATCTCTATCTCTGGCATAGTTTGATCTGATCGACTCAATGAACGTGTTTGTTGAATCTACAATTAATTGAACCATTTCCTCATTTATGAAGTAGTTAAATATATCAAAAATTTCTTTTAGAGGTTTAGTTACTGAAGTACATCCGGGTAATCTTTTTATTATGTTCTCTTTTCTTGTTCTCACAGTTTTACGACTTGGTGGATGTTTCTTCCATACCGATCCATCCTTTCCTAAAAACAAAATATAGTAGAAACTTAACTAAGAATATATTTTAAAATTAATACCCTTATAATATGGCAAAGGTTCACTATACTCTGCTTCTTCCGTGTCGCTAATTTCTTGTTCGGTATCCGTGTCATGATCTGATTGCTGCTCGTGATCAGATTCATCACAATCGGATTGGTCATCGCAAACATCTGCCACACTTTCCTCGTCAAACGCTTCTTCCATCAACTGCCTAAGACGGGCTTCTTCTTGCTCATAACTCGCCATTCTTTTGAAAATTCGCTTTCAGAGTACACATAAATAATGTATCACTAATAGTCGCGCCGGTCTGAGATTCCGGGAAACGCCCTAACACATACCACCTTACTCCCACGGCGCTCACTTACGTACTGCCGCTAAAATAAAGCTGCGTTAGGAAGGTAGACGATCCCCGCTATCTCTCACTCCGATATTTAGAAAAATAGGCATTAGTTTATTATGCCCCGGTCCCTGAGACCGGGCGCGACCAACGGAAGATTAATAGTTTCTTTTTCTATGATTATTTCATAATAGTTTGTACAAGTGCGCAAATCCAGCGAGTGGGAAAAGTGACGAGTTGTACACAATAATTTTTCTACAACCTATATTTTATTTCAACTTTGAACACAAAGAATTTAAAAAATTAATATTGAATATAACAAAATCAGGTAAACTTGATCAATATTGATATGTATGGGGGGCAATAGCAGCAGAGATTGGTATATCTGCTAATATTTTGTAAAAAAAGATTATTTCTTTGCTTTCTTTCCACCGGCGCGAGAAATACAAACTAGAAGATTACAGGAAAAGTTAAGTTATATGTTGTAATACAATAATTACGAGTTCTACATTAAAACTATATGCCCTTGTAAATAAAACAGATAACTCTTATTGTTCGATTTGCTCATATAAATTTAGGAGAGAGAATGGACTTTAATTTGGGGGCTTAATGACAATAATAATAATTGTATTAAGAAAATTGTTGAGCTTATTAAAATAATCTCACCTATCTTAGGATATTGGAGATGGGATGGACGTTGATCTGCACACTCGCTTAATGCACTTAACAATTTACAATTCCGGTTTCCGAAAATTTGAGTCAAGATGTATCTAGGTATCTCACGACGAGCCTTCAATTCATAATGTTTCATATCGAATATTGAAAGTTATTGACTATTTTTGCTAGGTAAAAAATAGGATATAGGCGGAGGGAACTTTTTATTTTTGAGAAAAGGAAGTATTGCCAAGAGCTCAACAAAATGAATTAAAAAAGATAAATTCGAATAATCGAACATTCTCCCCGCCGAAATACAACGTGCATTTAAATAAAAGCAAATAAATGAGCGGAGGTATTATAACAATGCGTAAATGAATGAAATTAAAAAAAAATCTATATACAATCAAATTTAAATGAATTTGTAATCCGCAACGTCGTAACATGCTAGTCGTCGCTGAGGGGTAAGGGACAGGGTCCTTATCGGGATGAAGCTCGATAATGCGAACGAGAGCCCAACGCACGCGTGGTGAATTGTCTTTCTTGATTAGCACAAGGGTTGGAGAAGGGTAAATTGGAGTACCAAATGGAGGTACTCGCTTTGCCAACAAGTTCAAAAATCACGATGCAACCTTTACAAAACTTGCCATCTTGATAAACGGTTCATAGGAATAGGGGTGAAGTCTGGAGTCGGAAGAGTGATCAACGGTTCTAGAGTCAAGAAATGACCCGGAGTTAAAGCAGTAATGTCTTCGATATCATTAGAAAATGGGGTTAAGGGGCGTAAATTTAATAGCGATTCGATTAAGACCAGAACTGTATAAAACTCTTCAAATATGTTAAAATTTACATTCCAACAACGCGAATAAGGTGACGTTTCATACATTTGATTCCAGCCTCCCAAACGCCACCAAAATGAGGACCAGATGGAAGGGAAAAATGAAATTTAATGGTTTCTCGATCAGCAGCGCTTTGCATGAATTTAGTAATTTCCTTTTCAGCGCCGATAAAGATTATCGCAGTAAATATGTGACACTCTAACGCGTCGAGCGATAAAGCGTTGCAGAGCGGCTAAAACTACTGCTAAATGTGAGGTCCAGAGTGTTACCACATATATTCACATTTGGGTTATACTGAACCATATCAACCAGAGACATAGTGTCGACTAATAAGCTAGATCTAGGATTAATATAATTATTTGGCTTACAATAATCTCCCTCATTCAATAACCATTTAATTTCAGGAATATTGAAATCTCCACATATGATAAAAGTATCGCTAATATTATTTAAGTAAATATCAATAAGCTTAATACAGAAAAAATGTAATGCAGCCATATCTCTGGGAGGTATCCAAACGCACCCTATATGCACCTTTCAAAGTCCACTAAGAGAGATTCTTCTGAGACTGCTTTAAACGGGGAAATCAGAAGTTAAATATCTAGGGATAACCCTAGACAGTAAGCTTCTGTGGAATAAGCATGTTGAAAACTGCTAGTAAAGCAATAAGAGCTTTGATGGCGTACAGAAATCTAGCTGGTAAGAGTTGGGGCTCTGACCCAAAAATACTGCAATGAATGTATGCTATGATTGTGAGACCAGCAATTACATATGGGGCAATAGTTTGGCATACAAAAGCAAGTTAGTACAGCACGACGAAGACCCTCGACAAAGTTCAAAGGCTTGCCTGTGTGTGCATCACTGGAGCTATGAGAACGTGTCCAACTAGGGCACATGAGATCATTACAGATCTCACACCTCTACAGCTGGTGATAGAAATATCTGCCCAAGAGGCAATTCTTAGAGCATCTAAGAAGGGTTCACGCAATGAGAGTATTAAAAATCAGGGAGTCTGGTCTTCTCTAACAAAATACATCTCATTAGTGGATCTTCCCAGTGACAATGATCAAGAAAGTATCGAAAATAATTTCACTACGATACTAAATAAGAGGAGACTGGGAAAGGGAATACACCATGTTGTGGCTCGGATTGAAAGATTTCCAATCAATCGAGAGTGTTAAATTTCTTTGATTCAATTAATTTAGCTTCGAAGGACCGTTGATACTTTAATATTAATTTGAGGTTATTGTTTTTAGAAATAAAACGATACATTCATTTTCGAGTCATTTATTATACTGCACACAAGAGCACGTGGCTCTAGCCGGTATCGTTTTTAGAATATTCGTTGGAGTAATATGCGGCGTTGCCGGCTTTTGTAAAAAGGTACAACAAATACAAATACTTGCAGTGAACTTTCAAGATGAATAATACTAACAAGATATATAAATATACAACAATATGTTAATACATTTAAATTAAACTAAACATTAATCGGCTTCATTAGGTAAAACACATAGTTTTGAGACAGGCCTTTTTAACACTGCACTCACTGTTTTCACCGATACCACTCTCGTTATTCCGTCACTTCCTGGGCGAAGTTCGACGATTCTCCCTAGACTCCATTGAAGAGGTGGTAGATGGTCTTCCTTTATAAGAACAAGTACTCCAGGTTTCAGTAGTGCTGGGCAATGCTGTTTCCACTTCCTCCTGACTTGGAGTTCTGATATATATTCCTTGGACCAGCGTGTCCAGAAGTCCTGGGCCATTTTATTACAGCGCTTTAATCTTGATAATGATGACTCCTTCATGGTAGTCCAATTTGGTGTTGGTAAAGCCGTAAGAGATTCTCCGATCAAAAAATGTGCCGGGGTTATAGGGTTGAGATCAGTAGGGTCGCAGGAAAGAGGATACATCGGTCGCGAGTTTAAACATGCCTCGATCTGCGCGAGTACCGTAATAAATTCCTCATAAGTGAGTACTGATTCCCCAATGACACGTTTTATATGATATTTAGTTGATTTCACCCCAGATTCCCATATGCCTCCAAAATTTGGGGATCTTGGCGGGATAAAATGCCAGTTAATTCCTTGTTGTCCCATTTCAGTTAAAATTTTGCCTTTGGCTGATTTTAAAAAATTTTGTATTTCAGCATTGGCGCCTACGTAAGTTTTGGCATTATCGGAATAGATATTTGCGCATTTACCACGCCTTGACATGAAGCGATGTAACGCAGCGAAAAATGATTCTGTACTTAAATTGCTAGTAACCTCTAAATGTATTGCTTTCGTAGACAGGCAGACAAACAGACAAATATATCCCTTGGTTATATTATATTTTCTAGTTTTTCGATCTCTTAATTTAAATGGACCGCAATAATCTATCCCACAGTTTAAAAATGATCTACTTGGAGTTACTCGAATATTTGGTAAATCACCCATTAAATAATTTATTGCTTTGGGTTTTACTTTAAAACACGTGACACAATTGTGAATAATTTTTTTTATTAAATTGCGCGCCGATATTATCCAATATCGTTTTCGTAAAGATGCTAAAGTTTGTTGTGGACCAGCGTGCAATAGACGAATATGTTCGTATTGTACGATTAATTTTGATAAAGTATGTTTGCCAGAGAGTATAATCGGGAATTTTTTATTAAAATTAAAATTTGAAATATTTAATCTTCCACCAACTCTGAGAATACCTTCGTTGTCTAAGAATGGATTTGATTGTAACAAGTTACTCCTTTTATTTACTGTACTGGTTTGTCGCAGATCGGATATTTCAGTACAAAACGATTGATTTTGCGCGGTTTTAATTAATGTATTTAACGAATTTTTTAATTCTTTACAAGTTAAAGGACCGTGCTCCTTATGTTCCGTCATTTTTAATGTGTTATTTCGCAATCTCAATATGTATGCTACGACACGTTGGAGTTTAGTTAATTTCGAATATCTATTAAATAGGTCTAAACTGTCTATTGCTACGAAAACCGTCGAAGGTTTAGTTTGCAATTCTACCTTGATTTCTTGCAAATTATTTAAATTTACGTCATTTGTGATATCAATAGGCCAATTATCTTCCGTGAATTGTAACCACTCAGGACCTGACCACCATAATTGTGAATTTTCTAAAATATTAGGATATACACCTCTGGATATTATATCCGCGGGATTCGACGAAGTATTTATATATCTCCAATCGGTTTTACTAGTCAACGTTTGAATTTCAGTTACCCGATTTGCAACGAATACCTTCCATGTACTTGGTATAGACTTTATCCAATGGAGTGTGATCGTAGAATCACTCCATAAAAATGTTTTATTAATTGACAATCGTAATGACAATTTAACTTTATTAACAAGTCTTGCGAGCAGAAGAGCTGCACATAATTCCAATCGTGGTATTGTAACGAATTTTAACGGAGCTACTTTCGATTTTGCGCAAAGTAAACTGATTTGACAATTTCCAATATTATCTGTAGAACGCAAGTATAGGCAAGCACCGTAAGAAGTTTTGGATGCGTCAGCAAAACCATGTAATTGTATTAGCACTGCGTTGTCGCATAGTACACGGCGAGGAACATGAATGTTTCGTAGGCGATGTAATTGATTATAAAATGTTTGCCACTCATTCAAAATATCTGTGGGTAATTCATTATCCCAATCAATTTTTTGTAGCCATAATTTTTGAAGTAGAATTTTTGCAATTATAATTACTGGACCAAGTAGTCCTAACGGGTCATATATTTGAGCTATTACCGACAGAATTGTGCGTTTGTTTAACTTTGTGTTATTGAATTCCCGTATTGTGTAACTTAAAGTGTCCGAGTTAGAATGCCATAGTAATCCCAAAGTGTGTGTTTCGTTTTCCTTGCCAATATTTAGTATAACATCTGATTGTGAATTGTAAATATTTTCCAATAATTTATTGCTATTTGAAACCCACTTATTCAATGAAAATTGACCTGACCTTAATATTAAACTTATTTCGTGATATAAATTGTGTAATTCTTTTAAGTTATCTGAACCTGTTAAAAGGTCGTCAACGTAAAAATCATTTAAAATTATTTTGCTTGCAATGGGGTAAGTTTCTATATGTTGATAAGCTAATTCGTGAAGACAACGAACGGCCAAAAAAGGCGCGGACGCTGTGCCATACGTTACTGTATTCAATTCATACTGTTCGATTGGTTTTGTTGTATCTGAACGCCACCAAATATTTTGTAATTTTCTGTCATCGGGGTGTATTAGAATTTGGCGATACATTTTTGTAATGTCACCTGCTAAAACAAATTTATGTGTACGAAATCTAGTTATGATTGAGAATAAATCTTGCTGAATTGTGGGTCCTACAAACTGTAAATCATTCATTGAATACCCTGTATCAGTTTTGCAAGACGCGTGTTATATTTGGTAACCCCGTATATGGTTCAACACTGTAGATGCTGACAGCGGACTTTATTATTTGTTTATTGTTGAATTATTATTGTACATATTTTTATTGCTGATATAGATAGTTTTGCTAGTTAATAAATTCATTTTACATATTCAGTCTGATGTTAACTGTTAAATAATAAAGATCGTAATAATAAAATAATATTGTTTATTTGAATTTTTGAAAGTAGTTGTAATAAAGTAATAAAATTGTTTTTAAAAATAAGTTCTCGATACGGAGACTTATAAGTGGCGCAGTCAGTAGGATTTTCGTAGGAAATCCATCGTGGACAATCCGTGAGTGTCAACTCTTTGACGAAAATCGAAACCAAACCAGTTCCAGTGGAATCCATCGTGGAAGCCAGGGGCACATCTTGAAGAAACCGTTGCTAGATACAGATAACGGATGTGGTAAGAATTTAGTTCATGTCAGACTCCTCTTCACCTATAGAATCCTTAAGTGAAATCGATAGCTCTGAAGAGTTCGATAACTTCGATAATTATTTTTCAAATTCAAACTTTATAGATAATAGTATAGTTAATAGTTTAAGCAATTTAACAATCGATATGCCGGTGCCAACTTTAGATATTAAAACTTTGTCTATTATTCCAAATTTTGATGGAAATGCAACTAAATTACATAGATTTATAAGTGTTACCGAATCAATTCTAACTCATTATTTTGATAGAGAAAATTTACATAATTTCCAAAATATTCTTCTACTAAATGGTATTCTTAATAAATTAGAAGGTAGAGCGGAAGAAGTGGTAGCTATAAGTGGTTCAAATAGTAATTGGACAGACCCGCTAGGTCCTATAATTCGAGCTATGAGACCTAATAGTCTAGAACAAGCTATACAATTTATAAGAGAGGAAGATAATATTAATTATATTCAGAAAGGCCAACATTTTTCTAATAACATAAATTCTAATAATAGTGTGAGGAAATCTAATAATAATTCAAGGTATCATAATTCAATGCCTCAAAATTATAGACAAAATTATTGGCAGTATCCTAACCAACCTCCTATAAGAAACCCATCATATCAACAACCCTCAACGTCCCAACAATTTCCCAGAGGACCCATTCAAATACAACAGCATACAAATCCTCCTCATTCTCCTAGATATCCAAATAATAATCAAGTTTTTAGAAACTCCCAGAATGTATGGAAACCAAACCCGCAATACAAACCAAATCTCCCTACCCCTATGAGTACTTCGACTAGACAAACTTCAAATCATTTCAGATATCAAAACCATAATCATAACCGTAACCAAAAACCAAATTATATTGCCGAAGAAATATTTAACAGTAATACTTCAGATAATTCTGGGGATGAAAGCGAAATATCTCATTCTTCTAATCAAAATTACGAATATTATAGTGACGAAGTAGATGAAAATTATTCAGAAAATGGAAATTTTCAATTGGTTCACGAAATGGACGAAATGACATAATTGAATTAAATATTTCTACAAATAAACCAGAATTACCTTTTCTTAAGATTTCAAATCCTCCTCTAAAATTATTATTAGATACTGGTGCTACAAAATCATTTTTACGACCAGAAATTGCGGAAAAATATTATAAAGAAAAAAATTTCTTGGAACCTTTTACTGTTACAGCAGTGTATCAGTCGTCAACTCATCAACACTGTGCTAAAATACCTTTATTTTCAGAGTTTAAACAAAGTGGTAATATAAAATTTCATTTATTTGATTTTCATGAATATTTTGATGGTTTAATAGGGTCAGATGATTTAAAATTACTTAACGCCAAAGTTGATTTTGAAAAATCAAGTGTAGACACTCCATTTGCTTCTATACCTATAAATTATTTTTCAAGTAACCGTAAATGTAGCTTTAAGACAAAAATAGAACCATATAGTAGAATTCTAGTTAATATTCCTGTATCGACATATAATGGTGATATTTTAATACCAAAGCAAAATATAAAAAATTGTGAAATTCCTTCTATTCTCACAACTGCAAAAAACGGATATGCAATTGTAGAAATTTTTAATAAAACGAGCGAAGACATTATTTTTAATTTAACAGAACCTATAAAATCAGCTGCTTTTGATAAAAATTGTTATGAGTTATTTCACGCAGATGTTAGAGACAGTGGTTACACTGAGAAACCTGACATTGAAGCACTTTTAAGAACCGATCATTTAAATTCGGAAGAAAGAAATCATATTTTGAAACTTTGCCGTAAATATAATGATATATTTTATAGAGAAGGAGAACCTTTAACTTTTACTAATCAAATTAAACATAGTATAAAAACTAAAGACGAACTTCCAATTTATTCAAAATCTTATAGATACCCTTTTGCACATAAACAAGAAATTCAATGTCAAATTAAATCTATGTTAGATCAAGGTATTATAAGGCCAAGTACAAGTGCCTGGTCTTCGAATATTTGGGTTGTCCCAAAAAAACCAGATGCGTCAGGGAAGAAAAAATATAGAATTGTAGTAGATTTTCGTAAGTTAAATGAAAAAACTGTAGATGATAGATACCCTATTCCTTTAATAAGTGACGTAATGGATAAACTAGGTAAATGTAATTATTTCAGTACTTTAGATTTAGCTAGCGGATTTCATCAAATAGAGATGAGTCCCGAAGATATACCAAAAACAGCTTTTAGAGTTGAAAACGGTCATTACGAATATTGTCGCATGCCAATGGGTTTAAAAAATTCACCCGCAACTTTCCAAAGGGTTATGGATAATATTCTCAGAGAATTACAGAACGAAATTTGTTTAGTGTATCTCGATGACATAATAATATTTTCGACTTCATTACAGGAGCACGTAACTAATCTTGATAAAGTTTTTAAACGATTAAGAGAAACAAATTTTAAATTACAATTAGATAAGTGTGAATTTTTGAAAAAAGAAGTTGCTTATTTAGGTCATATAGTAACACCGGAAGGAGTTAAACCCAACCCGGATAAAATTTCAGCTATAAAAAATTATCCAATTCCAAAGACTACCAGAGAAATAAAATCATTTTTAGGTTTGATTGGATATTATAGAAAATTTATTAAAGATTTCGCAAAAATTACTAAACCTCTTACTAAATGTTTAAAAAAGGATGCAAAAATTATACATGATGCTGAATTTAAATGTTGCTTTGAAACTTGTAAAAATCTTTTAGAAAACGAACCAATTTTACAGTATCCGGATTTTAATAAAGATTTCATTTTAACTACAGATGCTAGTAATATTGCTCTGGGTGCAATATTATCGCAGGGCACAGTTGGGAGAGATAGGCCCGTATCTTATGCTTCTAGGACTTTTAATGAGTCAGAACAAAATTATAGTACAATAGAAAAAGAACTGTTAGCTATTGTGTGGGCTACAAAGTATTTTAGACCCTACTTATACGGTAGAAAATTTAAAATTATTACTGATCATAAACCATTGAAGTGGCTTATGAATTTGAAGGAGCCAAACTCTAGGTTAGTGAGGTGGCGCCTCAAGCTGGAGGAATTCGATTATGAGATTGAATATAAACGTGGAGTAGCAAACAGCAATGCTGATGCTCTTTCAAGGGTAGAAATCAATTCCAAAGAAATATTCGAATATATGGAAAATTTTAATAAAGCTCTTTCAGAGGATCCACGAGATAATGATGAAAATGAGTCTTTAATAGTAAACTTGGATGATAATAATGACGACAGGGAAGGAACAGACGATCTCACTGTTCATACCAGTAGAGAAGAGCCAATTTTAGGAATGACAATCACGGAAAAATGTGTAAATTCTTATGACCACCAAATCATAATAGATTTTGTTTTACATTCGGCAGCTAAACCTAAAATAGAACAAATTTTCAAATCAAAAAAACGATTACATGTTCAAATTGCATTAAATAATTTACAACAAGACATTATAAATTTATTTAAAAACTATGTGGATCCAAAATACACTTATGGTATATATTTCTTGAAAGAAGGACCCATATCACGTATGTTAGAGATATTAAGAGAAACGTTCAAAAATTCGGCTTATAAGTTAATACATTGTAAGTTAAAATTGACAGATATAGATGAAAAAGACGAACAGCATGAGATTATTCGACACACTCATGAAGGTGAAACTAATCACCGTGGCATAATTGAGACAGAGACAAGAATAAAAAGAACTTATTATTGGCCTAGTATGAAAAATGATGTAACAGATTTTATTAACAAATGTGAAATATGTCAAACTAATAAATATGATCGTAATCCTCCTAGACAAAAATTAATGATCACTCCGACGGCATCCAAACCGTTTGAAATTATTTATATTGATTGTTTTTCAGCACAAAATCAAAAATTTTTAACATTGATAGACAGTTTTTCTAAATATGGGCAAGCTTATCCAATTATGTCTTTAACAGGAGTAGAAATTATTAAAGCATTATTAATTTTTATGACTCATCATGGTAAACCGACATTAGTAATTATGGATAATGGTAAAGAACTCAAAAATTCATTGTTACTAGAATTTTTTGATGTGCATAAAATTAAAAGTCATTATGTTTCTTCCAACAGTTCTCAATCGAAAGGTGCTATAGAACGTTTTCATTCCACAATAATCGAACATTTAAGAGTTATTAGAGCAAAAAATAAAGATAAAATTAATATATTAATGGATATGCCTTATGCAATTTTAGGTTACAATAATTCAATTCACTCTGTAACTAAACAGAAACCTATAGATATTATAAATGGACATTTCGATTCGGAAGAAATTTTCGGTATAGATATTGACAAAAAATTAATTAATAATTATATACACGAACATCGCGAGACAACCGCAGAACTTTATAAAAAACTGAATGAACGACTTATAACAGAAAAAGAAAAAACAATAAATTACCATAATAAAGACAGGCACGAACCTTTAGAATACGAAGCGGATACAGACGTTTATCGAAAAAATACAACACTTATTAGAAATAAATTGAATCCAAAATTTAATAAAGATAAAATCAAAGAAAATAAAAACACTACGGTAACAACAACGAGAAATGCAATTTTACACAAACAAAATTTAAGACGACCAAAAACTAACACGACAAAACTTTTACAGGATGCCACTAATCCTTATGATCCTGGTCCTACAACCAGTAAAACCCCAGGAAATTCAAATGATGAACCTGAACAATAATCCTGGAATACTTCCTTATTTATTAGGTACCGCTAAAGTTAAATCTAGTATTCATACATTTCTTCATTATTATGATCTTTTACCAATTAGAAATGAAATTCAAATTTTAAAATTAGCTTTCAAAAATGTAACAGAGGCTATTCAAATTGGCCTTAGTTATCCATATCATATAGAATTAGAAAATTTTATTAAAGGTGTTTCTTATCAATTAAATAGTGCAGAAAATAAAATAAATTATTTAATGCCTTCTATTAGGGTCAAACGAGGTCTTTTCAACGGACTTGGCAATGTAATAAAAGTCATTTCCGGGAACTTAGACGCTGATGATGCATTACGATATGATGAAGCGATTTCAACACTACAAAATTCTCAACAGGAAATTGTAAACAATCTAAATCAGCAAATCTCACTTACAAGTGATATAATTCAAAACTTTAATGAAACAATGAACTTAATAAAACATAATCAGGATATCATTTTTTCAGGAATAGAAAAAATCAGAAACTCGCTTAATACGTTTATTTTTGAATTTGATGATTACTTACAAACGCGAAATATTTTAGATCAGTTAAATCTGAATATAAATATAATTTTACAAATATTAGGGGAAATAGAAAATGCTATAGCATTTGCACGCCTTGGTATACTTCATACAAGTATAATTAAAATTGAAGAAATGGAATCAATGGTATATACAGTTTTAAAATTTCATACAGTAGATGAAATACTTTTTCAAAATTTAGAAAATGACACTTATAAATATTATGGTGTATTAGATGTAGAATCATATTACTCAGGCACAAAGATTATTTTTGTTATTCACTTTCCTATAGTATTACCTGATATATATTCTTATTATCACCTTTATTCCATACCTACCCCAAATTCTACTACGATTATCCCTCGTAATACCTATCTGATAATGAATGACGATTTCTACCAATACATCCAACAACCCTGCATCAAGCTAGAAACCAGCCACTACTGTCCAGATGGAAGAATGTCCAGGGGAGTGGAGAGCGAAGATTGCGTATTCGAATTACTACAGTTACAGCATCCCAAACCCAAGAGTTGCCAAAGAACCCCAATCAAAATTTCAAGAAATCTAGTTCAACAAATTGATGACGCTCACTACATTGCTATTTTTATTAATCGAACCAAGATAGAAACACGATGTGGAAGAAATGACTTCACATTCCTAAAAGGAAATTTTCTCATCAATGTACCTTATAAATGTGAATTTATTTTAGAAAACGAAAATTTTATTAATGAAAAATTTATAACGAAAGGTCAACCTCTATTGCTGCCTGAAGTTACCATAGATTATTCAAGAAAAGAAGAGGAACTACCCGAAATACATTTAGAAAATATACCACTAGATGACATCCATTCACTTCAAGAAAAACAAAAACAAATTAAACCAATGTTCTTGAAACATCTCAACGTAAACCCAGTTTCACCCTGGAATATAATGGCGTATATTATAATAGCCATTTTAATATGTATCTACGTCGCAACAAAAATTAGAAAACTTTATGAATTAACCACAGAAGCTTCCATAGAAGAGGTAGAAGATGAAACAGTCCATCCTGAGCCACAACCAAGGGCATTTTTCACTCCTTGAAATATGCCAAACTCTAAGGGCGGAGGTGTTATATTTGGTAACCCCGTATATGGTTCAACACTGTAGATGCTGACAGCGGACTTTATTATTTGTTTATTGTTGAATTATTATTGTACATATTTTTATTGCTGATATAGATAGTTTTGCTAGTTAATAAATTCATTTTACATATTCAGTCTGCTGTTAACTGTTAAATAATAAAGATCGTAATAATAAAATAATATTGTTTATTTGAATTTTTGAAAGTAGTTGTAATAAAGTAATAAAATTGTTTTTAAAAATAAGTTCTCGATACGGAGACTTATAAGTCGCGTCGAACACGACTCGTAATTTAGTTGTTACACTTGACTCTTTCTTTACAAAATGATGTGGTATAAAATAACCGTCGTTTTCATCAGGTGCTTTTTGCAATTTTGACATGTGATTTAATTCAATGTATTCATTCATGAACTGAACATATTGCTGTTTTAATTTATCGTCACGTTTTAATTTATTTTCCATAGAATGTAAACGTTTCAAAGCAATATTCTTTGATTCGCCTAACAAATTACTAGAGAGTTTTAATGGTAGCCTAACAATAAAACGTCCATCCTTTTCACGTTGTGTTGTTGTTTTAAATAAAGATTCGATTTCTACGTCATCAGATGAAATTGGAGCATTTTCATACTCTTCAATTTGCCAAAATTTGTTTAATTGGTTGTCAATTTCCGAATTTGAAATAAAGTTGCAATGTGTTAAATAATTTGAAATACTTTGTGGAATTTCGCCTGAGATAATCCATCCAAACAATGTTTTTTGTAAGACTGGGTTATTGTGACCTAATGATATTTGTCCAACTCGTAATAATTTCCAAAATAAGCTAGCACCCAAAAGCATATCCACTTGACTTGATTCATTAAAGTTTGGATCGGCTAACGTTACATTATTTGGTATATCCAGAATATTTTTATTAAACGAAAATGCGGGTAACTTATCAGTAATTTGTGGTATTATTAAACAATTTATATTGAATTTTGTCGAGTTAATATTTGAACGTATATTTATATTTGACGAATATTTAATTTGACTGCACGAATTATTTAAACCTGAAACGGCCATGTTTATTTTTGATTGTTGGATCTTTAATTTGTTTACAAGATTTTGTGTGATAAAGATTGACTGGGAACCTGAATCAAGCAATACTCGACACGTATGAGCATTTCCGTGTACGTCTAGTACCTTGATTACTGCAGTAGATAAAAGAATTTGACTCGTATTTACGCTTGTATGAACTGCTACAGTTTGATTTTCAAATTGGTTTTCATTCGAATTATTTTGTTGACTTGTTGTTGGTGCATTCGACTCACCCTGTATGTTTTCGAAGTGTAATAAACTGTGATGACGCATTTGACACTTTTTACAGTTCGAATTACTACGACAATCAGCATTTTTGTGGTTACCTTTTAGGCAATTAGTACAAAGACGATGTTCTTTAGCTATGTTGAATCGTTTATTTGCTGTTAATTTAATAAATTCTGGGCAAATTTGCAGTGGATGATTAATTTTGCATAAAATACACGTTAAGTTTTCATTTGATACAAATGATTTTGATTTTGTATTTTTATCGTATGACGTTGACGGCGATATCTTTTCCAAGAGTGCGCATTTTTCTCTCAAAAATGTCGTTAATTCAGTTAGCGACGGTAAAGTTTCAGCCTTTTGTTTTTTCTCCCAATCGCGGCGCGTAATGGAATCCAGTTTATTCGAAATTATGTATATTAATAAAGTATCCCAATGTTTTACGGGTTGCTCAAGGACTTCCAATGCTCTCGTGTGTTTAACGAAACCGTCTAATAGCTGCCTTAACGCGAAATATGATTCCTTGTTTACCGCGGGTAAATCAAAGAGTGCTTTTACATGGTTATTAACTAACAGAACTTTATTTTCAAATCTTTCTATGAGAAGCTTCCAAGCAATATCATAATTTACTGCAGATATTTCTAAGGAGTGTATTATGTCTGCCGCCTCGCCCTTCAGCGATAAGCGCAAATAATGAAATTTTTGAATGTCAGATATATCGGAATTGTCATGAATTATTGATTTAAATGTATCTTTAAAATAAAGCCACTGACTATAACTTCCGTCAAAACATGGTAAATTTATGGTAGGTAGTTTAACATTACTCAATTTATTTGAACGTGATGAACTATCAGATGATGACGATTTATGAATTTCTGGTCTGTTTTTATCAATTAAACTTTTGGCAAGAGATATGCAACTATAATACTCATCTTCAAAATTTTGTCTTTCTAAACTTTGAGCATCGAAATTATGTTCATCAAGTACCTCAATTTGACTTTGAATCTCGCAAAATTGTTCCCAATTAATTTCTAATTTATTTAAACGTATTTCTAACTGAACTATATCTGGTTTGCTGGCATCTAATTTATCATAAAAGGTTTTAAAACGCGTTAAGTTCCCTTTAACAGATGATTCTTTAAGTGTCGACATTTTGTGTTTAATTTATTTCAAGTTTCACAAGAATGCGTGAATAGAATATAATTCGTATTTTCAACAAATATAATAGTATTATGTTTCTCGCTCAGATCGTAGGCATGCATAAACTCGCAAACATGAAATGAACAAATGAATCAACAAAAAATAGGATGGCACTGACCTTTTAGTTTTTATGCAGTAGCTGACTGTGAGAAGCGACTTGTTCGGCAGGTGGCTGGACACCGGTATTCGGGAATCAGGAACAATAGCAAACCCAAGATGTGTGTAGACGCAAATATTATGCTGTTATATCCAAAATGGCACTGTTCATTCGGCTGCGGAAGGGCCAAAATGTTGTGGCTCGGATTGAAAGATTTCCAATCAATCGAGAGTGTTAAATTTCTTTGATTCAATTAATTTTAGCTTCGAAGGACCGTTGATACTTTAATATTAATTTGAGGTTATTGTTTTTAGAAATAAAACGATACATTCATTTTCGAGTCATTTATTATACTGCACACAAGAGCACGTGGCTCTAGCCGGTATCGTTTTTAGAATATTCGTTGGAGTAATATGCGGCGTTGCCGGCTTTTGTAAAAAGGTACAACAAATACAAATACTTGCAGTGAACTGCAACACACCACCCAAACTCTCAAAGAAAACACCATTAGATGGTATACAGATGGTTCAAAAACCACCACTGGGGCAGGCGCTGGAGTCTTTGGGCCTCGCACCAGATACTCATTATCGTTAGGCTCCTTCCCGAGCGTCTTTCAGGCAAAAATACTTGCGATCGAAAGATGCGTTTATTTAATCGTGTCTGAACTACAAATATATATAACTATAAATGTTCATATATCACTCCAGTGTCTGGCGCATATCACAGCATTTTCATTGCACGTCCATAAGTCCCGGAGGGTACATGGGGCTTGTAGGGATTGGCACGACAGGAGGTGTTCCATTGACTGGGCTTCTCTGCATTCACATGCTGCCTCTTCCACGTATCCCCACTTCACGAGGTTGGTCTTGCATCTCCCCATTTGGCACCGGAGTCGGTTGAGGGTCTTCCAGGTACCCCAGTCTAGGTCCGAACCTGCAGGAAGTTTTTCTTTTGGATTACAGGCTGGAGTATCGTGGTCTATTAGGCACTGTTCTCATCTTGCCTCCTTGGTGGCAGTTTTAGAGGCTGTGCGGGGCTGTGTATATTGTATAAAGTTTCGCCTAGATTTTAGTCTGGCCGCTACCGGTATATGTTGATACAGAGGATGTCTGGTGTCGTCGCATTGTCTGTTTCGTTCGGCCATGGCTAGGGTTTCCCTCCGTATTTGTGGGGGTGCGATTCCGGCTAGCATTCGTTGAAATGAACCTAGAAATAAACTATCAGAAATGTGACATATCGATCCATTCTGATAGTCAAGCAGCTATCAAAGCATTGAACTCCCATGTCATTGACTCAAAATTGGCATGGGAGTGCCAAAGAAAACTTGATGAATTAGGCAAGAATAACAGGTTCTCGGGAATAACGGAAAATGAAGAGGCCAATACATAATTTAAATGGCCAAGCCTCTTGTGCAACAATTTCGCAGAGTTTGCTGTATCTGCCAAGTTTGCCATTTCAATTTGTTTAGTATTCAGAATAAACAACCCTCCAACATTTGTACATGTAGCCACAATTTCTCCCTGGACTGGATATATCTCTTTGTCAACTATGCAGCAACCTTACTTATCAAATATAACACTATAGTCTATTTGAACTATTGCACTAACAGAAAGTAAATTGGCAGTTAGATTTTCAATATACATAATGTCTGAGATTGTCTTTGTTTGATTATTGTGTAACAACTTAACAGTTGCATCACCTGTACCACCACATCTCAATTCATTGTTGTTAGCAACATATATGTTTTGACTATTGTGCTTATCAGTAAAATTTATTAGCAAATTTTTGTTGCCCGTCATATGAAAGGCACCACTATCTACGTACCAAAGACTGGATTTTAAAGAATTATCTGAAATTTTTAGTGCTTTATTTCTTAAAGGTTGAACTTGATTTCCAGGTTGATTTTTATTGAATTATTGTTCCTTACTTGTTTCTCCTATTTTTTTTTTTTAATGTTTACTTGTTTCTCCTATTTGTTTGCTAGATCCAAAAGATATTTGGATCTCAGTAAAAATAGGCTACATCTCCTCACGGGCTTTCTTACAGGATACTGCCGCCATATGAAGCATCTAATGAGAATAGGTCTAGCAGGAATTGACGAGTGTAGATTCTGTGGGGAGGAGGATGATACTCCGGATCGCCTAATTCCAAAATGCCTCGCCATTGCAAGCCAACACAAGAAACTTGTAAGAGTGAGGATCTAACCTCGTTCAAGCCGTCCAAAATACTAGATTTCATTAGAGCCCTGGAACTGAAAGGAGAGCTGTAGTATTAGCAAGAACAGCTCTGATAGGGGGGCACAATAAACCTTAGTTTCAGTGCATTGTAATATGGACCATTTGAAAGCTTGTGAAAATCCATGGAGTCCATTTTTTCAGGTACTGGCCGCTACTCCGGCGGGTCCGTAAAGGTTTTTTTATGGAAATTTTAAACATTTTCAAACCTTTTTTTTTAATATACTACGGTAATTCCACCACACAGCAAGCACTACTATCGAGTTCCACTTGGCAGTGTATTTTTTGTATATTACAGCCTGAAATGGTAAAAGGGCAGTAAAATAAGATACTAAATTATTTTTCTAAATTTATTTGTAATTAAATACCACGATCTACATAATTCATTATATGTACTAATTAATTGGGAGAAAACCCCTCAGAAAATAAAAAAGGAAAACTTCATAAAATATTGTCCACTTAATCGTTCCAATGACCACTTTGCGAAATATACACACAGAGGTTTTTCTTTTTAAAAATATTTATTTTCAACAAATAACAGAATTCGTTTTATTTATCAAACAAATAAAATAGCATTTGTACCCAATAAACATTGACGTTGTTCAATCACTTCCTCAACAAAGAGATTTATATAAATATTTACACAGAGATACGAGAAAAGAGATCGTGATTTGCAAAAAGTACAATAAATTATATTTTCATCATCATAATCATCATTTACATATTTATTTTTTATATATATATTTACACATATATGGTTGCCCATTTAACTAGAATTTTTTAATTTATTGAAGACTACAAACTGGAAATATTTTAATAATCAGTAAGTATTAAATTCGCCAAACGATAGAAATAAAAACAGATACTGTAACAGCGCACATTTTCTATACAAAATTGAAAGAAATAAAAAGTTTTTAGGTTTAAACAACCGAGAGTTCGATTTATTCTATTTCCATTTGTTTCAATAAATCATCAAATAATTTTACAATTTTCAAAACAGACAGTTTTTAAAGATTGGTTGTTATATGGATACATTATAAAATAAGATTTTTATCCATACCGAACCATCATAAAGATCAAGTAACGAAATTATTGCTAGATGTACTTCATTTAAATTAGTATAATATGAACACATAAAAAGTTTAATATCGAATTTTCAAAATATATCATTTTTAAAATGTATAGACTCAATGATATTCCCAAAAAGTATCTTCAACTCTATTATCAGTTTAACTCAATTTACACAATGACTGAGAGATAAATTGAGATACATAATGTTTGTTTGTACAAGAAACCTACTACAAATTATTAATAAACAGAAAATAGGTTAGGATTAGTAAAAGTTGTTGAAAAATGGGTCTCAAACTTTGTTTACTTAATAAAATTGTTGAAAACTGCGCTATTCACTAACATATAGCGTGTTTAATAATTTTATCCTATCAATTACAGTAAGTACAATTCATTTTTATTATTATAAAAAATTATAAACATCACTCTACCGCAATCTGATAAAGTTAAAGTGGTAAGGAAACTGCAATCTGATAAAGTTAAAGTGGTAAGGAAACTCGTTCTGTTGAAGACAGAGATAGGCAAATAATATGAATTATGATCATCCAAGGATAAAGCAATTATCTTATCAGCTTTAAATGGAATAAAAATTCATGATTACATAGTTGCTGTCACTGCACTTGTTACACTGAAAAATATCACATTTGCTTCTCGGATAGCAAATAACAGAATTTGCTTGTACCTCAATAGTACTAACATATTCGACACTTTGATCAACAACCATTAATCTGTAAAAATAAATAGCAACGAAATCGAAATAAGAAGACATATAACTCAATCTTAGGGCAATACCAATACGGGTTTAGTACAGGTAAATCAACTATAGATACAGTTCATATTCTGAAACAAATAATGGAAAACACATACGAACATCAAATCAGATTGGAGATTATATTTATAGATTTTACCAAGCCTTTGATTCAATACATAGACAACAACTAATAAGAGCACTGAAAATTATGGAGATCAACAAAAAACTAAGAAAGTTAGTCTGGATGACTATGAAACAATCAACAGCTACAGTAAAAACGCAGAAAGGTGAAATAAACAGATTCTTAACAAAGGCATTAGACAGGGAGATTTCCTGTCAACAACTCTATTTAATCTGGTGCTGGAATATGAAGTTAGAAATATCGACAAAGGAAACATAAGGACAAGGCAATTGGTAGCATATGCAGACGACTTAATGTTAGTAGCAATAAACAGAGGGATCGTGGAAAAAATAGGCCTAAAAATAAATGAAATAAAAATAATGACCGTAAACAAACATCTAATGAAAAGTAATTGGCGAATTTGAAGAAGTTAATAAAACAAAATATCTAGGAGTAACAATAACCAACGATAGGAATGGAAATTAAAGAAAAAATTATAGCGGCAAACAGAGTATTCCAAGCAAATAAAAAACTATTAAGAAGTAAATTTCTGGGCAAAAACACCAAGATGAACATTTGTAAAACAATAATTAGACCAACAATAATATATGGAGCTGAAATTATGATAATGACCAAGAAACAACATGAAGACCTAAGAATTTTTGAACGAAAAATACTAAGAACCATACTAGGACCCGAGAAAATAACGGAAAATGAATATAGGAAAAGAACTAACAAAGGATATCTAGAGGGAAATCGTTAGTGTAATAAAAGAGCAGAGGTTAAAATGGCTAGGACATGTTTGGAGAGCAGGCCCAAATAGCAAAATTTATGCAAAGTAGCAAAAAAAACAGGGTGGCCAAAATCAACGTGGCTACATCTGACATAAACAGCCTAGGAATCCGAAACTGGAAAGAAAAGACAACTGATAGGAAACAGTGGAGGAACATAACAAAATTAATTTAAAAACATAGAAATGGGGCCTGATCCCCCTCCAAAACAGGATCTAAAAAGCCATTTTGGAGACTAAACCCCTCTTGGGGTATACAAACACTATATATACATAGATTCAAAAGTTTTGCATCGCCCTATATCTCTGTAAGTAATTTTTTCTTTGTCAAGAATGGATTGGATACTGATTAAATGATTAGTTTCAAGTAAAAAAAACGTCAATGGTTCTTGTACTAATTTTGTTTTTGCAAGTAATACATGTTTACAATTTTTTTGTTGGAGAGTACATTTTTGGTACGATCATTTTTTTAGCAAATGCATTTGAATTTTATGATTTGGACTGCCAACATGAATCGTCAAGTGATAAGTGAGATTGATCGTGCCAGAATAATAGGTCTGATTGAAGAAGAAGAAGGTTCGTGGCTAATAGAGTTGGTAGATCGCAAAGTGATGTATCTCGTACATCTCCAGACCAATTCTTTTCGTGACAGACCTAGGAGCAGTAGAAAGCGTGTTACCAATAAACGGCAAAACCGCTATATCCATTTGTCGATCCGGAGAAACCAGACCATGGCATTACCAGCACTCCAGAGATGTGAGACATGCCTTGGACATTTTAGTATCGGTCTCTACATTACTGAGACGAATACTTTCGACAGGATTGAGGTGTCGTCGACCAATGAGAGTACCCCGACTACTACATACGCACAGATTTCGCCGTCTACAATGGGTCCAAGAGTACGCAGCCTTGCCCGAAGAATAATGCAATTCTGTGCTTTTTTCTGATGAGACCAGAATTTGTTTGGTACATGATAGCCATCAAATACGTGTACAAAGAGAGCTAACGAGAGTAGCCCTGTGCTGCCCTTTAGAGGAGGAAGTGGAATGTTTTGGGCTGGAACTATGTCCAACAGCCGCACAGAATTAATCCATGTTCAGGGAACAATGTCAGATGATAGATACCTCAGGGAGATTCTACATCCTCACGTGAGGCTATGGTGAGTAGCTGTTCAGAACGCTTTCATTTTTATGGACGGTAACGCCCGTCCTCATCGTACCAGAGCTGTAAATGAGTATCTAGAAACCGAAGGCATTAATCGTTTGGACTAGCCCGCCTTATCACCAGATATGAATCCAATAAAACATGCTTTCCAGGGCAGTAGCAGTACACAGAAATCCACCCAGGAGTGTACAAGGGCTTGTTCATGCCGCTCAGGAGGATAGGCGGAATATCCCCCAACAGCAGATCAGAAATCTGGTTAACAGTATGGGTAGGTATTCTAATTTATTATTTCTCCAAAAAAATCACCAATTTGCAAATTTAATATTCTTGCAAAAATATTCTTATATTTAAAACATGTATATTATTAGTGGATAATAAAATTTTTACAAAAAAGCTTGATGTTTTTTTCACATAAAACTAATCAATTGTTTACTCTCCAATCCACTTTTGAAGAAGAAAAAAATACTTTATGAGATATTGGGCGATGAAAAACTTGAATCTATGTGTATATTACTCAATCTAAAACACTAACAATATTCAATGTATTCCCATCTATACCAAACAATACAATTCAAGAACTCTTAAATAGACTAGAAATAAAATGAAATTTTAAATTACTAATGACAGTCAAACATAGGAAAATGTCTTATCAGGGTAATGCGTCGAGAGAAAGTCGTTATAGGATCATGGAACTGATTATGAATGGAAAAATCGAAGAGGTGTAGTAAGAAAACTAATTTCTTGACTTGAAAATATTAGAGGTTGGACCAGTATACGATATGCACGATAATTCCTACACATAGCAGAAGACCGTGAAGGATTTGCTATGGTGATTTCCAATGTCGGATGATACTGACAGGGCACGTAAAGTAGAGAAGAAGACATGCAAAAAGAAGACATTTAATAAAACAATCTAAAAAAGCATCTTGGCCCAACAACGTATCTACAATCACAGTAGATACTCCAATAAAGAGTATATAACAGAAAATTGATAAAATCAAAGGCACAACATTGACACAATAGTTCATGCCAGCAGATACATAACTGATAAACAAGAAATAGCGAAGGTTATGTAAAAAAACTATCAAGAAAATGCTAGCGACCATAACTATAGATCCTTGTTTCTAAAATACAAACGAGAGATTGAAGCCAATCACAAACAATGCCAATTACTTTGGACTAACTCAATGAAAGTTTATCTATAACTAAAATCACCTCAACTGGCCCCGACAAAATCCCATCCATTTTTCTTAAAAAACATTCTTTTTTGCCAAGTTAATCCTTATTCCTAATTTTCACCACGCTTCAACTTCTTTCTTTATGGTCTCAAGAAATTGTCTTACCATTATTAAAGCCAAATCATAACTGCTATATTGTTATACCATCCAATATCCTTAACATCAAATATCTGTAAGGTAATGGAAATAATTATAAAAAATAGCTGCATTAGTACTTGGCAAAAAAACGCCAATACAAAACGGATGTCTGTGTAATAGATCTATCAATGATAACATAGTCGCACTAGAAACTGAAATTCATGAGGTATTTATCCAGAATCAAATAGTGGTTGCCCATCTTCTTTGACATTAATACTTGGAAAAACCATAGTACAAAAATTCTACACAAGATTGAGGCATATACAGAAATTTCTTAGCATTCACAT
The DNA here is from genome assembly GCA_963921935.1 of Galeruca laticollis. Lineage (NCBI taxonomy): Eukaryota > Metazoa > Arthropoda > Insecta > Coleoptera > Chrysomelidae > Galeruca > Galeruca laticollis. Next base: position 40,788,981 of record OY998182.1, read on the forward strand.
TTTTTTTTATTTAGACAATAGGTCTATTAATATAATCAGCCCCAAAATCTATAGGATTGGTTTTAAATCCTACACTTTTTCTAGTGGCAATAAATAATAAAGCACAAGAACTTCATCTTCCTTTAGAAGCAAACCTGTATATACAGACAACTTCGTGGTATACATAAGATTAAAGATCCTACATTAGCCAGCCTACACTTTTTATTTGGTAAAAGCAACAGAACGGGACTTGCATTTTGCAGTGATAAAACCAAAGTGGTAGTTTGTAACAAACATGATAAATCATCGAATGTTCAACTCCAGTTAAATGAGTGCATTCTGAAAATAGAAAATCAAATAACCTTTCTGTTGAATAATTGCAATTCACTTTAGGGGAGCCGATACTATAATACTTTTAAATCTTTACAAACACTGGACTAAGGAGCAAATTGCTTTGATTCTGTCAGCAACTCACTACTACACAAAGTACTGCACTCCGTATTGTATTCAGAGCATTTTGCACTAGTACAGCTTTACCTCCCTTAAAACTTTGTAGAAAAATGCTTTTCTTGAACTACGTTCTAAGGCTACAAACTACTGAGAATAACCCTTTGTCTTCACTCTTGATATCCATTAATCAAAATATTTGCCCAAAAAAATCTTCTGTTTCATGAAAAAATTAAACACCAAAGCTACCATATATTTATTACCCTGCCATGGAAACTATCTATTTCTAAAATTGACTTTTTCCTACAAATATATCCAAAACATTCCTTCTCCCAATCAATTATCAAAGCAAAATATCTAGCGCAATATCAAGGATATAAACTTATTTTCACCAATGGATCTAAGGATAAGAATGGAGTAGCTGCAGCTGTTTATCATGACAGAAAATCCTTAGCTGTGAAACTTAAAAATTAATGCAGCATATTCACTGCCGAGCTGTATGCTATTAAGGAAACACTAAGATTTGGTAGATATATTGATTCTAATGTACTCATTGTTACGGAATCATTAAGCGCTCTATACGAATTGAATCAAATATATCCCATTCACACCCTCCTATCTGAAATTAAGGAATATTTACAAAATCCGTTACCGAGAAACTAGAAATAAGATTTCTCTGAGTGCCATCATATGCAGGAATCGAAGGAAATAAGAGAGTGGGCCAAATAGCCAATAATTCAATTTCCAATCCAACTATTAATTAATTCCTCCAACAGATATTAAAATTACCATTAAGGACCATATTTATAATATCTGGCAGCAATTGTGAAACATAAATGAATCAAAACTTAAAGAAATCAAACCACAAGTGTTATCTATACTACCACTTATATGAGGAAGGAAAAATCAAATTGTTATCAACTGCCTCTGTATTGTTCATACATCGCTAACACATCTACACCTCATCACCAAAGAAAAACCACCAAATTGTAATATACAACCTTCTTCTAGCCATATTCTAACAATCTGCCCACAGTACCATCAAGCCAGAACGACGGTACAATTACCAGAACAAATTGAAGATTACCCAGTTTTAAAAGTGGATAATGTGATAAACTTTCTCAAAAACACTATACTGTTTAATATAATTAAAATTAAGCTTGTATTCAATGTATTGTATATATTTTTCATATTATATTAAACTTCTGTTAATAACCCCTAGCGTTTGATGGGGTAAATAAAAAAAAACTGAAAATAGAAAGGTGTATGAGTGGAGAAAAATTTTAAGACAAAACATAAATGCCGAAGTTAGCTGTATCATCTATGTTAATATAATAGAGCAAATCACAGAAAAAAATATTGAAAGCTCATTAGAACTACATATATTCAAATTTAGATAGTATTAGATACAAATTGGGTATATCAAATAACAAACACATTCTATTAAAACGATTCATAAAATAGTGTAAAAACAAAATTTATATTAAAGTACATTGAGTAATTTATCGTTACTTGTAAAGCCCGGCGAAATTGATACAAATCATCGATTTCGATTATGAATATAAATCCTTATATGTATATTCAAATCTGATTATATATTTTACACTTGGTGATGATGGATATGTAACAACCGCTCACTATTATAACACGATAAATTTAAAATTTACATATTTTTGTACAACATTATTTAATTAAATACAGTCACATTAGAGAACAGAGACCCGTCAATTCGGTGCCTTTTCTAATAGGAGGTAATTTCTTTAACTTAACCGTTTTGAGCGCCGGTTTGAGCGTCGCCGGTTCGGGTTCTTCCCCTGGCGGGAACGGTTCGAACGGATCTATGTACGTTTCCGGCGGCACCCTATTGTCTAACGTCGATTCTTTTTCTTTAATTATCACAGGTAAAGGCTTACTTATATTAATCTTAATTCTATTGCCGCTCGTCCCCACTGGATTAGCGCCCGAGGCCGGTTCTACGTTACCGTCCATTGAAAAGATGACGTCCTGGTTAGGGCGAGTCGATTCGATGATTTCGATATCGGCTTCTTCTGCGGTGGACGATAACGAATCGTTCGGTAAGAGGGGGGTAGTTGGACCATCCAATTCTGAAACAAAAATTAAATAAATATATTAGTTATTTGATTTAACAATTATTATAGAGAAAAATACATGATATTAAGACAAATTAACTTAGCACCATGACATTTTACTAATAATCATTGGAATTGTGATCTGCAAAATAACCCAATTTTTGGGAGTTGCAATCAAAATAAAAGTGTTAAAACTAGTCAGTGTGTTCCATATAAAAGTTAGTACAGATAACTGAATGAAGAAATGTAAGTGAAATATCAAGATATAAAAGGATTTATTCCCATGGCTGAGAAATAAAAACTAACAAAAACACACAAAGATAAGCAAGCATTAATTTCAATTATTTTATCAGGAAGTTCATTCAATTTATATTACAGATTGCGTCATCACATACAAGTTACAGTACATTGAACTTCATTAGGCTAACTTCCTGTATACAAAGCCATTACACCTGGATGCTGACTTTGCTAAAATCCAAGTAACATTCGAACCAATATTTTTTGTATATAATAAATGATCGTTTTTATTATATTCAGTCTGATTTAAGTTATATTATTTTTACCAGTTTTATTGTACAGTTGTGAATAGTAAATAAAAAGTGAGTTTTGAAGTGGAAAATCGTATTTTACATCACCCATAAAAAGTTTAGTATCCGAAGGATTGACCTGTACTAACTTTTTAACATGGTAGAAAATGGGAGATAGCAGTGTGGATTAAAAACCAAAGACGAGGGCAAAAGAAAAAGAAAACACAGAAAGCCTGGAGGAGTATTTTGGAAGATAATCAAGAACGACATATAAAAGAGAAAAAACAGATTAAAAGCTAAACCAAATAATAGAAATGGTACAGGATTCCACAACAGATATTAAAAGAGATTTGAAAGACACCAGAAAAGAACAAATGATATACAGAGGAGCTAAAAAAAATTAAACAAGAGAGTAAGTTACTGTGGACAGAAAAATGAAGCAATAATGGAAGAAATATACCAATTACATCAGAAGGTGGAAATAATAGATAGAGAAAATAAGAAATAATATAATCATACAAGGAATGCAGATCCCAACCCATGAGACGAAATGGAGACGTTATTATAAGCTAGAAGTTAGTACAATGTGCGTTACCCATGATGATTCAGTAACCTCACAGTTCCTGAATATCATGTCCTTCACTGAGGATGAAGTACTTATAGCTTTAAAACAAGTAAAAAATAAAATGACAACAGGACCAGACTCTGTCCCTGCTTTCATTTTGAAGGATTGTGCGTCTGTACTTGCTCCGCCGTTAACAATACTGCTCAACACGTGCGTGAAGACTTGCACTGTGCCGAATATGTGGAAATTGTCGAAGGTTAGACCTATCTACAAACATGGTGATAGAGTTGATATTAGCAACTATCGGCCAATCTCAATTATTTGCAATTTCTGTAAGGTATTCGAAATGTTATGGTACAATAGAATGTATAGCCATTTATGCAACATAATAACCATAAAGCAATATGGTTTTGTAAAGGGTCGCTCAACTGTCACCAATTTGGCAAATATAACCCAATTTATTGCTGAAAACATCGATGAGCGATCGCAGGCTGACGTTGTGTACACTCTCTAATCAAATTATTCACCTCCTATCTAAACAACAGACACCAGTATGTCGTGTTTAATGGTTATAAGTCAGTTGAATACTTAGCAACATCTGGTGTATCAATGATATAGTTGACGATCTCGATGTCAACTGCTTACTATATGCTGATGACTTGAAATTATTCTGCCGGATTGGTGATATAAGCGATTGTGTCTCACTTTCAACTAACCTTCGACGTATTGAGAGATGGTGTATAAGTAATAAATTGTCGTTGAATGCCTGTAAATGTAAGGTAATGACGTTTTCCTTAAAACCTGAGAAAATTATATATGATTATGAAATCAACAATATTTTTCTTGAACGCCCCGCGACATTTATTGACTTGGGTGTCACTTTTGATTCTAAACTTTCTTTTGTACCTCATATTGGGGCTATATGCTCGTCTGCTAACAAAATGTATGGCTTCTTAGTTCGAAACTCGCGTGACTTCAATGATCAAGACACAGGCTTTATACTACGCCTATGTTAGGTCTAAAATTGAATACGCAGATTATTTGGAGTCCATTTTATGCCATACACATTCAGAAGCTTGAATCAATTCAACGGAGGTTTTTGAAATTTCTTTCCTTTAAAATGGATGGCATTTACCCACTAGTAGGAGTTCGTACCGGTACACTTCAAACGAGGCATTGTGCGAATAACTTAAGTGCTCGTCGTGACTGTCACTTATTGATATTTCTATTTAAAATCATGAATAACAACATCAGTGATCCCAATCTTCTTCTTAAACTCCAGTTCAATACTGCGAGAGTAGCTTCAAGAGCTGTTAATACGTTTTACCTTAATACCCCTCGAACAAATATTTTAAAATTTTCGTCACTTCACAGGATGTGTTCGATATGTAATCATGTAAGTTACCAGCTTGATATATTTTATTGCCGCATATCTGCGATTAAAGCATTCTTCTTTGATTGATGATATTATTCTTTGTAATCAATATAATTAAGTTCCTGTTCTGTAGTTGAGTTCGTCCTGTTTGAACAGTGTATATAAATAAAAATAAACGGTTTTAAAGACTAAAACTAACTTTTCCGCATCTGTGAAATGCCCTGAATAATATTCTATCATAAAATTGTCACTTGTACACTTCGGGGGACGTATCATGCTAACAAACCGAAATTTCTCCAAAAGTAACCAAAAATGTACTCGTTATAGTCAGCTATCAATAGGGTACATCTGTGAGACACCTTGAATGAGAGTCCTTGAAAAATATCCAATTATAAAATTGGCCACTTGTATACACTCCGGAGGCTGTATCATAATAACAACCCGAAATTTCTCCAAAAAGGACAAAAAATGTGTCACTTCAGGTAATATAGCACCCGTAGTACTAGCTCTGGTTAGCTAAAAATCAATAAGGTTCATCTATAAGACGCCCTGAACAATATTCCATCATAAAATGGGTCACTTGTATACACGTCGGAGGCTGTATCGTGCTAACAAACTGGAAATTCTCCAAAAATGACAAAAATTTGGTACCTCAAGTATCATAGCACTCGTTGTACTGGCTTTAATGAGCTGAATATCAATAGAGTTCATCTCTAAGACGCCCTGTATAATATCCAATCATAAAATTGGTCACTTGTATATACGCCGGAGGCAGTATTCATGCTAACAAATTGAAATTTCTCAAAAATGACAAAAATGTCGTACTTCAATTACCATAGCATCCGTTATACTGGATATTGTGAGCTGAAAATCAATAGGGTTCATCTGTGAGACACCTTGAAAAATATCCAATTGTAAAATTGGTGACTTGTTGCACTCCGGAGGCTGTATCGTGCTAACAAGACATGTAACGAAAAGTGGCCGACGACAACGACATACACACAGGATTTTTTTCTGAAAACCGTTTTTTCGTGTTGTTCTTGATGAAAAACGTAAAAATAACTCATTTTTTTTTCTAAATTCCAACTTTTTTGTAGGTAAACCAATACTTTTCTCGCATATAGATAGGTTGGGCGGAAAAGTAATAAAAAGAGCGAGAAAACTTGGAGAAAACACATATCCGCTAGAATAAAATAATACTAATAAGCAATTGTCTACGGTCAACAAAAATAAGCTAAGAAAGGTATGGCAGGCAAGAATTTAAATTAATAATGAGATGAGTAAAGATAGGGAGGTATAAAATAAAGACGGTTCCAAAGGAGGAAGAAAGGAAGGGAAAAATGATTAAAACTAAATTTGGCAAATTGAGGATAAATGATGAGGTGGGTATGGAATAAAAAAATGAAACTCAAGTGTCCAGAAATAAGAAAACAGGTACAAAAAATTAATAACAGCAACAAAGGTACGAGATGGTAAATAGATACTGAAAAAGAATTACAAAGTAATATCACATATAGGAAATGATGATCTAGTAATGATAAGAGACAAAAAACAATTTAAAATAAGAAAAACTCATAAACATATTGTTTTTAAATTGGGACGTCGAATATCAGAGGAACTTATCAACCACGGCTTTAAAAAACTTGATATTATGAGAGAATACAACATTGTCATCTTAGCCTTACAAGAAACGAAACAATGAGGCAATGAAAAAATAAGAATAGAAGAATATACTTTTGTAATAGCAGAAGCGACAATAGATTTTTGTGAACAGGGTTCATTGTGAATAAAGAGCTAAGCTAACATAATATAGTAGATTTTCAGGCAATATCAGACAAACTGTGTAAATTGTGGCTACAAGAAAAATAAGAAAACTGTCGTACCCAAGACTTAACCACTTTCAATTATAACATAAATGGTCAATTGCACGATACAGTCAACCAGATGAGAGATTTAGGAGTGGTTTTTGAAAGTGCACTTACCTTTAACCACTACAGTTCTGCCATGCCAAGTTTAAAAGTGGTATCTCCATTTTTTGCTTAAATTGTAGGTATAGGTGTGCAAATAATAAAAGTGTTTATATTCATATTTTTTGTGATATTAGTTCGATACGAATTTTTCGCGATATAGTAAATTATACGACATTACACCATTTTTCATAGCTAAAAAGTGGTAAATCCTTACAGAAAATAAAATAAACAAGAAAGAAAATATCGGTATCTTCATACTAGGAATCTTGAAGGTGGTAATAGCCATTCCTTTATAAAGGGGTAAGTGTCAAAAATTATAGTTACCACTTTTAAGACAAGTATTGAAAATTTACCTAAATTGACCATCACTTAACAATATGGTGGTATGTCCTATTTATACGTATCCACAAAAGGGTTCTGGTCTCCCGAAGGTGTTTATATCACTTTCTTTACTAATTAATCAGTTATCTTGTTCTCTTCTACTCCAATATGCCCTGGTACAGTAATTTAATACAGTAATTTATTCCTGCCTAATTTATCGAGTATGTGTAAGCATTCCCAAAACCATTTTAGATCTGATTACAGAAGAGCTCAGCACTTTAGTGGCTATCTGACCTGATTATTATTCTCAGTCTTCTATATTTCTTATTGATATTGAACCGATATATATTGAAACACTAAATATACCCTGGGCTATAAAGATAATCAAACAAAAAGCAGACATCTGTGCCAAATACCCAGACATTGTGAATTATATTCTTGACCAACAAATTTTAGACAATATACACAACACTCCAGGCAACATACCAACAGTAGACATACAATCTTTTACACTTAAGGAAATTAAGGATATCATCTCACTCCTCAATAACAAAAAATCACCTGGATAGATTAGATGACTTCTAAAAAGTTTTTTGAATAACACACAATGAATGCGGGCGGGCAAACAACTGATCAGAATAAAACTGACGGTAACAGTTTTTTCATTCAGCCAAGGAATTGTTGTTCATTATTTATTTTTAAAACGAATCTTATTGGATATATTTTGGGATTGAACTAAATCATCACCTGAAGACAGAAATACATTGTAATGATATGAGTAAATCCCAATCAACAATGACCGTTTATTTGTACATATTTTTTACAGCAATCAAACTAATTAATATATTTTGGTTAAAAGACAGTATCAACCTTATCCAGAGCGACTTGAATGTTTTTCTAAATAAAAAAAGCTTACCCTTATCTATTGGTTCAGCTTTTATTTTAACATGTTTGCCGTTGGGCAAACTAACTAGTCCAGCAATCTCAACGAATCCATCATCTTCTACATTCGAATTTGAAGCGTTTTGTGCATTTGTGTCCATATCTTCATCGTCGTCGTCATCGACAACTATCTTAATAGGAGCAATCTGCAAATAAAATAGTATTAATAAAGTTACAAATGCACCATTATTTAGAAATGGTTAATAGTAGATTGTAAATATTCATCAACTTACTTCATTGAGAATAACATCGTCGTCATCATCCTCCTCCTCCATATTTTCTGGTTTGGAAGATTCCGCCGTCGATTCAACAGTATCTGGCACCAATTTTGATTCATCGCTTTCTACAGACACAATTTCAGTTATCTGCGTTTCTTTTACCGGTTCTTCTTCTTCATCATCATCATCAATTATTATTTCGAGACCAGGTATCGTTGCAGTTTCTTCTTGTTCGTCTTGCGCTTTTTCTTTTTCCTCGGGCGCTTTTATACTTTCGTCCATTGTTTGCTCGAGAAGAGATTGCTGAAAATATGGAAAATAAGTTAACAAACAAATCTATAGAAATAAAACCAAGTTTAATTTGATGATGCTGTAAGTACTAACCTGATAGTCTTCATAACACACCGGATGATAAGTCTTATCGTCTATTCTTATAGCATTCTTCAGATGCCACTCTTCTTTCTCTTCGTTAAAGAATTGATCGAATTTATCTCTGCACACTACGCAACTTTCATCGGTCGAATCCGGATCTGCAACGACGCTAGGAATTTCTATATCTTCATCGGCATCTTCACCCGCACCTTCTGCTTGTTTTTGTTCATCGAAATAATTTTTCTCTGCACAAAAAAAATGAATTTAAGCGATAATGTAAAGGACGTTAATATACAGTGAGTGTATAAAAAATAGTTTTCTAATAATTTAATTTTTCACTATCTGCATTTCTATCGTAAATACAATATTAAAGGAAAATACTTTAACTAAATTCGTATATACAGTATCAAAGAGTAGCAAATACAGGGTGTCCCGGGACTAATGGGAAAAAAGGCAGGAGCGTATAATCTGAGCTAAAATAATGTTAGTACTTCATATAAACTTTTACTATGCAGGCCCTCGTTTTCGAGTTATAGGCCTCCAAAGTTTTAATTTTGAATTTGGTTTTTATTTGTATTTTTTGTACTAGTTATTTGATCTTTATAAAATTTACGGCAAAGCTATAATGTATGTGTATGTTTATTTTGGTAAGGTAAACAGATTTACAGTAGTGCATTGAAGCCAGGGACGGACTACTCGCTATGGTTAGTGATCCAAAAATTTTGCAGGTACGGCACACCCTGTATGAAATTATCGAAATTCACTTCCCCACACATTAAGCTAACGAAAAGGTACTCTTGTTGGAATTCGATAAAATAAGCCGTTTGGCTAATATTTACAGTTTTATTAATGCACTACGTACCAATTCACGCATTCACCATTTTTATAAGTACACAACGAGGTAAATCTAACTTTTAATAGATGTCCAATATTTAGCTAGAGTACTACAAAAAAATAATTTAACGATAGCAGAAGATGAAAAACATTAGCGACTTATTAATTGGAAAGTTGGTAAAAACTTTTTATAAGTGTTTTACCGTTTATCAAGTTACCATAGGATTAGTTGTCAAACGTTGTGTAGAATAGTTCGTAGTCAGTACTTGTCAATAATTCATAAGTCCTCAATTTAACAGTTACAATAGCAGAATTCGCTTTTATTGAGTACGCAGATGAACATCTAATGTATGGACTGGCTTTTCGAAACTGTTTAGAGGCCAAAAGGCTTTATGAAGAACATTTTGCAAACAGAGCATTGCCAGACAGACGAATGTTTGGGCGTATTGTTCTCAGGTTACGAGAAACAGGTATGAATAAGTAAATGTAATTTTCCATGTATACAAAACAAAATTTTAAATTTTAGGAAGATTTTCGCCAGAAAAAGCTGGAGAAGGTCCAGTACGAAGCATACGTACTGTGGCAGTTGAACAAGACTTGTTAAATGCAGTTGATAATGAACCATCGAGTTTTAGAAAATTATCAAGAGAACATAACGTCTCGAAATCAGTTGTTCATCGCGTCCTAAAAGAACAGCTGTTATATCCTTTTCACATAAAAAAAGTACACCGTATGACAGTGGCTGATTATCCTGCACGACTTGAGTATAGCCAGTGGTTTCTGCGACAACAACAAGCAGACAACACATTTATTAGTAACGTTCTCTTTACGAACGAATCCGGTTTCACCAGAGATGGAATCATAAATTCTCATAATATGCATTTATGGGATGATGTGAATCCACATGGCATTATCCAAACTAGGATCCAGCATAGATTCATGGTTAATGTTTGGCAGGAATAGTTGGCAATCATTTGATACAGCCATACTTTATTGACGGTACTTTGACCGGTCAGAGATATTTGGAGTTTTTGCAAAATGAGTTATGGAACCTGTTTGATGATGTGCTACTACAAAACTCGTAGGAATTTATGGTTCATGCATGATGGGGCCCCTCCTCATTTCAGTTTAGATGTACGACAGCATTTACACACAAGGCTTCCTAATAGATGGATTGGTCGTGGAGGCCCTTTTCAATGGCCACCGCGATCAGGAGACGTTAATCCTATGGATTTCTTTCTCTAGGGTTATCTCAAAAGTAAGGTATACGCAACACCTGTGCAAACAAGGCAAGATTTAATAGACAGAATTGTGTTACACTGCAATGTTATTAGAAATAGTGTGGGATTGCTCTTTCAAGTGCAAAGAAACAACCTTCGTAGACTTAGAATGTGCGTGGAAGTGGGAGGAGCTCATATTGAACATTTATTAGAATAACGTTAGTTTTTGTTGTTGTTTAGGAATTAGTTTTAGTCTAATGTTTTATAACTTGTGTTTTTTGAGGTTTTCTTAATGGTTTAATAATGTTGTGTTCGTAATTTTGATTAAAAGCAAGTAAATTCTGGACATCGTATTAATAAGTTAGTTAGGTAGATTTGTACGTAGTGCATTAATAAAACTGTAAATATTAGCCAAACGGCTTATTTTATCGAATTCCAACAAGAGTACCTTTTCGTTAGCTTAATGTGTGGGGAAGTGAATTTCGATAATTTCATACAGGGTGTGCCATACCTGCAAAATTTTTGCATCACTAACCATTGCGAGTAGTCCGTCCCTGGCTTCAATGCACTACTGTAAATCTGTTTACATTACCAAAATAAACATACACTTACATTATAGCTTTGCCGTAAATTTTATAAAGATCAAATAACTAGTACAAAAAATAAAAATAAAAACCAAATTCAAAATTAAAACTTTGGAGGCCTATAACTCGAAAACGAGGGCCTGCATAGTAAAAGTTTATATGAAGTACTAACATTATTTTGGCTCATATTATACTCTCCTGACTTTTTTCCCATTAGTCCCGGGACACCCTGTATATTGAAGATTATGAAAATCTTTAATGTAATGTTGAAGAAACAACAACGTGAAAGGTTCCAATGTGACCAGCACTGGTTGGATATCACCAACATTCTATTACCGCTCATTTTTTAGTAACCAAAAAGCAGATAAGAGAAAATTCTACATTACCAAAGGAACACAGTATCTAAAAAAGTATGTGCTTTTCTGTTTATTAATAGTACCATAAATAAGAAAACAAATGAGGAAGAATCAAGACCACCAACGAACTACGAAAATGTCCATTTATTAAGCCTAGAAAACATTATAAGAAGATTTAAGTGCCAAATAATTAGGTGGTATGGACATATACTCAGAAAGGAAAGTAAGGCAGTAGCGTAAAAGTTTGCAGAATGTTAACCATAAGCAGAAAGGCCAAGAGGCAGACTAAATATAAATGGAAAGAACACGTGGAAGAGGATATCAAAAGAATGGTGATAACAAATTAGAGAAAAAATAGCAATTAGAAAGGAATGGAGACTAATAATCAACGAGGCAATGGGGCACCAAAATCTCCGAGAGGAATCAGAAAAAAATGTGTGTTACCACGGATACCAGATTCACTGTGTTGAAAAACAGCTACAGTTTGTTCGGAAACTGTATAGCTTGTAAATACACTGTTCCAATAATAAATTAACACATGAATAGCAAATATACAAAAAACTATGTTATTAAAAAAATATAAGAATAATATACAGCAACAGAGAAGATATGTGGAAAAATTAAATATAATAAGAATATAAAAAGGACTCACTGGTGGAATAACGAAATTAAAATAGCAGTCAAAGAAAACGGCATGGAAAAAATATATCACATCAAAATCACATGTGGACAAAGAAGAATATGACAGGAAGAAAACTTTTGTAAAAAGAGATGTCAAAAAATCAAAACGTGACTCATGGAGGAAATTCGGAGAGGAAATAACAGATCTACATAAGATGGATAACAGGAAATTTTGGACAAGAATAAAAAGATTGAGAGAAAATAAATATAAAGATATTAGAGCAATAAAAAATTGACAAGGCCAAGTACAAACTGAAATGGAAGAAGTATTGAAAACATGGAAAGAATACTATACAGAGCAATTCCATACATTAACACCGGAAGAGAATATAATAACAGCAGAAGAGTAAATCGACCAACTACAAGGAATCCATAAAGAAGAGATAGATCAAGAAATACAAAAAATCAAAATAGGCAAGGCTAACAGAGAAGATGGGATTAGTGTCAGAGATGATTAAATCATTAGGAGAAAGAGGAAAATAATGGATATGGAATGTATGCAAAGAAGCATGGGTACATCAAAAAATTCCAAGGGAATGGGAAAATAACTTAATAGTACCCATCTATAAAAAGGGAGAACAGACACAAACTAGCTATAAAGTGTACACAAAAATAATAGAAAAAAGATTAAGAGAATATGTAGAACCAAAATTAGGAGAAGAACAGGGAGCTTTTAGACCTGAAAGACAAACAAATGATAATATCTATATACTAAGGAATATAATCGAAAGAAAAATAGAAGAGGGATAAGAAATGTACCTTACATTTATAGATCTAAAAGCAGCCTTTGATACGGTAGATAGAAGAGGAGTATGGAGAACCCTGGAGGAAATGGAAGTACCACCCACCTTAATAAATATAATTAAAAGTGTATACGAGACAGTTACAGCCAAGGTACAGATTGCAGGTCAAAGGTCTGAAGAATTCAAAATGTGTAAGAGAATAAAACAAGGAGACAGTTTAAGCCCACTACTATTTATAATAATCATGGATAAGATTGTGAAACGAATCAAATAAAAATATGAGCAGCTGAATACTATAACTGGACACAGAAATTTAGAACCGATAAAAATGAGTAGTCTACTATATGCAGACGATGTGGTTTTAGTGGCGAATAGAAAGAACAAAATGCAAAAACTAGTGAATATTTGGACTAAAGAAGTAGAGAACATGAATATGGAGGTGAACATAAATAAAACAAAAGTGATTATAATAAAATTTATGTACTTCAGTTCAGTAGTTTTGGAGATTTATTGATTTAAAAGCTTAAATAAAACTTTAATCCATCATCATTAGTGGAGATCAATACATTTGGCAGAAGAGTAGTTTAAAAATGAAGAATGAACTGATCCATCAGCCAAGTAAATATTGAAAATTACCACCATGATTTTCCATGCAGTAATAAAGATTTTGATCAAAATGTTGCCGCACATTTTGCAATATTTGAGGAGTAATTTGAAGGCCCTTATTCACAATTCTTTTAACGATGTTCTGAGTAGCATAGATTAAAGTGACTCCCACAGAAAGGCATCCAAAGGTGATAAATCTGGCGATCTTGGGGGCCATTTAATAGCACCTCTTCTACCAATCTATCGACCTGATCTAAATATTGTCAAATACGTAATGTGGTGGGGAACAATCCTGTTGGAACATCAACCTATTCACAATGTACCGCCGATCATTCTGATTTTCAATTATGGCTCTTAATGCAAGATCTATGACGTATTGCAGTAATTCCAAATATGTTTCACCGTTCAAATTTCCAGGTAAGAAAAAAGGACCAACTAAATACCAGCTGTGTGTGGACGTGCATTGTCATGCATTAACAAAAAAATTGAACTGATAAAATGGGCAACTTGCATAACATGCTATATACGGATAAGCATTTAAATTGCCATTATTTATTACGACTAAGTCTGTGCACCATTGGAGGGACATTTCTCACCAGACCATAACTGATCCTCCACCTAATTATGTGGTACCTACAATGTTGCATGGAACGTATTTTGCTGTCGGTATATACGAATATGTCTATCATAGTTGTACAGACAAAATCTGGACTCCCCTGTAAAAAGAATGTGATCCCAATCGGCTTCTAAACAATGAAAGTGGTTTCTTGCAAAATTCAAGCGGTTCTACGGTCAAAACTGGACCTCGGGCTGGAATAGGCGATGCTAAATAAGCTTCCAGGAGACATTGACGAACTGTTTCAATACAAATCGTCTTCTGAGAATGTATAACCCTAAATACCAGTCTTGTATGGGGGTTGTGACACGATGTCTGTTCTGCCCAAGTCTTCTAGAATTACCACCTTTCATTCGAGATACTAATTTATGGGATAACCTTCTTCGAGTAATACCATTGCTTGAGCACATTCCTTACTAGTCAATTTCTAGATCACGCTGCATAATTATCCAAGAATCACAAAAAGTTCAAATTAAACCTGTTACTAAATTCAATTTTGCATATTAACTGAAATCCTTATCTGTCATTTTTTGCTTATAACTCATAAAAACAGTACTCGGTGAACTCTGTTAGAGAACGAACGTTTATTTGCCGATTTGATAGTAATATAGTCAGTGTGTTTAAACAGAAACTGCGATGTCTTCAGAAAATGATGGATCCTACTCTGAAATGGAGGTAGATGACAACGGAACCTGGACAAAAGTAAGAATAAAACGAAAAAGACCATATAACCCCACAAACATATCCAACAAAAAGAATAATGCCTTCGACGAATTTAAAGGCTTTACACCAAGCGCACAGACTAAAACACAAACAGTTAGTACAGCAAAAAGCAGCCCACACCAACAAAAACCATCCAGTATCATTAGCCAACCTATAAATCACAGCAAAAACAAAATAATTAACTTATCAGTTAAAATTAAGACTACAAATAAGAAATATGATAATTTGTTTTATTTTTCATCAACAAATCCAAACCATAACAAAACGTCATTTGCAGATGTATGGCAAGTCGAATATCCGAATTCTAACAATGACGAAATAATCAAAACAAAAATAAAATTTCTTCTAAAACCTAATAATGAAAAAATAGAATGATAGAAATATTAGGAAAATTAAAAAATAACAACCTAGTATCAAGCTACAAAAAAACCAATACTAATAAACTTCCACAAAAACAATCACAACAAGATTCTTACTCAGTAGTTGTAGCTAATGTTGAATACGAAATTGAAGACTCTGCTATAAGTGCACATCTCACCGCAAACAAATTAGAACATAGGTACTGCAAAATAATTGTCGCTAAAAACACTGGAAAATCCACCAAACTAATTAGAATTATTACCCCAAATCAACAAACCTCTGAGCATCTCCTTTCTAACGGAATATTTTTTAAACTATATCACTACCCGGTTTACACATGTGTAGCTCCTAATCCTGCACCCATACCTTGCACCAGATGTGGCTCTTTTTCCATCAAACAATACATTGCAACGAAAATTTTAAATGTAGCAAATGCTTTGAAATCATCCCACACATAAATGCACCTCTCAACACTGGAACCCAAATGCCTCTCATGTGACTCAGACAACCATCAAGCCTGGTCCTTTCGTTTTCCAAAAAGACCAACAAAACCTATTGAAGGCATTCCAAACATCCCTGTAAAACCAATAAATAAAAAAGCTGCTGAACTTACAGATGAAGTTAAAAAAACTATAAATTTTTGCCACATATGAGAAAACCTATAAAGGAGTGTACTCATCCCAACTTCAATCAACAACATTACCACAATATACAAGAATGGATGCACGAATACACTAACCAAAATGTAGAAATCTCTATTCAAACCAAAGACGAAGAAGGCTGTTTTATAAGTTTACATAAAGGAAAAGATACTACTCCAGGTTATGACTCTGTCACAAAAGGTATTCTGAGAAAACTTAACTACAACTTACATCAATACATCATTAAGATGTATGAATACTGCTTAACAAATCACTATTACCCCGAGTACTGGAAAATAGGAAGTACAATAAATGTTCCAAAGCGTAATACAGACCATAAAAGAGTACAAAATTATTGACCAATAACCTTACTTAGCAAGCTAGGCAAGAATCTAGAAAAAATTATAATAGCAAAGCTCCCCGAAGAAGTCAAAAATAAAATACCTGGATACCAGGTGGGCTTCAAACAAAAAAACTCCTTACTAATAATATACAAGCAATGGCGCTAAAGGGAGGAAAAACGGCGGCATTATTCCTAGACATACAAAAAGCGTTCGATAGTGTCTGGCATTATGGGTTGATATACAAGCTTCAGGAAATGAAGGTATCAGAGTAACTAATCAGAATTATAACAAACATAATAAATAAGTGAAAAATCAAGGTTAAAACAAATGACAAATATTCAAAGGAATTTACAAATGTGCAAGGATTGCTACAGGGTTCTCCTCTGTCGCCAATATTATATAATATATTCTGTGCAGCTATTTATAATAAAGATCCAGAACACCTCAAGAAAGATAGCTACATGTTACAATATGCAGATGACACAGTGTTGATTTGTCATGCTAAAAATACTAACCAAGTAGCAGAAAATCTTCAGGGATTTACCAGTAACACAATGATCTGGTTTAATAAATGGAGAGTACTTCCTAATCCTTGGAAATGGCAATTAATCCTGTTTCATCACGAACTGAAAAATTCTTCCCCTCCCATCACCTTCCAAAATCAACAGATTGGTCCACAACCCAATGTAAAATACCTAGGCATACTACTCGACAGCAAATTAAAATTCAAAGCTCACTGCTCAAAATCAACAGATTCGTCCACAACCCAATGTAAAATACCTAGGCATACTACTCGACAGCAAATTAAAATTCAAAGCGCACTGCTCAAGCATAAAGAAAAGTACCATTATCCGTTCCTGTCATTTCCGTTCCCTATCATACAAAAACCGAGGAATCAACATTGAAAGTGGCAGCACAATTTTCCAACTGATATGCAGACCTACGTTGGAATATCAAAGTATCATTCTCCTGAACACACGGTCTTATACCAGACATACGAGGTCTGACAATTAAGTAACGCGACAATATTCAAAAATCGAGTATATTTAAAAATTAAGGTACATCAATGCGATCCCCTTCAAAGTAGTCCCCTCCCGCACCTATACACTTATTCTAGCGAGTTTTCCAGTTTTCGTAACAATTCTGGAACAGTTCTTGCGGCACCTCTCCTAGTACCCTCGTCACAGATTCTTGGATATCTTCAACGGAGTCAAAATGTCGACCTTTGACGAATGTTTTCATGTGGGGAAATAGGAAAAAGTCGTAGGGTGACATGTCCGGTGAATAGGGCGGTTGCGGTAACGTTGCGATGCCTTTAGACACCAAAAACTGAGAGACACTAAACGCAGTGTGACAGGGAGCATTGTCGTGATGCAGAACCAAAGTCTTCGCGATCTCTGGACGCACTCTGAGCACCCTTTTTCGTAATCTTTCGAGTACATCGCGGTAGAATACTTGATTTACGGTCTGTCCCGGTGGTACGAACTCTTTGTGAACCACCCCTTTGCTGTCGAAGAAGCAAATCAACATGGTTTTCACCTTGGACTTGCTCATTCTCGCCTTCTTTGGCCTTGGCGCCCCAGGGGATAGCCACTGTTGGCTTTGTCGTTTAGTTTCGGGGTCATATTGAAAAAACCAACTTTCATCACCAGTAATAACTCGATCGAGAAGAGTTGGATCACTTTCAACCTGCTCGAGAAGATCTTGAGCGATGTTCAATCGGTGGGCTTTTTGCTCATCTGAAAGGTTCTTCGGTACCATCTTCGCACACAGCTTTTTCATGGCGAAATCTTCGGTTAAAATCTTTCTAACTGTTTCCCGGTTAATATTCAACTCGTCAGCCAACATTCGAATGGTTAGTCGCCGGTCTTGACGAATAAGGGTGCGCACGCGCTGCGCATTCGTGTCGGTTCGCACTTGAATTGGCCTTCCGCTCCGCGCTTCGTCTTTGACGCTCTCACGGCCATTTTTAAAATCGGCATGCCACCGAAACACCTGACCACGACTTAGGGCATCACTACCATACACTTTAAGTACTTTTTCATAAGTTTCTGTCGCGGTTTCGCCGAGTTTCGCACAAAATTTTATTGCGCACCGTTGCTCTAAATTTCTCTCTTCCATTTTCGTGACATGCACTACTCACGTGTTGTTACAAAACACTGAACAGCTGGCGAAGAAATGATCGTACGAGAGTCGTCAAGGTCTCAATCGAGAGAGTAGGGATCTGCTATTACGGTAGCCGAGTTACAGATTCGCAGTGTTACCACAGGCCGAGAAAAAAAATCGGTCGCATTACTTAATTGTCAGACCTCGTATATGCTACGGCTCGCAGAAACATCCTCAATTAGAAAAATCACGAAAATCCGCTATCCAAGGAATACGCTACATAATCCTCCAAATCAGCTATTATATGAACGCACAAAAATCACACCCCTAAATGAACGTATACAAAAACATGCAGAAAAATTTGCGAAAAACGAATACATTACACTCCTTATGACCAAATACTGTATCACCAGGGAAAACAGAGTATCGAGATGCACATTTCCAGAGAATACACTATGGAAAAGTATACAAAGACTTTCACTGTGAACCTATGTATTACTTTTATTTTACACCATCAAATTTATTACTTAAGTTAACAATATTAATATGTTCTTATGTATTATAAAATTTAAGGGGAGAAGGACCACAGTCGATAGCCCTTTGTAAGAAATTACAACAAACTTCATTATTATTTTGTAACTCATAAATAAATATCATATAAGAGTGCCTTACGATATTTAATCTAGTCATAGTAATTATAAGCAAACCCGATGAGAGTTTTTGAAATGACTGTGTGGTGTGTTAATTTCTGGGAGCAGTGTACATAAAAAAGTATTTTGACTTAAAAAAATAGCATTATTATTAAATGTATTCAACGGTACGTCTTAATACAGATAATTGCAAATGAAAATTGTTAGAAATAGAGTATATAATAAATACTTTGGAATTATTATATGTAATGTATTTAGCCAAACCCTACACGTGGACAACCTCGGCCTTGTCAACTGTCAGATGTAAAGAATGTAAAATAAACAAATATATAGCTAACACAGTTCTGTTCTAGCTCATAAAATATAACCTTTATCCTTTGATTTTATAATAATTTTTATAAAGTTAATAATATTGGAAGGTTGTTTCTATATACACATATAGTGCCCACTATAATAATATTCATTTATATTTTAATTAAAACTGCTTACCCCTTTCTTCCAGATCCTCCAATTCTTCGTAATTCTTCCAATCAGATAAAGAATAGTACCATCGCCTACTAGTTGCTACTCTGCTGTTCTTTTTTCCTCTCCTATTTTGCCGGAAATGCCAATCCAAATGCTGACTGTACAGCATGCTAGCTTCGGCGGTAAATCGCATACCGCATGTACTGCATTGCATACCGGAATACAAAAGACTATAAAGATTATTCTGACGCACTCTTAACGTTTCAGGTCGTTCGAATGTAATCCGTTTGAGATTCATCACCGAATTTTTCTTAAATTTAATTGGCGGCGGGGCGACCTGACTAGAAGAAACTGGTGGTGTGTAATCATTATTAGAAGGCGCGGTAGATTCTTTTAATGGTACAATATCGGCAGCGGGTTTTTTCGGAGTAGTCGATGTAACAAAGCCGGAGGCTACTAACTTTTGGAAGAGATCGTTTATATTCAAAGTAGGAATTGTGGTAGGTGCTACCGGTTGTAGACTTGCCGGTACGTCTTGTGAGTTTTGATTATTTTCTACTTGATAGCCTCCAGTTGCTTGAGTTGGTCCTAAAGTAGGAGTCATTGCATTTGACAGGACGTCTAGATTATCTAAAATGAGAGAAATTTATAAATATTTGATTAAGAACAAAAAAAAATATTTTTTTGATAAAATTTTATTCCAATATTTAAACAGAATAAAAATTAAACAAAAATAATATATGTACTTGTACAGAGAGTTTAAACAGGGCGTTTCTAAATGCAAGAGAAAAAATTCAAGAGATGATTGTCCGTATAAAGTAATGATCAATCTTTCCTATAACATCATTTCATTATTAAATGAGAAAATTACTATATTAGAAAAAAAAATAAGTCTGAAATATTCCACAACAGCAAACACAAAAAGGTAAGAATAATTTTTAATTGCAAGAGTTGTAAAAAAAACCAAAACAAGCAGATGTTAATGTGAACCATAGGAACAAAAATAATAATGTAGAGAATCCGGACACTACAATACAAGTGGTTTTTAAATTATTCAACATAAACAAAAATCAAGTTGCGGTTCGCATCCTAGAAACACCAGCAAATATTAAACTAAATGATATAAATCATGAGCCTAGTATGTTGAATCAAATAATGGCTAAATATGATGCAGGAAAAAACATGATCAACCAAGCCATCTATTAACAGCCTGCTCCTTTTACAAACTGGATCTGGATTGGGGGACTTTGCGGGAAAATTACATTAGAAAAAGTGAATGAATATGTAAAATTAAACTAGATATAAGACGGTGAACTGCTTTGTTTTAAAAGTGTTTTAAAATTGGTAGCACTGAATTAACCCAAGATGATCTTTTAAATCCTGACAATTGACCACATAAAGTATTCATCTGGAGCTTTCAACAGCTACAATATAAAAATCAGAACCCGCAAATACAGAATAATCTGCTGGATTCTTACATAAAACAAAAAGTTTATCAGAGTTTTACATAAATATACATACTCTAAATAACAAAATCTTGCAAATTGATCATTTTCTTTCAGATAAAGATTTCGATATTTTATGTTTCACTGAATGTTGGCTATAAACACAGATTAATTTTCGTTTTTATCTATCAAAATTTTTACATTAGCTACTTTCTATGCTAGAAAAGAAAAATAAATCATAGGGAAGTAGCGATATATGTATGTAAAAAATGGTTTATCCTTTAAAGAGTGTAAAAACCAAAAAATTGCATGAATTGTGATATCGAGCTGCGTGCAGTAAGTATTCCCATAGTAAACTATGTAATATGTTGCATTTATCGTTCGATGGTGATTTTAATCATATTGAGGAGAAACTAAATCAATACCGAAGTTCGATTAGTAAAATACATAGTGTAGTGCTTTTAGTTGATTTCAACGTAGATTTTTTTGGTTTATTGAAGGGTGTGAATGTTTTCTTGTAAATTCAAGGGGGAAGGGGGAGGGATAAGAAAGATAGAACCCCTCCTCCGAACACTAAAAATGAAAAAAAATCTAAAACATAATCACAGCAAACCTACTTGATTGAAATGTAATAAAAGCTAGGTACTGTAGGCTACAAGTTTATAATAAAAACAAAGCTAAAATGCATTTCCGATACCCAGACCTCCCATTAGTTCATCTCCCCCCCAACTCCATCCTAATTATGCCACTGGGCATTTTTATGTATATTTAACTGTTCTTATTAGTAACGTATCTGGCAAAGGATCATTTTCTACATGAAAATACTATCTAAGACTCATTAAATGAAGAAAGTGTTTCATCATTGGCTATTCTAAATGTAGGAAGCAATATTCTCGGTAAATTAAAAATAAATGGTATAACAGAAATGAAAATACGTAAACAAATTAATTAGTTGTTAATTTTTATTAATTATTTTTTATTTTGTTGGCTGTTCCTTAGAAAGTTTTTTTATTTTTTTTTGATGTGTTATTAATTTTTAGTTAGAAATTTTGTTTAAGTATCGTTAAATTATTTACAGTTTTTTGTAATAAATAATTTATGTTTTTGCTAAATAAACGTTTTTATTCATTTATTTAGTATTACTACTAAAACAATTTTAATTAAACATTTTTTTATTGTTAACCTGAAGGTGCCAAAGGTAAGCAGAAAAAATCTTATTAAGAGTCATATAGGACATTGGGGGCCTGAAATTTTGCTTGGATCTTGGGGCCCATCTAAATTGAAAATAGGCACTGATTGAGCAAGTGTCGCAATTTAAATATCTGGAATGTATACTCTTAAATGTTATTTTTCATCAGTTCTTCCGAATTGTGTAGATGCTTGGACTTTAAAAGCAGCTTCTATTAATAAATTAGAAGCATTTGAGATGTGATATTTACGAAGAAAGGGTAGACCACATAAGAAATGAAGAAACTTTCCGAAGAGCAGAAATGAAAGATCGGGAGTACTATAAAGAAATAGTTATTTATTATACAAGGGAAAAGAGGATTAGATTTCAGCTCGAGGTTATGTTGTCTCCCGACGCGAAGCGGAGGGAGACAGCAAACCGAGAGCTAAAATCTAATATTTTTCCCGTGTATAATACACTATTTTTTTCTGTGACAGGAAAAACGACGATTCAATACTGAAAGAACATATTATTACAATGTATTAAAGTCAGAATGTTATCGATATGAAATTTGAATTTTTAAACTAATAAGCTGTTGTAGTTATAGCGACAATTAGACCTGCGTTGCTAAGGAATACTTCAAAGTAATCAAATATATGTCAATTTAATTCTGTGATTTGATTCAAAAATTGCGAACTCAGTGATTGTTTAGTAGTTATTTGGGAAAATATAAAGTTAAAAAATGTCTGATTCCGAGTTTTCTCTGACTCTTGATATAAAGGAAATGTAACTTATGTTCAATAAAATATTCTAAAATCAAATATCTTCCTTTATCTATATGTATATATATCCGGGGAAAAAAGTACTCACTTTTTTCCCGTGGGAAAAAAAGTAATTTCGTGAAAAGTTGTATTTTGCTACCTGTCAACAGAGATAAAATGTCAAATTTTTTTCCTGTCACAGAAAAAAATATCTTATTTAGGACATATTTACCAGAAGAAAACGTTATAAAATCCAGCGTCTGTGCTTCAGGGAGAGATCAAAGGAGGAATGAAAGTAATAGGAAGGAAAAAATTGTCTTGGTTGCAGAATATTAGACACTGGGCAGAGATACAAAATTTTTAAGATATTCAAATTGCTGTATTTAACAGAAATATGTAACGAAAAAAAAGGACGCCTACACAGGAATCTGCATGGCTATCTAAGAAGAAGAAGTCATTGGCGAGTCTATGGAGATTATAAAATTTCACGTTTCTATTTTTACTTAAATTTTAGAGAAAACAAAAATAGAATTTAATTTTACTTATCGCCTTTTGGGGTGATATATCCCCGAAGGGATGGGCTGAAGACATTTTGTTATAGGAAAAAAAGTGAATTGATTTTAATATCGATCGAAAAACTATAATCCTTTGTCATTTTGTTTCAATTTGAAAATTGTCAATGAACATTATCCCAATATAGGATACCAGACTATAAATTCAATAAAATCATTCCAAAAAGCAATCAACAAAATGTCACTTTCCATGTTTAAAATATATTAGAAACCAGTTTTAATTGAAACAAATAATTGACCATTGTCGGTATCTGTAAGATCTGATTTTTATAAATTCTATTCCTGGTTTGATTCTTTTCAAACCTTCCCATCAAATTATCCAAACTATGCCCAATTTGTTGTTGTAAACTCATAATTATCACATACTTCTCACTGCCATCCATCTTTATTTTTTTTTATAGAAACTTATTGTTATAAATAAAACTAATTATTTCTAAACAATTCCACTATATAATAATAATAGAAATTCTAAAAAAATTGACAATCAAGAATTTCTACAAATTTCTCATTATATTGTGGAATTATTTAGAAACGGTTAGTTTCATTTATAACTATAATATGAACAGATTCCACAAATTAAGGGTGGAAACAGTAACTTTAGTTAATAAAGTCACTTCTTTGAGCGCTTGCCATATACCATGACCACTTCTATGTTATTTCCGAGATACACTTGCACATATTTTCCATGGCTATCACGTATAAAAACGAACACATTGTGTACCACAAACGAAACATTAACCATCCTTAAACCTAACAATATAAACAGTGATAATTTAAACACTTCACTATAAGTATGAACGGCAGATTGTGTGTTTTAAATGTACTTTTATCATATTCTATCATTATAATATTAATCAAATACTTACCTACTTAAACAAAATTATTAGAACGAACCCATACAAACACAAATTATAAAGTATAACAATAGATTAATTAAAATATGGATGAAAAAATATATAAGCTACATGAGTTAAGTGAAACGTAACATTCACTTATAGTTATTTATTTGTACAACTCTTTTAGAGTTTATTTATTATAACAGGTAATAGTATACACTGTGGGCCGAAATAAAGGAGTACATTTTTTAATTGAAAATATTTTTTTTTGTTTTTTGGGCGATTTAATTTCTTTTAGCAGGGCTAATAACCTAACATGTCCTCAACATGACTGTAAATTTGAAAGTAAAAATAAAGTACAGAGTCGGACTTATAAAAAAATTTCTATAACAGTGCATTTGAGCTCATTGCAAATGAAAAGTGTCTTAGCTAAAATTGTACTAATATGCTTTTTCGGTGGATAAACTATCCAGAAAACTTCAGTAAAAAGGAAATTTTTCGAAATTAACGGATTCGCAAAATACCATTTTTTTATTAAATAACATTTTAACAAATAACACATTTATGAAAACAGTTTAGTAACTTTAAAACTTGGAGTAAAATATTATGAATGTGGCCACCATTATTGTTTACCACTTCTTGAAGTCGTCTGCGCCATAAATTGATAGCCCCATTTATTGCATCCTGTTCAAAATTGTTCCAAACAAACTGCATTCTTTCTTTGAGCTGCTCGATTGTTTCAAATTGTTGTCAGTCATACAAATTTTGTTCGAGTATTCCCCAAATTGAATAATCAACCGGATTTAATTCAGGGCTGTTAGGTGGCCACATTTCTGGCTCAATATAATCCAGGCAATTTTCACTCAAGAACATCTTTGTACTGTGGGAAGTGTGCGAGGGATCCTGTTGGAAAGTGTAATCTTAACAAACATCTTCAATTTCTGGTAATAGGTGCTGCTAGATTTGTTCTTTATACGTTTCTGAATTGAGTTTTACCCCAGCATCAACAAAAATCAGATGAGATTTTCCCAACATGGATACTGCATGAGAGACCTTTACACCTTTCGAGAAATGACTTTTTTCAATCAAAAGATGCTCTAAAGGAATTTCTTTCTTAAATTGTACGTCAGAATATACCCTATTATTTTGAGTATTTTTAGGTGGGCGTAAATAAAACATTTTTTCATCTGAATGCCATATTTTTCTAAAGTCTTCGCGAGAGCGGAATCTTCGTAGCAGCAAATTACATCTTTCCAATCGTTTTTCTCTAAAACTTATTCAAATATTTTAAGATGGCATTCTTCTTTAATGATTCTTCGAACTGACGTACGGGAAATCCTAGTTATTTTTGCTATTTCTCTTGTTCCAAGAGATTGGCCAGGTTGCAAATTTGCTAAAACATCCCTTACTCTACCAATATTTTCTTCAGTTCTCGAGCTTCGCTTCCTTCCTCTTCCACGTTTATGTTTAATAGACCCATCGGTTTCCCTTAGATATCTTAAGAACTTTCCTATCGTTCCAATATGCCAATTTTTCTCAGGAAATTCATTTACAATTTTTCTTGCACCATAATTATATTTTTCACGGAAATATTTAATTAATATTCTGTCCTCTTTGCTTAAAAGTGGCATTATGAACTGACTAATTTACTTATTTAGCTGTAAATGTCAAACAAATTCCATGGCAACCTGAGCAGTCATGGCCTGTTTTCATAAATGTGTCAACCACCAACTGATGGTGAGCAATAAGATCATCGAGCAGATAGATCAATTCCAATACCTGGGAAGTATTGTGACAAAGACAGGAGGGACTGATGAGGACCTCACCAGCAGGATTAGAAAGGCCAGGAGAAATACGAAGGAATACTAAACTAAGAATATTTGAAACTAACGTAAATGCACTCCTACTGTATGACTGTCAAACATGGAAAGTCACAGACAAATTGCAAGTATTTATGTCTCCGAAGAATTTCTAGATAGAATAACAAACGAAGAACTCATGGAAAGAGCATATAAAAATCCTATTAGTGATAATATAAAGAAAAGAAAATTTGACTAGCTGGGCCATTCTCTAAGGAGACCAGTGAATACCATCAGTCAACAAGCCTTGGATTGGAATCCCTAAGGAAATAGAAGGAGAAAAACCGAGGATAACCTGCAGGTCAGTCAAAAAGTAAATTGAACAAGGCAAAAGTTGTGGAGATGAAGCAGTTAGCGCAAAACCGTGTATGGTGGAAGGCATTCGTTGCAGCCGTATGTCCCCCACGGAAATTGAGTCAGGCAATCAGACAAATGACAACCTATGCATGTGAAAAATGGATACCCATTATTGTAGTGACACTCGGAGGAAAGACAGTCAGGATGACAGCAGGAAGAGATTGTCCCCGCGGAGAAGTTTTATCGCCTCTTCTGTGGTCACTGGTTGTTGACAGCCTAATAGTGAACTGCACGAATCGACAACTCAAGGTTATGCTGATGACTTGTAACCGTCAGGGGTAGACATGGCGGAGTAAGCACAGATTGCATGTAAGTAGCCCCAGATATAATCGAAAGCTGGTAGACAAAGGAAGGACTTAATGTCAATCCTAGAAAAACAGTGCTGCTTCCATTTACCAGCATCTCTATTCTTGAATTTGTGGGAATAGAAACTCCGAGGGGAAATGTTCGAAAGTGGACGTGGTTCCCACAAATTTTAAAAAGCCATATTCTTGAAAAATTTCTAAAATGAGGGAAATTATTATTCCATAGGAGAATTTTTATTCTATTGGTCATGACTGAGAGAAAAAGCCAAAATAATATGAAAATATTTAGATTTAAGCTCAAAATTTATCATTTGTTTGTTTTTAGAATAAGTTTATTCTCGATTTTTTGTGAATTTTTTGGTGTTTTTCGGTTTAACCTAATAATAAATAAGCAAATTAGTGCAATATGTGCCACCAACACCAATCTTTGGCGGCCCCATTGGGAACCGAATTTAAAATTACTGTTAATTGTTCCCATAACTCTTTGGCTTTCGATTTAGTAAATTGGGGAGTGAAACTCCCCATGTACATTTCGGGTTTCTTTTTGAGCAACCCTATCATAATATTCTTTCGTTCACTAGTTACTTTTTTTGACTACTCATTTTTTAATAGACACAATGGACAAAAGATAAAACCTGCGACAAAACTAAAAATGCCGCGAAGCAAAAAAGGTTAGGTCTTCTTATTTGGTTAAAATTCATGGCAAACACAGCACAGTTTACTTATACTGTCAAAATTATCTACGTTTTGATTAGTGACACATTTTTGAGAACTTAGACAACACTGTTTCCTTTCGCCCTTACTCATTTCCATTCCCTGATTTTAAGAATACTGCTTTTAGAAATCGAGTGAAATTTTGTGAGAATAGAAATGTTACATTTCCCTGGGGAACAAAAATGTAGGGGAATTTCAAGAATAGCGTCACAGGAGGCGAAAGTACACATTCAAAGCCCAGTGGAACCCAGCTAACATCTTGGTCGTCATAATCAACCAAAAACTGACATGGTACAGCCAAATTAACCACATCCTCTTCAGAGCCATAGAGTCAAGCGAAACATGCCACAGAGTATTTAGTTAAGATATGGGGGCTTGAACCAAAAATGATCTACTGGACATACCAAACGATCATTACCCATGGTCACCCATGCTTCACTGATGTGGCCAAAGATACAACAAACCTCGGCACAAGCCAGGTTGCAGAAAATGCAACTATTAGCTTGCCACTGCACCTATGTTTAATGAAAGAAGAAGCAATCAGTGTCTTTAGACTGAGCCAATCAGTAAAACTAAAAGTGGGAAATCTGATCAGTCACCTAAAGATTTTGAAACACATTTACCTAGAAGCCATGTCTAAACCGACAGACACTATACCAGTTAGGTACGATTTTGAAATGGTCAAAACAACCACCAAATATGCACAGAGAATGGACCTCAACTGGGAAGGAACACATCAGTTTGGTACACTGATGGATGGAAGGGCTAGAATGGGAGTACCGTGGTCTAGTTTCTTAAAACCCCTTAGCAGAGCTCCAACCATATATCAAGCAGAAATACATGCTATAGAAATTTGTGCACAGGAGTGCCTCAAAAGAGACACCCGGAAAGCAGAAATCTATATAACAGATAGTCAGGCAGCACTGAAAGCTCTGAAGTCATACACTTGCGAGACTAAGTTGACTTGGTACTGTAAACAATCCCCAAGACAACTGGCAACAAGCAACCAGGTCACAGGGGCGTTAGATGCAAATATGAAACAGACAGCCTTGCCAAAGAAGAAACAAACTCCGAATTCCTTGGCACAGAACCTTTCTGTAGACTTTCTAAAGCCCACTTGAAAGAAGTGACAGGACAAAAACAAGTGAAAAGGCCTTTCAACAAGTAAAACAGCTTCTTGAGTTCGACAAAAAAATACATGAAACTGGTAAAGGGACTCCTCACTGGACACTGCCCTCAACTAAAAAAAAAAAATGGGCGAATCAGAGAGTGAATGTTGCCAACGTTTCCTAACGCCCTATGATATTAGAAACTTACCTCCCAGAAAACTGATATACTTCGTACGAAGTCTCGGAATCCCGGGCCTCGACTAGATTAAAGGTTATACGCAAAAGATCTCATAGGTCGAATATTTAATTAAATAAAAAACCTTCCAGCTGTGTACATGTCTCAATATAATTTGAATAAAACTTTTTTGTATTTCGTGTAAAATTTTTAATGAACTTTTTCAAATCGTAGCAAAGCGCTTTCGACTATCATCAGTGCCATCATCGGTGCTTACTTACAAGCAAGTAAACCAATAAATTTAATGAAAAGAAAATTAGAAGTGAAGTTACTTACTCGTCAGGCAATACTATGATGAATCCATAAAATATCCATACAAATATAAAGAGTTAAATATGTTAAAATATAATTAAAATTTGTTTATATAAATGTCATCCCTTTAAGGGATTATTATAGATTAAAAATTAAAATTCAACATGATGTGGTGAAGTCAGCCGGCTGACAAATCCACTTGTGCGCACAGAATGACAGAAAGTCCCGTTGACATGGAACCATTGATTCTATGGAATACGAAAAGAGTCAACATTTCTGGTAACCAAAACCACCAAACAAGAAACAGATCAAGAGAACAGTCTAATGAGAACCCACTCTTAACCTGAGTCAAGTAACCGTGATAAAGAGTAACAAAAATTATTCTTTTTTATTCATTATGAGGTATATATAAAACAAAAAGAGAACCCCAACTCAATTTACTATTAAAACCGGTCTAATAAGAACCAATAATAATAATAATAATAATAATAATAATAATAATAATAATAAAGAGCTGAGAGATTTAACAAATTAGTGAATTAAACAGATTCTATGCTTCTATACAAATAAAACCTCGAAAGATCTGCCAACAAAAGCGGAATGCATTGAAACAACCGATCGCAAAAGATATCTATACATTTAATTTGTTGATGAAAATTGAATGATCAAAATTATTTGTCTATGAATTCAAACATGAAAAAGTTACCCAATAAAGACAGGAAAGACTTACTAACTAAAAACAGCGTAACAAGAATCAAGTCAAGAGGACAGTCTAATGAGAACCAACTCATAGAAACCCAATTCAAGAAAACGTGATAAAGAAGCATAGCAAGACCCATGAAGTGTTGACTAAAGAGGAAATTCCAACTCGTTGAATACTAAGACCGGTCTAATGAGACCCGAACTCAATAAAAGAATGAGATAATCATCAAATTAGTAAGTATAAGTTTAACCTTAACAGCTCAAACCCACAGAGGATCTGTTCATGGAAATGGAGAGTATTAACCAAAAGAAACAATCGAATGGAAGTCATTAAACTTAATTTGTCAATGAGACTGACGGATTCAGTATTTTGTCTATGAAACATAACATAAGGAGGTTATTAAATTGTGTGACAAAATACCAACATGACAGAATCCAATGCATGGAAAGAATGAAAGTGAACTAATATCAGTCTACAAGGGTCAATAAATACCAAACTCAAAGAACACACCAAGAAAAAATTATAGAAACTACTAACTTGTCAACTCTAATGATGATGGTGATGGTCTAATGAGACGTCATCATTAACCTGAATCTAAATAATGTGAAAAATAGGTGGATGGGGCAACGAATCAGTTTATAGAAGATCTATTGAAGGAAACCAACGAGAATCCCAACCAACAATTGTACAGTAGAAACGCTGAGTCTTTTCCATCACGTGACTGATATGACATCAACCATATGTATCTTAATCAACACAATACGACAAACGCTTGTATTGAGTTTCGCTCTTTTCTGTTATTGGAAGAAGACAGTACCAACATAGTATGTGTTTCTAGTGTAATCAAAACAGTCTAATGGGAACCTGACTGAAAAGTTCAAATTGAGAGACTCGAAGAGAAATCTATTGAGAATGGAAGCAAGACTCAACATCCGAAAAAACCAGTAATTCTGAAATAAACATCAAATAGAGCAAAAAGAAACAAAAATTAATTAAAACAAAGTCTTAAAAGCTTTCTATGTCAAGAAAGTTTATATCAATAAAGATAACTAAAAGTGTTAAAAATTGTCAAGAAACATAAGAATAAGACAAAAAACAAAAAAAAGAAGAGAATGGGAAAGAAAGAAATTGAATGTTAAAATAAAACAAGTAAAGAAGATTTAGGAAACGATTCAAAATCCTGAAACCGGAGTTAATAATTGTGTGTATTAAGAAACAAAATTTTAGCCTCCTGTGGAGTAGGATATAAGATCTATTCAAATTAATGTGAGTGTTCAGTCAAAGGCTATTAACAAACAATTAATTATTTATGTGTATGTCCTCAAGAAAATCCAACCTATTATAATTTCTAAGAGTGACACCATGCAAAATTGTTGAATTCCCACTAGAGCTAAAGTTATGGTTGTTGAATCTTAAATGATATCCAAAAGCGGAATCCTTACTCGGATTTAAATGTTCCAATATCAGAGTTTTCAAAGGTCTACAAGTTCTACCAATATAGGTTGCCTCACAATCACCAGACTCGAGATTATAAATTCCACTTTTTGATAGCTTATCAATTCTATCCTTGGAATTCACCAAATGTCTACCTAAAACGTTAGACGTTTTGTAAGAAATTTTTACATTTTCTATATAATTGTTAATACGCCTGGCTATTTTGTTTGAAATGTTATTCAAAAAAGGAATGGAAATGAACCTGTTAACCGAATCCATCTTACGAAAAACCAAATTCTGTTCTCTTCTATTAATAACCTTGCGAATGAGACGGTCAATAATGTGTGGATTATACTGGTTATTAACTGCTATCTGTTTCAGAACACTCTCCTTTGAATGATAATCAATCTGTGATGTAATACTTAGAAGCCTATGGACATAACAATTGAAAGTTGCCATTTTATGTTGGCGTGAATGGCATGAGGAACTTGAAAATGACATGGTCTGTTTGTGTAGGTTTCCTGTATATACTGTAAGACAATTTGTTGGAGTATTTGTAAATTGTATTTAACAAGTTAGGGTTTCCTCTTCAGTCAACACTTCATGGGTCTCGCGTCTTGCTATGCTTCTTTATCACATTTGCTTGAATTGGGTTTCTACAAGTTGGTTCTCATTAGACTGTCCTCTTGACTTGATTCTTGTTACATTGTTTTTGGTTAGTAAGTCTTTCCCGTCTTTATCGAATAACTTTTTCATGTTTGAATTCATAGAACAAATAATTTTTCCGCCTACCTCTATCCAAAGTATACATTTCCTGGCGTCATTGTAGGGAGCAAAGTTACTTTTCCTCCCTAGGGAGGAAAAGTAAAATTGACCTCATAGTACGTTATCAATGAAATAATTTTTGCAATTTCGAGACTAAAGTGGTCACTATAGTCTCACATGTTAGAAACTATGTTAGACCCAAGGGATATAAATGAACAGTTAAAATCCTAAGGGATTTGAAGTATAAATAAAAAACGTACACCCCCGATGCCTAGCCAAGCATTTTAAAAGTCCATCCTCGATACCCAGCCAACATTCATAAAAGTCCATCCTCGATGCCCAGCCAACATTCATAAAAGTCCATCCTCGATGCCCAGCCAAGTTTCGTAAAATAAGTAGTATTTATTAATTTTGTTTGTTAGTTTCATGAATAAATTATTGAACGTGTCTTTTTTGTTATTTGAGGCAGGCGGAAAAATCATATGTATAACATGGGTGTAAAGTGCCTTTTCCTCCTCGGGAGGAAAAGTAGCACTTTCCTCCCTTGTTATACAAATAGCTATTGATTGTTCAATTTTCATCAACAAATTAGATTTATAGATATCTTTTGCGATCGGTTGTTTCAATGCATTCCGCTTTTGTTGGCAGATCTTTTGAGGTTTTATTTGCATAGTAGCATAAAATCTGTTTAATTCACTAATTTGATAAATCTCTCAGCTCTTTATTATTATTGGTTCTCATTAGACCGGTTTTAATAGTGAATTGAGTTGGAGTTCTTTTTTTGTCTTATACCTCATAATAAAAAAGAAGAACTTTTGTTACTCTTTATCATGGTTACTTGACACTAAGAGTGGGTTCTCATTAGACTGTTCCATTGATTTGTTTCTTGTTTCGGTGATTTTGGTTACCAGAAATTTTGCCTCTTTTCGTATTCCATAGAATCAATGGTTCCATGTAAACGGGACTTTTTGTCATTCTGTGCGCACACATGGATTTGTCAGCCGGCCAACTTCACCACATCATGTTGAATTTTAATTTTTAATCTATAATAATCCCTTAAAGGGATGAATTTTATATAAACAAATTTTAATTATACATGTTCAAATGTTTATTTTTGTATGGATATTTTTATGGAATCATCATAGTATTGCCTGACGAGTAAGTAATCCCACTTCTAATTTTCTTTTCATTAAATTTATTGGTTTACTTGTTTGTAGGTAAGCACCCATGATGACTTGACAGTCGAAAGTGCTTTGCTACGATTTGAAAAATTTTATTAAAATTTTTACACAAAATACAAAAAAGTTTTATTCGAATCGAATGGTTGATTGGCTGCAGAGCCTTTACAACCCCCCTTACAACCTATACGTTAGTATATATTTTTAAAACAAACTAGCATTTACGTTAATTTTATTAGCATATGCATTCAAAGGTTAATTGAAAGGTATTTTTGTGAGCCCTAATGGATCTTTCTTTTTGATCGACCTACTTTTGCATAATTCTTTGCATTTTCCTCCTTATCAACTGAATATTGCAAACTGGAATGATGTTTTACTGTACCATACCCTTGTAAGAATTGACATGAAGAATTACTGTTAATTTTAAACAAATTCGAAAGAAATAAGAAAAGTATGTAACACTTACTTTGTTGTTGTTGTATGAATTTCTGATAGAAATTTGGTGAATCGGAATGTCTTTCGGGAGATTCGCCGCTTGGTGGTTTATCCAACATCCCTGTAATCGGCATACCCGGATCGTATGCATCGGAAACTGTAGGATCATCTTGACTGTTCTCGTCGATGACTGGACTAGCTCTGGATTCAGAATCGCCTTCCATATTGAGAATCTTCACTTTTCCCGGTTTAACTCCTTTAGGTAATACTGAAAATCTTATAAAATGTTTTTTATCATGGATAAGTAAAGGTTTAGGGAGGCCACCATATTCAACATTAAAAGGTACATCATTTATTAACACCGTCTTTAATGCATCTACAAATTTAAGAGTACTTG
Source organism: Galeruca laticollis (assembly GCA_963921935.1). Classification (NCBI taxonomy): domain Eukaryota; kingdom Metazoa; phylum Arthropoda; class Insecta; order Coleoptera; family Chrysomelidae; genus Galeruca; species Galeruca laticollis. The sequence continues at coordinate 40,823,241 of OY998182.1, forward strand.
TCTCGCCATCTAGTACAAATTTTTGTGGTTTAGCGTCCAAAAACACAGGTACAATCACTTTAGCATTTATCACCATATTTATTTTGCCAGCTACAATATCAGTTCTTTTCGTTTTGCCGATATTCACTGGTGGTGGGGGCCCTTCTAACTGCACTTTAGTGGGGAGACCGTCGAGTTGGATTCTTATACCTGGACTGCCGAAGAAACATTCGTATGGGACAGAATCGATAAATATTTCTCTGCTGGGCGCACCTATTTTCACCAAATGGACTTTTCCATTCACCGTTACTTCTTTATAATCGTCGTTGAAACCTAAAACGAAACTATCCGTATCGTTGAAAATAATCTTGCGGATACCGTCATTTTGGAATGTTAATTCTCTAGGATCATCCCAACCGACGAACACTATTGCCGTTTCGCCGTAGAACCTTATGTCTCTGGATATTCCATCTATCGCCATTGATTTGATTTCTTCAACGTTGACGAACCCGTTACTAAGCATCGGCGGTTCCGATTCTTCGGGCGCCGCACAATTTTCATTGTCGAAATCTCTTGGTGGTGGAGGTTGAACCCATGCATTATTGTTCCAAGGTCTTATTGGCGCTCTGGGTTGAGGAGGGTCCCAGTTGCGTCTATTTCCGCGACCACCTCGCCAATTAAGCCCGGGTGGACCTGGATAACGCCTTATTTCTCTTCCGTCTCTTGGATAAAACAGCGGAGGTACATAATCAGTTTTCGGTTGTAATGGAACGCCAGCATTAAGTCTTTCGTCTTTATCATTAAATGGTATGAGACTTTCCTCGCTTATTATTGGAGGTGCTGGGGAAATGTTTTCATTACTGATAGGGGAATCTTCATGTACAGTATCTATTTGGTTGACATCATCTTCAAAATCGCTGTCATTGAATTCTTCATCGCTTATAGGTTGCAGAGACGTATTGAAAGATTCATTATCTTTCCTCTTAGCTTCTTTCAATTTATTCTTCTCCATTTGGAGTATGATTTTGTTGAGCAGTTTCGAACTTTCTTCGTTCGTCATTTTGCCGGATTTTATATTACTTTCATCTTCAGGTGAAATTATAATTTTATTGGCAACTTCTGCAGTTATCGTAATTGGTTGTCTCAAATCTTGGTCCTCCAATATTAGTTTATTCTTATTATCTGAAATTAAAGAAAAATGTTTGTTAGTAAGTAATTCATTGATAAATATTCATATAAGTTGTTTATTAAATATAAAACTTACATGATTTTGACAGCACTTTATCTCTATTTGTTGCGTTCGCTAACTTGGCTCTGATTGCATCAAGATTACTTTTTGGGGAGTCTATTATTGTCGGCGATTTTGGTCCACATTCACTTGAAGATATAATTGGCGGAGGAGGCGTTTTAGGCCTCTGTTCCGTATTTATAGTTAACTGGCGTAAATCAGTATCTTCATCTCCAAACAATCTGAAATTTTACATTTATAATCAATATTTTTATCCTATTTCAAATACATACAGATAAACATTTTAAAGTATGAAGGTGTTGAAATTATAGACAATAGAATATTTTATATATAACGATCTGAATTGCTGTATGTTAAGCATGTGAAGATCGTAGTTAATAGTTACGGTTCTTAGTTATGTAGTTTTAGATATGTCAGTATATAATGTATGTACGTCAATCTATAAAGTAATATACGTTTATTAAAATTCATTCACGTATAATTATTGAATCCAATTAGTTTTAACAGGTTAAGGGCCCAGTCACTAAAAGTTAAAATTCATGATAGTCCGTGGTAGTATTTCAGTCTTATAATAATACTAGGGGAAATGGATTCAATCATTAATTCTGGTAGTAGTGGAGTAATCAGATTAGAAGGACAAAGAAATTGGGTAGCCTGGAAGTTTCAAATCACCGTTTTGCTGAAAGGTCTTGGAATCTATAACATTGTGGATGGAACTAAATTGAAACCAGAAGTAGAAGCTCAAGATTGGATTGCGAAAGATGGAAAAGCTCAAAGTCTAATTGTTACAAGAGTGACAGAACGTACTATAGCTCATATTGTAACATGCGAAACTGCGGCTGATATGTGGAAAAAACTATTGAACATTTATGAACAGAAGTCAGAGTCGAATATACATTTGGTCCTACAGCGTTTCTTTGCATATAAGTATGAAGAAGGTATGGAGAAGTCAGTTTTCTTATTAAAAGTACAAGAATTGGCTACTCAGTTAAAAGATTTGGGTGAAAGAATTTCTGAAAATTTTATAATGACCAAAATAGTAATGTCTTTGCCAGAAAAATATAAATATTTTATACCAGCATGGGAATCAGTTACTGAAGAAAATAAAACAATTAATAATTTAATAGCAAGATTTTTATCAGAAAAAGAAAGAATGATGAAAAATGAAGGTACTGTTGCTTTGATAAGTAAAGAAAATAATTCAAAAATAAAGTGTTTGGATGTAATAAATATGGTCATGTTAGAAAATACTGTAAAGAAAAGAAAGAAATCATATGTTTTTATTGTAAGAAAAATGGTCATGCAATTAAAGATCGCAGAAATCGTATCGCAAAAGAGAAGAGAGAAGCAAAGCAAAATAAAACCAAAGCTACGGAATTTTTTGGTGGATCGTTGAACGATAAGTGGTTTGTTGATAGTGGTGCCACTGAACATACTTGTTATATGAAAAATTTATTTACCAATTATCAAGATTTATTTGAAGAAAAGGTTGTTATAATTGGAGATGGTACAAGACACAGAGCTGTAGGTATCGGAAGAATTAAACTAGACTTTCGACGGATATTCATGGATTGTAACAACACTTGAAAATGTTTTATTTGTACCAAGTATAGTCATCAACTTGTTTTCAGTCAGGTGTGCTACAGACAAAGGTTTTGTTATGCTAACTGATAAAGAAAAATGTCAATTTATCAAAAACAATAAGATTGGAGCAATTGCCATTCGGAATGGAAAATTATATGAAATGAAATTTAGATATTTAGGTAACATAGAAAAGGATGTGTTAGCAAATATTGGTCATTCTACAACTACATTGAAAGAGTGGCATGAAAAATTTGCACATCAAAATATAGAGCAAGTAAAGAAGATTTTAGAGAAAGATAATGTAAAAGTTACTGCTGGTGAAAAAAATATTTGTATTGGATGTTTAAAAGGTAAACAACATAAAATTCCTTTTGAAAAACAACGAAGGTATGTGAATTAATTCATGTTGATGTATGCGGTCCATGGAGAATAAGTCTATTGGAAATTCAAGATATTTTTTAATAATTAAAGATGATTGGTCAAATTATAGGACTGTTTACTTCATAAAAAGTAAATCTGAAACGATTGAAAAATTGAAAATTTTTATCAAGCTTGCTGAAAATGAAACCGGAAATAAAATCAAGATTATAAGATCAGATAATGGAACTGAATTTATTAATAGAGAAACAAAAAAGTTATTTGAAGATAATGGAATAAAACATCAGACAACGATTAGTTATACTCCAGAACCAAATGGTTAAGCAGAACGTGAAATAAGAACATTGGTAGAAGCAGTCAATACAGCAGCGTATGTTATAAATCGAACCGGAAAAAGTAAAATGGAAAATAAAACTCGGTATGAAGTTTGGTCTGACAGGCAATTTGATATAAATTATTCGAGAATTTTCGGATCTGAAGTTTCTGTACATACTCCAAAACAAAAACGTTTGAAATGGGATGCAAAAAGTGAATTTTTGTTGGATATGGAGAAAGCTCAAAAGGTTACAGAATTTATTTTCCAATTAAACGAACAGTGGAAATTAAACGCGATGTAGAATTTATAATTATAAATATTGAAGAGCCATTCATTATCCTCGAACAACCTAATCTCGAAAGAATTAATGAATCAGAATTAATTCAAGTTGAAGAATCGAAAGAAGTCAAAGAAATCAAATTACTAGAAGAAAAAAATTTAGTAAACAACAATACAAGTGAAAATGAACAGTTCTTTAGTGATTTACAAGAAGAACAAGAAAAACACCTACTTGGTTAAATGATTATGAAACGGGTTTCATAAGTATAAATGATGAACCAAAAAATTATAGGGAAGCTATGGAAAAAGATGAGTCTGAAAAATGGTTAAAAGCTATTGAAAAGGAACTAGAAGTTTTGGAAAATAATAAAGTTTGGATTGAGGTGTCACTACCAAAAAATAAGTCGTAATAAGTAGTAAATGGGTGTTTAAAATTAAAGCAGATAATAATGGAGGCGTAAGTTACAAATCCAGCTTAGATGAAAGTGAAATTTATAGTCCAGTTGCTAAATTGACCACCATACGAGTTTTTGTTGCAGTAGCTAACAAATTAAAACTACCAATATATCAGAAGGATGTAAAAGGTGCCTTTTTATATGGTAAAATTGATGAAGAAGTCTACATGTTATTACTAGATGGAGTAAATTATGAAAAGAAGATAGTTAAGTTACTAAGATCACTTTATGGTTTGAAAAAGTCAGGAAAATATTGGAATGAGAAGTTTAATGAAGTAGTAACACATTTAGGATTTGTAAGATCTAAAAATGATTATTGCTTATACATTATGGTTAAAGGTACAATTATCATTTATTTATTATTATACGTAGACGATTTATTGATTTTTGGTAATGATGGTAATGAAATGAATAATGTAAAATCATTTTTAAAAATTAACTTTGAAATGAAGGATTTAGGTTTAGTATCTGATTTTCTAGGAATTAGTATTCAACAAAATATTGATCATATTGTATTAAACACAGTAAATATTTACAGAAAATTTTAGAAAAATATAATTTGACTGATTGTAAAGAAATGTCAACTCCTATGGATCAAAAATTTTAATTTGATTTATTAATTAATGATAAAAAGTATAAATCGTCAGAAAATAAGTGTAGACAATTAATAGGAAATTTAATTTATGCTGCTTCTGGATCTAGACCTGATTTGTGTACATCATTATCACTTTTAAGTCGTTACCCAGTGAATGCTACTGAGCAATTATACAAAGCTTTAAAAAGAATTTTGCGTTCTATCAAAGGGACGTTAAATTTCGATCTAATTTAAAAATGTAATGAAAATGATTTTATCGTTGGTTATGTTGATGCTGACTGGGGAGGAGATTGTAATGACAGAAAATCTACTTCAGGTTATTGTTTTATAGTTTTTGGATGTGTAGTCTTTTGGTCATGTAAAAAACAAGCCTGTATTACATTATCCTCAACTGAAGCAGAATATGATTGAGTATGGCAGTAAGCGAAGCATGTTGGCTTAAAAATTTGTTATTGGATTTCAAAATACCTAATATAACTGATAAATCAGTAATTATATATGAAGATAATCAATCTGCAATAAGAGTAGACAAAAATCCTGAACATCATAAACGTTTGAAACATATTGATATTAAATATAATTTTATTCGAAAAAAAATTGCAGAAGGTATAATCGAACTTAGTTATATTAAAAGTAGTAATCAATTGGCAGACATGTTTACTAAGCCACTTGCTAAAGAGCTGTTCCATAAATTTAGAAAAAAATGTGGTCTTGAATTATTTTAATTAAATGTGAGAATTATTATAACATATTTTATTGAGGGGGTGTGTTGAAATTATAGATAATAGAATAGAATTTTATATATAACGATCTGAATTGCTGTATGTTAAAAATGTGAAGATCGCAGTTAATATACGTTTATTAAAATTCATCCACTTATAATTATGGAATACAATTAGTTTTAACAGAAGGAAAAATAAACTTACTTATCAAGTATTTCAGATTTGTTTTTCTTGGCCGTTGTCGATTCCGGGGATTCCGTTGAAGTTCTCTTTTTACCAATGACGGCCGCCGGTAGCTGTCTGAGATCGACGTCGCTGCTTTTCAAAGGTAGTTGTGACTTAAGCGGCTGAACAACTCCTACTGGTGGTTGTGAAACTGGAACCGTATTTGCTACTACATAGAATATGTCAATTAAAATTTGCTCTATTTTCGATGTCAAACATTATTAAAAATACCCGAAAATTTTTGTTACTTTGATTCAAAAATTATAAAATAGATTCTTTTGGTTCAATGCTAAATCAAAAATGAACCTTTCATGCTAAAATACCCTAAATTATACAAATAAAATGCTAGTTTTAAAAAATATATACAGAGTTTATTTGATGTAGTTATGCAAAAAGAAACCAAGCGACAAAAACCTGAAAACCGAGCCGATAAGTTGTGTAAATATAGAAAATACATTTTGCAAAAAAGAACCTTGTAATTTCTTGACCCTAGACATTTTTATCAACGAGAAGAACCATCGCAAAACATATAAAAGTCATAAAATGTTTTACAAAAAAGAACCAAGTGACTTGGTTCTTATTTGCAACATAATTTTATTAGAATTATTATCTCGAAGGCACATGGTTCTTTTTTGCATTATTCATAACAGTCAAGTGAGTGCGTTTTGTTCAGTGCAATTGAAGACTTCGTATTGTAAACAAGTAGAGATAATTTTCTGGCGCCATGAGTGAAAAAAAGCTGAATATGGTTTCACAGAGGTGTAAAAACATGCTTAGAGCCTGTGGTGTTGACATAACTGTAGGAATTGAGAATAAAGGTACGTATCTACTATATTTTTTACATAATAATTGAATTGTTTTTAAATTATTAATAAGCGCCATTTTTTCAGAGGGCAAAGCAGAATCTACTAGTATTCCAACCGCTAACATGCAACGTTTCTCTGACGATTCCTCAGAAGTACTAGAACTGGATTCTGATGTAGAAATTACTGGAGAATCTTTCACACGACTCCATTAAAGATCCAGACTTTGAGGTAAGTGAATTATTACCTCCATCCCAGAAGGTAAGCTATTGTTTCTTTTTCCAGACCTCAGATATATTATTATCTCTTAACATGGTTCCATATTTTAGGGTAGATCTACATCAATTTTGGATGAAACAGACGATATGACAGCAGGTGATGAACAACAAAAAGAATACACATTATTATTTGTACATATGGAATTGTTAATAGATATGGAAAAAAGTGAAAGTGTGAAAACTCAGGAAAGGCCTGTACGTATGGAATTGAACAGATATGGAAGTGTGGAACCTCAGGGATTACTGCAAAAGAGACAGAAAAAGGAAGTTCAGTAATATGTCAAGGGATGAAAGAAAAATGAATGGATATAAAAGAAATGAATATGTTAACTACAAAAAGAAAATAGTTAAAAGCCAAGGAATTTGTGCTATGTGATTGCCAATGTACATTATAATGTGCTACAAAAATATCAGAAGAGCAATGTCTAAACAAATACCAGAAGTTTTCAGAACTTGGATCTTATTTGGCACAAAATTTGTATTTAACCGCCAATGTTAAAGAATCCAAAATAAAAGGAAAGCGCAGTGATCAAGTTCCCAAGAAGCAAAAAGAATATGTTAGAGAGTATACTCTGAATAAAATTGTAATATGCCGAGGTATGTTCACAAAAACGTTAGGACTATCAACAAAACGTGTTAACAGTGCATTAGTGAAAATGAGACAAGAAAATAGTATTATCGATAAGAGAGGTACGCACGGGCGGGTGGAATAAGATAAGCGTAGCTGCAGAAAAAGAAGTAATAGACCACATAAAGACATTTCCCAAATACAAATCTCACTATAGAAGAGCTGAGACCGAATCAGAAATTCTATCCCCTGAGATGACGCTCACAAAAATGTACCAGCTTTCTACTGATAGCAGTGAAACGGGTATAGTAAGTTTTACAAAATACAAAGGGATTTTTTATGAAAAATTCAACCTAAAATTCAAAACTCTCAAGGACACGTGTAATAAGTGGGATACGTTTCAAGTGAAGAAAAACAATACAGAAAACAATGAAGAAAAAGTGGAAATAGAAAAAGAACATTATGAGGATATTCGTCTTTGGCAAGAAGCACAGAGCAAAATGAAAGGAAATATGAAGTTTGCCAATAATGACTTTTTTGAGTGTCTAACATTTGACCTACAAAAAACTTCCACTTCCCAGGATCCTGACAAACATGATATTTTACAAGAGACAACTTTGGGTTCATAATCTAGGAATTCATTCCGGAAAACAAACCAAAGGATTTTGTTACTCTTGGGTGGAAGGGACTGCAAGGCGAGTTGCTCAGGAAGTGGGCTTCATGTTTATTGAAACATATTGACAAAGAAATAACTGATAGAGTGACAGTGTTATGGAGTGACTGTTGCGGTGGCCACAACCGGAACATTAAAATTATTTTAATGTTAAAATGTGCCTTAGACAAACATCCATCTTCGCAGAAGATCACACTTAGATACTTGGTTTCTGGGCATTGTTATTTATCCAATGACGATGACTTTGGAAAAATTGAGACCGCGCTGAAGAGGCAACAGCGAATTTACATTCCTGAAGATCATTTTGAAATGGGAACATGGCGAAAGAAAAATCCTCTTTCGGTTGCTCCTTTGTTGGAATCACAGAAAAAATGCAGAAACAAATTACCAACAGGAAGAAGGGAGTAAATGGGGAGAATGTAAAATGGCTGAACACAAGGGAAATAAGAATAGTGAAAGAGGCCCCATTCTCAATCTTCATGAAAAGAAGTTTCAACGACGATTCTTTTGTTGAGGTAGATATTTCCAAGAAAACCCGTGGGCGTTCAGGCTTTTATTTCGAACATTCCGAACTAAATGAGCTGTGGCCTAATGGAAAACCAATTGCCGAAGAAAAACTAAAGGACCTGAAATCAATCCGGCCTCTAATTCCTTAAGACTGTGAACTCAGGACTTTATGCAGGCAGTACCGTTGAAGATGATCAGGAAGGATTCCGAGGTGTTCCAGACTATGAGGAGGATACTTGAAGATATTATTTATTATACGGATACATGAAAATGTATAGTTTTGTCTAAATAAGTTTGTTTCTAGAAGTTTGATTTACTGGTTTCAACTTATTTCTACAAAAACACAATTGGCATAAAAGAACCAAGCGACATTTTTCTCAAAAAAAAAACATTTTTAATACAAAAGGACGTAAAGTGCATGATAGTGCAACTAAATCATTTCTTTTATAGCGATTTTATTATCCTGGAATAACTTTGACCCCCAATTACTCAGAACTACATGTTTGTCGCTTGGTTTCTTTTTGCATAACTACGTCAATTTAATATATTGTAATTTGTTCTCTACACTTTTCCAACTTAGTTTTTCGAACGTCCAAACTTCCGAATTACCCTGCATATTATTTTGAACACATAATTACCATTTAGAGTTAGAGGTAACAGCTCCATGGTTGCAACAGACTATAGCTCTTATTACAATAACTATCCGATAAGGGAGAGTTGCTCTTCTACACAAGCTGTCTGGTGGAACAAAGAGCTGACAAGATTAAGGAAAAAAGCAAGATGCCTTTTTTAGAAAGTGAAAAAGATGGGAAGCATATAAAGCTAAACTAGGTGCATATTTTGGAAAAAATGAAAGAACAATGAAGAGGTGCTGGAGGGAATTTTGAGAGAACATACAAGGTGTCCCTGACAGGGTCAGAATTAACAAAATTCTCAAAAGGTTCTATTCAGTTGCCGAGCAGAGAGTTGACAAATACCGAGGAATAAGCTTTAGAGCACCTCCTAGGTTCAGTAAGTTACGGTAACAGGCCGGTATCCAAATCAACAGCTACAAAAGAGGACTGGAAACTAACAAAGATCTTCACACTCCAACTCACCAAATAAGCTGTAAAATCATTTTGACCATACAAAGCTTTAGGACCAGATATCATATTTCCCAAGCTAATGCAAGAGGGAATTGACACCATAATGGGTCTTTCAGTTCTAATATTATGCAGTAGTCATTCTTTATGGCATAAAGCATAATTAAGTGAATGTAGAAAAAGGTGGAGACCAGGTAGCTACCTTACATACAAAGAACTTCCCAGAGAAAGAGACCGGAGCAGGTTACCAGTATGTTTTGGACCTTTAACTGATATCGAAAATATTATGGAAATTAATTATTCTTTTAAGCGGTTTTCCTATGATCGGCTATTTTTGTTAAGAGTTATATGAGATTGATCTGGGATTCGAATAAGCGGGATATTCTATTAAACCTTATTCCATTAAGCGGATTCAACTGTACTATTATTGATCAATACTTATTTCAACTACTTTTCGTGTTGATTAAAGTTACCTATTGATTTCTACAAAATGAACTTTATAAAAGCATTGTCTAAAAAAAGAAATAGTCTATCAACCATAGGGAATAATAATTTAACAGTTTTTCGTAATTTTGGACTAAATGTATAAATGGTGTATTGTGAAAGGTGGCCTAAACGTTCAGATGGCGCTGAATTAAATATTTCACTTCGAATTAGGAAAGATGTTTGTTTATTTTGAGTGATTATGTTACTAAACACTAGATGTTATTGACGACAATTAGTACCTGTGAGTCTACTTTTAGACTTGCATTTTGCGTGGATTGTTTTCATAACTTTCTTGAATTTTGGATATTTTTGCTGTTATTCTACTTATATTATAAATAGTGGTTGTTTTAAAACATGCATCGTGTTGAAATGATTGTTTTTACCAGAGTTTGTACCTATTTATTCTTGTTCAAGGACACTAATTTTAGCCAATGAAGATTTTTTGCGGGAAGGAAAGATTACTGTGTTTATTTAACTAAAATTTTAATAAGCTTTATTTTAACTTAAATATTAAAATTTATTTTTAATTATATATTATAAGTTATTTTTTAGAAGAATATTATAGTAATTATATCTATATGTTAAGGAAATTTAGATATAGAAATAATAATTAATATTAAAAAAAATTGTGCCAGCAGTTACAGTTAAACAAAAAATATAATTTATTAATAAAAATTAATTTTTATATAATAACTTTTTTAAGTGAAATTTTAAGGATAAATATTAATTTTAAAATGAAGTTTATAATTTTAATTAGTAAACTAGGATTACATACCCTATTATTTTAAATGTAATTAAAAGTATTAAATAAGTATTAGATATGTTCTTCAAAATTAAAAATGTTGGTGGTATTTCAGTCTTTTCAGAGGAACCTGTTCTGTAAATGAAAATCCACAATTTAATTTATTATTATTTTATATATCATCGTAATTAAGTATTTATTAAAATTATTAATATTTAAGATTTAAAATTAAAGGATTAATCAGATCAAAGTGCAATTTATATATAAGTAGAAACGGGTTAGAATAAAAATATTTTTGAATAATTTTTTTATTAAAAATTTGATAGTAATTAACCAATTTATTCCATGGAAGTATATTCACAAATAATATGTTTATAATTATAATAGATGCCTACACTATGCATAAATTAATTAATTTGATAAATAAATCACATTAACCCTGGTGATGGATTATAAAGGAATGAAGCAACATATTAATTATTGAATTAATTGTTTCAGCCCTTATTATGTCAAATTTTTCAATAATTATCAATTAAAACCACAACAGAAATATGTTATTTGTGAAACCGGTAGAGTATCTGTAAGAATTTGAAGGGTGGGTGACCCCACAATTGGCCCATTGTGCATCCTTCTGGCTCGACATCTAGCCTACTTGTTTCATACCATCACCTGAAGTAAGCTCTCTCTCTTACTGGCATATGTTAGTCTGTGCATGCCGAATACAGAAAACCTTAATTGATAGAGTGTCGGGACATTCGCAAAGAAACTGGTATAGTAATAAATGTTATATTTCTGTTGTGGAATTTGTTATTATTTTATTTGATAGGTAATTTAACATATTTATTCTTGAAAGACCTATTAAGGTGAGAAATCAAATAATCCCAAAAAACTAGTAAAAATAAAAGATATGAATATAAAATTCAAAAAATTAAAAATAATACACATAAAAAAATGTGAACACCAAACATTAGAATAGGAACTTGTTGAATACAATATGTGCATATTACAATTCTAGTAACAATATTAACACTTGTCGTAATATATTTACTTATTGTATAACATATTCATAATTAATAACACTATTCCACATGATTTTTGTAACTAACCCAACTGTGACAATTCCTTATACCTTTTATTTATTAGAACTATATGATACCCGATCTCCATATTCCATCAAGACACATTTGCCAAGTAGCGTTTTTTATGGTGTATAATAATATTTATTGTAAATTCTTTTTATTAGTTTCGCTGTCAATTTGAAATATAATGCACTGTGGTGAAAAAGTAATAACAAAAACCATTATCAGAGTTAACCAAAAAAAAACTGGTCTTCTGAGAAATATAATGTACTTATTAAAACTAGAAGTAATTAAATGATACAAATATAAATAAAAAGTATAAGTGTAAATAAAATGAGACAATATGTTCAATACGCAAATGAACCCATCAACCACTCCGGTGGCGTCCCCAATTAATTTTCAAAATTCACAGATGCAATATATAACAACAACATCCAACCAAATGACAACTCATGCTCCATTATATGGATCCAATAAACAAGAACAGCTAATGCAACATCCTTACCAAATATTTCAACAAGTAATTCAATTCAACCAAACATAAATAATCACCAAAATACAGCAAGTAGCTATCAAAACATAAGTTAAGATTATCCTCCATTTAGCACAACATCTAGCAACGAAGCTGAAATGCTTAGTGATGACAAAGAAAACTCATCAAAACGTCATCGTGAAAACTCAAGTGAGACGCCTTCCAAAATTCAAACTTCTAACAGATATTAATCACTTTCCAACGAAAACCCTCAAGAAAAAAATGAGACAGTAAACACAAATCCTGAAAATTCAGATAATACTCCTAAAGAACTAAACTGCCCCCAATATATATATATATATATATATATATATATATATATATATATATCTACTCAGTCAGCGACTATAAAGCAATGCACAGGGAGCTGACAACTGTAACTGATCAAAATACGTTCACTACTAAAGCTGTATCAAGTGGCACAATAAAAATGAGCCTATTAACTATTGACACTTACAGAAAGCTGATCCGTCATATTCGTGAAGTCAAAATAATACACCACACATATCAGATTGAACAAGAAAAGGCTTACAGAGGCGTAATTAGAGGGTTGCACCCTTCTGAACCGTTAGAATATATTACCACCGATCTAGAAAAAAAAAGGACATAGTAAAGAACCGCTTCCATTGTTCTTTGTTGATATTGATCCCAGTAACAACAATAAAGAAAATTATATTCAATATTGCAAAATAAAAATTGAACCACCAAGAAACAAAAATAATATCGTTCAATGTACAAGATGCCAGGATTACAACCACTCTAAAACCTACAGCAAGGGACCTTTTAAATGTGTGAAGTGCAGAGGATCTCATGATACAAAAACATGTACTAAGAACGGAGATACTCCAGCCAAATACGTTCTTTATCAGGGCAACCACGCGGCAAACTATATAGAGGATCCACAGTTTACCCAGATCTACTAAAAACAAGAAACAAAACAAACAACCAAATCCATCATATTCAAAACCAATCACAATTCAGTTTCACAAGGAAAACTCATATTCAAAACCAACCTCAACCTCAAAACATTCAGACCCACGCACGAGTATTAAACAATAATGGATTGCCCCCTCAGACTACAAGCAACAATTTAGATATAACAAACAAATTGACAGACCTTTTAAACGAGTTCAAAAATATGTTTAACCAGCTTATTAGCCAAAACAGCATGGTACTTACTATGCTGACGACACTAGTAAATAGGTTAAGCAAATAAAATTCAATCATTCATTCAATATGGATGGCAGCATGGAATGTGAATGGTTTAAGTAACCATGTGCAGGAAATCACCCTATTTATAGAAATAAACAAAATAGATATATTGCTGATATCTGAAAGTCACTCCACAGACAGAACAGTCGTCAAAATCTCATATTATAATACTTATTTCTCAAATCATCCTGATGGAACTGCACATGCAGGAACAGCACTTATCATCAAATCATCACTTAAACATAATGTTCTAAAACCATATACAACTAATAAAATACAGTGTACAAGTGTTGAACTCAACATGGTCAACAGACCAATAACGATTGCTTCAGTGTATAGTCCACCTCGACACAATATAAGTGACGAAGAATATAATGAACTAATCACTGAATTCAATAGGAACTTTCTAATAGCAGGTGATTGGAATGCAAAGTATACCATATGGGGGTCTAGACTAATCTCACCAAAAGGAAGAAAAAGTATTCAACAAAATCAAATACATATTTTGTCAACAGATGAGCCAACTTACTGGCCAATCGACTTAAATAAAATCCTCGACTTACTAAACTTCGCACTAACCAAATGTATATCCGATGTTTACTCTGATATTGAATCCAATTCTGATTTAAGCTCGGATCACAATCCTATCATCATAACTATGAGTACCAGACCAATTTGGAAAACAGCACCATTGAGGTTATGTAACAACAAAACAAACGGGGTAAAATTCCAATAAGTTAACGCAAATATTATATTAGACTGGTGGCTAAAAACTAAACACGAAATTGAAGAAGTTGTTCAACACATAACAACTGTGATTCAAGAAGCCACACCAACTAACCGCAAAACATTAAATTTTAAACATAACATTCCTCTCCATATAAAAGAACTTGTTATTGAAAAGTGTAGAGCACGACAGAGATGGCAAAATAGTAGAAACCCAGTAGACAAAACACATCTTAATAATCTTACTCAAAACCTTAGTAGAGCTATTTGAGAAACGAGAAATGAATCCTTTCAGATATATTTATCAAATTTGTCCCCTGAAGATCATTCCTTGTGGAAAGCAATGAAGAAATTGGAAAGACCTATGGTAGCTGTTCCACCGATAAGAAAAACTGATGGTATTTGGGCTTGATCTAATTCTGAAAAGGCCAACACATTCACTGAATTCCTTACTACAGTACTTTCTACCCCGTATGAAATTGATATTGAAGATGATGCTATTCAAGCATCCTTAGAAGCACCATTAAAAATATTTGCCCCTGTTGAAGTACACAAAGAAATAAAATACTTCACACAAAGCTCCCAGATTCGACCTCATAGTTGCAGAAGTTTTAAAAAAGCTGCCAAGAAAAGCAGTAGTGCTGTCGACTACAATATTTAATAGTATGTTGAGATTATGCCATTTTCCTGGTCAGTGGAAATGCGCATATATACTAATGATTAATAAGCCTGGAAAACCAAAAACTGAAGCAAGTTCATACTGGCCAATAAGTCTTCTTCCCATAATGTCCAAAGTTTTTGAACGGCTAATTTTAAACAGGATTGAAGCTATAATTCCTATTGAAGACCTTATTCCCAAGTATCAATTTGGATTAAGAAAAGAGCACTCAACAATTCAGCAGTGCCAAAGAATAGTAAATAAAATTTAAAAAAAGACTTTGAAACTAAGAAAAAGTGTACTGCAGTGTTCCTTGACGTTCAACAAGCCTTCGATAGGGTATGGCACAAAGGTCTCCTCTACAAAATCAAGCAAAATCTCCCTGATCAACTATACCTCATTTTAAAATCCTATTTAGAAGACAGGCGCTTTCAAATAAATTATGAAGATGAACTATCAACTTGCCATCAAATCAAATCTGGAGTACCCCAAGGTAGTGTACTGGGACCCTTCTTATTTTTGTTATTTACAGCTATACAAATAACTCAAGAGACAGACTTAGCATCTTTCGCTGATGATACAGCAATACTATAATCTGACACTGATCCTGTAAGAGCTTTTAGCAAGTTACAAAACCATCTAAACCTTCTGCAGTTCTGGCTGAAAAAGTGGAAAATACAAGTAAATGCAAATAAATCCTGCAGCACCACAAAAAGAAGTATCTGTCCTCAAGTTAACATTAACAATGCTCCCATGCCTATAAAGAATGAAGTCAAATACCTTGGTCTCCACCTGGATCAGAAATTGATGTGGTGCACACACATTAAGACCAAAAGAAAACAATTGGATTTAAAAGTCAAAAATATGTATTGGCTAATTAATAAAAAATCGTAGAAAATAAAATTTTAATTTATAAAACTATATAAACACCAATTTGGACATTTGGCATTGAACTGCGGGGGTGTAGTAAACCATCGAATACTAAAATTTTACAGTCCTTCCAATCCAAAACTCTTCGAAATAATTCTAAATGCACAACGGTATATATCAAATCAAACTATTCATAACGATCTAAGAATTCCATATATCGGCGATGCCAAATAAATATAGAAATAGATGTACAGATCATGACAAGGAACTAATCAACGTCCTATTCAACCAATCATTTGAGGATAGTAGATTGAAAAGAATCTGGTCAGAAGACTTATAAACCCAGAGAACTGGGCAGTACCTGCCTACTATCTATAACAAATCATTTACTTATTACTCTATTTTTTGTAATAGATTGTAAATTCGCAATAAATAATAAAAAGAAAATATTTTTTTTTATAAACATTAAGAGCACACTAGGAGGTGTAAAATTAAGTACACTTATATCATTCTGATGACGTTGTGTTTGGTATATGTCATTCAATATTTAAAATTCGTTTTAGTTTGTTAAATGTGCTTAAAATACAACAGCCTGTTGTTCATACATGTGTGAATTCCCCCAATAATTTTAGTTACGAGACAAAAAACCTCTCAAGCAATTTAATAAAAAGCGTTATTTAGAATATTTTGGTTACAACATAAAATATCAAGACAAGCACTGGGTTCCAGCAATTCACTTCACGTCATGTTTTATCAACTTGACACAGTGGTCAAGCGGCAAACACATTTGTATGAAACTTGGAATTCCTACGACATTGCGTGAACCAATAGTGCAACTGATTGTTATTTTTGCTTGGTGAGTCTATTTTTCAAAAAAGAATAAAAACTCTGAGCAACACCTTGATGTGCCTTCTGTCAGTAAACCATCTCCACATTGTACATAACTACCTATTCTAAACCTGTGTTTTTACTTACTAAACTTCAATATGATTGTGCCGTAGAGTCAGAAACTGACGATAATCTCTAATTTAGACAACGATCCACTTTATGTATCAGAGCCTTTTAAACAACCACATCTTACGACACAAATTGAACTAAACGCTAAAACTAGACAAAGAACAGGTCCAACTGTTAGGATCATGCTTTTACAAGAGTGGAAACTTCTTGATACAAACATTCGAATATCAATATATAAAAGACGACATGAAAACCAGAGTATTGTTGGTTTTTAAGTTTTTTTACTGCATATTTGTTGTCATGTATTGTTCCTAATAATTCCAAATCTAGATATGCTAGAATAAAGCTTTTGACGTTTATAAATTCAGCAGATCCTAATTACCCCAATTTACGTGAATTCACTGAAGCCATAAATTTTTTTTCAATGTCGGGTAGTGTAATTATTGTTTTGTGTGTTACAGATGTCAGGTAACAAATGTGCCTATTAACATTGTGGAAGATCCAGTAGAAATAACCCTGGATTGAGAAAATTTGCATTTCTGTTTCATGATAAAAAAAGATGAACCAAGCACAATCTCTTTGTTTTTAAGAGAATGGTGGATTTTGCCTGCAAGGTTGAATAGAGAGAGGTCTGTCGACTTGCCTGCTTGCTAAACTTATTGGTGGGGATTTAATGAAAGATTCTGTATGGGCTCTTCTTAAGTTTTTAGGAAGAATGATGTTAAGCAGATAGGACGGTACGAGTTGGGTAGAGGTATCCGCTCTACCTGCCTTCTAGATGAAGATAGTCTTCCCATTGTCGACCCTAGTGGAATATAGTTCCAGGCTAGGCAAAAGCTTTTAGATCAGCTTTTAAATTAAATATTACAATTAACATATTGAAGCCACCTCAATCAAATTGTGAAGAAGATGATGTAATTGCTACATGTTGAATTATCCTTAAATCAGGAGACAGAATTGAATTTGTCATTATCTTTGTCAACTTCTTCAACAAATTCTGAAGTTACTTCATATGAAAGTGATTCTGAATTTACTCTTAAAATAGTTCAGAAGTTTATTTTGCGGTATATTAGTGTAAAAAGGTATTGGATAAATACAAGCGTAATTTATGCTAATAATTTTTAGAAGACGATCTGAATCAAGCTCTGGATAAAAATGAATGTCTTATATTTTTAAATAATTTTAATATAGGAGACTTTTCAATTTGCCACTTAAAAGTGTCTTTACCTATTTTAAAATCATTTACAAAAATAAGTGTGCATTATTTTTCAAAATATGTTGTGGGATTGATGGGAAAGTCGGAATTATATAAGTTGAAAAATCAAATTACCAATAAATTGCGAAAGCACTTGTCTGATCCCAAAATTAATTATTATTGATAAGAACTTTTAATTTTTAAGAAACTCAAATGTACATCCATGTTGCAAAATTAGTGACAGTTGTATATTTTAGATTCTTATGTACATTACTTATCATTTTCAAATTTCTAGGTTAGCTTACTTTTGAGTTAAACCAAAGTTTAATGTACCTATCTCTGAATTTTTTGTTTTTATTTTATTTTCAGTTTAATAAGCTACTAGATTAAGTTTTTTCTTTATTTATTTAACTGCAAATTTACAATCTACTACACTATAGAATGATAAGTTAATAAGATAATGTCGGTTGGTGGCTTAAATCAGGTACGTCCATTAACGGTTCTCAAGATTTTTACAGATCTTCGGGCCACATTATTTTTAGTCTTCTCTTCTGATGGTAAGTTGAACAGGTTACTGATAAGTTGATTGTTATGATCTGTGCATCGCTTTCTATATTTATTTGAGCGAGTTGTGATGTCTTTGATATATGGTATTAATAGATCTCTGTATATAGTGTCATTTGAAACATACCATGGAGCATTTATTAATAGACGGAGGGTTTTAGATTGGAAGGACTGCAGGATCTTGGTGTTAGTATGATTTTGTAGATTAAGATTTTGCTTTCTGTAGATAGTTGATTTTTTGTTAATTAGCCAATACATATTTTTAATTTTTATATCGAGTTGTTTTCTTTTAGCTTTTATGTGAGTTTTCCATGTAATTTTTTGATCTAAATGAAGACCAAGATATTTGACCTCATTTCATATCGGTATTGGATCATCATTATTGGTAACTTATGGGCAGACACACTGTTTTGTGGTGAAAGTGATTTGGTTAGATTTATTAGTGTTGACTTCAATTTTCCATTTTTTTAACCATGATTGCAGAAGAGTTAGACGATTTTGAAGTTGGTTGGAAGCTGTGTTAGGATCAGTATTAGATGACATAATTGCTGTATCATCAGCAAATGTTGCTATAAGCGTTTCATTGGTAGTTGATACATCTACAAAATTAAAAAACATCTACCAGACCAACTATATCTCCTCTTAAAATCATATCTAAACGATCGACACTTTCAAATAAAATTTGACGATAAACTCTCAACTTTCCATCAAATTATAACTGGAGTACCTCAAGGCAGTGTCCTAGACCCTTTCTTATACTTGTTAGATTAAAAGTACAAAAATTTCTTGTTAATAAATGTTTTTTTTTACAAAATTCAATTTCTTCCACTCAAATCCGATAGTTATACAAAATGTTCTTACCGATTCTATGAGGAATTCATCTTTCTGATAAATATTATATATAAATAGGTTCATCTATTTTGTCGGACAAAAGAACGTTTCTTTTAACTTTTTTTTTAATGAAAAACTTATATATTAACAACATTTGTGGAAAATAATTTCGGTAGATATAGGTATGGAATGTAAAATATGATTAAGTAAAAGAAATAAATTTAATTCTTATCTCATTTAAAAATCGAAAAAATTAAACTTTTTTTTTTAATTTAGTGAGAGCTTTCGGAATAGTTTTATTTCTTCGTCAGTCACTCTAAAATATATTGTACAACTACATATGAAAAATCAAAAAAGGGTACTTACATTAAATGAGTAAAAAATATAAATTAAAATCCAGAAAAACAGTAAAAATGTTAATATATGCTTGAGACTTTTAAAAATTATTGTCAATATGAAGTTGACAAATGAGTGATGTAATAGAAGTGTTCGTGAACATTTGTGTGAAAGGTTGAACTAAGATATTGATAGAAAAGTTTTAAAATCAAGTCTGGTGTGACACCTTTACAAAGGCAATGAAGAATAGATTTTGTCAATGTTTTCGAGAAGATAACTATGGCAATGTTTTTATATCCGACAAAAGTTGTTTCCTGCTTGGTACAAATCACCTAAAAATCCTATCAAGAGAACAAATTACTGTTCAAATTTCCCACTAAAATAATGGTTTGGGGAGGAATATCTGTGCTTGGTGCTACACCTCTTTATATAGTTGATGGTATCGTTAATAGTAAAAAATATTGTGAAATCTAAATGGTTTTCTTCTTGAAACGGCTCATACTTTATATCCAGAGGGTTGGCGTTTTCAGCAGGATAATGCAAGATCCCATATTTCTGCATATAATGCAGATTGGATGCAAGATCAAAACTGGACAACAATTCCATGGTCAGCAGCATCCCCAGATCTTTGTCCCATTGAAAACATATGGGGACTAATGAAGAGCGAAGTGGAACTAGCAGTGCCATAAAATAAAAAAGAGTTGATTCAGTCAGTTTTACAGGCCTGGACCACCATAACCGAACATTATAGCGTTGACCTAGTTTCGGGTTTGCCTGAACGTTTAATTAAGTGTTTAGAGTTAAATGGGGGTTGTATAATTAAATGAGATGAATTTTTGTTATAATTCTATTAATTTAAGTAATAAAAATATATACCGAAAAATTATAATTGTGCTTTCTGTTTTCCGGATACTTTCTAGAAGGACTATAGTTACTGTTTTTTTGTTGTTTAGTGTTTGTCGTTATTTCTATTCGATACAGTTTATCATTTTAGTTAAAATACCTGAAATATTTGTTTAAATTAATACCTATTATGGTTGTTCTATTTTTGGTAAGATTTGATTGTTCACTAAAAATTTAATAAAAGTCCAACAACATTGTCGTTTTCATTGGCTGTTAATGTAGTTTAAAACTCACTTATTGCATTTATATATATTCAAAGAAGACACACTTATCGTTCTCATATATTTCAAATAGTTTTATGGGAAATAAGTGTCATTAAAAAGTGAAATTTTGTCCATTGGTGCAAGGAAAATCAGTGAATCTAATAGTGGAGCTTTCATAAAAGCATACCTCGTAGTTCTCGAGTATTTAGTGCATATATGCAAGTGAATCAAAGTAATAAAGAACAAAAAAACGACTATCTTCAAAACAAAAACCAGAATAAACTGATAAAAAGTGAACAAGTGGGAAATAAACACTTCACATTAATACCTTACCAGTGGCGTACCAATAAAAATTAATAACATGAAGAGAATAATTCAAAATGGATAAAAGTGTGTGTTCAGAATGTAAACAAACACTTCAATCAACTAAAGAAGTGCGATATCTGTGCACACCTTGCGACTCTTGTAAAAGGCTAATATGCAATAGCTGTTCTGGATATTCAGTATCAGAAATAAAATGCTTGTCTCTAAAAACGAGAATATTAAAAATCAAATGCGCAAAATCCAGGAATTAAGAATATGCTGATATTCTTATGAACACAATAAAAGATAAAGATCAAATAATCAATGATAAAAATGAAATTATTATGATGCTTAAAGAAAAATTAAAAGAAATGACAAATAATTGCACAAAACAAATTCAGTAGAAATCTTATGTAGATGCAGTAAAAACAAACGAGGAAACCAATAATGAAAGAAGAAATAAATCAAACCTAAAGTAAAACAAGGTACTAGAACAAAATTTAAACTAAATAAAAATTTAAACCCTGCTGAGCTGAAGGTGGCGGTGACACAAATAAAAGAAACAAAAGATGGATCCGTAATCGTTTCATGTCAAACAAAAAAGGACTTAGATACTTTGGAAAAAGCTGTAAAACAAAAGATTGCCAATTTATGAAGATTTAGATGTGCCAAGAGGTTTTAAATGTCAAGGTGTCTACCATAAAATAAATGATTTCCGCAATAAACTAGCTTGCCCAATATGTAAGGAGGAACATGAAGAAAATAACTGCCCAAAACAGGCAAAATGTTGTATAAACTGTGTCACTTCCAATGAAAAATATAAAACGACATACAATACTCAACATTATGCCAGTGATTTGATTTTTCCTAGTTTGGAGCACCAAAAACGAATTCTTCAAAGAAAAACTACCTATACCCCAGAACGGTCATAGTAGACGAAGATGCTGTACTAGAAGACCTTGAACTTGTAGGAAGAAATCTTGGTGGATACATCGATACTCCAAACAGCAAGTACAACGCCAATAGTATTTTTAGTACCTTTCATCTTAATATCAGAAGTATTAAAAAAAAATTGATGAACTTTTAGTTACTTTGTCAACATATAATATACATTATGATATTGTTATTTTAAGTGAATGTTTCAGGTTAGATACAATGGAGCAAATTAATATTCCGAGCTATGAAACATATTATAACAATGCTGATTTCAACAAAAATGATAGGGTAGTAATATTTTATAAGGAAAATTTGAATATCACAATAACTACTTTTAACCTTGTTATCTGTGGAGTTACATTAAGTATTTTAAATGTTACTGTTGATGGTACATCGTTTCAAATTGTTGCATTATACCTACCAAATCCATCTAATATAAGATTATTTTTAGAAGAAATTTATAATTACCTTGAATTGAACCCAGAGCACATCCACTTTCAATTGCTTGTGGGAGATATTAATATATTAATATATACATATTGGATGATGGAGACGTAAATACTAATAATAAGTATATGGCAAGACATGGATTTTTAACTTGCATACAACTGTCGACTCATGTAACTGAAAACACTTCCACTTGCATAGATCATATTTTTATTAAGCAGAAACATGTAGGAAATATAAGTGTTAAATCGTATATATTAACGTGTAATATCACAGATCATTATGCTGTAACAGCTATGTTTTATAGACACACTTGCTCAGATCCAAGAAAATAATAATGAAGCATCTTACACAATCAAGAAAATAAGCACAGAAAAATTGTTTTCATTAATAGAAAACGTACTCAAGTAGCTGTGGACTTTTTTACAGACACTTTTCAGCATTTGATAAATGAAATCACGGTAATTAAAATTATTCGGGAAAAAAAGTCAAAAAAATTAAACCTTGGATTACGGAAGGCCTTACAAGGTCCATTATTACAATATATACATTAAAGAAACGATTATATAGTAATTTCTCGCTAGATTTAGAAAAACAATACAAAGCTTATAGGAATTGACTGAATAATATTTTTCTCATTAAATAATATTCCCATTAATAATAACTTCTTGTTTTTAACTCGTGTTACAGCAAATGAAGTATTCCTCCACATCAATTCATTAAAAAATAGTGCGCATGGTTATGATGGAATCACACCCTTTTTATTAAAATAAACTGCAAAAGACATTCTACACCCTCTTAGCCATATCATTAACTTAATATTTAGTAATGGAAAATTCCCCAAACTATTTAAAAGCTCTGTGATAACCCCTATTTACAAAGCTGGTGACAAAAATAAAATTTCAAATTATCGCCCAATTAATTTAATTAACAATTTCAGAAAAATTACTGAAATTGCCTATATATTGATTTTGGTATACAAATCCCTAGTGGAATCACTTTTGAGATATGGAATATTAGTTTGGGGAGCACCATATGAAAATTCATTAAAAACCTTGTCTACAATACAAAATAATATACTGAAAATTATTTACAAAAAAAGGTAGACGATACCCAACCAGACTACTTTATGCAAGAGATATATGCAACATAAGATCGCTGTACTTTCATACATTAGTAATATTTATGCATAAAAAAGAAGATCTAAAAAACCATATCTCGCATAATATTGTGACTCGTAGCATGACGAGCAGATTGCTGAGGGTATCTGACTCTAATAAAAATGTACATGCAAGATTAGCTTACCATCTAGCCCCAAAGGCTTACAATTTGTTACCTTTGAGTATTAGAAATTTTTCAATACAATATAAGTTGTTTATAACTGCCAACTATGTTTCATTTGTAAAAGTAATTGATTGATTTACTTATAAATAACTGTAGTTATTTATAATTATAAAATAGTTTGATATATTATAGGACAGATATTATCACATTTGTTGAATTAAAAAAAACTGCATCAGTTCTGCACAAAACAAGTGTTAAATCACTTAAGTGCATATTTATACATTTCATTATAGTGGTAGGTATTGCCACCGAAGTGATTTTTAGTGTTTTATAGTAGGTATACTAAGAAACATATTATATAAATTTATTGGTAATTTTAGTAAGAATGATTATGAGATGATAGAATTAAGTATTTATATTATGAAGCTGTGTGTATAAATAAATATACAAGGTGCAATATTCAATACGAATCCCTAAATTAATTTTTCCAAAATCGATCCTGAAATTGCTAAGTTTAGTTAATACCAGTCGAATGCTTGATAGTAGCGTACTGTATAATGAAAAAAATTTGAAAAATTAAAAGAGCGTTGTAAACACTATAGTCAATTTCACAAATCACCATGTAAATTAATAAAGAAGAGGAGTTGACACGTTTTAGTACTCACATGATGTCCTCCCTGATGGACTCTACATATGGTAGAAGTATGTTAAGTTTCTCTTGTCTCACACTGTATATAAGAAGACAATCGTGGAATGCTCTGTTTTACATTAACAAAGGTAAAATTTTTAGCGATTTCGACCCGCTTTGGTCTGTCAAATACATACCAATCGATTTCATTACTAAAAACGATGACATCAAGCTAACTTCGGTACCATTTTTGGTCTGTCAAAACACATTCCGAGATCTTCAGAACGGTTTCTGAAATTGGTAGGTTTCTATCCTTGTCTAAAGTAGTTTTTGTCTTGCTATTTATTTGTAAATAAACGAAGTTTGAAGGAATTGTATTTTTAGCCAATATTCTAAAATTTTTTTTGTCTAGTAATAATGCTGTTAATTTTATTATAAATGGTAAGTCTTTTTGGCAAATAGAGAGAATTTGCCAATTGTTATATTTTTACTTACACGATAGTTGATGGACAGTCAAGGCGATAATTCAACATATCAAACATCAGAATCAGAAGGAAGCTACTCTGAGATGGATATAGATGACTCAGGTCATTCGAAAAAAGTAAGAATCAAAAGGAAAAACTCACACATCAAAAGAAAACACACAGATATACCACAATTATCACAAGAAGAAATAAATAACATAATTGGAACAAGCTCTCACACTAATGCACAAAAGCAACATCAATTAAACGATAACTCAACAAAAAACCTGTCTCCATAAAAAGTTCAACAAAACAATCAAGCTACAATTAATACAATTCAAAACAAACCAGGACCATCTACCCAAATATTCCACCAAAATATGAGAAATTACAAATAGAAACTACAAACATTTGTACTACATAAAAGCCAATGAGACTCTGACAAAAACAAAACTGGCAGATATCTGGGAAATAGAAAACCCCAAATCAAATGATGTGATACTAAAAACCAAAATCGGATTTCTATTAAAATCAGATGAAGAGATGAAGAAAAACCAAAAACGACTCAAACTCTCCAAGAACTAATTGGCGATAAATAAATTTCAAATTTCGCAGAAACTCAAACAGCAACAAAACACCAAACACATGTAAGCAATTCATCAAGCTCATACAGTGTCTGCATATGTTCAGTAGAACATGAAATAACAGATTAAGAGATAAGCAAGTAGCTAAAGAAGGTCAGCATCAATCACAGGTACTGCAAGAGAATAATTTCAAAAGCCACACAAAAAGCTACCACACTTATTAGATTTATCTCAGGATGCATCACCTCTACTGAAAAACTTTTGAACGAATGTTTATTCTACAAACACAGACACTATCCAGTATACCCAAGCACTCCACCTTCTTCAATTCCACAACCCTGCTCCCGTTGTCAAAAATTTACCCATACAACAGACAAATGCAAGGAACCAAAAACACACTTACCTCCAAACTGTTCCAGCTGTAGTGCTGATGATCATGCGGTGTGGTCACTAAAATGCCAGAACAGGCCAACAAAACCAATAGAAGGTATATCCATCAATAAAATCAAACCGTTAAATAAAAGCAGAAATTGATACTAAAACAACCAAGTACTCAAAAATACATTGCGATGTAACAGTCCATGATGTGATCATAAATACTTAAATACGCAAACTTAACAAAGAAAAAACATACAAAGAGATGATTTATCACAAAACTAAGAAAACAATTTATCAAAGAATACACCATAGATACAGTCGCACACTTTTCTGGTAACAAAGTGTATATACTTATGTTTGATCTCGACGAACCTCAAACAATTTCACCAACACAACTCATCAACAGTGTACATAATGATCAAGTTCTTGTCGAAACTTAAGATTCTCTATGCCAACGTCAGCAGCTACATACCAAAAAAACTGCTAATAACATAATCCAAAGACATCAAATAAACCACTCTTTGTAAAAACAAAAACCAAAATTGGCAATATAGTTAGCACAAATACAAGAGGTGGGAGTTTGGTTACTTCTTGACAATGCACCTGGTCATCCAACAAATCTTGGAGTCACCATGTGGTTTGGACGTGGAGGTGATGTTTTTGCCACCAAATACCACCTCACTTTTACAGCCTATGGACCAGGAGGATATAGCAAACTTCAAGGCTTACTATCACTGCCACTCATTTGGTCAGCTGATTCGAGAAACATATGGAGGACAACAATCTATGCGTGATTGGTGGAAGTCCTATAACATTATGAAGGCTGTACAAAATATTGATGCAGCTTGGAATGAAGTGATGCTGAGCTGTATGAACGAAGTTTGTAGAAACCTTTGGCCTGATGTGGTAGAGGCACCAAGCAGACGTTTGCGAGTTCAAGATACCATAAGACAGGTGGTTGAAGATATCACTGTTATGATTGAGTGGTCTGAGCTTGGAAGTATTGCAGTCGAGGAGCTCGAAGAATTCGTAGCAACCGATAGCGCGCCTTTGAGTGATGAAGAATTAATGGCAATGCAAGATACTTCGCAAATAAACTAAGAAGAACCATCAGAAGAAAGAAAGTTATCATTAAGTGTAATCTAAGAGGCACTTTCGAAAATATATTCCGATCTAGGATGTTGGAAAGTTCGGACAGTGATGGCAACCGTGTTTTATATCTGCGGCAATCCATAGAAAACGGTGTTAATTGCTATGAAAAATTTTTACTTGTGCGCAAGAAAAATTCCACTCAAAAAACGTATTTCTTGAAAAAAAATTCGTTTTTTGTATGGTTATAGGCAATAAAAGT
This sequence comes from Galeruca laticollis, assembly GCA_963921935.1. NCBI lineage: Eukaryota > Metazoa > Arthropoda > Insecta > Coleoptera > Chrysomelidae > Galeruca > Galeruca laticollis. The sequence continues at coordinate 40,850,603 of OY998182.1, forward strand.
AATTTGTAATGTATTTTGCTTGTTATTTCATTGACTTCGTTACACGCGTATTTCGCTTAGCACGAATTTGATCGCAACGCATCCTTCGCTTAAAGCGAGGTATTACCATAAATGTAAATTTCATCAGCTGTACCAGTTGAGAACCAAACGATTTCACCTGTAATTGGTACTTTACGTCATAGCGGTGACGTAGGACCTACCAATTGGTTAACCAAAGTCCCTACCAACCAATGCGGGCCGATATCTCCTAATGTTTGGTTGTTTTTGATTAGGTACGTACAGACATTTTTATTTAACATTGATGAGTAGAAATATATATATTTTGTTATGTTGTTTATTTTATGGGTTAATAATATTTCAAGCTGATCATAGTGACACTTATCAGTCAGTAGCAACTGAACTTGAAAGTTTCTGAAAGTTCCAAATTTCCCCGCAATTTAACTTAAACCGCTACCTCTCAGTATATATGCATCTTTCTTTTCAGGGTCCTTGCTATACTCATTAGGTTGACAGATTATTTCTTTTTAGACTTTAGACAATGATAAGTAATTTCAGTAATGAATTTAATACCTAACTACTTCAATGATTCAAAATAAAAAAATGGAATAATTTCGAAAATATTAACTTTTATTTTATTGTTAGTGACGAAATAAAATTGAAATTCATTGTTGTGCCAACTAACTTTTGAAAGATCGGCAACATTTAGATTAGATAAATAAAAAAGGTAACACTACACATTCAGTATATAACGAATAAGTTAAAGAAGAAAAAATAATAACTTACTCGATGTTTCTTCAATCGGATCACCTAGCAGTCTAGACTGCTTTTCAGGTGGTCCGAATGATCGCAGATCCTCGTCCTGTACAACTTCCGGACTCGCACTTCCCAAATTTCTTTTAACATAATTTCGATTTTTCGTTGAAGTTTTGACACTTTTGAAAGTGGATTGAGGAACACTAGATGTACTACTAGTACCAATAACCGTTACATCGTCACTACTACCGATTTTTTCTCGTTTGTTCCTTAAATTCGAGGAAGATTGCTTATCATCTTTCCTTTTGTTTTTAGATTTCACAATGTCACTATTTTTATTAACGTTTGGTGAACCTAAAGTGGTGGCAGGACCAATTTTGTTGGTACTCGTATCTGACGTTGTCGAACTTTGAGAGGTTCGGGACGACTTGTGGGATTTATGTGCGGGATCGGAGGAACTACGGGACTTTGAGGACATGTTTGATTTAGAAGGAGAATCTGATTTTTGGGTGAGGTTATCATTTTTATTAATTAACCGTGGATCATTGCGAACTTTTCGAACACCCACTTTATTTGTAACAATTTTATTATTTTCTAATAAAGCAGTTCTTTGATTTAACTGATTTTCAGCATTACCATCGGTTGGCGGCGCTCGATCTTGTTGCTGTTTCTGATGCTGCTGTCTCATTAGTCTTGGATCTCTTATTGGCTTGGCATTGATAAGGGCACTGCTAACAGGATTTATCTTCGTGCCGTTTGTAGTAGGAACCGGCATTTGCTGCAGTTTTTGTTGTTGGGTCAAAGTGGTGTTCTGAAAAATATATTCAACTATAGCACTAATAATATAAACTTTTTTATTTTATACAAATCAAAAATATACAATTTCGAATTCTGACTAAATTAAACTATAAAATTTCTACTGAATTACCTTCATAAATAATAATTTTCAACATTAAAACAATTTTTAAAGAAAACACAGTTAGTATATAAAAAGGTACATAACTTCAAAATTTTATATAATTTCCAATTATTTGTTTTCTCTTTTCTGTTAAAATTAATTTGTTTAAACATAATTTATATGTTGATAGAAACTTTATTGTTTTTTGTGATATAAAAATTACTTTTTGCATCTCAGTTTTAATAGACACAAATCTCAAAATCAAACTATAAAAATCATAGTTTAAATATTTCAAAGATTTTAATTATTTCTTTCTAAAAAGTAAATAATAATGTAAAGTGAAACTTACAATTTCATTAGGTTTTTGGTGAGCTAGTGATGGAACCAGTTGTTTTGCCACTTCAGGTTTCAACAAAATATTCTGAAACAAAAAAGAAAATTGTTTAAATAGTTTTCGTTTAAATTCCTTAAATAAATATTTTAAATAAAAATTATAATGGGCACCTACAAAAATATCATGTTTTTTTGTAATTATTTTCTACTATTGTTATGTTGAACATTCGGATAATTCCATCAGCAGTAGCAGAGTTGATTTATTACATTATTTATGTATGAGGTCTGATAAAAAAAAATAACCCGTTATTTTCAAATTTCGTGAGTTACGTATGTTGGCAATATCAGCCATTTCGGATTGTCAGTTTGTTTTTAATAGATAAAAAGGTCAGTCATGTTTTGGTGTGCACTTCGATTTTTTACTATTCGAAAAAATGGATCAAAGAAACTGTTAAGTTTTGTGTAAAAAATGAAATTAAATGCGCAAGGACATTTGAAATGTTGACTGTGGCGTTTGGCGAGTCTACTATGAGCAGAACACAAGTTCAATTATGGAAGCGTCCAGAAGAGCAAAGACCGAAAAAAGCAAGTCAAGTTCAGTCAAATGTGAAGGTTTTGCTCACTGTTTTCTTCGACTGCAATGGCATGGTGCATCATGAATTCTTGCCACAAGTCAATAAAGAATACTAACTTGAAGTTATGCGTCGTTTGCGCTAAGCAGTTCGTCAGAAACGCACAGAAGTGTGGAAAAAGCAATCATCGATTTTGCAACATAATAACGCACCAGCTCACACATCGATGCTTATGCGTGAGTTTTTGGCTAATAAAAATAGGTAAAAAACTTTTTTAAGTTAAACGGTTTTATGTTAAACATACATTGCAATGTTTAAGATAAATGTACTAAAAACCAAAAAATAATAAAATAGATACAGTCGTGGGAATTATAAACATATGCATAGACTAGACTAAAATAAAACCGTGGGGCACGGCAGTCCAACTCTTTGGTAGCGGCGGCCATCTTAGATTTCAATTTTGCATAGTAAATTGTATTCTACTTGTTGAGACCTTTCATTTGATACCCATGTTGATGGGATTGATAAAACCTACGTTATCCGCCATTTTGTAGAGGCCGTTATCTTGGATTTTAATTTTATATAGTATATTGTATTCTACTGGTTGAGCACTTTCATTTGATACCCATATTGATGGGATTGATAAAACCTACGTTATCCGCCATTTTGTAGCGGCCGCCATCTTGGATTTAAATTTTTTATAGTATATTGTATTCTGCTTGTTGAGCCCTTTCATTTGATACCCATGTTGATGGGATTGATAAAACCTACGTTATCCGCCATTTTGTAGCAGCCGCCATCTTGGATTTCAATTTTTTATAGTATATTGTATTCTGCTTGTTGAGCCCTTTCATTTGATACCCATATTGATGGGATTAATAAAACATAAATTATCCGCCATTTTGTAGCGGCGGCCATCTTGAATTTATAATGATAATGAATAAACATAATTGTATTGTCACCAAAATCCAAAGTGTATACAAAATTTCAGATTAATCGGTTGACAGGAAGAGGGTGAAATTTGAATTACTAAATTTGACCCAAGAATAAAACAAAGGGGGTGAGCTAAATAAAACCGTTTAAAAACAAAACCGTTATCATGCCTCAACCACCGTATTCACCGGACGTTGCCCCCGCTGACTTTTTCCTCTTCCCAAAACTGAAGACACCGATGAAAGGAAAGCGTTTTGCTACAAATGAGGAGCTAAAAGAAAAAACGAAACAGGAGCTGTTGGCGATATCAAAAAGTGCGTTTCAGAAGTGTTTCGAGGATTGGAAAAAACGCTGGCATAAGTGTATTATATTTGAGGGGGATTACTTTGAAGGGGACAAGATAGTTATTGATGAATAAATAAATACTTTTTGAAAAAATTGAAAATAGCGGTTATTTTTTTATCAGACCTCGTATATATTTAAAACACCACCTAAAATCAACGTATGTAGATTGCCAATCTTCTTGTATGCGTTCTCTAATAATTTTTCAGATTTTTTGCTATTTTTATAGGTTTTACCTGTAAGTTTATTCAAGTTTAGCTTTCATATTGTTTGTCCTTTTTCCATAATATATTTCATTGTTATTTTATATTCTGTACTAATTTCATTTTTTTAGACAACAGTTCCTCATGAGGAGTGATTTTCCATTGAACAATCTATTCCAAGTTTTTTCAGTCTTAGCCTCTTTCCTTGATTCAAACATAAACTTCTTCAAGTGCTTCTGTGTCTAATTCTTCTCTTAATCTTAAATTCCCAAGTCTGTCATTCCTAATTAAAGTTCTCCGCTTACAATTGAAGATGTTCAAAAAACAAGTTTCGCAGTCTCGAGGAGGCATGGATTGAGCAAGCATTCACGGGAAGATTATTAATTTTATTTATTAAGTATTTTCAAAAATTGAAAAAATACACCATAAGTGAAGCACAACAGTACTACACAAAATATAATATTTCATCGGCACACACCGTTATCAGTATCGTACAAGTTCTCAATGATAAAGTTGATTTTTTCTTCTTTTTAGTCTTGTGATACACTGCTCATCCAATACTATTTCACCGTTTTAATTGATTGAACACACATGTCAATCAAATTCACATGAACAGTCACTTTCTTTGAATGTATACGGGTAGTGGACATTATTTTTAGTTCTGTTACATATACATTCCGGGTCCACATCAGTAGTTATATACGTAGTTTTTCGGAATATTTATTGATGTGGAGGGGGTGAAGCACCAACTCCAGGTGACAGATAAGAGGGGCCTCTGAGATGATTTTATATGAGGTCTGCGGGGAAATACCTAGGGGCTCGTTGTTCTAAAAACTCAACTGACAGCCCTTGAATACCCTACCGCGGACCAACTTTACCTGTCCCAGCTGTAGTATAGTGGCTAAGGGATTGGACACAGGGTTACGATGCCAGGTGAAATTTCGAGCTTACCTCGAAATCACCTGTTATACTAATGTCTCCTGGCTGTCTGTGGTCAAGTGGGATGGGGGGTCTTTACTGCCCGGACCAAGAGGAGACAACCTCATTAAAAACCTAAAGTCAAGGTGGGAAACCAGGCCGAAGGGAGCTTCAGCCGTGATTGCAAGGTGTTCACTAAACTACAACTGGATATTGTACTGATCCAAGAACCATGGATCAACAAAGAAGGCCAAATCAAAAGTTTGGCAAGCAAGGATTCTAAATTGATTTATGATCAAAGACAAGTATCTCCGCGTGCCTGTATAATCGTAAGAAATAACATAAAATTCCCGTGTCACGGGACCTTGTTCCAATCATGGTTCACCTTAACATTGAGAGTATCGACCGAGACATCGTCATTGCCTCTGCCTACTTCACTGGAGACGGGACTATGACACCGCCAGAAGAAGTACAACAGCTAGTGAGACACTGCAATAGCAGATGGCTGCCAATCATAATTGGTTGTGATGCCGACGCACACAATACCGTGTGGGGAAGCACTATCAACAACGTCAAAGGTGAGTGTGTTTGTTAGAATATCTCTTAGCAGATAACCTTAAGACCTTAAACGTGGGCGCAACCCCTACTTTTGTCACGAGAGCAAGAGAAGAGGTCCTGGACGTAACAATTGTTAATGTTGCTGCTACGAAAAATGTAAGATTGGAGGGTGATGAGCGAGCCATAACTTTCCGGCCATAGGATCATCGAATTTAGGATAGAGGGAGATACTACCTCGACTCCTACAATCCGAAATCCTAGAAATACTGATTGATCTCTCTACAAGACCAAACTGAAGGACAATTTGAAACTCTCCGAAGTAAATGGGGTAAATCACCTAACAAAGAGCCGAACAGATCATTAAATTAAATCAGTTGCCCACTGTCAAAAGCTCGTTCAGAAAAGGATGCTTCTTGGAGGAATGAGAACCTGTCAAACCGTAGAAAAGAGGTCCGTCGGCTCTTTAATAGAGCTAAACGTGACGGTAATTGGCAGGGGTACACTGAGAAGCTTACTCAATATAATAAAAGAGATTAGGAAGGCCAAAAGGTGCTGGAATATTTGGGCCTGGTACCAGATACTCATTATCGCTAGGCTCCTTCCTAGCGTCTTTCAGGCAGAAATACTTGCGATCAAAAGATGCGTGGAAATTAACCTAGAAAGAAACTATCAGAAATGTGACGTATCGATCCATTCTGATAGTCAAGCAGCTATCAAAGCATTGAGTTCCCATGTCATTGACTCAAAGTTAGTATGGAAGTGCCGAAGAAAACTCGATGAATTAGGCAAGCAGCGTCTCTTTAGTCTGGGTTTCTGGCTACTCGGAAATCACGGGAAATGAAGAGGCCAATACACTTGCCAGGAAAGGAGCACAAACGCCATTTATTGGCCAGGAGCCTTTTTGTGATGTATGAAAATGCTCCTATAAGAAAGAGGAAACCGACAGATAAGCACGGGCTGGAACATTCCAAAAAGTTCCTTTGACACTGCTAGATCCAAAAAATATTTGGATCTCGGTAAAATGAGCTAAATCTCCTCGCGGGCTTTCTTACAGGACACTGCGGCCTTAGGTAACACCTAATGAGAATAGGTCCAGCAGAAATGAAACTCCGGATCACCTAGTTCTAGAATGCCTCGGCATTGCAAGCCATCGCAAGAAATGCTTCGGACAAGAAACATGAAAGAGTGAGGATCTAACCTCGCTGAAGCCGTCCCAAATATTAGAGTTCATTAGAACCTTGGAACTCGAAGGCGAGCTGTAGTAGTAGCGAGAGCAGCTCTGATAGGGGGGGGGGGCAATAAAACTTAGGTTTCAGTGCATTGTAACCTCGTTAAAATCTAATCTACATATACATTCATGTTAGTGAAGTGAGTTTTTGATTGCTCCTTTTAAAAACAGCTTAGGCAATTGATATTGCATAATAGTATATTAAGTACCAAGTGTCAAAAAGGTTACTTTAGTCACGAGTTTTACTAGGCATGAGTGGAGCGAAGCGGAACGAGTTCCTTGTGAAACGAGTGACTAAAGAGGTTTTAACACGAGGTGCTTACTATACTTTTTCTTCGCCCGCGGGAAGGAAAAAATTATATTATATTTGAATTATATTCATTACATGACGGACGATGGCTGACAGCCGACTGACAAATCAAATGACGCAGAATAACAAAATTATCACGGAATATGGAATTTAACATACAAAAGATACACTTGATTTCACGTTTAAAAAACAAAAGATAAACGAGATGCGACTTTTCGCATAACACTAGTGTTTAAGGAGTCGTTTTGTGCATGTGTTGAAAGTGCGGTTTTAGTAGCGGAAGTAGAGAAAGTATACTACTTTTAATCTTCTTTGTTACCCCTTTTCAGCTGTATTTATTCCGTTTTCTCTGAATCACATTCACAACCATAAGTATTGACGAATATATCTTTACATATACTTTTACTATTGTTACTTTCATTTGAAGTATTTTCAAATTAAACCCACATCAATACCGTTAAATATACTATAATAAAATAATTGTTAATATTTTTACCTGCGGTCTTCCAGTTTTTGGTATGCTATGCTTAATCTGTTCTTGCAGCTTCACTTGCGTCTGTAACACCTCCAATTCTAATCTTTTCTGTTGCAACTCCAACAGCTCTTTTTGTTTCTGGATCAATTGCTCTTGCATAAGGAGGGTTTCCTTATCAACAGCGGGAGCTCCGGGTATAACTGGAGCGGGTTCAGCATCCCCTTTGGTTTTTTGCGATGGGTTCGTCTGGAGAATAAAAAATTTATATAAATTACGATTTAGACGTTTTGTAACATAACGTATAATAGAAAAGGATAATAATGATGCCAGAAGAAGATATCGAGAAGAGCAGCTTTATAAGGAATAATAAAGCATTACCTCGGACTGAATTTGGAGAAACTTTCAAAGAAAATGGCACGAGTTTGTTAAAATTGAATAAAAAGTAAAAAAAATTTGAAATGAAATTAGTTATTTTAAAACTAATCTAATAGAGGAGAGTAGAAAGTTGCCCCGTTTTCATCTGATAGACTCTTAGTTGTTAAAAAAAAAGTAAGGATGTCTTACCGGTGGTTTTAAAAATTTTGGGTTCAAATGTATGCTGTTGGACGGTAGTTTAGCGGTAACTGGCCAAGCTGGATCCAACTGGTTAATCTGAACGTCGATCGCGTACAATTTCATTTGCGGAAAAACTTCGTTCCATGTCTGACGTAGCTTGAACATTTCCGCCCGAGTTTTCTCGTCAACCTTGAATTCATTTTTTTTGTAAGTAACATTTACTCTAAGTGTCTGGATGAAGGAAAAAGAAAAAAATGTTACAAAAGCCAAACTAAACAAAACACAAAAAGGCAAATTAAAAAGTTAGAAGATGTAAGATTTTTCGTTGAATAATTTATACAGTGTTATTTAAATTATACAATTTTTATCTATAGATTAAGTGAAAAGTGCTATTTTTTGGCACTGGCAAAAAATTATTCAACGAAAATCAAACGGTGCGGTGAAATATGCAAAAAGAAGGAGAAGAGATACTACAAGTTACACTCAAAATATCCTACAATCCCCAACAAAATATATCGTTTTGTAGGAAATCCAATATAATTTATTTTATACAATATTTACTCTTAAGAATTTAGATTACAAAAGAGGGTTGACTAAAGCAATGAATTTTGACTCGTTTTAATTAAAAACAACCTCGTGCATTTATTTGATTTCCAACAAATGTAACGCCATTTTGTTAAATATTAGTTTACCATATGATTAACACCTTATAGAACCCTAAACCTACCATATATTAGTACATACCTATTTTTACTTGAAAATAATAAATCATGCATGTAAAATTTATCCATAGCAAATAAAAAACTCATCAGTAGTTAGTCCAATGATGAAAGGGAAAAATGTTTAAATTTAAATATCAATCTTTGTTCAATAAACATTATTTGCTATGAATATGAAAATAAGACATGCTTCAAAAGTTATATTTTTTGAAAACTAAATACTTTTCAGGTAAAGTTCATTCCAATTTATTTAGTCCTGATTCCAAAACTCGCCTGCAAAATAATTCCTAGAGTAGGCAGTTGGTAATTACAAACTAAGTAGGTACCTGTACTAGTTGTTTGTAATTGCTAACTGCCTACTCAGGGGTTATTTTGCAGGTGAGTGTCCGATGTTTGTTGGAATCAGGACGAAATATACTATAATTTTTGTTTCAATTTCATTTGCCTCGTTAAAGTTCAAGTCAAAAATAAAATAGTATATAGTTAAATACAAAACTTTCGTCTGTCCCTAACTTGTCTATCCCACATATTTCTATATAATATCTTAAAAAATGTTAATACTTATTTACAAGAAATCGAAATTTCCTCTAAAATTCATATTTAGAAATAAATTTCTTTATTTTACGTCAAATGTGTAACACTTATTTGAAAAAAAAATAATTATTGTAAAATAGAGGAGTTCAATACCAAAAACTTGCTCAAGGAAGCCTAAAGGATTCGTACCAGAATCAACAATATTAGGATCGTATCATTTTAGTGGATACCACCCCGGAGTAACATTCTTCCTCAAGCTTTGACTTGTCGGGAAATGTAAATTTGTAAACTAAAACAATCTAATAGCAACAAAAGAAGCGCCATATTAGATTACAGAAATGTAATCTTTGGAATAAAGTTACCCAAATCAAATTATTCAGAATAGTTTAGGGCACACACTTAGCCATCTAGACATTACTAGGTGGAACTCACTTTATAATTCTATTAACCAAATTTTAAGAGAAACGTTCAAGCTCACTACTATTTGCCACAAACTGGAACTTGAACTATTTAAAGGGGCTGAGCTATTATGTTTAGAGGATTATTATACGGTAATGGAACCTTTAGCATATACATTGGATATTCTTCAAGCAGAAGACGCAAACAACTCATTTTTTTGTTTCTTTTATTACCTAGTTTATCTCTAGAAAATAAATTAACTACTCGTGCAATATACAAATACGAAGGTGAACATTTGGCCAAAACGTGCCTCGACAGCGTCAGAAAAAGATTTGATGACCTACTATCGCTTAATTCCTCAATTTAAATTCAGATATAATAATAATAAATTCTGAACTTTGTCTGTCTTGATATCTTTTACATGCTCGATGATGGCTCAGTGAGCCAAAACTAATTGCCACTTCAACTTATAATATATGCTGTAGCACGGATTTTGCGTTTTACTTACTGCTATTTGCCCCCAGGCTACATTTGAGATGAATATTCTATTACATTTGATATAATTTCGTAGTGTCCGACTTATACTAAAGATGATATTAAAAAGCCAATAATAGATGCAGCTAGGGATTTGGACGAGTTAATATATTATCAGATAGTGAGAGTTTCCTAACAAATTTAGACCAATTCTTTGATTTTAGTGAAGACAAGGTACTTCTTTTTTCGAGTGCCTATTCGTTTCTAATATTGGCGACCATCCTAGCTATGACTGCTGCTCTAAACAGTCCATGCCCTCAGGTTTTTGAGCTACGATATTCTTCTTCTTCCAGGTCCTCGCTTCCCAAACACTTTTCCTTAAATGATGGTTTTTAAGAGGTTATATTTCTCTTTATATGTCCGAGGTACTCTATTTTTCTTCTTTTAATAGTATTCATCATATCTTTTTATTTCCCCACTCTCTCGTTGGTCACCTTATCAACCCATGATATTTTAAAGATCCTTCTATGGAGCCATATCTCGAAGGACTCAAGAATCTTTGGTGTTGCTTCAGTCAATGTCCAGATCTCCATTCCATAATATAATATGGAAAACACCTAGTATTGCATCAGTCTCACTTTGATGTCTAGTTTGTGGTTATGGCTTTTCAAGAGTTTAGACATTTTGATGAAGGTGTCTCTTGTTTTTTTCTATTCTACATTTTATTTCTTTCGGGTGGTCCCACAGTTCGTTTACTAAGGTTCCCAAGTAGATAAAATTTGGATACTCTTACTACTAGTCTATTATTAATAGTCTTCACTTTAGTTGTAACCATAAACTTTGTTTTAATGATGTTCATTTGTAGTCCATATTCACTCATTTCATTCAATTTTTCCATTAGTTGTTGTAGACCCTCTATACTATTTGTAAATATAACAGTATTATCTGCATAGCGGATATTATTTAGGCGTTCACCGTTTACAAGGATTCCATTTTCAGAGTTTTCCAGGACTTTTTTTAATATCTCTTCTGAGTAGATTATACATCCCTTTCGTACGCCCCGCAAAATGTCAATTGCCTCTATGGCTTCATCTCTATCGTTAATCTTTTTAATGGCTATTTGGTTCCAGTACAGGTTTTGTATAACTTTAAGATCTTTATCATCCATTCCAGTGTCTTCCAGTACTTGTATCATTTTCTGATGTTGGTTTTTGTCAAACGCCTTCTGGCAGTCTACAAAGCAGACGTAAATGTGGCAATTAACGTCTCGACATCGTTGAAATAATACTTGTAGACTGAACAGTGCATCTCTTATTCCCACTCCTTTCATGAACCCAAGCTGTGTGTCTGATACTCTTTCCTCGCATATCTTGTATATTCTATGATGGATGATTTTGAGGAAAAGGTTAAGTAAATTTGTCATAAAGCTGATGGATATGTATTCTTAGCATTTCTTGGGCAGCATTATAAATTTCGAAATGAGCCATATATATTGTTAAATATTTTGCAGAGCATTTTTAGGGATTCTTTATCCAGTAGTTTAAGCAACTCTGCTTGTATCTCGTCTGGTCCTGGAGTTTTTCCGTATTTCAAGGATTTTCAGATTCACTAGTATTGGTGGTCCAGTTTTTGTTGATAAGGATGAAGGATCTCCTCTTTCGTTAAAGAACAGGTTCTCCAGGTGTCTTTCATACTTCCTTGATCCACAATGAGTCGCCCTTGTCACTAATGAGTTATCCTAATGTTCTCTTTATATGTTTGCCAGTTATTTCCCTAACTTTTTTGTGGACGTTAAATTCGTCACATTTCTCTTGTATATTTCTATTTCGTGGCATTTTTCTTCCATTTCTTTCTTCCCTGATGTTTCTTTGTATTGTAAGGTGAATCTCTCTATAAGCGGTGGTGTTATTTTTCCGTTTTCTCCTTTCTTCCCTCATTTGTAGTATTTAATATGTCATCCACGTCTTGTGTTGTCTTCCTTCGCTTTTCAGGAATTTGTCTTTGATCTTTTCTACTGTTTTACAAAGTGAACGTATTTTGCCTTCTGTGCTTCTCGCTTTTTCATCCATTTCTTGACAGTTTTTGTCCAGGGTTTTACTTATTCTATATTTCAGGGTTCTGTCTTTCATTTTTCTAATATCGCATTTAAGAAAAGGTACAGCCAATGTTAAATAACGAAAATGATAGGGGAAAAAACTCCCGTTCATCATCTGTATCTAAAAATAAAACCTCAAAAATCGAACTAAAACTGCTGATATATTTAGAAGTTAAAAGAAATAATCTATATATTATTAATGGATATGCAACACACAAAAAAGTTTTTCCTAAAATCCAACACTTGCCTGCCTTTATCTGGCACAGTCGAACGATCATTTTCATTTACAGGTAGAATTGACGAATCTCGAAGAGGAACGGTTTAACCGACGAAAATTTTGAAATTCTGGTGCTCTCCTAATCGGAAATTTTTTGATGTTGTTTTACTTTACATTTATCCTATTCGTTGAGTAGTTTCCATGGAGTAAGGGTTGAAACAGTAATGCCAATCAGCCATTTAATAATTATAAATACAAAACCAATTTTAGAGTCCTATTATTGATTAACGAAGGGCATAAACAATTTTTTTATATGAAATACCATCATTATTTTTAGCCTCTTTATCTCCCAAGTTTTTGGTCAAACTCCTGGCATATTTCTATAAATACATTATTTTAAATAATTTATATCCCACAATGAAAAATGTGTAAGGCAATTTTCAAATATTTAAAAAACCTTCTAATACAGGATTTTTACAGTATTTTATAGTTTTTTACATAATTTCAACTGTCAAAATTTTAAAGGTAAATGAAATTAAAACAAAAATAATCTCAGAGAATTGCAGGGAGAAACCGAGATATTAAATTCCGTATAATTTTTCTACGAAATCAAACATCTACCCTTATTCTAACATACATCAAAAGGAAAAGTTGTTTGGTGGAAACTGGATACAATTCGTTAACCTTGTTATAATTGTGCATAATCAATTAACAAAAAATTTCCTAAACATTTCAATACGAAAAATACCGAATTTATAAAACAGTAGTTAATCTTTCTGTTATTCTGTTAAGGAATAGAGGCGACTTACATTTTTATTTGAAAACATGTATGCTTAAGTAATGAATAAAATATATTGGTTGATGTATTAATTCATTTACTTTCCAAACAAACCATATCATTAAAGAATTGCCTAATCAGATATAGATAGAATTAATCCCTTAATTAAATCACTTTAATAAATTATAACTTACACCTAATTTTACTGACTATGTCGATAGTTAAGAGAAGTAGTAAATTTACCTTCTGGCAAGTGCCGGATAGCTTCTTCACAAATTTTGTCTTTGCCACTTGACATAAACTAAGAAAGTGACCAAACTTACGTTTAAGCTTAGAAAATATTGTAAAATGTAGAACCACTAAATGAATTTTCTTTTTATATTTTAATCCACACCAATAAACTTTCAACTAGCAAATTTTACAAATAGGATTTGTATATCATAAACGATGTCATATCTGTTTACCTTTTTGTAATTTATATCACCCAAAAAAAACCTAATGTAATTCTTAATATACAAGTTTGCAATAAATTTAACAAAAATTTGAACAGATAATAGATAACCATTGTTAAATGGTATACAACCTACTTCCGATATATAAATTTAAGAAAAACAACCAAAGGTTTATATTGACTTTAATCAGCAGTTCATTTATTAACCTATTAATAAAGAAACAATTATAACAATTAGAATGTATTTAGTCTACCAAACTAACGACCAAAAATGTACTTTAAATAGATGCAGTATAAAATAATAAAATTGTAATACTTACTGCTTTAAAAACACCTATGAATGTAGTCACTATATTTTTACTAAACAACGACGTATATGTCCCTCCAACGTTTTTCACAATGCAATCAATCAGATACAACATTGGTAGTTTCACTTCGGTGTGGACCTACATGAAGAAATATACTCACGCTATAATTTGAATACTATCACTATTACTTTTATGTGATGAGAATTTTATACATTCACACACACCTCTTTTAAGATCCAATGTGCTGGGTATTTCAGTACACATTTGCACTACTTTTATATGTCAGTGATAATGTAGATTAATGCCACAGCCCTTGATCAATCACTAAGTTTGTAGATTCCAAACGTACCATGGTATTTGAAATTGTTAATTTAGAGAAATAAACTTTATCTGGTATTTGTATAAATAAAAATTATTGTTAAATTTTAAATAATATTTGAAGACCTTTTCCCGTTATAGCAAATGGAATGAAAGATGGATGGAATTGTTTGAAAAGATATTTCTCAGTGATCTTACATTCCGGTAATCAAATTCACAACTTTTGTAGAATATTGATGAATATAATTTTTAGTTTCAAAATGCTATACAGAATGTTTTGGAATGTTGGGTACATTTTGTTTTTTAAGAAAATGAGAATTTAGGAATTGATTATAGTAGTATCTATAGAAAGAAGGATTACTTATAAATATATAAGAGAACAGCAGAAAATACATAAACTTCAATAAAATGGGAAAATTATTATCATAGCTCTTCATAAAGTGATCAAAACCATCAATCAAAAAGGGACTGTTTTCATTAACTAAAATCTGCTTACGCTGAAAATTTTGTCTTAATTGCACAAATGAACCAAAACCTAACTATTTAAATGATACAAAGAGAAAAGAAATGGATTGGGAATAATCATAAATCAAGAAAAAAAACAGTATCCATCACAAGTATCTGCAGAAAGACAGAAGAAAATTAGAAGATCTCCATATAAACGACAAAATATTTAAAACTGTAAGTCAAGTTAAATACCTTGTTAACATAGAAAGAACTAGTACTATATATAATACAAACACTTGTAAACCAGTTGCTCATTACTAAAGTTATGAGAACTGCCCAATTAGGGCACTTGAGGTCATTACAGTTCTCACAACTCTAATCTGGCGATAGAAAGCTTGCTCGTGAGGCAATTTTTAAAATATCTAGGAAAGGCTCAGGCAACGAGTAATAAAAATCAGGGTGCCTGATCCTCTCTAACTAAGTACATCTCATCAGTGAATCTTCCCAGTGACGAAATGTACAGGGTTGGCAAAATCCGGCTAATTGTATAATGGTGGATAAAGAATTGGATTTTTGTGTTTTTGCTCGAAATTTTTATGTTCATAACATAATATTTTTAAACAAATAATAAATATTAAGAAAGGTATATAGAAACATTTATTAAAAAATTAGTTTTTCCTACATTAATAACCTTTAAATCTCTAGTAAATGCTAAGTATGATGACTTTTTTACTATGTAGGTTACACAGTTAGCTGTAGGAAAAGAGCAGTGGAACGATGAACAGTTGGATTTCCACCAGGGAGCATCATGTGCTTTACAGATAGTTACAATATGGAAGGAAGGTCGGGAGCAGGTGTTCTAATAGAGGACATAGGAGTGCAAAGGGCTATGCTTTGGGTAAATACTACACGGTCTTCCAATCACAAATATTTGCCATCCTGAAAGCCGTCGAGCAAGTAACAGAACAGGACGCATCTAGAAGTCCTGTTAGCATTTGCTCGATTAGTCAAGCCGCTATTAAAGCAGTTTGCAGCCTCAAAACTAGCTCAGTACTGGTTCAGGAATGCGCAGACACTGGATAGCCTGGCTTCAGAACGAGAAGTTGTTCTACCGGGGGCACCGAGACACAGCGGGATCGAAGGCAACAAGCGGGCAGATGAACTTGCCAGGCGAGGTGACATCATGTCCTGCTGTGAACCTGAACCAATAATAGGGTTGAGTAAATCTCAAACTGTAATCTCGCTCAAAGAATGGGTCCTGATAAGACTCAAGAAATATTGGAAACTGCAACGGCCTCAAGCATGCGAAACAATCGCCTGCCCAGATACACCAAGGACATGGTGGTTGCTGGATAAACTCAGATCACAACTACGACTGATAAACACAGTTCGGTTTTCTTATATACCAATACCTGTAATTAATGTTTTTTGTCATGCTGATTCTGATTTCACATTTGCTCCATCACGTCAGAATTTTGAGAAATTAAATAGGTTTTTCAAAAAACGCGTTAAATTTTACATAATTTCAAAGTTACTTTTATATAAGAAAGATACTGCAACAAATGTTGTTCATCCAAACATTGAGTGGATGTGTCTGAACATGTCCTTGCATGTTTCCTACATCAGAGCACTTAAACCACGCCCATTTTGCTCTGGAACCAATCAAATTAAGAATTGGTAGATTTCTGGCTATGTGGGTATATAAAGAGCTATACACGGCTTTTTTTATTCAGTGTAAGTCAGTTTGTGATAGCTGAACGTACTTTTATTTCATAATGTCCTGAGCGTGTGTAAATAATCCAAACAGCTGCTGTTATATATGTGGAGAATTCACTACCCACCGACATAAGCGGAATATTACACCTTTAATAGAAAACTTATATTTCCACTATTTTGGCTTAACCACACCAAGACAAGACATGGGCTCCCAGCTGTTACTCTGAGGGGCTGGTCAAGCGGTAAGAACATCGCTATGTCATTTGCAAGACCTATGATTTGGCGTGAACAAACTGACCATTCGACCGATTGCTACTTTTGCTGCACGAACACTTTGGGGTTTTCCAACAAAAATAAGAAAAACATTAGTTATGCTAGTCTTGCCTCTGCTACTCATCCAGTACCTCATTCGGAAGCCTTGCCAGTACCAAGACCCATAGGTGTTTCGAATGAAGGATATGCAGAAGAACCAAGTGTCACGTTATTGACCAGCGAAGATTAATATTTGCCATCTCAAGAGGATGGACCACACCTGATAAATCAAGTTAGAATTAAATGATCTTATTCGAGATCTGAATTTGTCAAAAACTAAAGCAGAAGGATCTAGACTCCAAAGATGGAAACACCATCCAGAAGAATGACATCTTTTTATCGATGCTTCAAAATTGAGTTTGAATGCTGTGCTACTTCACATAGGAAACGTTTATCCATCCATCTCCGTTAGCCACGCAATCCACGTGAAAGAAACGTATGAAAATATGACTCGTCTTCTCGACAGAATTAATTACAAATTGTACAAATGGTATATTAGCGCAGACCTCAAAGTTGTAGCAATTCTTCTCGGTTTACAACTAGGGGATACAAAGCACTGCTGCTGGTTTATTTGTAAGTTTGTAAGAGGGACAATCGAGCAAGAAATTCCCACTACATTGTTAAAATCTGGGTTCAGTATATTCCTGGACAAAAGAATATACTTCATAAGGCAGTAGTGGAACCTGATAAAATATTTTTACCGCCATTACACATAAAATTAGGTTTGATGAAAAATTTCGTCAAAGCAATGGATAAAGATGGCCATAGATTCCAATACCTAAAAAAAAGTTCCCAATATCTCAGATGCAAAACTCAAAGCGGGAATTTTTGTAGGACCCCAAATTAAACTTCTACAAGATACAATATTTGAAGAAACCTTAAGTGACTTGGAGCGTGTTGCTTGGAATGCTTTTAAAAGCGTGACCCAAAATTTTATAGGAAACACAAAATCTAACGATTATATAGCACTTCTTGATAAACTTCTTAGTAGTTACCATAAATTGAGGTGTAACATGAGCCTTAAAATACATTTTTTGCACTCGCACCTGGATTTCTTTCCACCGGACCTCGGCGATGTCAGTAATGAACACGGCGAAAAGGTTTCATCCAGACATTTCTGTTGTGGTACAGTGAAATGCTTACTGATTTTTGTTGAACATGGATATCAGAAAGTGCCACAGAACAGTATAAAAGAAAAGTAAAAAGAAAAACATTTTAAACAGGATACAGCTTTATCTAATGTACATACCTAATAATTAATAATATTTCATTTCTTTTCAATAATGTTTTCTCCAAAATCTGACATGTCAGAACAAATTTGGTTTTATTACATTTTATTAGAACTATAAAAGAACCGAAAATTGTATACATTTGCTAATGAAAAAAAATTGTTGTCTAGTGTAATTGGTGTATTGATTGGCCATTGCGAACTTGTCTTCTGTTAAAGACTATTTCAGACCCAGATTACGGGGAGGAGGAATCCTCTCACCATTTTCTCGGTACCTGTGAGGTATACACACAGCTTAGAAATGAAATCTTTGATGTGGATAGAATTTAAGAGGAAGACCTACATTCCCTTTCTCTGAAACACGTCACTGCCTTTATACGCAGTTCAAGGCGTTTGAAAGGAAACTGAACGAGTGAAATAAAGGAGGGAGTAACTGGGAAATGGTAAAAAAGGCCAGTAGTGGCATAATTGCCAGGCATCAGCCTCCCCGCCCATTTCATTCATACCTATAGGAAGATAATATATCCCCTGATATTTAAACTTTACCCTTGATGCTACTGTTAGGCAGTTTAAGATAACAAGTATGGTATCGTCTTAGAAAATGTAATTTTTATGAAGTTGAAAGTTATTTATTTTTGTGTGAATTTTTGTATGAATGAATAATTGTGTAAATGTACGAGGGTTGTTTTTTTTCAACCTCCGATCGCATATTACGAAGGCCAGGCATGCGCGAGGTGGCTAGTGTGCGTAGTAGTAGTATCTCCTCTTCTATACATTCTGTCACTGGCGAGTCCAACACGCCATTTTCTGTTGAGCTGCAGTCAGGTAAACATGGCTGCCGCTATTGATTCTCCCGCCAAGTGTTATTCATTTCTTGCAAGCAGCGAAAATTCATCGAAGAATGAGTCGAGTGTATGGAGACAGCTTTTATCAGTGATTGCGTTGTTTGTGAATTGTGACGAAAGTTTAAAGATGGCCGAACTGATGTGCATGATGAACAGCCACCATATAGCCCCGAGTGACTTTCATATTTTTTCCGAACTGAAGCAGTGGCTTGAGGGCCAGCGCTTCCAAAATGACATGGAACTCAAAGACACTGTCACCACTAACTTCTAATCTTTAGCAGCAACATTTTATGAGGGTATTGCAAAGCTTGTTCACAGATATGATAAATATCTCAATCGTTAAGGTGATTATGTAGAGAAATAACCTGCACTGTACATTACCTCTGATAATAAAATCTTTTTTGTATATTCACCAGTCTTTTCTTTATAGCCTATCGGAGGTTGAAAAAAAAATAACCCTCGTATATGGAAATATCCATCAAAAATCCATACATAAATCAAAGTGGAGAAAATTGTTTGCCAACCCTGCAAAATTATCATGAAAGAAAGCTTCACTATGACGCTAAGTAATAAGGATCCACCCAAACTCTCAAAAGAGATACTATCAGATGGTTCAAAAACCACCACAGGAGCTGGCGCTGGAGTATTCGGGCCCGACACCAGATACTCATTATCATTAGGCTCCTGTTCGAGCGTCTTTCGGGAAGAAATACTTGCGATCGAAAGATGCGTGGAAATGAATCTAGAAAGAAATGTAACACAGCGATTCGTTCAGTTAATCAAGCAGCTATCAAAGCATTGAGTTCCCATGTCATTTACTCAAAACTGGTATGGGAAAATTGATGAAATGGTAAGAATAATAGGATCTATTTATTTTGGGTTCCTGGCCACTAAGGAATCAAAGGAAATTAAGAGGCCAATACACTCACCAGAAAAGGAGCACCAACGTATGTTGTTGACCCAGATCCTTTCTGTAGGAAAATGCTCCTATAAAAAAATATTCGGAAGGAGGAAGCCAAAAGAGAAGCACTCTGTCTGGATCACTCCAAAAAGTTCCTATGGAACTTTGACAACACTACATCCAAAATGTGTTTGGATCTCAACCAAAATAAAGTACGTTTCCTCACGGGCTTCCTTACAGGGCACTCTCGCCTCGGGAATGAGGGAAACTGACGAGCGTAGATTCTGCGTGGAGGAGGAAGAAACTCCGGATCACCTAGTTCTAGAATGCATCGCTATTGTAAGCCAACGCAAAAAATACTTGGGGCAAGAAGCTTGTAGGGGCGAGATTATAACCTTGAATGCATCTCAAATACTGAAGTTAATTAGAACACTAGAACTGGAAGGCGAGCTGTAGTAAGAGTGAGAAGAGCTCTGAACGAGGGAGCACAATAAACGTTAAGGTTGCAGTGCAATGTAAACCCATTAATCATCTAATCTAAAGTGATTCAAATCATCATTCATATGAATAGATGGCGTCAAAAAGTACCCAGTCGTTATTCACGTTCAAGGGTGATGAATGAAAGTCAACAATAGAATTAAAACATAGGCCGGTAAAGGAGACCAATGCCCATATCGGGCCATAAAGTTATTTGATAAGGTAATTAAAGAGATTATGTTAGATTAATAGCTGCTAAACTTTTCAGAACAGGTAAAATATAATAATATTACCCTCAACAAACAGTTAACGTGGAACTCTCGCTTTATAACAAAGTGAATAGAGCATATGTTGCCTATGAACACTGCTGAGGGGCAGTAGGATGCGCTTGGGGCCTTTCACCATGAGTGGTCCACTGGATATACACCAGTCATTAGACCTATGCTAACATAGAAGCCATTGCTTGGGTACCAAAATTAATGCAGACGACGGCGATGAACAAACTAGACCATAAACAATGGATGACTTGCATCAACATAACACGAGCCATAAGAACAACACTAATCACTGCTATGGATATGATCATTGGCATTACTCCTCTTGATATTTACATCAAAGAGGTTGCGATATTGTCAATGTGCTTACCCATGCTGCAAGCAAACAATGAATTGAACACTTTTTGGAAAATCTTAGAAAATAGAAATAAAACAAAATGTGACAGGTATAATTCGCAGGCTCAGGATGCGGAATGTATTACAGGTCGCTGAGCCTGAGAACAAAGCGGACTATGGGAAAAACGTCAGTATCGTTCAGACATAACTGGCTGGCACATCAATAGCCACTAAAGAATTAACCAGGAAATATATCTGGTAAAACCATAATAAACTGCACTGACAGAAGTCAGGTCTTGCTAACCCTGAGCAGACCTTGCGCACATCAAGGATAACAATGGAGTGCCATCCATCGTTAACCTATGCTTTGGATAAAAATTGTCTTAATGTGGATTAAAGGGTACAATAAAATCAAAGGCACCACATTCCAGACAGTCTGGCTAGGAAGGCCACCAGCCAAAAAATATTAGGACTCGGTGTGACTCTTCCGACTTGTGAACAACAGCAATCGCGGAAATAGTTAAACGACACTCCCATAGCTGAAACGATAGGAAGAAATGCAAGGATGTAGAGTTGCCAAGGCAGCCCTTGGGAACCATGACGAGTCACACCAAAGCAATACTTGGTGATGTATAGGTCGAAATTATTGTTGTTTGTGGGATTCCTGACTGGTTACTGTTAACTAAGGAAACACCTCCATACTATGAGGCCAATAGACACAGAAAGTGTGGATGAGAAGACGAAACTGTGCAACACGTCATATGTGGCCAACTGATATAGCTTTCATTAGACCCATAGTTACATACAAAAGTGAAACAATGTGCTTAACAAAGACTATGAGCTTTGAAAGACAAATTAAAAGAAATATATTAGGACCCAAAAAGATTCAGCTCAACAAGTATAGACGACTAATGAATTTGGAAATAAAATATACTATCAAGGAAGGTATATAGTAAATTATATAAAGTAGCAAAGAATATGATGGTACGGACATATGCAGAAGATATCAGGATACCACAATTAAAAGGGTGAACAAATGGACACCAGTAGATAGAAGACTAAAGGGCAGTCCCAAAATAAGGTGGAAATATCAAATTATAACTGATTTATGAAATACTGGAAATCATCAAAGATAGGAAAAAAATGAAAAAAGCAAAAACGGATAAGAAAATATAAAGCGGAGGAAAAAAAACGGGGAGTGATTTGTCACATTTCAACATTCAGAGAGCTCCAGTGAAGCAATTACAGTTCCCTTGGGAATGTATAATTTTTTTTATATTATATATATATATATATATATATATATATATATATATATATATATATATATATATATATATAAGGAGGTATTTTGGTAACATTATATCTGAACATTTATTGGAAGTCTTCAGGATTACACTTTACCTATTGAAATAAATTCCATTGGTACTGCGATTATTTTCTATGGGATAATTATCCTAAGCTGTGCCAAAGCTTTTTAAATATCAATTTGTAGCCATCCCAATCACTTGACCTATCTCACACTGAACTAGAGTTATATGAAGATTGTTTTAATAAATGAATAATTAGAATTCCTGTAAAATATTCCAGAATAAAAGAAAAAGGTTGATACTTCAATTAAACTAGAATTTAATTCAATTTTCATATTTTGTTCTGCTAGTGTACATAATATTAATATTGAATGAATGAAACAACGAGTACTGAGTGTACAATTTATTATAAATTCCGGCTAAGCACTTTCATCCACTAAGCCAATCTCAAAGCTATCCAATAAAATTACAGAAATTGGCTGATAGTGCTTAACCGGAATTTATAACAAACTGTACACTCAGTACTCATCGTTTATTAATATATCATCGAAATTAATTGTTTAAACTGGTACTTGTTCTCATTGTTTTGCAGAAGACTACTCCAAAATTCCTTTCCTTCCTATTTATGAAGACAAATAGAAGTGAGGTTGACTGATACTTGAGAATTTAATTGTGGTCAAGATTTCTTTAATATCCATAGTTGTAAATTAGTTTTACACATTGCTGCATTCACAAAACCGAACTATAATTCATTTGAAATCAAGTCCAATAATCATTAACAATGATATTATTAATATTTTTTTAATTGCCATCAAACACTATCCACATTGGGTTTATTAAACACATATTAAATGCTAATGATTAACACTTGAATAAATATATTTTCTGAGCATTTATCACATTGACGGAAACAAAACTCATCCCAAACTATAACGTTTGTTCCAACTGACATGAAAACCATACAAGTATGATACAAATCCAGTTGACCTGCTGATTAGTGAAGATAATAAGTCTTTCAAATTTGCTGCGTTACTGAAAATGTACGGTACAAAAACGGTATTCACTTCACTTGGAACAAACCTATAGTAAGATGAATAAATATGGTTGATAGTACACGATTTAATTTAATTGAAAAAATAATTGCGTCACTAACATCCTATTCCACTTCATTTATAAATCCTTTGCTGAACGTAATCCTTCCTCAAAGTTGAGACATTCAATAAAAAACTATTGAACGTAAAAAATGTCTTTATTACTATTTCTTACAATTATTTAAAATAATTTACAGTACAATAAATTTCAAGGGCCAAATCACAACCCCCCATTTTAAGGTGCTGCATCCTAAAATACTTTTACGGACTCTATTCCTACATAAAAAAGATAAGTTTTAGTATCAGATTATCAATGAAAATTAAAATAAAAAATATGGGAATAATATATTCTGAAATTCTATTAATGTGACCCAACCTACCATTACATTCTGTACACAAACTTGGATTAAGAGAGACAACTTATAAACGCACCATATACCAAAAATTATATATTCTTTGTGCCAAATTGCCTAAATAAGAAATAAACAACAACGTTGTTCTTTTTAAAATATATTTTATTTGTTTAATACACAGTAGATACTTCGCCCTTAATTTATATTTAGGACATTTTAAGAAATTTTATGATTGTGTCATTATGGTATTAACCCTATTATCACTGACAATGAAGCTAGTGTGGAATTAACGGGTATAAATCAAATTTATTAAAATGTCCCACACTCAATGAGAAAAATGAAGTCCAAACATGGGAATAAACCAAGAAAACATTGTACAACAGTTGAACAACACACGTGTTCACATAGTGTGTATATGTTGCCCAACAGTGCACATACCAGTGTAGACGCATATATGCCACACTTTCACATTTTAGCTGAAAAATAATAAATAGTTCATTTCAAACAGTGTCACGACTCGTATCAGAAGAGTTTTCATCCTTTATTAAAATGTCACATTATTGAACTGAATAGCAAACTCAGTAATTCAATGATATTTTTGCAATATTAGGGCTAATCATTACAATGAGTTTTTCAAATGCAATTGTACCCATTTGAGTAAAGACGGTACTGTACTGACTTGAACAAAACCAAGGCCCAAATATAGAACATCAATGGGCTATGAGCTGGAAAATAAAGATCAATTAAAACAGACCAAATCTAGTATACTGATGGCTCCAAGAACAACAAAGGGGTCGGAGCTGGATCTATGGTGACAGACCGAAGGTGAAAGTATCAATAAGCCTCGAACAGAACGCAATGGTGCTTCAGGCAGAAATAGCTACAATAATGCACTGTGCCATGCTGGTAAAACAAAAACAGTAAAAACGTTGTTATTTACTCAGACAGCCAAGCAATCCTAAAGGCTCCCTGAAGATCACTTCCAAACTGGTCAGGGACTGTGTACATGCCATTGAAAAAGTGGGCTATAGCTCAATTCCAAAATAATGGGCACTAAATTCTCAGAAATATTGACAACAATTGTATAATTTGTGAGAATTTAGTGCCTACCATTTTGGAATTAAACACTGCTCACCCAAGTTCATATCAGACCTACTAAGTCACAGTAGAAAGGTTGTAAGGATAGTGATAGGTCAACTAACATGGCTTTGCAGACTTAACAAGCACCTGGAAAGAATGAGGTTGATAGAAGATAGCCTGTGCAGGTTCCGCCAGGAGGTGGAAAAAAACTGCTGTACATGTGTGCACTATACAGGCTTAGCTTTGCAAGGCTGGGAGATGAAAAGCCCAAACCAGCAAGCTATTTGGAGTGGCTAGTGTCATGGCTGTAGAGCCTTATCAAAAGGACAGGTCTAGACAGCACACTCTAAGGTCAGATAGAAGAAATCACAATAAATCTGATAGGGTTGTAGTGGTAGAAGAGGCTTCGGTGTCATCTCCGTTCAAATAAATTTAATCTATTCGAGATAAGTTATTGAACAACATGTTATCGTCCATTCTTAATTCTGGTTAGCATTGCCATCATCTTTGCTTTCTATGGATTCTTCATGATACTTTTATTTTCATAAATAAGAACACACACCACATGAACAGAGTATCCTTTTCATTACCCATTTTGGCACTGACTAAACGAACACTGGAGAAACTAGTTAGGTCGATGATTACAAATAATTTGTCGACAATGTTTTCTCCCCACGGAAACAAGTTTGCCAACAGCTGCCTAAATTTTGTTCAACTGTTGGACAATAATGTTTGCTTCATCTATTCCCATCTTGATAATAACTAGTGAGTGTGTTTTGTTAATATCATTACCAATATGTAGGTTGGTTCTTTGTTATCATCACCATATTTTAATTAACGATATACCCACAAAGTAAATAAAAAACTAACTACTAAATGAGGTTTTCAAAATCAAGAATAATCGTAAACTTATCAAGCAAATCTGTGGTTTGTTTAAATTTCATATGAAGTCAATAACTAGTAGTATAAGAAGTACTTAAATCAGTGGTGGGCAAACTTTTTTTCATAGGGGACCAGAAAGTTTAACCCTCCAGGGGGCGCACCTTAGAGAATTACATTATATGTGCCATGCTAAAATTCAGCTTTAAACATTATACAAGGTGTTTCCAAAGTAATATGAAAGATTGCTGTGGGCGGTCGCCATTCAATTTTAAGACGAAAAGTTCTTATAAATAGGTGTGATAAATCTTGTCGATAATTTGTTTTTAATAAACGATCTCAGACTGTAATTGAAATTTGTTTAGACCATACTTCTGTCCTTAATCACTCATTTCCACAACCCCTATCTTAATTGTAAAAGATCTTTAAAATCGCATCATACGAGTAATGTTTTTCGCAGCAATCCAGGCCTTTTTGAACATATTCGGCAATTTATTAGACATCGAACGGATGCTTGTATTTTAGCTGGAGATACAAATTTTGAACATTGCTATTTTTTTGTTTTTATGTTTATGTGATTGCTTCTATTAAAATAAACTTCGCTTACAATCAAAGTTCGTTTATTAAAAGAAATCAAACTCCTTGTAACTCATTAACAACAAGACTTATCGCACACGTTTATCAGAACTTTTATCTTAAAATCAAATAGCGAATCCCCCTCACGCAATCATTCAGATTACTTTGAAGACACCCTGTATAAAAGTAAAAAAATTACTATTTTAAGTACAGTAATGTGTTTCAAACAGGTATGAAGTGAGTGGTTGAAGGTTTATTTTTTATGTAAATGAAATAAACAGCAAGTGACATCTTTTTAATAGGCAAATAAAGTTGATTTTTCAGTTTTGGTTTTATCTGGTAAAAATTTCCCTTTTATTATTTTTCAAAATTTCCAGTAATGTTATTTTTTCGTCAAAAAATGCTGTGGATAATGGATAGTTTGTGTTGTACCAGTTATCAGTAGTTAGATTCCTATTTGAGCCTGTAATGTGATCAACTCATTCATAAGAGCTTGTTTAGAATGAACGGCACAAAAGTTGACTAAAGGAATACGTTGAATGACACAGACATATAATAAATATCAGACATTAGAGCCAAATGTATTCATGCACATGTATAAAACGCGCCCATAGGAGGGTTAAGAAATCTCAGAAAAGGCCCAACAAAAATGAATTTTGTTTTGAAATATTTGTCTTATTACACACATTTTTATTCGAAGGCCCTGCTCTTTGACCTCACCGTGCCCACGGCCCGCAACACACAGTAAATCTAGCGGGTGCCTTCCTCTATACCTTTGTATCTATTATTCTACTTTATACTGCTAGACCATTAAATTGTAAAAAACGTGGACCAAATACCATTCATTTTTAAAAACCATCGACAAATTGGATTAAATCCTTTCGTGAGCCGTACTTTGCCCATCACTGATTCAAATTAGAGGAATACGCAAATGAACCATTAGCGTGACCAATTTTCATCACTGCATCAACTCCATTAAATTCCATCATCCATCTTTTA
The DNA here is from genome assembly GCA_963921935.1 of Galeruca laticollis. NCBI lineage: Eukaryota > Metazoa > Arthropoda > Insecta > Coleoptera > Chrysomelidae > Galeruca > Galeruca laticollis. The sequence goes on from OY998182.1 coordinate 40,877,799, forward strand.
GATTATGTAAAAACTTTTGTATAGAAATTATTACTTGGCCAGAATTATCGATAGGGCGTGTACAATCCAACTGATCATATATTTTTTTAACTTGGTAGAAATTGTTACGATTAAAAGTATTTTATACAAAAAATATTATATTTGTTTTGCATATGTTGATTCAAACTAACTTTATATTATTTACCAACTTATCCACAAAATTTGAAACTAAATTATGAACACTACTGTAGCAAAAGAAGTTTAATATACGAAAATAATAAATTTTGAATCTGTTAATAATAAAATAGTATCAAACTTCCCATTTTGAAAAATGAATATAGTAAATTTGCTACAGGAATTGTTATATAATAAATGACCTTTTGGATAAGTTTTTTTAAAATATATGGATTTGATTTTTGTAATGTAAAAATAAGTAATTTACTTTTAAAAGTATTTATTAAAATATATCACAAGCTCTTTGTTTAATACCTAAAACAATGTTTGACCAATGATGTAAAATTTTACATTATCAGCCACCCAACGTATATATTTGGAAATAAGTAACAAGAAAAATTATTAACCTTTGATAGATGTTCTTCAATGGCTTCCACAATAACCCTGGCATTTGGCGAATTTTCATCAGCTAACATTGTAAGCACATTTATTAACGGCTTACTGTTAAATGTGAGATCTGCCAAACTTGAGGAGTACTCCGCTTTTATTTCTTCAGGCGAACTCATCTTCACTCTTCCTTTGCACACTATGTATCACAGATAAAGCACTCTTATCCTGTAAAAAAAATTATCAATTTGAAATATTTGAAAATTTTAAATTTCAACAAAAAATAAAAGGAAAATATTATTACAATTTAACCTTCCATAGCCAACAAGCTATTGGTGAGATCAATGACTCCGAAATCTTTAAATTAGTAGCAAATTTTTCACTGCCCGGTTTGGTGATTCCCAGTAGTGGATATCTTTGCAAGACATAGATATTGTCGAAAATTAAGTTGAATGTTTTTGGCTGTTGCATTTAACATTTCCGTGTGACAGACTGTCAACATGTCTATGGGTTTGTCTGTCATGCTTTCCGTTTTAGTATTTTATTTAATATTGTCGGATTAATGACTTATTTGTCTCTGCCAAATAAAAAACTAGACCTCTTCCAAAACTTTGTGTACTTAATATCGTTCAATGATACGAAAATCCTCTTTCCTTTCCGTCTTCAACAGAAATAGGAAAACTTTTGTTGTTATATTGATATTTATGTGGTGAATTTTATTTCTCACTGCTCTGCAGCCTCTCTAGGATCACTTCAGACTATAGGGTGGCAACCAAATCCCTAGGATAACTAGAGAACACCACCTATACACGTCACTACACCTGCTCTTGAACCATCTTCGAGGACCTAGCTGAGAACTGCTTAAATCCAGAACTCCTTCAAGATAATTCCCTTGCTTTAATTCAACTAATAAAAATCTAGAGTTGGAGACTTTTATTGTATAACTGTGGTTATATTCGTCTTGTATTTTAGATATGCGATATGAGAATTGTATTTTTGATATATGAATAAATATAATTTGTTGAAAACTTTTTGGACCATGGTATTAAGGTTAATTTTCAATGATTTAAGTTTAAAGTACATTTTTTAACAGATGTTTCTAATTTTTTCACCTTTTTTGTTATCATTTAAATAAAATTAATAGCGTTAAAAAAACTGGTGGGGTCCAAATTAATATTGATTGTTCACCCCATTCCAGTGTAAGAATATTTTAACTGAGGCTGATCACCACTACCTGAGGAAGAGTCTCCAGGCGATGAATTAGGTTACATACTGATGTTAACATTCAAATCACATTTAATTGCTAAGTTATAATGCACCTTGATGGCACTATCAATGAAAATACGGGCAAACTATTAATCATAATAAATTATAATAAAACAAAAAGTGGTGTTTATACAATAGATAAATTATGTTCATGTATGTGTAACTGTGCTAGAATATCTTGGCGTTGGCCATTAGTAGTATTTTTACAGTTTACTAGATATAGCTGGTATTAACACCTATGTTTATATAAAATTAATAACATGAATCAGAATATGCCCAGAAAGTTATTTTTAGAAACACTTGAACAACAACTAATTGAACCACATATAAGAGACAAACCAATACTTCTCTTCCTAGAACGAGGTTCATAATTAAAGAACATTCCAAGAAATAATAGCTATAACAATAAATCTACACTTGGCCAATGTTATTTATGTTCCAGCAAGAAAAAACCGTAGAACAAAATTGTAGAAAAAGTTCATGTGCTTAGAACATTTAAGTGGTTTCTGCTGAGAATGTGTTGAAACCAATGATTAACTTTGAGCATAAAGTTTCAGTCTGACAAAATTTTTAAGGCAAGTACGCATTGGGATTCATTCTTCAGACTCTATGTCACAGATGCTCAGATTCATGTCACTGTCCTGCAACTTTGTTGCTCTAGAAATTATGTACACATCTAGTTTGAATCTGAGCCTTGTCGAACGAGATCGCGCTTTCAGGGATTGCAGTAACACTGTACATAACTCTACAGAATAAAAAAATGCTAATGTGTTACTTTATGTGTGGTTAATTAAAGTATCTTCAATATTGTCACATATTTCTGGGCTAACTTAGCCACAGCTTCTGCTTTTTTCCCGTCTTTATCTTCACTAGTGTAAACATCCTATAAGCATTACTGCATTTCCAAATCATCTATTAATTGTATAGTGGAATCTGTTGTCCACGTTATCACTGATATCAATAGAAAAGTGAAAAGGAAAACAACAAACAAAATGGTAGAGAGGTTCACCCCATTTGAGACTCATATATACTGACTTAATGTTGTACAGCATTATGTAAAGAATGCCAACAAAAGCCTTTGATGATTATCAGTGAAAACAGTCTTAACAACTTCTTAGATTCCAACATAATAGAAATATTCTTCAGAATAAAGTACTATAAAACTACAGGGTACAATACTAAAACATATCAAAGGCAATCCTATATTGAATATACACTATTGGAATTGCAAATACTCAGCTACAAATCTACATTTTGGCCAGAAGAAAAAAAGCTAGAGAACAAGATTTGTGCGTATACATTAATAAACACATACTTAGACTTCTCATACCCAGATATTTTTTAGATACTGACATAATTCTACATCTACTCCTATTATAACAAATCCTAAACCCTGTATGAACATAGTAAGAACTAGTGATGTGCTGAGGATGGCTGGACTAGTCTTTTCACTCGTCTACTTGACTACCAATTTATTTTAATTTAAGTACACCAGACTCAGGTCATTATGAATTAATTTTGTACTCGCTGACTTGATTCGATTATGCAACTTTTGTTTAGTGTCAGTAAGCTGGTACTGTGAGTGAATTTAATTGTTTGTTTTACTAGCGGCGATTTTGAATGGCATTTTTGGTTGGTTGATGGTTAACCGGTCAGTTCACAAAAGATAATCTCAAGCGCTCAGTTGGTTCCGACCCGTTCGAATTCTTCGTTAAACGAAACGGTTGGTTAAACAGCTGTCAGGTAAAAATTGACGTGAGTCATTTCACTTAACAATTTATTTACAAGTATAATTAAGTTTGTTTTTGTATAAAGTGGAAGCTAAATTTTCATAAAATGCTAAAACGCAAAGCAATTGTGTCCCTCTTATTAGTAGATGAATTTGGCGATTAATATTAAAAAATATTTTTAATAAGTGCCAATTTTAATTTAATAACCATAAAAACATTTGTTAAAGAGAAGCAACAGAAAATTGGGTTAACAGACATATCTGGACTACGATTTTTTCCTTTATTTTTGTATGACTAGTGAAACATTTAATTTATAATTCCATAAGCAGATAATTTTCCACTAAATGCTGCTCTTGTAATGTTATCAATGGTAACTTCATCATCACTTAAAAGCAATATCAAAGTTGTTTCATCACCTATATAATGAATTACTTTTTCATGAATTTCAAGGCACACTTCTTTTAGAGATTCCATCACAATTTTCAAAAACATGAACACACTTCTGTTTACAAAACTTTAAACTCAAAACAAATAGAGATACAACAAATAACCAGAAAGTGGACCGTGCTCGAGAGCAGGCTCAAGTTTGGATTAACCAACCTTGAACCAGATGATTCATGATAACTTTTGAATGCAGTTGGTTTAAATATGATGGACCAATCTGTGAACCAACATCATTCGAAATTTACTTAGTAGTGAAGCATGGCATAAAAAAACATCAGGTGTAGAAAAGTGTTTTGAGAAAGTGAATGGCGATAAAATGAAGTGGAAAAACTGTGATTCCATATTTTTTAAAGGTTAAAATACAACTAGTTTGTTCAAGCAACTAAAAAATCTCATCCTATGATTTACATGAGTCAAGTTAAGATTCGAATACCACTACTGGGCTCAAAATGTGGAATCAAGTCATTATTCAAATGCTTTATAAACTGACAGAGACTCGGCACATCGCTAGTAACAACATACATCCCCATTACTAAGGAAAATATTAACAAGTGATAGTTATGAATCAAGTCAGTTTTTCAGATGAAAAAGTATTTACCAATTAGAAAGAAGACGGGCACAATGAGAATATTAATAGGTTTTAATTTGATTTTTTTGAGGTAAAACACTCAGTACTATCAAATAATGCACGTAAACATTACAATAATGTTGGGAATATTTTCACAAAGAACTTAACTAGAAAGATGTTGAATAAAAATATTTAGGCCTTTGATAATTTTTTAATTGTCTAATTGAGTTCATTGCACATGAAATACTGATACATTGTAACCTATCTGACATATTTAACTAAAAAATGCAAAAATTGTACTTGCCTTGATGTTGCGTAAAAGTAAAATATAAACTAAAGCCTTGTCTGTTGCCAGCCAAAACACAATTTTAAAATACCCAGAAAGTCATATGTAAAATATTTGTATACCCTACTGCTTCATGTATGTAAAGGAAAATAATTTGTTGGTAAAACTATAATAAACACCGCCCTTAGAATTTTGCATTTGAGACCGTATTTCAATAGAACTTGACAAGTGGAGTCAAATGGTACCAATCCCAAAGTGCGGAAATTTTTTATAAAAAAGTTACAAATTTTTGAAAATATATATTTATTAATGAAAATTATATATATTTTTTATGAACATAAGAAAAATGATCTACTCTAATGTAACATATATTATATACATTAAATAAACTAACCAACAGGATATAGCTTTCGAATAGCTTCCAGAAGTGACTCAACAAGTCAATATTTCGCTTGCAGTAAAGACATTCGTAGAGCAGTTCAGGCGAAATGAAAATCGCCAAAGCGGCTCTGGTGGCGTCATTCTCATTTCGTGAGAAAAATATACAGCAGTGAAACAAAAACAAAACTATACTTACTGAAGGCTAACAGACTACAAAATGGTAAAAGGCAGGTTGCTACACTCAACAGTACGGATACGAAACTATCGATACTATTAGATAAAATATTAAGACTATCAAATACTATCTATAGTAATCAAGAAACAAGAAGGTAGAACACGATTGATAAGCTCCAGTTAAGCATACAGTCATTCATTTTTAAAATTAAATTTATCAAAATCTATCTTTACTGCCAAAGTCTGGCTGGATTTGCTAAATAAGACATGTATGCATAGGTGCAGTGACGATGGTTGGATGGTAAAATAGCAAGAGGCAAGAAGCTCAACTTTATTAAAAAATCACAAAAACAGAAAAAATATCAAGAATTGAAGACAAATATTTCGATTATTTAGGTAATATTTGTCACTAAAAATGAGTAATTGTTAAGTTAACTAGCATAAAAGATAAAGTTTTTCGTTTGGTAAATCTAAAGTCTGGCATACCATTTATTTAAAAAAACTAACGATGTGCCCAACTATAGATAGTTTCGTATCCCTACTCAACACACTGCTAGCACTGATCCCTCGTGACCAGACATGCTGCCAACTATAATTATATAAAATTTCGGAAATTTATAAAAAGTTCATAACTTTTCTATTAAATTTTTCTAACTTCAAAAGTGGTACCATTTGATTCAATTTTTCGAGTTCTATTGAAATATGGCCTCAAATGTAAATTTCTAAGGGTGGTGTGTACTATAGTCGAGGATCATTATTATAATTATAGTATATGAACAAATAAATTTGAGTATAGTTTCCTATACTACAAAGTTATTAATTAATTTACAGTTGCATGTATCAATGGTTTAACTGTTTTTTCAATCCAATAAATATGTGTATTTGTGTGTTTTTGCAATAACTCGTCTGGGATGAGATAGTCAATGCATTCAATGTTTATTCCCCTATTTGATTTCTTATCGTGATTTTAATTTCTGAGACCGTTGAAAAAAAGATTCGTTCTGCCTTAGCATTGGAATGCGCCCAAAGCCTATTTATACCCTCAGACCAAGTAATTTTTCCGGGGGAATACATAATTATGAATGAATAATTAAACGGGAGCCCTGAAAATATTTCAACTTACAGTTTCTATTAGAGTACCTCGTACTTCATCAAATTCATGTCAATTATAAAATGTTGCACCTCTCTACTAGATAAACACAATGTGATGAAAAATAAAAAAAAGTCCTTCAAAATAGCAGGAATGTTCCCCTGTCCCTTGAATGAGTCAAAAATCCTTCAATTAGGGATATATCCCTCAAGGTGGCAACACTGATGACATGAAACTTGCCTTACACCTAAATAGCATTATGTAAGGACACTTAACTGTACACCTAGTTTAATGGCTTGGGGTTTTATATGGGGAAAACCAATGCTCCATCTGTTATTCTTAGCAAGAAAAACCCAGGGGAAATACATAACAATTTATATATCAGTAAATCATGTGTCAGCATATAATAAAAATATAACAAACAACATTGATAATGACAAAAGCTTTCACAGAAAAATACTGTCACTTTTCATTATCATAAGATAGTTTCGAATGGATCGAAACTTTATATCTGAGTAATTATTTTGGCACGTTTCTCAGATAAATAGAGAATATATTGAAGCGAAAATGCCATGTAGGCCTAGGTCTGAATAAATTTAATAGGTCAGCAGGATCATTGAAATCACCAAAACAAATTTTAAAATGTGGGTACATCAAATCGATTTTCTCAATAGCAACTACCATCGTAAAAAAAATATTCGGTAAAAAAGTTACTCGAAAAATTATATACAACGTGGGGCTCCAAATCCATATAGAACGATTTCGTAACACATTTCATACAACAAACAGCATTTTCATAAAGTTGAATAAGAAATACTAGTTTAAAAAGAGACTTTTAACAAAATATTAGAAAATGTCTACGCTATAGATAACAATAATAAAAATATTTAATGGCTAATGATTTGTTTGACACACTAGTTTCGTTACTTTGTAAAAAAAGTAGAAATAATTTTTTTAAATATAACGTTATGTGCAGGTAATGAAAATAATTTCAATTTACACAATAACTAGGGTAATAATTATGTTTTGTATAAGTCTACGCGGAAGCGTATGGTGCAATGTGATAAAACTATAATTTCATTATTTACTCGTAAAACGGATATCTTACCTTAATTCTAAGGATCTCAAATCATTCTTGCTAATTAAATTTTATAAAAATATTACAGTAATCCATAATTCACAAAGCGATAATACAATTTTTGTAAAAACCACCTTTTAAGCTTTGAACTCTCACAATACAAAATGGCGAACTGCCAATCTTCTCGGGTGTCGATTGTTTTGGAAACTCTACTGCGTCACGACCATAGTTACGCATGCGACATTTGCTCTGGATGTGCACCGAAAGAGCAGTCACAGAGTACTTACAGAACATAATGCTGGGAGCAAAGCCAATACTTTCTCTATGGTTTTGAGTTAAATTTCTTCCTGGCGTTATTCAAAAGTATGAATTCATTCAGTTTTATTCAATAATGATTATCATTAATATATTACCTGGAATTAATTGCTTGTAATTCCCTCCGTATACATACAAATTATTCATTTGTATCACAAACGGACAAAAACAAATGAGCGATCTATTTTGGTACATATTTCTATAGTGCTATTCAACACTTCGATCTTGATTCCGATTTTGTTTATAATAGAAATCGAAAACGGATTGATGTTTGTTGAACGACCAAAAAAAATTGTCATTTGTCGTGTCATTTTACAAATCAAATAAATCAATAGTGATATAACCTCATCATTACTTTAGTTCATTTCACGTGTATTTCACAAGTTCATTTAGTTTAATCACGTTTAATTTTATAAAAGCTGTTCTGTTAACTGAAAATGTAATATACAATTGCAAAATATCACTGACATCACATAACCCATAGACAAACGGTAGTTTATTCATATACGTAATAAATAATATTATATGTATATGAGTTTATTTAAATTTTTCAACCAATCACATGCTTCCGATTTACGATTGTTTCCAATAGCATCATAATTTTATACCGATTATAATCAGAGTGATCGATTGATATCGTTGAACATGTTATTTTTTAAATGACAGGAAATGATTGTAATCGATTATCGCGTTGAATAGCACTTATGTTTTTGGCGGAACAGTCCCAATTTTTAACAAGTCCCGCGATGCTTTCAAATAGTCCCGCTTTTTGAAAAGAATGTGCGACGATTAATGTTTTTTTTGGCTGTCCTTAACGCTAACGAATGATTCAAAGAACGCCTTTATACTACAATAAATAAGGTTTGGACCTCCGAGAATACCCAATAATATAAAAGCCAAATTATGTATGAAATATAATTTAACAAGTTCGTAAATCAATTTTAAGCAATGACATCACTATTAAAAAAATCATTCAAATCAAAAATAATATATCAAAGACTAAAGGGTTTCTAATAAACTATATAATATGTAAATTTTAGAAAGCTTCTAATTTAAAACTAATTTTTGCCTTATCGGGTTTTTACCCCTTCCCGTTTTTTAGTGCTTCATCATTTTATTTTTCCGCTCAACCCTATCTATAAGATGCGAAAAAGGGATTGATATACCCAAAAAAATGTGATTTTTGTTTTTAAATTATTTTTTCGTTTTTCAGCGAGAAAATTCACCTAAAAACGGCTTTTTCGGAAAAAAATCCTGCGCGTATGTTGTCGTCGGCCACTTTTTGGAACATGTTTTGTTCATAACTGTATATATGTAACCTGATAATATATATATATATATATATATATATATATATATATATATATATACACTACTCCAAGAATTTAACGCACCACCAAAAAATAACCAAAAGTTTAAAGTAAACTTTTGTCTAAACTGCTTGTCCGATTTGAATGAATTTTTTTTTGAATGACAGGTTGACACTTCCGGAGAGTTAGTGTACTACTGTATTTGAATACAAACTTATTTTTGTATAAATACCGGGTGTTGCAATGATAACCTGATTTTTTCATAAAATTTGTAACACCCTGTGGAGTTCAACAGTAACAATATCAACTTAAAATTAAAATCAAACTGTAGCTTCATCTTTTTGGCCACAACAAGAGAAAATCAATTTTATAGCATAACATGTTTTTTATTAAAATTTATAATAATAAACCCTTCAAACCCGGCTTCGAGATGCTACTGGTGTACAAATTTGTAGTGAATCAGCTCGTCAGCGACTACGAGAACACAATTTGAGACCTAGAATTGCTGCTCGGGGGCCAGCTCTAACTAGAGATCATCGAAGAGCGAGGCTGAATTTTGCCATGGAACATCGTAACTGGTTAGAAGCGGAATGGCAACAGGTATTATTTACGAATGAGTCAAGATTTTGTTTGTACAATAATGACAGGCGCATACGTGTATATCGACGCCCTAACGAACGATATGCTCAGTGTAATTTCTCAAATAACACATTATTTGGAGGAGGATATGTGATGGTCTGGGGAGGTATTTCTTTGACTGGTCGCACATAACTTGTGGTCATAAATAATGGAAGCCTTACAGCTGAAAGGTACATATTGGAGGTTTTAGACCAACATGTAATGCCATATGCGCCATATATAGGGCAAGGATTTTTGTTGATGCACGATAATGCCAGGCCTCATGTTGCTGGAGTTGTGAGGAATTATCTAGAGGAAGTTGGCATCGATACCATGGCATGGCCAGCTAGAAGCCCTGATTTAAATCCCATAGAGAATCTCTGGGACACTCTTGGGAGGAGGTTACGAGAGGAACGAAACTTGAACACCTTGGAAGACGTGGGGAGGCGACTGATTGAAATATGGGAAAAAATTGAGCAAAATGATATACGGTCGCTTATTTTAAGTATGGGCCGTCGGTGCCAAGCTTTTATTTCTGCCAGAGGCGGAAATACTCGCTACTGACTTTTTTTACGTTTTGTTTCTTTGTTTTTCGTTGTTAAAGTTGGATAATAAATTTTAATAAAAACATGTTATGCTATAAAATTGATTTTCTCTTGTTGTGGCCAAGATAATAGAGTAAATCAAAAAACAAAATGTTACAAAAAGATAAAGCTACAGTTTGATTTTAATTTTAAGTTGATATTGTAACTGTTGAACTCCACAGGGTGTTACAAATTTCATGAAAAAATCAGGTTATCATTGCAACACCCCGTATTTATACAAAAATAAGTTTGTATGCAAATGCAGTAGTACACTAACTGGAAGTGTCAACCTGTCTTTCAAAAAAAAATTCATTCAAATCGGACAAGCAGTTTAGACAAAAATTTACTTTAAACTTTTGGTTATTTTTTGGTGGTGCGTTAAATTCTGGGAGTAGTGTATATATAGTCGCAACTAATTAAGTTTATCACATTATAAATAATTTTATATTTAATGCTACGCCGTATATATATTTTTTTACAACTTAATATCTCGTTGACATTACAAAAAAAATGTTTATAAATTCTAATATACGAATTTTTAAAAAACTTTATATTCTACCATATCAACAATATTTAAATTAAAAAAAAAATAATCGGAGAATTTAAATTAAAAAAAAACTTACCTAAATTTATGGAAATGATTAAATCAATGACACTATCGCACTACTATAGCAATAAGACACTGCGACACTGGACGTGATGAATGAATTCGTAATATTGAAGTTTGAAATTATTTTTTTATATATACCTATCCCCTACCCTACCGAAAAACGTCTTTTATTTAGATATTACAAAAAGGCATTGTAATGATTTATATTTAGGATTTCATAATTCTTCGAATGAATAAGGTCTTTAAATATCAATTTACGGTATTTTCGATAATCCCTATTGATAATTTGTTTACCATCCCCAGGTAACGCTTAATGTTACTTTAATTATACCTGCTGCACAAAACTAACTCTTTTGTTATCGATATCTAATTTGTTCCTAGAATGTTTTAAAACTTTCTATTTTCTTAAAAGTTTTACATCTATTAAAACTGTACATATTCACTAAATGTTGTTTTTTTTTTGGTTTCATGGCATTTTGAGGTATCCATGCAGCCAAATACTTTGTGTTAGGTTATATATACAGTATATATATAGTTTATATTTGAATCCAATTTCAATTAAGTGCCAATCAGAATCGATACTGAATTTGTTATTGATTTTCGTGTTGTGGATATGTATCTTATTACTTAAGCGAGCCCTAATTCAAACCTATCAAACTATCGTCGTCTGCGATTCAAGTTAATACCGCTTTTCGATCAAAGGATTGGCACAGGGTTACAAGTTTTCTCGCCCAGGGGTCGTCAGGGTTTTATTTGAACACATACAACGGTAGACCACGGATGGAAGGTATAAACATTTGGGTTAGGGCAACAAAGGTCACAAGCTCTATATAACTTAACTATATCCATATGTTAGTCATCCTTAGAAATTTTACTAGACAGTCTAATATTTTGATGTTATTCAGCGCCAGTAAGTGTAACATGTTGATGGGAGGGAATATTTTTTCATGTATTATGTTATTATAAAGTTCTTTCGTGGCATTACGATATTCCGAGCATTCAAAAAATATATGATCCAGGTCTCCTATGACATTGCAGGCTGTGCATAAGTTTGATTCGATTACGCCTATTTTGCTCAAGTGCTCTGGGTAAGACGCGTGTCCAAATTTCATTCGAATTATACTGCTAATTTCCCTACGTGAATAATTGATTCCTTTATACCACTGTTGTTTTGGTATTTCCCTATGCAGTAGTGTGTATCTAGTAGGCTTTGTTTTTACATAGTGGTCCCATTTCTCTTTCCATGCTGCTTGAAATTTTCTTTTGTATTTATTTAAGCAATCTTGTAGTGCCACTTCGTTCGGTTGACATTCATCTTTTTCAGCACTTGTTTTGGCTAACTGATCAGCTTTTTCGTTGCCGTAAATTCCATAATGTGCTTTTACCCATATTATTTGAACGTCTCTCTCTTTAGTAAGTTGGTGTAGTAGGGATTGAATTTTCTTAATGTGCGGGTGAGTGATGGTATCTACTGCATTATTATTCAAACATTGGATAACAGACAGCGAATCCGTTAGGATAGATACATTTTTCTTTTTTTGGTGGATTGTGTGTTCTAGCGCCTTCATTATGCCTGCAGCTTCTGCTGAAAATATAGAATAATCGTTGCTTAGCTTAAAGGTTTTTCCTTCTTTCGTTTCTTGCACATAGAACGCTGTACCTTTTGTTGTCTTTGATGCATCTGTATATATTGTTATTGTACTGTTGATGTCTTTTTTTGTATGTCTGATATTTTTTTCTTTGTTTAATTCTGGTATTTCTGAGTACGCAGGAATTATTATTTTTGCAGAGTGTTCTGTGTTCTCAAAGTAATTGCAACTCTCATACGTTAAAATTTCTTCTTTATTGGTGTTACGAAATGCGGTGCATATCGGTGGCGAGTTCTTTTTTTTCCCAATATTTATTCGTCAGGTCCAATGTATTTAACTCACATATTTTGGCCATCAGTGTAGAATTTTTTGCTTTATTCTTAAGTACCATTTTTTCAGCGAGAAATGTTCTTCTCAATTCCAATGGTGGTTCGAGTACTTCCACCCTTGAGTGGTTCCACAGGTGTTGTTGGCATAGCTCCTAAGCATATTCTTAACGCTTTATTCTGTATTATTTCTAGCTGTTTCAGTGATTGTTTTAATGCAGATCCGTATAGGACGGAACCATAGTCTAAAATGGACCTTATATATGCTTTATAGAATAACAGGCATATTTCAGTACTTGCGCCCCACCATGTTTTGGTGATCATTTTGAGGAAATTAATGGCTTTATTACATTTTATTTTGATTGCCTCGATATATGGTTTCCAATTTAATTTATTATCTAATATTACTCCTAAGTACTTAATTCCTTTTTTATATGGTATCATGTGGTCCCCCAACTGGATGTTCTGAGTTTCTGGGATACGGTGCCTTGAAAATATGGTGACATTTGATTTAGACGTTGATAGATCGAACCCTACATCTTCAATAGCTTTTATGATGTTTGAGGTGGCCTTGTTTAGAGTATTTATACAATTTTCATATTTTTTGTCCTTGATATATATTACAAAGTCATCAGCATATTGTATAAGTGTGTAATTCCTGCATGCTTGATGCATTTTGATGGTATATATGTTGAATAACAGTGGTGCTAAAACGGAGCCCTGTGGTAAAACTCTAAATGTATGTCTTGGTCCTAATAATGTGTCTTTTTGTCTTATAAATATTTTTCTGCCTGTCATAATATCGCACAGAATATTTCGTATTTTGGTAGGCATACCGATTTTTTTTCAGCATTCCGTTCAGTATTGGAATTTCTACAGAGTCGTATGCGCCTTTTACATCCAGGAATGTAGCTGCAGTATACCCATTTTCTCCAAAATTAATTTGTATATCAGTGACAAGTTGGCTCACCGCATCCATTGTGCCATATCCTTTCCTGAATCCGTACTGATGAATTGGTAATATTTTGTGTTCTTCTAACCACCATTCTATTCTGTTTTTTAATATCCTTTCGAATGTTTTCAATAGGCATGCTATTAATGATATGACTCTGTAGGAGTCAGGGTCATTTGGATCTTTTTGATGTTTTAATATTGGAACTGCAATTAGGTTTTTCCAATCTTGTATTGTGCATTTGCCCATTTTTAGTATGTTGTTATATATTTGCAATAAAAATGAATTGGCATTATTTGGTAGGTTGCATAACATCGGATATCTGATATTGTCTAAGCCTGGTGCGGTGTTTTTTCTTTGTTTTATTGTGTTTTCTAGTTCTTGGATATTTATCAGATTTTCGAATATTTGTGGTATTGTTTCCTCATGTTCCTGCTCATTTTCTAATTTATTTTGGTGCTATTCTCTCTAGTAGCTCTTCTTTCCAATCCTCACTGGAGAAATGAATGTTCTCTTTCTGTATGAAAGTTCTTTTCATTTTCTTGGCCTGTTTCCAAATGTCTGACATTGATGTGTTTTTATTCAGATTGGTGCAGTATGCTCTCCATGAGGATCTTGCCTTTTCTTTCAAAAATTTTTTTGTGCTTGCTGCTATTTTTTGCACTGTAATGAAGTTTTCCAACGTGCTGTTAATTTTGTAGGCAATTACCGCATTTTTTCTATCTGTTACAGCTATGTCACATTCTCTGTACCACCAAGGTGGTAGTGTTCTTGACTTTATCTTGAATGGTTTGTTTGTTGGTATGGATACTTGGGCAGCTGTGTTTATTCCTTGTATTAGATATTCATATTTTGCATTAATGTCATTAAAAATAGGTGGTGTTTGTGAGAAATACAGTTCTGCTTCGTTTTTGAATATTGACCAGTCTGCTCTATTTATATTCCATTTATTGGAAGGACATATTAATTCCTTTGTTTGTAGACACTTATTTTTAGGCACATTGATGTTAATAAGTATTGGAAAGTGATCTGAACGCAGTGTGTCCTTTATTACGTTCCAATCTGTTGTTTATGAGATAGGGTGTACTAAGTGTCAGGTCCACTGCGGAATTTTCCCCGTTGCGGTTTAATCTAGTAGGTGTTCCATCGTTTGCCAATATTAAGTCATGATTTTCTAAGACGTCTAGAAGTTGTATACCCCTCTGATCATTTTTGTACGAACCCCATGTTCTGTTGTGTGCGTTAAAATCTCCACATATTATGCCGTTCTCTTTAGATATGATATTAAATATGCTTTTCCAGTCGCTGTTATTGATGCTAATTTTTGGGGGGCAATATACAGATAATATTTTAAACTGTAAATATTTATTAAAATTAATTTCGGCAGCACATATGTTGATGTCAGTATTCACTTTAATGTTAATATCTACTTTTTTAAAATTTATTTTTACCTTCATTAGTATTGCTCTATCTCCATATCCGTCATCCCTACCAGTTCTAATTAGATTATAACCTGGAAAATTGATGATGTTTTTTTTAAACCACGTTTCAGATATAACGCAAATATCAATATCGTGTTCTGACAGACACTTCATCAAACTATAGGGGACTTCGTCCCGCTTTGGTACCCCACTTTGGTCTGTCAAATACATACCAATCGATTTCGTTTCGAAAAACGATGACGTCAAGCTTACTTTGGTACCCTTTTTGGTCTGTCAAATCACATACCGAGATTTGCAGGACGGTTACTGAAATTGGTAGCTTTCTATCCTTGTCCAAAGTAGTTTTTGTCTTGCTTTTTATTTGTAAACAAACAAAGTTGTTGAGACGAATTCAATTTTTGGCCAATATTCTAAACTTCTTTAAGTTTTGTCTGTTTTTTCTTTTTTTTGTCCAGTAATAATGAAATCTGTTGATTTTATTATAATTGGCAAGAAGCGTTTTTTGGGTTTTTGCTATATATATTTAACTCAAAACTCCAAGACAATATAGTAAAACTCAATAAACAACTTTTCCGATCGATATACAAAACGTAAATGTAAATTTCATCCTTCAGCTATACCAATTGAGAACCAAACGATTTCGCCTGTAATTGGTACTTTACGTCATAACGGTGACGTAGGACCTACCATTTGGTTAACCAAAGTCCCTACCAACCAAAGCGGGAAGAAATCGCCTTATATTTATTTGCAATCGCCGAGCGCGCGTTCCATTGTAATATTTTAATTTTATTAAGCATTGTTATTTTTTGGCAGATTATGATTCATTTTATATAACCTATCTGTTACAAATTGAATGTCAACTTTTTTTAATTCTTCAAATGAGCTAATGTCTTCTATGATGTTTTTGAAAACTTGGAAGAACGTTTGAATAAATGTTGTATCATTTTCTTCATTTGACTGCATGGATTCTATCTCCATATTTTCATTTGTACTATTATTTTTAAATTGAAATACTGGTTTACTAGGACCAAAGGATCTGGGAAACATGGGTGCTTGTGTGATTTCATTGTTGGGTGATTGTATCCTACGTTTTTTGGTTTGTGTGATTGTGTGTTTACTGTGTGATGTTGAGGGTTCTGATGCTGTATTTTTTTTAAATGTATTACTTTCCCTATTTGTTTTGTATTGGTGGATTGTTGTCTTAGGAAGTAATGGAAAGCTTTCCGACGTATTATCAAGTACATTGAACCTATTATTGCTAATTTTACTAATATATGAATTATCAGACCAGTTTTTTGCTTCTATATAGGTTACATTATTATCTGACATGAATTGTTTTATTTGCTTCTGTTTTTCAAATACGGGGCATTTTTTATGTATCGTTTTATGATCGTTTGATTTACAATAAAAACAAAATGTGTCTTTGTTGGAAACTGACAATAAAACTATTTATTCTTAGGAAAGAGGCCATGAAAAATGTCATGTTATGTGGAAAAGAAGAAGAATTGTTGTTAGTTTTTCAAGTAAGAAAGAAAAACGTGGTTGTATTAGTTTATACGTTAGTAAAATAAAAGTTCAAAAGAATAAAACCTGGTTCACGTTATTTGTTTATTCAACAACTTAATTTAACACCAAATCCAACAGGTTATGGGCCCAGATTCGCCTAAAAGGGTGTTAAATTAAAAATTAAGCAAAAAAATAATCGACGCCGGCAAGCAACAAGCAGATAAAAAGAAAATACCCAGTGTTTGGGGTCAGTTAGTAAGAATACGACGTTCGACACACATAAAACGATCGACCAGACAGGATTGATAGGTATTGCAAAACTCAATGGAGAAAACTGGACTACATGGAAGTTTCAGGTAGAGATTACGCTAAAGTCCAAAAGATATTTTGAGATAGTAAGTGGAGCAGTACAGAGACCAGCTACAACTACAGAAGAATGGGATAGTAAAGATGCCAAAGCACAAGAAATTATAGTCTCTAGGCTAGAAGAAAAAGTAGTTACACATATTTTGTCATGCAAAACAGCAGCCGAAATGTGGACAAAGCTTAAAGCAATTTATGAGCATCAATCTCAAGTAAGTGTACATGTATTGACTCAAAGATTCTTTTCATTAGAATATACAGAAGGAAAAGCAGCAGAATTTATGTCACAGTTAGAGGAAATAAAAGGCACATTAAAGTCATTGGGAGAAGAAATAAGTGACAAAATGATAATTACCAAGGTATTAATGTCATTACCCGAAAATATGAAACATTTTATATCAGCTTGGGAGTCAACACCCACAGATAAACAAACATTGACTGATCTTATGTCAAGATTAATGTTGGAAGAAGAAAGAGGTAAAAATAAAGAAAGACATACGGCATTAGCATCGACAACAAAGTTCGTCAAGTCAAGAAAAGACATAAAATGTTTTGAGTGTAATAAAATTGGTCATATGAAGAAAGATTGTCGCAGAACAAGCAAAAAGGAGTGTCATTTTTGTAAGAAACCAGGACATCTAATGCAAGATTGTTGGTTCAAGAAGAGAAAAGAAGAAGAAGAGAAAAGAGATAACAGAAAAGCAGGTGATCAAGCCCTTGTAAGTGAATCAATTCTATTAAATTGTTCTGATGATGTATTAGACAAAGTCAAATTGAAACCAGACTATTGGTGGATGGACAGTGGAGCTACAGAACACATGTGTTTCAACAAAGAACAATTCAGACTAATGGAAAAACTACCAGAAAAAAGGCAAGTTAGAGTAGGAAATGGAACACTAGTAGATGTACAAGGTATAGGTACAGTACAAGTAACAGCTTGGAATGGAAGCGAATGGGTGAGTACAGATTTAAACAATGTATTATATGTACCAGATTTGTCAGTAAATTTGTTTTCATTAAGTACTACACTGGATAAAAATTATGAAATGCATTCAAATAAAAATAAATGTGAATTAATAGATATAAAGGGTAAAGTAAGAGCTATAGCAGAAAGACAAGGAAATTTATATAAAATGCAGTTTAAAATTAAAAAATTTACCCAAAACATAGATATGCAGCCATTACAGTGTAATGCAGTCATAAGTATACATGATTGGCATAGAAAATTGGCACATATTAATTTTGATCAAGTAAAGAAGGTTTTAAAAAGAAATAATATACAATTCACTGATGATCCAAAACCATTTTGTGAAATATGTCTTGCTGGTAAACAGCGTAGACTTCCATTTTCAGTTAGTGAATCAAGAGCAGAGAATACTTGTGAACTTATACATAGTGACTTATGTGGTCCTATTGAAGCTGAATCACTTGGTGGGGCAAAATACTTTTTATTATTAAAAGATGATTATTCTGGATATAGATATGTCTATTTTTTAAAGAATAAATCGGAAGTTGAAAGAAACATAGAAAACTTTATAGCTATGGCAGAAAATGTTACTGGAAATAAGATAAAAATATTAAGAACAGACAACGGTTTGGAGTTTGTAAATGAAAAGATTTTAAAAATATGTAACAAAAAAGGAATAGTTCACCAAAAAACTTGCATATATACCCCTGAACAGAATGGTAGAGCAGAAAGAGAAAATAGGACAATAGTAGAATCTGTAAGAACATTATTACAGAGTTCTGGCCTGAGTAAATCTTTTTGGGCTGAGGCAGCAAATACTGCAATATTTTCAATAAATCGTGCAGGAAAAAGCCCACAAAAGGATCAAACACCGTTTCAGGCATGGTACAAAAAGAATTGTAATGTTGAAGTTTTCAAAGAATTTGGATCAAAAGTTAGTGTACACATTCCGAAACAAAAACGTAGAAAGCTAGATGCTAAAAATGAAATTGGAATTTTTGTGGGATACTCAGAAGAAGTTAAAGGTTATCGAGTATACTTCCCAAACAAAAATAAGGTACAAATACACAGAGATGTGGTCTTTATTCCCGAGATAGAAGAAAAAGAGACACATATAAGGGATGATAACAAAATTGTATTATTAGATTCTGAAAATGAGGATGAAGACGTAACCGAAAATGATGATCATAATGTTATTCTTGATCCTGAAATTGAAATATTAAGAAATTCGGAGGAACCAGAAGAAGATACTGCATCGGAAGAAGAAATTTCTGGAGAAGTGACAGTGAGAAGTGGAAAACGTGAAATTAAGAAACCAGCATGGATGCAAGATTATGATATGAGTGAAGCTGATATGTGCTTTTACTCGAATGAAGAAGAGCCAGTTACTCTCGAAGAGGCAGTGTCCGGTAAAAATAGTGTGCAGTGGAAAAAGGCTATGGAAAAAGAGCTGACCGTGCTTCGCGAAAATAATACGTGGAGTGAAGTGCCGTGGCCGGTTAATAAAAAGGTTATAGAAAGTAAATGGGTTTTTAAAATAAAAAATGAAAATGATTTTAAAGCGCGCTTAGTGGCTCGTGGTTTTCAACAAGAAAGCAGTGATGATTTGTATGATATTTATGCCCCAGTGGCAAAATTAACAACCTTTAGAATCCTTCTTGTAGTTGCAATTAAGTTATGTAAACCTATTCATCAAATGGATGTACAAAGCGCATTTCTTTATGGAGATATAAATGAGGAGGTATTTATGACTTTGCCAAGTAAAAATAGAGAAAATAGTAAAACTGTTTGCAAACTTAATAAGTCGATTTATGGTTTAAAGAAAAGTCCTAAATGTTGGAATACTACTTTTGATAATTTAATGAAAAGTGAGGGTTATGTTAGATCAGAAAATGATCATTGTTTATACTCAAAATGTACAAATGATAGTAGATTATATATCTTGATTTATGTTGATGACTTATTAATTTTGGGAACAAACAGACAAGAAGTCAACAATTTAAAAGTTTTGTTGAGTAACAATTTTTGTATGAAAGATTTAGGATTTATCTCTCAGTATTTAGGTATAACTATTAGACAAAATTTGGATGAGGGATATACTGAATTAAGTCAGGAAAATTATTTAAAGAAAATTTTACAGAAATTCGGCATGCAGGATTGTAAACCTATTAATACCCCGATCGATGTAAATACTGATTTTAATTTTAAGAATACAGAAAATGATCCAGACTTACAAAAGCTTTGCAGACAAATTATTGGAAGCCTAATGTATGCAGTTCAAGGTTGCAGACCAGATTTATGTGAATGTGTTAGTCTGTTAAGTAGATATCAAGATAAGGCAAACAATAATCTGTTAAAGGCTTTGAAAAGAGTATTGAGATATGTAAAAGGGTCTCTAGATCTTAAGTTAATATTTAAACCAGATAATATGAATAATTTATGTGGATTTGTAGACTCTGATTGGGGAGGGGACATTTATGATAGAAAATCAACATCTGGTTATGTTTTTAAGTTACTAAATTGTACAATTCTATGGGCAAGTAGAAAACAGCAATGTGTTTCAATATCATCGACAGAATCAGAGTATATAGCCCTAAGTTTAGCAGTTAGTGAAGCTTGTTGGTTAGCAAAAGTTTTAAAAGATTTTTGTTTATTTGATTTAAATGAACCCATTATAATGTATGAAGATAATCAGTCAGCAATTAAAGTGGCAACTAATCCTGAAAATAATAAGAGATTGAAACATGTTGATGTGCGTTTTTATTTTATCAAAGAGAAGATAGATAATGGCTTGGTGAATATTGTTCACATTAAGAGTGAAGACCAATTGGCTGATATGTTTACCAAACCATTAGCTAGAATTAAGTTCGAAAAATTTAGAAAAGATTTAGGATTGCTACCTAAATAGTCTTGTTTTCGTTGTATTATTACCGCGTTATTTGCTTTACCATTTAACATTAAAATTAAACTTGTTATTAATAAGTGTAAGAAGAATAAAATAATTTTATTGAAAGGGGGTGTTGGAAACTGACAATAAAACTATTTATTCTTAGGAAAGAGGCCATGAAAAATGTCATGTTATGTGTAAAAGAAGAAGAATTGTAGTTAGTTGTCAAGTAAAAAAGAAAAACGTGGTGGTATTAGTTTATACGTTAGTAAAATAAAAGTTCAAAAGAATAAAACCTGGTTCACGTTATTTGTTTATTCAACAACTTAATTTAACACCAAATCCAACAGCCACAGTTTTAATAACTTGATTTGCATGCTCTTTAAATTTCAAATTGATTCGAGCTTGTGGTTCCCGTTGTGTATAATAACATCGAGGTAATTAGACTTTCAACTATAAATAATAACACTTTTGGCGATACTTGTAATAGTACCAAAATAGCTGTTTCTTGTCGGCAAGAGACGCATTTATTATATTCAGTATCGGAACTGATAAGCAACCAGTTTTTCAAATAATGGAAACTGGTTTGCTGGTATAACTTCGACAAATTAATGGCAAATAATAATGATAATATACAGGGTGCCGCTTTTGACTACGAGAGCAGCACCAATCAAGATAAAAACTCAAACCGCATCCAAAAACATAATGTCTCAAGAAAACAGTGGTACTCAAAATCTTTCTCCTAGCACTTCGTATTCATCAGTAGCTAAGTCGGTTCCCAAACCTGTATTTCCCAAGAAGGATCAAGCAATTGTCTTACATGCGGAAGAAAACCTAAAATTGTTTGACTACGTTAAAGCTATAGGTGACATAATTGGTGCCAAGAACATGATATTTGCTTCCCGAATTTCTAATAATAGAATATGCAATACCTTTCTAAAACTGAATTAGTTGATCTTATTGTTAACTCCCACTCTATCATATCCATAGGAAACAAATCCTTCAACACCCGCAGACTCATTTCACCGACCAAACGAATATTAATTTCTAATATTAGTCCATGTATTCCACATGATCTAGCTGAAATCGCTCTTAAAAATCTAGGACTGAATCTAGCCTCTCCCATCTCTTTTCTAAAGGCCGACATCCCTGGGGATGAGTATAGTCATATTCTCAGCTTCAGACGACAAGTTTTTGTTTTCCTACCATATGACAATTTTGAACTGCAAACATCTACAATAATCCACTTCGACAACAACGATCACCGAATATATCTTTCCACTGACCGAATGGCATGCTTCATATGCAAAGAAACAGGTCATATTGCAACAAACTGTCCAAACCAGCCCACACATAGTTCTTCCCAAACTATTACTGATAACGAAAATCAACACTACCCCCTTGCCAAATAGACACAAGCATCAAAGTGAATGACCAAGAAAATAAACTACCGGTACTTCAAACAGCATTGAAGAGAGTTCATTCAGATACAACACCCACCGATAACGATGTTTCTGGAGATGTATCTCCGGTAATTTTAAGTGACTCATCTATTATGCCACCTCCTAATAATACCACCGACGCCATCAAACCCAGTAGATCTGCAAGGAAAAAGCTAAAGAAAGATACTACTCAAAAATCAGAACCCCAATCATATCTAACTGAGGAAACAATAACTATCATCAAAGAAGCGTACCTTCAAGACAACCCTGAAAACTATGTCATGCCCGTAGAAAATTTCATCGCTTTCATCGAAAACACATACAATAATGCTAACCCCTATGCAGAAGCTCTAAAATTCACGGCCGATATTGAAGGCCTCCTAACTAATATGCAAGATATATATCCCCATCTAAAAGATCGATCAATAAAAAATAGATTTTCTCGCCTGCGGAAAAAAATCAAAGGTAGCATAGCCTTCGAAGAAACCGACACGGAGAGCATCTCTAGCGCAACAACGCAATCATCAATAGGGAAAAGTGGTAATGAAGATCTCGACCAGTTATCACAGAAATCCTCTTAATATCATCTAATCACTTTTTTTTCGTTTTTTACTACTTTAATCATGTTCCATTTAATCCAATGGAATTGCGATGGGTTTTATCCTCGCATTGAACGAATACAACAACTAATTTCTGAATATCAGCCTAATATACTGTGTCTCCAAGAAACAAACTTCAAAGATTCCCATAAGCCATATCTGAAAAACTTTGTAGGCTACCACTTTATCAGAACAACATTCACAAGGGCCAGTGGAGGGGCTTCAATATTTATTTCTAATGATCTTTTCTCTTCCAAACTACCACCAATCTTGAAGCCGTTGCTGTAAATGTCTGGTGTCCACACACGATTACAATATGCAGCATTTACATACCTCCAAATTGTGACTTACGAGAATCCGATATTGCAGATCTCACTTCACAATTACCCAAGCCGTTCATTCTTGCTGGCGACTTCAATGCTCACAACGTAATGTGGGGCTTAGAACGCACTTTCGGTAGATGTAAAACAATAGAAAACATATTGAACAATAATACCAGTTTATGTCTACTATCTGGTAGCAACTCCCACTTCAGCATATCATCAGGAATTTTTTCAGCTATAGATCTCAGTTTCAGCGACCCCAGAACAGCATCCTTAACGATCTAGAGAGCCTATACGATAATGACCACTTCCCAATACTAATCACCGACAGCACTATCAAACCACCAAATACCTTGACGAAATGGAAAACAAAATACGCAGATTGGAATATGTTCAAGTTATTTACTGAATCATTAACTGACACACTCGAGATTGACGAAAACATAGATGAAACAACTGTACAATTCGTAAAATGTATAATCACCTCTGCAGAAAAGTATATTGGAAAGTACGAGATAGATGCCTCCAGAAAAATCGTACCATGGTGGAATGAGTCCTGCAAAACAGCTGTAAAAGAATGTAACAAGGCTTTAAATAGATATAGGAAAACCTCAACCTCTCAAGTGGATCTTATACACCTCAAGAAATTAAAAGCAAAGTCAAAACGTAACATTAAAGAAAGCAAAATGGCATCCTGGAACAACTATGTGAGCAGCATAACACCAGCAACTACTCCTGGGGAAGTTTGGAAAAAAGTAAGACAAATATGTAAGGTCGTAGTACTTTAAACACTATACCAGCAATAATTAAAGACGACCAACTTTTTACCAACAGCGAAAACATTGCCAATATCCTAGCAGACTCCCTTCAAGAAAAATCGAAGAATATGAGCACACCTCAAACTCCCCTAGTGAAATGTACCCTAGATACTTTACATTCCAACTCACTCAATCCCCCTATCATATTCCACGAACACACACAAGCAATTTCTCTTCCCAAAAACTCCTCTGCCGGACCAAATGGCGTCCCTTTCATCTTCCTAAAACACCTTTCTACATCCGGTCTAAACAAACTACTGGAACTGTATAATAAAATTTGGATCAACCATAAATTTCCGAAAATATGGAGAGCGAGTCTGTTATACAACCATTTATGAAAAATTATGCCGATTCCCAAAAACAAGAATCCTTTAGACCCCTTTCATTAACCTGCACAATGTGTAAGCTCCTAGAAAAAAATGGTGAACAAACGGCTACTCTGGTACCTCGAAACTAATAAACTGCTGAATCCAGCCCAATCTGGTTTCCGGTCCCAAAGATGTACGACTGATAGTTTGGTATCTATATATGTATGCAGAATTTTGCAATGCTTTTGCAAAGAAACAAGAAAGTGGTAGCAGTGACTATTGATATACAAAGTGCGTTTGATAAAGTTTGGAGACCCGCTATTAGCAATAAATTAAAATTAAATCTAGAAGGTAATATCCTAAACTTTTTAACAAATTTTCTGAGTAATCGATCTTCCAAAGTATCCGTCAACGGTCATTTTTCTAAACCATTTAACCTTGAAAATGGGGCCCCACAAGGCTCGATATTAAGCCCAACCCTATTCATTTTAGTCTGAAATGACGGATGTTCCTCTGTTAGACCCCCAATAAAATATTCTATTTATGCCGACGATCTTATCTTGTATTGTCCCGGTAAATCCTCATTAACCACATCAACATTACTCCAAAATGCCGTAGAAAAAATCTCCAACTGGGCTGTTACAGTAGGATTCAATTTCTCTCCAACAAAATCGAAAGTAATCAAATTCAGCAGGAAACGGAACGAACAAATGCCGCCTGATATTAAACTGAACGAGAGAAGTTTAGATATATAGTAGACCACAATAGTAAACTCACGTGGAAGCACCACATAGACGATGTCAAGGGTAATTGTTTAAAACGCATAAATCTGATCAAGACACTATCACATCGCACATGGGAGCTGATAATCAACAACTACTAAAAATCTGTAGAGCTTTAATCAGATCAGAACTAGAATATGGCAGTAATGTGTATGGTAATGCAAGCAGATCTACTCTAAATAAGCTAAACTCAATACAGAATACTTCACTCCGCATCTGTTTAGGAGCCTTCAGATCCAGTCCTGCGGAATCACTCTGCTGCGAAGCGAATGAAATACCCCTATATCTCCGTAGACAACAGCTTCTACTGTCATACTCAGCACGGGTATCATCTAACCCTACAAATCCAGTTTATCAAATCATAAACTCAAACCAAACGGAAATCCAAAACACCGTAACTAGCTATCATACAATACAACACCTTTTACAACCTTTACTCGAAAATATAGACCTCAAACAAACGGCCAACAGTTTTCTCTCGGACTCACCACCCTGGATTAGAATAGCTCCATATGCGAACACAACTTTTAAGTAAATACAATAAACATGAAGTATCGAGATCTTTTCTTCACCAAGCATTCCTAGAACTAATAGATCTGGAAAATCCTGACGAAATTTTATACACCGACGCATCAAAGTAGGAAATGGAGTAGGCTGCTCCGCTACTACAACAAATTATTCAATCATCGCACATCAACTCCCTCCCTATTGTAGTGTACATACGGGCGAACTTTATAGTATACTCTCAGCTGTCATCCACCCTCTCAATAAGGGACAACTACTCCAAAAATTATTTAGCCCAACAAATTCAAGAAAGCATCCGATGCATTCACTTGAAAGGAATTCACGTTTTCCTTATCTGGGTCCCCTCACATGTTGGTATTTACCGGAAATGAAACTGCTGATAAGTCCGCTAAAGCTGCGGCATCATCAGAGTTACCCAAACAACGTATTCAGCTCTACAGTGATCTTAAAACTTTCTTTAAAAAGACCATCAGAAATAAATGGGCAAATATGTTAAGCACATAATCCACTAGCAAATTGTCAGAAGTTCAACGAACACTTAATTCCAGCATATTGCCATTCGTCAAGAGGGAAGAAAAACTCGTTTTTAGAAGATTGAGAATTGAACATACTCGCGCAACGCATGGATACTTAATGGAATCTGATAAGCAACGACCATACTGTGCCCACTGTCATAATACCTTTCTTATGGTGAAACACATCTTGATAGACTGCCCTCACCATGTCACAGCAAGGCAGTGTCATCATCTGAATGGCGATCTTAAGAATATTCTGTGTCTGGACAATAGCACCTCAGTGATTGATTTCTTAAAAAACATTCAATTGTTTCATTCAATGTAAATTTATATTAATGTATAAATAAAAAAAAATTCAAATTATTATCAATAGTTACTCCTAGACAATTTTTTTACTGTCTCTACGGTTTCATCACCTAATACTATATTTGAACTAGCTTCCCTATACCTATCTTTTACGCCCAATACCATACATTTTGTTTTCTGTATATTAATTTTTAATAAATTTGCACAATACTTATGCACCTTTTTTAGGGCGGCGTTTATGACCCTTATGCAGTGCTCAAGATCACTACAGCAGAAATACAGTAGGGCATCATCCGCAAATAAATGAATTTTGCACTCCCTTGCAATGTCCACAATATCATTTAAATAAACCAAAAATAGCCAAGGTCCCAACACACTGCACTGCGGTACATCAGCCGTATCATTACATCACCTGTTTGACTGTATGTTATTGAGTTTAACCATTTGTTGCCTGTTGTTTAAATAATCCATTATCCAACTAACAGATGTTCCATCAATACCTTCATTTTAATTTTCCTTATTAGCCTATATCTATCTACTGTTTCGAATGTTCTTTGTAGATCTAAAAATACCGCAATTGTGATATTTTCGATATTATTTTTCCAATCACTCAAAATACATTGTAGAGTCGTTTCACAACTATGTTTATTACGGAATCCTGATTGATACTCACAAAGAACCTTATTACCTTCTAGATAACCCACCACAGTTCCTCATATACAGTTTTTTCCAATGCTTTAGCAACAGCATTAATCATATTAACTGGTCTTAAATTTGGAACTTTATTTGTATCTGGTTTCTTGGGAATATGTACTATAGTAGATATTTTCATTTCTATAAGAACTTGATTTAACTCTAAAGAACTATTAATTATGTTTAATACAGGATTACAAATATCCTTGAAACACTTTTTTAATAATTCTTCACTGATGATATCATCGGCACCATACATAGACATACTTGTCTATGTACAGGGTCATTGTAAGATTGATAATCCCTCCGTGACCCGCACTCCACAGTCGGTAGGCTAAATCATACTAACAAGCTGTTGAGTGATTGTCCGGGTAGACCATCTCATGTGATGACATCATGCCCTTATCTGCATACACTACATCCCTTCCTTTCATTTAAGAATTGAAACACCAAACTTTACCAAGAAATATTTATTTAACATGTCAATTGAAAAATGGGAAACATTTTTTTTTTTTTACATAACTAAGAATTAGGTATTATTACCACAAGATAAATATATTCTTGAGGAACATAAACTTGTTCAGCATAACAACTATGAACTAAGTACGTTGATATGCGCAAAGTTCTCATTGGTCATTCTCCAATATTTTCCATTCCTTCCCAACTCGTCTCATGTGGAGCACATTTTCGCCTTACCTCTTCCCCGGTAACATTGTTTGTTGCTGTTACGTCTCCACCCTTTTTTGAAATAACCGTATGTGGTGTGGAGTCAAATGTTGGGTCTAATTTGTTCTCCTTCCGCATACGTTTAAGAATAACTGTATCTCCTTCCATTATTTCGCTATCTCTAGCGTTTCTCCGTCTATCCGCGTAATCTTTTCCTTTTTGTTTCTCCAGGCTATCTTTATCTCGTACCTCTTCCTCTATGTTAAAGTCAGGGATCATCGGAAGTTTGTCTTTTAGTTTTCGTCCAAAAAATAATTCTGCAGGAGTTTTTCCTGTGCTAGGGTGCGGTGTGTTATGATACATTAATAAATAATCTTGAAGATCCAGCTGCCAATCTTTTCCAAGTGCTTTGCTGATTTTTAGTCGCTTTACGAGACTTCTGTTCTGACGCTCGACTTCCCCATTTTGTTGCGGCCAATAGGGTACAGTAGTGAATAATTTAACATTATTGTCTTTGCAAAAATTTTTGAATTCTGCGCTCCTTCCAAATTGCGGTCCATTATCTGCAGTTATTGAATATGGATATCCGAGTCTAGTGCAAATTTTACGAAGAAGTAGAATGGTGTTATTTGCCGTTATAGACTTCGTTGTTTCTATTTCCATATATCGGCTAAAATAATCGACGATCACTAAAATGTATTTTCCTTCGGGTAAGGGTCCTAAATAGTCTATGGCTACATCCGCCCATGGTTGAATGGGAAATTCCCGTCTTTTTAATGGTTGGGGTGCGCTTGGTGCCGATACGAGAGTGCAACCTTTACAAGTTCTTGCTAATTTTTCAGCGTCTTGGTCCATTTTTGGCCACCAGACTTTGGTCCTCAATCTCCTTTTCATGTTTACAATACCTGGGTGACCTTCGTGGCCTAATTCCAAAACTCTCTCACATAATAACTTCGGGATAACTATTCGGTTCCCTCTCAGCAGTATGTTGTTCGAAAAACATAGCTCATTTTGGAAAATTTTATAAAATTTTGCGGAGTCCGACCAGACGTTTTCATACAGACCTTTTCTTACTTGTAGTATCTCCTTGTCCTTTTTTGATAACTGTTCTATTTCACTTAGCGAAATAGCTACTGGCGTTGAACTTTCTACGATCTGTCTAACGTGCTCATCCTCCTCAAATGCAGCCGATTCTAAGTTGGCACAAAGTCTGGAAAGTGGGTCGGCTATATTGCTTTTCCCAGGTCTGTAAATAACTTTATAATTGTAACATTGTAGACGGAGCACCCACCTTTCTACACTTGCACAGGGTTTGGATGTTGGAGTGAAAATAAATTGTAACGGTTTATGGTCAGTTATTAGCTCGAATTCCTTACCATATAAATAAATATGGAAATGTTCCACTGCCCAAACCAAGGCAAGAGCTTCTTTTTCAGTCTGACAAAACTTCTTTTCGTTAGCTGATAATGTTTTGTTTCCATAAGCAATTATTCGAGGTTCACCTGAGGAGCTGCATTGTATTAATATTGCACCTAGGCCTACTGGACTTGCGTCTGCTATTAATTGTGTCTTAGCTGTGGGACAATAGTATCCTAAACATTTGTCACTGGATAGTTCTTTCTTAAGTTTATTGAATGACATTTGTTGTTCCCTGTTCCAAACTATATTATTCTCTTTAGTTGTTTCTTTTAGTGCTCTTCTTAGAGGTTCTGTGATCGTGGCCAAATTCGGCACGTAGTTTCCTACATAATTTATTAATCCTAAAAAACTTCTCAATTCTGTGGTGTTTTCGGGTTTCCTAAATCTCTTAATAGCTTCCACTTTATTTGGAGATGGTTTTATTCCAGTTCTTGTGAGAATGTGTCCAAGGAATTCCACTTCTGTCACCTTGAACGTGCATTTGTCGACATTCAGTAGCACGTTATTATTTTTCAAAGTTTCTATCAGTTTATTTAACCGGACATCGTGTTCTTCTTCTGTTTCACCAAATACGAGAAAATCATCTATGAAGTTGAAACAACCTTCACATTGAGCTATCATCCTTTCTGTCACCTTCTGGTATATCTCTGGGGCACAGCAGATGCCAAACATTAATATTTTGTATCTGAATAATCCTTTATGCGTTATAAAGGTGGTGATGTGTCGCGATCTGGGTGATATTTCGATTTGATGAAAAGCTTGTTTCACATCCAACATTGAGAAGAAACGCGCTTTCCGTAATTTGGGCAAAAATGAGTTCATCGTGGGCAATGGATGATTCTCTCGCAGTATCGCGCGATTCGCTCTTCTCATGTCTACGCAGATTCTTACTTCGCCATCCGATTTCAATATGGGAACAATTGGTGATATCCATTCTGAATGTCCGTCTACTGGTTCAATAATATCACTCTGAATCAATTTCTTGAGTTGCTTATCTACCTTTTCTTCGAGTGGCACTGGTATTCTACGTAAAGGTTGAATAACTGGAAGGACATTATGATCTATTGGGATATCTATAGAAATTCCTTTCATCTTTGGAAAAGGGGTTTTTGATGTTTCTTCCTTAATCGATAGTATGTTCAATCCTATTCGTAGCACACCCAATTTGAGGGCTGTTTCTCTTCCTAGTAAGTTTGTCTGGCCATTTTTAACGACATAAAACTTAGTATTTATTTCTTGATTAAAGGCCACACTTATTTTTGCTTCAAATGCTCCTAACAATTGCAACGGTTCTGGGTTTGCGTAAGATCGGAATAATTTATCTGGCTTCTTTACTTGATTAGTAACTTTTACCTTTTTTTCCTTCAGGAATCGCCAAGTAAATTCACTTATAATGTTGCTTTTGCTTCCAGAATCTATAACTAAGTCAATTTCAACACCTCCTAATGTGCATTTGATTTTGTCGTCTTCTTCCATGTGGAAAATATATTCATCTGATGAGTTACTATCATCCAGTAAGTTCACAGTTTCTGTGACTCTCCTTTTCTTAGATATGGTAGCTTGGTGATTATCCTCTCTATTATTTCTTTTAAAAGTGCTTTTTAGTATTTTGCATTTTATTTTGAAGTGACCAATCCTGCCACATTGTAAGCAAGTTTTGTTGCGGGCAGGGCAGTTAACGTCTCTAGCGGAATGTCCTTTAAATTCACAGCGGAAACATTCCATCCTATGAAATCCCGAAGGTCCTGGCTTAGGATCTCTATTTGTGATGGTATTCTCTCTGATTCTGTTTATGTCTATTGAATTATTGTCAGATTTAGGGGAATTATATTTGCCCATTTGCGACTGTACTGTTTCTAATGATTTTGCTGCATTAGTGATATCAGTTAATGTTTTAGAATCGTCCATTTCCAAGATTCTACGCCTTAATTTTTCGGAATTGCATTTTTCGACGATCTGGTCTATGATATGTTCTTCAATATTTGCAAACTGACATTTAATTGCTTGACGTCTCAGTTTAAGTGAAAAGTTGTCAAACTTCTCATTAGGTTCTTGCTGGATTGAACGGAAAATGTGACGTTCATAAATACGACTTTGTTTTGGAGCAAAATGCTCATTTAATTTTCTAATAATCCTGTCGTACGCATTTATACTGCCTTCTTCATTTTCGGTATCTGTCTCAGGTAAACTGAAATATACTTCTTGCAAGCTGGTTCCCCCATTATGAAGTAATATAGCTTTCTTCTTTACTGGATCAGTGATTGATGCGGCTTCGAAATACATTTCTAGAGATCTCTTCCATCTTTCCCATTTGCTACGCAGAGCAGAATCGTCTGTTTCACAATCAAATGGTGATATAGAGGATAATCCAGATGCCAATAATTCCATTTCTCTAAAAAAAATGTCAGCGTAGGTATATCACACAATATTATGGGTGAATTTCGACTATCTCGACTAATTACCAAAACAATTACAAGTACAATGAATTATTTTTTTTTTCAGTGCCTTAATAAGTTATAAATATCTAAACATTTTTATCTATGGATTTAAACATGTATGTAACCAAATATGTGCAATGTAATCTCTACCCATGTGAAAAAAAAATATTTAAGGATCCCTCGTATTTATTTCTATTCTGTTATGATGAGTTATCAAAGCTATCTGTCTTAAATTCCTCAATTATAAACAACGCCAGCATACACCCAACGATAAAAAAATGTATTACACATTGCTTTGCCAATATACTCGTGTTACAAATTAAATAACGAATTTCAATCATTACTTATAAGCATTTGAGTTTTTATTTACATATATATACATATACATACATATATATATATACATACATATATATACGTGCAATACGAATTTAATCTTTTAGCACACGCATTTAAGCATACTCTCATTAGAGTATATTTTCCATGCAATACGAATTTAATCTATTGCCTCTATTGTCTGTGCAATACGAATTTAATCTTTTAGCACACGCATTTAAGCATACTCTCATTAGAGTGTCTCTTCCATGCAATACGAATTTAATCTATTACTTCTATTGTCTGTGCAATACGAATTTAATCTTTTAGCACACGCATTTAAGCATACTCTCATTAGAGTGTCTCTTCCATGCAATACGAATTTAATCTATTGCTTCTATTGTCTGTGCAATACGAATTTAATCTTTTAGCACACGCATTTAAGCATACTTTCATTAAAGTGTCTCTTCCATGCAATACGAATTTAATCTTTACCACATCATTATTCTTATTAAATAACCACTTACCTATATGGCCTTATGTCTATTCAGCACACACAATGATATTTAGTGCAATACGCAAATTATCAAATCAAGATATTCTAACCAGTATCCTCGTCGCCAATGTAAGATTGATAATCCCTCCGTGACCCGCACTCCACAGTCGGTAGGCTAAATCATACTAACAAGCTGTTGAGTGATTGTCCGGGTAGACCATCTCATGTGATGACATCATGCCCTTATCTGCATACACTACAGTCATCAGGACTACTTTTGAATGAACTAAATATTTTTTCTAATTCCTCTAGACTAATTAACTTAAAAGTGGTTACTCAATACATGAGAAAAATTTCAAGTTTAAGAAAAAAATATGAAAATTTAGGACCCTACATAAATAAATTCAAGGAAAACGATGAAGTCGTTGAAATTTCATTTTTTCCAAAAACCATCCCCGAGGGAATTTTTTTACAATGTGTTTTTTTGCGATTTTACGCATCTCATATGCCCTATCCCGAAAATGAAGTCTCCATGTCTTCCCGTTACTTATATAAACGGTCCCCGGAGCCGAAACCCAACCCAACTTTTTAATAAACAAACTTGGTCTCTAAATGCCTACAAAAAAATTGATACAATTAAACAATGGTATCATTTTGGTACAATTTTTTCCAATTTCCCAACATTTATCCTAAGTGGATTTGTTGGGTTTTGAAAATAGATGATTTAAGTAACATATTAAAAAAAATTAAAATATATCAAATTTGCCCTTAATTTTGTTTACATAATTGTTTAATCTCAGTTACTTTCATGAAACCGTTATTGCTAAATAACAAATTCCTGTTTCAAAGCCCTTTATCAATATGGAATGATATAAACATTATAACTAGAGTCAAAACAATATCTTTATTAGAATAACAAAACAATATCTCTATTATAATAAGTTATTAAAATATTTATGTTCAAAAATATATTAATTGTTTATAACGCTAGTCCCTAGAGTTTTCATAAGTTCATAACAATCTTGCAACCTCTTTTTATCCCCAATTTTTTCCAAAGTTTTGACGGCTTCTACCAACATTCCTGCCCTTTCTCCAGGAGAAGACAAAAGTGGCCCAGGTAAATATTTGCAAGCCATATACAAGGCAGCTGCATGTTGCCGTTCTCCTCCAAATTCTTGACGATTCCTATCACCTTTTCCACAAATAATTGAATATTTACCATGCCTCTGACGCAAACTTCTATCTAACAGCTGTTGAGTTTTACCAGGCGCAGCACCTGCCATCAATCTGGCAGTAGCTTCATACAAAAAGACTCTCGCTAAAGCACTTGGAATGTGTCCTGTGAGTGTTCTCAAAGACGACAAATCCATTTGAAACGAAGTTAAAATCCCGTTTGAAACGGGTGTTCTTAAACCTCTGTTAACACAGTCTTCCCAAAGTGATGTTCTGGTTTCCAGAAGCCAATCGCATACCAATAAATGTGCCAAAAGTACGTTACGATCCTTTATATTTTTGCAAATAGTGAACGTTAAACTGTCAGCTAATAAATGACTGGCATAATCACACTGTAGCAAGATTTTTTTTGGACTGTTGCTTGAATTCTGATCCAAATAATTTCTTCGTGCCACAAACGCTGCAACAATACATTTAGGTAGGGGATCATTTAATGAAACTAATGGTTCAGGTATCATTTCAATCTTCTTATAAAAATATTCAGCATCATCATTACCCAAAAGCCAATGACAAGCTATCGACAGGAAAGTCATCCACCATTGAGCAACTTTATCCTGATAACAATTTTCAGAAGAAGCCCCGAAAACAGTACAAGCATCTACAGCGACATTATCTTTGAGAAGTTCAATGTACATCAAAGCCTCACTTATATCTGTCTTTTTCTCTTGATTATTATCAATTTTTTGTCCAGGTGTTATTAGTATTGAGAGCGCCTTCTCCAAGAGATGTTCCCTGTAAACTTTCATTTGAATTGCAAGTGGATCCACGCTGTTCCCTATACAACTAAAAGGCAAATTTCTAGTTTTGTTGATGTTAGAGTTATTAGAGACGAAAAATTTATAACCATACGGAGTCATTAACCATTGTAAACGTTTTGGAATAGCATCAACTGAATTTAACGATGATAATTTAGCCAAACCTAAATAATATCTTTGTAAAAAGTGAGTGAAATTTGGCAAAGTAGCCTTAATTCTAAGAGCAACGCCAACATACACGTCAATTAAATCAACAGGTTTTATTTGGTATTTAGCAGCTTCTGCTAAATTTAAAGCATTTAAACAAGTAATCAATCCTATCAAATGTCCACTTCCCTCTGAACCGCTAACCAGTTGAATTTTATGAAGATCATTGAAAACCAAAGCTAATTCTTTGCATGAAGTTTGTGCTTCATAACGTACTATAGAATCGACAAAAAATCCTCCCACTTGTTTTGACAACCATCTTCCAATCCACAATCTATGAAGAAGTTGCCTGAATAATTGCCAACAGAAACAGATTACTAAATCGAATTTGCTCGTAGGAAGTGAAATATTGTAAGTTTGCAGACAACGTATTAGTTCTTGGTTAGCTTCCAGTTTTTCACCCTTTTTCAAAAATACATGTGCCTGTTTTCGATGTCTCCAAAATATTTGGGCCTCTTTCGATTTTGACGGTAAGACTGGATCTCCATACACAAGCATTTTAATCAAACAAAACGCCAAAATTGAAATATTCAATAACCATAACATAACAGTGGACGGCACGAATGATACAGAAGTTGAATCTGACCATAATATACCCCTTCTCTCGAATTGTGGGTTATCATCTACATTAACGTACTTATCTACTGCAACTTGGAATGGATTGAAAACTAGAACAACCATCATGATCATGCACAATGAAATTCTGGAGCTGTCCAACATTCCTTTGTGAATAGACGTCATGATTTCCTCTTCGTCACTGTCATCTTTAATATTTGCACAATACTCTGGACTCGATGTAAGGGAGTGATTGGGAGAGAAAGATTGACTGTCTTCCTTAACACAGTACTTCGGACTTGATACAGGAGAATGATCAGGAGATAAAGAGTGATCTGAACGAGGCGGAGTGTCTTCTGGAAGATATTTGGATTCTCCGGTAGTGAGAAGATCCTTTAGAGAACTTTGACGAGCTGCCATCTTTAGAGCCATATTTTCTTGTTTGAGACGAGCATTTGCATTTTGTAGGAAATGAATATACTCTACTGCTCTACGTAGGATCGCAGATTTATTCAATTTTGCATCTTCCCCTACAATCATATTTTTCAATTCGATAATTTTGTCATTTATACTAGTTCTGTATTTCCTTTCAATGGCATTATGAGCACTCCTCTTAACTTCTTTTACTTTAGGCTCTTTACCTACAGGCTGAACTCTATTTATGGGCACCTTACTATCTCCTTCCAGTACCAATGGAATACCCGTGGTTAAAATCCTGTTGGTACTTATGAATGTCGGTATTGATGTTGTGTTGGAAACCGCTGTTGTATACATAACTGTTGGTGATATAACTTGTGAATCGGTTTTTAAAATTTTTGCTTGTAAGACTACGGGTTGCATCTGATCGACGGGTAGCTGTTGGATATTTTGTACCAAAACACTTCTTTGTCCTTTCTGTCTCCCATTTTGTCCTTTGGAGTTGTTAGCACTTTGTTGTAATATTATGTGTTGATTCTGTATTGGAATACTAGCAGTATAAACTACTGGATGAGTGGTCTGCTGTATATTTGCCGAAGAAATGATAACTGGATTTTGTATATTCTGAACTGGTAACTGTACATTTTTAATTTGAATATTTTGTACAGGTTGTACTACTTGAGGTACTTGCACCGGACTGGTCTTCACGTTAATAGCCAAAGGATACGACTCGGGCAGTTTTATTTCTTTCGAGTCAACTGAATTGTTATTTAAAGGAAAATAATTTGTTTTTTGTAGCGTACCTTCAACACCGTCGAAATCCATTAAATCCATAGGAATATTGTCATCTAGTGCCATCAGAGCATCGTCATTGAATAATTCACTTTTAAACAGCTCATGTTCGCAATGATTTAATATATCGTCTATTGCTGACAAATCAGGAATTTGTCCAAAATCCTCATGAGACGCAAAACTTTGAAGATCTTCATCCATTTTAAAAAACGTCTCTTCTTGAGTTAACCAAAGTTGATAACTCCACAATTGGATAGGCCTAGGCCTTTATTCGGTTTTTATATATCTAACACAATTATACGTAAATAAAATTAGTCATTTAACAAAGTGGCGTTATTATTACTGTCAATGTCACCAGTGTCACCTGATTCACAGATAACCTTGAAATCACGTTGACAGGTGGTGTACCGCGTTCGTTCAACTGATTCGTTCGCTTATTACGTTAGTACCATTTTATTTGAAAGCCCGAGCAACCTACACTGCTCAGGCTGAGTACTCGTTAGTGACACGACAAATTTAAATAGAACCAAACAAAACACCAATAACTGTGGATAGAACGCTTAAGTGTGCACCATGTAATCTCAAAATAACACAAATCACAAACGAAGTGGCGTCAATTTGTACGCTCTAGTGATCTCGAGCGGAACGGATGCGCTCTTTTTGAGTTTTTCTTGAAGTTTTAAAATTCATATCTCGAAAAGTATTTGTTGTCGCAACTTATAACTGTGGAATAAAACGTTGTTGTAATAAGACCTATCCATGAAAAAAATATCAAGCCCGAACTCATTAGGTGGCATGTCGATGTTGAGCCCGAAATGCTATATTTACATGCTTGGCAAGTCTTGACAAGTGTCCACAAACACATGCGTGTGAACGGGGTGTTTGGCTTGCCTTGCGTGACCTATTGTCTTCTTCTCTTCTTCTTCTATTTTGGCCTCCACCTGGACAGTATTTGGCCAGCGCTGGTTTTCGCTTTGGTTTATCTTAAACCAAAGCTTGTAGTTTTCGTGTTTACTTTCGTATTCTTCTTGTGAGCTAGACATGTTAAAAGATAATCACAACAAAGGTTAAAACTCTTCTCGCTCGGGGGCAACGGCCGAGCATTACACACAATCAGAAAGTTGCCTCGGACAGGAATGTAGGAGCTAGGTAATGGAAAGGAGTATATAGTTACTTATTTTCATTATATATCAATTACACGTTCTTTTTTCTCTTTAAATCTCTATTTTATGAATTTTAATAAATTTCATGAGCAGTTTAATAATATTGTAGTTTTCTTTGTTTAAAATGTTAGGTAGTGTTATTGGCGTAGGTATTTGTAGTTCTGTTAGCTCATTGTATAGATCGAAATTGGGTGTTCAATTTATTGGGCATCCCAAAAAAATGTGATTGAGATCTTCTGTTTGTCCACAGATACAATACGGATCAGTAGCACATCCTATTTTGAATAAGTGTTTCTTATTTCGGCAGTGTCCCGTTCTCATTCTACTTATTATTGTTAGATGTCTTTTATCTATGAATGGAATTTTTTTGAAAAGAGGTGTCTTAGGGAACTCGTTTGTTATCTATTTTGAAGTTTTCGGCCGGTACATTGAGATTTCTTCCAATTTGTGCAAGTTGATCAGCTATTTCGTTCCCTATAATTCCAGCGTGTACCGGAATCCATGCTAATATAATATTGTAATTTTCCTTTACTGCGTCCACTATTAATTTTTTTCCCATTAACGTAATTTGTTTGAATTTACCTGTTATTTGATTGTTAAGGCTTTTGATGGCGCTTTGAGAGTCGGAAAATATCATGAATTTATTAATTTTCTTGTTTTTTGCTATTTCGATAGCCTTAATTATTGCGATGATTTCCGCTGTACATATTTGTGTATAGTTATGTAATCTCAAAGAGAATTTGTAATTTAAGGACGGAATGTATACGCTGCAGCCCACCCTGTTGTCTTCCGAGTTCAGGGATCCATCTGTGAAGATCCATGTGTATTCACTGTAATTCGGTGCAAATTCATTTATGAACTTTTGTTGTGAATATGTTTCGCCTTTTTTCGTTTCAGCAAAAACCGTGTTAATTCTCTCTGTTTGATATCTTATTTCTTCCTTGAAGCACGGGTCCATTTCGCTTACATATATGTTTTGATATTTTTCTTTCATTCTGTTTTTCGCTTCGATTAGGTATGGCCATTCTTTATTTTTCCAGTATCCTGACGACTAGACTGGCTTTTGAACACAAATAAAAGGAAGCTTGTGGCAAACGCACAGGACAAACGTTTGTGACGTATTTACACGTTAGTACGTGTTTAGTCAAAGAATATTCTTTGGTTTAGTATCGCTGAAAAACTCGCCCCGAACAGGTGTGTTTAAACTGCGCTGTGTACAACTGAGTATTCATCATGAGAAGTTGGTTAAACGACGAAATTACGACCTTTCCCAAACGCAAAAGCCGACACAGTCTCAATGTCCACATCTGCCATCTTTGCCTGCACATTTTTCCTAGCCAAATCAAATTGACGCACTCGCAAGCGTGTAAATGGCATCCAAGAGTTTGTAAAGACTTGTAGCTTGTGGACGTTTGCCA
The DNA here is from genome assembly GCA_963921935.1 of Galeruca laticollis. Lineage (NCBI taxonomy): Eukaryota > Metazoa > Arthropoda > Insecta > Coleoptera > Chrysomelidae > Galeruca > Galeruca laticollis. The sequence continues at coordinate 40,917,010 of OY998182.1, forward strand.
AACCACGGCAAGCGTAGCATAATACGCATCTGTCCTTAGACTAGGAAAGAGAGGGGACGCCTAAAAAGTGGGATTCACAACCAAACTTTTTGCGTTTTGCTATTTACGTTTCGTATTCTGATTGGTGGAAGCAGAATCTGGAATAAAACGAACGCAAAAAGCTAAATATTCTCAGCTTTTTGCGTTGCAAAATGCGTTGTGTTTACATCTCAGTAAAAATATGGCGAACGAAATACTGTCTTAACCTATTTTGCACTGCATACTGGGTCCTGCAATGAACTGTCATTGTGATACTATCATACCAATCATAAATATTATTGTTATAATAGAGAAACGAATTATTATTGAAATGGAAAATACTACTGTAAGTGGTGATACAACAATGATAGTATAATTAATAAAGTAATTATAATACCAATAATGTATATATTTGATTTGTAGTATTTTTGTGATACTTGCCAAGAAGAATTAGACGAAAATGAGATATATGAACATTCATGCTATATGGAAGCAGAAAGGTCAAATGAATGGGATGAAACTTCATCAGATGTGGATTCTCAAATTTTCACAAGAACTGCAGGAATCAAAGATCGCCAGGGAGGACGAGGAAAAGTTAATCGCTCTCGTCTTCGAAAGACGGCCACTTTGGGACCACACCTTTCCATTGTCACAGCGGTCAAAATGTGTTAAAGATAAATTATGGGATGAAATTCAGAAAATGATGAATGGTGTATGGTCTCTTGACCAGATACAAAGGAAGTGGAAATCTTTGAAAGATCGCTATCTTAAATTAAAGTCAGAGTTTTCTGAGAATATTCCAACTGGTAGTGGGAGAGATAAAGCTAGAAAGTTTACATGGAAATATTATGAAATGTTGACCTTTCTCAGTGATGTAAATGTTCCTCGATCAACAATTTCATCTCTACATCAGGTACGAATTTAATTCATGCATCATTTCAAATCATACCTGTCATTTCTACTTATTTATAGGAAGAATCAGCAGCGAGGTTCCCAGAATTATCTGCCTCATCTACCACTCTTGAAAATATTCAACAAGCAAAGGAAGCCTCCAAACCTAGGGGACAAAAGAAAAAAAGAAATTTGGATGAAGAAATTCTTGATGCTATCAAGAATACAACTATGCCTGCTCAAACAAACAATATTCAAAAAGTTAATCCTATTTGCAAAGCACTGTCAAATATTTTGACACAGTTACCTCCACAACAAAGTGCAAAATTGGAAATTGCACTATTGAAACTAGCTTATGAGTATAGATTCTCATCATAATTATTTTTTTAACCAATTCTCAGAGAAAAGACTGAATAATTTTTTAATTTCAAATTACTCCAGGTAAAATTATACCAAAGTGATAAATGGGTACTGTTTAACATGTTGAACTTATGAAACAATATTTAAGTTTGTCATATTATTATCTTTTTTGCTAGGTATCCAAAAGGGATTTTAAGGTTTATAAATTTAACTATCTGTAAAATATACCTAACGCATGCGTGTTACAGAAACTCAACAGGTGCAGCTGTTCTTATGAAACAATATTTAAGTTTGTCGTCACTTCTATTATTTGTAAAACATTACTATGTTCCATTGTGTAAATACATTTTCTAGATGAAAAGTTTTATTATTGATTGAAAAGTAACATTTCACTGTTTTGGCCGTTTTTATGTCAATGCTATTAGCTAATAGTATTTTCTTTAATCATGATTTAATTAATTGAAATCACTCTTCATTGAAATGGTCAATCGAACTGTCCAAATAATTATCACAGGAATAATCCTTGGTTTTGAAAAACAGGAGGGAAAACTCAACACTAAAATTGAGTAATCCCATCCATAATTTATTGAACGAGTTTGAACAATTCAACAATTTCAATTAACAATAACAGTTACAAAACACCTCATTATCCATTCCACTGAGGTGGTATAGCTATTCTATTCTATTTCACAGCTGCAAGGAAACCCGAAAAAAATACATCAACACCACATCATTAGAAGAGTTGGAATTAAGACTTAACCCTTTCAGTGGCGATTTATTTTTGCAGCTGTAAAAAATTGTTTGCTTGCTGTAATGTATTATTTCAGTGTACATAAACATGATTTTGAGGTTTTTAATTTTTTTTTCATTTCATTAAAGAAAAAATTTTATGGGTTCATTTGTACCCATCAGCACTCAAAGGAAAATTAATTCAAAAAATTAAAAAACTTCAAACGTTTATTTTTATTCAAATATATGAAACAAACTCTTAAATCCAACAGTTAAAACTATATAAAAATGGGTACTATTATTTTTGATGAAATTTCATGAAACAATTTTTATCTTTTTGAAGACATAGATGAATTTTACATTTTGTGCATTTCCATCTTGATTTCCCACCACAATTTTGATTCTTGCACCTTAGCGGAAGACCTTGGCCGGAATGTTCAGGAAAGTGACCAACATTATCATAACGGACTTCATCTTGTGGCCTAACTTCAACATTTTGACGTTTGACTGCTAAAGGACTGGATTCATTTGCCGACGACGGTCGCCCTCTTTTTCTGTAATGATCTTGTTCAACCTTCACAAGAGATTCACCTACATGCATTCTGAAATGCAACAAATCCAAAATATCTTTCTTTGCAATTCCTAGAACAGCTGCATCTTTTTTGTACTCTAACCAAGAGTTGATAAGCGCCATATCAATAGCATGGAAAATCATTCTCACTGTCCATTTCTTGCAACGACTTTTGGATCTGTAATAAGCAATAAGCGCATCGGCCTTATCAGTTCCCCCCATTGAACAGTTGTACTTTTGTATTATTTCAGGTCGCTTTACATCAACATACGTTTTTGTTACCTTATCCCATCTCTTTGCAGTATCTTCTTCTCCAATACCAACAAAGTTGGAAGCTAAAGTTACTGGTTTATTATCTAACCAGTTCACAATTACGATTCCATCAGTAGATAGTATGAGTTCAGATGTTCCTCTCTTTTTTTAACAAAATCTTTTTTTTTTGTAATTGGTGGTTTACAAAATCTATCTGATCTAATTGTACCGGCAGCAAGAATACCCTTCTCGTTTAGTATTTGTAGGAGATGGTATGTTGTGAAGTAATTGTCACAAAATAACCTATGTGCGCCGGGTTTCAGATGTTCACTAAGTTGTAAGACTGCTGTTGCTCCTTGCCCATATTTTTTTAACAAATTCGGTTGGAATTCAGTCGTACTGCCTTGGTAGACTATGAAGTTATACGTCAATCCACTTTCTCCGCTCAACAGATAAAGTTTTATACCCCAGGGATGGGGTTTATTTTTTATGTATTGTTTGAGATAAAGTTTACCTTTAAAAGGTATCATCTGCTCATCTACACAAACGTTTGTTTCAATATCTAACTCTCTACATCTTTTCAAAACAGAGTCAAAAATTGGGCGCACTTTCCATAACTTATCTTCACTGTTTCTAGGTGCCAAATTGTCAACACAATGTACGTGCGTGCGTAACCTGAAAAAGCGCTTCAGAGTCATCGTTTCAGTGAATACATTTACTTTCAGCTTCCTGTCCCAATACATACTAAGTCTAGGAAACCTTAAATTCCCTGCTATTATCGTCAATCCAAAAAAGGCTCTCATTTCTAATAAATTTGTTGGCTGAAAGCTAGTGGTCCCATTCTGAATAGCGTACATATTCGTGTATTGGACTATATTTTCAAAAAAAGTATTGGGAACATATTTTAGAAAGTAAGTAATTGGATAATTTTCAGTTATGTTGTTATTAGATGAGCAAGAAGTTTGGCAATACAAATCTTTTGTTTTATATTCAACATTCTCTAACCATTTCACAAGTTTCTTCGGAGTGACCCATTCATAACTATTTTCTATCTCACCTCCCTGGTTATTATTTATATTTTCATTCTCATCATCTGAGCTGTTTTCATTCTCATCATCCGAGCTGTCCTCGTCTTCTCGTCCTTCTTCGTCCCGTATCCTTTCTCTGATTTCCACATCCTCATCACCATCATCTGCGTCGTCACTCAAACATTCAATATCAGATATGCCAGTTTCCAATTCCTGCAGGAGTTCCTCTTCAGTTAAAAATTGCCTTCTGTATCGCTTTGAAGCCATAGTGATCTGAATAACAATAAAAAATAATAATTACCAACTAAAAATGAAACCCTACTCTAGTGTTTTTGGGTACAGATGAAGACAAGAAATAATGTCCTCCAGTGCTTATGGGTACAAATGTACCCATCAATTTTTATGACCACGTAGTCAATCACATAAATAAAATATGAACAAAATATATCTCCCATCCGTAAAATACAACCTTTTTCTTTATATTCTAACAATAAAAAATAAATGATGACTATTAAAACAAACAGTAATGAAAGATTACAAATAACCTTACTTACTTAGACAGTCACTCACATGAATATACTGACACTTTAACGGTTTGAACGTCAAAACAATTACACTTTTGTTGCCATCTATGTACAGGAAGTAAAATTAGATGTACAATAATTACAGTTTCCGTTAATACGACTACATAAATTGAATGTTTGAAGCTTTCATAGGTTCCTAATTTCAACGGGTACAATTGTACCCATGGCCACTGAAAGGGTTAATATAAGTACTTGAAAAACTTCACCTTAACGTTAAACTTAATCTTTCAGCAGAGCTTATAGATTCTCTGTGGGAATGTTTTTCGATGTGAGAGCGGATCATCATCAACAGTTCATCAAAATATTGTTGTGACATTAGATAAAAGTTGTGTTAATTTTTTTCTTCCCAATTTTTTTGTGTTTCCAGGGAATAGTATATACTGTTTAATTTTCTACTTTCACATCTTAATGATGGTCTCACCCAATATTCTCTCTTTGTACGATGAATTTTTCCCTTTAAGTACAAAAGAAGGAGCAATTTACGTCTCTTCCAATTTTCATGTATATTATTCATTATTTAAATTATTATTTTTGTGATTATTTCTTTATTTTGCTCTGCCAAAGTGCCAAACCAAGGTTATGTTATGTTTACTTCTTCTTTTGCTTCCTTTTGTTTCTTGTTGAGAAGCAAATCGAAAAATTTTGACGTTTTTGTTGTGAATGGCATTATTGCGTCAGGTTAAATTCAGATTCTGCTTCACCAATCAGAATACGAAACGTAAAAGCAAAACGCAAAAAGTTTGGTTGTGAATCCCACTTAACTCTATGCAATCTGTGTTGTCAGTTTGAATACCTATTTTAAAACCGACGCCATTTTTGGTGGTCAACGCTATAGTGAACACCAGAGAGTTTTTTGCGATTATTGAGCGATTAAAGTGATTTTAAAGTGGACTTTTGATTATGTTAAGATGGTTAATTGTTGTGCTTACCAGTGTAAGAGTTCTAGCAGGAATAAAGAACCTGAAATTTCGTTTCATAGGTAAGTTATCTCTAATTTATTTTTTTGGTAGCTACTTTTTTCTTTATATCTTAAAAAATAAGCTTTTTATCATAAAACGTATATCATAATAAATTCAATTATGTTCGTAGAAAAGACATTACGAAACTTTTTCATTGAAAATTAACGAATTTATTGTTCAGTTTCTCGCAATTCCTAACCCCAAAAGATCATAATTGCGGTTACTAATGCCTACAATTTTGATATAAGTTAAATAAATCAATATAGTTTTATTTTTAAATTTCCCATGGATAAATATTAATTTATAAAATCAAAATTTTAGTCCTTTAGAATAACCATATGTGACGACAATTAAGTTTATGACTTGGTGGGCATAGGGCATTCCAACGACCTGTCAAAATAAATTCAAAATGGCGTCAGGGGGCAAGCAAAGTTATAACCTCGTAAGAGACTGTAAGATTTAAACGTTGCACCGAATATTCGTAGAGTAGTATTCGGTGGTACATTGCGTGATCGTTTTGTGACTAAACTCTAGTTATTTTTTTATTTTATTGACTTTATAAGTGTTGTTTTTAAATGAAAATGCCACATACGTGTATTGTAGTTGATTGTGGAAGTCGTTCCAACAGGGATGATGTGAGATTCTTTTCAGTGCCGACCATTTTAAACTTTAGATTTGTTACTGACAAAAACGAATTATCTAAAAAACGAAGAGAACTCTGGTTAGTAGCAATTAAGCGAGACGATCTCACGGACTCTAAACTAAAGAACCAGAGGGTCTGCAGTAGGCCTTTTATTACAGGTAAACCTTCAAATAAGCCCCATTCTTGAGAATTTTTCATGCTAAGCGTTAATTAAAGAATATTGTATCATGTGGCGATTGTATTATAGGTGATATTTCATTATTTTTCTAGTAACTTTAGGCAAACTTGCTGCTTCAGAGGACCAAAATCATCCCGACTAGGTTCCATCTCAAAATATGGGACACAAATCCCAAAAAGTTCAAAGAAAAGCTGACGATGTGTAAATATTAGAGAGATTGTACAAAAGAAGACTTCAAGATAATGAGCTAAGAGGTAAAAAGACATCATTAGATTTTGCAATTTAATATGAAGAGTAGAAATAAAAACAAAAAATATAATTCGAGTTTACGGTTTCGACTCTTACTTTGTGGAACTGTTTTTAAATTATTCCACTGTATAATGAGGAAATAATAATTTTTTTAAGAAATAGGCATTTGTTTCAGTAAATGATTATTATCATCAGAATAACAGAAGTTACATTTAATGTGATGTCTATCTGATGTTTAAGAATTATGTTTGGCTAGACCATCAAGAAATTAACTATCTCGTGACTGGCTTCATATATATGAATAGAAAAAAGAATTCACATTACAAATATTAAACCTTTATTATATCCTGGATATCTTTTTCCCTTTTAAGATAAGTATAACTGTGCAATGATATAGGAAACCATCATGGAAAGCTATATCTGCGGATCTTTACAATTATTACTTAAGAAGACGGTTTAATAGTGGAGAACTCTCTAGATTCAGCTGTTCATTGACGATTTCATATTTTGGGTCTCTTAAGTGTCTTCTAATTTCTAACTCTTCAAAGAAATTCAGTTCTTGTTCATTTTCGCAAATTTGTAGTACTTCTAGCTCTGTAATAGGTGTTAATGAATGTTTGGTGTCAAGTAGATATTTTGCGTAATGTATTGTTCTGCTTGTTTTCATCTGTATTGTTTAAATTCAATACAGTGAATACTTGGAAGCATACAGATTAAAACAAACAGAAAAATCACATTATGCAAAACATCTACTTGACAACAAACATTTATTAACACCTAATACAGAACTAGAAGTACTACATATTTGTGAAAAGAAACAAGAACTGGATTTCCTTGAAGAATTAGAAATTAGAAGACACTTAAGAGACCAACAATTTTAAGTCATCAATGAACATCTGAATCTAGGGAGTTCTCCACTATATTAAACTGTCTTCTTAAGTAATAATCAGCAGATAGAGTTTTCCTTAGTTTCCTATATTATTGCACAGTAATACTGACCTTAAATGGGAAAAGATATACAGGATATCCCCATATGGCTAATAATATCTAAGCTTTAATATTTGTGATGTCAAGTCAATCCTTTTTTCTATTCATATATATATATTAAGCAAGTCACAAGAAAGGTCACTTCTTGGTCTACCAAACATAATTTTTAAACATCAGGTAGACATCACATTAACTTCTGTCATTCTGATGATGATAATCAGTTATTGAAACAATTGTCAGTATCTTTGAATTTTTATTACCTCCTCATTATACAGTGGAATTATTTAGAAACAGTTAATTTCATTTACAACAGTGAAAAATATGTAATTTATTTTTAATATTAGCGTACTAATGTAAACAATTTTTTCAGCGGGATAATGAAGACGAAACAAATATAAACTTTCTCTTGGACACTAGAGACCAAGACGAGTTAGAGACTGGAACTGCATCTCAAACAGACCTAACCATGGATGAGCTCTGTTTAAAATTTGAGCAACTCAACTATTATTATTAACTTTTGTTTTTCTTAATTTTATTGTAGGGTTTCTCAAGTAGCAACTTTTGTTAGTATTCCATGTTGTTTTTAACTAACGTTTTTATCTAACAATTAAATTGTTATATATTTCATGAAAATCTAATGTGCATCTTATAAATGATAATCGAATTGTACTTCAAATTTATGGAAATAAAACATATTTTAATTGATATCAACTATTGTTTCAATCTTCTGATACCACTTAAAAATTAATCTAAACACACTATTAAAACCATATTTATTTTTGAATAGTTTCAAGATACAAGGTATTAACTACAATTGAGTTCCAATACTTGATGGTGTGAGTCCATAATATGTCATAAATCTCTTAACGTGCAGTGTGCTGTGCAAACACTTCCATCTTCGGTCACAATACACCAAACGTCAAGAGGTTTTGCATTTCCTCTTAGAGAATGTTGTACCTAAAAACAAAATAAAAATATGTAACCTTATTTACAAATAGGTATACTTTGTAATGAAATTTTTAATTTTTGAGAAAAAATTGTTTTTCTTATTTCTACAAGTCATAATCAGTGATTAAGACCCATTAAGTATACTGGGTATTACATTTTTTTGTTAATATCAAATATTTTACTATTAAATTACTTTCTTTTTTTTGGTTCCAGCAGAGCTTAAAACTCTGTAATTTAAAAAATAATGATTCATTACAGATGTGAATGTAAAAAGTGTTCTAATAATAAAAACTATTTTAAAAAACTTACTTTTCCCACTAAAACGTAGAAATTATTCAGTATGACTGTCCCTGCAATGCCAGATTCAAAATACTTATAAGAACCTAAGCTTTTCTAGGCCCTCATTTGCTCTTTGCTGTAAAAACTGTGGGTCAAAACTAAATATGCAGCTATATCCATGTATGTGATTGGCGGAACTGCTTGCATCGAAGAGTTTCTATCATGCACATTTATTGTGAAAGGGTCAAATTTATTTATAACCTTTCATTTCAGAAGATATCTGTTGAAGAAATAAAGATAAGAAATGTAAACAAATAGTAACTGGACATTTTTAGACATACCCGTCAACCACATCTCGATTTTTCTGCATTAATGTCTTTAAATATTCACTTTGCATCTCGAAAAGTAATTGGTAATAAAATAGAGTGTAAAGAACCCGGAAATATTTTAAATAAACGCAAAAACTTCCACAAACTTAATGCACACCTTGAGCTTGTTTGCCCCCGGACGCCATATTGGAGCACGTGGTTTGGAGAGCCCTATTGCAAGATATGGAATGAAGCACCTAGGTGGGGGCAGATTTCTTTGAGATCGTTATTGGGACAATACCAACCCGCATTGTTTTCCACCCCCAGTTGAGGGGGTATTTTTCCCTCCCACACCGCGCCTGTACCTGGTGGTATGCGTGGAGGAGTGTTTCTTTGCTGCTGCTGAGGTAAGGGGGAGGGATGAGTCGAGGCTTTGCCCTTGCCAGCAGACACTCCAACCAATCATTTTTCCCCTGCACTCATGCTGGGATGCAACAGGGTTTTGAAAGTTTTGGGCAGCAACTGAATTGCTCTCCATGGCTTTAACGAACTTCATCTTCTCCTGCCAAAAAAATTCTGATGTGGTGTCACATCCACTGATGCGTGGAGGAAGAGAAAGTTCTCCTTGAAGGATGGTGGTGGAGTTTTTCAGTAGCCCCGGAGAGAACAAAGTGTTGGAAGAGGGGCCCTTCCTTGGTTTCACCAGGTAGATGTATGAGGGGGGTGCCAGTGCAGTAAGAAGGATGAGCAGGTCTGTATCGTCTCCCACAATTGCCACAGTAGGGTACTTATTAGCAATAGTTTCCATGATGATGAGAGTATCTGCATCTTCAACAGCTTGACGAACTGTGAATCCCTCTGATGTCAGCTTGGTCATTAACATGGATATTAGGCGGTATCTATTCTTCTCGTTAGACAGGATCTAAAACAATGCCAGATTCAGAATACTTATAAGAACCTAAGCTTTTCTAGGCCTTCATTTGCTCTTTGCTGTAAAAACTGTGGGTCAAAACTAAATATGCAGCTATATCCATGTATGTGATTGGCGGAACTGCTTGCATCGAAGAGTTTCTATCATGCACATTTATTGTGAAAGGGTCAAATTTATTTATAACCTTTCATTTCAGAAGATATCTGTTGAAGAAATAAAGATAAGAAATGTAAACAAATAGTAACTGGACATTTTTAGACATACCCGTCAACCACATCTCGATTTTTCTGCATTAATGTCTTTAAATATTCACTTTGCATCTCGAAGAGTAATTGGTAATAAAATAGAGTGTAAAGAACCCGGAAATATTTTAAATAATCTTGAAATAAACGCAAAAACTTCCACAAACTTAATGTACACCTTGAGCTTGTTTGCCGACGGACGCCATATTGGATCACGTGGTTTGGAGAGCCCTATTGGTCACGGTTACAAACCGTGGGCATTGGTATCACAATAGTTGCCTGCGTCACAGTTTAAAGCTTAACAGAAGCTTTAGACTATGCCAGCGTTACGAGTCCCCTCTCTTTCCTAGTCTAAGCATCTGTCCTTCTCGCGAATCGTCTAACCATAGAGAAATAAATATTTTATTTATATTAGGTTTGCTCCAACAAGAAATCCTGGATCAATCCGAGACTAATTTAGAATTTTGAAATGAGCGTGTGCGGATTCCATAAATTCATGAACTATTCCGGATCAAAGTTTTCTGTTGGAACTGATTTCTGATTGAATGGAAGTATCGGACAAAAAATCGTCCCAACAGATGTTCCATTTCAATATTTATACTGAATACTGATACAACAAATCATCAAAAACCGTACAACATATTCCAGTTAAAGCCATTTTACTACTTAAAACTACATAACAAGAACAAAAATTAAAGGCATATCATATTATCAGCATGATAATACCAAAAATCACAAGGACTAGGTTAACATAAATGATCTCCATTAAAATTTGAAACAAAACTTATATAAAAATTCATTCTATGCAAGCGCGAATTCCAAATCCCAAAAAAAAACCACAAACTTTTCTGACGGTCCAAGAACAGTCCGAAATCAGTTCAAGTGCTTGTTGGAACATTGGACTTTACAAACGGGGATTCAATCCACTGTTTGTTGGAACGCTCAAATTGGATATGCGCATGATTCTGACGATCCCGGACTAATTTTGACTGTTGTTGGAACAAACCTTTTATATTATTATTTGTCTATGCGTCTAACCTTATGCGCATGCCTGATCATGCTCACAAGAGTGGTGCTTCAGCTAAAACCACATTAACCCAGCTACAACCATGATTTGTGGCTACAACCATAGACAAATAATATGTTTATTTCTCTATGGCTACAACCACACATGCCCCCCATGAGAGTCACGACGCTTACGCACAATGAGTCGAGTTTTGCAACGGAGATAGAAACAGGCGTTTTCTGTCTCACTTATGGTCTGGATACTACCATTTACAATCGCTAGTAATATAGGATTATTACGTTAAATATATGTGTACATAGCTACTAATAGTTATATCAAAGAATACACCATTCTTTGGTGTGTTTGGTATTTGCACCATGGATGCGATTAATTTTTGGTCACGTGATCACAGATTAAATAAACCATAAACCAAAAGAGATTCTTATTTGTCTATTGTAAAATATTATTTATTTGTCTATGCTGTGCAGGCAACAAGATGGTAGACATGGACGTTGAGATGGCGACGGCGTTTGAGAATGATCATAACTTCGTCATTTGACCCACATGATGGATAGGCGGTCGTATACAGCACAGCGTAAGCACACTCGTTAGGGACGAATTCGTGAGCAACACTCACGCGCCAACATGTAAATACGTCGTAAAAATACGGACGCTTTGCGTGCCACTAGTTTCCGTTGATGTGTTTTCAAAAATCAACTTTAGCCGTTAACACGGATCGGCTCACGAAAGCCAAGCCAAATACCCCGTCTACAGGCTTGTGTTTGTGGACACTTGTCGTGGCTTGCCGAGCATGTAAACGTAGCCTAATAACAAACAGCTTACGTCAGCAAAACAAGATTGCTTGACAGGTGCCATAACACCATAACAATTATTCAAGTAAATGAAAATTGGTAATTAAATTACATATCAAAAATGTACAATATCAGGCAGCATCCGAATTTAATAGGTTTAGCAGTGGACCGAATTAATTAACATGACATTATTCTGTAGATGCAGTGTTAAATCAATAACAAGTTTGTGAAAAGGTTCATTTATATTCACACCTTTATGACGTAATTTTTATTTCAGAATTATATTGAACCAATAAACATATTACCAAATAGGATATAAAGCAATAATATCAGACAGGAAGCGTTACGAGATGCCAAAAGAATGAAAGTTTAGAATTAATGCACACAAAGTATTTGTTATAACAGTTTTGAAGATCAGTAAAATATGGATGACTACAAGTTCTTATTTAAAGTTGTTCTAGTAGGAAACGCTGGCGTTGGTAAAACTTGTTTAGTTAGACGATTTACTCAGGGATTGTTTCCCCCAGGACAGGGTGCTACTATAGGAGTTGACTTTATGATCAAAACAGTAGAAGTTGGGAATGAAAAAGTTAAGGTAAGCATATAGTGTAAATGTCGTACTTTATAATTATTATTAATGTTGATTATTGTAATTTCTTACAAAGGGCTATCGATTGTGGTCTTTCTGTTTATTAAATTTACATATTTTATGATACATAAAGTCATGTTAATATCGTTAACTTGAGTAATAAATATGAATATAAGAATATAGTAATACAATACATAAAATCATTCTTATAGTTTATTTTTCCCACAGTGTCTTTTCTGGAAATTTATATCTTGATATTCTGTTTTCTCTGGTGATATAGTATTTGGTCATGAGTAGGGTTGCCATCCATCCTTATATATTGGAAGTGTCACCGTTATTCATCTTTCTGTCCCGACGTCCCAAGAAAAGACTAAAATGTCCCTATTTACACAGCAATGGAAATTTTTTTAACTCTGAAGAAAGGCCACATAAGATTATTTTAGATTTCTTTAAAAATCCAGGTAGTGATATTTATTTCCTATTTCTGCATTCCAACTGCAATTTGCTTGAAAAAAACATAAGGAAGGTTGAAAAGAACAATGTGTCAATATTTGAAATCAGAAAAATATTGAACGAAACACAAAACATTCTAATTGAAAGAAAATCTGCGAAATTTATTGGCCAAAATGCAAATAAAGAAACTTAAAAATGAGAATCCTAAGTAGGTACACCTGAATTAACAATTTCGATTTTAATTTGAAGAAGAGCCAGTAGAATTTTTAACGCAGCTTCTGAGTATTAGAAAAAGTAGTCTGTTTCATTTGATAAATATGAAGTGTTCAATTGGATGATATTATCTGTTATTCCAGAATGGGAAAAACTGAAAACATCAGTTTATACCTAAATAGTAATGGTGTGAAAATTTTTAGCGATAATCTCTTTGAATAATATATTTATTTTAGAAGCTTGCCTCGAAAAATTAGAAATTTATTAATTCAGTGGAAGAAAAACAGTTTAACTTATTTAAAGATACAGAAAATTGTGAAAGGAAATGTTAACTGTTGAAAGTATGTAAGTATTTGTTTGCAATCCCTGCACACAATGCCACAGTTGAAAGAGATTTTTGTTCAAGTCGACACAGTAGACTGATGAACGAAATTGCCTGCTCCCAGAGATTATGAAGTCGATTTTACAATGTCAAGTTAACCGTTTAAGTCATGACTTTTTGTTTTTGGTAGTCAAATTTTGCAACTAGGCATAAGGATTTTTTTACTTTTTATAAAAATTTTGACGTTGGTCACAAAGTCATATTTTTTATACTTTTTGAAAAAATTGATTTGCACTGTGACCTAAAGGTTGTAGTTCATAATTTTTTTTATATACAAAATGCATGATATTTGTTACATATAATAATTTATTGTGACTGAAATTGTCAGCCAGGTTCTGAAACTTCCATTCCTGTTCCTGCTGAGCCTTTATCTCTGTAACATCTTAAGTACACTATATTAGTTTACTATTTATGAAAAATCAAAAGTTTATATACCTTCGGAGGGAGGCAATTCGTCATTCTCCCAACCATAATCCCCGTCTTCCTTCAACAATTCTACATCAGAAAGACCATCCTCCATTAACTCAAACAATTCTTTATGAGTTAGGGCTCTCCTATTACTTAACCATTCTGACTGGAAATATTTGAAAAATATTCAATTTAGAGAATAAATTAAAAAATGGCGATTCCAAAAGTATCAACTATTGGGGAGATTTAATTCTACCAGTGGCGTAGTATCAAGAGAGTAACCTGCTAGCTACCAAAGAGAGCAGACGTGATTTCGTGATTTAGAGAACAATAGTCCAGGAGACAAAACATCACCATGAGCATTTCAAGTCATGGAGAATACTCAGAGATGGAAATAGAGGACAATGGAACATGGAGAAAAGTGTGTCATAAAAGGAAAAAGCGAAGAAACTCCCCTACATCAAATAACCCAAAACAAATTTATTCCTTATGCTGAAGATATCTAAAGAGTGATATTTGGCCTTCCTACTAATAGCAATCAAGCAAATCAAGCTGAACACCAAATACACACAAAAAACTATCAGCCAAGCAGAAGTAATATCAATAAAAACATACATGAAGAAAGCTCAATGAAAAATACACTGCAAGACAAAAACAAGGCAACAAATGAAACAAATCCCACAAACTCACTATACAGACCAAATTTTTCTGCAAAAATGAGGGAGATGACAAACAAACCATTTAAATACTTATTCTACATAAAGTCCCCTGAAGACTTAACACGAAAATTCTCAGACATATGGGACACAGTTCATCCAAACACAGAGGATGTAATACTTTCAACAAAGCAGGGCTTTCTGCTCAAGTCCAATCTAAACACAACAACTGTAACAGACACTCTTCACCAACTAATTTCCGATAAAAAAATATCAAATTATAAGGAAACCCAAGTATCACAAGCACCCACTAAGAACTTACCTGACGCTCTTCTTCTTCTTCTTCTTACATTGCCATATCCGTGATCGGACGTAGGCGACCTCTCACTTCTACCTGTGTTGTGCTCTCCAGTTACCACAGATAGAAGGGACCTACAGTTTAACGACGGATCCGAACGTCTATGTTGAGAGGCTGTACTAGGCAGAATACTGTCGGTGGTTTGCCATTGCCTTCCGACAGGTGGCTCTCCGAATTTTTAATTATAATGTTAACTGGGCCCAGGTTTGATCCCGGGGCCTCTCGGTTAGCAGACAGAACACCATTCCACTAGCCTAAGGAGACCACTACCTGACGCTGGTGCTTCATATACTATCGTGATAGGTTGGTCGAACACGAATTTTCCAAAAACGAAATTAGTGAACACTTAACAAAATGCAAAATAGAACATCGTTATTGCAAACGAATTATATCAAGAGCAACAAACAAACCAACATTAATGATTAGAGTAATCACACCCACCTGTTTGGAGGTATCAGAAAAGTTGCTGGTGGAGGGGATGTTCTATAAACACAGATACTACCTGGTTTATCCAAGCAACCCACCGGCACCAATCCCACAACCATGTTCTCGCTGTCAAGCATTTACTCACGCATGTGAACACTGCACAACACCTATAAAATGCACCAAATGTGAAGGTCCTCACCACTATAGCAAATGCAACAGTCATCTACCTCCAAAATGTGTATCATGCGGAGCTGAAGACCATTCAGCATGGTTCTTGAAGTGCCCTCGTAGACCAACTAAGCCAATCGAAGAAATTCCTGATAATCAGATTAAAACAATCAACAAGAAATCCCACGAAATTGACCCAAAAATAACCAAAAACTACAAAATACATTCAGCAGTCACAATTCACGATATGATTATTGACACATATGTCGACATTCGAAATAAAATAAATAGCACTAACAGAGATGAAACAATTGCAAAGCTGAGGAAAAAATTTGTCGCCCAATACTCCTTAGACTCAGTTGCGCATTTCTCGGGAAATAGACCCTATATTTTGATGTTCCACTTGGAGTAACCTTCGACGACTTCGCCCACTCAACCCATCCAGGGGAATAATAATATTCTATTCAAGTTCATGTCGACACTTAAAATCATGTACGCCAATCTCAACAGTTACTCACTGAGAAAACACCTCATCAACAACATTATTGAGAGGCATAAAATAAACTGTGCATTATTTGTGGAAACAAAAACAAAAGAAAATAGTAACACAAACTAAAGAAACTGGAACATTCTACAACTAAGTGGAAACATAGTAAACACTAATGTGTGTGGTGGAAATTTGATACAGGCGCATCCAGGACTAAAAATGCTAAAAGAAAACCCTCCCAAAATGAATAACCCACTTAATGAGGTGCTTCACTTTTCAATTCCATTTCTAGTAGATAAACTACACATTTTTCTTGTATATATTCACCCAAATGCACCCATTGGGTATATACACACTGTAGCCCATCTGTGTTCTTTGTATTGTCTAATTAGGGCTTGTACATTTTTGTTGTAATTGTTTAATTGCGTTTTTGCCTTAACATTGGGATCTCTCAGATAATCCCTATGTATTTTTCTTTTGTTTTTTATCATTTTGATAATGTATGGTGGTAGTTCGTGGATGTAGTGTTTTATTTTCAGGTCTAGGCTGTTTTCTATTGCGAGGGTTGTTATTGTGGTGTTGAATTGTTCAATTTTTCCTCTATCAATCGAATCGTCCCCCATACGATCAATGTATTCCTCGAACGTTTCGTTAAGTTTGTCTATATCACACTTCTTGATGTTCTTTTTTATTATTTCTTGCTCTATGATTCGTCTTTGTAGGTCGATGGTTATTTCTATTGCATCATGTTCTGTTCCTAAATATGGATGGGTTTCTACTGTTACTATATTATTATTGATGTTCTTCGTGTATATTACATGATCTGGTGTAGTCTGGGTTATTGGCCATTCTAAAGGTTGGAGGAGTAAACGCCATTTCGAAGGGTGCATTATTGATAAAATCTTTTATTTGTCTGCTTTTATTCTGATTCACATTTAGATCTCCTAAAATCACATATTTGTATAGGGAGGCTTTGTTGAAAAGCGTTTGTTCAATGGGTGCATTTAGGTGTATATATGCAAGAAAAATGTGTAGCTTATTTCCTAGAAATGGAATTGAAAGGTGAAGCATCTCATTAAGCAGGTTATTCATTTTGGGAGGGTTTTCTTTTAGCATTTTTAGTCCTGGATGTGCCTGTATCAAACTTCCACCACATACATTAGTGTTTACTATGTTTCCATTTAGTTGTAGAATGTTCCAGTTTCTGTAGTTTGTGTTACTCATTGACATACTATACTACTACTACTACACAATTGATGCCATCGCAGTGCGAGAGAGAAAGATCGAGAAGGATAGCGCTAGTTGTGGCAAAAATATTTTTCAATGTATGGTTACGGTATGGTTTTATATGTTACTGCCTGAAGGTTTGTTATATATTTTAAATAATTTTGAGAAATATTTGAAAATAAGATCGTGTTCATCTTATACTTGTACTACAAGGTTGAAAAAAGGCGAGAAAATAAAATTTCACAGGTAGGTAAATAAACAATAAATTTTATATAAGTTAGGTTTATTAAGATGATTAAAAATATTTTTCATGTTTTATAGATTTCCAAAAGATCGCAATTTAAGTAATGGTTACACGCTGTTAGAAGAGATAATTATAAGCCAAGTGATACAGCTGTTACTTGTGAAAAGCATTTTAGAGTTGATGACTAGGTATTAAATGTTCACGGAAATCGGGTATTAAAAAAGACAGCAATTCCATCACAGTTTGATTTTCCTGCTCATTTGATCAAAGTTATCAAAAAGAGAAAACCTGTAACAAGAATACTTGATGTAAACCAAGATGAAGGTGCTTTTATTGAAAAATTTGAATTGAAAATAATATTTTTAATATAAACATTCGAATACTTTTTATATTACAATTTTAATATACTTAAGTGTACATTTTTAGGGGATGCTGTTGCAGGATGCCGTACTGATATAATTCCTAAAGTGGAATCTATGGAAGTCGATTTATATGTACCAGAAGTTAATAAACCAGAAGATCCAGTAAACAATAACATATTATCCAATGAAATAAAAACATATTTGAGTGTAGAAAAAAAAGTTGCAAGGTAAGAAGACCTACTGATTCTTAAGTAGTTGACCATTTAAAAAAATACCTTCAATTATGCCTTATTTTTAGAAAAAAATGAGATCCAATAGTCTTTGGAGATTTTGAGGAGAGTGATTTAGAATTTCCAGAAAAGAGAAAGAAATTTTTGAAAATTACCAACCCAGCTGTTTGTAAATATAAAAAAATGAATAAATATTACACAAAAATCCATTTAGTTTATTTTGGACTATTTTTTGACCTACCCTGTTTGACTTGCAACCATTCTGAATGCATCTAATTTGATTATCGAACATGCACCAACTTTTAGCAATATTTGAATTTTTACTGAGCAATAAAAAGAATTCCACGTTGCACACTTATATGACCACACTGTATAAATAGACACGTAACAATATATTTTTATGAAAATGCATTGTCTTTTTCGTAATGTATAACAATAATAATTGTATATTTTCTTTTTATACGTAATAAAATGATTTTTTTAATGGTTGTTTAATTATTTTTTTGTGTTATTTGGGTTTAAAATAATATTAAAGATATTAATAAAACATAGTCTGTTATTTGTTTATAAAATTAAAATATACTTTGAAGCATTTAATGCAGTTACAACAACTTTTACTAATAAGAAAATAATTTTATAAGCACCTATTATATGCTTTCTCCGTGTTTTCTGCCACACCTAGCTCCATCTCTTTCTAGGTTTTCTCTTTCTAGTCTCTTCCGCATTTTATCCTACAGCGTTTATTACCGTAGTCCAGTCCACTAGTATAATATGTCAATGGTGTTACTATTTTCTTTTGTTTTTGTTTCCACAAATAATGCACAGTTTGTTTTATGCCTCTCAATAATGTTGTTGATGAGGTGTTTTCTCGGTGAGTAACTGTTGAGATTGGCGTACATGATTTTAAATGTCGACGTGAACTTGAATATATTATTCCCTCGAACATCAAAATATAGAGTCTATTTCCCGAGAAATGTACAACTGTATCTAAGGAGTATTGGGCGACGAAATTTTTCGTCAGCTTTACAATTATTTCATCTCTGTTGGTGCTATTAATTTTATTTAGTTTGTTGACATATGTGTTAATAATCATATCGTGAATTGTGACTGCTGATTGAATTTTGGTTATTTTCGGGTCGATTTCGTGGGATTTCTTGTTGAGTGTCTTGATCTGACTATTAGAAATTCCTTCGATTGGCTTAGTTGGTCTACTAGGGCACTTCAAGGACCATGCTGAATGGTCTTCAGCTCCGCATGATGCACATTTGGTGGTAGATGACTGTTGCATTTGCTATAGTGGTGAGGACCTTCACATTTGGTGCACTTTATAGGTGTTGTGCAGTGTTCACATGCGTGCGTGAATGCTTGACAGCGAGAACATGGTTGTGGGATTGGTACCGGTGGGTTGCTTGGATAAACCGGTTAGTATCTGTGTTTATAGAACATCCCTTCCACCATCAACTTTTCTGATGCCTCCAAACGGGGTGTGATTACTCTAATCATTGATGTTGGTTTGTTTGTTACTCTTGATATAATTCGTTTGCAATAACGATGCTCTATTTTGCATTTTGTTAATTGTTCACTAATTTTGTTTTCGGAAAAGTCGTGTTCGACCGATACTATCACAATACTGAAGCACCAGAGTCAGGTAAGTTCTTAGTGGGTGTTTGTGATGCTTGGGTTTCCTTATAATTTGATATTTTTTTATCGGAAATTAGTTAGTGTTTTTAAATGCAACTCACGGTCTCTAGTTAACTAATTAACTAGAGACCGTGAGTTTCATTTAAAAACACTAATATGAGCATATTCCACGAAGTAAGGGTCGAGACAGTTAATTTCGGAAATTAGTTGGTTAAGAATGTCTGTTATAGTTGTTTTGTTTAGATTGGACTTGAGCAGAAAGCCCTGCTTTGTTGAAAGTATTACATCCTCTGTGTTTGGATGAACTGTGTCCCATATGTCTGAGAATTTTCGTGTTAAGTCTTCAGGGGCCTTTATGTAGAATAAGTATTTAAATGGTTTGTTTGTGATCTCCCTAATTTTTGCAGAAAAATTTGGTCTGTATAGTGAGTTTGTGGGATTTGTTTCATTTGTTGCCTTGTTTTTGTCTTGCAGTGTATTTTCCATTGAGCTTTCTTCATATATGTTTTTATTGATATTGCTTCTGCTTAATGGCTGTTAGTAGGGAGGCCAAATATCACTCTTTGGGTATCTTCAGCATCAGGAATAAATTTGTTTTGGGTTATTTGATGTAGGGGAGTTTCTTCACTTTTTCCTTTTATGACGCACTTTTCTCCATGTTCCATTGTCCTCTATTTCCATCTCTGAGTATTCTCCATCACTCGAACTGCTCATGGTGATGTTTTGTCTCCCGGACTAGTGTTAAAGTTCTCTAAATAACTAAATCACGTCTGCTCTCTTTGGTAGCTAGCAGGTTACTCTCTTGATGTTACGCCACTGGTAGAATTAAATGTCCCCAATAGTTGATACTTTTGGAATTGAAGTGGTATCTTTTTATTTATATAAACTTTTTTCATCTATGGTTCGAATAGTAATTTCTAAATTTTGGTTAATGTATTCGTTCATCCGTTTTTGTATATTGTGTAGTGTTCTTGATTAAAGTTGGCATGAGTACACTCTTTTTGGTATTCTTCATAATGTGTGGCAAATATTTGTAGTTTTTCTTCGTCTGTTATAAATTGTTTATTATTTTCTTTGATTATTTACTTGATATTATTGATTTGCTGTTTATATCTACCTTACTTAGTAATTTTATGCCAGTATGTTTTTACCTTCTTCTTATTCTATCCATTTATTTGTTTTGTATTCCCAAATTAGTTTTTGTATATATTCATTAAAGTTATTCATTTTAGTATTTTATATAAATGAAAATTGTTTTTTAGTTACAAATTTGGGACACGGCTGGACAAGAGAGATTTAGATCAATTACTCAAAGTTATTATAGGTCGGCGCATGCCCTAATTTTAGTTTATGATATATCTTCGCAACCAACTTTTGACTGTTTACCAGATTGGTTAAGAGAAATTGAGGAATATGCTAGTAGTAAAGTACTAAGAATTCTTGTCGGTAAGTGTTTCATATTATACAACTCATATTTAAAATAAATAAAATGTAAAGTACTCGGTGGTCAGATAAGAATGCAAAGTGCTGCATCTCAGAAATTATTCGTCTAGAAAATATATTACTAAAGTGGCCAAAAAAAGGCAGTGGAAACTATTTTCAGATTTCCAAGATGGTCGCCAGGGGGCATAACCGCCATATTAAACTTTGAAAGTAATTTTTCACTGAAATCCACCTAGAAAATGTACTAAAAAAATATATGTTTTTAAAAGCTGTATTCAAGTAATTTTTGCTTAACACATTTTGACGTGTCTATTAAAATCGAGGGGCAAACAACTTTCTTAAATGTGTACACCATATTTAAAATATTTGATACTTGCAAGTAACCAAAATATTTAAAAAATATTTGAAAGTATTTAAAGTAATTAAAAAGTAGAGAAGAGTAATTAAGCAATTTAAAAAGTAATCGGAATACTTAAGAGTAATTAAAATATATTTAAGATACCTGGAAGGAATTGAGAAGTATTTAAATATATTTAAAGTAATTAACAGGTAGTTAAATATTTGTAAAGTAATTAAAATGTAATTAAAGTAATGAAAATATTTAAAATATGAATATAGGCGTGGATAAAAAATATTTTCCACCAATAACTACCTAGTGGAATCACCATTATTCAAGCAATGCCTCTAATGAAAGGTAACATGTTTTTAACCCAGTTAAATGATATAATATTTTACCTAGGTAAATAACTCTGTAAATAATGAAAAATGTTCAAACATTCAATGAAACAACATTTATCACCAATAAGGTAATTGTCAGAAACTAAATAAAATGCCTTTACATTCACTTCAGGTGATTGAAAATATTGGAGTTATACAAGAATATTTAATTTGAATTGAAACTAATAATTGCTTATCAAATTGTGTCACAAACTGTCAAAGATCAATGGCTAGCATTTTTCTGATTCATAATTTAAGGCATATGTACTCATGGATAATGAATGTTCAATATTCTGCAGTCAAATGCTTCATGCGTTTGATAAAATATAACATTGAAACAAAAGGATATGGTATATTAAAAAAATAATCAATAATAAAAAAATACAAATAGAAACTCAAACAAAACAGTCTCCTCTGATAAAACATGATAAGTAATAAAACTAGAAACAAAAATAATATACATACCTAGATGAACCAGACTCATAAACATTTTGTTGTTTTGTTCACAAACGATTTTGGGTCTCTCACTCTTTGGAGCCTATCTTTTTTATTTTAATGCTTTTACTCTTATTGATTATCTCGATATAGCACTCTATTTTTTTCACACACTCTTTTACCAGTTTTTCGGTACATAATACGTACTTGCAGTTGAAAATTGCGTTCGTACATTGGGAGACAATAATTGCTCGTTGTGTTCCTTTATATCATATTTTTTTATGGGACTGTTTTTTCTTTTCTTTCCCTTCACAGCTTGATTATATTTCATCTTTGGTGTATTTTGTTGGATATGAGTCTCTCTTCTACCGCTGATTGGTATAGGGCTAGGTCTCTCCCTTTGGGGTAACAAATGAAACTCTTTGAGAGAGATTTGTTCCTGGGGATAATTTTTTGGAATTTTCTCTGCTGCCTCAAAAAACGATATATTTTCAAGGGACATCATTTCCCTAATCGCTTTTGTCTTTTTTTCCCGGGCAGTTGTTATCTATGCTATTATGTTCCAAGCTGTTACAATGTATACATTTAATATGACATGTTTGCGTTTCTTCATAAATTTATTCGCAATTTAAACATTTAGATATATTAGATTTACACAGTTAAACAGCAGTTAAATCATTGAAAGACTGGCATTACATAAGGTAACACTAATGTTCAATACCACAAATGAGAACAGAATGAGGTAGACTGGTTCCAGAAAAAGTGTATCTGACCGTCTCCGTTGGGACCGTCTTCACACTTCCCTCAGCATCAGTTCCCCCCGGAATCTGTTCCAACTGCTCTTGCTCTAAATTTCTATTTGTTACATTGACTTTTCCCATGAATCTCTTGGCCTCAAGAACCTTAGTATTTTGACTTATCGCATGTGAATATTCAACTAGCGTTTCATCCAAAAAAGATTTATCAATATATTTGACTATTCCTTAGCACGATATATTTTTTCTAGGTATGAATACTTCATACCCTCTTTCCCTTTATTAGATTCTAAAAATAAATTTGCCTCTTTAAATCCCCTAAATGTCTGCCCTTTTTATAAATCTTTTTAATATTCCCCAACTTCAAGTCAAATATTTCTATAACAATGACCAAGTAATTATAATTACCTACATTACGATTTTTAATTGAAGCTTCAATATATATTTCATATAGCCCCTTATCATAACAAGAATATATATCACTAGTTTTTATGTTGTTATTGTTATTTACAACAGGTTTTTCTGTCAACCCGGACTCGTCGCCTGACAACCTAACGCTAGTATTAGTTATTTGATTTATATTTTCCACTCCCATTATAATTTCCGCATCAATTTTTTCATTAATCGGGGGATCCGACCCCCCCGAAGCCACACTCATATTAACTTGTTTTTTCCACTCTTTTCTATTCAGAGCTAAGTCCTTGGCTTCGTTCCAGTTTCTTCCTATTTTTTCCAGTAATCCAGCTATTACTTTATCCCACTTGGCCTGCCTCTCTTTTTATTTTTCACAGTCTTTGCTTTCCACACTCTCTTAACCGGTCTTCTTTCATCCATACGCTGTAAATGTCCCCACCATTGCAGTTGTCTTTCTTCTATAAATTCTAAAGTAGCTTGTATCTTTACGTCTTTTCTTATATCTATGATTTTCATTCTGTCCTTTTTTGTTACACCTATTACTCTTCTTAGATATTTCCTTTCTGTCGTCTGTATTTTACTTTTTTGTTGTTCTGTTAATACCCTTTTAATTTAGTATCTTTAGATATTTTTTTTATTAACTTAGTGTTTATAGCATAGTATAGTTTGTTAGTTTTAACTACTCTGTTATTAATATCGGCTTCTTGTGTTTCGTTTTCGTCTATTAGTGTTCCAAGGTATTGAATATGTTTTATCTGTTCCATTCTGTCGGAGTCTATGTATATATTTATTTCTTCTTTTTTTTCTCTTCCAATGACCATCACTTTGGTTTTATTTTTGTTTATATTCATACACCCATATCTAACAGTACCATATTCCACACATTCATATTTTCTTGTAACTCTTTTTCATTTTTGGCTATTAACATCACGTCATCTGCAAATACTCCCTCACTGATGTTTACTCTGCATAATTGCAAATACTTTTTTACTTAGTGTTGTGCATCTCTTAATAATCTTGTTCATGTATATAATAAATAATAACGGGCTTAGGCTCCCCCCTCGTCTTAGTCCTATATTTGTAGTAAAATTATCGGATATTTTGTTATTTTTTATGACTGCGTTCTCGTTGTTGTTATAAATCGTTTGTATTATTCGTATCAGTTTCCCATTTAATCCTCTTTCTGCTAGTATTCTCCACAAACTTTTTCTAGGTACTCTATCAAAGGCTTTTTCTAGATCCAAAAAAGCTACGAATAAATGTTTTTTTCTTTTATTGCTTTTTCTGTCATTTGTTTTATAGTGAATATGGGGTCTTGTCTACTTCTTCCACTTCTAAATCCACTTTGTGATTCTTCTAATGTATCTTCTATTGTCGATCTAATTCTTTTTTCTAGCACTTTTTGCATTATTTTCATCACAGTGTTAATTAATGTTATCCCTCGATAGTTATTGCAGTCTTTCACATCTCCTTTTTTAAAAATTGGTACAATGAGCGCCTTCTGCCAGTCAGTTGGGAGCACTTCTCCTTCTATAGCTTTGTTGAGTATGTGTCGCAGTATATCTCTTCCTTTTTGTCCAATATTTTTTATCATCTCTGTTGTAATTTTGTCATATCTAGGTGCTTTTCCATTTTTAATTTCTATTATTACTTGTTTTATTTCTTCCTTACTTATTATTATTTCTACATCTTGCGGCATGTTAATTCGGATTTGTTCCTTTTTATCTTCTGTATAATTATGTAGTTCTTGATAATATTATTTCCATCTTTGTATGATTTGTTCCTCTTCTGTTAATATTTCACCATTCTTATTTTTTATAAAATATGTTTCCAGCTTCTTTTCTGATCTCATATTCTTTAATGCGTCATAAAAAAGTTTCTGGTTTGCTTTAGTATTATCTTCTATTTTTTCTCCAAATTTCTTCTATTGTTCGTTCTTCGATGCTTTAATCAGTTCTTTAGTTTTCTTTCTTTTTTCCTTATAGTTATTATATTTTTCTTCCGTTCTATTAGATAGGTATTGTTTCCATGCTAGTTTTTTGTTTCACTTGATTTTTTATTTCTATCGTCCACCACGAAGTTTGTTTCATATGGCTTAATTTTGTATTTATCCCGCACACTTCTCTTGCAGTATCTAGTATAACGTTTTAAAAGTAGTTTCATTTATCCTCTATATTTCTGTTTTTAATTTGTTTATAATCAATTTTTTTATTTACTTCCTGTTCGTATTTCTGTGCTATTTCTTTTAGTTTGTACGTTTTTATTGTTTCATGCTGGACTTTTTCTTTTTTTGGTGTTGTATTTATGTATCTTTCCATTTCGTCTTCTTTAAATTTGGATTCTACTACAAAATGATCACTGCCGATTTCTGGTTCTCTCCTTACTCTTGTGTCTTTTATCAATTTTTTGTATTATCTTTCTATTAGTATATAATCTATTATTGATTTTTCGTTTCTGCTCTTTACTTCTCTTGTGTATTTGTGGATGTCCTTATGTTGGAACCATGTATTAGTTATTATCAAATCATTAGACAAAAATCAAGCACTCTCCTCCCATTATTATTTCTAACATTTTCTCTATATGTCCCTATAAATGTTTTATATTCTTCATCTTTTTGACCGACTATACTGTTAAAATCACCTATTATGTACAATCTACCTTCTGATTTTTATATTATTTCTGTCAATTCATCCCAGAATATTTGCTTATTATCCGCTTTATCATCTTCGTTTGGTCCATATACTACTATTATTGTTTTCTTTTGGCTTTTCTCTGATTTCATCTCTACTGTTAATAACCATTCTGAACATGCTTTCCAGCTTAATATTTATGATTCTAGTTTTTTATGTATTAAAAGTCTACTCCTGCTGCTGCTTTTATCTCTTGTGCTACTCCGCTGTATATTAGTATATTATCTTTTGCTAGTTTTTGTATTCCGTTACCCTTTTTTTTGTTTCTGTTATTCCTAGTATGTCAACCTCCATTTTTGAAATTCTTCTTCTAATTCTATTTCTTTTCCTTTAATACTTTTTAATATTCCATGTCGCTATTTTCCATATTAAAGTGTTTTTTTGTTCTTAATTGTTTTTTATTATTAGTTTTACTATTCATATTATTATTCTTATCACTTTGATTATTATTTAAGAAACTTTAATGCCTCTATTATTGTTGTTGTCTTTGTCACTTTTATTGCCGTCCTTGTTTTCGAAATTATTGTTATTATCGTTATCTTTGCTATTTTTATTTTTATCGGTATTTGTGATTTGTTATTCCTAAATACTATTTCTGTTGTACTTATTACTACTACTAATCTGTATATTTTTAATATTAATATTTTCATGTTTATTTATGTTTCCCATTTCCCTAATACTAATTTTGCTGTAATTATTACTATTATTAATATGTATATTTTTAATATTGATATTTTCATGTTTATTTATGTTTCCCGTTTCCCCATTACTAATTTTACCATAATCATTACTATTATTAAAATGCCCATAACTATTACTATTCTTATAACTATTTTTACAAAGGTTATTACTATTAATCAGATAATCTAATTTAATATACGTTGTTTTTCCTTCTTCTTTTCTTCCTTTTCATTCAGTTTTTTGGTCTTCCATTGTTATTAACTTTCATCAACCTATTGTCACATTTCCATTATTTTCCAATATACATCTTCCTGTGTCCAATTTTAATGAATGTTCCTTTTTTCTTTTCTTCATTTGCTCTTATTCTAATTATCTTTTGTATCTCTATGTCCTTTGGTGACATGTCTTCTTGAATGAATATTTTCTGTTCTTCTTTGTTCTTTAATCTATTTTAGTTTTTCATAATCATCTGTTTATAATTACCACTGCTTAATTTTATTAGACACGTTTTCTCCCAATTTAATAGCCTCGTATACTTTCGCTTTCACATCTAATTCTTGTTCCAAAAATTTGCTCATCTCTTCTACTAAATCTTTTTTATTATTACGTCGTTTCTCATTTTCTATTCGATCCAGTCGGTTTTCTATCTGTTTAACCAATTTTTCCATTTTTTCATTATTTTTATTCAGTTTTAATATTTCTTCTTTATACTCTTTCTGATCTTTCCTCATTTGCTTGATCTCATTCGATAGTTCATTTATAGATTCTCCCATTTTCATCATCATTCCCATCAATAAATCTATGTTTTCTTCTATTTTTGTTGTTGTTGTTTTTGGTGATTTCTTAATGCTTTTAATTTTCTTATTCTCCTCCTCATCCCATTCTTCATCTACCCAATCGCTTTTCCTTTTCCTGTATGTATCGTCTTCACTCTCCATTTTTATCTAGATCCGCTCTTGTCTTTTCTATAGTCTCAATGTATTAGTTGTTTGTGCACTAAACGCTTTTTAATTTCCTTATCAGTTCTGATAATGAATTATTTACTGGTTGTTGTTTTTGTTGTATGTTCATAAATTTTACTGTTACTGGTAATTTGGATTAATAATTAAATTGTCTTACTGGTTATAGTTTGCAGCGCCTTGCACACCGTTGTAGAAACTCTTATTATTTTATTTTATTTAACACGGGAAATTAGTAGAACTTGTAACTTCTTTCTCACCGGTACTTGATCTGCTATGCGTCAACTCGTCTACACTTGAATCCACAATAAATTTTTATAAGAAAGAAAGTAATTAGTTAATTTTTAATATTTCAACAGTTAACTTGTGTAATATTTACTTGAATATTTCTTTGAGTCCTCTAATTTTTGTATTAACACATTCACCATAATTTTATCTAAACACAGATAGCAATTTTATTATTAAAATCTTGATTGATAAGTATAGAACAAAGAAAATTTCCTGACTTGTAAAACATCATTTATTGTACCTATTCAGAAGCTCACTCCAAATGTTGTAGGGAACAAAATCGATAGAGAAGACAGGGAAATACCTGCACATGTTGGGGAAGAGTTTGCTGAAAGGCACAATATGTATTATTTGGAGACGTCTGCAAAAGAATCTGACAACGTAGAAAAACTTTTTATGCAGATTGCTGAAGACCTTATGAAGGTATGTGCTTTCTCCTAATAATTATTTAAATTCTCTCTATATATTCAAAATTAAGTCACTAAAATTTCTCCAAATAAAGTTTAGTTCTTTTACATCCCTTTTTATACCATAGTTTTATAAAAAATATTGTAGAAAAATGTATCAATAGCTATGTTAAAGTATACAATATTATCTGTTGATTATTGTTGTCATATCTTTTGATCTAAATGAGGCTTTTGATAATGCAAATCACAACTTTTTAATAAAAGATTTATAGAGGAATAGATACCTGGCTTAATAAAATTGACAGTGAGTAAAGAGAGTTGTAATAATTTCATGCTTTCCGATTGAAATTAAATTGTTGATTCAACATTTATATGATGAATTCAAATGTTTCAGCAAGCTAGAAATCGAGATCTTCCCAGATACGATTCCAATAATCAAACTCTCGACGGTAGGACGTCGACCGTTAATGATTCTAGTTGTTGTAGCAGATTACAGTAGTTTGTAAATTAATGTGCTTTTTTGGCTCGAAACTATATGCAGCGATTTTTTTTAAAAAGTATTCTACTTAAATAATCGTCAGAAATCTGTTAGGATTTTTATGTACATTATATTTGTGATAACTAGATGAAAAAAAGTTATTTTAAGACTGAAATATTTTACACATCACTCTAATAACACTATATTATCTAAAGTTTGTTAAATTGGTAGAGTTAAATTTACCTTTAATAGTAAATTAGTTGATGTATTTTCATAAACAAATACTTCTTTACAACAATAAAAATAAATAAACAAGGTGTCACACGTTTTGTCAAACATGCACTTAAATTGCCGAAGTTATCACAGCAAAAATGATAAAAACAAGACTGAAACTATAAAATCATTTTCTTTAACGTATTTTCAATTTTAAATACCCCTTATTATTTTTTCCTTAAATTTTCTAGTTGTCTGGTTTTT
Organism: Galeruca laticollis; assembly: GCA_963921935.1. NCBI lineage: Eukaryota > Metazoa > Arthropoda > Insecta > Coleoptera > Chrysomelidae > Galeruca > Galeruca laticollis. Next base: position 40,946,573 of record OY998182.1, read on the forward strand.
TATACAAACTGTTTAATAAGTTTCCTCTCGTGTATCAAATAAAACAAGCATTTCTCAATTTATTTGTTACTACAGTTATAATCTATGAGCCTAATAATTCAGGAACTGATTTTATATGGCTTATTAGGAGTTGAGTTGAGTTTTACTGGCCTGGAGCATTACCGTGGTGTAGGGAAATGCTCCTATAGGAAAGAGATTTGAAAGTAGGAGGAAACCAAAAGAGATGCACTTTGGAGGTGCCTTCCTAGGTTGGATCACTCCAAAAAGTTCCTGCCGATCTTTGACACCCCGCTAGATCCAAAAATTATTTGGATATCAGCAAAAATAAGCTACATCTTTTCCCATTTCGATAATTAAAACAAATTAAACAAACATAATTAGCTTAGTCTAATGGACAAAATCAGTATTTAACTGATTTATATACACAAAATATTCCAGCAGACAGATCCGGCCTCAGAACGTATGAAATCTCCCTCAGAAAATTTATTAATTGAAACATGAATACAACCTCTGACGGGGTTTCTGACTACAGGGGCCCCTCTCAAAGTACAGTTACAAATTATCCACAGTCTCAAAATACATCTTATGCATCCGCTCTCACTCAACAAACATTTCCCAGCAAGGAACAAGCGATTGTGTTTCCAACAATTGATGGATTGTTTCTCCAGCATTCCATATACACACTAGGGTCTCTGATTGGTCCAAAATCTATTATATTTTGCTCAAGAATCTCCAATGGTAGAATATGTATATACCTAATAAACAAACAAGCAGTGGACACTTTTATGAATAAACATAAATCTATAAAAATCGGTAACTCTATACTTGATGGTCGTAGACTCATTACTCCATCTCAACGATTGGTCTTATCAAATGTATGTCCATCTATACCCCATGATGTCTTGGTAAATGAACTGAAACAGTTAGGTCTCACCTTACTGTCGCCTATAACCTTTTTAAAAGTGAATGTGTCGAACCCTGAGTATAGTCATATTCTAAGTTTTCGCTGACAAGTGTACATAAAACCTATCTCAACTCCTACATATATACCTTCCTACATTACTTTATCTTTTGACGGCACACCTTATCGTATATACATATCACAAGACGGTCTTTCCTGTTACAAATGCAAAAAAGATGGTCATATCGCCTCCCAGTGCCCCGATTTTTTACCAGCTGTTACTCAAAGTACAATGACAAATCAAAATCCGGAATCAAATATTCAAAATACAAATACTGACATTGAAACTCAACCTCTCAGGGAAAATACAGATCAATTACAAAATATTCAAGCTGTGAAACCTCCACCAATACCTGCACCACAACTAGCCCCAATCGACATAAATACCGCGCATAGTGGAAGTAAAAGACGCATAGAACATATTATCTCTACGCCAGATACACCCGAAGAAAATAAGGACTCAAAACAATTCATAAAACCCAAACAAAAAAAGAAGCACCCAAAAACTGATGAATCCAAAAGCTGCAGAGAATCACTACTACCAGCACAAACATTTATAAACAGTCAAAACCCTCCCAACTCACTCGATTTTGATCAACTGGTGCTCTTGCTCGATAATACAATGGGAGACCCTGACCCTGTAAAAACCATTCTCGAATTCACCGATAATCTTGACAACTTGGCTTTGCAACTTTACCAAATCCGACCTTATCTCACAGAAAGAAGCATTAAATCTCGCTATACACGACTCAGGACAAGAATCATGAAGCACATTGGCACTCGTTCTACGGATATAGAAAGTGACGCATCATCATCCCAGGAATTGTACTAATGAACAAACTTATGAATAATATCTACTATATCAACCTACATTCTTCAGTGGAACCTGAACGGGTTTCACTCGCAGTTACCTATGCTACAACATTTAATAAGTCAATATAACCCATTCATTGTAGGATTACAGGAAACAAATTTTACTGAAAAGGAAATAACTGGATTAAAAAATTATACAGCTTTCTATAAAAACAGGGTAAATGCAAAGATAGCTAGTGGAGGAGTTGCAATTTACATAAAAAATGACGCTGATGTCAACAAAATATCTCTAAAAACAAATTTAGAAGCTGTTGCAGTCTCTATCAACCTAGAACGAAAAATTTCTATTTGCAATGTGTACATACCCCCAATAAAGAAATTTCAATTCAAGAACTAACAGATCTCTTCTCTCAAATAACATCTCCACACATCATTATTGGAGATTTCAACTGCCACAACACCGAATGGGGATGCAAAACGACTTCCAACAAAGGCAAACTGCTATCATCAACTACAGATCTCTGCAGTCTTTGCCTACTGAACAGTGGGGAAGGCACTAGGCTCAACCCCTGCACCGGAGAGACGGCAGCTCTAGACCTCACCTTTTGTAGCCCAAATTTACTAACCGAACTTACTTGGGAAATTCTACCTTTAATTTATAATAGTGATCATGCTCCAATAATTATTAATAACTCCAATCACAGGAATATAACCAATACAAACATTAGTACAAAATGGCAATATAAAAACGCAAATTGGGCACTCTATCAGCAAACAATCGAAGAAAATATTACAAACTTTGAAATAAAATCGGATATAGACGAAACAGTTGATAATTTTGCAAATACCATGTTAGAAGCAGCAAAAGAATCAATAAAAAAAACATCACTGATTAAAAATCGTCAACCCGTACCATGGTGGAACAAAAACTGCCAAGAAGCGTTAGAGCAAGTAAACATGCTTACAATGTATGGAAAAAGCACAAAAATCAAGAAAACCTGACCGAATTCAAAAAACAAAAAGCAAGATGTAAATACATAATAAAAAAACGCAAAAAAGAATCGTGGCATGAATTAGTAGCCAGCATTAATGACAACACTCCACCCACAGAAATTTGGAACAAAATTCGACGAGTATCAGGGAAACGCACCATCACAGGAATACGATCCCTTCAATATCAGAACTAGCTCACATCTGAAAATGAACTAATAGCCAATGTTTTAGCTGAAACTTACAGAAAACACTCTAGCAACTCAAATTTTTGTGCACAATTTCTCGACTTGAAACAACAACAAGAAAAAGACTTTCCCATGACTATAGATCCAAATGACGATTCTTTATTGAATACTAAAATCTCTGAAACTGAACTTGAAGAAACATTACAAAAAATGGAAAACACAAGTCCAGGACCAGACGAAATCCCTGCAATTTTTATCAAAAATTTGCCTAGCTGTGCCAAAAGAATCTTATTGGACATCTACAATGTTATTTGGACTGAAAACAATTTCGCGAAAAAATGGAGCCAAGCTACAATCATACCTATATTAAAACAGAACAAAAACAAAACTGATCCAGAATCTTATCGGCCAATATCTCTAACATGCGTGATGTGTAAATTATTGGAAAAAATTGTAAACCATCGGTTGATGTGGTATCAGAGTATCACAACTATATAGCAATGCAACAATGTGGCTTCAGGCAACAAAGATCTGCACAAGACAACATAATCGAACTAGAATCTGAAGTACATGAAGCTTTTGCCACCAATCAATCATGCGTCACAATATTTTTTGACATCCAACGTGCATTTGATGCTGCCTGGCACTACAAAATATTAAAACAATTATCAGAGTGGGGATACAGGGCCATATGCTTTCATTTATCTCCAGTTTTTTAAGAAACAGATCCTCCCGAATCAAAGTTAGTGAAGAACTCTCAAAAAACTTCTTCCATGAAAATGGTACTCCTCAAGGATCAGTAATTAGTACTACACTTTTTCTCACAGCTATTAATAACATCGTCGATACAGCTACAGCGCCTGTCAAGTACAGATTATACGCAGACGACTTGGTACTTATTGCCAAAGGAAGGAACTTAGAATCAATTTCGAGAATAATTCAAAATCAATTAAATTCTATAGAAAACTGGTCAAAAGAAACTGGATTTATCTTCTCAACAGAAAAAACGAAATCCATTATCTTTTCAAAACACCAATAATTATCAACCTTGTCTCACACTATACAATAAAAATCTCAGTTTCGTACAAACTTAACAAATTTCTAGGAGTAATATTTGATTCTAAATTAAATTGGAAACATCATATTCTAGAACTCGTGAGGACCTGCAAAAACAACTTAAATATAATAAAAATGTTGAGCAACACAAGTTGGGGATCTGACTCAAATACTCTTCAGAGAATCTATAGAGCAATCATTAGATCTAAAATTGATTATGGAGCAATTGCCTATGGCTCGGCCACAAACACCACTCTCAAACAATTGAATACCATCCATAATACTGCCATTCGTTTAGCCATTGGAGCATTTTGTACCAGTCCTACTTCAAGTGTACTATGTGAAGCAGGTGAACTACCTTTACATCATAGAAGACAACTACTCAGCATGTCTTATGCTACTAATGTTGCAGCAAACCCACAACATCCAACATATGCCAACACCTTTAAAAATCATTATAGAAATCTGTATCAAAACAAAAAAAGAGCAGCTCCAGCATTTTATGAAAGGGTTGCCAATTATTATAACGATTTAGCTATCACCATACCAGTTATATTCTTAGCTAACAACAAACCCAGCACTCCATCTTGGACTATTGCTAGTCCGAAATGCCACTTTGATCTTTGCAGCTTCAATAAACAAAACACACATCCTTATTAAGTCCAAATTCCAAAACATACTTAATATTTACCCCTCCCATGTGCAAATCTACACGGATGCATCAAAAACATCGGAAGGAGTAGGAATAGCAGTGAAAGTCCAAAACGATACTCGAATGTACGAATTACCCAAACTATCATCTGTATTCTCTGCAGAGTTATTTGCAATATATCAAGCCCTTATACTTTATTCAAGGGAGGCCAGAATAAGAGTACTTAATCATTTCCGACTCTCTAACCTCGCTGAAAACTCTCAAAAATATATACAGCCATTGCCCCCTCTCAAAGATGATCAAGTAACAATTCCACTCAATTCGGCATGGCGGAAAAGAGGTTGTATTCATATGGGTACCCTCGCACATAGGAATTCTCGGAAACGAAGAAGCAGACAGGGCAGCACAAGAAGCAATTACAAGTGATAGTGCAGTGCGCGAAAACAGAGTGCTTGCGCCAGACTACAAATGTCACATGAAATCATTAATTTATAACAAGTGGCAGGCCGAGTGGGATCAATCTGAAGATAAGCTGAGACCAATTAAACCAACCATCAAACCTAAAATTAACAACGTAATGAATAGAAAATGTCAAACCGTGTTAACACGCCTCAGAATTGGTCACACTCGGTTTATTCACCAACATTTATTCACAATATCTGATCCGCCAGTGTGTGATTTATGAAGAATTATTGTAACTGTTGAACACTGTCTTGTAGAATGCCCAAAGTACAAACAAAATCGTCAAGCGCACGGACTACCGACCGATTCAAAAAGTATGTTAAATAACACCTTGTTGAATGTAATTGACTTCTTAAAGGAGATCAATCTTTACAATCTAATTTAAATTGCAAACATTCCAATCAATAACAGTACCGTTAAAGCGCTAATAACCCTAGTAGTTGATGCGCTTAAAAAAAATTAAAACATCGCAAATTGTCGCCAAATTGATGTAGTTGAATTAACAGTATTGCGAGGCACATTATCATTGATGGCTTTTTCAATTTCTCCACTCGAAGACTCTCCAAATCGCGACATTTCCACAAATGAAAACTTTTCTGACAACACAAGTTTGAGAAAAATTGACATAACGTCATCAAAATAGTAGTTTGTACAACAAGTGCGCAAAGCGTTACTTTTCCCACGAGCGCAGAAGTTTGTAAGGCGAGTGCCGCAAATCCAGCGAGTGGGAAAGGTGCTTTGCGTACGAGTTGTACACAATAATTTTTCTACAACTACGTTTATTAATTAAAGAAAAAAGTAACTTATATATGTATTTTATTTAACTTAAACAGAACGAATTTAAGAGTTCCAAAATTAAAGTAAAAAGATTAAATAAATTGCAAATATATAAAAAAGTCGACAGGATTTGAACCCGGGCCTCTTCGTTCCAATGCTGATGTGTTTTCCACTAAGCTAGCGCGGCAACAATGATGAAATACTGTATTTAGGTCTTTCCGCTGCTTTATTTTGTGTTAAGTTTTTTATTTCGATTTTTCTATATTATGAAGTACTTTGGTTACTAAATAATAATAGATTAAATAACTAAATATAATCTTTAAAATTATGACTTGTTTTTTGAAACTCCAGGTAACAAATTTTCGATTGCATTTTGAGCCTTTTCGATAATATATGGAGGAGTACTCTCAATATCGGAATTCGACAACTTGAAAGATAAATTATGATCTCGGTTCATAGTTCCTAAAATAATGGGTGATAAATGAATTTGTTTGAAATCTATAATCAATAAACTGAAATACATAATCTAAAAAATAGTTTACTTACAGAATTTTTAGTTTAAATTTAAAATTTGAACACCCAGAAATCCACTATAAAATATTGTCAAAAAAATTTGACATTGACATTTCCGTGGGCAAAGTGACATTTGCGTGCGGAAAAGTACCATAACGTCTACTTTTCCCACACTCTACATTATTACTTTTCTAACGGATATCAAATTAATTAAGAAAAGGCTTGGTTTGCACATAAAAATTTGTGTAGAAAAGCGTGTTTTACATAGTAGTTGTAGAAAAATGTGTTTACAATGCTGGTTGTCATGCTTTCAAAAGTTAGGTTCCGTTATTGTCGCTGGAAAAGTTAGGGCAAACTTTTTTTGCTGTCATAATGACAAAATCACAAGGCTTATGGGATTTTTCATACATAAATTAAATTGTCCTTGAAAAAACTGTTACTCAGATAATACAAATTAAAATCCCTAATAATTTCTAGACGTTATTTTTCATTTCATTTCATTTATGAATTTTCTATGGTTACCTTTTGGAGAATGATACACAAGGCCTAAGTTTGTTTTGATGCCATCGAACTGCACTTTTGTAAAGATGCACTAATAATTATTCTCCTCAAATATTATTTTCGTGTTTGTTGCACTAATACCCTGTCTGATGAACATGAGTACTCCTCCCGTATGTCTGCTTTACGAGTCACATTTGATTAATCGATAATTTTTTATATTTAGCTCAACTTCTTCAAAGGTAAGGTAAGGTAAGGTAAGGTGGGTAAGGAAATGGATCTGTAACTATCCACATAAGTTTGTTTGGTGGCTTTGATAATTGCGATGATGTTGGCAATCTTGAGCATATCAGGGTAGTTGCCAGTTTTACTGATATGGTTTACTATGTAAGTTATTAGTACAATTGCTTTTTTTGGAAGTAGTATGTTTGGTATGATGAAAAATGTCGAATTGTAAGAGGAAAAGGAATCGCTAGAATAAAATGGATAAGTACAAACAACCTAGAAGATAGAGAGGAATATGAGAGAATAAGGAAAAATTGCAACAAATTGATAAGAAATGCTAAAAGGGAATGGACGAATGACAGAATAAGAAAAATAGAAAATGAAAAAACTAACAAAAACACAAAAGCCTATTATACTAAAATAAATTAACAAAATAAGACTTATAAAGGTAAAATTAAAAGTATAAGGAATAAAAACGGCGAAGTGATACAAGAAGAAGCTCATTATAAACAAATTTGTAGAGTATTTCGAGGAACTGCTAACTGAGGCACTTTTAGATAATACAACAGAGGAAGAAAGCGAAGAAGATGAAGAAGAAAATATATTACAGGAACCAACAAAAAATGAAGTAGTAGAAGATTAAAAAAAGTAAGAATGGGAAAGCACCGGGCAAAGACGAAATAAACATGGAATTTATCAAGTATGGAGGAGAGGAACTGCACGAAAGACTATATTGGCTAATAAAGAAAATATGTAGAGAAGAAAGAATGCCCGAAGAATGAAAGGGGTTGGGCAAATCATAATACACAAAAAAGGGGATTAGCAGGAGTGCAAAAACTACAGAGGTAAACTGTCTTAAATATAACGTACAAAATAATGTCAGCAATAATTCAAAGTTGCTTAGCTGGAAAAGTGAAAGCAATAATAGGTCAATACCAATGCGGTTTCACACAAAGAAAGTCAACAATTGCCGCTATTCACACTATCAAGCAGATAATGGAAAATGCCCGTGAACACAAAATGGAAATAGAAATGCTATTTATAGACTTCCAACAAGAATTTGACTCAGTAAAAAGAAGTAAACTGTTGAGAGGACTGAAAGATAGAAGGGGATAGAAAGTAAGTTAAGAAGATTAATTGCAATGACTATGAACGAGTCAAAAGTGAATATAATTACAAGTAAAGGAGAAACGGAAGGCTTTGTAGCTAATAGAGGTGATCGCCTATCAACGACACTATTTAATCTGGCCTTGGAGCATGTTATGAGAGACGTGAACAAGAGAAATTTAAGAACGAGCGAGAGCCAGGTAGTCGCATATGCAGATGACATAGTGATAGTAACGAAAAAAGGAATATTCTGAATCAAATGCTACTAGAATTAACAAAAGAGGACGAAAAAATGGGATTAAAAATAAATAACAACAAAACCAAAAAAAATGAGAGTTGGAAAACATTGTGAAAACAGAATGATAAAAATAGGGGAATATGAATTTGAGGAAGTGGAAAAATTCGAATATCTGGGAGTCACGATGCAGTAATGGGGAGCGAAGATCAGAAATAGGGCATACCAAGCCAATAAGAAATTATTGAAAAGCAAACTATTAACAAGATCCGCGAAATTTAGCATTTATAACACAATAATAAGACCTGTATTAATGTATGGAGCAGAAACGATGACAATGACAAAAAGAGATGAAGAGGAGTTGAGGATAGTAGAACAAAAAATAATGAGAACAGTTCTAGGGCCAATAAAAGTTGACGACAATGAATGTAGGCAACGTATGAACCATGAAATATTGAGAGAAATGAACGGGGAAGATATAGTAAAGAGAATAAAGAGGCAAAGAATAAAATGGCTCGGCCATGTATGGAGAGAAGGAGAGCGCGCAATCGTTTGCTGAATGATACAGTGGGATCCAGGTGGTAGGAGAAGGCAAGGAAGACCCAGATCTAAGTGGCTGAATGAAGTAGAGGAAGACTTAAGAAGGATAGTAATCGTTAGATGGAAGAAAAAAACTGGGGATAGGACTATATGGAGAAAAATAAGCGAGAAAATGCTGAAATGACTGGGATTGATCCACCCCAGAAAGCGGATCTAGAAAGTATTTATGCGGCGCAACCCCACAAGGGGTGTCTAGCCACTTTATATATATGTACTGGTTCGATTGAGTGGACTGTATATTAATTTCTCATGTGATAAAACGATCTAAATTACTTTAACGTAACTTTTTGATTGATTCAAAGAAAGACATACATAATGACAACTCAGTTTGACATACAAATGAACAACTTGAAAAACAAAACATTTATTTAATAGACAGATCAACTGCGCTTTAGACTTTGGGTCTTTTTTATATTCTATATTAAAAAGAACCAAATCTTAACACTATAGTTTAAAGCCTTTCAACATTCATTTTATTATCATTAACTTGTTCAATATATTTATTTCTATAAGCTTTATATGTCATACAAATCAGCAGAAAATGAATCAAATCTTCAGGCTCACATCTATGACACGTAGGACACTCAGCGCTTCTTCCTAAATAACCATGTTTAAACCCATAAGGTATTATTTTCAAATCTCTTGACTGACACAATCTTAATTGGCGCATTTCGGACATAATTTGATGTCGAATTTTCCACTCTATATGATGGTTGTCATTTTTTCCACTATCAGTAGAGTTATTCAGGAAAATGCAAAAAACGTCAAATATGGCTGTTTTTTTTCAACCCTGGCAATGCAGTTCGAAAATTGCTTCAGATTTGATTTCCTGATGGTCAAAAATTATACCTACATGCAATCTTCTATGGAACATTTATATTCAGAGCTATTTTCATTGGATTTAAGAAATGATTTGAAATTCGGATTCGGATTATCTATATTTTCATCTAGTTATAACAATAGCATATTACAGCTATTTTTTTTAAGTCTAATACAGACTGATTTTTGTTTTGTTGGTAACTGTATTTATCTACTTTCTACCTGACTAGTCGCAATTAATTAAGTTTATCATATTATAAATAATTTTATATATTTAATACTATGCCGTATGTTGATATATATTTTTTTTAACTTAATATCTTGTTAGCATTAGAAAAAAAATGTTTATTAATTCTAGTATACGGATTCTTAAAAAACTTTCTGTTCTACCATATAAATAATATTTAAATTAAAAAAAAAATAATCCAGAATTTAAATTTAAAAAAAACTTACTAAATTAATGGAAGTTAATGATTATATGCAATCAATGGCACCACGAAGATGCTACTGGACGTGACGAAAGATTTAATAATACTGTAGTTTGGAATAATTTTTTTCATCTACCAGTCCCCTACACCACCAGAAAACATCTTATTTACATTTTACAAAGGCATTGTGATGATTTATCTATATGGTTTGCTCACACTAAACCAAGTTTAATTGAGCAATTAATATATTATTTAACAGAAAGTTTTTTAACAATTTAAAATGGGCTTTGCATAATTATTTAACAATTAGATTATTAAATAATTCATCCGAAAACAACCGGTACTAGTTAATTTGAAAAGACAAATACCCAACAAAATTACATCAGGAAAAAGAGATCAAATTAGTAATGTACCTGTAATAATGTATATATATTGCAACTCTATTATTTTAATATTTAAAAATCATAAATTATCTATTTTTTGTCTTTTGTGTTACTGAACGATCTCATAATATTTTTTTTCTACTCCTGTTATATAATACACTCATTAAAATAATGAAATCTGTATCGTAATGAACTTCATTATGATACAGATTTTCATTAAGAACAGATTTTTTAGCCAATATAATCAAGTTACCTATTTTTAGTTAAGTGAGACATAATTTGACAACTGTCAATCTATATTTTCAAAAGTACCTGTATCTAAAATTAAGTAACAGTTTATTTTGAAGAATGATAAAAGAAAATGAAACAATCATCCTTATGGTCACATTATTCAAATAGCAAATATTTCAAACATAAAGAATAATGTTGACATATCAAATTAAATGCAATTTTAATCATTACATTCGCGAGAAGCCATAGCCCAGTGGTGTAAACGGTAGGTTATGAAAGTTATGTAGTTATATGGTAAGGGTTCCATCCCTACCCATACCCTGAATTTTTTTTTGATCAGCCCACCAAATTAATTTTTAAAATGCCACCATAAATAATTAAGATTTATATAAACAAAGCAGATTGAAAACTATTATGTCCAAAAGTTTTAAATTTATTTGTTGAATTTCCCTTCATTATTAATTATTAATTAAATAATACTTATTAATCGGAGTAGAAAAAATAATGTATGCAACTTTCATATAATGGCCATTAATACAATCGCATGTTTGTTCGTGTATTAATGGCTATCATTATATGTGGCTTGCATAAAATACTATTATTGTTGTGTTTTTACTTTTATTCTATATAGTTCACATAATTTGTTTCTTTATATTTATTAAGTGTTTACTTTATGTGACAAGGTGGTATATTTGTCATAGTGATAATTATAAATGAAAAGTTAGATTAATAAGATTTTATGACCTCATAATATAATATATTGCCTACACTTTTTTGTGATAACACGAATATTGTAAGAAATATATTAAATTTTATGTTGATCAATTTAATTTAAGCCAACCCTGTTCGCTGTGAAAAAATGATGTCATAGTTGACAGAAGTAAATCAATTCCAATTTAGTTTTTTTTGGATGTATTGGATAAAACTGATAAAAAAAGCGTAGGGGAGACTGAGGATACATTGGACAGTTTTTGGAGATATTTTTTCAACCCATTCGTAACGTTATTTTGTTAGAGGCTATTTCTAAACCAAGTACTTTGACTTTGGTGAGGCTTGAAAAATTAGTAGGCAATTGTCCATTCTATCCTCAGATCTGGGGCAACAATGGACATGCTAAGGGGATACCTTGGACATATGCTGATTAGAATGAAATTTGTTATTTAGAACCTCAAAATCAAAAAGATATTTATTTCAGAAGCAGCAATCCCATAATATACATTATATAAATAAACATATATCACATACATAGAACTATTGCAAAAAAACTTAAACTTCTAAAAAAACTAGGCTAAATCTTGCACAAAATGCTAAAAAACTAAGCTAGGTAAGGAAAATCTTGGAGGAAATACTCAAATTAATGCAAACTAAACTCAGTAATATCTACGTTGAAATATATCATATTTTTGAAGCACGGTCGTGTATCTTCTATTGCCTTTGGGAGTATTGAAACAACTTCCTCGTTAGATATAAAAGAAGAATCTTCCTCCGTTATTTGAAATCCATTTGATGGAACAAGTCTCTTATAAAAACGAACTTCAAATCCATCCCGAAGTTTGCGTTGTACTCGAGCAATATAATTTCTACCAGATGATGCAGTTTTCCCAGGAACTTTTACAACCATGAAGTCACCTTCCTCAGTATTATTTATGTCCCTGTCCTCCTCTTGTTTAAATTCTTCCCATTCTGAAGACGAATTATGTGTAATATTTCCATCTATTGCATCACTCTCAGATGAAGAGCTTTCAACGAGGACTTTCTTCTTTAAAGTGTGAAGTTTTTTCGATTTCCTAGCTCCTCCTTCTTCGGAGTATCGGTAGCAATCATGCATCTACCTCTCTTCCTTCCTCTCGAAGCTATTTTTCTCGGTCCTGCCTTCGGGTATGGAGTAATTAAATCGGGGGGAATAAAATAAGTCGATGTGCTTTCATCGTTATTTGCATCTGGTAAAAAGCTACCGGTAGAAGAAACATCTTTATTTGTTGGTGTGGTACTTTTTATGTTTATGTTATTATTAGTGTTTTTAAATGAAACTCAAGGTCTCTAGTTAATTCCACAATATAATACAAGTTATTGAAAATTCTAAAAAATTGACAATTGTTTCGATAAATCAATATCATCGTCAGAATGACAGAAGTTACATTTCATTTTATGCCTACCTGATGTTTAGTAGTTATTTTTGGCTAGACCAAGAAGTAACCTAACTTGTGATTGGCTTAATATATGTTTATAGAAAAAAGAAGAAGATGTGATATTACAAATATTGAAGCTTAGATATTATTAGCCCTATGGTGATATCCTGGATATCATTTTTCCAATTAAGATCAGAATAACTGTGCAATGATATAGAAAACCAGGAAAACTATATCTGCTGATCTTTACAATTATCACTTAAGAAGACAGTTTATTAGTGGAGAATTCCCTAGATTTAACTGTTCATTGACAACTTCATATTGTGGGTTTCTTAAATGTCTTCTAATTTCCAGTTCTTCAAGGAAATCCAGTTCTTGTTTCTTTTCACAAATATGCAGTACTTCTAGTTTTGTGTTAGGTGTCAATGAATGATTGGTGTCAAGTAGATGTTTTGCGTAGTGGGATTTATCTGGTTGTTTTAATCTGTATGCTCGTAAGTGCTCACTGTATCGTATTTCAAAATTCCTAAGGGTCTGACCCAAATAGACAGCATTACATTCTGGAAATTGAGGTTAATATATACCTGACTTCTTTAATAGTGGTATTTTTGTTTTTACATTTAACAATTTTGTACTAACGTTACTTTCTATTTTAAAAGAAATTGTTGTATTCGTTGCTGAAGATATTATCTTTGAAATATTATTAGAAATATTTCCTGCATATGTGATGGTTTTATAAGTTTTAATTTCATCAGCTTGTTTAGGATATATTAGTTGTAATGTACTTGATTATTCAATTTACCGAAAACCAACACAAACTGATGTAACAATTCCATTCAATTCTAACCACCCTGTGTCACACAGACTAGCAGCATATAATTCAATGATACATAGAGCTTTTTCAGTTCCTATGAACAAATGTAATTTTGATAGAGAGATTAATACAATTAGACAAATAGCAACATCTAACGGTTATCCATTAGATATGATAGATAAGCTAATTAGTAAAAAAGAGAAAAAAGTGGCATTACAACTAATATATCCTAAACAAGCTGATGAAATTAAAACTTATTAAACCATCACATATGCAGGAAATATTTCTAATAATATTTCAAAGATAATATCTTCAGCAACGAATACAACAATTTCTTTTAAAATAGAAAGTAACGTTAGTACAAAATTGTTAAATGTAAAAACAAAAATACCACTATTAAAGAAGTCAGGTATATATAAACTCAAATGTCCAGAATGTAATGCTGTCTATTTGGGTCAGACCCTTAGGAATTTTGAAATACGATACAGTGAGCACTTACGAGCATACAGATTAAAACAACCAGATAAATCCCACTACGCAATACATCTACTTGACACCAATCATTCATTGACACCTAACACAAAACTAGAAGTACTGCATATTTGTGAAAAGAAACAAGAACTGGATTTCCTTGAAGAACTGGAAATTAGAAGACATTTAAGAAACCCACAATATGAAGTTGTCAATGAACAGTTAAATCTAGGGAATTCTCCACTAATAAACTGTCTTCTTAAGTGATAATTGTAAAGATCAGCAGATATAGTTTTCCTGGTTTTCTATATCATTGCACAGTTATACTGATCTTAATTGGAAAAATGATATCCAGGATATCACCATAGGGCTAATAATATCTAAGCTTCAATATTTGTAATATCACATCTTCTTCTTTTTTCTATAAACATATATTAAGCCAATCACAAGTTAGGTTACTTCTTGGTCTAGCCAAATATAACTACTAAACATCAGGTAGGCATAAAATGAAATGTAACTTCTGTCATTCTGACGATGATATTGATTTATCGAAACAATTGTCAATTTTTTAGAATTTTCAATAACTTGTATTATATTGTGGAATTAACTAGAGACCTTGAGTTTCATTTAAAAACACTAATATGGGCATATTCCACGAAGTAAGGGTCGAGACAGTCAATTTATGTTATTAGTTCTTTCTTTATTCTTTGGAGCTGGACGGTCAGAGACGGAAGAGCACAAATATTCATGGTCTTGAAATATATTTCTGTCTAATGGAAAAATTCCACTTTTGCGAAAACCTGACTTGATCGATTCAGGTGTAGCAGCTCGATCCCAGGCTTTGGGGCATAACTCTGGTAATGCATAAATAGAAAGAGTTTCATGAGGATGGGATAACATCCAATTGTGCACTGCCTCGTTAAAATATTTTTTGAAGGGGCCGAACACAGACCTATCTAGTGGCTGCAATTTATTAGATGTATGTGGGAGCAGTGTAAGGATTGTTATTCCATTTTGTTTGCAAAAATCAACTCCCTCAATACTAAGGTGTGACTCGTGGTTGTCTAATATTAATAATACTGGGTTTTCCTTAGAGCATCTAACATTTTTTTAAAGAACTCCAAAACTTTGAAAAATTCTCTGATGATGTCATCCACCCAGATTTGTATACCAGTCCTATGGATCCTTCCATTGCCCCTGACATCATACGATGTTCATCGAAACCCAAATAGGAGGTAATGCGTTCCCATTTGCACATATAATTCCAACTTGCGTTACCAATTCGCCGCGCTCTCTGCACGTAACTTGGCCAACCTGTTTTTCACCCCTTTTTCCAACAACCTTTTGAACTGGCGGTACCGTTGTTACCCCAGTCTCGACTAAATTATATATCTGACATGGTTGATAATTGTGTCCTTCTGTCACTTTTTCGAGTTTATCAAAAAATTCACCCACAACGGCTCTGTTGAACGCAGTCATTCGGGCAAGAGATGTGGCTTCTGGTTTTCTCACTGACAACGTTGGATTTCGCCGCAAAAAAGCCGAGAACCATTCTGAACCTGCCATTTCACTTGTTTTCCATGAATCTGGGACTTTCAATGCATTTCTTATTGCAAACTGGAACGCCAACTTCCTCGTTTTTTTGGGCGTGAGTCCATAAAACATACTGGAATTTGTCAGTAGATATTGTTCTAGTATTTTCTCCATAGTATCAGGAAATATCTGTCGAAGTTTGGCTTAAATGATATATTTTGAATTTCATTTTCCTTTGCTTTTTATACGTAAATTGCTAACCGGGACTTTTTAACATTATGGAGTTCAGCCACTTTTCTGAGGCTGCCTACATTGTTTATCACATCTTCGACTGCCTTTCGAATATCGCCTTCAGGAAATTCCCTGTTGGTTTTTTTCTTGTAGACTCTGACCATCTGAAACAAAAAAAAAATGATAATGCACGGAGAGTTGTTAGTAGTTGTTTGTAGGAGTTGACAAAATGGACAAGTTAGGGATACAGCGGACACTGTCCACTATATCCCCTATTTACATTTTATTATTTTTTTATATTTATATGAAAAAACAAAAACTATTTTAAGAAAATATGATCATCAATTGCTCTTAAATAGCTAACATTATGTAATCTCAATGCCGCATTTGAAAAAATACATAACCGAAAGCATTGCAAAACATTAGCACTTACCATAAATCTTCTAACAAAATCTTAAAAAAACGAAAATTCACTATAAAAACGACAGGCGTCTTCACATGGCAAATAGCATTAGCAAACTGATTCTTCGCCAAAAGAACACTCGAACGCTCGCACTGTGGCAGCAGTATCGCAATTTAGGCGGAAAATTTGAGGGTGTCCATTTTATCCACTTGTCCAATCTATCCTCAGTCTCCCCTATTTGTTTCTCTGGTTTATTTTGGCAAATTAACCTTCCGCTGTCTATAGAAGGTATTAACGAATAGCAACAAATATTTCATCAGTAAGTGTAAAAGTTATTTAATGTTTCGTAACTTAGTACATACTGACGAATGTACCCCACCCATGGGGTAGATTCATCTATGACGTGGGGTAGATTAGTCTAATACTAAATAAATACTGATGAGACAATATAAGACGTTTATTATAACCACATTTCGAAGGCGTGCAGTTTGTCCACGTGTTCTCCCTTTAGGGCCCACGTCTCAATTCCATACAAAAGCGCAGAAAAAATATAACAACGAAGCATCCTCATCCTAAGTTCCATGTTAATATCCCGACTCTTAAATAACTTTTTCATCTTTATAAATGTTGATCTGGCTATTTCTATCCTTGTCATTATCTCTCTTTTATGATCATCACCCGTTTGTTCCATTCAAGTTCCCAGATATTCATATATCTGCACATTCTCTATCGTGGTGTTTGCCACCGTCAGGTTCAGATGTTGCAGGAACTTTGTAACTACCATTAAATTGGTTTTCTTAAAGTTAATTTTTAGTCTGCATTTATTACATCGCTCATACAATTTGATAATAATAAATATTTGCGGCTATATCTGTACCTCAGAACCAGATTAACTTAAGTCACACTAGGCTAAATTTTCAGGAGTGCTCAAAAACCGTAAAAAATTAATTCTATTTCTGGATACAAAGCTAACACTTGTGTTATCCCTCAAAAAAGTATTGACATTATTAATTTTGCATATACTTAACCCATTTATAAGTATTTTATTTAGAATCAACATCTTATTTAGTTAAGACTGGACTTACGTTTTTTGCCTGTACTTATAAAACATAAAACCAGGTTTAGAACTAACAACAGAACACTATGACAAGGTATGTTAATAAACAATACACAGAAATCATTGTAACAATATTTTTAATATTCAAAGAAATCTGCAAAAAAGAATATCTAAATTTTATGTTATGGTTTTAATGCTAAAACAATCTACAGATTATAACCATACTAATATAGAGCGGTTGAGTCATCTTCAGGAGAGTTCCCTTCATTTTCTCCATGGGGGATCTTTTCAAAGAAGGATCTGTACTCTACAGGAACCCATTTCAATAAATTCATGAGGTCTCTGTATTTTTCATTACTTACTTTCTTTTGGTTAATCTGATTGGTGGGATTCCCGCCGGCAACTCAATCCCTTTTTCTCTCCGCTTTCTTTTGAGATCGACAGTTTTAAAAGCATCATCAGTGAAACTGGTCTTATAGTACAACTTGGTATCCCCTTTACGAAACTGTAACCAAACTGCATGAGATATCAAAAATGGTTCATTATCTGTGTTCTTTTTCCTTGAAACAAATGGGCCGTCTTTACTCCCCAGGTAAAGAAAATCTACAAAGTCTTCAAGACGCATCCTTCTCACAAGCAGTAAAATTCGCCCAGTCATTTGTGGTAAAAATAGTGTGGTTTTTTATTTGCTTTTTTGCTCTTTCAATCATACCAAGCTTGCATGTGAGTATGTCTAGCAAGCAGGAATTTATGGTTGATTTCGTTGAGTGTGGGAACTTTTTCCAGCAGCCATAAGTACATAAATATCACCTGGCAAGTAGAAAGACAAGTTAAAGTATTCAGTAAAAAATTTAGAATAGACCCCCATTTCTTCTCTGGTTTAATGCTTTCTTTCTCACATTCATCTACATACATCGAGTGCATTATAGAAATATTTAAATGATTACCTAAATATTTGCGTTTTGATCTTTCTCTGCTGTAGTGGCTTTCGTAGACAGGAAACTTAGAAATGTGATTTTTAATCCTATCCAAGCTATCATTTTGCAACTTATTTGCTGGAATATGCTTCCCTCTAAGATCTGGTGTCGCTAACTTTTTTTAAGGTAACTCTCACAAACATTTCAGAAATTGAGGGGTTATTAAGGAAAAAGGTTTTGCATACAACTTCCTCTTTATGATTCAAGTTTAAAAAAAATGTATGGCTCTCGGTTTTGCCCTTTCTTGTGCCATCTCGAATTCGCTGCCTAACAACAGGTTTTGTTTTTATAGAAGACACTACGAATTGTCTTTTTGAGTCCCAGCTTCTCTCAGCATTCCAATACTCTGAGTGCATTTTCAAACATTGCTCCTCTGAAAACTCCATTTTAAACGACAATTAGCATGGCAGGCAGGCTTCCTAGATTTCTCATTGGTGACAATATTTTTTGTATTAACATATTCTTTTCCGCCTAGTCTCTTCTATTTCCTTCTATTTTTTTCCACTTTTTTCATTTTTTCCCTTTTCTTACCTTTTTTGTTATTTTACGCCTCAATATTTTCATTATCTTCTGAATCGGAGTCACTGTAAGGGACTAAAGGAACTGGATTCAACACCGTCTCTCTCAGAACCAAGTCAGAATCACCTGCAAAAGAATAATTTGAGGAAGATTCACTATCTGATGCTGTGCCGGGAACGAAAGTAGGATCATCTATATCATTGTCTTGAGAATAACTCATTCTCAGCACCAAACCACTCGTTGACCTCAAAAACATTTTGTTCCTTGTTGACAACTTCTTCAGGTCCTAAAAAAATGGATTATTGGTTAAACAAGTCAGTTAACTCTTGTTGATTAGAAATAACAAAACTCGAAAATTTACCCACAATAAAATTAAATTATTTTACTAACCTTGTGCTGGTATCAGAGAGGTCTGGTTTTCAGCTTGTGGCTCAAAATGAACCTCTGCATGATCTTCAAAGTTATCTTCCACGTGAATTTTAAAGAGGTCTTCATTATATTGGTTTAAATTATTATCTCTCGCAGTTTACTGAAATTTCTCAGACAGGGGGTTGTTTAAAAAATCAGGACCCAACGGCTGTAAGAAAAATTGTATCAATAACTTCTTAATGTTGTCAAACATTGTGTGCGTAATACCATATCAAGTTGGCCTATTAATAAACCAAAAGAGTGTGTATTTTTGTTGAGTCAACATTTCGCACATAAATGAAACCTAACCTAACCAAGATTTTGTGCTTGAAAAGGTTACAAAGAGAGAAAGGATATATAACAATATTGTGGTGTGTAGGTAAATAATTAACAAAGCTTACATCCTAAACTCTAATTATAATTATTAACACCGGTTAATAAATTGCCCAAATCTAGTGAAACATCATGATACATGAATACTTACCCTTAGTTCTGTAAATGATGGTTATGGACTCGATTATTTAGGAGCCCTTGAAACTGAATCTTCCTCGTGATTATTATTTTCTAGGAAAGATAAAATAATCTTGCCTCTGCTATATGTATTCATTTTAAATAATTTCTCTCCAACTACACATAAAAACAATCAAAAACAACAGGTTATCAGAACAACAGGTTGCAGTAAACAAGACTGTCATAACAAAACTGATTCTATTCTAATGAAAAAGAGCGCCAAGGACTTGTGTGTTAATGTGTTGCTATAAACATTCAGTGCTACAATAAGTGGTGTTACGTTTATCTGGTTCAACCATAGATTAGGACTTACGTTCTTACAACCCTTAGAAAATACAAAAGGCGAATTTTCAACTGACTTAAGTTGTTATGGCTTAATGTAAAATCAAATTCTACATTTAATGATGGTATAACCTGAAAATTGTAATATTTGGACTTGCGTTCGTCTGGTTCTGAGGTACAGATATTAGGCATTAATGCATGATTTAGAACACTTTCTCAAAAATTGTCAACATCCTTATTTTTATTGCTGCTAAGGCAAAGAAGATTATCTTTGATTTAACACTCTTTATATTAGAAAAAAATTATTCCATCACCAATTTTATTCTATATAATTGTTATTACTCTTGTTTCTTATTGATTTATATTTTTTTATATAAAATTTATTTATACATTGATAGTAGTGATATATATATATATATATATATATATATATATATATATATTATTGTGAAAAAATAATGCTACACCCTGTATATCAAATAATGAAGAATTAAGATTATGTATAGTAATCTAAAAGAATTTTTTTTAAGTCAAAAATTTTTTTTAAAAATTTTAATGGAGACAATCTGTACGATCCACTATTCGATAGAGAAGACATACAGAAAGGACAGACTGTATAATGTAGGGATAATTGCGAATAGGTGTGATAAACAATTTATATGAAATAAATTACCTAACGAAACTTTTATCAAAGAGATCAAGTATCAAAATTTGTTCATAATAAGAAACTAAATGCTTTATTCTGTAAAGTCAAGCTAATCTCGTAATATTTGTTGATTAAGACATTAAAATGAGATAGTGTAGATGTTTAGACATAACAGAGCAGGAAAATATAAAATAATGTGAATTTCAGAGAACATGACTTATAAAGAAAACGAATTTTCATTTTGCATACATATTTAAAGGTAACAGCTGTCATCTATTAAAACATTATGAATATTCATTTGACATACATACTTAGAGGTTAGGAAATGTCATTTTAACAATACTAAGAAATATTATTGAATGAAAATAATATAGGAAGTCTAAGCAATTAAAAACCTTAGAATATAATATCATGATATAATGGATGAACATTCCACTGGTTGAAATGAAGAATTTGAGTTATAAAATAAATAGTCAAATTTGATTGGTTAATAAACATTTAAAAAAGATCACATCGGCGACAACTGTGTTGCTAACGAAAAAAAAATCAGAATGTGAGAAAGTTGTTGATTATGGGGGCTATTGACTAGTAGTTTTTCTTTTTGGGAAGAGATTTTTGGAGCAGCAAAATTTTTTGGGTAAAGTAAATTGAAATCATTTGGAAGACAAAATTTGAATATAGAATTTAAAACAAATACATTATACTTACAAGAGATATATCAGTGTAAGTAGTTTAGTTTATATAAATAATAAAAAAAGGAATTGTTGAATGTTGTAAAACACTAATCATGAATTTTATTTTATAAAATGGTGTCTTGTGTCTGGTGGAAGTAAAATAGCCAAATTAGTTTTCGAAGAACATTGAATAGTGGAATTTGTGTGAGCTGTTTGGACTTTGAAAGAAATACAGCATCGATTCCTGTTTTGGTAGAAGCAGAATGCCAACAGGGAGGTTTTCCAGGAGGAGAATCTGGAACAAACAGAAATCGTGAAGTAAATAAGGTAGTACAAGTTAGTTTATTAATGTATTAAGAGGTCAAGCGTACTTACTAATTTGTAAAAAAAAAACTAAAATTTTGTGATGCATAGACGCTGTTAAGAGTGTATTTCGCCGTTTTCTGAAAGTCAAATGTTTATGAAATTATATAACTGTATTTTAATATTATAATAATATCTCACCAGAGTGCGTGTGATTTGTATGAAAGAGTCATCCTTTTAGATAGTTGATTTTCTTAAAAAAAAAACACTTGTAAAAGTGTAGTGTATTTATTTTCATTAAATTAAATATTGTTTTTCCTTTTGAAGAACGTTTTTTTAAATTACTTGAGTTAATCATTTCATCTGGTGATTTGTGCACCATCTACTTACCACAGGAAGAAGCTCTGAATGAAATCGATTGAACTATGCAGATATTTTTTAAGTAGGACAGGACCGTATTTAATTTGAAATCATTAAAAAAGTAACATATTCTGATTAACAAATTTATTTTTAAAAATATAAAGCATTTATTAACTTTGGCGCTAACATATATAAAATTATAAAATCATTTTATTTAAAATACTTGAACTCTACCCTGAGATGAGAAGTTTTCATGTTGGTTAAATAAACTGTTTATCATACATATTAAATCCACAACATACCGGGCAAATTAAACTATTTTCTCACCCAATTCTATTCATAATAATATGTCGGCCCAACGTAGGGCAAATTAAATTCCCATAAAATAAACTATAATAATATATATATATATATATATATATATATATATATATATATATATATAGATTGAATTATCTGTTATTTTTTATCTATATTCTTGGAAACTAAAACTTTTAACTAGATATATTTTTTCGGCACTAGTATTGTTTTTATTTAATAGCACTTAATTGTGGTGTAGGTGCTCGTGTATTATTTTTCTTTTTATATTGTTATACAAACCAAAGAAAACTTGTAAGAAAATAAAAAATTGTAACATTCTATAAAAAATAAGATATTATTACTACCTACCCTTACCTTTAACTGTTACAAGCAACCCACTGGTTACCAATCATAACATGGTTAAATGAACAGTGGCAATTTTCATTTTATGAGGTAAGTTATTAACCCCTTACTGCATGATTTTTTATTTTTTTGTCAAAAAAATATATGTGTTAGAATGACTGATTAGGAGTTATGAAAAAATAGTGAAAAAAATATTTATCGATATTTAAAGGAACTAAATGCCAAACTTTGACTTGTGCCAAAAATGTCACAAAATGAGATAACAGTAACAATGTTAATTTTCGACATGTACCATAAATTGGCACAAATTTTGGAAATAAAATAAAAGTAATAAGTATAGATTCAGATTTATTTAAAAAAAAATAGATTTTATCTCAACAAAAGAGTGAAAATATTGCCCTATTCCGTGTGCTAAAACAATTGCGATCCTTATTTAGACATAAAAATACTGAACATTTGCCACATGATATGTGGGATCTTCCCTTACAATCTGGATATTTGCACCTCTGTCCTTCTTCACTTACTCTTGGCAAATTATTCAAATTGTCCGTTCTTATTTGCTGAGCTGGAGTCTGCGAAAAAGGATATTTCTTTTTTTTGAGATCCAGTTGAGGTTGTAAGCTGGTACTTGGTCTTCCCCTTTTTCTTTCTGAACTATAAGCTCTGGTCAAAACTTCTGCGATACCAAGTTTGAATTCTAAAAGTGGTAGGTACACACTCACTGCCGCTGCTGGTCTGTGTACACCCTTTTTTTGTTTTCCCCCGACTTTGGTTTTGGGGTTTTCGTCGAGTTGCAAAAAAACAGCTTTTGTTTTTTTGAATCGTGCTAGTTTTTGTTATCGAAATCAAAACAATTATTTCGCTTTGACCCAGTAAGATGTTTTTTATTTCTCTATTCTGTTTTGGCTTCGTATTGTTTTATTAAACATTATGTGTGTCGCGTTCCAGTTGTTATTAAATGAAAAATAAAATATGTTTTACCGTGTGTTCTGAAATTTTCTACCATAAAATTATCTTTTAGGTATTCGTATTTATTACATTACTTCCCCCTTTGTAAAAGTATTGCGACCTCCCTGGTCCAATACCTTTTTTTTTCAAAACCCCCGTACAACTATTCCTACCCTTAATTTATATGTGGCTGTCGGCTTACAATAGTGGCCTATAATCTTAAAGTTAATGTTACAGTTTTATACATTTTACATATTTATGTTACATTTTCTCAATATTTATGATCGGCACTGTATTTGGCAATTTTTTCGCTATTACCCTTTTTATCCTTGACCTAGGTCGCGACCATTTACACTCGCGACACTGCTGCTCAGTAGATCGTTCATCTGGCGACTTCTGTCTGTCCAATGCTGTGACCTCGGGTGGCTCGCCTCTTGCTGCGTTATTTGGTCCATCTCTATTGTTTCTTCCTCTGGTTTCCTCGTCTGATGTGAGTGAATTATCCATGCCGTTAGGGAGTCCCATATGCTGCCTATTAGTGCTATACTGCATCCTAAAGTTTGGTGTATACGAATTCCATTTAGTATGGTGCCTGCTATGTATTTAATGGTTTGGAATGTGAAGTATATTCCAATTATTCCACTTATGACTGAACCTAATTCAGTGAACCATGCCCATGTGTGTTTTAGGGTGGATTCTGCGAGGTTCTTGATTTCTTTTGTATCAAATATGTTTGATACGGTGTAGCCTTGACTATTGGCATTCATTCCCGCTGCTCTGCGAGTAATTATGTTCTCTACTGCTTTTCTCTCTGTCCCAAATGTGAGGGCTCTTTGTGCTGCGTTGACTTCTTCTTGCGTGTACAGACCCTTCGCTCCTAGTGGTTGAATGGGGTCGAAATGGAGGTTTATTTCTTCTTCTACTTTTATTGTTTTTGGCTGGTTGGCTATTGTGGGATGTGGCATTAGACCTATCCATTGATCATCTATAAAATAAAGTGGTGGTATCATGTTATTGCAATCTATCTCTTCTGCGTGGTTTTGTATTATTCTGGTTAGTGGAGCCATAAATTTTGTTTCGTTGTTTACTTTTATTGGTAGTTCGTTGTAACATCTGTTTGTTCGTCTTATCTCGACTGTTACTGGTATGCATTTTATGATATAAAGTACTTCGCCTAATACTCTGCCTATGTGTCCAGGTTCATTTTCCATTAGTTGGCTGACTGCATTAGGTAGTGTATGTGCCATTAGCAGTCTGTTTTTGAGTATTTCTCGTTTCGTTAAGCATCTTCGGTGTATTGTATCTGTGTAAAGCATGTTTACGTCTCGTTTATATGCTTGTTCAATATAGAGTAGTTTACTATTTACATAATTCATTAGATCGACGTTTTGTGTTAAAATTGGCATTGTCGGATGTAATTTTTGTGTGTTTTGAAGTGTTATGACAATTCGTGGGTGTTCTGTTTGCCATACTTCTATTCCACATAGTATGTTTCTTTTTTGTAATGTTAGTGCGAATACTTTGTCTTTTTCTTCAATTACTATTAGTTCTTCTTGTGTTTTTGTGTTTGTGATTTTGTTGCCTATGCCTTCGTATAACTGGCTCAGATGGTCTTCGCATGTTGTTGGCTCATAACTGGACCAGGTGGATTCTCCTACCGTGGAGTCGAAGCAGTAACCATTCGTGAATTTGCAAGTTGTCTCTCCTTGTAAGTGGATCTCGTTCGTTTCTAGCGTTACTCTAGCCAGATAGTCTTTGGTTGTTATTTTGGCTGTTGCTATTATCACTATGTCGTTCCAACTTCTGCCGTTTTCTTGGTATGTGATACCTTTACATGTTCCCATATTGTCGAGTGTGCCGCCTATTTTTATTGACGCTGTTGTGGTACCGTTCATTAGTATGTTGTCTATTGTTTGTTGGTACAACTTTATTAGTTTATATCTGTGGGTGTTTCTGCATTCTTCTGCTCCCAATTTGTGGATGTAGGTTGATAGTCCTCCATTGACGACTGATGTGTGGCTGTGCATCCCGCAGTAGAACATGAATTTTGTGACTTCTGTTACGCATGACCATACTTTTTGCATTTTTATTTCGTTTCGTTGAATCACTTGTATGTCTGTTTTTTCACTCGCGTACGTTTTTTCTGGTTCCGGACACTTCTGTATATCTTTTAGCGATAACACTGTGATATTTGTGTTGGGGTGCGAACACTCATACGCGATTAGCCCAACTGCTATATGTAGCCCGCACATGACGAATGTCACCCAGGTCAGGATAGTACTTTGTCGTGCCATTGATTTGGTTTTGTTATCCTAAAAATTTTTAACATTTACAATTGTTAATACAACTTATCTTTCTTACAGACATTTTTAAACATTTCTTTGTTACAATACTATGTTATCTACAATTTTGTCATGTTTATATGACATTTCCTCATTTGACCGAGCTTCACACTTATTTAGGACTGCCAAATGAGCTCTACTCTTTGAAAAGAAGAGGAAAAAAAAACTCTTTAAACTTATGACCCGTGATCTTGTTCTCACTTATTTAGTTCTATATTTAATTACTTTTGTAGTCCCCTTGTATTTATGAATTGAAAAAGACTTACTTACGTGAAATCATTTACTTAAATCGTACTATTAGTATCCTTTGCCCATATACTTGGTTATAGTGACTTATGGTCTTTTATTTCCTTATTCTGTTATGATTCCTAACTTTCTTAATTATTCCTATCCCCTTACTTTGGCTTAACCTATGAATTGAACCCGTAAATCTGTTTGGATTAATAATATGCTAATATATACATGTATGTTTGGTCGCGACGTTTTAGTTACGCCATTTCAAGCTCATCGCTATCCAACTGGTACTTATTTTGGTCTTGTTTATTTTGTAGTTAGTTGTCTGTCTTTGTCCTGTATTCTGTGTTAGTCTCCTTTCGGCATTAAATGTTTTTGTGTAACTGGGTGCACTTTGTATCCTGTTTCTCACTCTGGCGGATCGTCTTATCTCCGGTGGAGGTCGTAGTGAGAAGTGTGGTCTTTGTTCTGTTCTATTCCCTTTATGTCTGGTTTGGGATGGTGGTTTGTTTTTTGGTGGTTGTAGATCCTCGTTCGTTGACCATAATGGTAGTGCTGCTACTTTTCCTGGATCTACCTCATTTTCTTCCTGCTCGTGTGTTTCCTCTAACTCTTCTGTACTTCCCAAGTTCTCTATATCTTGTAGTATCTTATGTTCCTTGTCCTCTATTTTTCCGTGGTATGTTTTTAATCTGTTGATGTGTACTATTTGTGTCTTCTTCCCTTTTTGCGAAATTATTTGATATGTAACCGGTCCTACCTTCTTTTTTACTTCAAACGGCCCTGTCCATTGGTTTTGTAGTTTCTTCGATTTTCCTACTTTCGTGCTTATGTCGAGTAGGTATACTAAATCTCCTAGTGCAAATTCTCTTAATGCTGTTTTTTCGTTATATCTGGCTATCCTTTCCTCTTTTGCTTTCTCTGTGTTTTTTAGTGCTGTCTTGTATACTTGACTTAGTCTAGCTTCTAATTCTGACACATAATTGTTGTCGGTGTCGTGTTTGATTCTTTTCGGTGTGATGAATTTTTCAAATGGTAATGATTGGTCTCTTCCGTGTAGTAAAAAGTATGGGCTGTATCCTGTTGAAGTGTGTACGCTACCTCTGTATGCCATAAGTACGTATGGTATCCATTTGTCCCAATCTCGTTGATCTGGTGCTATGTAGTGTGCTAACATGTCTTTCAGTACTCTGTGTAATCTTTCTATTTGACCGTTTGTCGTTGGCGCATAACTTGCCGTGTGTAGCCTCTTTATGTTTAGTAACTTGCATGTTTCCTGCATTAGTTCTGACATGAAATTTGTTCCTCTATCTGTTAATAGCTTGTGGGGTGTTCCGTGTCTTGATATTATTTGTTCAACGAATGCTCTTGCTACTGTATCTGCTTTCTGATCTGGTAACGGAATTGCTTCACAGTATTTGGTAAAATGGTCTTGGAATGTTAGTAGGTATTTGTTTCCTTCGCTTGAGATTGGTAGTGGTCCTACTATGTCCATAGAGGTTATTTCCCATGGTTCTGTGACTTTTGTAAATTTTTCTAATGGAGCTTTCTTGAAGTGGGGTGACGTCTTCCGTCTGTTGCATGCGTCGCATTGTTTGCAGTAATTTATTATGTCTGTTCTCATCGTTGGCCAAAAACAACGTCTCTTTATTGCCAATAATGTTTTCTGTTGTCCTTGATGACAGTATATGGGTGAGTCATGAAAGTCTTCTATCACTTTGGTGATACATATAATGTACCACATACATACGGAACGAGACAGAATACTCAATCCGCTATATATGCCCCTGTTACATATAAAGCACTTGGCCAGAGAAGCTTCTGCTTTATTGGATCAAAATTATGGAACAATTTATCCCACACTTTGAAGAAATATAATTCAGTTTGTCTTTTCAAAAAAAAATTAAAGGAATGGATATTCTCAAAGGGCAGAAAGTATTTCGCTAATGTAATTGATCCGTTTTTAGTTATTTAAATGTTGTTTGTTGTTTTTGTACCATGTGTTTGTATGTGTGTGTATGAGTGTATATTCTTAGTTTTATAAAAATGTTAATTGTCCTGAATAGATGTCGTGCACCTGTAAAGTTGTTAGTTATTAGTGTTATAATTATATTATATGATACATGTAAATACTGGTTGTTAATGTTACGTTTTTTTTTTCTAAGTTTCAACATTTGTCAGATTCATTTAAGATATATGTTCTGTAAAGAATTAATACCCGAAGACAAGTTCTTTGGTGAACTTAGTCGGGTACCCCACTACTCTTGTTTATTTAATGTACATCACTTCTGTTCATGAACACTATACTTCAGATTATTTTTTATAGTTATTATGTTATGTTTAGATTATTATTCGATGATATGTGTTTTTGTTTTTTTTTGTATGTAAACATGTATATGTATATGTATTTATAAATAAACATTCATTCATTCATATAGCTTTTCGGTATTACCAGTTGATCTCTATGTTCTTCCTGCTCTTGTCTATATAAAATACCTTCTTTGTCGATGGAGTATTTTCTTTTTGTTTCTTCGTCCTTGTCCATTTGTTGTAAGGTGTTGTTGCAGAATTCATCTCGTTTTTGTGCTTTTTTCAGCAGGTCTTTGTCCCATATTGGCTCCCAACCTTCTTCTATTTCTATCGCGTAAATTTTTTTTTGTTTCCTCTGTGTTATCTGGCCGTAGAATGATTATTTTGGTGGGTATACCGTAAAATGTAAATTAGATCATTTTAGTAATTTCGTCCCAACAAAGTCCTGGAATTTGATCTTTGCTTGCTATGAAGGTTATGCTCTTCTCTTTGTTTTCTTCGCATAGTGTCTTCAACTGTTGTATTATGTTCCACATGATTTCATACGAGGTTTCTTCTTTCAGCGCTGCTCTGTTTACCCCTATGTAGAATTTTGCGTCCAACGTGTCCCATTCTTTAATTTCTTCTATTCGATTCTGTGCGACGTCCGGTAAATTATATGTGGCTTCTATTTCCTTTATCAATGGATCTTGGTTTGGCTTATTTTTGGCTGTAAATAGTACTATTGCTTGTTCTTCTTGTATGGATACTAACTTTCCTTCTTTTTCTAGTATTTTGTCTTTTGCTGGTACTTCGTTTTCCGTTTTGTATTGTAAGTAATCTTCGTATGACGTCTCTATATAGTTGCACGTTTTGTCGAACATTCTGCTTAGTGCGTCTGCATTTCCGTGTTTCCGTCCTACTCTATGGATTACTTCGAAGTTGTATTCTGCTAAGGTTAAGGCCCATCGTGTTAATCTTGAATTTGGGTCCTTCAGTGTCAGTACCCATTTTAATGCTCTGTGATGATTGTGAATTTTGTCCCGTAAATGTAGCATCTGAATGTTTTAATTGCAAAAATCACTCCTAGAAGTTCTTTTTCAGTCGTCGAGTAATTTGTTTCTGCTCTACTTAGTGTCCTGCTCGCATACGCTATTGGTCTTTCTCTACCGTCCCTTATTTGGCTTAATATTGCTCCTACACCTATGTTCGATGCATCTGTCGATAAGATGAACGGTTTGGAGAAGTCTGGGAAGATTAGAACTTTGTCTGACGTTAGCGATTCTTTTAGTTGGTCCATCGCCTTAATTACTTCCTCTGTTATTGTGTCTTTTTTGGTCAGGTTTACTATTGGTGCTGCTAATTCGGTTATGTTTGGTATGAACCGTCTGTACCAGTTTACTAGTCCTAAGAAACCTCTTACTCCAATTTCTGTGGATCTGGAGCTACTCCTTCTTGTGAGATGATATGTCCTAAATATTTCACTTTCTTTAACATAAAATTGCATTTCTTTGGTTTCAATTTAATGTTTGCTTCTGTTAATCTATTGAATACTTCTTCTAATTTTTCTAAATGGTCCTTTTTTCCTGCATAGTTAAATATGATTATGTCGTCCAAATAAACCATGCATTTTATTCCCGTTAAGCCTCTTAAGGTTGCGTTCATGAATCTTTGGAAAGTTGCTGGGGCGTTTACCAGTCCAAATGGCATTTTGTTGTATTCGTAGTGCCCTTGATATGTGCTAAATCCAGTTAGTGGAATGTCTTCTTCGTTCATATCTACTTGGTGATAAGCTTCTGCTACATCAATTACTGAGAACAACGTTTCTCCTCCTGCTTTGTAGCCTTGTAGTAGATCCGATATGTTTGGTACAGGGTAATATTCTTTTTTTGTTACTGCATTTAGTCCTCTGTAGTCTATGCACATTCTCACTTTCTCCTCTCCTTCGGGAGTTTGTTTTACCACTAATACGACTGGCGCTGACCATGGGCTGGATGATGTCCTGATTACTTTAGCTTCTAGTAGCCTATCTATTTCTTTTTGAAGCACTTCTCTTTGGTAATATGGTATTCTGTATGGAGCTTTGCATATTGGTTGACTTCCTGCTTCTATGGTTATGTGGTGTTTTACTTTTGTAGTGCTTGTTAGAATTTCATCGTCGTCTGTGAGTAAGTGATGGTACAAATTTCCTGATCGTGTCCTGTGTTTTTGTTTGTGGTACTGTGTCCTCTGTACATTCGTATGCTTTTCCTAGTTTGGTTCCTTTTGTTAGGTGTATTTCTTGTGCTGATGTGTTTATTATTCTAATTGGAATCTTTTTCCCGTTATTAGCTATGCTATTTGCTAGTCTTATTGCTTCTGGTCCTTTGTGTTGTGTTTCACACGCAATCGTATTTCCTCTTATGGTATGTTTTAGTGTTCCAATTGTGTGAACTTCGGTTAGTGCCGGTATACTTATGCTATCTTCTATGTATACATCTGTGAAGTTTCTGTTAGTTATTGTTTCTTTTATTCCTTTGTTCTTCTTCCTGGTTTCTGTTTCTCCCTTTTTCCCTGTTTCTGATTCTGTACTATTCTTCTTTTGTTCTATGTGTCCGTATCTTTCTTCGTTAATTTTTGTTTCCTGCCTTTCTTCTTTATTTGTGTCGATTTCTTTCTTCACTCTGTATAGTTCTATATTTTCGTCTCTGTAGCCGTTTTGTCTTTGTTTGTCTGTTTGATTTGCTCTTGATTTATTTTCTCTTGTCATTGCCTTCTCATTTTTCTCCATTGTTCTGTGCTCTGCGGCCCTTCTTTTATACATTGTTTCCACTATTCTTAACCATTTCTTCCAATTGTTCATTTCTGTAGTGTCTGGTTTTTTCCTTATTGTTGCCACTTGGTCATTTGCTTCTGTGCTTCTACCGTTATCTATTGTGCTCTCAACTTGCCTTGCGTTTATCAATGGTATTCTTTTTTCCCATATTTCTAATGAAGGCTCTTCTTTGTATGATATGATTGCTTTTTGCTTTTCTAGGAAATCTCTTCCTAAAAGAACTGGTATTTCTCCCATTATTTCGTCTTCTGCTGCGATGGCTCTTGTGTAAATGTTGTGATTCATCCCGTTTGCGCTTATCGCCAATTCCGTCGATCCATACAGCTGTATTGTGTGTCCTGTTATCCCTTTTAGAGTTAATTCTTCTATGATTCTTGTGTCTAATTCCCAGTCTGCAATTATTGACCTATTTACTAATGAATACGCTCCTCCTGTATCTATCATACATGGTCTGTTTATACCATTTACCCTTAACATTACTATATATGGGGCATCCTCGTTTGTTATTGACGTTGCATCATTGTGATACATTGTTTCTTTTTTTTCCATTCTCGGTTTATCCTTATTCGTTGCTTCTTGGTTTGTTTTTTCCCATTGTGGTTTATTTAAATCTGTTTCCCCTGTTAAGTTTACTCGGCCACTTGTCCGGGGACTAACTGTGGTCCTTACTAGTTTAAATGTTTCGTCCATTCTTTGTTACTTGTGTGTCCTCTTTCTTCAGACTGTCCTCTTCTATCATCGTTCATTTGGCATCTACTTCTCTCGTAGTTCCCAAAATTATTTTGTTGAGACCTCCTCTGTGTTTCTTGTTTATGATACTCTTCCCTTTGGTTTCTGTGTCTGTTATATTCTCTGTAGTTTCCTTGTTGTGTTTCCTGGTTTTCTCCGTGATATCTAGTTTTCTCCGTTTTCCATGGACTTACTTTCCCGTTGGTGTATCTGTCGTATTTCGTATTCCGTTTGTTTGCTTCGTCGAACATTTTATTTCTACATTCTTTTGCCCAATGTCCTTGTTTTCCACAGTAATAGCATGTATTTGTTGGTTCGTTCCCTTTCTCTCTGCAATCCGGTGCCCAGCGTCCTTGTTTTTTGCAAATTTGGCATCTTGTCTCTCTTTTTGTTTCTTCTGCTTCCTTTGTCCTACAATTAGCCATCCAATGCCCCTGTCTACCACAGAACAAACATTTCGCGTTCTGCCTACATTCTTCCGAAGTGTGATTCGACCTTCCGCACGTTGTGCACCTCAGTTGTTCACTCATAAATGCGACTTTCTGGCCACTGTTTCTGCCGCTTGTCATAGTTACCGCTGTTTCTTGACAACTAACTATTTCTTCTGCTTCTTCTAGTGTCATGTCGTCTTTGTGTAAAATGTAAAAACCTACCTCCCTTAATAAGTCTTTTCTCAACCCTACTTTGAATTGGTTTATTAATACCGAATTATATTTTTTTTGTATGTTTGGTATTTGTTCCCTACTTGCGCCCTTTATATCCTCTTCTAGTATCTTGTTTCCGATTAATTTTAGTCTGGTGCAGAACGACGCTACGTCCTCATCGTGTCTTTGGTAGCATTGCACCAGTTGCATCCACCAATCCGCTATCGATTTTTTTGGTACAAATTTCCGTAGTAGTTTTTCTCTAAATTCCGAATATGACACTGTGTCCAACCTAGGATCCGCCTTGAAAAAATCGTGTGCTACGCCCGCAAGCTTAAATTTCAATAATGTTAGTGTTTCTGATTCCGTCCACCCGTCTAATTTAGCCCTTAATTCGAGTTTCTCTATGTATCTAGCCGCATCTCTACCTGTGAAACCGGCTAAAGTCGCCGCTATAACCCCTAATGGTTGTGCCTGTGCTACCCTCCATGTGGGCGGCATGCTGCTTGTGTCTCCCGTGGTTTCTTGGCCTCCTTGACTGCCTGTACCTAACCTATTTTGTAAATCGAGTGGCATATCGCTGTCTGAACTTGGTTACTTTTTTATATTTATTAATTGAAAAACAAAATTTTTTTTTTAACTTTATAACCTTATATTACTCCTACCTTTCTGGCTTCTACGACGCCTGAAATGGATAGATTTTGGTGCACGGATAGGATATTTTAAGGATGGATTAACTTCCCCCTTTGTAAAAGTGAAGCTCACGTAGTTTCAGGAGTATGATATATTCTAACAAATGGAACTTAAGACGAAAAGAAAAAAAATCAATTGTATGACGGAGTAGTAAACCAAAACTAATCTGTTATTTGTTCCGTTAATTGATGACTTTTGTACCTGTGGGTAGCTGCGATGACTGTGGAAGAGTGTCAGCTAGCTCTCGATGTGTTCCAGCCTTCTCCCCTCCTGTATGCCCCGTTTACTGCCTATTGCAGCCTCTGGTTACAGACCGTACAGCTTCACCGTTCCCTGTATTCTCTTGTGCTGTAGCAAGATTGGCATATAATCTTGGCCTGACGGGAGTATCTTGTGTGAAGATCCGGCGTCCCTGCTGACTTACAACCCTGTATTGCAGATTCGCGATTTGACGACTAGAACGACCAATCCTGTGCAGGATGTATTGAAAAAAGTGAATATTTAAATAGGATAGAAGAGCTAAAACCACGACACATAGAATTGTAAATAAAGTGATAAATTAGGATATTTTAAGTAACTTGAACGAACAACCCTGTATCGGGGAACCGCTGTCACCAGTGTAACGAATTAGACCTCTAATAAACTCCAGACCCTTATTTTTTTTAACATGTAAATGTAATAACGCTAGACCTTATTTTTACACTCTTATGGTGAAGCAGCTATCAACTCAGTCGATGGTTGCTGAGTAGGATTATTTTTCGACCTTGACTGGTCTAGATCCAGTGTGATTTGCAGGAGCTGTGTTACCCGTTTGGCAGGGTGTGATTTTTCATCACGCACACTGATCTTGGTCTAGTGGAAGCTATGTTTTGCGCAATTACTAGACCCTGGTTAGAAAAACTCCGTTGTCAATACTTAGTTGATCGAAGTATTCCACCTTACGCCGTTTGGCATGTTCACCTCAGATCGGTATTTCGCCTTTTATCTGATGTATGGATTTTTTCTCGACCTTCTCTGGTCTAGATCCAGTGTGTTCTGCGCCCGCAGTGACACCTCGTGTAGGTTGTGGCTCTTCACCACGCACACTGGTCTTGATCTAGCGGAAGCTATGGTCCCGTAGGCTCTATGTTGCGCTATACTAGATCCTGGTTGCGGCCATCGATTTTTCTCCCTCCTAGGTAGAGTAGCTGAACCGCTTGTCACCGCTCGTGGGGTGTGGTTCCAGACAACCGGATATACCTCTCGGAGAGAAATGGTTTTGGACAACCGCTGTCACCTTCCCTGGGTGAGGTTGTTCCAATAGGGGATGATCCGCAAACCGCTGTCACCAGTGTAACGAAATAGTCCTCTCCTTCTTTGTAAAAGTCAAAATTAAAGTGTTATAACTTGTATACCCCTAATTAAATCTGCTGTCACCACTCGAATAAAATCTGACCGCTGTTCACTGTAATCTTTAATTCCAGATATGTAAGATAACGATCAAAATGCCAAAAAGTATCCCTACCTTCGATTCCATCAAATTCTGCCCCCAGTGCGCAGCTGAGCGTGTAAGGCAATCCCGTCCGATTGGTTTTTTGCTAGGTTCGCCTGGTCTTAAAGCGGATGAATCTTCCTTTGCCAGGACAGGGTTTGTCCTCCTCGTCTCGGTCACACGTCCACGATTGTTACACTTCCAGAGGGGGGAATTTTTGGAGTAGGGGTGATAGGAAAAATAATGTAGAACCTCCACGTTATACAAAAAATATATATAATAAAATAATCTCTCCAAATCCTCATATACAGCTATCCATATATATTAAAGATTAAACTACAATCCCGTATGATTAAATTAATCCCAATCCCCTGGTATAACTCTACCTATACATATTTATCTAAAATTGGTTTATTATCAAACCTACTCCTGTATATCCTACAATTATAAAAACAAAATCAAATTTATGAACAGAGTTCTCGTTTGTTCGGTGGTGCGGCAAAACTAGCCCTCTTATCGGCTTGGTCTTTTTATTAAAAAAATGCGTGAAAGGCGTATGTTTGCTATATTCGTTTCTCAATCCTTCTATTCTCCGGTGTCGAGAAAAATAAATAACTATCACGTGTAAATACCTTTATATGCAACAATAATTCATTTTACATCGTTCGGTCGTCATTGACCTTCAGGGAACGAAAGTGAAATTTTTGTTCTATAAAGAAAAATTCTGATGAGCTAAGGAAAACAATTTAAATTATTTATCGACACTGGCGTTACAAGTTGCGAAAGTCCCCAGTAATATAATTACCTACGATAAATTTATGCGTTTACGCTGGCAAAATAAGAAAGAGTTTTAATTTATAATTTACGGCTGAACAAAAGACTGATAACAATATTTCTCTATAATAGATTATCAGCGCAACTCCGCTGAAACCCGCGAAAATATGGGAAACATACGCTCCGGCCTCTCGGTAAAATCTTAATAATTCCAGTACACACGGTAAATTATATATTTGTCAGGACGATAAACTTAATCTGAGAGTGAACAGCTATGTCCCGTCTCTTTGAAAAAATCAACAATCAACAAAAAAAATCTAATAAATATATTTGATATCGCTACACCTTGTATATAGCAATTGACCTATACACCCAAGTTCAGAATCCAGCTCGACCAATAACGAGTAAATATATTACTAGTAAAAATTTATCCCAATCTGAATTTAATTCAAAAACTTACTGCTTGACAAACGTCCTCCGTCTCGCCGGGAATTTTCTTGATTTTTTTTACTATCTGCTTGTTCACCGCGAGTCGTGCCAATAAACGTAATCGTGCTATAACGAAAGGCAATTAGCGTAGAGGGTAAGTTTTTACCACTCGTACCGCTAACACTAAAAAAACACTAGTACCGTTCACCGTGGCAGGGGAAAAACCTTTCCCTTCGCGTGATCGACCCCCGGTACACACTCACTGCCGCTGCTGGTCTGTGTACACCCTTTTTTTGTTTTCCCCCGACTTTGGTTTTGGGGTTTTCGTCGAGTTGCAAAAAAACAGCTTTTGTTTTTTTGAATCGTGCTAGTTTTTGTTATCGAAATAATTGTATTCAAAACAATTATTTCGCTTTGACCCAGTAAGATGTTTTTTATTTCTCTATTCTGTTTTGGCTTCGTATTGTTTTATTAAACATTATGTGTGTCGCGTTCCAGTTGTTATTAAATGAAAAATAAAATATGTTTTACCGTGTGTTCTGAAATTTTCTACCATAAAATTATCTTTTAGGTATTCGTATTTATTACACCTCTTACAGTCCCCAAAGGTAAAATACCATTTTTGGCGAGGTATATTTGTAGAGGAATGCTCGTAAACCAGTTACATTTTTTGGAATTGATTCTGAAAGTTTTACAACAACATTGCTGTTTGCTCCTAGATCTGGTTGATTATTTTCAAGAGTAGTAGCTCCACAATAAATGTAGAAATCGTAAGAGAATCCAGACACCCCACTTAGAACAAAAACCTTGTATCCCCATTTATGAAGTTTCTTGGGATTATATTGTTTGAGACTTGATCGAGCTTTTGTCGGAATAATTTGTTCATCCACGGCCATATGCTCCTCTTTACGAACAAGTAAGAAACGTTCACGAATTTTGTTTAGCAATGGACGTATCTTGAAAAGCTTATCATAAACTGGCTGCTCTTGAGGAACCTGGCGGGTGTTGTCATGGAATTGAAGAAATCGTTTGATTTCTTCAAATCTATTGCAGGTCATAGCACGTGAGATGCAGGGAACATCTAACGATTGGTTCCAATAGGACCTGGTTGGAGGGAGTTGAATAATTGACATGTATATGCAAATACCGCAAAAAATGCGAAGTTCTTCTTTGGATATATTGGGCGGTTTTTCAGGCCAACTTTGTACACCAAACAAGTTTGACTGTTCAGCTATATAAGTAAAAATTTCGTCGGTGAAAAAAAAATTGAAAAACTGAATGTTATTTTCGAGTGCTTGTATGAAAATTGGAAGTGTTTCATCTCCTTTGAATTTCAAAAATTCTTCAGTAACAGCAAGGAACCTAGTCTGCCAGACAACTTATTCTTTTCCAATTTTTGTTGTTGTGATTTTTTACATTTTTTGCTAGTCGATCTCGATGGTAAATTTGTATCACTATGAGATTAAGATGTCGAGGGAACATTTATATCACTATGCATATCTTGGTTAGATCTCACACAAAATTTTTGTAGGTTTTATGAGAATCATTATTTCATTCTTTCGATGGTCATCATCGGAAGATAAATTCTCATCATCAATCCTGTAATAAGCACAAATATGGCAAGGGAATTTAGGGACACCCTATATATATATATATATATATATATATATAGAAGAAAGATAGTCTTTGCTGACTAGTTAGGAATAAAACTAGTGAATATTGGGGATTGCAGCAAAAAATTGGAAAAGATATACTCTTAGCGGAAAATGTCCAAGCTTTCGAGGATGTTTGTCCTCATCATCAGGGAAACTAGAATGAAAAAACAACAGTTAAATACTGTGGTCAAAGAGAATAATTAAAAATGAAATTCACAACCACGTGTGTACTTACCTCCGAAGTGAGGTTAGATTCCATAAAGATGTAAAATCGTAAACTACAAGTCGTAAATTGTGGAATATTCAAGTAGGAATTGAACCAACGGCCTAATCAATCGTGTCATAGCAACAATTGTAATTGTCGCAGCATTTTATAAAATAAAACCATTGATTTCATCTTCATGTGTCACCATACTAAACGCCGGCGAGGAAATGATATATTTTGCCTCCAAAAGGGAAGTGACAAGAGACAAACAGTGTTACCAACGTCAATAATGAGCTGTGGGACAATGCCACTATTTTCGTAATGGCAGCTGTAGGGCCAACAATTGGTGTAATGAGAAGATGTAACATTGTTGAAAAGAGGAAGAGAGAAAGAAAATGTGAGACAGAGCTAGGAGAACGCTCTCATTTTTATTATGTCTAGAGTGCGTAGAGAACATCACTTCGTTTTGACTAACACAAAGGAAGAAAAGAGAAGACAACAGAAAAGAATATTAATATGTAATAATAAATATAGTAATTAAGTAATTTAATAGTTCTCCAATCTGAATGTATCTACCAACACCAATACACTCAAAATTAGGTTTAATTAATTATTTGTTTACTTGAATGTATCTACCAACACCAATACATTCTTTAACTCTAGAGTTAAAGATAAAGACCCCTTGACTTCACTTACTAACGTGGTGTACAGTATTCCTTGCAGAGATTGTGATAAACAATATATCGGACAGACTTTAAGATCTCTATCTAACCGTATAGTTTCACATAAGAGTGATGCTAGATTACACCCAGAGAGGTGCGCGTTAGCTTTTCATGTAAATTCTCTTGATCATCAGATGAATTATGAGTCTGTGAAGGTGTTAGCGACTGAGTCTAACAAAACGAAAAGATCATTCTTGGAAATGGCTTTTATTTCACAAAACAATAATGTAATTAACAGGAAAACTGATATTGATCACTTAAGTGAGATCTACTCATTTTTGTTGTCCTTAGATACTAATTTTGCACATCAAGTGGTGGGAAATAACTATGTTGCTCCTGACAACACCGCCCTTATTACTTTAATTCAATAATAATAATAATAAACTTACTTTGAATGTATTGGTGTTGGTAGATACATTCAAGTAAACAAATAATTAATTAAACCTAATTTTGAGTGTATTGGTGTTGGTAGATACATTCAGATTGGAGAACTATTAAATTACTTAATTACTATATTTATTATTACATATTAATATTCTTTTCTGTTGTCTTCTCTTTTCTTCCTTTGTGTTAGTCAAAACGAAGTGATGTTCTCTACGCACTCTAGACATAATAAAAATGAGAGCGTTCTCCTAGCTCTGTCTCACATTTTCTTTCTCTCTTCCTCTTTTCAACAATGTTACATCTTCTCATTACACCAATTGTTGGCCCTACAGCTGCCATTACGAAAATAGTGGCATTGTCCCACAGCTCATTATTGACGTTGGTAACACTGTTTGTCTCTTGTCACTTCCCTTTTGGAGGCAAAATATATCATTTCCTCGCCGGCGTTTAGTATGGTGACACATGAAGATGAAATCAATGGTTTTATTTTATAAAATGCTGCGACAATTACAATTGTTGCTATGACACGATTGATTAGGCCGTTGGTTCAATTCCTACTTGAATATTCCACAATTTACGACTTGTAGTTTACGATTTTACATCTTTATGGAATCTAACCTCACTTCGGAGGTAAGTACACACGTGGTTGTGAATTTCATTTTTAATTATTCTCTTTGACCACAGTATTTAACTGTTGTTTTTTCATTCTAGTTTCCCTGATGATGAGGACAAACATCCTCGAAAGCTTGGACATTTTCCGCTAAGAGTATATCTTTTCCAATTTTTTGCTGCAATCCCCAATATTCACTAGTTTTATATATATATATATATATATATATATATATATATATATATAAATGACAAGATGTAATTTCACACTAGATAAAAAAGTTAGTGTAAGTTAAGGTATTTAACCTTAAACCTTAACGTTGTCAGTCGTCACTGTTATCAAAAAAAGTCAAAAAAACTATGACTGATCAATCATTTCAAAAATTTTTTATTCCTTGATACTACAGACAACGTTCTCAGCAATTGATATCAGTGTTTTGTAATTATATGAAACTGAAATAATGTTATCAATTTTGATATCCTTCAAGAATTTATTCAATTTACTAGTAAGTTTTACTTATATAAAACATAAACCTTGTTTTTTAGTTTAACAAAATTGTATTTTAGCCTTGAAAAAGATAATAATAAAATTATCGAAAGCTTGGTATAGTGAAAATCGAATTTTCTTAACCACCCATACATTTTGGCTGTACCCCATAATATTTAAAAGTTAGTTTTATATATATATATATATATATAAATATATAAAATTTTTTAAATTAAATATAATTTGAATCAAATACAAAAAGTCTAAAAGAAAACGACCTACTTTCGGTTATCAGAGGCAGTAAAACTTATTTAAACAATTATGAAAAATCCACAAATTAACCCAAGGTTGGCACGCATAAATGTCGAGCACCAAAACACCGTTGTTTTGAATATCATAAAAATACAGACGAATTATGCAATTAGTATAGAGAAATTTAGAACAGCAATTAAAGATAACCTTCAACAACGAAAACAAAAAGACACATAGAGGCAAGGACGAGTAAGTAACGCATCGAAAAACAGCAACGTTTGCTGAAATGGCAAAACCAACTCGTCCCAAAAAACTCGAAATAAATAGACGGAAAAACGACGATGAGGTCAGTAGGACAGCGACAGTGCAGTCCGCTACTTCTGGCGTTTGTCGACCTACGATGGCCCCCGCGTTTTGACAGTGAGTTTTAGTGATTTTCGCGAAGTGCTGGAATCGGAGATAGCCGATCAGAGCTCATCTCCCGTCGGCCGATCGAGAATAGAATCCAGACGCCGTTTTTTTTCCTATGTGACGTTCGACCAGGATTTTCCAAACTGTAAGTTTTTGAATCTGAGAACCTTTTTCATTTTTTGGGAAAATCATATTAGTAATTTTTTGGGTCTGACTATCCATCCTGTCATATAAGTGTTATACTGAAGCTTGGGCCGTATATCACCTTAATTAGAAAGTATTATACTTCGTAAATTTTTTTTATTGTCATACAATTTTATTCAGGGAGTTTTACGAGGGGTACACCCCCCTAAACCTAAGTTATACAGATTACTCCAATCATACTCTGAAAATGTTTCGTATCAGTTATTATAAAGTTTTATTTCCGAGATATTTATTTATGTTACTGTCGACTTATGATGCTGCATGTTCTTTTAAGACTAGTGAATCAACTGTTTACTCTGTAATTAGGTAGAACTATTCTCAATACCAGTTTCTACCCCTGGTATATGAAAGACGCCAATGACCATATATATTTATAGCATAAATTGTATTCGCTTCGAACATTAAGATTTCATTATTCAGTTAAAATTTATTGGGCGCCGAAGGTCACCCATGTCAGCAGAAAAGTACGGTTAGAAAATCATTTTCTTGCAGTAAGTAATTTCAATGTTATGAAAGTCAATGAAGTAACCATTAACTAGGTCACGGTTTTATGTTTTAGTAAGGAGACGCTAGATATTTTTTTCTTAAGAAAATCCCGGCCACTTTTCACATACGAAATGATCTTCGTTGTCCTTACCGGACGCTAACTGGAAGAGAGGGTGAATATATTAAGGAACCCTAGCTATTTTTCAACGCGCCGAACAAATAAAATTATTATTGTATTATGCTTTCATCGTATACCGTAGGCATCGAAAGTGTACTCTAGATTTAATTCATTTTTTTTGTTGTTAACTTTATTTTGCTACTTATTTGTTCGTAATATAGGCCTATTTATATGTTATCTACCTAGTCTGTTTCCTTTACCCCCAACAAATCCCCCCCCCCAGACACAGGTGGACTGAACTCGGGGGACGTACAGGCACTGGACGACACGATGAACCTTCGAGCTCAGGCTTGGCACATCGTTTAAGCCCAAGGGGGCCCACTTTATCGCATATTGTTCCAAATATGGTACAAGTAAACAAAGCCAGTATTTTTCTCGTTTTTATATAGAAAAAAGTTTTGTACGACTCTAGTCATCACAGTGAACACTTACCCTTATAAAAATAATTTTTTCCATTAGGCCAAAAGAACAAACATATTCTATATTTAATTTTCCCCAAACAAGCTAGCACCTGTCACCGTCCAGATATTCACTAAATAATTCATCAAATTTGTACGATAGTGGAAGGGATTTAGCGGCTGCCTGTGAACAAGCGAGTGTGCTAGATATGGGACAAATTGAGTTAACAGCACAAACCCTTCGGAAACTTGAAACAAATAATAATTTTGAACGTGTGCCAATTATAGCACAGTTTGCTGTAAGGGGTTAACATTTTTGACAATTACGGGAAGGTCGAAGACAAATTTTGTATGAATCATGCAATGTTTTAATGATATCCATGAACATCTACGAGATTATAGGATGTCTATCAATACATATATCCCTTTTTTATTTTTTTTGGCAGCTTTCTGCAATTCATTTGTATGACATCCCATTTTTTTCGCGACAAAAAATTCATATTCAGTAGCGCCGGAAGAAATTTGTATTATTATTTTTACAAAACTTCCTCGCTTTTCTGTTATCCTGATACAAAATCCGATTTTTGTTAAATAACGAAAACTTAGTATTTTCAACAAATAATTTACGGCATTTAAAAATACCGAAAAATCACCCATATTCTAGACACTTTTTATTATTCTATTCTAGACACTTAACCACGCTTCTCCCCTAACAACAATCCTCTGGCTGCTAACCGATTCATGCATCCTTTCTCTCCAGTTAATTCTAGCGAAAAACCTGCCCCGGTGCTTTCAATTTTAAACACCTTTTAAAAAAATCAATTCTAGACACCCTTCTTCTTCTCGTTTTAAACACTTTTTATCAGTTTACTGTCTTTAAGCCTACTCTCCAAAAACACCAAACTCCCCTACGAGCACCGCATAAACGATACCCTAATAAACTGTAATAATCTCGGGACACCACTCTCACAAGATGTAATAATCTCTCGCTTGAACGCCACTCTAATAAACGCTGCGTTTCCCCAGTGTATTTGTAACTCTCTCTAGGCAGCGCTATCACCAGTGTCGCCAGACACAAGGGAGAACGAGTAATTCTTCTCCCAGAAGAAAGATGAGAGAGGTGTTGCGGGCTCGAGCGGCAAGGGTTTTGTGGATTTCGCCCGGGCTTAAATTATCCGCCAGGATCGGGTTGGTTCGATGAATCGTCGTGCCTGGGACGTCAGCAGAGGTACCTGAAGGAATAAATCTGGGCGCGGGAGGGAATAAAACGGATTCACTAAAAACGATATACCTCTATATTACCAGCAATAACAAAAATTATATAACCCTTAACTAACAGTAAAATAATCAATTTCACTCTCTTCTTCTTCTTCTCTTCTATTTTGACCTCTACATGGACAGTATTTGGCCAGCACTGGTTTTCGCTTTGGCTTATTTTAAACCAAAGCTTGTAGTTTTCGTGTTTACTTTCGTATTCTTCTTGTGACCTAGACATGTTAAAAGATAATTACAACAAACAAAGGTTAAAACTCTTCTCGCTCGGGGGCAACGGCCGAGCATTACACACAATCGGAAAGTTGCCTTGGACAGGA
Organism: Galeruca laticollis; assembly: GCA_963921935.1. Taxonomy (NCBI): domain Eukaryota; kingdom Metazoa; phylum Arthropoda; class Insecta; order Coleoptera; family Chrysomelidae; genus Galeruca; species Galeruca laticollis. The sequence goes on from OY998182.1 coordinate 40,990,442, forward strand.
GTGTAGGAGCTACGTGTTAATAGGAAGGAGTGTATAGTTATTTATTTTCATTATATATCGATTACACGTTCTTTTTTCCCCTTAAATCTCTATTTTATAAATGTTAATAAATTTCATGAGCAGTTTTATAATATTGTAGTTTTTTTTGTTTAAAATGTTAGGTAGTGTTATTGGCGTAGGTATTTGTAGTTCTATTAGCTTATTGTATAAATCGAAATTGGGTGTTCGATTTATTGGGCATCCCAAAAAAATGTGGTTGAGATCTTCTGTTTGTCCACAGATACAATACGGATCAGTAGCACATCCTATTTTGAATAAATGTTTCTTATTTCGGCAGTGTCCCGTTCTCAGTCTACTTATTATTGTTAGATGTCTTTTATCTATGAATGGAATTTTTTTGAATAGAGGTGTCTTAGGGAACTCGTTTTGTATTGAATTGTACCATTTTCCTTTGTTCGCAAATGAGTTTTTCCAGTAGTCGTTGAATTCTATGTTAATTTGTTCTTTAAAATGTATGAAGATGTCTTCTTTATCTATATTGAAATTTTCGGCCGGTATATTGAGGTTTCTTCCAATTTGTGCAAGTTGATCAGCTATTTCGTTCCCCATAATTCCAGCTTGTCCCGGAATCCATGCTAATATAATATTATAATTTTCCCTTACCGAGTCCACTATTAATTTTTTTCCCATTAACGTAATTTGTTTGAATTTACCTGTTATTTGATTGTTAAGGCTTTTGATGGCGCTTTGAGAGTCGGAAAATATCATGAATTTATTAATTTTCTTGTTTTTTGCTATTTCGATAGCCTTAATTATTGCGATGATTTCCGCTGTACATATTTGTGTGTAGTTATGTAATCTCAAAGAGAATTTGTATTTTAAGGACGGAATGTATACGCTGCCCACCCTGTTGTCTTCCGGGTTCAGGGATCCATCTGTGAAAATTCATGTGTATTCACTGTACTTCGGTGCAAATTCGTTTATGAACTTTTGTTGTGAATATGTTTCGCCTTTTTTCGTTTCAAAAAAAACCGTGTTAATTCTCTCTGTTTGATATTTTATTATTTTCTTGAAGCACGGATCCATTTCGCTTACATATATGTTTTGATATTTTTCTTTCATTCGGTTTTTCGCTTCAATTAGGTATGGCCATTCTTTATTTTTCCAGTATCCTGACTTTTCTCTACACTTTTATCATAGTTTATCGATTAATTCTTTTAGTGGGTTATGCTTTTCTGAGTAGATTTTCAAGTAGAATTTAGTGTTTAATAATTTTCTTCGGTATTCTAACGCCATTTCTCCACATTCTGCTAGAAGAGTATTAGTAGGAGTAGATTTCATGGTGCCCGTTATGATTCTCAATCCCTTATATTGACTTTGATCTAATTTAGTCAACGTTTTTTTATTGCATGGCTTAAGGAAGATAGATAGTCTAGATGTGATCTAATTAGTTCTTTATATAGTAGTAATAGGGTAACTGGATCTGCTCCCCAGTACGTTCCACAAACTGCTCTCATGATATTTAATCCCTTATTTACTTTGTTTTCAATGTGCTGAATGTATGATCCCCAATTTAGATGCTTATTCATTAATACTCCTAAATATTTTATGTTGTCCTTGAAATCAATTTCCTTACCATTAATTTTAATATTTTCACATGTTGCCATACCTCTTCTATTAGTTCTAAAGATGATTGCCGCACATTTATCAGTGGATATTTGGAAGTTGTGTTTTATAGTCCATCGATGGAATTTGGTTAGATACTTATTCATTTCTTCAGCCATATTTTGTAGATCTTTTCCTACCAGTATGATTAGCATATCGTCGGCGTATTGTATTATCCTGAAGTTTTTGTTTATATCGTGTACGGATTTTGTGTAGATATTGAAAAGTATTGGGTTCAGAGGTGAGCCTTGGGTTAAGCCTTGACTGCTATTTTTTGGTCCTATTAGATTCCCCTCTGTATCTTTCACGTATAAGTTTCGGTTACAAAATAAGTTAAACATAAAGTAAGTAAGGATCGAGACAGTCAATTTCATAAACATAAAGTTATTTATTTTGGTTGGAATTTTGTTTTCTAGCATTATGTTGTATAGTATGTGTAGGTTAACACTATCGTAGGCTCCCTTTAAATCGATGAATACTGCTAGTAGGAATTTTTTTCCGTGAACGCTTCTAAAACAGAGTGAGTTAATAATGCTATGGATTCATTGCATCCCTTGTGTTTCCGAAATCATAATTGGAATTTTGGGAGAATTTTTTGATTTTCGATTGTCCATTCAATTCTGGTTTTAATGATACCTTCTAATACTTTACACGCGCACGATGTTAACGCAATCGGTCTATAACTGTTATGATTTTATGGATTTTTCCCAGGTTTCAGGAATGGTAGTATTATAGTTTCTTTCCATTCTCTTGGAATTTTATTTGTTTCCACACTGTTGTTATATATCCCTATTAGTTTGTTTTATCATCGAGTAAAAGATCCGATCTTTTCCAGTTGCTTTGTCTTTTTTCCCCGTAATTATGTTGTAAAATTCGTTATATGTTATGGGTTCGAATATGTGATTACAAGCTGCCAGACTGAATTCCGGGGTGATGTTACAAATATTTAAAGTTTCTAGAATTGTTCCTGCTATTTTATGGGAATAATTTTTGAAGCCTTTTATTGTTTTCCAAATTTTATTGGTTGGTGTCTCCCTATTGATAGTACTGCTAAATTCTCTGAAATATTATTTCTTTTTGTTTTTTAATTTAAGTTTTACATATGCTTTTATTCTTTTGAAATCTATATAATTTTCCAAGCTAGGTGAATTTACGAATTTGTTGATGCTTTTTCTACGTCTTTGGATTAGCTCGAAGCATTCCTCGTCCCACCAAGCTGCATATTTTTGTTGATTCGTTCTTATCTTAATCATAGGTATACTTTCGTTTGCTGCTACATTTAAAGAGTCATAAAAATCATTGTAATCTAAATTTTCCTCTTTGTCTATCAATTTATTCGTTATTATTTTGTTAAATGAGTTCCAGTCGACCTTTTTAAAGTTTCTTTTGTATATTTCATCATTCATAAGATTCGTTCTATCAGAGTATTGGCAGATGGCGGGGAAGTGATCGCTATTACCTGGGTCTTCAAATACATTCCAATGACATTTTTTTGCAATGCTGTTAGATACTATAGTTAGATCTAGTTCCGATGGATTGCGGTTGTGATCTCCCATACGTGTGTACTTGCCATCATTTAATACTATTAGATTTTCGCGTTCTATTAATTTCTTAATTGTTTTACGATTTGCATCATTACTATTGCATCCCCACATTCGATCATGGGCATTAAAATCTCTCATGATTATGTGCTGTTTGGTTGTGTTAGATAGAATTTCATTGCACTCTTCTAAGTTTAATTTTTGTCCTGCTGGATTATATATGTTAGTGATATTGATTTTTACTGATGGTACTGCAATTGTTATTACCTGTAGAGTTTCCGAAATGTTGCTATTTACTGGTATAAGATGGTGTTCTAAACCACTTTTGATAAGGGTGCATATTCCCCCGTATCCAGCGGTTCTGTCTTGTCTGTATATGTTGTAATTTCTAATGTTTAAATGATATTCATCATTCATCCATGTTTCATTCAGTAAAATTATGTGTGGTTTTAGTTTGTATAATAGAAATTTTAATTGATCGTAGTTTGCTCTGATGCTTTTAATGTTCCATTGTAATATTTTTAAATTTTTGTTTAAATCTTTGTCAAGGCTTTTATCTTTTCTTTCATTTGATTTTCGTGTTTCTGTTGTAATTCATTGTTAAAAATTCTGTCTCCTGGTTTATTAATTAGCCTTGCCATGAATTGAAGCGTCTATTCCCTATCATATTTGTTGAGTTTATTAGCCGTATTCATAATTTCGTGTAGCATATCTGGGTTTTCTCTTAATGTTTTGTTTTCTTCATCTTCACTATCTACCTCCGAGGGTGGTATATAATATGTTGATGCTGGGGACTGACGTTGGTTGTGTGTAGATGTTGATGCTGGGGACTGACGTTGGTTGTGTGTAGATGTTGATGCTGGGGATTGTTGTTGATTATTTTCTATACGGTAATATGGTGTTTGTCCATTGGGGGTTATCAAGGCAGGATACAATACAGACTAGGTAATAGAAAATATTAAACTTTTCCTGTTATAAATGTTTATAAATAATGTATTCGCTTGTACATACTTATTATCCAATATGTATTTATGCAAATTTGTGACTTTTTTTTATTATTTAAACAAAAATAAATTAGTACGTACCATCTGATATATCGCATTCCACTATAACCTTTCTCCATGCTGCTTCCTTCATTTCATTATTTTTGTAATCTTCTTCATCCACTTTCCATAAACATGGATTTTTCCTTACGCTTTCAATTAAACGTTCCATTTTATTAAAGAGGCTATAATTAGGTTAAAAAAATTCCACCGTGTCTACTGCCCGAAATGCGTCAAACTGAGTTGCATTTTCTTAGCGCGGGGGTTTAGACGTAAGATGGGAGGTGGGATATACTCTAAAATATCGCTTGAAAAGCATATCTCTGCAGATACTTAATATATCGCCTGGATATAGATATACATATATTACAGCATTAATGCGCGGTGTAACATGTTATTTTGTTTAAACCGATTTTTATGTAATATGTAAGATACAATATATATTATACTATCGCTCGTAGTCCGCAGCCCGCTTAAATCGTCTGGCTTATTTTTTTTTATTATTCTTTAAACATAAAACTACAACATATAAAAATTGCATATTGCCTCTAACACATTTTTGGATAAAAATAAATAATATTTTTAAAACTTTAGGGGTTCATTTAGGCCCGCTACTCACCAGCCAGGTCTGCAGCTCCGAGTTGGGGTATGGAACAAGTTTTCAGTTTGCCTCAAAAACCTACCCAAGAGATCAGTTGTGGCAGAGTCAGTCAGTGAATAATTTGATGTGTAAATAAGTTGAATTGTTAAAAACTACGAGTAGTATTGTATTATGTCAAGTATTGAATAAAGTTGTGAAAGTTACAACAATATTTTAATAACGAATGAATTTCTGAACGATACTGTATAGGGGTTATTCGTATTTTATTGATAATATATTTTATCTTTTATCTCATAACAAATATTAAAATTACGTCTACTAATCAATCAGAATTAAACACCGAAAAATATTCTTTTTAATCGAATAATATCAATCAAAATGATAAGTCTGATTATCTGTCCGAACATTCGGAATAAACGTTTTTCTTTATTCGTTGCTACAAGTGTATATGAAATAGATTTATTACAAAGATGACTTTAGACCACATTCGATTCAATACTGTTAAAGTTTACGTTCAAATCGCTTGCGTTGGAGGAATCGTATGTATAAATTTACGTTTTTCTTTTTTTAATAATTTTCCTGTTGAAAACTATTTCGATAGAGTAATAGTCCAGGAGAATTACATCCCAAACCTTTGAAATATGGCTGTGTCGTGACGTCGATTAGAAATTGGTTGGAATTGCTTGGAAATCATCTAAGAAAAGAAAATATGAAGGTCCGCCAGCTGAAAAAGTTGTGCAATTTGCAGGAAATATCATAAACTGCAAAAAAACGCAAAAATCGCTAATTTTTTCCGATATTTCTTAATATAACTCTTTAAATATGCAAGATAGAGAAAAAAAGTATACTTACGAATTTGTTCTTTATGAAATTCTCTACAAGATAGAATCGGTTTAAAATCGATATATTCAACGAGGTTATTTTAAAGCATTTGTTTCGCAGATAAGAAATCATCCAATCACGCTATAAATTGGAATTTAAGAACCTTATTATAGTATAAAACAATATGCCAAAGGCCGATTAAATTGGCCTGATAGTTTTTACTTGAATTGATTGTTAATTAATTTCCGTGAAAAAATTAACGTCATTTTTGCGTTCATGCCAGGCTTACATTTTTGAGTTGTAATAGGCGCCGATTTTTTTACAACTACTTAGACCTCTAAACTATAATACACAATAGTTATAATGAACAATTTTTACGCGATTTTGAAAAGTTGAAAAATTTCGTCTTATAAATAATTAATTTTTGAAGCGAATTTGGATACCGAAGAAAAATACTCAAAGTACCTAAAAAAAGTTCTCGGAAAGACGCTCCTTTTAAACATAATGCGTTTAATTTGGCCGAATAGGTACTGAGATAATAAACGTCAAAGAGAGAGTTTGCGGTATAACTATTAATGTTGCAACAATAAAAAAAATGCCAGAAGATAGATTTTTCCGAGAAGTTTTTGTATGTGCTTTGAGATATAACATCGCCCTTGTGCATGAAGTAGGAATTATCAAAGAAAGTTGTAGCGGTAGCGTTCGGCGCGTCGAATCTGAGGGGAGTGGGGATAGAGTGCGAAACTTGGAAATCGACGCTTCCAATCGAGCGCGGCGCAAAAAGTTGCTGTATCTTGACTTCTATTGGGCCGATTTTGATGATTTTTTTTAAATCGAAGTAGAAAAATGAAAGAAACTCATTTTTCAGAATGGCGTCTACCAATTATGACAATTTAAGCATCTTCAGTAACTACTTATAATTTGGCATTTTTTTATGTTGATAATAATCATTGATTATAATTATGTCCATGCTAGGATTGTGTTGTTCATTGCAAATTCGTATAGTTAAAATAATTAGTAATCAAAATTACAGGTAGTACAATTAATTGTTATGTATATTAATGGTATATTTTATTCCATTATAAGATCTACATACAATAAATAATGATATTTCGCTTTTTTGTTACAACATTATTGTATTCTACTTTTTTACATAAATATATTATTTTATTTTATTTTAACTATACGAATTTGCAATGAACAACACAATCCTAGCATGTACATAATTATAATCAATGATTATTATCAACATAAAAAAATGCCAAATTATAAGTAGTTACTGAAGATGCTTAAGTTGTCATAATTGGTAGACGCCATTCTGAAAAATGAGTTTCATTCATTTTGCTACATCGATTTAAAAAAAATCATCAAAATCGGCCCAATAGAAGCCGAGATACAGCAACTTTTTGCGTCGCGCTCGATTTGAAGCGTTGATCTCAAGTTTCGCACTCTATCCCCACTCCCCTTAGATTTGACGCGCCGAACGCTACTGCTACTTCTTTCTTTGATTTTTCCTACTTCATGCACAAGGGATATGTTATATCTCAAAGCACATACAAAAACTTCTCGGAAGCCCTACTAGAACTTAGAAGACAAATCCTAAGTCTCTCATATACCTCAAAAATAACAGCTAATCCTCTTATTTTAACCCACCATCACACATTTAATAAAAACGTAAATCCAGTCTCACCTAATATTCAAACAGAGCCATTTTACGTAAGAATCCAGCACTATAAAAACAGTTTCAATATATCCAACATCTCTTCTTTAAAAATCGAAACTTATAACTTCACTCCACCCTGGAAAATTAAGCCACCACATATAAACGCTCATCTTTCATGTTTTTCCAAACAAAGCATTAGCACCTTTATCCAACATTTTAACGAAACAATGCAAACATATCCCAATTATACCGAAATATACACTGACGCATCCAAACAAAATGACGGACTATGCGCAGCCATTGAAAGCAGTAAAGTATGTAACAACATCGAACTACGAAAAGACAGTTATACTTACAGACTCTTTAAACTCCTTGAAAATATTGAGAAGCACCTATTCGAAAAATTTCCTCGTACTGATGACCAAACAAGAAATTCATCATCTTCAATCGATATGAAAAAACATACATTTCCTGTGGGTTCCTGCACACATAGGCATAAAAGGTAATGAGATGGCCGATCAACTCGCCAAAAAGGCAGCACTACTTAATACCATACCAATCATTAAGCCCTTATACACCGATCTAAAAACATTTATTCGCAATAAAGCAAAACAAAAATGGAATGACACATGGAGGAGCTCACACGCAAAACTTAGAAAAATCAAACCCTACATAACACCCTGGCTAACTTTTACCAAAAACCGAAGACATCAAACCATCATCACAAGGTTACGTCTAGGTCATACTCGAGCTACTCATGAGTACTTACTTTCCCGAACACCAAGACCGGAATGTGTTATTTGTGAGCAGCCGTTAACAGTGAAACATTTTTTGGTTGAGTGTCCGCTATATCATACCAACAGACTGGCATGCAACATAAGTGAATCTCTGGAAAATACTTTAAACAACAGCAGTAATGTGAAAAACCTTATTAAATATCTGCAAATAGCAAACTTTTACCATAAAATTTAAAATGTACTTTAAACAAAACATGTGACATGTCAATATCTATTCATAATGTTAAACAAACATAATATATAGCTACAGACCGCTAATAGCCATTGAGGCTGATGCGGATTCGTAAATAATAAAAAAAAACTTCTCGGAAAAATCTATCTGCTGGCATTTTTTTTTATTGTTGCAACATTAATAGTTATACCGCAAACACTCTGGATCTTTGACGTTTATTATCTCAGCAGCTATTCGGCCAAATTAAACGCATTTTTTTTAAAGGAGGGTCTTTCCGAGAACTTTTTTAGGTACATTGAGTATTTTTCTTCGGTATCCAAATTCGCTTCAAAAATTAATTATTTATAAGACGAAATTTTTCAACTTTTCAAAATCGCGTAAAAAAATGATGAAAACTTAAAAATTGTTCATTATAACTATTGTGTATTATAGTTTAGAGGTCTAAGTAGTTTAAAAAAATCGGCACCTATTACAACTCAAAAATGTAAGCCTGGCATGAACGCAAAAATGACGTTAATTTTTTCGCGGAAATTAATTAACAATTAATTCATGTAAAACTATCAGGCCAATTTAATCGGCCTTTGGCATATTGTTTTATACTATAATAAGGTTCTTAAATCGCAATTTATAGCGTGATTGGATGATTTCTTATCTGCGAAACAAATGCTTTAAAATAACCTCGTTTTTTAGCTACTTTTTTTGCATTTATCGCCATTTTTCAACGAAAAAATTGAATATATCGATTTTAAACCAATTCTATCTTGTAGAGAATTTCAGAAAGAACAAATTCGTAAGTATACGTTTTTTCTCTATCTTGCATATTTAAAGAGTTATATTAAGAAATATCGGAAAAAATGAGCGATTTTTGCGTTTTTTTGCAGTTTATGTTTTTAACTGCAAATAGTACAACTTTTTCAGCTGGCGGACCTTCATATTTTCTTTTCTTAGATGATTTCCGAGCAATTCCAACCAATATATAATCTACGTCACGACACAGCCATGTTAAACTGTAGTGCTCCTGGTCTATAAACGGAAGAAGTCGAAGTGAAAAAATATAATCAATTATTATAGAAATAACGTCTTAAAACTTATACCTATGGGAATAGGGCTGCTATACGTCCGGTAAATTAGAAAACCGAATCAATTAACTGGTTTTTGAGTTTCAATTATTTTGCAGATACAGAGTCTCTTATGGATCGGTTTATCGTTATCTTCAATTACTTTTTACAACGAAGATGCAAAAAATTGTACGTCCGATACCGACTATATTTGCATAGTCTATAATATATTTATCAGTAAGTGAGAAGATTGAAAAAAATGAATTTAATGAGTTAATTTATTATATTATATTCGTTTCAGATTCAAAAGGTAATATTTACACCGACGATTTTTTCGTAAAACCCTACATATTCCAGATATTTTCGTGGATATATTTGGTACTAAGTATATTTTGGTTTGTACTATCTCTTCGTACTTTATTTGGTATAAAAACCCAATGTTACTAATTCAATTTTATATTTTTAATTATACTCGTATATTTCAGTTCTTAACAGTGGTCGTCGTGGAAGGATATCTTGTTCGATCAAATTTTGGACTTTTATAACTTTATTAGTAAGCATTACGGATGCTTTATTATTAGCAGGAATTACTGTCGATTACCAAAACGCACAAGACATATTCAGTTACTCATCTACCACGTATCCCGTAACTACTACAACAACAGCAACGACTTCTATTTTTACCACAACAACAACAACACCTACGACTGTTTCGACATCTACCTCTCTTACGACCGCATCCTCAACAACTAGTTCTACCACATCAACAACTACAGCTACACCAACTACAACGTCCACAACCACACCAACTATAGTTTCGACCACATCCCCAACAACGCTCACAACTACAAGTCAGATACCAACAAGTAGCACTACTTCTAGTTCTATTACAACGACACCTACAGAAGTTTCGACGTCTACCACACCAACTACATCTTCTAAAACCTCAATAACATCAACTGCAGTTTCTACTACACCTTCAGCAAAGCCCACAACTACAAGTCAGATATCAACAAGTAGCACAACTACTACTACCCCTACACCAACTACAACTGCGTCAACTACTTCTAGTTCTATTACAACGACACCTACAACTGTTTCGACGTCTACGACACCAATTACATCTTCTAAAACCTCAATATCACCAACTACAGTTTCTACTACACCTACAGCAAAGCCCACAGTTACAAGTCAGATATCAACAAGTGGCGCAACTACTACTACCCCTATTCCAACTACAACTGCGTCAACTACTTCTAGTTCTATTACAACGACACCTACAACTGTTTCGACGTCTACCACACCAACTACATCTTCTAAAACCTCAATAACACCAACTACAGTTTTTACAACAACTACAGCAAAGCCCACAACTACAAGTCAGATATCGACAACTACTAGTTGTACTACATCTGTTTCAACGTCTACAACTCCTACAACCACATCCTCGACTGAAATAACCACAACTTCTAGTTCTACTACAAGTACAGCTACACCAACAGCATCCACTGCCACTTCAATTACATCTTCAACAACACCCACACCTACAAGGCTGGCACCTACAACTAGCACAACTACTTCTAGTTCTATTACAACTACACCTACAACTGTTTCGACGTCTGCAGCACCAACTTCAATTTCGACTACATTTCCAACAACGCCAACAGCTTCTTCTAATCCTACAACACCAACAACGGCATCTACTACACCAACACCCATAACCACTACTTCTAGTTCTACTACAACAACAATTTCAACTACTTCTGCTACGACGCCTACAACTACTAGTCAGTCATCAACGGCAACGTCTACGAGTACTACTTTTGCACCTACTTCCACTTCCACGACAGAAATTACAACTACTAGTCAGGAACCTACAATTGGTACTATATTCATTTCCACCACACCTATAAGTCCAACTATACTAATAAAAATGATTTCTACTTTACATAAAATGGATTCTTCCTTAAGGCTGGCAAGTGTTAATGTACCAATCTTATTAAATGAAGAAACCGAAATTCAGGTAATTAAATTAATTTCTCCAAATGTTAACCCGACAATTTTGACATACCCTGTATAACTTACACATTTTGTCGTGTTTCAACTTGAACTGAAAGTTCGAGTACATAATTTTGGGGAATTTCAACACATGGTGTGTTGTCTAATTGCGTAATAGCAGAAATAGTAATAAACAAAACATGATTAATGATGTACCTAGGTACTATAATTCAACTTTATGTAGGTGTATATATTATTATAGTCCAAAAAAGTTGTTATTTTTACGTTAAAATAATTATACTAATGTTTGATGTATTTCAGCCTACTCTTGAAATTATAAATTCTTCGATGTTAATTATGATGTCTTTGATAGCCAGAGGATACGTTTTATGGATATTCAATTGCGTATTCGTCGTGGTGATGATAATTATTGTAAATAATTTACATAGGGTGGTAAGTGTAATTAATGTTTACCAGGGGTATCCAAAAGTAAATATTGGTTGTTATCATTTTTAGAAGGAGATTCTTTATGAAAAATTTTTTGTTGGTTGTTTTTATAAATAACCAGTTGAAGTTGAACTTCACCTTACGTAACGAAGCTATTAGTTTTCACTCAACATTTTTTCTAATACTTCACTTGAAAAAATTTCAGAAAATATTTTTATTTCCTTTGATAAAAATTTTATAAAATTGAACAACAAAATGGATTCTTCGTATTAAAATACCGGGTGTCTCATTATATTCTGACTGTTTTTAAGAGCTTATATCTTCTAAATGGTTCTAGATAATAAATCATTTCAAGAGGAATATTTTCAATTACCTGCCATATGTTATTTTTTAATTCCTCAATAGTAGCAGCCATCGGGTTGTAGATTCTATCTTTCACATATCCCCATACAAAAAAATCTGGAACAGTCAGGTCTGGAGAATTTGGAGCCCATTCTATTGGACCACTCCTACCAATCCAATTATTTCCAAATTATTGGTTAACAGATTCTCTTGCTATGTTGGAATAATGGAGTGGAGCCCCGTCTTGTTGAAAGTAAACATTTTGGTTTAAAATACCATCTTGTTCTAACTGGGGATAGAAAAAGTATTCCAACATATCGATATAATTATTACCACGAACTGTATTTTATGCAAAAAAGAAAGGCCCATATAAATTTTCACGAGACACTGCACACCAAACATTAACTTTAGGAGAATCTCTTTCATGTTGATGAAATTCTCTTGGATTTTCTAATCACCAAATTCTACAGTTTATTAACTCGTCCATTTATATGAAACGCAGTCTTATCAGACATTCTAAAATTTGGATATGTTCTGTACAAATCTGTTAAAGTTTCACACATAAACACTCTTTTAGCATGGTCCCGATCGTTAATTTTTTGTAGAACTTGAATTTTGTATGGTTTAAATTTGAGAACTTTTAGAATTCTAAAAACTTTAGTCTTGTCCATTTCCAAATTTGATGCTATTTTTCTAATTGAAATTTTAAGATTTCTCTGTACAAGCTCATAAACAGATAACATTTCTTCTAAATTTCCATTTACAGTTGTCCTTTTTCTAGATATAGAAGCAGTATTCCTAAATTTGGTTAACCATGTTTTAATGGTATTTGTAGCAGGAGGATTTTTATTGAACTGTCTTCTAGTCTGAACATAGGATTGAGTTTGGGCATATAAAAATATTGTTTGAGATTTTTCTTGTGCTGTATACTGTATTTTGAGAAACTAAACACTTCAATTTTATTGAGTATAAAACACAATGTGACGTTCTGTCAATGACCGCAATATCTTTGTGATGTGACATATTAACGCCTCCTTGATTATTATTTATTAATAAGATATCTGAATCATTACAGTATCCCAGTTAAATAGTCCGGGAAAGTAAGGTCGAAAAATCTGTTAACTATCAAAACTTTCCCATAACTGATTTTTCATTTTTAAATGAAAATATATTGACCCAGTATCACTCTCCTAGATTGTCTAATAATTTCCACTGGAGCTTGCGACGCAGCTTGCAAGCACAGCTCAGACCACCTAAAATTCAAGTGATATATGCTCGTGTCATTCCTGGATGTGTTCTTACAAAAAAATCGTAGAGATGAAAATTGATGCAAATCTTATGCTCTTGAAGGTGACGTAAATAGTTTTTTAAAAAAAAAATTTCCGATCTTAAATTTTCCAAAAATTGAAAAAATTTACGAAAATTATATTTTTGATTGGTAATTATAAATAAAATATTAATATCGAGGTCAAAACATAGATAAACATAGAGGGCAAACTTCTAAAAATTTACATTTTTTCAAATTTGGAAAATTCAAAATGGCGGCTGCGCAAATTGGAAACAATTTTTTTTTTCAATCGCGTCTAAATTTATGAACATTAACGATATTGAGAAACGGTTTGTTGCAATCGACAGCGTGAAAGTTATATTTTTATAAATAACAAACAAAATTTTTAAAAATTTTTTGACATAATTTTTTACTACATTTACCGAAAATAAAAATTTTTACATCTAGTTTTTTCTCATTTAGGCGTTGAAAAATTTCTTAAAAACATCTTTTTACGTTATAAATATGTTTGTTTTTGAAAGACGAGTATCTTGAAAAAAAATTTTTCAGATGCGACTTTTACAAGCTGAGATAAACAAATTCAAAATCTGCTAGATACTGTCATAATATTAATTGAAATTTTCAAATTTTGATCACTTCGCTAGGTTGTTGAATCCCAACTCAACCTAAACACAATTTTTCATTTTTCTACCGTTAATTGGTCCATTCAAAAGAGTACAGTAATCCTAGCTCGCTCGGCCAAACGGTGCGGCGGCAGCTGCTTGGCGTTCTGGTGGGGGGTCAGCGCTCATTCTCTTCGAACGCCCAAAAGACCCTTACTAACATGACTGATGACGTACTTGTACCCGACGAATTATTGAACATTATTTCGTGTTCTTGTACCACAGGGTGCTCTACACCAGGTGTGGTTGTAAAAAAGTTGGCATACATTGTACGATATTATGTAAAAATTGCGAAGGCAAAAACTGTTGTAACATCGAAATTGTCGTACGGTATTTGCCAATGACGAGGATGAATCTCTGAGTGATGAGCTAAATTTTGATATGACTCAATTAGTTGAACTTGCAATTGATAGTAGCAATAATATCGATGAGGATTTGTTTGCTAATGATAATGACGAGGAAAATTGTACAGAGCCATTTCCTCAGAGACCAAAAAGGGCGTGAATTTGTAGAAAATAGATGTAATTTTGTAAATAAATATTATTCTTAGTATCTACGTTTCGAATTATGTATAATATATATAATAAATGGATTTATAGATATAAATTATAAATATCATTGTACCTTATTTCTAGCAATACAGTGGCGTAACTAGGATGAAGCTCTGGGGGGGGGGATGAACTACCATGGGGTCTGGGTATAGCGAAGTGATCAAAATTTGAAAATTTCAATCAATATTATCACAGAATCTAACAGACGTTGAATTTGTTTATCTCAACTTGTAAAAGTCTCATCTAAAAAATGTTTTATTAAATACTCGTCTTTCAAAGACACGCATATTTATAACGTGAAAACATATTTTAAACAAATTTTTCAACGCCAAAATGAGAAAAAACTAGATGGAAAAATTTTTATTTTCGGTAAATGTTCTAAAAAATTATGTAAAAATTTTTTTAAAACTTTTGTTTGTTATTTATAAAAATATAACTTTCACTCTGTCGATTGCAACAAACCGTTTCTCAATATCGTTAATGTTCATAAATTTAGACGCGATTGAAAAAAAAAATTGTTTCCAATTTACGCAGCCGCCATTTTGAATTTTCTAAATCTGAAAAAATGTAAATTTTTAGAAGTTTGCCCTCTATGTTTATGTATGTTTTGACCTCGATATGAATATTTTATTTATAATTACCAACCTAAAATATAATTTTCGTAAATTTTTGGAAAATTTAAGATCGGAAAATTTTTTTTTGAAAAATTTATTTTCGTCACCTTCAAGAGCATAAGATTTGCTTAAATTTCATCTTTACGATTTTTTTGTAAGAACACATCCAGAAATGACACGAGCATAAATCACTTGAATTTTAGGTGGTCTGAGCTGTGCTTGCAAGCTGCGTCGCAAGCTCCAGCGGAAATTATTAGACAATCTAGGAGAGTGATGCTGGATCAATATATTTTCATTTAAAAATGAAAAATCAATTATGGGAAACTTTAGACTTTCATTTCCTTACTTTCCCGGACTAAAAGTTATCTAACTTCGCTTTCTGTGCACCGGTTTTAAATTTTGAGGCTATAAAGTAAAAATATGCGTCTTTTAAGAAATTGCTAAATATACAGGATGTCCTATTAAAAATTACATCTACTGTATTCTGAAAATACGCCACTTTTCTAGCGGGTAAACCGGAAGTAGGCCATTTATATAAATGTGTCACAACAAAACTTACGGTAATTTAAAACCTAACTGTGAAAACCGCATCTTATTATCTAGAACCGTTTCGAAGATATAAGCTCTTAAAAGCAGTCAGAATAATACTGCATCCTTTTTTCCATATATTCACTGTAAACCAAAATTTTCAATTTTTTAGCTAGGATCGCTTTTTTTTTAATATTTTTTGACATGCTTCTATAAAAATTTTTATAATTCCGAATCTATGTAATTGTTACGAAATAGTACACTGGTGTAGTCCCTGAATCCGACTCTGCCTAGGCCATGTATGAAAGTTAAAATTTTGGCGAATGCGCAGGGATTTCTTCGAACTGTTTACCATTATTTTTTGTGACTATTCTTATCTAGACATTTCCAGTCTTATCTAGACTATTCCAGGGAGGCGATTGTTTTATGTGAGCCGCAATCTAGAATTATCCAGAAAAAGGGCACTTAATATATAAATACTTCCGACCAGCGGCAGTCAGTTTATAATTTGATCTCGTGAGATAAACAGTGAACAAGTTAATACATAAATTGAGTAGTGAAGTGTTTATATAAATTAGCTTACGTGAATATACTGTGTGTATAATATAAATTAGTGAATAGTTTAGTGAATGAATAAATTAAGTGAGTTGACCTACCGTGTGTATGAATTTATCCCACCTGTCGTTATAAAAACTTAAATAAATAAGAAGTGTGTCAGAAGTGGGATAATATAAATAAATAAATAGCTACGTAAAAATAGCCAAGCGACTAAGTGACAGAGCTAAAGGCAGAATTGGAATTGGTGAGTTGGAAACATCCGGTAAGAAAAGTGAATTAGTAGAAAGACTTAAAGTGGCACTAGAAAATAACGGCTTCGACCCAGAAACATTCTTATTCAAGGACGAGAGTTCCACCCTAATCTCGTCAATTTCTGATACGAAGAACGATATTTCTGCCATGGAAGAGAATATTTTAACAAATATGAAAAAACATATTTCTGCCATAAAAACGATTATTATGATATGAAGAACGATAATTCTGCTATGAAGTACGACATTTCTGCCGATATCTTATCATTGAAAAACGACATTGCTGCTGACGCCGAAAATAAAATCTCGTCTCTAAAATCGGATATTGAGGATGAACGAGAAAATAAAATCAGAATTTGAAAAGAAGATGATAACGATAGACGAGAAAATCAGGGAGTTAGAAAGAAAGATGACAGATATAAGAACTCAAGACACGTCAGCGGAAGAAAAGAAGACCGAGCAAACAAAACCTTGCAAGCTAGAAACACACCCCAAGTTAGAAGACATTCGCAGTTTTACCCCAATGTTCGATGGAAAGATGTCGTGTACCAATTATGTAAAACAGTCTGAAGCAGCCGCTAGAGTGAATAATTGGTCCGATAGGGGAAGGCAGTAAACTTAACCATCTTGCTTCGGGGAGATGCTATAGATGTACTTCAGACGATACCACTGAAAGAAACGGATGTCTTCGAGCATCTGAAGAAGAGGTTGGACATGCGATATGGCGATGAACATCTAAAACATTTGTACCAATCCCAGCTGAGGAACCGAAGGCAGAAACGTGACGAAGACCTTCCAGAGTATGAAGTGGATATTGCGCGACTAGTTCGATTCGCTTATTCATCAGCACCAGAGAACATGATGGAATATCTGGGCATCCAGGCCTTTATTGATGGCTTACGTGACCCCGATATGCAGAGGACGCTTCGTTTAGTCAGATTGTCAGCTTAATAGAAAGTATGATGGACAAGAAGTCGAGAAAGATCAGATGCTGGAATTGTAGCTTGCTAGGGCATGTACGCAGTTCGTGCAAATGTCTCAGGACTCCTGCAAACCAAGAACCCCAGTCACAGAAAAAATAGAACGGATCGGCTACGAGGGGGCAGCACCGACCCATTATCGAATTTAAATGTGACATAATTACTTTCGAATTTGGAATTGTCTGACAGATGTCAAATATTCAATGTTGCAATATGACATATTCAAGCAGCTAGAATTAGACAAAAGAGTTGTCCCATTTTTTATTGGCCGCAACTGTACATCAGATTTTTTTGCTCATTTAGTAACTTTGTAATGCGTATTGCCCAGGTAAGCCCAAAGGAGACAGAGTTCGATTAAATTAATTGATTTATTGCTATAAAGAAATATTATTTACAAAGATAAAATTAAACTAAACTACAATATTCTATATATACTACTGTGGTGCGTAATTATATTGAAAATCACGTTCCGACGATCCGTACTCCTCCGTCGACCGATGCGTACTGACGAACTGTAGGCAGGTTGGTATAACGACTCGAAATTTCCACTGTGGTATACGGGATTCTCTCGGTCCTACGAATTGTTCAGACAGCCAAAGTTGAGAACAACCGATAGATCAATACTCTTTCGGTTATTGTCTCCAGATGTGAGTATATCGTTTATAGTTAGTCAATTCCCAACTTAACGACTCTCTCGGTGGTATAGGGATGTAGTTATTCCGGCGCGTCAGTACCACACCAGAATTATACTAACATTTAGCGCGATCGTTTACAGATGGTCAATACCCATCTCAACGTTAGCAAACCCTATAGAGATACTGTAGAGTTTTCGATGCGTCAATACCGCACCGAAATTATTCTAACAGTTTGAACAATCGTTTTCGTTTCCGTCAATACCAGAAACCAACGGCCGTTCAAGTGAATGATGTATAAAAGTCGAATCAATACTTCGACTTAGTACAACACTCCACGGTGAATTGTGTAAAGCGTATAAGGTTAAAGTCAGTACCTTCGACCTACGCTTCGCACTGGAGGCGGCTGAACTTGTAGGAGCTGGAGTCCGTGAACCAAGTTGTCCTCTTATCTGCTGGCTTGCATTTTTATATACATTTTAGCGGTGGTGGTGGAAGTCTCCTTCCTTTCCACTGTCGATTCTTCGTGCGCATCTTGGCGTGGGGACTTTGTTGTTCTGGTGGGGTACCTCGTCATCGCTGCATTAACTGGTTACTTGGATCGATATTTATAGTAATGAATTTATATCATTACAACTTAACCTCTGTTTTTACGTTCTGAAACTACATATAAAATTTCATTAAAAAATTGGGTGGCGTATGAAGTAAAAATATGTATTTTTATTTTAGGTGAGACCTGAAATTTTCCCTATTATCGATACGGTTGCCATGGATACTTCAACAGCTTTTTGTAGAACTTTATCTTTTGTAAAAATCGAATGAAAATAATAAAACCTTTTTTCAAATCTCATTGTCGTGTGTTTTATTTATAGAAATTTTCAAACTTACCTAAACAGGTTGAATTTTCAACTAAATATTTTGAATCGTTAATAAGGAATGTGTGTTATATTTAATTATTTTATTATTTATTTTTATAGCTACTTTAATTCTATCGAAGATCCTTATCAGATGATAAAATTCAGATTCGGATGTTTGAACAATTTTCCTATGCAGCATTTTATCAATTTTATCTCACCTGTAATAAAACAATAATTCGTGTTTTAGTTTGAACAAAACATTGTTGATACATAATTTAATATATAGTTTGACGACATGTTTGGTGCTAACAATAGAAAAAAATGAGCGCTAATTATTTGGTAAAGTGTTTAGCTTTACCCTCTGCGATAATAGGAAGTGTAAGTATTAAAAATCATGTTTAAGGGTTGTTTATAGTTACAGTTAATGAATGTATTTTAAGAAAACCCAACTCAATTAGTGGGAAAAATTAATCATTTCCTATTAAATTTCTATTTTTTTCTCAACATAATGCATAGATGTAGGAAGTGAAATAATTGAATAACATCAATATTAGATATAGGATAAATTAAAATCAAAAGACTATATTTTACAGTGAGACACCTTGAGACAGAAAAAATGTGTTTTTGGGTATACAATACAGAAAATTAGAGAATATTTCTCTTTTAAGGATAAAATGTGTTTTACACAATATACAGGGTGTATATATTGTTGGGATACACAGCTACCCCTTGTAGTAGAGGTAAAAATAAGTCGATTAGACCAAATATATTTATATGCCAAAATCTACCGTTTGCTTGTAAGAAAAGTTTAACCTTAAAGAATGGATCCCCTTGCTGAAGCTGTCTCTACTTAGGATTATGCTATCTTTCTGGGGATCATCAGGCCATCTAATAGGTGGTCCCTCTTATTCCTTTGTTCTTTTCTTCTTATGGTCTTTGTTGCTAGACGCGGTCTAACTGCTTTCTCGGCCGTGGTTGCCTGGCGTAGTCTTCTCTGGTGTAGTTCGTCAGCTCCCTCATCTGGACTTTGAGGTGGGTCTTCAACTCTTCGAATCTTCTTTTGGATGTCTCGTCCATGATGTCCTGGATCTTCTCCTGGTCCTCTCGATAGATTTGCTGATTCCTGATGTACCAAAGGGCGTTCACTGTTTACCTCAGTCTGATATCCTGCTGGGCTTGGAGCTTCTTACGGTGACTCTCTGCAGTGTATCCCCATGCTGTACGTGCGTACAGAATGATGGGGATGAGGATGGCCCTGATGAGTCGCAACTTGGTCTTCAGTTCCAGGTTGGATTTTCTTCCGATGAGTCCTCCCATTTGTCCTCTTGCCTTTTATATCTTGTCCACCAGGTAATTGCCGTGGTCCTTGAACGCTAGTCCTTGTTCTAGGATAACTCCCAGGTACTTCGCTTTAGTGGTCCAGCTGACTTCTTCTCCCGCTATATCCACCTTGTCTCGTGACCTCTTCCTGTTCTTCCTGGGTCTCTCTGCGTTGATGCTTATCTTCCACATCGTACACCAGTCGTCGATTCGATCTTATCTGACTGGGTGCTTCTGTATACAATGGCAGTGTCGTCTGCATAGACGACCGTTGTCAGTTTGTTATTAATAAAACAAGGATTTATTTAATAAACACTTATTTTTAAGTACAGCCTGAACAGCTATATGGTTGTTTACCTAAACTCTAGCACTTCCACACTGTCAAAAATGAGAGGCGCGTTTATGAACGCTATTCTATGTCCCCTACATCATGACAGCCGCCAAGGTGTTATCTGTCTTGGGGATGTCAGCCATGTAGATGTTCTATAGCACCGGAGAGAGGATTGCTCCTTGTTGAGCTTGATTCGGAATCTTCTTTTCTTCAAATATTATCCTGCTTCTTTATCTTGTATATCAGAGCTTCGTGCCAGACACAGTCGAAGGCTTTGCTGACATTCAACAAGATGGCTCCCGTTGATAAGTTTCTGTTGAATCCTTCGATGGCGTATTCTATTATCTTCGGGACTTAATCTTCGGCTCTCATCTATTTAGCTCATGGTGGGGTGGAGATGGATGAGCCTGTCGTTCTGGGGGAACTTCGGGTCCTTTAGGCTATTTATCGACATTATGGTGTCCGCTTTTTTCCATTCGGCTGGAAAGTGCTTGGTTTTCAGCCGTCAGGAATACCACTCCTTTTCCTGGTATATGCTTCAGTGCGGTGTTGGGGATGCCCTTTTTCCCTGGTGCCTTTCTTTTGCGTCTAGTCTTCAGGGGTGGTGTAGCCTAGGTTTCCGTGATCGTCGTCTTCATTGTCTTGGTTTCGGACTTGTTCTTCGACTAGGTCTGAGAAGTCCATGTCCTCGTCTGGGTGCTCATTCAGGGTGAACTAGCGTTCCGTGGTTTTTTTGAAGGATTCTGCTTTTTCCTCGTTCGTGTGGGCTAGTCCGTTTATTATGTGTAGTGTTATCTTGTCTCAGGATTTTGGCGAGCTTCTGTCGTCCTAGCGTGTCCAGCTCCAGTTTCTCTAGTCTGTTCTCTTAGTCCTTTGATCGGTGTTGCTGCAGTTGCGTTCTGACGTCTTCGTCGAATCTGTTCGTTTCTCTTTTCTCTTCTGGGTTTCCTGTCCTGTTGGATCTTCTTCTCACTCTGTTTTTCACCATGATGTTGGACAACCTCTTATGGTTGTCCACCCTTCTCGTTGTCGTGCTATCTTCCATTGCTTGTTGGATGGTTTCTTCCAGATTTCTTAGTTGATCTTCCAGTACCGCTGCATTGGTGTTGAACGGGACTGGTCCAATCAGCTGTCCGGCACTGCACTTGAACTTCTTCCAGTCTGTTATCTTTACTTCTCTTCCAGTTTTTCTGTCACCTACTCCCATCGTGAGGATGAGTGGCTGGTGGTTAGTTCCTGCTTCTCCCATACTTCTATGATGCCTTGTAGTATGGCGATGTCCAATACGTCTGGTTCTCCTCTGGAAGGAAGACCTTTTCTAGGCAATATCCATTTTATTTTTTCGCACAATCACATATTTAAAGTAATAAATTTATATGGTACATCATAGACCTTTCTTTAACGCAAAATATGCATTTTTGTATGACTGATGTATCAGCTACTTCAGGTAAAGACTCATTTTGCAACAGCTTTAGATATTTTTCTCAAAATAAATTCTTGTTCTGTTTTTAAATGTTCAGATAATAATTGAATTTCATAATCCTATACCGTTTTAATCATATTACATCCTTTTAATCCTGTTTTTATACGTTTCATGTTGACAAGGCCATGATTAGTAAGAGAACTGTCATATGATAATAGTAATATATGAGGATTTCATGTTGTTTTCAATGTTTGCACAACGTTTAATAATTTGAACGCGATTTCTGTGTTCTTACAAACTTTAAAAATTCATCTTAAACAAAAAAAACAACAGAATTTTTCGTAACTTTCGATGTGAATTATCAAGATTAAAATAAAGGTATAGACTTAACATATCGGTAAAACACAATTGATGAATCGGACTAAAAATATGTCGACCATAAATCTTTATTCTATCATAATTAGATCAGATATACCAATTTAAAAAAACGCCCCCATCCAAGTCTCCTTATTTTTGCCCCAGCGAGACGCCTATGTTTTAAGACGGCTGGTTACGCCGAAGGAATTTACTAGGACAAATAGTTATTAATTTTTTGGATTCGGAGAGGCACAAAAAACTGTTTGAATATACCTCGTTTATAGGAACAATTTGTATTATTTAAAAATGGGTTTTTAACATAATACCAACAACACAAGTATTTTTATTCTCGATAATTTCTTATTTGTAATAATACTGTGCTTGTACCATAACTAACAAAAATGTAACTATATATAATATATCTATGTAAATATAATAACAATGACAAGCGGAGTCATAGTTTTAATCGGAATAAATAACAAATAATCTAATTTTAGAGATTTCTTCATAGATTACATTACATACAGGTGTATCATGATTTATTGATATATATATACAGGGTGTCCCGGGACTAATGGGAAAAAAGTCAGGAGCGTATAATCTGAGCCAAAATAATGTTAGTACTTCATATAAACTTTTTCCATGCAGGCCCTCGTTTCCGAGTTATAGGCCTCCAAAGTTTGAATTTTGAATTTTATTTTTATTTTTTGTACTAGTTATTTGATCTTTATAAAATTTACGTCAAAGCTATAATGTACGTGTATGTTTATTTTGGAAAGGTAAACAGATTTACAGTAGTGTCTTGAAGCCAGGGACGGACTAGTTGCAATGGTTAGTGATCCAAAACTTTTGCATGGATGGTACACCCTATATGAAATTATCGAAATTTACTTTCCCACACATTAAGCTAACGAAAAGGTACTCTTGTTTGAATTCGATAAAATAAGCCGTTTGGCTAATATTTACAGTTTTATTAATGCACTACGTACCAATTCACGCATTCACCCTTTTTATACGTACATAACGAGGTAAAACTAACTTATTAATACGATGTCCAAGATTTACCAACAGTACTACAAAAAAATGATTTACCGATAGCAGGAGATAAAAAATATTAACGACTTATTAATTCGAAAGTTGGTAAAAACATTTTAAAAGTGTTTTTACCGTTTATCAAGTAACCATAGGATTAGTTGTCAAACGTTGTGCAGAATAGTTCGTAGTCAGTACTTGTCAATAATTCATAAGTCCTTAATTTAACAGTTACAATTCACTTTTATTGAGTACGAGGATATGCATTTAATGTATGGACTGGTTTCTCGAAACTGTTTAAACTGTTTTGAGGGGCCAGAAGGCTTTTTGCAGAACATTTTGCAAACAGAGCATTGCCAGACAGACGAATGTTTGAACGTATTGATCTCAGGTTACGAGAAACAGGCATGAATAAGTAAATGTAATTTTCCATGTATACAAAACAAAATAATACATTTTAGGAAATTTTTCGCCAAAAAAGGTGGAGAAGGTCCAGTACGAAACTTACGTACTGTGGCAGTTGAACAAGACTTGTTAAATGCAGTTGATAATGAACCATCAACGAGTTTACGAAAAATATCAAGAGAACATAACGTCTCGAAATCATTTGTTCATCGCGTCCTGGAAGAATAGTTGTTATATCCTTTTCACATGAAAAAAGTACACAGTATGACAGTGGCTGATTAACCTGCACGACTTGAGTACAGCCAGTGGTTTCTGCGACAACAACAAGCAGACAACACATTTATTAGTAACGTTCTCTTTACGAACGAACCGGGTTTCACCAGAGATGGAATCATAAATTCTCATAATATGCATTTATGGGATGATGTGAATCCACATGGCATTATCCAAACTAGGATCCAGCATAGATTCATGGTTAATGTTTGGCAGGAATAGTTGGCAATAATTTGATACAGCCATACTTTATTGACGGTACTTTGACCGGTCAGAGATATTTGGAGTTTTTTGCAAAATGAGTTATGGAACCTGTTTGATGATGTGCTACTACAAACTCGTAGGAATTTATGGTTCATGCATGATGGGGCCCCTCCTAATTTCAGTTTAGATGTACGACATTAATTAGTAAAGTTCTCTTTATGGACGAATCCGGTTTCACCAGAGATGGAGTCATTAATTCTCATAATATGCATTTATGGGATGATGTGAATCCACATGGCATTATCCAAACTAGGCACCAGTATAGATTCATGGTTAATGTTTGGAGTTTTTGCAAAATGAGTTATGGAACCCTCCTCATTTCATTTTAGATGTACGACAGCATTTACACACAAGGTTTCCTAATAGATGGATTGGTCGTGGAGGCCCTTTTCAATGGCCACCGCGATCAGGAGACGTTAATCCTATGGATTTCATTCTCTGAGGTTATCTCAAAAGTAAGGTATACGCAACACCTGTGCAAACAAGGCAAGATTTAATAGACAGGATTGTGTTACACTGCAATGTTATTAGAAATAATATGGGATTGCTTTTTCAAGTGCAAAGAAACAACCTTCGTAGACTTAGAATGTACGTGGAAGTGGGAGGAGCTCATATTTAACATTTATTAGAATAACGTTAGTTTTTGTTGTTGTTTAGGAATTAGTTTTAGTCTAATGTTGTATAACTTGTGTTTTTTGAGGTTTTCTTAATGGCTTAATAATGTTGTGTGCGTAATTTTGATTAAAATCAACTAATTACGATACGATACGATTTATTGACCAGTTTTAAATACAAAAGCATTTGTGTAGTCCTAATATTAAATTACTAAGTAGTTATCAAAATTCCTAAATCAGATAATAGAATAGAAATAAAGTTAAACCAATATTTTCATAAAATTAGATTTCTGAAGTAACATATATGTGAGAATGAATTAGTAAGACTAATAATTGAACGACATGTAGTCCTGAACTGCGTAAAAACAATTTTGTAGTAAAAATTGTTTTGAAAATCTATAGAACTGATTCTGGCTCATATTTTTCACATTCTTATCAGCATGCAAATCTAGAAACTTATTATACAATCTAACATCTAGTTTGTTGTATTGTGTTTGATGCAGCCTAGAAAAAGGCACAATGAGTCGCTCTGCACCTCTGGTGGTATAACAGTGAACACCAGAATGAGTTGCCATATGTAGTACACCCCTATGAATACACAGAAGTGTCTCAAACATGTACATGCAAGGCAATGGCAGGATCCCATATTCCGCGAAAAGTCCACTGCAATGTACTCGACTTTTTGCATTATGAATAATGCGCAAAGCAGTCTTCTGAAGAGTAAAGACTCTTTGTACTCTGCTAGAGTTACCCCATAGAGAGATACCATAAGCCAGATGACTGTGGATCAACGCAAAGTAAATCGTACGCATAACAAGATTACTACCAATAGATGAGCGTAATTGTCTCATTGCAAAAATCTGTGATGAAATCTTTGAGCATAGTGAGTCTATGTGGTCCCCCCAATTGATACCAGGATCTAATGTGATACCCAACAATTTCACAGATTCCCCTTTGGTACCTCGTTTCACAGAGCTAAATGTTATTTTTTTAGTTTTCCCATCGTTTAATTTCAAATTGTTTGAATCAAACCAAGATTTAGCTAACTTTAGATTCTCGATGCTGACATTTTCCTCTCCTTTCGTTAAGAATGTAGCATCGTCTGCAAATAAAACCGATCGACACTCAAGAGACGCCGGTAGATCGTTTATGTATAGTAAAAATAATAATGGTCCTAACACTGAACCCTGCGGGACTCCATCGTTTACCGACATCCGACTAGATTCACAGCCATTGTAGCTTACGTATTGCTGACGATTTTCCAAATAAGATTTAAACAATTCCAACTCTCGACCACGGAATCCGTAATGTTCCATCTTTCGCAATAAAATGTCCGAGCTCACACAGTCGAAGGCCTTAGTTAGGTCACACATAATGGCGTACGTGTTTTTACCCGCATCCAGACCCTCAACTATGCTCTCAATCACATTCAAGATTGCCAGAATGGTTGACTTATGTTTCTGAAACCCAAATTGACATTCAGATATTAAGTTCTTATGTTCTAAATAGGAGCTTAGTTTATTTTTTATCAGTATTTCAAATATTTTGGAGATTATAGGTATAATAGCTATAGGCCTATAGTTGTTAACGAGATCGATGTCGCCACTTTTGAATACCGGAATAATTTTTGATATTTTCAGTACGTGGGGCCAGTTCCCCTCATTTATACATTTGTTGTATAAGGTTGTCAATGGTCCAACTAGCGAAGTCAAAGTAACTTTAATCATCTTTGCGTTTAAATTATAAAAATCCAGACTTGGCTTACATTTTAGAGATAATACAGCCTCGTGAACATCAGTCTCCAAAATTGATGACATGAAAAAGGATGATGATGGTCTAGGTAGGGCATTCAAAAAATGTAATGGGTCAGTTTGGGGACTGTCAATACTTTTCAGAATAGTTTCCGATATGCCTGCGAAAAATTTGTTAAATTCACTAGATTCTAATGTGTGCGACACTCTGTTCTGATGTTTAGTGTTTCTTTCCTGATTTACAA
Source organism: Galeruca laticollis (assembly GCA_963921935.1). Classification (NCBI taxonomy): domain Eukaryota; kingdom Metazoa; phylum Arthropoda; class Insecta; order Coleoptera; family Chrysomelidae; genus Galeruca; species Galeruca laticollis. The sequence continues at coordinate 41,017,527 of OY998182.1, forward strand.
TACTCCAGATAGCTTTACTCTTGTTATCTGACTCATTAATGTTTTTTTCATATGCATTCTTTTTCGCAATTTTAAGCGATTTACGGTAGTCTTTCCGCAATTGACAGTATTTATACCAATCTAAGAGTGATTTTTCAGACCTAAATTTCTCTCTCAAATGGTAGACTTCATTACGCATTGCCTTAAGTTCGCTTGTAAACCAGTTTAAAGCTGTCTTTCTATGAGCAATTGATTTCAAAGGAAAACATGTATCAGCACATGTAGACAGTATATCGGTAATGAGATTTGCATACTGATCCGAATTTAGTCGTCCAGAATCAGGCCATTGAACTTCCTGAATTTGGTTTACAAAACTAATTAAATTATTATTATTTACAATTCTTCTCATACACTTCCTAACGGATGTATTATTACAATGATCAATTCTAAAAAACAAATAATTACCACTATGATCCGACACTAATGGTTCATACACCCCTGTATGGAGTTTATCATCATCTAAGTTTGTGACTATATTATCAATACATGAGCTAGTTGTGTTAGTTATTCTAGTCGGCATATGAACCAAGTGCCTTAGACCATACGCACAAAAAATATTTATCAAAATCTTTGAGTACTCACTATCATCATTCAAGTCTAGATTAAAATCCCCCATGATAATAATAGATTTGTACTTTGTGTATAACTTATTAATAACACTCTGTAGCTGATCCACAAATATTTCTAATTTGCCTTTACTGCATGATCTGTATATGGCTAACAAAACACAATTTCTTTGTTTTATTTCAGCAGCACAGAACTCCGCATGGAAAGGTATACAAAAGTCACTGATATCAATATAACTTAAATTAATATGATGCGATGCAAATATAGCTACACCACCATGTAATTTTCTGGAAGATCTACAGTAACTAGATGCTAATGAGTAATCACTTAATTTGATGCTCTCTAAACTATTTATATCAAGCCAGTGCTCACCAATGCAGAGTATATCAAATGGATATTCATCCAAGAATACAGTCAGGTTATTGACTTTATTTGTAAGACTTTGGACATTTAGATGAAATACTGAGTACTCAAATTTTTCAAAAAGCATTGTATCAATGAATATATTATCATCTTCACACAAATTATGTACTAACTGGTGAACTGAATTTGACGTCTCCCTGAAAAAAACCTATTTACCGATATATTGTCTGGCCATATATCATTCTTAAGAATACTGTCCACTTCATTAACAGGCACCGAAATTTTGAATGATGAATAAGCACTAGGTTGACGTGAATTCAATTTTATAACTATAACATTGGGCGCATAATTTTTCAAATAGTCCTTTAAATCATTTGGGTCTACGTCGGGTTCAAAATTTGTCACGTGATAATGTCTATGGCTATTTGTGAAGGATACTGCTGCTTTGAATGGGCATTTTGAGAAATCTCCGTTACTTCCTTTCAATATGTTTCTTGTTGTCTTCTTCTTTGTTCCCGCATCCAATAAATCACTCTTTGTCAAATTAACCACATCATGGCAAACCTGGACAGTTTTTGCATTATGAAGTGCATTTCTTAAAGCATTCGTTGTTACCGGCTGATTTTTACAGGGATCATTACATTTTATTACAGGTGTATTTCCATTTTTTGATAGCGGAGAGGGTAGAGTAGGAGTTCTGAGAACTGTTGAATTTTTCGGTACATCTAGATTTAAATGTGAAGAAGTTGCATCCGTGGTAACACATTTTAATAAAGATAGTTGGTCCCTTAGACAGTTTATGGCGAGATCTTGTTTTTGAATTGCAACTTCCTGATTTTTAATTATTAAATCTTTTTGTTTTATTATCTCTTCTAGGTATTTAATTGTGATCTTATCTGCCACACTACCCAATTCATAATCTGATTTCGTATCTTTTACTTCTTTAACCTTTCTCTCTGTATCTCCACAGCAAATCACTGAGCCGTCACTCATATGTTTCACATTTTTCACGTCCTTTAAGCAACTATTGTGTGATAAAGTACCGCATTTGGTACACCGAGATGCGTAGTTAATTTTTTTTACAGTTTTCCGACATCTAATACACGCTTCCGATGACTCATGTGGAACTTCAGGATCAGCGTCCGACATTCCTATTCAGTATTTGCCAATGGAGCAAATCTAAATATCAAATATTTCTATTTCTCGTGATTTTCAGCTAATATTTTAACCAAAATTTTTACCGTGGTGGAATAACATCAATGTCCAAGATGTTAATTACTGTTATCAGTATAAATAAATTATTTTTATACTTACAGTTGGATGGTAAAAACAAGTGTATATCACTAAACTTTCAGTTTTTGATGTCTTCCACAATTGCACAAACAAAATATACTCTTATTAACGTGCTGCTCTCACAAAAAATAATTAATTCACAAAAATACCAAGTCAAATATCTGATTTTCACAGAGCTATTTATATGTAATGTTACTGTGACAACTATTCCACCAATAATCACCAATTACGTTGTTTGCCTACCTATTTAATTCCCATTAAATAAGTTCTTATTAATGTTTTTATCATCTGCTATCATCAAATTATTTTTGTGTAGTACTGTAGGTAAATCTTGGGCATCGGATTAATAAGTTAGTTAGGTAAATTGGTACGTAGTGCATTGATAAAACTGTAAATATTAGCCAAACGGCTCATTTTATCGAATTCCAACAAGAGTACCTTCTCGTTAGCGTAATGTGTGGGGAAGTCAATTTCGATAATTTCATATAGGGTGTGCCATCCCTGCAAAATTTTTGGATCACTAACCATTGCGAGTAGTCCGTCCCTGGCTTCAAGGCAATACTGTAAATCTGTTTACCTTTCCAAAATAAACATACACGTACATTATAGCTTTGCCGTAAATTTTATAAAGATCAAATAACTAGTACAAAGAATAAAAATAAAAACCAAATTCAAAATTAAAACTTTGGAGGCCTATAACTCGAAAACGAGGGCCTGCATTGAAAAAGTTTATATGAAGTACTAACATTATTTTGGCTCAGATTATACACTCCTGACTTTTTTCCCATTAGTCCCGGGACACCCTGTATATATATATATACATATATATATATATATATATATATATATATATATATATATATATATATATATATATATATATATATATATATCATCATCATATGCAGCTTATTCAACCATTTTGTTATGGTGTAGCCTCCCTCTACATATTTATATATTCCACCCCCAGATGGCGGAGTGCGTTAGAGCGCCGGAAATTGGGTTTTCTTGACCTGAAGGACGGGGGTTCGAATCTCACTCTAGTAAGGGCTTTTTCATAAATAAAAAGTTCCACTAAAAATCTGGGGGTACAGGGTCCGTCAGTAAATGGCGAAAACTGGCGGACGACATCCCTCGCCCCTTGCCAACCCGCATTGAGGCAGCGTGGTAAGGTACGCCTCACAACCCCAGCATGACAGACAAGGACAAGTTACGGCCCTCATTCTCCGTAAGCCCGAAAGGCCCTAGGAGGGGTAGATCCTGGGAACCAGCCACGAGGGCAGAGGGTGCTAAGAATCTGCGGAGTCTAAACCACTACCCATTGACTACATTACACCTAGCAACTTATAACTGCCGTACACTCTCTAATCAAGCTAGGATTATGGAACTGGAAACAGAGGCAGCAAAAATAAAGTGGGATATCATGAGCATTAGCGAAGTAAGACGAAAAAATTAAGAACTCATGGAACTTGAATCAGGGAATCTTCTATACCACCAAGGAACACCAACAGGAAGAACAAGCGGAGTAGGATTCCTAATTAAGAAAACCTGGAAAAATAGAATCATAAGGATAACAAGCACCTCAGACAGAGTAACCAGCATAACACTAAGACTCTCCAAAAGATATACTATCCAGATTATTCAGGTATACGCCCCAACAATCAGCCATAGTGACGACGAAATAGAAGAATTCTATAATGAAATAACCCAAGCGCTCAGCAACGACAATAGTCACTTCAAATACATAATGGGAGACTTTAATGCCAAAGTAGGACACAGAAAAGACCAAGAAAAAGGAATGGGGAAATATGGATTTGGAGAAAGGAATGAAAGAGGAGAGAGATTAATACAGTTCGCACACTTTCAGAACATGTATGTGGCAAACTATTTCTTCAAGAAGAACCCTAACAGGAAATGGACGTGGGAAGGCCCCGGTGCAACTATCAGAAACGAAATAGACTTTATCCTCACCAATAAAATTAACACAGTAAAAGATCTAAGCACGCTCAACAAGTTCACTACAGGAAGCGACCATCGACTAATTAGAGCTCGACTGGTCTTAGATATAAAACTAGAAAGGTCAAGATTAATCAAAACCAACACAACGAAAAACATAAACAACGAAAGGCTGAGAGAGAACTCTCACCAATATGAAACACTACTAGAAGAAAGACTACAAAAAGTGGAATATAACAACCCTGAACTGATGGACACAATTCGAAACTGCGCCGTAGAAGTGGGAGGTCTGCAACAACGAGGTGAACACAAAAAACTAACTCCGGAAATAAAAGCACTATTACAAAAACGAAGAGAAATGAAAAAGACAACAAACATTCAAAGAATTGAATACACCGAACTGTGCAAGACGATACGAAAGAAAATCGCAGAAGATATCAGGAATTACAACGAGAAACTGGTACAAACAACAATAGAAAACCGTAAAAGCTACAAAAATGCAAAAAGGGCACTAATAATAGGGAAAAGACAGATAGTTGCATTAACTGATGGAAACACAAGAACCACAGACAGGAATGAAATAATAGACCTAGTAGCCAAATTCTATGGAGACCTATACAAGGCCCCTGAAAATTTGGAAGAAATAATAGAACACTCAGAAGATGCCATACCAGAAGTTTTGGTGGAGGAAGTAGAAATGGCACTGAAAAGCATGAAAAATGGCAAAGCAGCGGGAAATGACGGCATCACGACCGAAATACTCAAATATGCAGGAGCTAAAACATGGAAGTACCTTGCCAAACTATACACGAACTGTCTGATGTCCAGGAGCATACCTAAAGAGTGGAACAGCGCCCTTATAGTGTTGATCCACAAGAAAGGCAGCAAAGAAGACATTAAGAACTACAGACCAATAAGTCTACTACCAGTGACGTACAAGGTATTCACAAAGATCATTCACAACAGAATACAAAATACACTAGACTCGGCCCAACCACGAGAACAGGCTGGATTCCGCAAAGGCTTCAGTACAATAGATCATATCCATACCCTCAAAGAGGTTATCAGTCGAACCAAAGAATACAACCAACCACTAGCACTAGCCTTCATCGACTTTGAGAAAGCATTCGACTCTATATATCCCAGAGCAGTAATAAATGCCCTAACAGAACAAGGGGTCGACAAGCCATATATTGAGACCCTAGCAAATATATATAGGGAAGCCAAAGCGAGAGTTAGGATATATGAGGGCACACCAGAATTCCCCACCAGCAGAGGAGTTAGACAAGGAGACGCAATATCACCAAAGTTATTTACAGCAACACTAGAAAGCATCTTCAGAAAACTGGGCTGGAACAACACAGGTCTGAATATAGATGGAGAATACTTGAACCATCTAAGATTCGCTGATGACATCATCCTGATAGCGAGTAACCCTGGCGAAATGCAACAACAAATAAATGAATTGAATGCAGCAAGCAACGAAGTAGGCCTTAAAATAAATCTGAGTAAGACCAAGATAATGTATAACGAACTGATAAACGCACAAGAAATAACAATTGATGACACTGTCCTGGAAATAGTAGAGGAATACATATACCTGGGTCAACTAATACACATATCAGGCTCTCTACTTCCAGAAATAAACAGAAGAATCAAATTAGCATGGAGAACATTTGGACAGAACTCTATCATCTTCAAGTCTAGAATGTCACTCCGTTTGAAAAAGAAAGCGTTTGATCAGTGCGTACTACCAGTATTAACATACGGCTGTGAAACCTGGACCCTGAAAACTGATATCATTAGAAAACTCCAGGTAACGCAGAGGTCTATGGAACGATGCATGCTTGGAATAACAAGGAGAGATAGAAAAAGGCTTGATTGGATCAGACGAAAGACCCAAGTGATAGATGTCATAAATAGAATCAGATCCCTAAAGTGGCAATGGGCGGGGCATCTCGCTAGAAGGACAGACGATAGATGGACCACAAAGATAACGCAATGGTATCCCCGAGGCGTGAAAAGACCAAGAAGACGTCCCAACTTAAGATGGGACTACGACATAATGAAACTCGCAGGATCAACTTGGGGCCGCATAGCTAGCAATAGACAACAATGGGCCTACATGGAAGTGGAATATATATATATATATATATATATATACAAAATCGAAAAACCAATTTATTTGGGAGAAGCAGCAAAACGAACGTGTACTCTTATAACATTATATTTCCAGTATTTCGACAATGAATATTGTCATCATCAGGGAGCTACAATATAATCTTTCTTTAAATAGATAATGGGCTATTATCAAGACACCCAGGCTACTTATGGCATATTAACAGTCAAAAAGATGAAACAATGGTCACGGATTAAAATCAAAATGGCCAAGGAATTAAACCGCAAATGTTTCTTATTAAGATGTAGAACATTAGGAATTTTACCTGAACATATTAAACACTCTACTTCACACATTGACAATCTCTTACTCAGTCAGGATACAGCTTTCAGCAATGAATCAAGAAGACTCACCACAAGGTTAGGAATAAAACTGTTAAACTTTGAAATTGATTTAAATCACAAATTAATTCCTATACTTGAAAAACAGCTAGATTTTCTTAAGTCTGACATTATCAGATTTTCAAGTGAACATATCTTTGCAGAGTTTTCAGGTTATCAACTCATAACATTTAAAAAGATCTTTTTCAGAATAAGAAATAGAAATATTATTAAAATTAATAACTTAATTTCTAAGGAGAGGAATGTCATCCTGAATACACAACCAGGTTGGATTAAAAATTTATCTGATGATATTCTTAAGTTCCTTTCTTTAGGTCCTAAGTTTAGTATCGAACCTACAATTGGTAAGCATCTTACTATAAAAAATCTATTAGCTGATGTGGATTCTGTAACATCAAGAATTACTGATTGTACCATGAAGAACGCTATTATTGCACGTTCTACGAATGTCATCACCAACTATGTTCAGTCGTCAAGATTTCGTACATCCTTTTGTCAACAGTTGTATTTAAAAGCTAGACAATTTCTTAAGCATAATCCTAACCTGCTCGTCACTAGGTTCGACAAGGGTAATGTCACTGTGATTATGAACAGAGATCAATATTTTGAGCTCTCTTCTGATATTATTAATAGTTCTTCGTCATACGAATTGGTTCAGAGAGATCCCTCTGTCCAAATTCAAACAAAATGTAACTCATTAATAAAGAAACTTCATAATTCTAGGCAGATTGATGCTGCTACAAAGAAAAAACTTACATCTAATACAGGGGTAATTCCAAAATTCTATGCATTACCTAAAATTCACAAACCTGTTTTATCAATGAGACCTATAATTGCTTCTAATGACAATCCTTCAGAGTTTTTAGCTGCTTACTTGACTGACATACTGACGAGGGCTTATGATTGTGAAAATCAGTACTATATTAAAGACTCTTTTGACCTCTCTCTTAAATATAATAATTTTCAACTTCTTGAAGACTATGTTTTGGCCAGTTTCGATGTAGTGTCACTTTTCAGTAATGTTTATCTTAATGCTTGTATTAGAGCTGTCCATAATAATTGGTTTAATATTAGTAATTTTTGCAGTATTAGTGATAGTAACTTTATCAACTTGTTGACTTTTCTTTTTGAGAATACATATTTTTCTTTCAACAACCAAATTTATAGACAAACTTTTGGCACCCCTATGGGAGCAAAAATAAGCCCAATTTTTGCATGTTACGTGATGGATGATGTGCTGGACAGTGTCTTGAATGTCCTTCCTTTCAACGTTCCCTTTATTAAAAAATATGTTGATGACATCATTCTTTCCCTTCCTCGTTCACAGTTAACAGAAACTTTGAATGTTTTCAACAGTTACGACCAATACATACAGTTTACGATTGAAAAAGAGGACGATAATTCTAGTGTTCCTTTTTTAGACACGAGATTTTATCGTACTTCTAGTAACACCATTCTCATCGATTGGTATAGAAAACCCAAGAGTTCGGGTAGATATATAAACTATTTGTCCTATCACAGGCAGTCTACAAAAATTAACTTAGTTAGGCAAATGAAACATCGAGTTCTTCAAATCTCCGATCCTTCCTTCCACAATAAGAACCTAAGGATTCTCCACGACATTTTTTGTCAAAACTCTTATCCTATTCCCTTATTGAACAAGATTTTGTATGGCACACCAACTGTCAGTCTTTCTCAGGACAATAATTCTGTCCAAAACCATAATGTGGATCATATTTCCAATAATATCTTAAATAATAATAATAATTTTGATAATATTAATAATGTTGAGAATTTGGATGTTGGTATTAATAATAATAATGATAACATGGTTAATGTTGCTCCCGCTGATCACTTGTTTTTCTCGTTACCTTATATTGCTGAGGTTACTCCCAAGCTCACTCGTATCTTCAGCAAGGTTGGTAATGTTAGGATTTCTCATAGAACAGTTCTGACTATTAATTCTTTGTTCACTAAAGTCAAAGACAAGACTCCACTTTTACATCTTTCCAAATTAGTTTACTGCATTCCTTGTTCTAACTGTACCTAATCTTGAATATATTTGCCAGACTGGTAGGCTTCTTAAAGACCGTGTCTCCTCACATAAGAGTGACAGTAGATTGCATCCAGAGAGGTGCGCACTGGGTGAACATGTTTTCAGGGAAGGTCATAACATGAACCACGTGGCAGTGAGAGTATTGGCTAAGGAGGGGAAGCTATCTAAGCGTACATTCTTGGAAATGGCATTCATATTTCAATCTAATAATTGTATGAATAAGAAAACTGATCTTAATCATCTTAGTGAAATCTATTCATATTTGCTGATGCTAGATAAGAATTACACAGCTGTACAGGAATGTTCGTTTGATTCTGTTTAGATCACATTCGTTTGATATTTTTCTGAATTATGGCTGTTATTTAACAACTGATTAGCTTTTTATGGATTAGTGAGGTTGTTAGTCATCAACCTCTTAATCTGTTGTTTGTCTTTGTATAATTGCTGTTAATTTTTGAATAATAATATTGATGTTAAAATAATTACAATAATAATTTTTAATAATAATAATTTTTTCCTTTTTCAACTTAAATAATTAAAATAATAGTATAATATAATTTTTTCGCTCACCCTATATAATGAGCAAATAATATGTTTATTTGTTGGAGTGGTAGAAATACAAACGTTTCTCACAACTTTTCAGTTGGTAGTCATGATCGATCTTTTGACATGACAGTTTAGTTAACTTCCTTTTGTTAATGTGTAATGTTGCTAAGAAGCACATGCTCGACCTTCAATTTGTCGGCATTTACATTTTCAAATTTTAAATGATTTTAGTTATATGTTTGTGGTTTTCATTTACATATTTTTGTGCTGTTATGGTTGATGAATATGCTTGAAGTTTTGGATATTTTCCATCAATACGTACAACCTCGCTAACATTGTAAGTAAGGTTAGGTTTTTTCATTTATTCAAAACTTTCAAGTATTTAATTATATTGTAGCTCCCTGATGATGACAATATTCATTGTCGAAATATTGGAAATATAATGTACACGTTCATTTTGCTGCTTCTCCCAAATAAATTGGTTTTTCGATTTTGTTTCTAACTAGTCAGCAAAAGACTACTTTCCACATATATATATATATATATATATATATATATATATATATATATATATATATTTTTCAAAACAATTATTCTTGGGATTTTTTGGTTCTGCATAAAATTGAAAAGTATTTTCAGTTTTTTTAATTTTACATTTTAGTTTATTTTTAACGTTTCGGACAGTCAATGTCCTTCATCAGAAAGGTAATCTACAAAGGACTGTTACAATTAATATGATGTACAATACAAATATATTTCTTAAAACTTACCATAAAACATGGGTCTGCGAGCGCAATGTCCATCACGTATAATTAAAATATTATTCCTAAATTAAAAACTTTTTAAAATAAACACACAAACAACATACACCTTCATCGGTGCAACACAATATGCCTGACCGTCCAAGACCTCACATGTAAAAACAACATTTATCGATTGAAGGCCAACAAGTAGCAGTATTATCGTGTAAGTAAATTAGTTGTAAAACACAGGAGCAACTAATATCCGGAATATAATGTTCGTATTGGTATGTTATTTGGCAAAATTATGATTGTCGCGCCAGCATATGTACTTACAACATGTGGCAAAAATATTTTTTTCCTTTAACTTGAAATTCATTGTATTAAATTAAAATAGATTTTTGATAGATTTTTTGTATCAGACTTGGCGTTGATGGAATGTTTGTTTTTCTGGATTTCTATCATTTCGTGGATCTCTCTTCTCTTTTGGTGGCTTTCAGTTCGTAGTATTTTTGTGCTTTCAAAACAAAAGCATGGTTATGTTCAACAACATGATTCGCAAGAGCTGTCTTGTTTTTTTTATCATATTTATGGCCATTTAAGCGGTTTTTTAAATGCTGACTGGTTTGTCCAATGTAGACACCTTCACAGTGTTTACATGGAACTTCGTAGATAACATGACTTTTTTTGTCCTTGGGAATTTTTGACTTGAGTTTACTGAAATTGGTCTTTAAGAGATTATGTCCTTTGTGCGATACGGTTATGTTATATTCTTTGAAAGTGCCACCCATTTGTTCTGAAAGCCCCGAAATGTAAGGTAAAGTGAGATAATATTTTTCAGATATATTCTGACTACTGTTTCTAGATTGGGACTGATTGTGAAAACGATGAATACGGTTATTAAAAATTCTGTCAATTAGATTACCAGGGTAATCATTTAACAAGAGCGCTTCTTTAGCTTTTTTATGGCGATTTCCCTGTAGTCACAGTCAGAAAGTTTGTGTGTTTATTTTAAAAAGTTTTTAATTTAGGAATAATATTTTAATTATACGTGATGGACATTGCGCTCGCAGACCCATGTTTTATGGTAAGTTTTAAGAAATATATTTGTATTGTACATCATATTAATTGTAACAGTCCTTTGTAGATTACCTTTCTGATGAAGGACATTGACTGTCCGAAACGTTAAAAATAAACTAAAATGTAAAATTAAAAAAACTGAAAATACTTTTCAATTTTATGCAGAACCAAAAAATCCCAAGAATAATTGTTTTGAAAAATAAATAAAATAGGTTCAAGAAATAAACTAACCAAAAATATATATATATATATGTATATATATATATGTATATATATATATATTATAATATATTTAATGTTCTACTGTTTTTATAATTATGTATTATATGATTTTATTTGAAATTTGATTATTAGATGCTGTTGTTACAATCGTGGTAGTAACTACACTAATGTGAAAACACCTTTATCACTGAATATAACCTATTTGAAATTTTGACAGGAATTGTCAAATTATTATGCCCGGCTCAGATGAATATGAAATTTTATATTCTGAAAGATAAATTACTACAAAATCGACTTACTCGCTCTTACCTCAGGGAGGGTTCAAAGATTAAAAAAAATTAATAATTTAAAATTTTTTAATTTATAAATTTCCAAAGAATATTCCAAAATTGTCAATTATACTATTGCAAATCTATAGTGACTGCTTGTTCAATATATTCTAAGACCATTAAATTATCTAATGACATCTACAATTTTTCTGTCACTGAAAATTAACTAAATGTCACTGATTATATCAAAAGTTTTATAGGATCCAAAATTTTTCAAATTCAATGAAATAGGAGTTGAATTAATACCAAAGTGAGGGAATCAAAAATTATATATTATATACCATCAGATAACAAGTGAAAATGAATTACTATTCCCAAAATATAATAAAGAACAATAATCGTACTTTCTACGAACCTTAAAATTAAAAAAACAACCTATATACTAGAAGAACAACCTAATTAACTACTTATTCTAAACGTTCAAATCGTCGAAAATTACACTTAACGTGTATAAATGTCAAATAACTATATACGATAAAATTGTCTATTCAAAAAAATTTTCTCTTCTCTTCAGGTGAAATTTTATATATCTTTAACGTTAATTTTGTCAGTATTCAAAAATGTGATATAGATGCATCTATCTTAATTTTATTTAAAGGCCTGTTAATTCTTGAAAAATAATTTATAAAATCTGGACTGGACTCACCAACTAGGTATCAGGATCACTCGTTCTGATTCTAAGCACGTCTTTTAGAATCGCCGGAACTACTTTTCTAAATTTATAATTTAGAACCCGGAAAAACACTATTTCAATATAATTATTTAAGGAATTATTCACGCACTGATCTTATCATGCTAATTATTATAATCTGATGCTATTTTAATATATCAATTACTATTATATTGTTCAGCAAATTTGAGAGAACTCATATTAGATGTTCTCTCGAGAGGGGTTCAAAATCAACTCCCTAAACTTTTTCCATAAATAATTCTGTTCTCCTTTGGTTACCAAAAAATTCCTTTTTTAAAAAAAAATACAAATTTATGTTTTCATATAACAAAGAGAGATTTTCATTCTTTAATTCTAATTGTAATTTTGCTACCAGCGACATCTGTATTCTTTTTTTAAAATCTTTATAAAATCTATGTATCATTAAGTATCTTCTGCATTATTGTCATTCGAAATTGTAATGTCAAATTTTATTTGCATATTGAATCTTTTAAATTATTTATAATACATTGTATATCACTAGTATTACATCCAAATATGTACATTTTTCTTTATTTCAATGTTTTCTTTAGAATTTAGATAGAGTATATGTATTAATATATACATATATATATATATATATATATATATATATATATATACATATATATATATATATATATATATATATATATATATATATATATATATATATATATATAAAACTAGTGAATATTGGGGAATTGCAGCAAGAAAATGGAAAAAGTATACTCTTAGCGGAAAATATCCAAAGCTTTCGAGGATGATTGTCCTCATCATCAGGGAGACTAAAATGAAAAAACAACAGTTAAATACTGTGGTCAATAAAGAATAATTTGAATTGAAGTTCACAACCACGTGTGTACTTACCTCCGAAGTGAGGTTAGACTCCATCAAGTTGTAAAATAGTAAACTACAGATTGTAAATTGTGAAAATGTTTTACAGGAATTGAGTCAATGGAAGGTCAACCAACCGCATTACAACACCAAGTGAAAATGTCGCAACATTTTATAAAATGAAATAAATAAATTCATCTCCATGCGTTACTATGTTGAACGCCGGTAAGGAAGTGATGTAGTTTCCCTCCAATTGGGATGTAACAAGAGACAAACAGTGCTGTCAACAGTCAAATCAGAGAACTGTAGGGCAATGTAACCATTTCAGTAATGGACTCTGTTGTAGGGCCAACAATTGGTTTAATAAGAAGATGTATTATTTTAGAAGAGAGGAAAAGGGAGAGAGAGTGCGAGACAGAGAGAGGGGGAACGCTCTCAAATTGTGTTAAGGGGGAAAATTTGAGTGTGTAGAGAACATAACCCCAATATGACTTACACTAAGGAAGAAAAGAGAAAGAAAACAGTACAATAACAGTATTAATATGTAGTAATAATAATATAATATAGTAATTAAGTAAAATTGTAATAATTATATGATCTCAATGTATCTACCAACACCAATACATTCAAATTTAAGTTTTTATTATTATTAAGTTAAACTAACAGGGGTGGTGCTGTTAGGAGCAATATGGATGTTTAATGCAACCTGAGGAGTACAATTAATATCTAAGGACAACAAAAATGAATAGATCTCACTCAAGTGATCTTATTTATAACATTGTTGTATTGTGAAATGAAAGCCATTTCCAAAAATGATCTTTTCGTTCTGTTAGACGCAGTCGCCAACACTTTCACAGCCTCATAATTCATCTGATGATCAAGAGAATTTACATGAAAAGCTAACGCGCACCTCTCTGGGTGTAATCTACAGCCACTCTTGTGTGAAACTATACGGTCGACAGAGATCTTAAAGTCTGTCCGATATACTGTTTACCACAATCTCTACAAGGAATACTATACACCACGTTAGTAAATGAGGTCGAAGGATTCTTATCTTTTACTCTAGTGTAAATCGATCTGATTGAAAAACAGTTTTATTAGCAATTTTAAAGTTACCACATGAACTGAGCAATCTGGCAAGTCTCGGAGTTATGTCCTTAATATATGGCAAAGTAGCAAAAACCGGTCGAGAAGGGGACACATCAGTTCCAACATCCGTCTAGGCCATCTATAGATTGGTACAGGAAGTCATGCAGCTCTGGTAGATATCTTAATTATCACTCCTACCATAAACATTCCATGAAAGTGAATTTGGTTAAACAAATGAAACAGAGAGTACTCAGAATTTCCAATAATGTTTTTCATATTAAAAATCTTAATATTTTGCTTAACCTTTTCTTGGATAACTCTTATCCAAGAACTTTATTGAATAAAATATTATTCAGCACATCTAATGCCGTGGACTTGTTGCTTGAAGATAGCCATCCTAACTTAGCCCAGACGGATGTTGGAACTGATGTGTCCCCTTCTCGACCGGTTTTTGCTACTTTGCCATATATTAAGGACATAACTCCGAGACTTGCCAGATTGCTCAGTTCATGTGGTAACTTTAAAATTGCTAATAAAACTGCTCTTTCAATCAGATCGATTTACACTAGAGTAAAAGATAAGAATCCTTTGACCTCACTTACTAACGTGGTGTATAGTATTCCTTGTAGAGATTGTGATAAACAGTATATCGGACAGACTTTAAGATCTCTGTCGAGCCGTATAGTTTCACACAAGAGTGACTGTATATTACATCCAGAGAGGTGCGCGTTAGCTTTTCATGTAAATTCACTTGATCATCAGATGAATTATGAGGCTGTGAAAGTGTTGGTGAGTCTAACAGAACGAAAAGATCATTCTTGGAAATGGCTTTCATTTCACAATACAACAATGTTATAAATAAGAAAACTGATATTGATCACTTGAGTTGTCCTTAGTACTTCTCAGGTTTCATTAAACAACCATATTGCTCCTAACAGCACCACCCTTATTACTTTAACTTAATAATAATAAAAACTTAAATTTGAATGTAGTGGTGTTGGTAGATACATTCAGATTATATAATTACTACAATTTTTCTTAATTACTATATTATATTATTATTACTACATATTAATACTGTTATTGTACTGTTTTCTTTCTCTTTTCTTCCTTAGTGTAAGTCATATTGGGGTTATGTTCTCTACACACTCAAATTTTGCCCCTTAACACAATTTGAGAGCGTTCCCCCTCTCTCTGTCGCGCACTCTCTCTTCCTTTTCCTCTCTTCTAAAATAATACATCTTCTTATTAAACCAATTGTTGGCCCTACAACAGAGTTCATTACTGAAATGGTTACATTGCCCTACAGTTCTCTAATTTGACTGTTGGCAGCACTGTTTGTCTCTTGTTACATCCCAATTGGAGGGAAACTATATCATTTCCTTACGGGCGTTCAACATAGTAACGCATGAAGATGAATTTATTTCTTTCATTTTATAAAATGTTGCGACATTTTCACTTGGTGTTGTAATGCGCTTGGTTGACCTTCCGTTGACTCAATTCCTGTAAAACATTTCACAATTTACAATCTGTAGTTTATTATTATACAACTTGACGGAGTCTAACCTCACTTCGGAGGTAAGTACACACGTGGTTGTGAACTTGAATTTAAATTATTCTTTATTGACCACAGTATTTAACTGTTGTTTTTTCATTTTAGTCTCCCTGATGATGAGGACAATCATCCTCGAAAGATTGGACATTTTCCGCTAAGAGTATACCTTTTCCATTTTCTTGCTGCAGTTCCCCAATATTCACTAGTTTTATTTCTAACTAGTCAGCAAAGGCTATCCTCCTTTTATATCTATATATATATATATATATATATATATATATATATATATATACAGTGTTGGGAACATTACGAGGGAACGTACGTTTTACCGTCAATGTGTTCGCTAACAGGGTATCATAAAGTGAGAAACGAAATAACTGTGAAATGGGATGTCTGGCAAGCACCGCCTTCGAGAAGCGTACAGTAGCTCATATGTCTGGCTTTTACTTACAGTTTTAAATAAACAAATTAGAAATGCATTCAGGCTATTACTAGTCACTTTACCACAGCAAAATGTTGTATAAACAACTCATTATGTTAAAGATCGCAATGAAAGAAGTTAATGTTAGCAATACAGATGTGTAATGTGAACAGTTTAGTTTATTAATTGAGAAATAATAAGATTGTACTATACTGATAGCTTAATGCAATGAACAATAAAAAAATCAACATTACTTTCGTTTATCCCTTCATGATTAATTTACACAGAAATAAATTAAATAAATAAATTAAAACCTACCTAGTAAGTATTTGAAATAAGTACCACTAAAAAATCACTAGAAGATAGCTAAAAAAATTACATTCGTCGATAATAATTTTCATTAACATCATAAGGAATAATCTATGGCAACAATACAGAGTCCAAAAGCGACAATATGTTGTAATAAAAAAAGTGTATTCAGTGTATCACCATTTTCTTTAACAGGATATCATAAAATGAGAAATAAGAAATAATGTTAATATTTGTTCAACTGTATTCTGGTTTTAAAAATATCTCAATGTAAACCGCCTGTTTCCTACGCTCCTGATAAAACGATTTAGTTTGCATCTCTTAATTTTCTATCCACGCGTTAGATTGTAGTGCCCTTAAAAATCCTTCTTATTTGTGAGAGAAATCAGTCACATTTAATTTCAACGTAAAACGATAACATCTCACGGCCAAAGGGAAATTATAATGATCACATGGCGTTACCAGTGTGTTAGAGACAGACAATCATGAGACAGAGAATTAAAAGCCAGCGTAGATTATTATAGCAGACGAATACGAATCGCGCGTGCGCCTCTTGAAAATGTTTAACTGTTGAATCTGGGTACTTCACTAAACGTTTGTTTGCGAATGAGTAACGATCTTTTGCAAATCTTATTAAAATGAGTATGCAAGTACACCATAAAGTGCAAATTGTAAAATTGTACTACCAGGGTCATTCATATCGAGAAATAGCAGAAAGTTTGTTTATGATATCTGGTACCAACATGACGGTTGTGCATCACATAATTATCGACTAGCAATAAATTTTTAAAATACACAATTTCCCAATCGGATAATCTCCACGAATGGTAACATAAGACGGCCTGCGAGATCTCCAGATCTGGCTCCCAACGATTTCTTCTTCTGGGGTTATATTAAATCGAGAATTTATGGGTTCCAAGAAAACAGAGCCACTTCTCTAAATGAAGTAAGGGAACAAATTTTACAAATTTGTATGCAAATAACACCTGAAATGCTCATACGTGTTCATCAAGAATTTTATAACCGTCTCGGTTACTGCTTAGCTCAAAACGGGGGTTTATTCGAACATTTGATTTAAGCTCATTGAAGAATTAAGAAGTTTTATTTTTTAATTTATTACATATCATAATATTACTTTTATTAAAAAATTCTAGGCATTTTGATCAGAATACGATTTTATTTTTATTTTCGTTTTTTTTTAATTTGTACTGTGTGTGTGTTTACACAGAGAATTCGTTCTCATTTGAATACAAACGATAAATATACCAACATTTTTTTTACTAACACATTCGAAACACAGCAGATGTTTCGAGACCAATTTCACGTTGCCAAATCTGAAAAAAAGTAAAGGTTTTAACCGCTTTCAAACTGAAAACTAGAACAATTTCCAGCATTACAATAAAATATTCAACGAATAGATGAAATTAATTATATCTTGATCTGTTACAACCTCTTGAATTATCATAATTAAAATCTTCTTATAACTTGTTCTTGTGTTAGAACAATGCATTTTACAATTAATATAAATATACAATGAAAATTGGTAATACAAAGAATTTGTAATAGGCCGGCGTTGTGGGTTTTCCACTTATGAGATCCTGTTAACGAAAAATGAGAATTGAGATATTTGGAAACACATATTATTATCAATACAAATTTTATTTCGCATGTTGTTATTTATTCCAATACTAACCGAACTAATATAGTGAATTAGATTATTACTGCTGAATTATTTCTTTGTGAATTAATCATGAAGGGATAAACGAAAGTAATGTTGATTTTTTTTATTGTTCATTGCATTAAGCTATCAGTTTAGTACAATCTTATTATCTCTCAATTAATAAACTAAACTGTCCACATTACACGTATGTATTTGCACGTCTCTCGAAAGCGGTGCCTACCAGACATACCTTTACACGTGGTGGGAGTATACTTCCACCACGCCTTTACACATTTACAGTAATTGCACGTTTTCCACTTTATGATAACCTGTTAGCTAAAAAGAATGGTACACTGAATTTAAATGTATTTTGTCTTTATCTAACACATTGATGATACAACATATGTGCCCTCATAATTTTCCTAACACTGTATATATAAATATAATATAATATAGTCATCAATTATTTAATTTTCCGGTGGAAACAATAAAAAAAACTAAGAAATAGGTTTTCAACGTAGAGACTCATCGGAAGAAAATCCAACCTGGAACTGAAGACCAAGTTGTGACTCATTAGGACCATCCTCATCCCTATCATGCTATACGCATGTACAGCATGGGGATACACTGCGGAGAGTCATTGTAAGAAGCTCCGAGCCCAGCAGAACATCAGCCTGAGGCTAGTAGTGAACGCCTCTTGGTACATCAGGAGCCAGCAGATGTACCGAGAGTTAGACAAGGAGAAGATCCAGGACATCAAGGACGAGACAGCCAGAAGAAGATTCGAAGAGCTGAATACCCACCCCAACATCCAGATGAGGGAGCTGATGAATTACACCAGAGAAGACTACGCCAGGCCACCACGGCCGAGAAAACAGTTAGACCGTGTCTAGCAACGAAGACCATAAGAAGAAAAGAACAAATAAAGACCTATTAGATAGCCTGCGGATCCTCAGAAAGATGAGCAGGATCTCGAGTAGGGAGTAGCAATTGAACCAACTCTTTATGGTCGGTCTTAGACGTAGTATTTCAGCTAAGAATTTATCCTTCTAGGTCACGAAAAACAGACATCCAATGCTAACGACGAGAAAAAAAGAGTAAAGTGCACTGCACTACTCTGAAGAAAAAAGAGGACAGCATGACACTTTCACAAAAACTCAGGGAAGTAGAATGGAGTAATTATGAACAATGAAGACTGAGGTCTCCATCGGATGAGACATGGATGGTGGTATATTCTTCCTTGAATGCATTGTTTTTTAAAGATGCATTCCGGTAGGGACGGGTTTGGAGACATACACATGCGTGTGTGTGTGAGAAAAGGTCTTACTTTGATAGTTGGCTCTCTATACAGGGCGTCTCAAGTAAATTTTGCACTCTCAATATCTCGAGTTAAGTTCATGTTTAGAAAAAATGCCAAATCAACCTAGAGAGGCTCAATTTTTATAGTAGATTCGAACTTGTTTTTCATCCCATCAGATACATAAGCGATTTTTCTCAATGATCACCTGTTGCCCATTAGAGGATGAGCTTGAATAGCTACTTCAACAGCGTCATTTCTGAAGTCAGCTGCTTCAATTTTTTAAATTAATTTGATATTTTTCAGATTCAAGCAGTAGCTTGGTTGGTTTTGTCGTTAATTTCAATTCTATATTATAACAACCAAATTGAACCGACTATTTCTTCTTCACATAACAGTTATGGATATGTTATTTATCAATTGTATTTACGTAAGTATATCATAGTATATGTAGAATTCATTTAATAAAACTTTTTATGGAATTTCAGAATCTAATCACACAACAGATTACCTGATACATCCAGAATCTTTCAACATAGTCATGTATTTCTACATGGCATTAAGTTTCGTTTGGTTAATAATATCAGTAGCTTTATTTTGGGGTAAGTTGAATTATATATTCGAAAATGACATGAGATAATTGACAGATTTTAGTAACTCTTCGAAAGAAACAGAATAAAGTTTCAAGATTACTGATAAGCTGGTCAGCTATTACTATTATCATAACAATCTTAGACATCATAATGATGAGTTTATTGGCCGCCGACCTTCATCACAGCCAAGCATTACCGTCAGATCAGAGTACACCGACTGTGGAAACGACATCTGAAAGTTCTAGTGCAACGGTAAGAGAACATAGAAATCATTTTCAAATTAAGGCTCTAGACTAGTTCTGTTTTTGGTCGCTCATCAATTGGCCAAACATTCCAGGACCATCAAACCATCGACTAAGACCTCTATATGTTATATTAGTCCATCAGTTTCTACTACAAATTCCAATGATTCGTCGATACATTTGACAGCCGAATCTGCAATCGATGTTTTAAGATCTTCAAATGCCTCTTTAGCTTTGTCGTTTAATGGAAACGTCATGCAGTGAGCTAACGGTGCAATCCGTTCGGAAAATCGGGGCACCCATTTCGAATAATGCGCAAACATCCCAAGTACTCGTTTCATGGAATTAAGATTAGTAGGGAGAGGATAATGCAGAAGAGCTTCTAGTCGAGACGGATCAGGTCGAATAGTGTTGTTCTCAATAACATATCCCAGTAGTTTGATGCGCGTTATTTAGAATTTGCTTTTTTTAGTATTTAAGGTTAGTTTATATTGCTTTGCAACCTGAAGAAAATATTCTAAATTTCGAACGTGATCTGTTTGATCGATTCCACAAATGGTTACGTCATCAAGATAGGAATAAGTGCCATGTAACTTTTCAGTTTCGATTATCCTGTCGATAGCTCGAGTATTACTGCCTAGAAGAATTCAAATCAAGAGATAATTGTACCATGGAATTATTAGACGGCCATTCTCCCAAGTATTGTTACGCCAATGATGCAAACATACTATTATTGAACTAGTAACTAATAATGAAGTATTGATCATTCCAATTCCAGTAGTAACAGTATTGTCCAAATGCACTTCAGACCAATACTTAGAAATAAATAATCCATCAATTATTAGAATTCCAGAAAATTGCAGAATTCAGATAGTAGCAGAAACATATTCAACTAATATGCAGATTCGAAGAGGAAAATCAATTATATTACCAAAGTTCAAAAATATAATTCACCAAATTTAAGTAGAATTGATTTTGAAAAATTGTATGAAATTAATAAAATTGCTAAAAATGTAAAACCAATTACAAAAGTAGAACCTCCAAAAACACACACAATAATTGGATTATTTTCGACCATAATAATTGTATTGCTAAAACAATATTTTATTTTATAAGAAGATATAAAAAGAAGAAAATAAGATCAGAAAAAATCAAGAAAGAAGAAATTGAATTAGAAGAAAGAAATTTAGAACCGAAAAATAATTCCGTTATTTTCCAATCTTAGGGATGGAGAAGTTACAGGCCTAGAAATTTCGAACACAACAACAATAGAAGAATGCAATGTCAGCGTTTATTTTGTTACCAGAGCGCATGCGCCGCAACGGTGTAAGCCCCGCCCACCTTTTGCGACCTCAATTTAGTATAAATAGAGGCGTGGTTCGGGCATCCAGGCAGTCGCTCTTCAACCTTCATACGCTCTGGTACTACTCTCTCTAGAGATCGAACTGTCTGGAATCAACCAAACTCGACTTGTAGTTAGTTATTGATCTCCAGCACGAGATCTCTCTATTGGGATAATACCTACAGCAAAGATCAGTCGTCTGCGCTAGTGCTTCGAACGCAGTAGAATTATACAGTGTGCTTCGTAATTACGGCTCAGGTTAGTTCTTTTTCAAGAACGTCTGAGCTTAGTAATTAATTACATCGATACGATCGAATATATCTTTATATTTACATATATATTATATATATATATATATATATATATATATATATATATATATATATTTCCTATTTATGAATTTTGCGAACATGTCGTTCAATGGGGAGATCTACGTGGTACAGGACAGTTGCTTCTCCCCCAAAGAGTCCTTTGATGGAAGTGCTGATGTGCAGCCCTACGGGACCGCACGAGACACGCCCATTAGGGAACAATTTATACAGTGCTATTTAAAAGTCCGCTCCCCCCATCGTATCTTTTGAACGGCTACACTTACATTAATAAAATTTGGAGAGTGAAAATAAAGTGTTGTAAACTTCTCTACGAATGGTAACAGGTGACGTAATAGTAATAGATGACGTCACAGTGCCACTCTGGCCAATAATTTTAAATAGGACCTTATGGCAAGTGATATCTCGTTTGAAAGGCATTGACATTGGCTACATAGCCATATTAATTTTGTTTGGGTTTAAATTAATTTTGACGGATAAATTAAATAAATACCTAAATTATTATTCCACATTTAAATATTGAAGATTTTTCAGTCCGCCTCTGGTTAGTTGTCAAAAAAATTGACGTTTTTAATTTAATAGTATTTGTTGGTTTGCAAAGTTTTTCTAAATACCTAGCTTAAATATTCAATTTTATTAGTGTTTAACGAGACGTTTAAGAGTTTACATAGGCAAAATGGTACGTACTCAAGTCGACAAAGTAGCAGCTATCTTAATAATTGGTGAATCTAGAAAGAATCTCCATGAAGCGGAACGTTTATTTAATGAGAGATGCCAAGCGATCTGGTCGACCAACATTTAGTGATGATAAAAAAATTGATATAGTTGCTGACATGGTAGTAAACCCTACTTCCTCTTCAACTGGAGTTGCGTCTATCTGTGAAGTAAGTAAAAGTACAGTACAGAGAGTGTTGGCTAAGAATACATTTCATCCATACAAGTTTAAAATGGTCCACCACCTTTCGGATGACGACCCCGACAGAAGACTCGAATTCTGTGAATGTATGACAAATAAAATTAGTCAAAACCCACATTACACAAAAACAATTTGTTTTAGTGACGAAAGTACTTTTTGCCTCAATGGAAATGTGAATACACAAAATGTAAGGTATTGGAGTGACACAAATCTTCACACCTTTCGTGAACAACATACCCAATTTCCAGAAAATGTCAATGTTTGGGCAGGTATTTTGGGAAACCACATAGTTGGTCCTGTTTTCCTAAATTCAAATTTAGGCGGTGAAGTGTATCTGGAGATGTTACAAAATGCAATTGAGCCGTTAATTCTAGAAATTCTGGAAGATAATCAAGACGAATTCGGCCATCTAGAAATAACATTTCAACAAGATGGTGCTCCTGCACATTATTATGGTGCAGTAAGACGTTACCTGGATGAAGAATATCGAGGTAGATGGATCGGCCGGCGAGGTCCTATAGAATGGCCACCTCGGTCACCAGATCTGACACCATTAGATTTTTTTCTATGGGAGTACTTGAAACTCAAGGTTTATACTACGGCACCAGATAGCATTGGCGATTTGAAAGAAATAATTACTGAAGAATGCAATGCTATTTCAGCTGACACATTCGAACGAGTACGACGAGAGTTTACTAATAGGATGTATTACTGTCAGGAAGTAGACGGAGCACGTTTCGAACACTTGCTATAAGAATCCATTGTTGATATTTGATTAATTAAATTTAAAAAAATAATTTCAATAATTTTGGTATTTATTTAATTTATCCGTTAAAATTAATTTAAACCCAAACAAAATGAATATGGCTATGTTTTTTATCATCACTAAATGTTGGCCGACCAGATCGTTTGGCATCTTGAACACTCTGTTGCTTCAAACTTGTGAAGAAGCTCCCTCAAATAAGTTCTCGAGATATGGTGATCTGGGTATCTCTCATTAAATAAACGTTCCGCTTCATGGAGATTCTTTCTAGATTCACCAATTATTAAGATAGCTGCTACTTTGTCGGCTTGAGTACGTACCATTTTGCCTATGTAAACTCTTAAACGTCTCGTTAAACAATAATAAAATTAAATATTTAAGCTATTTAGAAAAACTTTGCAAAGCAATAGATACTATTAAATTAAAAACATCAATTTTTTTGACAACTAACCAGAGGCGGACTGAAAAATCTTCAATATTTAAATCTGAAATAATAATTTTGGTATTTATTTAATTTATCCGCCAAAATTAATTTAAACCGAAACAAAGTTAATAAGGCTATGTAGCCAATGTCAATGCCTTTCAAACGAGATATCACTTGCCATAAGGTCCTATTTAAAATTATTGGCCAGAGTGGCACTGTGACGTCATCTATTACTATTACGTCACCTGTTACCATTCGTAGAGAAGTTTACAACACTTTATTTTCACCCTCCAAATGTTATTAATGTAAGTGTAGCCGTTCAAAAGATGCAACGGGGGAGGGGACTTTTGAATAGCACTGTGTATATAAAGATAGATAAATGTAGTTTATTCTAGATTTTAGTTTGACATTAATTGTACAGCTGAATCTCATATTGTAACAAATTTTTTGTAAATAAATCTTTTTAAAAAAGTATTTTCCTGAGCAAAATACGTAACTTGGATGAAAGTCTCATTGGATTCCTAGTGACCGAAGACCTCTAATAACAGATTATTATGAAAATCGTATAATAACTACTATTTTTAAAACTCAAAAATAATACGATATTTGAAATTTTGAAGCCTGTCAAATAGGTTTTACAGAATTTTTTTAGCCCCCATCCAAGAAGTATAATTTCCATAAAAATTTGGAAAATTCCATGTTCAATAATTTTTTCACAACCCTGTATATACTCAGCATATACTACGAAGAATGTGACGTCACGGTCAACAGTTCGAGACTTCTCGCGTTAGGGAATAGTTTTCGGATGCTCTCCGCATCCGCTAGTGAATTTATTACTGTATCTATCATATTTTATGCTTTTTAACGATTTTACTGTTTCTCTTTTTCAGGAAAGTCAATCTGAATTTCAAACATACTCATTAAACATTGTAAGTATACTCGCCGTAAGAGATATAGTGCGAACTTTAAGCTTTCGCCTTTTCGTTTGACTTGAATACCGTTATGGTCCAGTTATTATATTTAAACAATATTAACCTATTTATATTTAAAAACATCTTAGACATTACACTAGACAATGAACACTACCTTATATCTCGTTTTATTAAGAAGAATTAGAAATATAAATTTCAAATAACTTATTATTTTCCCATCTTTTATTGAGCTATAACTATATTTTGAAAGGGCAATTTTTTCGAACACAACAGATGTTGACTCTTTAGTTGGTAGGCTGACATCAAGAAAGTGTTTTTCTGAGGAATTTGGGTAAAGATACATATTTATTATATAGCAATTATATTTTTAGTTAAAAATTAAATATTTACAAAGTGGCGTCCTTGAAAAATATTGAGTTCGGTCCAAAATATTGTGTGTAACAACAACGAAAATTTAAATAATTGTGATAAAAGTGAACACAGGATTCGACGTCATTTAAATTTGGAAGCACAGAAAATATGTTTCAATGTGTATAAGAATCTACGGGAAAAGTTTGGTTTCAATGAAGAAACAGAATTATTGCAAGCAGTATCTGATCTCTAACAGAAGTTCCCCTGTCAACTATACATAAAATAGCCAAGAAGGGGCCTTACGAACGCAAGAAGGGATTGATCAAACCTTTAGATGTATCTGTAATAAAATTATTAAGAACCACCATATATGACTGTTACAAAAGTAATGAGTTACCAACGATTGAAATAAATTGACAAATGCCGGCCGTAATGCAAATGTTTGTAAGAAAACTATTGAAAACTGGATTAAAAAATTCGGATTCAAATGTCTGCAAACAAAGGATCCAGACTTATTATTGTGCATTGCGGCGGAAATGGAGGATGGGTTCAAATTCCTTAAAAATATGTGAGAAAAAATGGAAGATTGCAATGTTGACTATCATAAGAACATGGAGGCTAATATTTTTGAAGAATGGTTTGAATTCACATTGATCCCAAACTTAGAGCCAAATAGTGTTGTATAGTCTATTTCTTAATGTCTGACAGCACAGTAGCCTCATTAAATATTCAAATAGAAAATGATCTCTTACAGAGTGATCCTAAGAATTTTACAAGTAAATACTAAAATTCTAATGCAAAACAAGTAGGTGTCTGTATTGGTTATCTGTACATCCCTGTGTCAGCTCAAAATACAATATGGTAATAAAACTGAACAATGCCAGCAAAAGGATAAACAGTGCGGTAGTGGCGGAGATTACGATATTAGTTCATTTTGCTTATTTAATTGGATTCGGTCAACATTACAGTTGAAATAAAATTCATTCGTTTAGGCCTATTAACAAGTTACATTTTTATTAAATTAAATTAATTAAAGAAAATATAGTTTAATTCTCATAATTCAAATTTATTTACAATGAATTAATGTATATTAAGTAAAGTAAACATACCATTTATAGGAAATATAAAATTCAATCTATTGTATCACCCTCTTCGCTGGCCATACAAGAATCATCCGAAGACTCGCCGAGAGAGATCACTATCGGTTCTATAGTTTGTTCTATGAGGTTATCTAAAACCCACATTTTCTCTTCCTCTTTAATTACATGATTCACAGCATCTCTCCAGTTCTCTTCAGTTATTGTTGTCAATGAGTACTTCATGAGTTCACGAACATCTTTCATTTTAAATGTTTTATTATGTCTAGCTACATAACCTTTCATTTGGGCACATATTAACTCTATCGCATTTAATTCACAATGGTATGGCGGCAAACGAAGCACTGTTATCCCACGATTCTTGGTCATTTCATCAATAACAAACTTTTTAAATTGTAGCTTGTGATCTGAAGCAACCTTTAAAAGTTCTTTTTTCAACATATCATCTTCAAATGGAATATATTTTACGATTAACCAGTTTCTAATATCAGCTTTTCTCCAAGAGGTAGATGGAAGATTTTCTGTTAATCGCGAATGATAAGTGGAATTGTCCATAACGATTACAGCATTATTTGGAATTAATTCGACCATTTGTGTAAAATATATCTGCAGTCATTTCTTTATGATAGTCTTTGGTTGATGTTGACTGAAACTCCAGTAAACCACCTTCAACGAACTCTTGATTGCATCCAATATGCGTTATTATTAGTCGGCGACCTTTACCGATAGGAGTTTTCAGTCCAGTAGATAAACCTTCTATGAAAGCTTGACGACTGGTTTGAATACTTTCGTCCTGACATATTTTTTTCACTGAATCTCCTTCATTGAGTCATGTCTCATCTATATAATAGATTTGTCTCCCCTCCTGTCTGTATTTTCGGATATCTCGTAAATACTGGCGTCTCCAACATATTATTTATTCGTTGTCGATTAGCACTGATTTGCGACTTTTCTTCTCCCAAGTAAAATTTAATTTGTGTAATATTTTCCACAAAGTTTTTCGCCCTATGTCAGGCAAATTCTCGTCCTCCTTCAACCATTGTTAGAATTCTGTCAAGGGTTGGGATCTCTTTTTTATAATATAATTCATGTAGTTTTCGTCTTATTGTATTTTGCATATGTTCATCAAGGTCAGATGGTTTTCTTCCAGTTGACTTTTTAGGTGGAGATATATTTCCATTTTTCCTCTCTCTTAGAAGCCTGTAAATAGTAGATTCACTAACTCCTGTCATATTGGAACATGTCGAAACTATATTTCTAACAGTAGCAGCCGGCATTTGATGTACAACAGCATCATGCACATTTAACACTAGGTTAGGTTAGGTTAGGTTTATAATGAGTGGGTCAATGAGGCCCTCCACTGCGACTCGCGAGAATCTATTTAACACTACAGTCTTCGTTTGTAAGCTAATCACGCTCTTACACTTTACTGGGGTAAAACTTGAAGACATTTTTCACAACACAGTTAACACTTATGGAACATAAGCGACTCTAAGCAAAACAAATTATACAAATTTGGGGAGACCAAGTTTCACCGTATATACCTGCAAAGTTTCTAAGTAGTCATTGGGACAATCCCTAGTAGGACCCTATTGTAATGTTTCTTGGAAATGTTATTATCAACATTTCGAAAATCAGAAAGTAATTATCTGGAGAATGAATTGATAAATGGTTTGTTAATGTCTCCCAAGAATTGACCTGCTCCAAATTCTCAAGATAATTAATGAAATATTCAGTCAGAATAGTTGCGTTACAAGATTATTTCAAAGATAATTTACTGTTTTAACTGTATGTACTCTACAAATGTATGAATGTATGTCAGTTAGTTGCTTTAACTAACCGAATTTACATTTATATTACCTTTATATATCAGATCGGGTATAAAATTAAATAGTAAATACTTTCCTTAGATAAACTGTGTTGCTTATGCTTTACTACCTGACTAGCATCTGTGACCTTTTCGCGTGCTGTCAGTCAATAAGAAACAGACTATATTTCTTGACAACGCTTCTTATCATTCATGACAGCTCAATAAAATACTAAATAAAAGCGACAAAAAGACCGAACTACAACATTTTTTAATGGATAATAATTTGTACTTTGAAGATTCGTATACAAAACAACAACTGATTGAAGTTTTACAGACAAAGAAATTCAAGAAATGGAGTGCCAACCCTGGCAAAAATCGAACTAGTTCAGTGTGATATCAGCTCTGAATAATTCGACAATTATAGTGTTCTAATAATAAACAAAATATTTCAATTTCTCAATCGTGTAGTGCAAATCAAATCTAGTAATTTCGAAGTAAGTTGTAAGTAGGTGGAATAATAAATGCAGCGAAGCCATAAAAAATACAAGCAATCCTTCAATAAATATCGAATACACCCCACAACTGACAACAAAATAGAATATAAAAAATGCAGAGCTGAAGCATGTTATCAAACCAAAAAAAGCAAAAAAGAAAGCTGTAAAACCTTTGTATCATCCATCAACCATTGCACTCCCGTCTCTACCATGTGGGAAAAAACTCGTCAGCTATCCGGACAACGGCATAACAGTGAAATCAAACTTTTAAAACATGAAGACAAACGATCTCTACAGCAGAAGATATAGCAGAAATATTCGCAGACCATTTTGAACAAAATTCCAGTAACGATAATTTCACTCCACAATTTAAACAATACAAAATTAGAAATGAAAAAGAGGAAATACAAGTAACATATAACGACAATGACAGCATAAACTCTACTATTTCATTAGAAGAACTAGACGACGCCTTATTCAACACGAAAAGTTCATCTCCTGGTCCAGACGACATACCTCTAATCATTATCCAAAAATTAAGTTCTAGTGCGAGAAAAAATCTCCTTGATATCCTAAATACAGTTTGGATACAACATCATTTCCCAAAGTCTTGGTCAGACTCTTATATAATCCCCAGCCTTAAACCTCAAAAACCAAAATCAGACCCCCACTCCTACAGACCAATTTCTCTAACCTCGTCAACTTATAAATTATTCGAAAATATTATAAACGGAATACTAAGATGGTTCTTAGAAAACAAACAGCTCCTGATCCCCGATCAAAACGGTTTTCGCCAGAACAGATCTACCACTGATAATCTAGTGGACTTAGAATCCGAAATTCATAAAGCGCTAATAAACAAGCAGCATTGTTTGGCTGTTTTTTGTGACATAACAAAAGCTTATGATTGCTCATGGAGATTCGGTATCATTAAAAAGCTACAATCCTGGGGCATAAACGGACATTTACATTTACTAAAGTTCATTCAATATTTCCTTCAATTTAAAACGGTCAGAGTACGATCAAATGGGAAAATATCAACTCCCAGAATTTAAGAAAACGGAATACCTCAAGGATCAGTTTTGAGCACGACTTTATTTTTAGTAGCAATCAATGACATCATGAAACACTGCCACTTACCAGTAAAAGGCAGGCTTTATGCGGATGACCCTGTCCTTCTACTAAGAGGAACAAACCTAAAATCCACCCAACGGATTCTCCAAGCCACACTAGACGACCTTCAGAAATGGTCACACACAACCGGACTCAATTTCTCGACCGAAAAAACAAAATGCCTTATCTTCTCAAAAAAAGAAACAGGAAGTAACCCAGTATTAGCATTAAATAGCAAGGACCTAACTTTTGTTACGGAAACAAAATTTCTCGGTATAACTTTTGACAGCAAACTATCCGGGAAAAGTCACGTTACAAACCTTAAGGGCGCCTGTCACCTAGCCATAAACATACCAAAAGCTCTTTCAAATATTTCCTGGGGAAGCGATACATCAACTATATTAAGCATATACACATTTTTAATAAGGTCAAAAATCGATTACGGTTTAGTGGTATACAACTCAGCTAAAAAATCCGTCCTAAAACAACTTGACGTCATTCAAAACACTGGACTACATATTGCACTAAGAGCTATTCGTACAAGCCCCACTCTTAGCATGTGTTGTGAAGCAGGCCAAATCCCCTTAGACTTCAGGAGAGACTATTTAAGTTTGTCCTATGGTAGCATTGCCAGCACAAGGCTTTTAGGTGTTTGCGTATTTCTGTGTCAACATATCTGGGCGTACAAATTATCTAGTTGCCCCAGTGTCGACAATAAATTCACAATCGTGATTGTCTAGTTGTTCCCTAACAGTTAAATTTCGATCATTTTTAAACAAAGAATATGTGCGAATTGTGGGACTTTGAATGATTTTTTTAGTCGACGACCGCCCCGAATAGACGACTTTTAGTAGTTTTCTTGGTATTACAGCGCCGATCAGGTGTTAGTGATCGACTTTGGTATGGAGATGATCTTCTAGGGTTGTTTCTTGTGGGGATATGGGCTCTGTTTCTAACTGGGCTCTGCGAGGATGTACGTTAACTTGACGTTGTCTGGTTGTCCGAGTTCCTAACTTGGCTTCGAGATCTTGATGGAACTCTACATGTTCTCTGCAGATGTCCAATTCTTCTGTAGTTGAAACACTTCTTTAGGTGCCTGTGGATAGACTAAACTCAATAGTCTTTCTATGTCACTTCCATATTCTTGGAGGCTCTCGTCTAATTTTTTCATGCGCGTCTTCAATTGACTTTGGAAAACTTGTTTTAAATGTTGCTATCCATACCTGATCTCCAAAGCTTGAATAATGACGTGATAGCTAGGGTTGCCTTGGGGTAATAATTGCAGAATGCATGCGACTTGTCCACGAAGAGCAGTCATAAGGTAAGTGGCTTCCTCTTGATCATTCCACTCATTGGCACTAGCTGCTGCTTCAAATTGGCGTCGATATGTCTCCCAAGATGATTGACTACCATATGTAGGTGGCTTGATAACCTGGCTGTGTCTCAAATTTACTATTTCAGCTCTGGCACTACCACTAATGAAACTGCTATCATTGGGATTAGCTTCTATTTTCCTTACTAATGCATATAATTTTTGTCTTAGGTCAAGCTGGTCTGTTTTTAAATATTTCTATGTTGTTTAGAAATTCTTCTCAACTGTTTTTAAATGTTTTTCTACCGTTGCCAAATCTTCCTTAACTGTTTTTATGTCTGTTTTTTAGGCCTTCTTCTACTGAAAGACAAGCTACAAGGTCGTGCTCCAAATCAAGAATCCCGGAAATGTTTCAACTGCGGAAGAATTGGGCATCTTCAGAGAACAATTAGAGTTCCATCACGATCTCGAAGCCAAGTTAGGAAATCGAATAACCAGACTTCATTAAGACAACGTACATCCTTGCAGAGCCCAGTTAGAAACATAGCTCATAGCCCCACAAGAAACTACTATAGATCATCTCCATACCAAAGTCGATCACCAACACCTGATCGGCGCTCTAATACCAGCAACCAGGAAAACTACTAAAAGTCGACTATTCGGGACGGTTGTCGACTAAAACCATTCAAAGCCCCACAATTCGCACATATTCTTTGTTTAAAAATGGCCGAAATTTAACTGTTAGGGGACAACTAGAAAATCGCGATTTCAAATTTATTGTCGACACTGGGGCAACTAAATCATTTGTACGCCCAGATATGTTGACACAGAAATACGCAAGAATACCTAAAGGCCTTGTGCTGGAAATCGCAACTGGTCATAGTACTCCGATTTTGGGACAAGTAACAGCATCCATTCGAATTGTAAACAAGGCCATAGTTCACTCATTTTTGGTAGTAAATATTATGGATGAATGTGTTTTGGGTTTAGACATTGTGCAGGACAAATTTGTAATAGATTTGAAAAACAAAATTTTATCCATCGACAACTAGGAAGTAATCTTCAGTGGCGGAAATGATCAATTGCTCAAAATGAAAGTTATAGTTGATGAAGATATAAGAATTCCGGCAAATTCAGAAAGCATTGTCATGGCTCATCTTAAAGAAAAATTTAAAGATCTGACTATTGGGTTTATTGAACCACGTGAACCGACAGAAGATGGAGTAATGGTAGCCAAATGTCTGGTAAAAATAGAACAGCAAATTCCCGTTCGCGTTGCCAATACATCTAGGAGACGGGTTGAACTAAAGAAAAATCACGAGTTGGGATATTGTGAACCAATGAAGAGCATAGTGAATTTACGAAATAATCCCAAACCCGAAAAATAGTCACAAAGTAAAGTCGACGACCAACTTATAGAGACACTCATCACGAACTTTGACAAACTAACACCCGAAGAAGGGAGCAAGGCAAAGAAATATGTCTTGAATCATCTTAGCCTTATCGAAACCGGAAAAAATACCGGGCGAACCAACTTGGTCCACCATTGAATCAATACAAGAGATGCACCACCGATACGTCAAAACCCAAGAAGACTTCCATTCGCTAAACAAAAAGATGTAGCGAATATGAGTTGGATGAGAACATTATTGAAGATTCGTCTGGACCGTGGTGTTTTCTAGTTGTTTTGGTAACTAAGAAAAATGGAAGTACAAGATTCTGCGTTGACTATCGCAAATTAAATCAAGTTACTCTAAAAGACAGCCATCCTCTGCCACGTATAGACAATTTACTGGACTCCCTATCCGGCTCTCAGTGGTTTACCACATTAGACTTAAAGAGCGGATACTGGCAAGTTGGAGTTCATTCCGATGATAAAACAGCCTTCTCTGCTGGAAATGGCCTTTATCGATTCCAAGTACTTCCATTTGGTATATGCAATGCTCCAGCCACTTTTGAAAGACTTATGGAAATGGTGTTAAAAATACTGACGTGAAAACCTGTCTGTGTTATTTCGATGACATCATTATAATGGGAAAAACATTCGACGAACATCTAAACAATCTAGAATAAGTTTTTAGCCGACTGAAAAATGTAAACTTAAAAATAAATTCCAAGAAATGCTCCTTATTTCAACGTGAAGTTGTATACTAGGGTCACGTCTTCATCCCATTGGAATGCTCTTGTTTCTTCAGTGAGTCGAGTAAGGAGCTTGGCAATATCTCTAAACTTCCTGACAAATCTTCTACAATATGTGCAAAGTCTTAGGAAGCTTCTAATTTGATGTTTGTCGGTTGGTTGCGACGATTGCTGAATGGAAGAAACTTTCTCTGGACCCACCGCCACTTCTTCATTGCTCACTACATGACCTAGATAGTTGACCCGGTTTCGAAATAGCTGACATTTCTTCGGGTTTAACATGAGCTGGGCAGCTTGGAGTCGTTTGAATACATCTTCCAAATTCTTAAGGTGTTCGTCAAATGTCTTCCCCAGTACTACGATGTCGTCCAAATACATCAGGCATGTCTTACAAGACAACCCTCTCAAGATATTTCCATGAGTATTTCAAATGTCACGGGTGCATTACAGAGCCCGAATGGCATGACGTTGAAATGCCATAATCCAGATCCGGTGGTAAAAGCAGTCTTCTCTTTGTCTTCTGGGTCCATTTCTACTTGCCAATAAGCAGACTTCAGGTCCAATGTGGAAAACAGTTTACTGCCGGCCAAAGGATCTAGCGTATCGTCGATTCGAGGCAGAGGGTAGCTGCCTTTCTTCGTTACGTTGTTTAGCTGGCGATAATCCACGCAGAATCTCGTAGGTACAACCTTTTTCTTGACGAGCACTACGGGCGACACCCATGGACTAGTAGATGGTTCTATTACTTTTTCTTCTGCCATCTCTCGAATTATTCTTCCAGCTTCCTCTTTTTTCGCCCGTGGTAGCTTTCGAGCTGATTGCCTAATTGGCTTGGTATTACCAGTATCGATTTTCTGTTTGACGGCTGATGTTCTACCAGTCTTCCCTCCTTTTGGTACAAATAGGTATCTATACTTCAAGAGAAATCCTCTCATTTTCCTTTTCTCACTTTGATTTAAGGATTGACCAGCTACTGATACCATTTATACGAATTTGGCATTGAAATTGTCAGTTGCCGTTGTTTGGCGAACTATAGACGTCACTGGTACGCAGGATCCATTCCTGGTGTTCTTCTTGATGATAATTGAGTAATCGTTCACGTTTATCACACTTACTGGGATCTCCAACCAATCCTTTTCCAATTAATACTCCATTGCCAACTTCTTCGTCGTGGTTCTTTGGCTCTATCATAACCGGTGTACCTTCTTCCATTATTCCCTGTAGCCGCGCTACTATCATGGTTTCGCATCGTGCAGGTAGAACGGTATCTTCCTGTACAGCTGCCAACACCGTGCTGTCTTCATATGGATGGAGGAATACCTCCTCGGAACCCACTTTAATTGTTCTGTTTTGTAAAGTCCAATTGGAAACCATGTAGATTCATTACGTCCATTCCCAGAATCACGCCTTCTTCAATGTCAGCTACGATTACCGTATGCGTGAACTTTTCTGCGCCAATTCCAAATTGGATTTGTGTCTCGCCGTGAACGTTGGCACTCTCACCTGCAACTTATAGAGACACTCATCAAAGACTTTGACAAACTAACACACGAAGAAGCGAGCAAGGCAAAGAAATATGTCTTCAATCACCTCATCCTTTTCGAAACCGGAAAATCTACAGGGCGAACCAACCTGATCCACCATACAATTAATACAAGAGATGCACCACCGATACGTCTAAACCCAAGAAGACTTCTATTCGCTAAACAAAAAGATGTAGCGCATATGATACAAGACATGTTGGGTGAGAACATTATTGAAGATTCATCTAAACCGTGGTGTTCTCTAGTTGTTTTAGTAACTAAGATAGATGGAAGTACAAGATTCTGCGTTGACTATCGCAAATTGAATCAAGTTACTGTAAAAAAACAGCTACCTCCTGCCACGTATAGATGACTTACGGAAATGGTGTTAAAAGGACTGAAGTGGAAATCCTATCTATGTTATTTAGAAGAAGGTCAGAATGACAACTTGGACTGAAAATAAGAAGAGGGCTGAATAGGCGGAGTAGTCACACTGACCTGTCAAGGTGACAATCTGGAATTTTCAAGATTTTTCTATAGACCGAAAAAGTGTGACGTCAGAACATGGCCGCTGAGGGAAAACAAATCAATTATTTAACTTATGCTTTGTCCTGACCGTTGTAATATTTTAAAAGTTTATTCATTTTTTCATTTGTAAAGTGACACTGCAGTGACTATCAAGTAATTATGCCTTATTGCTTCGCTCCTAAACTTCTATACTCTATATCTACGACATATCCACTGTTTAAACTGTCTCCACATTTCTTTAACACTTTAATTTCATTACAAAACTGCTCCGCCATGTTTAAGCATATTACAAACGTAAAATGAACGTAAATAGTTATTTGTTTTCCCTCAGTAACTGTCAGTGGCTATGTTTATGACGTCATAGTTTTTTGGTCTATTGTATTCCATATGTTATAGAATATTCTAGACCGTTCTGGAAAGTTCTTTCTATATATAAATAGAGATCAGTTGTGGCAGAGTCAATCAGTCAATAGTATGATACCTATATTAATAAGTTGAATTGTTAAAAAGTAGTATTGTATTTTGTCAAGTATTGAATAAAGTTGTGAAAGTTATAACAATGGGGTTATTTGGAGTTTTTTAAAAGTACGGTGCATTTATGTGTTTGCATTTCAATAAAGAAGGCCCAATTTTGATTTCACTATAATAATTTTATCTTTTATTATTAACTGACTTGCTGCCCCTAAAATTTGCCGCCCGGTTTGCCAATCCTGACCACATTCATCATTTTTTTTGATAGAATCATATTGTAAAGGTCTTTGGCTTTTAAATGTAACATTAGGTTTTACTTAATTTTTAATATAAAAAATATGATAATTCAATGGTTTTTAGGATACACAAACAATGAGTGCGGCAATAACAATCGTCATGTCTTTAGCAGCCAGAGGATATGTTCTTTTGATATTAAATGGAACATTTGCCATTATTTTAGCGATAGCTGTTTATAAAAACAGACAGGAAGTAAGTTTACTACCCCACCGCAATTTCTATAAAAACAACGTCACATAATTGAGTAAAACCCTGTTATATAATACTATTTTTTTTGTTCAGAGTATCCCAATTTTCCAAAGACCTATAATCGATGCTTACGGGAATGGGTAAGTTTTAAACATGTAAATATGTACGATACAAATGTCAAATATCTCCAAAAAAAAATTGAAAGAGAATTTGTTGTAAAGATCGTGATAGTCAATCAATAACATGGTCAACTCTATTTGTTGTCAATGCTTCTTTTTCGATAAAATTTTTAATTAAAGTGTATAATTTTCAGGATCAGACCAACTACCCTTTACGATCAAGTAGAAATAGACAAATCTTTCCAAAACGATGGTTTCCAATCTGATGAATATACATTTGCCTTTAAATACTATCAGAACAACGAAAACGGAAATAATCCTTTAAGCAACAGCAGCAGGAGCAGTATTGCGTACTCGCAGACGCCGGTGCCTTATCTTTTTGAAACTGTGGAGCCTCTGAAGTTACCTTCAATTCAAACTGGTAGATTAGCGAAAATTGGAAAAGCTGGAGGAAGAAGATCTCCACCTCGTCGTGTACCATCACCTACCGTTCCGACGACTTCCCCGTATATACCCGAGCCTGATTACACTCCTCCTACATCGCCAAAATTACAACCAAAGTCTGTATTAAAACCGAAGAGTAATTATGAATTTTAATATTTAAATATATCATTTACGAAAATATTTTGTTATATACTATTATTAATAAGTTAAATAGTTTTGTTAAAGTACTAGTTAAATAAAACAGTTATTTAATATTTTCATTTTACTTTGGTTGGATCACCCTGTATATACGAGTAAAATAATTTTTGTAGCTGGTAAAAACATCGAATAGTTTTGAGGGTAGCGGAAGTTACAGTAAGGAGAGTAGTTCTGAAAATTTCCACACTGGAAAGGTAACATTTTGATGTATATTTGTTTCCTGACATATGTACAGTGCTAAAAATATTCTATGGTAACATAGGGTTTTTAATACAGAGTTCATAAGCGACAATACGCTATAAAGAAAGAAACAAGTATATTCAGTGTATCACCTATTTTCTTTAACGGGGTATCATAACATGCCAGAGAAGTATCAAGTAGTTTTTCAAATATCACTTCAATCATTATTAAGGCAAAGTGTAAACCGCCTGTAATTCCTACGCTGCTGATAAAACGATTTCGTGTACAGCCGTAATTCTTCTATTTTTATCTATCCCCTCTCTTCATTTTCAATCTACACGTTGGAAGTGTAAGTGCCCATATAATATTCCTTTTTTTAATAACAGAAATTATTCTTCATTTAATTCCAGCGTAAAACAATAATCCTCTCATAGTCAACTTGAAAATGTAAGAGGCACATGGCATTACCAGTGTGTTAGTGAGAGACATGGTGAGATTGACAATCTAAAGACAGCGTAGATTATTACAGTTAAAATAAGGATACTTGAATATACGAATACGAATCGCGCGTGTTAGAAAGAAACAAATAAATTCAGTGTAGTATTACTCTTTTTCTCTAACAGGATATCATGAAAAGATCGCTTATGGACTCTGTATTAAAAACCCTATGTTACCATAAAAAATTCCTAACACAGTATCGCCGGATTAAGCCTTCATGGGCCCCGGGGCAGAATACATAATAGGCCCTCTCACCACCTCTTGGGCAGATCTTTCTATCACGAGATGTAGAGCTGTGAGATCTGTAATGATCTCATAGCTCCAGTGATGCACACACAGGCAAGCCTTTGAACGTTGTCGAGGGTCTTCCTTGTGCTCTACTGACTTGTTTTTGTATGCCAAATTATTGCCCCATACGTAATTGCTGATCTCACAATCATGGCGTACATCCATCGCAGTTTTTTTGGGTTACAGCCCCAACTTTTACCATCTAGATTTCTACACGCCATCAAATCTTTTATTGCTTAACTAGCAGTTATTTCAACAAACTTATTCCACAGAAGCGTACTGTCTAGGGTTATCCCTAGATATTTAACTTCTGATTTCCATTCTATGATTTCCCGTTTAAAGATAGGGGCTTCATGGCTGGAAGTGTTCTTTTCCGGGTAAATGGAATTACTATGATCTTGTTTAGGTTAATGTCCCACTGACAAGCACCAATGCTCAATAATTCTGAGGTCCACACAAGGTTGTGACGTGCTTTCTTTCCTCAAAAGAATTACGGACGTCACTATGACACCCACGGCTTCGGTACTTCCTAGATTTCCTCGGGCGCCAGATTTGTGGGGTGGTTTACTCCACCGAACTCTCGAAAATACGGCGTCGAGAGTTACCAAGGTAGCCACAGATGGAGGTTCAGTAATTCCAGGGGTCTGTTGTTATTGACCTTTCCGGGATACGTAGTGTGAAAACAGGCTTTAATTGCTTACCACTATCAAAAAATTAAACCAATCGCTACTGGAGAAATTATAAATTTTAATTCACCAAAAAAAAATGAATTTTACATAAATGAGAAATTAAACAAATTTTAGTGTTTTACAAAAATATCAGAATCTACTACTAAATATCTACGTTATTAATAAAGCCAAAAGCGGCCTGACAGCAAGCAATAAATATTCTAGCTATTTTACAACTGAGGCGGAAAATAACGTGCAGAATTCTACTAGTACGTAGCAGGTGAAAACAATACAAAGTTCCTAGTGATAATATGTCAAAATGTACAGAGAAAGCGTTATAGTTGCACTAAGAGAGCGTAATAAATCGTTTTCTAGTATTTGTGTACTTTTTAAATAAAGCAGAGGAAAATAATCAATTAACTAGTCTCGGCTGCCGGTTTAATCTCAATAGCTACCGGAATTTCTTAGCGATTTCACTAGATTCAATTAAACTAGCTTTTACTAATCAACACAACGGCCTACCGTACGAAATCAAATATTCCAGATAAAGAAAACTACCAGCAGAATGCGAACACCTCTCCTTGGTATCCCTGCTCGGCAGCGAATACTTTTGAGATTATTTCGTATCCCTTAAATCAAATCTGCCTTAGAGGCCTCTCGAATTGATCCCTGCTCAGCAGCGAATCCAGACGAGATTTTTCTAAGCAAATGCAAAAGAACTAA
Organism: Galeruca laticollis; assembly: GCA_963921935.1. Lineage (NCBI taxonomy): Eukaryota > Metazoa > Arthropoda > Insecta > Coleoptera > Chrysomelidae > Galeruca > Galeruca laticollis. The sequence continues at coordinate 41,057,077 of OY998182.1, forward strand.
ATTTTCTTAACAGTACAACGGTCTATTGGGCGGGATTAAATACTCAGATAAAATAGACTCTAAATGTTCTAACTAAGGTTTTACTGACAAAACAACAGCCTTTTGTACGAAATCAAATTTTCAGATAAAATAGATTAACAGTAGAATCCGAAAACCTCTCCTTCGTACTCCTGCTCAGCAGCGAATACTTTTGAGATTATTTCGTATCCCTTAAATCAAATCTGCCTTAGGGGCCTTTCGAATTGATACCTGCTCAGCAGCGAATCCAGACGATATTTTTCTAAGCAAATGCAAATGAACTAAATTTACCTGGATGCTACGTCCTTTTATTAATTTCTCCGACCCTACTTACGAGATCCCCTTCTTAAAATTTTGGAAAATGCGCGCACATTAGCAGACTGGTTTAAGTGAACTCGACAAAAGAATATACCGGATGTCTCAAAAGTAGTTCATTTATATAAAAAAAATACTCATAGGTAAATCTTGAAACAGAGGCGATTTAATTATTAAATAAAATGAAATGTATACTGCATGGTATCTGGAAATTAAAACAATAATGGTTTCATTCACTACTCGCCTTTTTAGTGCTTCTTTGACAGACACATGAGTTGTGTTGTCAAAGGCCCCAGAGATATCCAGGAATGCGAACATTGCGATTTCTTTGTTGTTCAGAGTTCTCTAGATGACTTCGGTCATCTGATACAGAGCCGTCTTAGTTGATCGATCCGCTCTGTAGGCAAGCTGACATTTAGAAAGTAGTATACTCTCCAAGTTCTTGTTCTTATGTAGTTATCCACTACTTTATCCATCGTTTTGAGTACACATGATATTAGGCAAATGGGTCTAAAAGATCGGGAATCAGTACCATCTTTTTTCCCTATTTTTGGTATGAAGGTTACCCTTGCCCTTCTCCATTTTCTAGGTATTAGACCCACTGCTAGACTGCTTCTTGTAATATTCAGCAGGCGAGGAAGAATCTCCTCTATCCCTTGCTGCAGAAGTGCTGGAAATATTCCATCCATTCCTGGTGATTTATATGATGGTACTTATTGCCCATTCCAACCGTTGTCTGGTAAATATTTTCTTAGCAATGTCCCAATCTGCCTAGCGGGATTTTTGGTATAATTCATTGTTATTTTAGTTTTTGTTGCTGGTTCACTACCTGGGAAGTGGGTTCTAAGAAGAAGAATCGATCGTTCCTTTTCACCTTCCGTGTATGATCCGTCTGGCTTTTTCAGCGACATTGTGGAGTTAGTTTTCCCATTTGCCGTGACCTTTTGTAGTCTGGCCGCTATGTGAGTGGACGTGATCTTTTCACAAAAGGCTTGACAATTAAGCCTTTTGGCCTTCCTAATCTCTTTATTGTACTGAGTAAGCTTCTCAGTGTACCACTGCCCTACCAAGGAGCATCCTTTTCTGAACAAGCTTCTGGCAGTGGGCAACTGGAATTAAAAGCTTCTATTACTGCCTCACTGATCTATTCGACTCTTTGTTCCAGGTCGTAATGCGGGTGATTTACCCCATTTACTTCGACGTGTTCCAAATTGTCCTTCAGATTGGTCTTGCAGAAAGACCAATCAGTATTTCTGGGATTTCGGATTGTAGGAATCGAGGTAGTATCTTCCTCTATCATAAATTCGATGATCCTATGGTCGGAAAGTGATGGCTCGCTTATCACCCTCCGATCTTTTAAATTTTTTCTAGTAGCAACATTAACAATTGTAACGTTCAGAACCTCTTCTCTTGCGCTCGTGACAAAAGTGGAGGTTGTCCACACGTTTAAGGTCTCAAGGTTATTTGCTAAGAGATATTCTAATAAACACTCACCTTTGGCGTTGTTCTTAGTGCTTTCCCACACGGTATTGTGTTCGTTGTTATCACAAACAATTATGATTGGCAACCGTCTGCTATTGCAGGGTCTCTCTAGCTCTTGTACTTCTTCTGGCGGTGTCATCGCCCCGTCTCCAGCGAAGTAGGCAGAGGGTATGACGATGTCTCGGTCGATACCCCCAATGTCGAGGTGAACCATGATTGGAACAAGGTCCCGTGACACGTATTCTGAAACACATATATATTTTATGTTTTTTTCTTATGATTACACAGGCACGCCGAGATACTTGCCTTTGATCATAAATCAATTTAGAATCCTTGTATGCCAAACCTTTGATTTGGCCTTATTTGTTGATGCATAGTTCTTGGATCAGTATAATATCCAGTTGTAGTTTAGCGAAAAACCTTGCAATTACGGCTGATGCCCCTTTCGCGTGATGCAGGTTAATATGAGCTACATTCGTGAACATGAAGGTGAATTATTATGGATGAGAGAGGCCGAGTTACTCAGCCTCTATTCATCCCCCTGCTTTATCTCTCCCTGACCCTCCTCGACCACAATGGAAATATTTCCTCGAAGTTCGAGCAGGTTTCTTGATTTCGAGTCAGACCCTCGACCCCCAGGCAGCTCCGTCCAGTTTCCCGGGATGCAGAGGCGATCTCCTCGTCCCAACAGAGCCGGAGGAGATCTCTAGCTGACCCAAGTTCAAGATTTCGCCTTTTTCCATTTTTCCAGAGGTTCCGGATGTGGAGGGTATCTCCATGTCCTTTGGATCCTCCGCGGGGTTCTCTTTTTTCACAGTCCCGGAAACAAAAGTTTAGCGCGTAACTTCCTGCCTTCAGAGTCTCCCCAGATTGGTGATCGATCCCGATCATGAGGATAGTTCCATGTCCCTCTTCTTTAGAGTTTAGGATCTTCCAAGCCCCAGTAGAGAGGTTGGAGTTCTGAACCTCGACAAGTTGGAGGATCTTCTCCAATTTCATGTCGTGGCTTCTTGTGAAGAACACCGTTATGTTGACCGGCTTTGGGATGTCGTCTCCACTTCGAGCCACCAACTCGGGTCCTTCTCAAGAACTTAATTTCGGCGCTGATCTCATCAGCCAATCTGCCGATTCTTGGGACCCACGTTTAGCGCGTAACTTCCTGCCTTCAGAGTCTCCCCAGATTGGTGATCGATCCCGATCGTGAGGATAGTTCCATGTCTCTCTTTTTTAGAGTTTAGGATCTTCCAAGCCCCAGTAGTGAGGTTGGAGTTCTGAACCTCGACAAGTTGGAGGATCTTCTCCAATTTCATGTCGTGGCTTCTTGGGAAGAACACCGTTATGTTGACCGGCTTTGGGATGTCGTCTCCACTTCGAGCCACCAACTCGGGTCCTTCTCAAGAACTTAATTTCGGCGCTGATCTCATCAGCCAGTCTGCCGATTCTTGGGACCGACAGTCCACCAGTATCTTTCCACAACGGAAACGGATACCTGAGAGATTAATCCATGATGTAGTCAAAAAATATTACGTTAATACATTTATTACATAAACGCCGCCTATGGATCAATCCAGAAGCGTTGTCTCAAAAATATCATGTTAATAAATTGTTATTGTATATTTTTTCTACGCCTTATCTTTAAAGTACCTTGTATTTCATCGGTTTGTAGCGCTTAAAGCGGTTGTTTATGGTTAGAGTGAAATAGTATATTAAGTACCAAGTGTCAAAAAGGTTGTGACGCGAAAAATTCGCCGAGCTGTCGTAAGTTTAACGATTGGCAAGCTTGTTGACAGAGAGAATCTAAAGCACTGTATGCGCGAAGTGGTCAGTCCTCCATTTGCCGTCAAGGTGTAAACACACACTTCGAAACGTAAAATTTTTGCATGTGCTCTGGGAGCCATAAAGTATTTGCTAAAAACGCGACAATTCCTACGTAGGGGAAGAAAATACGGCTGAAACCAACAGCTGGCCGTTCTGACCCGTTAGGCTTCTGGTCCAGAAACGGCCGATGGCTGAGGATACCAGTAGAAATTAGTGGAATTGCGTAATTCGTGGTAAATTTCCGTAGACGGCGTTGGTTAGAAGAATTCATTATAAAGGGGATTTTTTTTATGGATATTAAATCACTGATTGGAGATTAATGAGTCAGAGACCAGTTCCAGGAGAGTTGGAATATTCTGGATTGGCTTCAGTTCCTGTTCTGGTTCCGGAAAAAGGATAAGTGAACAGTTTTCCTTTTTATTTCTCATTCATTTGTAAATTCACTTTTATGCGTCACATTTCACAGTTTTTCATGTAAAGTTTTATTTCTCTTTTTGCGGCAATCACTATAATTTCGCTTTACACTTTGTACTTTGTATTTAAAATTTGTAATATTTGCTTATAGTTTAAAATATTGGGCCGTTGGCTCTGAACGCTAGGATACTACGGTACGTACCTGGGTACTGCGTTATTTAGTGGATTTTTCAAACTCTGACGATTTTATGCATATAATTTTGCGCCGTACATAATTTCGAATTATATTTTCTTTAGCATTGCTAAGCTCGTTTGCTATTTAAATTTTATGCTTATGCAATTATTTATATTGATATTGGTATAAATTGCGGAAGTGTGAAGCCTTGTAACTGTACATTGTTAATTTTTGATATATATTATCGTTGTATTTTTGAGATATTGTACATGAACCATTTGGTCGTTTCTCTATAATTATAGAATTGAGACATCGGTGTAGTTTGGGGCCCTCAGCTCTTCTGCACCCTGAGTTTGAAGCCTTCAGCTCTGCTCAGAGTTTATAGAACCTGCTTGACAATTATTTACTTGAGCTGTAACTGATAAATTAGTTAGCAATTTTTGGATTTATGTAGATTTCGGCCTTCAGCCTATCTACATTCCGAGTCTACAGCCTTCAGCTGAGTTCAGACATTATTTGGAACATTTTTGTAGTAATATTGTAATAAATATTTTGAAAAGAGACCTTTGGTCCAAAGTGACAAATGAAAACTTCAATCAGGGGATACTTGCTGACTTTTATTTTCTTATGATAACTTATCTATCAGTATAACCTTTGGAGTGTGTAGTGAGTGTTGTTAACCCACTGAGGAGTTGTGGGCTAATTAAAGAAGTCTTGGGTGCTTGCCAAAACTTCTCTGGCGCCCTTTTTGTAAACTTAATAATTTTTTTGAAGAATCCACCCCTTCTTCGACTCGAAGCTAGTCGACTGGCGAGCACGGGTTGTACCACGTGATACATATCTATAACGAGCACTGAGAGGGTTGGTAGGTTTTCTCGTTATAGGTTTTTGGTGCCCATAACGTGGGGCCGTTAGTAAATTTATCTTTTTTTTGTCAGCAATACATATCCCGTAATTTAAACTTAAACTTTTAAAATTAAATTTTTTTAGCATCTTTGATTAAACTTAAACTTTAAAAATCAAAATTTTGTTTATAGCCATTTGATTAAACTTGAACTTTTGATAAGTTAGATTTGCTGATATATTTTCAGTTTATTTTTGCTTTTTTTAGCTATTGGCTGCACCAGATTTAAGTGGGTTGTTGTAGGAAATCTGGGGCTTGCTTCAATTTTGAGGGTAATTGTTTTATTGGGGTGTACCAGGAAATAATTTCCCTTAATATGTTTTGATTGTGCCAGATTTAAGTGTTTTTAGTAAATCTGGGGTTGTGTTCAATTCGAAGGGAATTGTTTTATTGGACGTAATTTGTAAACAATTTACCTTATTCTGTGAGATTATATTAGATATCAAACTGAAAATTTTTATGGTAGAAATCGGACAAGAGTTCATTGGTTCGTGGGCAACCGTTATTTTATTTTCATACTGATTGATGATTGAAATTTTGAAAAATTCAATATTGTAAATTTGATCATTTAAAAAAAAAAACCTTTTCTTAGAAACATAGTCATTGTAGATTTAATTTCAGTTATTGTGTCATTTGTAATTTATTGCACCGGATTTAATTGGGTTTTTATAGTGAATCTGGGGATTGCTTAACTTTGAAGGTAATTGTTTCAATTGTGGGCGTAACCTGGAAATAATTTCCCTTAATTAGTTATTGATAGTGCCAGATTTGTAGTAAATCTGGGGTTTGAGGTCTTGAAGGAAGTTGTTGTATGGAGCGTAAGTGGTAAACAATTTACCGAATTTTGTTGAGCAGTGTTAAATATTAAATTGAAGTTTTAATACAGGAAACGGGCAAATTGTTCATTGTTTGATGTGCTTTGTTTTTTTCCTCTTTTTCAGGTAGCAAGTGAATAAGAAGATTCCTGGTATTGATATTACTGTTTCAATAAAAATTGTAATTTTGAAAATTTTATTTGATTATCTATTGTAAAATATTTGTAATTTGTAGATAATGTAAATTTGAAAGGTGAGTTACATATTGGGTCACACTGTGTGTATATTTTAGTGTCAGAACAGTAACTGAATTCGTAAATACTTTGCTTTATGGTAAGTTTTTGTGACTTTCGACGATTGTAGGCTGCATTGTGGGTTCGAACCTTAGCGGGTCGGTGTTTTGGAAGTGGTACCTTGGGCTCGTGGACTCCTGTATTTTGGAATCGCTTTTGAGGAAGGAACGTTGCGTTGGTTCGAGAAGTACACTTCGTGGAAACTCTGTGGGTTAGACATATTGTTTGGACAAATAGGGACGTTTGGACATTCGGTATCTGGATTTGGGTTTTAAATTCCTTATTAGGTTTCAGTTGGAGGGAGGCCATTTGAGGTACAGGTGTGTCTGTGAAGAATTATTGTTCCGCAAGGTTGGCAATTGGTTTGTTGCCTGGATTGCTTGTCAGATTGAACTTAAAAAGGAAAAAAAAATGTCCCGTAGGTTTGTAGTTAATCGGTTGGTTCAGGATGAGCTTGTGTACGAGTTGACAATACGCGGTATTGCAAGTGGCACGGTGTCTGAGATGCGGCGTAATTTAGCTTTAGCGTTGCAGGTAGAGAAGGAAGATGATAGTATAGATCCGCCAGAGTATCCGTATACAGCTGCCGAAGACTTGAGTGCAGTTGAGAATAAGTTAGATCAGATTGAGCCCGGTGTAGAAGAGTTCAATGAGACTCGTGTGAGTGGTAGTTTCCAGAAATTACAGAGTCAGTTAGTGCATGTCATAGGTCGGTTGGAACGTGCGACTAATTTCGAAGCAGGTGATGCTGGTGTTCGACAAAGGGCGAAAGTAGATGAAGTAATGGCTAACTAAGGCTCTCTCTTTATTCGAATCATTGGGAAGTAAGGCTTCTAGACATGAGCGTTCTCGTCAATCTCAACCCCCCCCCCCCCCAGTTAGAAATTCTTTCTCAACCTGGGCCGTCTTTTGCACATTTGTCAACAATCCGTAGATCGACTCTCAATGAAATCAGACCACTTCCTAATCCTGGTAATGCGTCGAGGAACTTGTTTAGTATTAAGACGATCTTGCCTAGTAAGTGGGGTTTGGTGTTTTCTGGAGATCCCAAAGGTATTTCACTATCGAGCTTTCTGGAAAAAGTGGAAGAGTATCGAGTTTCACGTAATGTAGATAAGGAAATTTTGTTAGCTAGTGGTATCGATTTATTTTCAGGTAGGGCTTTTCAATTTTATTTAGCTTATAGAGAAGAGGTCAACAATTGGGATGAATTCGTGGATCTATTACGGGAAGAGTATTTATCAGTAGATTACAATGAAAAACTGTTCGAGGAAATTAAGAGTAGAACTCAGGGTCCTGATGAAAGTATGGGAATTTACTTGGCTGTGATGTCTGGTTATTTTAAAAGGTTGACTTTTCCCATTTCGGAGGAAACTAAACTTAAAATATTGTTAAGGAATATCACGCCTTACTACCAACATCATCTTGGATTTATGGAAATTAATAGCGTGCGTGAGTTATTGACTTTGGGTCGTAAATTGGAGGCTAGGAAATTGGCTATCGAGAATTACAGTGTACCATCGAGGGAACTAAATCGTATGGAGTCAGACCTAGCTTATGTGTCATCGCAGGTCGAAACTGTATCTGAGGTTGGAACTCTACCCCTCTCTACTTCGTCATCTATTCCTAAAGTTCATGAGCTCGTTTGTTTCCGTTGTAAGCAGCCAGGTAATGGGGCCGTAGCGTGTCGTAGTAATAGGAAATTTTGCTTTAGATGTAAGAAAGAAGGATTCACGGTTAGGACTTGTCCAGATTGCTCTTCCAGAATTAGCCAGCGTAAACGAACCGAGACGTGCTTGAATGATCGGATAGAGTGCGTCAGTGAAAACCCCCCGGTCAGTAGTTTTCGTGCCGTTATAGATTATGTGTTGGATCATGTCGTTAATGATGAACGTCCTTATCTTAAGATAGATATCCTAGGAAAAACTTTATTAGGACTTTTGGATTCGGGCGCTTCAAGAACTATTTTAGGAGGTAAGGGTTATGAGTTAATTTCTTGTCTAGGGTTGACTTTGGATAAAAGTAGGACGACTAATTGTACAGTGGCAAATGGTAATATGTTACAGAGTATTGGAACCGTAGTGTTACCCGTGGTTTTGAGGGGTCGTATGCGGTTGATTGAGGCTCTGGTTGTCCCTGAATTAACTCACATTTTGATTCTTGGTGTATATTTTTGGAATTTGATGGGCGTCGTCCCAGATCTTCGTCATGACGAGTGGCATTTCTCGGCAGATCCTGTGTTGTTGAATAGTGTGAAACATGTGTCGTCTAGAACGATACTCACTCCTTTGGAACAGCAGAGACTTCAGGCGGTGATTGATAGGAATATGGAGATTATGGGAAAAGGTCTAGGGTGTACCGATAGAGTAGAACACGTGATAGTAACTTCTAGTCCCCCCATCAAGCAGTGATACTATAGGGTCAATCCCATTGTACAGAGGCATATTGATGCTTAATTGGATGAGATGCTGCAGTTAGGTGTTGTAGAACCCAGCAATAGTCCGTGGCTTCACCAATTTTGCTGGTCAAGAAGAAGGATGATTCCTACCGATTTTGCATGGACTAGAGGAAGTTGAATGCTTCGGCAGGAGTATGGCACTGCAAGGACTTGAAACCATACTCTACGCAACCGCCTGGAGATGAAAATTAACCCTTCCGGGTTAATTTTCTTTGACGAAAGGGGGGAATCTGTAACGCGAAAAATTCGCCGAGCTGTCGTAAATTTAACGATGGGCAAGCTTGTTGACATAGAGAATCCAAAGCACTGTGTACGCGAAGTGGTCAGTCCTCCATTTGCCGTCAAGGTGTAAACACACACTTCGAAACGTAAAAATTTTGCATGTGCTCTGGGAGCCATAAAGTATTTGCTAAAACCCGACAATTCCTACGTAGGGGAAGAAAATACGGCTGAAACCAACAGCTGACAGCTCTGACCTGTTAGGCTTCTGGTCCAGAAACGGCCGATGACTGAGGATACCAGTAGAAATAAGTGGAATTGCGTAATTCGTGGTAAATTTCCGTAGACGGCGTTGGTTAGAAGGATTCATGATAAAGGGGATTTTTTTTATGGATATTAAATAAATGATTGGAGATTAATGAGTCAGTGAGACCAGTTCCAGGAGAGTTGGAATATTCTGGATTGGCTTCAGTTCTGGTTCCGGAAAAAGGATAAGTGAACAGTTTCCTTTTTATTTCTCATTCATTTGTAAATTCACTTTTATGCGTCACATTTCACAGTTTTTCATGTAAAGTTTTATTTCTCTTTTTGCGGCAATCACTATAATTTCGCTTTACACTTTGTACTTTGTATTTAAAATTTGTAATATTTGCTTATAGTTTAAAATATTGGGCCGTTCGCTCTGAACGCTAGGATACTACGGTACGTACCTGGGTACTGCGTTATTTAGTGGATTTTTCAAACTCTGACGATTTTATGCATATAATTTTGCGCCGTACATAATTTCGAATTATATTTTCTTTAGCATTGCTATGCTCGTTTGCTATTTAAATTTTATGCTTATGGAATTATTTATATTGATATTGGTATAAATTGCGGAAGTGTGAACCCTTGTAACTGTACATTGTTAATTTTTGATATATATTATCGTTGTATTTTTGAGATATTGTACATGAACCATTTGGTCGTTTCTCTATATTTATAGAATTGAGACATCGGTGTAGTTTGGGGCCCTCAGTTCTTCTGCACCCTGAGTTTGAAGCCTTCAGCTCTGCTCAGAGTTTATAGAACCTGCTTGACAGTTATTTCCTTAAGCTGTAACTGATAAATTAGTTAGCAATTTTTGGATTTATGTAGATTTCGGCCTTCAGTCTATCTACATTCCGAGTCTACAGCCTTCAGCTGAGTTCAGACATTATTTGGAACATTATTGTAGTAATATTGTAATAAATATTTTGAAAAGAGACCTTTGGTCCAAAGTGACAAATTAAAACTTCAATCAGGGGATACTTGCTGACTTTTATTTTCTTATGATAACTTACCTATCAGTTTAACCTTTGGAGTGTGTAGTGAGTGTTGTTAACCCACTGAGGAGTTGTGGGCTAATTAAAGAAGTCTTGGGTGCTTGCCAAAACTTCTCTGACGCCCTTTTTGTAAACTTAATAATTTTTTTGAAGAATCCACCCCTTCTTCGACTCGAAGCTAGTCGACTGGCGAGCACGGGTTGTACCACGTGATACAACCCGCATATCTATAACGAGCACTGAGAGTGTTGGTAGGTTTTCTCGTTATAAGGTTACTTTAGTCACGAGTTTTACTAGGCACGAGTGGAGCGAAGCGGAACGAGTTCCTTGTGAAACGAGTGACTAAAGACGTTTTTAACACGAGGTGCTTACTATACTTTTTCTTTGCCCGCGGGAAGGAAAACATCATATTATATTTGAATTATATTCATTACATGACGGACGATGACTGACAGCTGACTGATAAATCAAATGACGCAGAATAACAAAATTATCAAGGAGCATGAAATTTAACATACAAAAGATACACTTGATTTGACGTTTAAAAAACAAAAGATAAACGGGATGTGACTTTTCGCATTTTAAACACTAGTGTTTAAAGAGTCGTTTTGTGCATGTCAAACCCGTGTTCAAAGTGCGGTTTTAGTAGCGGAAGTAGAAAGAAAAGTAAAAAAGCGTTAAAAAATTCCACAACGTTACCTTTATTCCACGCTCTCCATAAGCTAACACAATGAAACTTGGCTGGGCATCGAGGATGAACTTTGATGAATCTTGAAAAACGTATAATAGTATGCCAAGGACTGAGAGTGCTACTTTGTTGGACGAGTCTGACAATTGCGCGGCAAAAGAAGCGAGGCGAGCAACAGACGAGTCCAACAAAGTAGTATTTCAGCCGCGGCGTACACAACATTTTTTAGACGACGCATAATATCCAAAACTTTTTCAATTACACTGAGGAACGAAAATAAATAATAGAGAATCATAAACATTTTATTTATTGAACAATATAATGTACTTAATGTATTTTTAGTTGCCCTGCATATCTACCAGATCCTGTAAATATAGTTTCACAAGAACCCGTATAGGTAAGACTTAATTCAATTAGAAACATTATTAAAATTTATTCTCGTAATTATTTTTTAAAATTAACAACATTCTAAAATTCCCCTTACGCCAATGTATTTTTAGTTGCCCTGTATATACCTATACCAGATTCTAAAAATATCGTTTCACAAAATCAATTAGAAACATCATTAAAAATATTCACATATAAATTTATTCAAATTAATGATATTTGCAATGTCAATATTAATTAATATTAACTATTTGCAAAAAGTAATGTGCGTCCCGAAAGTGTTTTGCAGTACGGAACTGTCACTTTCACTACATGGAACACTCAAAACGCAACTTTCGGTATGTCATTGAATATAGAATGAGCAACTTTCAGATGGCGTCGTCTAAAATAGTAATTTACCGAAGGAGTTTAATTAAAATATCCCAAATTTCTATTTAAATTTTATTTTTTGCATAGGTCTGTAGAAAAAATATTGTATGCAACATGTATATAAAGTGTCTTTTTCTCACTCATGGAATTCCATTCGTGGAATAAAAGTGCCACTTTATGCACTTGTTGCATAAATTACTGTTTTTTACGCCGGTTATAATATTCACGTTTTTTTTTATTCATTTGCATTAATAAAAAATGTAATTTCTGAATCGATAAAAAAAGTACCGTAGCGGTTCATTTTTTAACGCAATTATAAAATTGTTTATCCATGTAGTGGGCTGTGAACGCTTTCTTTCTCATGTCAATTCGTTTCACCGATAAACTGTCACACTTTTATTTCTTGATATTCGTTCAAGAAAATCCATTTTGTGTCTAATTAAAAGGAGTGTAGTATTATTATTAGTGATGGAGAGTGATAATGAAGAAAGTTTAAACTGCACACCAGAAGATGTTGTTGAATTGGTAACTGCTGCGACCATGAATCTGCTCCCTGAGAAATCCTGGGAATAGTATTTAAAGGAATATAATTCTTTTATAGAGTGGCGTATTAAAAATGGTGTTACTAGCTTACTTCGAAACTAAATCCAAAATGTGGAAGCATTCAACACTTTGGTCGACTTATTCAAAACCGAAAGGCTCCCTAATGGTTAATAACGACGTAGACATCAGTAAATACTCGAAACTCATTGTATATTTTAAAAATAAATTAATTGACTATAGACCCAAAAAATCTAAAACATTTGCCCGTGAAGAAAATAATAAGTTTTTGTTGCAAGCTCCAGACGATCATTATCTCATGCATAAGGTATGATAGCAAAAAATTTTAATGCAAGCTTAGATATTATTTGTAACATCTTTCAGGTTGACTTAATATTCGGAATCGCAGGAGCTCTGCAGAGGGAGGAATTATATAAAATGAAGTGTAACGATATTAATGATACCGGAAATGTTTTAATATCGCAGTACCTGATACAAAAACTCATGTCCAACGTCGATTTACAGTTATTGGTGAAATATCTGATAATAGATTAAACTTGATAAACATTTATAAAAAATATAAAAACCAACGACGCACAAATATCAAAACAGATCATTTCTTTTTGAAGTATAGAAATGGAAAATACAAGTTGTATCAATACCTTTTAAAAAATTCCATGGCTTATCGCAACATATTTGAATTTACCTAATCCAAAACACTACACTGGGCATACATTTCGACGCCTGCCTTCATATAAAAAACCGCACAGACCAAAACAATGGGAATATTCATTCAATTTTCTAGGAAAGTACTGTCAAAGGACCAATTTACGAAGGTAAAAATCAGGAATGCACTTCAATGAAACGAATCAGATGTAGAGTGCGTCACACTTAGAGTGTCCAATGAAAAGGGTTCAAACAAATATCCATAGTTACTCAGAAATTAAAAGAGTTAGGGCATTAACAAAGTCACCCATCGATTTTAGACGAAATTTCATCTTATCGAACATGATTTGAGAGGAAGATAGGATAAAAATATATTTTTGGGGAATTGCCAAAAATGCAATATTTTCCATACAAAGTTCAGGTACATATTGTCGAAAAATATTTTTCCTCTCAAAAAATACTGAAATTATGAGAAATGGGGTTCTTTGGTACGACAAATCGACGGGTGTTGTCCATTTTTCGATGAGATAAATATTTCAAATTTTAGCAGAAGATTTAAAATCAAAGAAAACATGCCTTCATATGAAGAACCGCACAGACCAAAACAATGGTAATATTCATTCAATTTTCTAGGAAAGTACTGTCAAAGGTCAATTTTACGAGGGAAAAAATCAGGAGTGCACTTCAATGAAACGAATCAGCTGTAGAGTGCGTCAAACTTGGAGTATCCAATGAAGAGGGTGACAATCAAATATCCATAGTTACTCAAAAATTAATAGAGTTAGGGCATTAACAAAGTCACCCATCGATTTTAGACGAAATTTCATCTAATCGAACATGATTTGACAGGAAGATAGGCTGAAAATATATTTTTGGGGAATTGCCAAAAATGCAATATTTTCCATACTGTTCAGGTACATATTTGTCGAAAAATATTTTTCCTCTCAAAAAATACTGAAATTATGAGAAATGGGGTTCTTTGGTACGACAAATCGACGGGTGTTGTCCATTTTTCGATGAGATAAATGTTTCAAATTTTAGCAGAGGATTTAAATTAAAATAATACATGCCTTCATATAAAAAACCGCAGAGGCCAAAACAATGGAAATAGTCATTCAATTTTCTAGGAAAGTATAATGAAGAGGATTAAAATCAAATATCCATAGTTACACAAAAATTATTAGAGTTAGGGCATTAACAAAGTCATCCATCGATTTTAGACGAAATTTCATCTAATTGTAACGAAATAGTACTACTCTACCTTGTATTATTAGAAATTAAAGTGTTATAACGTGTATACCTCTAATTAAATCTAGACCCTTATTTTTACACTCTGTCACCAATCTAATAATCGCTGTCACCAGTCTAATAATCGCTGTCACCAGTTGTAATGTAATCTTTAATTCCAGATATGTAAGATATCTTGATCAAAATACCAAAAGAGCATCCCTACCTTTTCCTTGGTCACTCTGTATTGCTCCCGTCCTTCGATTCCACCAAATTCTGCCTCCAGTGCGCGGCTGAGCGTGTAAGGCAATCCAGTCCGATTGGTTTTTGCTAGGTTCGCCTGGTCTTAAAACGGATGAATCTTCCTTTGCCAGGACAGGGTTTGTCCTCCTCGTCTCGGTCACACGTCCACGATTGTTACACTTCCAAAAGGGGAAATTTTGGAGTAGGGGTTATAGGAAAAATAATGTAGAACCTCCACGTCATACAAAAAATATATATAATAAAATAATCTCTCAAAATCCTCATATACAGCTATATATATGTATACTTAAACCTAAACTACAATCCCGTATGACCAAATTAATCCCAATTCCCTGGTATAACTCTACCTATACATATGTTTATTTATAATTGGTTTATTATTAAACCTACCCCTGTATATCCTACAATTATAAAAAAAAATCAAATTTATGAACAGAGTTCTCGTTTGTTCGGTGGTGCGGCAAAACTATCCCTCTTATCGGCTTGGTCTTTTTATTCAAAAAAAAATGCGTGAAAGGCGTATGTTTTATTATATTCGTTTCTCAATCCTTCTATTCTCCGGTGTCGAGAAAAATAAATAATTATTACGTGTAAATACCTTTATATGCAACAATGATTCATTTTACGTCGTTCAGATCGTCATTGACCTTCAGGGAACGAAAGTGAAATTTTTTTGTTCTATAAAGAAAAATTCTGATGAGCTAAGGAAAACAATTTAAATTATTTATCGACACTGGCGTTACCAGTTGCGAAATTCCTCAGTAATATAATTACCTACGATAAATTTATTCATTTACACTGGCAAAATAAGAAAGAGTTTTAATTTATAATTTACGGCTGAACAAAAGACTGATAACAATATTTCTCTATAATAAATTTGACTTATCAGCGCAATTTCGTTGAAACCCGCGAAAATATGAAAAACATACGCTCCGGCCTTTGTGTTACCAAATACCAAAATTAACCTCGCCTAACTTTCTATCTCTTTCCTGCCTTCGAGGTGGAAGAGAATATGTGGCCCAACAAATGATAACTCCTACTTAACAAAATGAAACCTAACTTGTGTCAAGTTGGCGAACTCGGCAAAATCTTAATTATTCCAGTACACACGGTAAATTATGTATTTGTCAGGACGAAAAACTTAATCTGAGAGTGAACAGCTATGTCCCGTCTCTTTGAAAAAATCAACAATCAACAAAAAAAAATCTAATAATTATATTTGCTATCGATACACCTTGTATATAGCAATTGACCTATACACCCAAGTTCAAAATCCAGCTCGATCAATAACGAGTCAATATATTCACTAGTAAAATTTATCCCAATCTGAATTTAATTCAAAAACTTACTGCTTGACAAGCGTCCTCCGTCTCGCCGGGAATTTTCTTGATATTTTTCTATCTGCTGGTTCACCGCGAGTCGTGCCAATAAACGGAATCGTGATATGCCGAAAGGAAATTTAGCGTACCGTACCGTTTGTGTATCGGAAAAGGAGACAGTTTTCACCGTCAAGGAATAATCTCAGTATCCCTATCACCTCCTAACACAACGGAGAGAAATTTTTACCACTCGTACCGCTAACACTAAAAAAAACACTAGTACCGTTTACCGTGGCAGGGGAAAAACCTTTCCCTTCGCGTGTTCGCCCCCGGTACACACTGCCGCTCCTGGTCTGTGTACACTCCTTTTTTGTTTTCCCCCGACTTTGGTTTTGGGGTTTTCGTCGAATTGCAAAAACAGCTTTTTGTTTTTTGAATCGTGCTAGTTTTTGTTATCGAAATAATTGTATTCAAAACAATTATTTCGCTTTGACCCAGTAAGATGTTTTTTGTTTCTCTATTCTGTTTTGGCTTCGTATTGTTTTATTAAACATAATGTGTGTCGCGTTCCAGTTATTATTATGATGTAAAATAAAATATGTTTTACCGTGTGATCTGAAATTTTCTACCATAAAATTATCCTTTAGGTATTCGTATTTATTAGATAATCGAACATGATTTGAGAGGAAGATAGGCTGAAAATATATTTTTGGGGAATTGCCAAAAATGCAATTTTTTCAGGTACATATTCGTCGAAAAATATTTTTCCTCTCAAAAAATACTGAAATTATGAGAAATTGAGTTCTTTGGTACGACAAATCGACGGGTGTTGTCCATTTTCCGATGAGATGAATGTTTCAAATTTTAGCAGAGGATTTAAATTAAAAGAATACATGCCTTTATTTAAAAAATCGCACATACCAAAACAATGGAAATAATACATTCAATTTTCTAGGAAAGTACTGTCAAAGGACCAATTTACGAAGGAAAAAATCAGGAGTGCACTGCAATGAAACGGTTCAGATGTAGAGTGCGTCAAACTTAGAGTATCCAATGAATAGTGTTAAAATAAATTATCCATAGTTAATCAAAAATTAATAGAGTTAGGGCATTAACAAAGTCACCCATCGATTTTAGACGAAATTTCATCCAATCGAACATGATTTGACAGAAAGACAGGTTGAAAATATATTTTCGGGGAATTGCCAAAAATGCAATATTTTCCATACTATATAGTTCAGGTACATATTTGTCGAAAAATATTTTTCCTCTCAAAAAATACTGAAATTATGAGAAATGGGGTTCTTTGGTACGACAAATCGACGGGTGTTGTCCATTTTCCGATGAGATGAATGTTTCAAATTTTAGCAGAGGATTTAAATTAAAAGAATACATGCCTTCATATGAAAAACCGCACAGACCAAAACAATGGAAATATTCATTCAATTTTCTAGGAAAGTACTGTCAAAGGAACAATTTACGAAGGAAAAAATCAGGAGTGCACTGCAATGAAACGATTCAGATGTAGAGTGCGTCAAACTTAGAGTATCCAATGAATAGTGTTAAAATCAAATATCCATAGTTAATCAAAAATTAATAGAGTTAAGGCATTAACAAAGTCACCCATCGATTTTAGACGAAATTTCATCCAATCGAACATGATTTGACAGAAAGACAGGTTGAAAATATATTTTCGGGGAATTGCCAAAAATGCAATATTTTCCATACTATATAGTTCAGGTACATATTTGTCGAAAAATATTTTTCCTCTCAAAAAATACTGAAATTATGAGAAATGGGGTTCTTTGGTACGACAAATCGACGGGTGTTGTCCATTTTTCGATGAGATGAATGTTTCAAATTTTAGCAGAGGATTTAAATTAAAAGAATACATGCCTTCATATAAAAAACCGCACAGACCAAAACAATGGAAATATTCATTCAATTTTCTAGGAAAGTACTGTCAAAGGAACAATTTACGAAGGAAAAAATCAGGAGTGCACTGCAATGAAACGATTCAGATGTAGAGTGCGTCAAACTTAGAGTATCCAATGAATAGGGTTAAAATCAAATATCCATAGTTAATCAAAAATTAATAGAGTTAGAGCATTAACAATGTCACCCATCGATTTTAGACGAAATTTCATCTTATCGAACATGATTTGAGAGGAAGATAGGATAAAAATATATTTTTGGGGAATTGTCAAAAATGCAATATTTTCCATACATTTTCAGGTACATATTTGTCGAAAAATATTTTTCCTCTCAAAAAATACTGAAATTATGAGAAATGGGGTTCTTTGGTACGACAAATCGACGGGTGTTGTCCATTTTTCGATGAGATGAATGTTTCAAATATTAGCAGAGGAGTTCACTTCAATGAAACGAATCAGCTTAGAGTGCGTCAAACTTAGAGTATCCAATGAAGAGGGTTAGAATCAAATATTCATAGTTACTCAAAAATTAATAGAGTTAGGGCATTAACAAAGTCACCCATTGATTTTAGACGAAATTTCATCTCATCGAACATGATTTGAGAGGAAGATAGGATAAAAATATATTTTTCGGGAATTGCCAAAAATGCAATAATTTCCATACTACATATTTGTCGAAAAATATTTTTCCTCTCAAAAAATACTGAAATTATGAGAAATGGGGTTCTTTGGTGCGACAAATCGACGGGTGTTGTCCATTTTCCGATGAGATAAATGTTTCAAATTTTAGCAGAGGATTTAAATTAAAAGAATACATGCCTTCATATAAAAAACCGCACAGACCGAAACAATGGAAATATTCATTCAATTTTATAGGAAAGTACTGTCGAAGGTCAATTTTACGAAGGAAAAAATCGGGAGTTCACTTCAATGAAACGAATCAGCTGTAGAGTGCGTCAAACTTAGAGTATCCAATGAAGAGGGTTAGAATCAAATATCCATAGTTATTCAAAAATTAATAGAGTTAGGGCATTAACAAAGTCACCCATCGATTTTAGACGAAATTTCATCTTATCGAACATGATTTGAGAGGAAGATAGGATAAAAATATATTTTAGGGGAATTGCCAAACAAGCAATATTTTCCATACTATCAGGTACATATTTGTCGAAAAATATTTTTCCTCTCAAAAAATACTGAAATTATGAGAAATGGGGTTCTTTCGTACGACAAATCGACGGGTGTTGTCCATTTTCCGATGAGATGAATGTTTCAAATTTTAGCAGAGGATTTAAATTAAAAGAATACATGCCTTCATATAAAAAACCGCACAGACCAAAACAATGGAAATAAACATTCAATTTTCTAGGAAACTACTGTCAAAGGTCAATTTTACGAAGGAAAAATTCAGGAGTGCACTTCAATGAAACGAATCAGCTGTAGAGTGCGTCAAACTTAGAGTATCCAATGAAGAGGGTTAGAATCAAATATCCATAGTTACTCAAAAATTAATAGTTAGGGCATTAACAAAGTCACCCATCGAATTTAGACGAAATTTCAACGAATCGAACATGATTTGAGATGAAGATAGGCTAAAATATATTTTTGGGGAATTGCCAAAAATGCAATATTCAGGTACATATTTGTCTAAAAATATTTTTCCTCTCAAAAAATACTGAAATTATGAGAAATGGGGTTCTTTGGTACGACAAATCGACGACTGCTGTCCATTTTTCGATGAGATGACTGTTTCAAATTTTAGCAGAGGATTTAAATTAAAAGAATACATGCCTTCATATAAAAAACCGCACAGACCAAAACAATGGAAATATTCATTCAATTTTCTAGGAAAGTACTGTCAAAGGTCAATTTTACGAAGGAAAAAATCAGGAGTGCACTTTAATGAAACGAATCAGCTGTAGAGTGTGTCAAACTTAGAGTATCCAATGAAGAGGGTTAGAATCAAATATCCATAGTTACTCAAAAATTAATAGAGTTAGGACATTAACAAAGTCACCCATCGAATTTAGACGAAATTTCATCTAATCGAACATGATTTGAGATGAAGATAGGCTAAAAATATATTTTTTTGGGGAATTGCCAAAAATGCAATATTTTCCATATTTGTCGAAAAATATTTTTCCTCTCAATCAAAAAATACTTAAATTATGAGAAATTTCATCTAATCGAACATGATTTGAGATGAAGATAGGCTAAAAATATATGTTTGGGGAATTGCCAAAAATGCAATATTTTCAGGTACATATTTGTCGAAAAATATTTTTCCTCTCAAAAAATACTGAAATTATGAGAAATGGGGTTCTTTGCTACGACAAATCGACGTGTGTTTTCCATTTTTCGATGAGATGAATATTTCAAATTATAGCAGAGGATTTAAATTAAAAGAATACCTGCCTTCATATAAAAAACCGCACAGACCAAAACAATGGAAATTTTTTATTCAATTTTCTGGGAAAGTACTGTCAAAGGAACAATTTACGAAGGAAAAAATCAGGAGTGCACTGCAATGAAACAAATCAGATGTAGAGTGCGTCAAACTTAGAGTATCCAATGAATAGGGTTAAAATCAAATATCCATAGTTAATCAAAAGTTAATAGAGTTAGAGCATTAACAAAGTCACCCATCGATTTTAGACGAAATTTCATCTTATCGAACATGATTTGAGAGGAAGATAGGATAAAAATATATTTTAGGGGAATTGCCAAAAATGCAATATTTTCCATACAGTTCAGGTACAAATTTGTCGAAAAATATTTTTCCTCTCAAAAAATACTGAAATTATGAGAAATGGGGTTCTTTGGTACGACAAATCGACGGGTGTTGTCAATTTTTCGATGAGATAAATGTTTCAAATTTTAGCAGAGGATTTAAATTAAAAGAATACATGCCTTCATTTAAAAAACCGCACAGATCAAAATAATGGAAATATTCATTCAATTATCTAGGAAAGTACTGTCAAAGGTCTATTTTACGAAGGAAAAAATCAGGAGTGCACTTCAATGAAACGATTCAGATGTAGAGTGCGTCAAACTTAGAGTATCCAATAAAGAGGGTTAAAATCAAATATCCATAGTTACTCAAAAATTAATAGAGTTAGGGCATTAACAAAGTCACCCATCGATTTTAGACGAAATTTCATGTAGTCGAACATGATTTGAGAGGAAGATAGGCTGAAAATATATTTTCGGGGAATTACCAAAAATGCAATATTTCAGGTACATATTTGTCGAAAAATATTTTTCCTCTCAAAATACTGAAATTATGAGAAATAGGGTTCTTTGGTACGACAAATTGACAGGTGTTGTCCATTTTTCGATGAGATAAATGTTTCAAATTTTAGCAGAGGATTTATTAAAATAATACATGCCTTCATATAAAAAACCGCAGAGGCCAAAACAATGGAAATAGTCATTCAATTTTCTAGGAAAGTACTGTCAAAGGTCTATTTTACGAAGGAATAAATCAGAAGTGCACTACAATGAAACGATTCAGATGTAGAGTGCGTCAAACTTAGGGTATCCAATGAAGAGGGTTAAAATCAAATACCCATAGTTACTCAAAAATTAATAGAGTTAGGGCATTAACAAAGTCACCCATGGATTTTAGACAAAATTTCATCTAATCGAACATGATTGAGGGGAAGCTAGGCTAAAAATATATTTTTGGGGTATTGCAAAAACTGCAATATTTTCCATACTATAAGTACATATTTGTCGAAAAATATTTTTCCTCTCAAAAAATACTGAAATTATGAGAAATGGGGTTCTTTGGTACGACAAATCGATAGGTGTTGTCCATTTTTCGATGAGATGAATGTTTCAAATTTTAGCAGAGGATTTATATTAAAAGAAAACATGCCTTCATATTAAAAACCGCACTGACCAAAACAATGGAAATATTCATTTAATTTTCTAGGAAAGTACTGGTAAAGGTCCAATTTACGAAGGAAAAAATCAGGAGTGCACTACAACGAAACGATTCAGAAGTAGAGTGCTTCAATATTAGAGTATCTAATGAAGAGGGGTATCCCTGCACTTATGTAAAAGTTTATTTGCATAGACTATAGTTAATAGGAAACAGCTACTGAGCAACTTCCCTCCATGTGAAGAAGTACTAAGTGTCATGTAGTTACTAAGTGTCTTGTGGTATTAAGAAAAACTATTTAGTATCACGTTTTACAGGAGTTATAATCATTGACCCCAGCACACGCCTACAGCACGCGCCTTCCGGTTGATTCTGCTGAATAGCATGTTTAATGATTTTTTTACGAAACTCTATACTGTTTCCTGTGCGAGAGGCATAAGTCAGGTAGTAAATAAAAAAATAAATGTAAGGATGTAGGAAGAAAAAAAGCTGGAAACATTCCTTTTTTTATTTATACACAATAATTAATATAATTTTTAAAACGTTATACACACTTATCTGTTAATAATTTGTACTTGTTCAATATAGGAATCTACTTTTACCGAGCGACGACTTTTTATAGAAAATACCAAACGATTTATTGCTTGATATACTGATCCACATAATCGATTCCGTTTTTCAGTATCATCTTCTCCGTCGTCCTCATTCTAATGGCTAACGTTCGATTGGCGCTTAACTGTTTGTCTTCCAGCAATTTTATATCTTCCTCGAGAGTCGACTTGTAAATGCCCAGAAGCAATTTTAATCGGGCTTGAAGAAATGTCCAAGATTTCTTCTCGAGGCTGGTATCTAGGGCGCATTCTAGGTATTGCACGTCGTCGGATCGGTCGTTTTCCAACCAGTGCCGTAGTTGTTCTGAAATCGGAATATTAACTTTTACTAAATAAACTCACCAACAAAATAATCGATAATCATTAATAAATTTGTTATTTTTAGTTAGATTTGATTAATTTTTTTTCCATATTGTAAGTAAATTTATATGAAATCTAGCACGTTGAAGTTAAAAAAAATAGGCGTTAGTAATTTTATACAGGGTGATACAATACAAAGTGTGTTTTCTCACCCTAAATTTAAAATCACCTGTAGATAATCAGAGTTGTTACATATTGTAATTTCTTATTTTGCTATCAAGACACATCGTTTTTTTACAATTCCTCTTTTTATTTATTACAATAGCTAACTTTTTGTAGAAGATATAAGGATTTAAGGAAAACATTAAATTTTTCCTATGGTAATAACAATGGGCAGTATTCATATAAAAAAATTATGCTTATACTTGCACAATATAAATGAAATCCTTCTGCTCGCATTCATAATATTCCGAGTAAAACTTTATTGTATAATTTGGGAAGAAATATGGTTAATTTTTAAGTGAAACCAAGTCTCAAAGTTAGTTTTTTAAAAATTATTTTATTATACAAAATTAATTATTACAATAAAATACGTCTGATATCTACAAAGCTTCACTTAAAAGTGAACAATTCAGAGATTAAACAGTTAAAATGAAAAATGATATGATTAGCAAATCCTTGGAAATGAGGTTGCTGCGTCTGCGATTCCCATAAGAAGTTGTGAGATAGTTAGCGTCAATTAGGCAAACACCTCTTCAATTGATAGGTTTGATCGATTTCCTGCTATTACTATCACTTCTTAAATTCCTTTTCTTCCCGGTTATATGGATTGTAGTTTGCTGCTAGTTATATGAGTTACAAGGTTTGAAACAGCACCAAAATTACGAGTAAAATTTCAGAGTTTTGCACCTCGAGTTCGACCGTACCGAATATCAGTTTCGAAGTCATTAGGAAATGATGGTGATGCATATTTACAAATCTACATATTTTGGCCATGAGCGTACCGATTTCAAAAATAAATGAAAATAGTATTTTATAGAAAATAATTTAAATAAATTTAACGTGAAACGTTTTGACACTTATAGAAGAGACCGATAATTGTGAAACTAAACAGGGAAAGCACGAGAACAATGAATTTCCAAAATACCAAAAGCTTGAAGGGTACAGATATATGGATTGATGAGGACTACCCAAAGGAAGTCTAAGTGGAAAGGAGGAGGCTGATAATAAAAATGAAGGAAGCAAGGAGTAAAAGCCTTAAAGCACAATTAAGATACAACAAGTTAATAATAAACAACGAATTGTACAAGGCAAAAGGCACTGACCAAAACGAGGAAGGCGGGGTTGGTTGTAAGTTGGCCATTGCTTTGTAGTTGGTTTGCTTATTTGCTTGCATGCGCTTGCTTGTCTGCTTGTGGGTAGCTTTCTGCAGTCCAATGGAGAAATGCAACCATCGAGTGTCTGCCTCCTCGTGGCACCGCCGGATACGTTAGCACTGTTGATCATCAGTGACAGCAGTGTTGACCAACCAAATGGCACTCCAACGAAACCCAAGCTAAGGTGTAAGGAGCGTGCCGATGGCTGAATGGCCGCAGGGAATGCGACCGTGAACGTCCCCCTGGGGGTACCAGGCGACACCCCCTTGCATATAGCGTTTTCCTGGCATGCAGGGCTCGGCCAGGAATGACAAACCTTTCCCTAGCGACTCGTGGGATAAAAAATGGATCAACAATAAAAAACAAAAACCGGAGGATGAGCGAGAACGCACGCCTCCAAATCAAAAGCACCGTCGATGTAAAAGAGTCTGCGGTGCTGCGGCAAAGAGGAGGAAAGCGAGGCAGCAGGCTGGAGTCTCTACAGACGCCTCCAGCGCCAATCGCCCCTCCCTATCTAAACCTGGCACCAGCAGCCTAAAATACAAGGGCAGCGATGACAGTTCCTCCTCCAAAAGAGGCCCGGAACGCGTCGCCTGCCACGAAAAGAAGCACATCCGCTCCAATACCTCGGAGGAAAACTCTACCCGAGGAAAAAGGATACGGATGGACGCTGATGCAAAGAGCTATAGCGAAGCAGCTACCAGCCATCTACGGGTAGCTATCATAGACAAGGCCGATCCATACGGTAAAATAATTCCCGATAATTGAGACCTTGTCAAAAGGCAACTAATGGAGGCTTTGGACAAAACCCCTATGTCCGCCTCCGGCAGTCAGAAAAAGCCACCTACCTACCTTTAGGTCATGGTCGCACTCTGGCGAAATAATCAGAGTCACCTGTGATAATGACGAAACGCTAGAGTGGCTAAGGAACACGGTTTCACAACTGAAACCATGGAAGGAGGCTAAGCTCGACGTGGTACATATCGACAACCTCCCCCAGCTGACGAAAGCCATCCTCTGGGTCCGTAGCGAAGCTCATGCTGACCTGGGTGACAAAGAGGATGTGCTGCGCCGGCTGGACAAAGAAAACCCAGACCTTCGGGTGGATGCATGGTTTTCCTTCCACCAGGAAGCGAAGGTCAATCCCAAAGGACACCTATTCGTCTTTGGTATAAGAGACGAGGAAATGGGAGCCCTAAAAAAACGATCAATGAGTATGAGCTACGCGTTCACCTCATTGATTGTAAAAACAAATAAACCTGACCCGGAACGGAGGAGATCGAGCACGGATCCCCCTCTCCCATCCGAGGAACCCCAAGGAGCTGTTGCAACTGCGGAGACTGTCGAGCCATCCTCCAAGATGGCGACCGACAGACTCCTGGAGGAACTAACAGCTCTCAGCCAGGATACAGGCGACGTCAACCCATCTCCAAGTGAGGAAGTGGAGATGGCCTAAAAAGTAATCATAACCCATCTCACCACCATCAAGCAGATATGGACAATGAAAAGGTAAGATTTATTCAGTGTAACATTCAACACAAAAAAGTGGCTTCGGCAACTTTATGCCGCCACCTGGATGTGATGCAGGATACGATAGCACTTATCCAAGAACCCTGGATAAGACACACTAAAATCATGGGTCTAAATAATCCAAAGGTTTAATTTTCAGCTTCCCAAGCAATCAGCAACCTAGGACGGCCATATATGTCCCTAGGAATTTTAAGACCTACTCAATGACGCATTTTTCGTCCTCCGACCTAACGGTAGTGAAGGTTGAATATGCACAGAAAGGTCAAAAGAATGTATTAATACTGGCATCCGCATACCTCCCCTCAGACGCAGTTCCCATCGGAGTCGCAAAAAGTTACTGTTATTCCGCGGATTCCTGCTTCTAATAAACCGGTTGAGGCTCTGGAGGGGAAACCAAGAACCCGCTCAGTTAACAAGAATTAACCGATCTGAAGTGAGACACCACAATTATAAGACTGTTTTGGTTCCATATTATTTTAGTTGTTTTTATATATATTGGTCAGTAATTGTTCATATTTATTAACATTTTAGTTTGGGTGTTCAACAATTACGTTTTTTTTTTCTTTGTAAGTTCTGATACCACCGAAGAATGCAATCAAATCCTTGATATCAATAGGAGCTCCACTAATTTTAAGGTTCTGCAAATGAATATCCGTAGCATTTATAAAAACTTTGATGAATTTTTAGTGATGTTACAAACTTTTAATACTGATATTGACTGTATAATTCTAAGCGAAGCAAGAGAGGTAATCGATGAGCATTTTTTGCATAAATGGATACAATATGATATATAACGAAAGCCGTTATAACCAGAATGATGGGATAGTTGCATATATTAAATCGTGTTTTAATTTTAGTTACGAAACAAAACAGATTTCTGATGAGCTGAAGGCGCTTCAAATCAACCTTGATGTAAATATGGGGAACATACTTCTCATTACAGCCTTATACCGATCACCAAACTCCAGCCTTCAAGAGTTTAATATAAGCCTTTCTAAATTTTTTGAGAACCTTCATGATAACACTGATATATCTCTGTTTTTGGGAGATATCAAGATTAACCTGTGTAACTCGGATGGCAGGGATACAATTGAATATCTGAACACACTAAAAAGTACAAGGCAGGAGTGAAACCTGCCTAGACCACATTTTTATTAAATCCAAAGATCCTAATTTGAACGAAAATATCCTACCCATTATATTGAAAACCACAGTTACTGACCACTACACTACTCTCCTCCAAGTTGTAATTCCGGGAAAAAATAAGGTACAAGAACATAATAACAAAATAATAAAGTGTATAAATATCAACAAAATGCACAATATGTTCAGCAATATCTCTTGGAGCGACGTCTATACTGCACCCACTAATTAACTGCTTCAAGCATTAAATTCTATTTTTAAAAACTTTATTTTCAAGTTACAAATATATTCTCTGACAATTATTACGTTTACTTTAAATTCAAATTAACAACAACAACAAAAAACTCTTTACGACTGTTTTTATGTCCTCGGTTCCGCACTCTGCTTACTTGGCGTTTACACTGCGTTGTCATCAGGATGCGTTGAGGTAATTCCTCCCCCCGAAGCTCCAACTCATGAGGGTAGACGAGGGAGTTGGACTACTGGAACTTGTGTACTTGAACTGGAATCTGGATTATCCCTTGGGCGGAATTTCTTGTAGATTATAGTGGCTATTACTCCAATTATCAGGGTATACAATAATATTGTCCAAACACTAGGAGTATAGGAAATTTCGTTGTTGAACTGAGTTTGTTCTAGTGACAGATGACGTATAGCTTCTGAGTAGTGTTCAAGGCTTATATCTTCTAAGTTTATTTCTGATGTTAATGTTGGTAACGTATCATTCTCCAAACTTATTTCTGGGAATAATGTTGGTTGTCCTTGAATAACACTTTCTTTGTTTATTATGGTTTCTATATCAGTTTTGATTTTACATCCTAAGGGAACTTCCATAATATAAGTACCCTTGAGTTGTTTTACTTCATGCTGATCTTGACAGTCAAACGTAATACTCTTTTTTCCTGGGATTATAGCTAACCAATTATTTGTGTCTCCTAGATGGTGGAACCTTGATTCTGTGAGGGTGATGAGGAATTGTTTGCATTCTGACGCGTCTGCTGCGTTGAAAATCTTCACTTCACAAGGTGGATGCGATTGTATTTCCTTGGGCGTCTGATTCTCACATAAGTAGTATTGAGGCAAAACTTCGGTGCATAGGTCATTACGAAGGATGTAGTGCAATTTATTTTTTATCAAGTAATTATTTTCGGTAATTATAACCTTGAACTGACTCTTGTATGGAATCGGAGTCGAATACAAACGGTATATTTCAAAACTATCTATGTACATTATTGGTAAATGAAGGATATAAACTATTTTATTATTATAAATGTAACACTGAATTTTCATGATACTTTCATATCGTGAAATGTTTTCCAAAGAAACATCAAATGGTAGCTGTGAACTTGGTATTTGTTTTCCTATCGCTTTTAGTTCTGTATACAAATCTGTAGATTTAATTATACTGGGATGCATTACTTTTATTTTTGCAAAGGTTAAAGAAGTCTCTATATCTTGAAGTGTGGAATGAATAATTTCGAACATATTTATAATTTGATTAATAATATCTTTAATGGAAATCAAGTTCTCTCTATCATCTACGGAGTTAACCATTTTGATAACTTCATATATTTTTGATTCCAATAGTTTCTCATTATGTTTAATTTTCTCAATTGTCTGGTTAAAATTTGTGATAGTGTTGATTGAAAGTGAAATTTGAGATTTTAATGTCGAGGTAATCCTCTCTTGATTTTTTTGTAAATTATTAATTAAATTTTCATATCTTTCACCATCTTCTGCATCTAGATTACCTGATATTGATTTGAAGATTGAACCTAAGCCATTAATTAGACCCCTTCTTACTCGTTTTTTATGTGGTAGTATATTTAAAATTTTATATTCCACCTTTTCTTCAATATATTCTAATACTTTCATATCGTTTGAAACGTCCCAAGAATAGTTTTTGTTTGTGCATACTACTTTTATTATATATCGTGATTTTCGCTGTAGTTTTTCAATTTCCGAGATAATTGAGGTTAAATCGTAATAATGTATCATCTTATAGGAATATTCTTCTATTCTAGCGGTTCCTAACCTAAGTGGTATTAATCCTAAATTATTGTCCAATGGGTTTATCTTTATTTGTTCCCGAAGCCCGAGCGTAATGGGAAACCTGTAAAATTTTTTAAAATAAGTATGTTTTCTTTCGCGGTCTCTTGAGATTGTCCATATGGACCTTCTCACCACGATCTGTACTCACTGTTTTTCTTTGTTCATTTACATCAATTATTTCTGTTGATTTCGAAAATTTATTCGCAGTTTTAGGTCGCCGATTATCTTTTATATAAGTTTTATCACCGATTTTAAAAGTATCTGGTGTGTCTCTATTCTCATTAATTTTTTGAATTACGTTTTGCTTTTGTCTGGCCAAAGCTTCATTGATTTTAGAATACAATTCGCGAGTTACTTCTTTATGTTCGTTTATAAAATTACTTGTTAAAATCATATCCATATTTAAATCAAATGGATTTTCGGCATCTAAATGACCGTTAATTATGTCTATGGGTTTGAATTTGGTTGATGAGTGTATGGTGTGATTATATGCTAAAATAACATATTTCATTTTAACTTGTATAGGTGTTTTCAAAAACCCTCTGGTATTAAGTAATCTGACATGTTCGTTAAATGTGGAATGAACTCTTTCTACATGCGAATTAGATTGGGGGTGATTTGGGGAACAAAAATGGATTTTTATCTTATGTAGAAGTAACAATTCAGAGATTACTGAGTTTTTGAATTCTGTACCGTTATCCGTAATTATCTGTTTAGGGACACCATGATGAGAGAAGAAGGTCACCAGGTGATTCGTTATATCTGTTGAATTTACTGAATTTAGATGATAAACTTGAGCATACTTAGAAAATGTGTCGATTATAGTGAGAAATTTAGCTTTTTCTATTGTATATGTATCCATATGAATTATTTCGAATGGTTTATTTGCTGTGGGTGTAATATTCATTTGCATTTTAATAGGGTTCCTTTCATATTTGCATTGTTGGCAAATTTCACAATTATTTATATAAGTTTGAATAGATTGTTTTAAATTCGGCCAATAATAAATCTTTTTGATTCTATTAAGTGTTTCGTCGATTCCCCTATGGTTGCTTTTTGATTCGTGATAGGTTTGTATTATTTCGGCTATTTCGGCTTTACTAGTTACATCTATTAACCTTTCTGTACATCTACGAAATTTTAATGACGGCCATTTAAAGTTTTTTCTTACAACTTCGCAGAACGGTTCAAACATTTCAGTTTCTACAAAATACAAGTAATATGATACTCCGGGGGCAATATATTCTTTTATGAAATTAATTATATCGTTTTCGAAATTATTGTCTGAAATTTGTAACGTTATTCTCTGCTTATTTTCAAATAATTTCGTAATTATTGGTTTTGATGGTGAGTGATAAACAGATTGTATAATTATTTGGTTTTGACCATGATTAACAGGTGTTTCGCTGATAGGAATGCCAACTACGGGATTTTCCTCCGCATTTGAGTGAATAGTTTGTCCTTCGTTTTCTTGTTCTATGTCAGACTCTGGGTGAACTATGAGTGAAATATTGTCCAGGTCCAGACTAGGAGATTTTGACGTGGTAACAGTTATCGGTTTAAAAATATCTTCAATATCCGGTGTAATTAATTCGTCTCTGTTATTTTCAACTACTTCTGTGATTATATCTATTTCGTCCCAAATGTCGCTTTGTGTTTCTTTTGCGTGAATTTCAATTCGGCTCAGATTGTCGGCATGAGCTATTAATGATCCCTTCCGATGATTTATAGTGTAGTCGTATTCTTCAAGTTTAATTCTCCACCTTAAGAGTTTTGAATTGGGATCTTTTAACGAAAACAACCATTGTAATGGTTTGTGGTCAGTTATTATGAAAAATTTACGTCCATATAAATATGGCCTGAAATATTTAGTAGCCCAAACAATACACAATAATTCTCTTTCAATCGTAGAGTAATTCCTTTCAGAATCATTTAACGTTCTCGATGCATATGCGACCGGTAAGTCTTTACCGATTTGTCCCTGTGATAGGACAGCTCCCAATGCTACATTACTGGCGTCGGTTGTTAAATTGAACGGTTTTGAGAAGTCAGGGTATTGTAATATAGGCTCGTTCGTCAGTAACTGTTTACAAGTTTCAAAACTATTTAAAAATTCTGCATTATGCTCAATTTTTGCACCCTTTTTTAGACACTGAGTCAATGGTTTAGTTATTTTTGCGAAATTATTTATAAATCGTCTATAATAACCCACTAAACCAAGAAATCCTTTTATTTGTTTTGTAGTTTTTGGTAACGGGTATTCTTTTATTGCCTTAATTTTGTCCGGGTTAGGTCGAACACCTTCCGGAGTTACGACGTGTCCAAGATAGGCCACTTCCTTACTCAAAAATTCAGATTTATTTAGTTGTATTTTAAAGTTGGCTTCTCTTAATCTTTCAAATACGGCCTTAAGTCTTTCTAGATGTTCTTGAAGTGACGTGGAAAAAATTATAATGTCATCAAGGTAGACTAGACATTTCTCATTTTGGATGCCCCTTAGTATGTTATCCATGACGCGTTGAAACGTTGATGGACCGTTTTTTAGACCGAAGGGAAGTCTCAGGAATTCCC
This sequence comes from Galeruca laticollis, assembly GCA_963921935.1. Classification (NCBI taxonomy): domain Eukaryota; kingdom Metazoa; phylum Arthropoda; class Insecta; order Coleoptera; family Chrysomelidae; genus Galeruca; species Galeruca laticollis. The sequence goes on from OY998182.1 coordinate 41,088,155, forward strand.
AATGTCCTTGTTCTGTACTAAACGCCGTCTTTTCTATGTCAGCTTCATTCATTTCAATTTGGTGATATCCGCTGGCCAAATCGAGAGTAGTAAAATACTGGCATTTGCCGAGTTTATCTAATAAATCAGTTATATTTGGGAGAGGGTATTTATCGTCTATCGTCTTTTCGTTTAACTTACGATAGTCGATCACAACGCGGAATTTTTGTTTGCCTGATGCATCCTTTCGCTTCGGTACCACCCAGATATTACTCGACCATGGGCTACTGCTCGGTTTAATTATATTTTGATTGAGCATACTCTGAATTTGATTTTTTACTTCTTGTCTATAGATAAATGGATAACGATATGATTTTGAATAAATTGGCACCTCGTCCGTAGTTTTAATACAATGTTTAATTTTACTTGTAAAACTTAAAGGCTCATTCTCTCTATAAAAAATATCTGAATATTTATAACATAAATTTAAAATTGCATCCTTTTCTTCTTTATTCAGATGGTCGGTCCGAATCTGAGATAAATCCAATTCGCATTTATCCGAGTCATCAAAATTATGCATGTTGAACTCTGAGATATTGTCGACATCAAATTTTTCTACTGTCAACGGTTCCGAGAAATCAAGTGTTAAGGGGCTTGTAGTGTTGTTTATTATTGTTGTAATAGCAAGGCCATTACGAGCAACCGTCAGGCATTCTGGAATTTCGCAGTTTTTTATCTTTTGATAAGGAATTACAATCTCTCCGTTTTTTATTGTAGTTTTTACTTGAATTACTTTCTCTGTACGAGGTTCTATATTAATTACATGTGTATTATTCGTGTTACTAATTTTTTGAAATTTAAGCTTTATTTTGGCATGAGGTGTAATTAGACATGCATTATTAAAATCTATTGAAGCTTTCAGTAATTTGAGATTATCTAATCCTATCAAACCATCAAAAATATTATGAAACTTAAATAAATAAAATTTTAATAAGTGTTTATTTGTCAAGCGAAAAATATCTGACGCTGGTATTTCTACACTATGTTTATGAGATGATTTTTGGAATACAGTGGATACAATAAATGGGTCATATTTAATTAATTTTGGAAATAATTTCCTAGCAATAACTGGATCTAAAAATGATTTTGTCGACCCAGAATCGACAAGAAGTTTAATGTTATATTCCGGAAAAGTTATATATGCTAATTCACTACAATCTACGTTATTTAACGAAATAGTAAGAGGTGTCAGATCTCCGGCATTGGATCGGAGGTGATATGAAAATTTTCAATTGTTTCAAGATTTTCTTCATGAGTTCTTTCATTAATTTCACTTTCCTCGCAAAAGTTTCTATTAGTATTTTCTATTTCAGTATTATATAATTCTTCGGCTATATAGTTTTGTTGCGGTCTATAGTTAGAATGGTTAGGCTGTGCAAAATGATTATTTCTATTTTGATTATTAAAAGATTGATTGTTATTATTATAATTATTATTTATTCTTCCAGTATACCTTGTTGATGATGACATTGGTGTCGGTTTTGGAAATGTTCTATTTGGATTTGGTTTGAAAACATTTTCTACTGATGTATTTCGGAAAGTTCGTGCATTAGAGGAAACATTTTGGCTCGGAACATTTTGTCTAAATTGAATTGGACCTGTTGGGAATTGATTATTGTTTCTATTAAAATTCTGATTTGAAAAGAAATTTCTATTTTGTGATAAATACTGAGGGTTATTGAAATTACGATTTGGAACATTTTGTTGAAATGATCTGTTTGTTGAGTTATTTGGTTTAAATTGATTTTTATTTGTTGAATTTTGAAAATAGTGAGTATTTTCTTCCTCAGTCACAAATTGTAATGCTACAGCCAAATTTTCAGGACGCATACATCGAATTGTAGTGCCTAAAGGTTCCCTTAGTCCACAAAGAAATGTTTTGAGTGCTAGATCATTGTATAATTTTTTCTTTAAATCCCTTGAAGCTTGTATATTTTCGGGAATTTCTACATAACTGCATAATAAATTTAATATATTTAAAATTCTATCATAGAAATTTTGGGCTTTTTCATTAGGCATTTGCCTCATTACTACCAAGTCTCTATTCAAACAAGTCTCATCCCGTTGATCTGCAAAATTTCGTCTTAAGACAGATTTCAACTGATCCCAAGTATCGACATTTTGAATATTAACTACAGTTCTTGCACTACCTACTAATTTACTTATTATAGACTGCAGCAAGTATACATTATGAAAATTATTTCGGTTTACCCTATCATAAAAATTGGTAATAAGACTATCACAAACTGATAAAAATTGATTTAAGTCATTCGGATTTCCATCGAATTGTGGAATACATTTCAAATATTCAGATTTAAAATTTTCTGCCATTATATTATTACTTTGGTTGTTGTCAATATTAGTAGTATTTGAGTTTGTATTCGTCACCGAAGAGTCAATTAAAGAGTTCTCAATAGACAAATTTTGTAAACTATTTGTTAAAATTTCAAGTATATCAGACATAAATTGCACTTACAGTAAATAAATGACTCTCAGCATTCCAATTATGAGGTAGAGGTCCGGTTCAGCAATCTTGTCTTCTCCGAAACACTGGTCCCTCGCAGAAGTGGACGATATGATTCCAATTCTCAAACTTCTTCACTTAAAGTTCACTTTTTAACGTATCTGTCGGCGTCACCACTACTGACAGTTTATACGGTTCGATATCGGGCTAATCGTCGACACGAAATTGGTTTGTTCGATACAAATCAATCCCACGATATCCTACTGACTGCGCCAATTAACTGCTTCAAGCATTAAATTCTATTTTTAAAAACTTTATTTTCAAGTTACAAATATATTCTCTGACAATTATTACGTTTACTTTAAATTCAAATTAACAACAACAACAAAAAACTCTTTACGACTGTTTTTATGTCCTCGGTTCCGCACTCTGCTTACTTGGCGTTTACACTGCGTTGTCATCAGGATGCGTTGAGGTAATTCACTCCAGACTCTGCAAAATTTATCAATATAACCACAAATACGTTGGAAGCATGCACAGAGGTACGTCAGATTCGTAGGAAAAACAACAAAATAGCTCCCTGGGTTACGAATGGATTACTAAATTCAATTAATAAAAAAAATAAGATGTTTCGTCTTATGCAAAAGCAGCCACACAATGATGATCTGAAAAAAGAATACAAAAGCTATCGAAACAAGTTAACTTCACCGATCCACAAAACTAAATCCAACTTCTATAACCAATTAATAGAAAAAAATCAAAACAATTCAAAAACTCTGTGGGATGTTATTCAACAAATATCAAGGACAAAAAACAAAAATACGTCATAGATAAAATTAAACATACTACAGAAAACAAAATTTTGACTGACAAAACAGAGATTGCGAATGCATGTAATGGAACCTTTGTTGAAGTGAGTAGAACTCTTGCTGGTCGGATAAACAACAAAAGAACTTACAAAATAAAAAGATCACCTATTCTTAATTCATTTGTGTTCGAACCAATTAACACTATGGAGACAAAAAACATAATTTTAGAATTAAAAAATAACAAGGCAGTAGGTTATGATGACTTGAAGGCAGAAACCATAAAACAAATATCAGTCTATATCCTAGAATCCTTGACTTATTTATTGAATAGATGTGTGGAGGAAGGTGTTTACCCTGCTAAGTTTAAAAAATCAATTATTACACCACTGTTTAAAAAAGGGGATACATCCATGATCACCAACTATCGTCCGATCTCTCTAGTTACCCATGTATCGAAAGTATTCGAAAAGATCACTAAAGGGAGGGTTGTTAGATTTCTCAATAAGTACAAACTAATTTCAGATTATCAATTTGGATTCAGAGAGAAAATTTCAACTCAGGGTGCTGTTCTGTCATTGAATTCAAAAGTTGCCCAAGCTTTGAATGAGGGTAGACCGTCCTTATGTGTGTTCATAGACCTATCCAAAGCCTTCGACACTGTCAGTCATCACCTTCTTCTTCAGTCGCTGGAAGATATTGGAATGCGAGGTAACATATTGAAGCTATTCGAAAGTTATTTAACAGGAAGATGCCAGGCGATGAGAATCGGTGATGTACTCGGCAGTGAGAGGGTGATGGACTGTGGAGTACCTCAAGGTTCCGTACTGGGACCAACATTGTTTAATATATATGTGAACGGAATTCTCTCATTGAGTAACGACGGAAATATAATTGGATTTGCAGATGATACAGCCATCTTCTATAAAGCAGATGACTGGGACTCATTGAAGGATACGGTTGAAAGGGAGTTTTCCACGATAAAATGTTGGCTGGATAAAAGGTTATTAACGGTTAATATAGATAAAACACATTATATACCATTTTGTTGTAACTCAGCTGGAATGCCTCCATTTGATCACTTGGTAGTCAGGAATGAAACACCCTTCCACATCCTCCCCGAAAAAAAAATTAAATATTTAGGAATAATAATTGATATGCATATGAAATGGGATTTACATATAAAATATAATGTCAACAAATTGAGAACTATTTTATATAAATTCGGGAAACTCAAAGAAATCTTGCCACTGAAGCACTTGAAAACTTTATATTATTCACTAGTAGAAAGTCATATTCGTTACGGAAGAGCGGTGTGGGGGGGGGGGAACTTTGAATACTCACATACATTCTATCGAAGTTATGCAAAGGCGCTTCCTTAAATTAATATTTTCTAGAAGCAGCAGATGTTCTTCTGATATTCTGTACAATGAAACTCAAATTCTAGATATAAGACAGTTGTATTTTCTATGCACAAGTATCAAATATCATGCAAATAAGCATGGTTGAGGTCGCTGCTCAGAGATCATACTCTTTCTTTGCTCCAAAACTGTATAATATTATTCCTGAGACAATAAAATCAATAAAAAACAATAACCACTTTAAAAAAGAACTGAAAAAACACATACTTCAAAGTAAGAGAATTGAACTTCAGCGAATATTCCATTAGATAATATAGAAACTCAAGATAATACAAAAATTACGTACCTTTGCTAAATCGTCGGCTTGGTGTTTTGAGATTTCTTATGTCGAATTGTGCTGGTTTTCCTATTTTAATGTTTATCTGTTTGATAACGAGGTGCATCTGTATTTATTGTTGTTTTCTCGTGTAACTAGTAACTTTTACTTTTTAGCTTCCGTGTGTGTATCTATATATGTAAATGTGTATTTTTGCTCGTCTATTTGTATAAGACTGTGTTTTACATTTTACATTGAGATAAGTCTATTATTGATTGAAACATTTTAATATTCATTGTGATACATTGTTTAATTTAATTAGTTCTCGAAACAAGTGTTTTACGCTTATCGAGTATTTTTTTATTCACAGCTGAACTTTATATTTTTTACTTTGTATTTGTATTATGCTGATGTGAATAAATATTATTATTATAATTGATGTCATCGAGATTACTCAATTATTTTTAATAATATTAATAAAAAAATGAATTTTTCACAAATTTTATAAAAAGAAAATATGTTTTTTGAATTGACTTAACAAATTAAACTCACCGTAATTCATGTTGAAAATTCTTACGAAAGCCAATAGGGCACCATCGATCGGAACGGGTCCTTTTTTTAAAAAGAAATTACCAGTAGGTTGCATAGATAAGTTTTTAAGCAACTCCGTTCTTTTTTCTCGTAACGGATCAGATTTACTGATACCAAGTTTGATCCAATAGCCGTCGTGCTCATTGTCTTCGTATACAAACCTATAAAAAACAAGATTATCAGCAACTCACGGATTTTTTATAGAAAAATGAATCAATTTTTTGAAAATAAAAGACTGTTAATTTTTTAACTCCACCTCTGATCGATTTACTAAAAGTATCGATCCCTAAGCCCGATACAGTCACCAATAGAAAAATAAATACTCTATTTAGAAGTAATATGTTTGTTCGTAACAAAACATGTGGCGTAAAGAATTACATTATCCCTTAAGTACTATCATCGCATTTTTGTTACAGCACTACTATAAGTGGGTCTGTAGGACCCATAATTTTTTTACCAAAAAAAACATATGTTTCACTGTCAAAATTGTTTTTATTTTTTTAAGTGGTTAACATAATCATATATAATGGAAATAATTATTTTTAACTATTTACAATTTGAGCAAATTTGAATGGAACATTGCAGACATATGGCTATTTTACATACTGAACATGTTGGAATATATTTAAAATATTTTTACGACTTCACCTTAATGTGGTAGTTATTGTGAAGCCACCTTTAGTAGATTATATTATGATTTTGACATAGACAGGTGACAGTTACAAAAATTGTTTAATTAGAAGGTTTTGTTGAATATAGACGAACGTAGATTGTTTTGTTATTACAGAAGTAATAAATGTTAGTTTATTTCTGTTTTTCTACATCCCACAAAAAACGTACTAAACCAACAGGTTATGGGCCCAGGTTCCCGTTGAGTGTAAAAGTTTTTCGTCGCCAAATTTCCATTCAGAATGTCGACTGTGTTGCCGCCAATTGAAAAGTTGCTAGGACGTGAGAATTTCGACAGTTGGAAATTTGCAGTTCAAACGTATCTGGAGCTAGAAGAATTGTGGGACTGCGTTGTAGGAACTGATAAAGACAAACAAAAGGATACAAAAGCTAGGAGTAAAATCATTCTTCTGATAGATCCCATCAACTATGTACATGTACAAAGTCAGAAAACCGCCAAAGGTGTATGGGAAGCTTTGAACAAAGCTTTTGAGGACACGGGGCTCACCCGAAGAGTAGGGCTTCTAAGAACATTGATCACAACCAGATTGGAGGACAGCAAGTCAGTTGAAGACTATGTGAACAAGATTGTTAGCACGGCCCACAAGTTGTCTGGTGTTGGTCTCAGTGTTAGTGATGAATGGGTCGGTACTATACTTTTAGCTGGTTTACCCATTGAGTATGAGCCTATGATTATGGGGATTGAAAGTTCCGGAGTATCAGTAACTGGAGACTCCATTAAAACAAAGTTACTGCAGGATATTAAGTCGAATAAAGGAGAAATTGCCATGTTTAGTAAAAAATTTCCAAATAGGAACAGAAATTGTAATGGTACGAGTGACGGTTATAACTCAGTGAATAGAAACAAAACAGTTAGATGTTTTCAATGCAACAAATACGGACATTTTGCTAAGAACTGTGATAAACCAAAGAAAATCAAAGACAAAGATAAAGACAAAAATAGTGTGGCACTATATTCTGCATTATCAGTAGCACCAAATTGTGATTATAACAAAAATGATTGGTATTTGGACTCAGCTGCTACAATTCACATGACAAATAATTTGGACTTACTTGAAAATGTGAAAAATACCACCGAGTGCTCCATTACCACTGCAAATGATCAAATAATGTGTGCAAACAAAGTAGGTAGCATCACCTTACCTTTGTCAGACTCGCTCAATGCAAATATCGAAAATATCCTGTATGTGCCAGACTTGAAAGTCAATCTGTTGTCAGTGAGCCAGATAGTGAAGAAGAATTATTCTGTAGTCTTTAAAACCACTGGTTGTGAAATTTATGATTCTCAACAAAATGTTATTGCCACAGGGATATTTGATAAAGACCTATTCAAACTTGATCTGAAAAATCAGCTTGTAGCATGTCATGCATCAGTAAATTCTATGTTATGGCACCGTAGGCTCGGACATATAAGTTTTGGAAGTTTGAATAAACTTAAAAATGGTATGGCATCAGGGCTAAATTTTCCCAATGCAGATACAAATGGTAAATGTGAAATTTGTGTAATGGGCAAATGTCAAAGACTACCGTTTAAGGATAGCGAAACATGTACAACTGAAGTTCTCCAGTTAGTGCATTCAGACCTATGCGGACCGATTGAGGTCAAGAGTATTGCAGGTTCACGTTATATGCTCACTTTCTTAGATGATTATACACACAAAGTATTTGTGTACTTTCTGAAAGCAAAAGATGAAGTTTTTAGCTGTTTCAAGACTTTCAAAAATTTAGTGGAAAACCAGACTGGTAAAACAATAAAAACACTTCGCACTGATAACGGGGGTGAATACTTAAGTACTGTGTTTGAACAATTTTTGAAAGACTCTGGTATTGTACATCAGCTGACTGTGCCAAGGACAGCTGAGCAGAATGGCAAAGCAGAACGGCTCAATCGTACAATTGTGGAAAAGTTAGATGTATGCTGATTGATTGCAAATTACCCAACAGTGTCTGTTGGCGAGCAGCGATGAAAGAAGAGTATTCAGCCTTAATTGAAAACAAAACGTGAGACTTAGTAGACTACACAGGAGATGAAAAACCACTAAAATGTAAATGGGTTTTTAAAACAAAAAAATATGCTCATGGTACAGTTGTCAAACACAAGGCAAGGTTAGTGATAAAAGGCTGCAGTCAAAAGAAAGGAATAGACTATGAGGAGACCTATTCTCCCGTTATTAGATATACATCTATAAGATACTTACTTGCCTTAGCTGCAGAATTCGACTTGGATATTGATAAGTTAGATGCAGTTACAGCATTTTTGCAGGGAGATCTTACCGAAAAGATATTCATGATACAACCTGAAGGTTTTTCACAGTCTAACAAACTATGCAGGTTAAAAAAATCTCTGTATGGTCTCAAACAAGCCAGCAGAGTTTGGAATTTGAAGCTCGATTAATGTCTCAAGACAAAATGTGATCTATCCCAATCAAAATCAGATCCATGTATCTATTACAAGTTTACTGATTCAATAATTATCATACTAGCAGTATATGTGGATGATATGATAATTCTGTCTAATGACAAAGAAGCTAAAGTCAGTCTCAAGAATCAGTTGATGTCTCAGTTCAAGATGAAGGACATAGGAGAAGCCAGATTTGTACTTGGGATGCAGATTACACGTGACAGAAAGAATAAGAAAATATGGTTAGACCAAGAGTTGTATATAGAAAATATTATAAAAAAATATAATATGTGGGACTGCAACCCAATTGATACCCCAGTTTTACTTGGTGAAAAATTATCTAAGGATATGTCACCAAAAACAGAAGCCGACATTGAAAAAATGGCAAATGTACCTTACCAAGAAGTAGTAGGAAGTCTTTTATTTGCAGCACAAGTATCAAGACCTGACATATCCTACGCTGTCAACAATGTGAGTAGATTTACTCAAAATCCAGGTCCACTACACTGGACTGCGGTGAAACGCATCATTAGATACCTGAAAGGTACATTGAAGTACAGATTAAAATTTGATTGTTCTGAAAACAAAACCAGTGAGATTGTTGGCTACGCAGATGCTGATTGGGTCAGCAATCCAGATGACCGTAGATCAGTTACTGGATATGTTTTTCTGAAAAATGGCACAGCCATATCGTGGGCAACTAAGAGACAAGCAACAGTTGCTCTTTCTACAACCGAGAGTGAATATATGGCTATGAGCATGGCAGCACAAGAAGCTCTTTGGCTGAGAAGATTGAGCGAGGAGTTCCAACAATGTACAAATGCAACTGTTATACATGTGGACAATCAGGGAGCTCAACATCTAGCACAAAATGGATCATACCATGCTAGAACAAAGCATATAGATGTAAGGCATCATTTCTTGAAAGAAAAAATTGCTGAAAAATTATTGGATTTGAAATATGTTTCCACGGATAGGCAAGTTGCAGATTCCCTCACAAAAGCAGTTGAAAAGAAGAAACATTTATCGTGTGCCAGAAGTCAGGGTTTGAGTTATTTTAAATAGAGGGGATGTTGGAATATATTTAAAATATTTTTACGACTTCACCTTAATGTGGTAGTTATTGTGAAGCCACCTTTAGTAGATTATATTATGATTTTGACATAGACAGGTGACAGTTACAAAAATTGTTTAATTAGAAGGTTTTGTTGAATATAGACGAACGTAGATTGTTTTGTTATTACAGAAGTAATAAATGTCAAAGTTTATTTCTGTTTTTCTACATCCCACAAAAAACGTACTAAACCAACAGAACAGACATAATTGGTTTTTCTGTCTTTTTTGGGGGACACATTCCACATCGCCTCCTTTTCTTTTGCACTTCATTTTGTAGAGGTTCTGCCTGATTAGTGACTTTAATTGCAAGAATTTCTGCCGCAAGATTTCGAATCTGCCGAGGAACATTATTGTTGTAGATTCTTAGCTTCATATGTGGTGAATATAGCCCTCTTCCCAATTGTTTCAAAAATAAACCACGGGACACTTCTTCTCCATTTTTGGCAAATTGATAAATTATTCTGCTATTGATACCAACTACATTTAAAACAGAAAAAAATATGGTCATTGGCCATCTACGAGTACGTCGGGAAGTTGAATAATTTGCGCACTTCTGAACCAAAGAGTCGACACCAGATTTTGTGGAATTATAAAACAAATTTATGTCGGGTTTCTTTGTATCATTTATATCAACTTTATTATCATGGTGCATACTGGAGATCAAAATAACACTCTTTGCCTTTTTAGGAACATGCGATACAATTGTGATATCAGAAGTAAATCCAAAAATGGACGAATCCACAGGTCTTTGTCTACTGGGTAAAAATTCTTTTTTAGTTCACGAACAAGTTCAATGGATGTATACCAATTGTCACCTGTGACATTCCGATTAGAGTGATAAATCGGTTCTGTCATACGCAATACAACATCCGTCGGTTGTAAGAAATTTGATTTTTTCTGTTCTCATTTTTTCCCGTATAAACGTCTGCGTTACACATATAAAATGTTTTTGAGTCTGTTAGAATTTGAACTTTTATGCCATACTTGGCAGGTTTGTTGGGTATGTACATGCGAAAACTACATCTTCCCCTGAACGGTACCAACATTTCGTCGATAGTTAAAAATAGTCCAGGTGAGTAATTGTCTTTACAATTTTTGACAAAGGTATTAAACAACTTTGAAATAGGTGCAAGCTTATCTGTTTGCCGTCTCTCAGCTCTTGTTGTAAAATCATCAAACCTCAAACATGACATAATAAAGGAGAACCTAGCCAGTGTCATTGTGCATCTAAAAAGATCACGACCTGTTCCGTCAGTCGCCCACATAGGTCTTATAACTTCATGACCGGACTTAAAGATTCCTTGCATATATAATAGGCCAATAAAAGCTTTAATTTCAACTGTATCCACTGAGTTTATAAATGCAGGACCAAACGTTTGTCGTGAATTTTTGCGCCGCTTAAATTTACTGTATTTAACTTTCATCGTCTCAATTCTCTGATTAGTGTGTGTAACAATTTCTTTTATCATTTCAGCTGTGAAAAGGACCTCCCAAGAATCTAAGGCACTAGTAGGACGAATTAACCTTGCTGGACCTTTCAGACCAGACAAAACTGTTACAATATTTTCCTTTGTACTTTTAGTTCTTGATGGTGGGTTTTTTGACCATTTCATTTTGTCTTTGCCGTAGTAGTAATTGAAAGAATGTTCTTCGTTTTCCGTTGAGACAATAGATTCTGATACTATTTCCACGGCTTCTTCTTCTATTTGGTCTAATTCATCTTCGGATGAACGCCATTCGATATCACTAGTCGAATCATGATCACTGAAAATCTCATGATCACTTTCTTCATGATCACTTTCATCTGCCCTCTTAATTAGTTCAATTCCTCCTTCTGCTTCATTGCTAGCTACTGAAAAATGTTCTGTTGAATTACTTGGGCTCTCAGTATCTTCTAAATAATTTGTCCAAAAGTCTTCAGATTGAAATAGCGCATCTATTTGCTCCTCGGATAATTTCATTTCATACTTCGCCATTTTAACTGAAACGATATTAAACTTTTATTATAAATCTACGCTTTAGCGTTAATACCAAAAGCTTGCAAAAATAATAAATTTATAAATATTTACCTATTTTATATTTTACTCAAAAGTCGCACTATTACTATCACTGGGTCTCTGAGACCCTGATCCGTCTATTACTTACGCACGGCAAAAAACAACAGCACTATCTCACCGGCATCTAAAGGTAGACTAACTGTTCTGCACATTCACGGGACCAAGCAGCTAAACAACGCTACAGTAAGAAGAGGTGGGGTTAACGGCTATGCCATGGGTCTCTCTGACCCGGCTTATAGTAGTTAAGGGTTAAAAAAACCAAACCTAAACACCTGTACAAATAGTCAGGGATTGTTGAAATAAATGTGATAAAAGTGATTTAAATAATTAATATAAGTGAAAGTGAGTGTAAGTAGTTTGATGTAAATAAATTGTAAATGTTTTATTTATTACAATACCCATTATGTAAGAAAAGATCTGCGTTGGTTCGAGCTCCGTAAAATATGAAGAACTGTTCTCCGGGTTGATAAGTTTTCAGTGATAAACATTCGCATCTTTTTAAGTCTGGATTGTAATCGGTCGTTATCTGAAAAAATAATTAAACGCAAGATTTATATTAAATAAAGTGTAATTGAATTTTATTTTGTTTTAACCATTTTGACATCGAATAGATTAACGTAAATAAACGTACCGTTCCATTGATGTGATTGCATATGTCCCAAAGTGGAATCAGAGCATTGATTGTATTTTCTCCGACTTCTGATGGCACTGTGTTCTGTCTTGTCATAACCGAAGAAACGGCCCAACTGTAATAAATATTAATTATTATATCTTGTTAATTTATTTTGTAATGTATATTTAGAAACAACATTTAACATTTAGAAATCTGGATTCAGTACAGACAGAAACAACGCGTTTAATCATTGACACCAGACACACCTTTCGGTTGTAATCACTTTTGGGTTCGTGTAAAAATAATGCTATTTAGTTCGACGGTTCAAGAATGTTTGATGCCTTGCAAATAACTAACCTAATTACTTAATGTTAAAACAATTTGAAGAAAGCTGTGTTGGACATTTTATACTTAAACAATTGCAAATATTTGATACTCGATTTGACATTTTATTAGTTTTATTATGATTTGAAAGTATTTGTAAACCTTACTGTATTTTTCCATAACACGGTTAATGTGATATATTGTTTCTGCTGAATAGCATTTTATTGTTTTTGTTACGAATTTTTAATTTTTTGGTGGAATAATCAACAATCAACAAGTTATTACTGCACCGTGTTTCATTAACAATGTGACAACCGTTAAATGATGATACTGATACTTGCTTGAGCACCTAGAAGCCCCGACTTAAACCAACGGATGAAATACGTAGGGCAGCGTTTTTCAACCTATGGGGGGGGGGGGGGTTCGCGGAGCCTCTGTAGAGGGGTCGCGAGAGGCCGAGAAAACTGCAGTTTTCTTATACAACATATAATTTGTGAGACTTAAATAAAAATCGAGTTAAAATTATTATATTTAACAAAATTTCCATATAGTCAATCATACAAGTCAGAAAAATGATAAACATGTTATTTCCAAAAAGAAAAATATTAAAAATGTGTTTAAATAGAAAATGATTACATATGTGCTTGCTTATCTTCGTTCATTTTAATGTAAAGGTTGCGCTGGAGTTTGTTCAATTAATTTCTCCCATCGTGGATCAGTTTTTGCCACATTAAGTATTAAATCGTTTTCCAAATTTAAGCGATTTCTTAGTTTACATTTTATTCGCGCTATTGATGAAAATGCCAACTCGCACAAGTACGAGGTAGAAAATGGAATCAAACACTTCAAAGCCTCGGTTGTTAATTCCGGGTATTCTGTTTTTCTTTTTAACCAAAACGTATCCAAATTTTCAGACTTGAATCTCCAAGTGTTACATCCCATCGGCAGATAGTTCCAGCAGCTTCTCTTTGAGCTTAGTTGCGGAATTTGCCTCGTTTATAGCTGCATTTAAAAACGGATTTAAGATCCATCTTTGCCCAGTGTTATCCGATATCTCTTGCAGTGAGAAGTAATGACACAATTCTTTCTTCAAATTATGTAACACCATTTTCATACCAGATATATATGAGTTGATGTTGATCTCGCTTCCGACTTCTTCAATGAAAGACTGTGTGGACGAAAATGAATCAAAGTTGTTTTGATTTATAGATTATGACCACAATTCAATTTTTTTTATAAAGCCATGGAGTTTGTCTTTAGCTGTAATGACATTTTCATCACGCCCTTGAAGACTTTTATTCAAGTTATTTAAATGTTCAAATAAGTCAAATAAGCCAATTTTAAAAGGAATTCCGGGTCAGAAATGAATTCAGAGTAATGTGACTTGGCTTGCTGTAAATATACTAATAGTTCAGCGCGAAGTTCCATAGCTCTGGTCAGTACTTTGCCTTTTGATAACCACCTAACCTCTGTATGGTAAAGCAAATTGCGGTGTTGTATCCCCATATATTCACAAATGATTCGAAACATTCTAGTCTGCAACGCTTTTCCTTTAATAAAATTTACAATGTTAATAATAATATTAAGAACTTGACTGTATTCTTGCGGTAAGGATTTGGCTGCAAGAGCTTGGCGATGGAGAAAGCAATGCATCCAACAAGCTTTTGGCATCTGTTCTTTCAGTCTAGCAATAAATCCACTCTTCGCACCAGTCATGGCTTTTGCTCCGTCACTACAAATAGCAATGCATTTTTGTGCCCAATCAATATTCATATCTTGCGTAGCTTCAAGGAACATGTCATGTAAGTATTGACCTGTAGTATTTTTGGGAAGTGCCTTGCAAAATAGTATTTCTTCCATTATTTTTTCATTAGATTCAAAACGCACAAAAGCTACAAATTTCGCACAACCCACAATATCCGTTGATTCATCAAATTGCAAGGATACAAAAAAACTTTTCTTTAATCTTTCTATGACTTGATTACGAACATCAGTCGTCATATATCCTGCGTTGAATGGTATTGTCAGAGAGAGGTATACTTTTGAGCTTTTCGACCTCTTGTTTGCCAACCATAATCTCTGCTATATCTAAAACCGGTGGTAAAAGAAAATTTCCGGCAATATTGTGAGATTTCCCTGCTTTAGCCACTCGATAACTAGCCAGCAACGCTTTCTCATTCCGGTTGGACATTTGTCCTATAGCAGTTTTTTTATGTTCAAGAGCTTTTAATTTTCGCTCAAAAAATTAGACGGGTTTATTTTTTTCATTAAAATGTTTTGTGTTTAGGTGGCGTACCAACTTCGATGGCTTCATGCTTTCTCTTGACAAAATTTCAAAGCAAATTACGCACTGCGGTTTACTGTCAATCACAGTAAATCCAAATTTTAAATAATTGTCATAAAGACGTTTTTTCTTTATTCCACTACTCCCGCTAGACGTTGATAGTTCTGATGATCTATTCAGGAATTTATCCATTTTCAATTATAACAACTAAAATCAATGCGTACCGTAAAAAGTGGTTCGCGCTTTTCAAACTAAACAGCAGACATGACCACGCGTGACTTACGCTCACAAATCAGTCTATAATTACTCCAACTCCAAGGCAATTTTTATTAACACAACATGCTCCTGAAGCCGACTCTGTTTCAATACTGCCTGTTTATACCTGTCAACCCAGTAGTTACGCCAGGAAAAAATAAACAACTGGGCGTTTGTATATTCTATAGGCTTCATTCTATCTGTTGGTATTAAATTTATTCGTTAAAATCATGTTTAATAAAAAGTAATTTTTCCATTTTTAATTAATCATAGCCTGGCCAGGAATTTTTTTGGCAACCCAACCGCAATATATATTTTACCTACGACCACCCCTATAAGTAGTCAAAAACACACAGTCAGCAATCAATGTAAGACGTCTATTACGCACGGTAAAGCAAAACGCACGGCTGTAAAGTAAATCGCACGGCTTCCATAGCAACCACTTAGCAACTGTCAATAGACGTAGCCATTTTATTCAAAATGTATTACTTAGATATTTGACGTTGAATTTTATTCTATATATTAATGGTAGATAACATTTATTAGATATGAGATTGCATTTAATACAAAGAGTTATTTGGAATTATATGATAATTGGTTCCGTTTCATTCAATTCGGATCTTGTAGCTGTCTGAATGTATCTCATATTAGTAAACAATAGTATATTATACACCAAGCGACTAAAGTGGCCCATTTAATCCCGCGGGTGGTGTTTGATTCCTGAGGGAAGTAATCCACCTAAGGGAATAATGTCACTTTAGTCGAGAGGTGTATACGCTATTTTATGCAATTCCGGTAATTCTACATACATTTTTAATAAAAATAATTACTACTTAGGACGGACTTTTACGAAACTTGGCTGGGCATCGAGGATGAACTTCTAAGATGCTTGGCTGGGCATCGAGGATCGACTTTTATAAAACTTGGCTGGGCATCGAGGATGTACGTTTTTACAAGTACTTTAAATACCTTAATAAGATTATAAACACAAGTACAAGTGGGTCGTAGGTAAAGTATAGTACGTAACTCGTGTTGTAACGCATTTTACGCACTCACGGAATTACGCACTCGCCGCTACGCGGCTTCGTGCGTAACTTTTCCGTTCGTGCGTAAAATGCTTCTTACAACACACGTTACGTAATATACTATTAACATACTAAATTTGATATAAAACACTTTTCATCCATTAAACAGATGGGTGAAGGTAGTTTCTAATTCGGATCCTCTACTATTAACGGAAAACATAATATTTGATAAAGAATATTTTTAATAATTAATTGTAGCGTAGAATTCATGCGGCTGCCGATGATATCAAAGGCAATCAAGAAACATTGTTTAGAACTCGCCTATCAGAAAACGGATTACAAAGTATATCAGAGTGCACACTTCAAACTGCTTTAAAGGTCCATTTTCTTTAGTTTTTGTTTTATTTTTTTTGTAAACTTTCTAGAAAATAATTTTTCTTAACAATACCTACCTTACAAACATTTCGTTTCTAGGATTAAAACATAATCTGCATTGAATGGTTTTTTTCTTGAAAACGAATTAAAATATCGAAAAGGAACAAGAATACATGTTGGTTACTCTTTCAGATTTTAAAAGATATTTATTATAGCGACAGGTTGTAAGTAGCGCCCTCTATCAGCAACATAATCAATTTCATCCTACCAAAAACCGTAAAGCTTCCAATTTTCCAAGTCGATAGTCCAAGAAACACGATAACAATAGTAAAAAAAGCAAATAAAATTATAGCTTTGAACACCATATTTCCTAAACCATCAACATATAAGGCATCTTTGGGTCAATCATCATAATTTAACCCGTAGTATTACCAGTTAACGGTTGTCCCATTGTTAATGAAACACCTTGTGTATTAGACAATATTGGAGAATTTACAATTTTTGGTGGAATAAACAACTTTCAAAGCGTTTAAATACCTAATAAAATGTTTGTCAATCTATAGGTATTAACATAAAGAAACGTTTACTGAATATAAGAAAATGAAAACATGATCGTTCCTAACACATATCCCACATATGGTGTGTGCATGTCGATGTTGGGTGTCTATCGATTTCTTTTTTAATTATTTAGTAAAATTATATGTTGTAGTTCTTGGTAATATCCGATTCGCCGTGCGGATCATTTTCGTGACAAGTTAGCAAAATAAAATCGAAAGTAGTTTTCTCTATTAGGTATAATTTATTTTCAAGAGAATTTATCTATTCTTTTATCAATACTATTTTTATTTCAGGATAAGGGCAGAGGATCAAGTCCTGTTTTGTCCATTTATTGAATATAATTGCCCATTGAGAGGCAAGAGAAAACAAAACTAGTACTATACGTTCCTATTGTAATATTTATTACTTTTCCGCCCAACATATCTAATATGCGAGAAAAGTATTGGTTTACCTCAAAAAAAGTTGGAATTTTGAAAAAATTTTTGAGTTATTTTTACGTTTTCCATCAACAACAACACGAAGAAACGGTTTTTGGAAAAAAAATCCTGTGTGTATATCGTCGTCGGTCACTTTTTCTTACATGTCTTGTTAGCACGATACAGCTCCAGAGTGCAATAAGTCACCAATTTTATGATTGAATATTGGTAAGGACATGTCACAGATGAACCCTATTGATTTTCAGCTCACCAGAGCCAGTTCAACGGGTGCTATGGTACTTGAAGTACGACATTTTGTCAATTTTTGATAAATTTCAGTTTGTTAGCACGATACAGCCTCCGGAGTTCAACAAGTCACCAATTATATGATTGAATATTATTCAGGACGTCTTACAGATGAACCCTATTGATTTTCAGCTCTTCAGAGCCAATACAACATGTGCTACAGTACTTTAAGTAGGATATTTTTGTAATTTTTGGAGAAGTTTCAGTTTGTTAGCACGATACAGCCTCCGGAGTAAATACAAGTGACCAATTTTATGATTGGATATTATTCAGAGCGTCTCAAAAATGAGCCCTATTTATATTCAGCTCACTAAAGCTAGTACAACGGGTGCTATGGTACTTGGAGTACCAAATTTTGTTCATTTTAGGAGAATTTTCAGTTTGTTAGCACGATACAGCCTCCAGAGAGTATACGATTGATCAATTTTATGATTGAATATTGTTCAAGGTGTCTCACAGATGTACCCTATTGATTTTCAGTTGATTAGAGTGAGTACAGCGGGTCCTATAAATCCAGATATACTACATTTTTGGTTACTTTTGGAGAAATATCGGTTTGTTAGCACGATACATCCCCCGAAGTGTATACAAGTAACAATTTTATGATAGAATATTGTTCAGGGCCACAGATGCGGAAAAGTTAGTTTTAATCTTTAAAACCGTTTATTTTTCTTATTTATTTAATAGTTTTTGTTATGACGGGTGGACTAAATTCATACACACAGTAGGTTCACTTACTTAATTTATTTATTCACTAAACTATTCACTAATTTATATTATATACAGAGTATATGCACTTAAACTAATTTATATAAACACTTCACTACTATTTACTTGTTCACTTGTTTATTTCACGAGATCACTTTATAAACTGACTTTACGGCAAGTAGGTAGTCTCTTTATATACTAGAGGGCCTTCTGGAATATCCTTTTTTCGGGATATTTCTCGAATGCCGCCTCAATCCTTATAATATCTTCGGAGAACATGTCTATAAAAAACTGTTACAAAAAATCCCAATAGACCTTCCCAGAATTCGGCATGCTCACCATTTTTTTAACAGCGTTAACATAAGGTTACAGAACCGTACTTAGTATCTACTTCGGTGTGCGATTTCGTAACATTACCCCCTCCCTAAATGGAAGTTCCTCCTGGAACTTTTGTGTAGCCGAGACTGGATGTTTGAATCGGCAACTGGCTCCATTTCAACTATTTCCAATCATATGGAAATAAGAGGCCACCACCTTCATCGGATATTGATAACGGGGGTTGTAGCTGCAAATTAATATCTGGACACTGGTATCTTGGAAGATCACCTCTACCATGTTCCTGATAACTCGCCAATCCAACTGGTTACTCGCTATCTTAGGCATAGCCAGTTTATTCACGCTGGATTCCAACACATGGTCTCGGAGGTTTCGAAGTGCTTCCCACACATCGCGGTAGGTACGTAGATCGATCTTGAAATTCATTTTTAGTTACCACGTAGAACACGTACCGCGAATTGTGTTTCATTCTCAGTGTTTTGCCAGTGGCTGGAATCTGGTCTTCAAGTTTTTCTAATTGCCCGAACTTCTTTCAAAAGACGGTAGCCAACCCTCGTTCGTTCTTGATACGGGCGGGGATGTCAGTGAATAATCTTCCGGTAAAGTAAACAAATATTGTAGTTGTTCCGAAGTGAATCCATATCTAGCTTTCCCGGTACCTCCATACGCGCCCATAAATTCATCGAAGGTAGGGTCAGACACATTTCGAATACGGTTTACTCCTTTCTCTAGGTCATGGTCTCCTTCGAATGGCGCTAGTCGGTTTTGGTGAACTACTTTTGGTTTTCCATTGGGGATCTTGCTTATGCGATATATACTCGTAACATCATTGATCCTTTTCTTGATTAAGTATGGATCTTCCCAAGATTTTTGTAATTTTGGGGAAAATCCTTTCCTCCTCTTTGGGTTGTGTAACCATACTTTGTCCCCTTCTTTAAAACCGCCTACTGTGGCCTGCGTGTCGTACCGACTTTTCATTCTGTCGCTGGCAACTTAAAGATTTGTTCGAGCTAATTCATGAATATCGTCCAACCTTCTTCTCAATTGGATCACGTAGTCTTCTCCTGCTGGATCTTCTCCAGGCCGACAGCCAAATTCCAGGTCACAAGGAAGCCTCATTTCACGTCCAAACAGGATTTTCGCAGGTGTTTCACCCGTGGACTCATTAACGGTAGATCGATAAGCCAATGCAAATAAGGAAAGATACTGGTCCCCATCTCTCTGATGGGTGGAAACTACTTTGGACAGGTATTTTCCAATAGTCCTGTTCATTCTCTCGACCATTCCATCTGACTGTGGATGTAATGCTGTTGTCCTGGTCTTCTTCATTCCCAGCTTTTCGCAAATTTCCTGGAATAGATGGCTTTCGAAATTTCTTCCCTGGTCACTGTGGACATCCAAAAGCACTCCATATAGGCTGATAAATTCTTTCAGCAATACATCCGCGACAGTTGTGGCCTCTTGATTCGCGATCGCGTAAACTTCTACCCACTTTGTAAAATAATCCATTATAACCAGGATGTATTTACCACCATTTACTTTCGTCTAAAATGGTTCAGCGATGTCTAAAGCAATCTTTTCGAAAGGGCTTCCAACATTATACTGTTTCATAGGTGCCTTTTTCTTGTGATGTGGTACTCGTAGCACAAGTCGTACATTTCTTACACTAGTCCTTCACATCGTCGGAGCTATTCATCCAATAAAACCTTTCACGGACTCGCTGAAGGGTTTTCTTCACTCACAGATGGCCTCCCGAGGGACTGTCGTTTAACTTCTTCAGTACCTCAGCTACTCTCGTTCTAGAGATAACTAGCTGTTTCCTCATCTCGGAACCATAATCGTTTTCAAGTACTCTGGTCAAGTCTGTCATCGTCCCCTTCTTCCTGCATGTTCCTTCCTTTGTTGTACCGCGAACCCTTCGTGGCTGCTTTGCATTTACGAGATTCTTGGTTTGCAGGAGTCGTAGGACGCTTACACGAACTGCGTGCATGCTCTAGTTCCCCACAATTACAGCACCCGATTTTCTTCGGCTTCTTGTCTACTATACCTTTCAACAAGTTGACGATCTGGTCAAGTCTGTCATCGTCCCCTTCTTCCTGTATGGTCCTACCTTTGTTGTATCCCGAAGTCTTCGTTGCTGCTTCATATTCAAGAGCAGCAGTCAACGCGTCGACTAATGTTTTGGGAGGGGCTAAATGAAGCATCCACTGCATATCGAGGTCACGTAAGCCATCAATAAAGGCCTATATGCCCAGACATTCCATCATGTTATCTGGTGCTGATGGATAAGCAAATCGAACTAGTCGGGCAATATTCACTTCATGCTCTTGAAGGGTTTCGTCACGTTTCTGCCCTCGGTTCTTCAGCGGGGATTGGTACAAGTGAATAGATGTTCGTGACCATATCGCATATACAACCTCTTCTTCAGCTGCTCGAAGTCATCCGTTTCTTCCAGAGGTATCGTCTGGAGTATGTCTAGGACATCTCCCCTACGCGCGATATTTAAGTTCACTGCATCCCTGTCGGACCAATTATACACTCTATCAGCTGCTTCAAACTGTTTCACATAATTGATCCACGATGTCTTTCCGTCGAACGTTGGGGCCTTGAATCGGGCAAAACTGCCAATGTCTTCTAACTTCGGGTGTGTT
Organism: Galeruca laticollis; assembly: GCA_963921935.1. NCBI lineage: Eukaryota > Metazoa > Arthropoda > Insecta > Coleoptera > Chrysomelidae > Galeruca > Galeruca laticollis. The sequence goes on from OY998182.1 coordinate 41,109,847, forward strand.
TCCGGTTCGTAACACTATATTAAAATTTGAACAAATATATTCTCCTTGGTAAAATTCCAAACCAATAATTGACACCACTCTTTAAAAAAATACTATTTAGCCAGTTAGCTGATGAAAAACATTTTTAAGACAAAATTCATTGAATTTAATGACTATTATAAAATATATACGGATGCCTAAAGTTTCATGACGTAAGCCGAAATTGAGCTTGACAGACATTATCGAATATTACTGGTATATGCGAAAACAGGATCCAAGAACAGTACCTTGTGAAATACCGCTAGCAACGGGTCTTTCCTCGGAGAATTCTTGTCCAACTCTGACATTGAAGAACCGGTTTGTTGGAAAGGCAGAAAACCATTTGTTACGCCAAGATGATCGAGCTTTAGTAGATGTCTAAGTTTTGGCACCATTTCAAAGGTTTTAGAGAAGCCGAGTTAAATTATGTCTGTTGTAAAGTTCTTTGAACCAATCGTTGGTACAGTGTAGTAAATTGGTCAGAGTTGATCGACCCTTCATGAAACAGCGTTGGAAGTTTGGGACTACATTTTCCCGCAAAATATATGTGTTGCAGGGTTGGGCTGATCAAAATCAAGTGATTAAAATCATGATTTAAATCACTTGATTTTTAAAATTAAAATCATGATTTAAATCACTTGATTTTTAAAATTAAAATCATGATTTAAAATCAATTTTTTTCTTTTTTTTCAGAAAAGAAGCATCTGCTTTTAGCAAAAACAACAAAAAATAAGTACATCATTCCAAATTCTTAAACTAAACGTAACACCTAAATTTTATTACTGTATATTTTCAGTCTATTCATTTTCGTTATACAATTTAAACAAAAACACTAGTTATCCTCCTTGTTCTATGCCTAATCTGTTTCTAATATCCGAGTGTACAAGACCAAAAGAGCTAAATACGCATTCTACTGAAGCTGAAGAAGCAGTTGCTTACAGGAACTGTTTTATTATTGGCAACTGTTTCAAGATTTCCGGCTCATCATTTTGTGATAACCACCATTGTAGTCCGTTCCCATTTTTTATTACTTCGTCCGAAAACATAACTTGCTTAAATGGAGCACTGCGGACATTTAACTTTATTACTAACGGTAACAGTCCAGTGTTTTCATATAACTCGTTAATTGTTTCTAAAGCTATATTCTTCTCTTCTGGTATTTTGTTTTTTGTGGATTCAACATATACGCTATAAAATGATATGGCGTTAGTGCTTGCTTATATCGATTATTGAATTGTTGTGTTTTTTGTAATGGTAATTCAACAGATTCATCAAAGATATATTGTAGATGACTGCTCTACAGCATCTGCGATAGTAGCATGTTTCCTCTGCACAGTATCAAGAGCAACTGATATAGGTTTAAAAATGTTTAAATAATCTTGCGCTGCATGTGTAATCGCAATATTTGAAACTTTTTGGTAAATAGTGGAATCAATCTCCTTTTTATTTTCTTCGCAGATTTTTAATATGATGCCCAACTGAGTGACATACATGTCTAAGCAGTCGCCAAGGCTATTCCATCGCACATCGCTTGGAAGGACTAAAGCGCTGCCTCCTGCTTGACTGAATTTAGCTCTAGCCAAATGGTTATTTCGAAAATACTTAACAATTTGGACCACATGTTCTTTAACGTCTTTAACTTGAAAGTCCTTGCACAGTAAAATAAAAATATGTGCAGAGTAGCCATAGGTTATAACTTTTGCGTTCGTTTTTTCTTCTAACGTTTTTCTCATAAGTGTCATATTTGCGGCATTGTCGGTCACAAAAGATTTTACGGTACACTTGTATTTTAATTCACATGAAGAAATCAGGTCACAAACTATTTGAGGTAAATATTTTGAAGTGTGTGCATTTCCTGATGTGTCTATAGTTTCGTATAGGAGGGCTTATCTTCAGTGGTTATTGTTGCACATATCACTGGTTCGTTGTGCACGTTTGACCACCCATCAATTGACATATCTACGGCTGTCCTGGCAGGGGGGAGAAACATTTGTTGCTACCGTTTTTCTCGAGGGCGGTGTATAACTAACTGAATGGCTTTTTTCACCTCTAAATTCTCAATAAATCTGAAGCTCGAATTAGTAGCAAAAATAGCCTTTGCCATTTGTTAGTCAATTTTATGTTTTTCTGCAGTTGAAGTCCGCATTACAAAACCACTCATGGTAGTCTGAGTTTAGATTGTTTTCTTTTTTTGGACTGGCTCAAATGTTGTTGGACTTATTGGTACTTTCGATGGAGTTTTTGTAACATATGAACTATCCGTCATGAGTGAACTACAACTTGAGGCCAATGATGTGCTAGCAAAACTGTGAAGCGACATTCGACTCTCTGGAAAGAAAAAAAACATAATTTAAAATTGAAATTGATTAATTGATATATTGATATAGTATTGAATTATTGATTTTAAAATAAAGTGAAAATGTTCAATGGAGATGTAAAAGCGAATCTATTTTTTTAAGTTGAAAAAAATTAATAAGTATAGTAGAGTAAAGATAATCTTTAATTAACCTGGGAAAGGTCGCGTTAAAAAAGTTACATTAAAGGCCACGTGTTAGATTTCACTCATCAACATCAATTTCAACATTTAAAAACAATCCTATATGCCTAAAATCTATATTCTAAAATATCTATAAATGAATACTTTAAAATTATATTATCTTTGTTAAAAATAATATCTATCAAAAAAAATTTAAAATTATCTCAAAAATGTATCTTCTTCTCATTTACTTTCAGACCTCAAGGTCCATAGTTTCCCTATTGGGATTCCTAGCCTCACTTTTCCGGCAGCCGCTTGGCCAACCCTACTGCTTTAAATCAGTAGGGAGTTTGTGAATTCGGTGATTTAGTTTCTGCTCTGAAGTCTGTCCTTTGCTTCTTCTACTATTCTTCTCCATTCTTTCCGGTCTTTTGCTCTGTTCTTCCAGTCATTTATTCCAATTTCTTTAAGATCTTCTTCTACGCCATCCAACCATCTAGTTTCGGTCGTCCCCTTGCTCTTCGTCCTGGTCTTTTAGTTTCCTGTATTTTCTTGACACACCTTTCATTACCTAGACGTTGTACATGTCCTGCCCACCTTAATCGTTTATTTCTTATTTCATTTGTTATTATTGGGCTATTTAATTTTTGATTAACTTCGTACTTTCTTAATATTCTCCATACTCGATTTTCTTTAATTGGGCCATATATTCTCCGTAGTATTTTCCTTTCCCAGATTTCTAATGTGTTTTCCTCTTTTTTTGTTAAATTCCAGGTTTCTGCGGCGTAAAGTACGACTGGTCTAATTACGGTCTTGTATATTTTAATTTTTGTATTTTTATACAATATCTTTGATTTAAATGTGTCTTTTAATGCATAGAAACATTTGTTACCCTGTTGTATTTTGGTATTTCAAAATATCTCAGAATGTATAATTAAAAATTACACTATATTACTTAACTAATACTTAATATTTATGTCTCAAAACTTGCACTAAATTATCTCAAAAATAAAATATCAAGTGCTTGGAGAATCAACAAAAAACAAAAAATATTAGACAAAATCTAACCATGCGGGTTAATAATAAAAATCTTTATTAAATATAAATAAAATTAAATTGTTAATTTAATTACCTGTATTCCTCTCTTGATAATTACAAACATCGTGGTGTGCTTTAAGTCTTTGGACTAACCCTTGAATATCTGTCTTGCACTTTCTACAAATAGCCCTACACCCCAATTTATTTGGATTTGTTGTCTTAATATAGAACTGCCATATTGGGTCCTCTTTTCTTCCACTCGTTTTACTTTATTTATATGTTTTCACTTAACTAACCTAACTAGCGAAATGCGTGAAATTGTTGGGCAACGTCAATTTATAAGTTGAGAAGGAAAACAAGCCTGACAGGAATATTCTTGCAAAAAGCACAACAAACGCGTTCGTGCCTCGGCAGTACTCTGCACTGTATAGTGAGTATATAGGACAGAAGGAAAACAAATCGCGACAAGAATTTTCTTTCACGAAGCGCGACAAATGCGTTATCACAAGTTTTTGAGCCGCAAATTGTATTATAATTTTTAGACTTATACATTAAAATAATTTCAAAGAATCAAAATGTACAAATTTTATATTCAAATTTAAAAAATCAAATAAATCGTGATTTTCTTAAAAAAATCAATGGTTTTTGATTTTTTTAATAAAAATCAGATTTTGCCCAACCCTGATGTGTTGTTACACGAACTTTGTTTTTAAAAACTTTTATTCACTTAAAAATACAAAATATCGACTTGCAATAATAGCAGTAAAAATATAAATTGTACAAACAGGATATGTAGATAAAAATAATATGCAGACTAAATGAAATATATTTACAATCGTATTTATACGTTGAATGTGCTGAGGTTGCATCAGCGGTCGTTGCAGTACCGAAAACCAGAGGGTGCGTCGGCAATAAACAGGATGTAATTTGCAACAAAAAGTCAACTTTGGAGACAATGGATAAGAGGTTTATGGGACTGTAAAATTGTTAGGATCCAATTTATCACCTTTTACCTTTTTTAAAAATTTGCTGATGCTAATTTCCAAATACAGCCTTCCGAAAAAGAGGAATTCATGATTTTGGACAGCGGATATGATAATGTGTGAGCGCATTTTTTTAAGGATGAATGCAGTCAATCCATCTAGATCCGGGGAGGAATCGATTTTAAGATGCAACAGGTGATCTAGAATTTAGTTTTAAGCGAAGGAAATATTATGAAGTGATTCTTCGGTACGAGGTTTTAGATGGAAGTGTATCAACAGGTGGTTCGTTTGTAAAAACGTTAGCGAAACACAGCGTATGTTGGTATTGAATATATTCGTTTGATGATACTTTTACCTTACTTACTATCTTAACCTGTAAGGAACTGTCGTTTTTATTATTGGTAGAATATTATTTCAATCTTATATTACATTTCTTCAGCGTTCTCTTGAAAAAAATGTATACAGAATGATTCTATTGGAGTGTCAATTAGAGGTACTAAAATGTACTGTTTTTACTCTTTTGTAATAGAATGTGTTTGTTCAGAGAAATGATCTGCTAAATGCCATAAATACATAACTTGTGTAATCGTGTAATTTTGAATAGAATGTGTTAATTTAATTCACCATACAATTACCAAAAAAAGAAAATACGAAAATATATCAAAGGAACAGTAAATGTTTCACTTTCCTTATAAAAACTTTCATCGGCTTTATATGCGTTTATTTTCGTGTCATCTGTGGGAATGTCGACATATTACTTATTCCAAAAGAAAGTATTTTATAATTAAATTAATACTAGTATCGAAAAAACTGTGCGAACCGAAAAAAGCTAAACGGTATCATGTTTATAATATTTATTTATCGCTGCGGGTGTTTAAAAAACTAGACCGTCTCTAATGGTGCGTTTACAATGGTAAATAAAATTGCTGAATTCCAATCAATACATGCCAATTATAACGTAACGACTATATCAACAAATTTACGGCAACGGCAACAACCATCAATGTAGTAAAATGTTCTGCAACCAACTCCAATATTGAACGATATGGAGACATTTGAAGAAACTAGGCAATACTTTCAAACCCGAGCAAATAGTTGAAAAACTATAGCTCGCTAAGAAAAATATACCGGGTGATTCATTAAGGATGACGAGGTGTCGTATCTCAGGAACTAAAAGTCGTAGAAGAAAAGAAGACCGAACACACAGTAAGAAGACATTGGTAGTTTTACCCGAGTCGAGGCTCCAAAGTTCGATGGAAAAATTATGTTAAACAGTTTGAAGCAGCCGCTAGAGTGCAAAATTGGTCCAATAAGGAGAAGGCAGTGAACTTAACCATCGCGCTTCGCGGAGATGCCTTAGATGTACTTCAGATGATACCTTTGGAAGAAACGGATGACTTCGAGCAGCTGAAGAAGAGGTTGGACATGCGATATGGTCATGAACATCTAGAACATTTGTACCAATCTCAGCTGAAGAACCGAAGGCAGAAACGTGATGAATCCCTTCAAGAATATGAAGTGGACATTGCCCGACTAGTTCGATTTGCTTATCCGTCAGCACTAGAGAACATGATGGAATGCCTGGGCATCCAGGCCTTTATTGATGGCTTACGTGACCCCAATATGCAGAGGACGCTTCTTTTAGCCCATCCGAAAACATTAGTCGACGCATTGACAGCTACTCTTGAATATGAAGCAGCAACGAAGGCTCCGAGATATAACAAAATGTGGACCATCCAAGAAGAAGGTGACGATGACAGACTTGACTAGATCGTCAACTTGTTGAAAGGTATGGTAGACAAGAAGCTGAAGAAAATCAGGTGCTGTAATTGTGGCGAGCTAGAGCACGCATGCAGTTCGTGTAAGCGTCCTACGACTCCTGCAAACCAAGAACCTCTTAAATGCAAAGCAGTCCCGAAGAGCTCGCGGTACAAGAAAGGTAGGACCATGCAGGAAGAAGATGACGATGACAAACTTGACCAGATCATCAACTTGTTGAAAGGTATGGCAGACAAGAGGCCGAGGAAGATCAAATGCCGGAAGAGTGGCGAGCTAGAGCACGTACGCAGTCCGTCTAAGCGCCCCAAGACTCCTGTAACCCAAGAACTCCAGTCACAGGGGAAATCTGACAGAGGTGAACATCCAGCTGATGTGAATCACCGAAAAGCCAACTCTTTGCCTAGACGGTCATGCCCTGTAGACTATTCACAATGCAACAAGTCGAAATCTAAGGAAGTTGCAGTTTCAAGAATTACAGTAGTCAATGATGAATGGTCACCCACCAGGATCAGAGAAGATGAGGAGAATGATCCTCACCTGAAGATGATCCGGCAATGGAAGGAAGAAAATCGGCGACCTACATGGCAAGAAGTGTCAAGATTTTCACCGACACTCAAGGCATATTGGGCTCAGTGGGACTTCCTTGTCCTGGAAGAAGGGCTGTTGAAAAGAGTCCTTGAAAACGATGATGGTTCCGAGATGAGGAGACAGCTGGTTATCCCTAGAACGAGAGTAGCTGATTTACTGAAGAAGTTACACGACGGTCCATCGAGAGGTCATCTGGGAGTGAAGAAAACCCTTCAGCGAGTCCGTGAAAGGTTTTATTGGATGAACAGCTCCGACGATGTGAAGGACTGGTGTAAGAAATGTAATGGACCATATCGCAAGAGAAAGGCACCTATGAAATAGTATGATGTTGGAAGCCCTTTCGAAAGGATTGCTTTAGACATCCCCGGACCATTTCCGACGACAGAAAATGGTGGTAAATACATCCTGGTTGTAATGGATTATTTCACAAAGTGGGTGGAAATTTACGCGATCCCGAATCAAAAGGCCACAACTGAAGCAGATGTACTGGTGAAAGAATTTATCAGCCGATATGGAGTGCCATTGGAAATCCACAGTGACCAGGGAAGAAATTTCGAAAGCCATCTATTCCAGGAAATTTGCAACAAGCTGGGACTGAAGAAGACCAGGACAACAGCATTATATCCACAGTCAGATGGAATGGTCGAGAGAATGAACAGGACTATTGGAAAATACCTGTCGAAAATCCAGCCATCAGAGAGATTGGGACCAGTATTTTTCCCTATTCGTATTGGCTTATCGATCTGCCGTCAATGAGTCCACGGGTGAAACACCTGCGAAAATACTGTTTGGACGTGAAATGAGGCTTCCTTGTGACCTGGAATTTGGCTGTCGGCCTGGAGAAGATCTAGCAGGAGAAGACTACGTAATCCAATTGAGATGAAAGGCTGGACGATAGTCATGAATTAGTTCGAACAAATCTTCAAGTTGCCAGCGACAGAATGAAAAGTCGGTACGGCACGCAGGCCACAGAAGGCGGTTTTAAACAAGGGGACAAAGTATGGTTACACAACCCGACGAGGAGAAAAGGATTTTCTCCAAAATTACAAAAATCCTGGGAAGGTCTATACTTAATCAAGAAAAGGATCAATGATGTTACGAGTATATATCGCATAAGCAAGATCCCCAATGGAAAACCAAAAGTAGTTCACCAAAACCGACTAGCGCCATTCGAAGGAGACCATGACCTAGAGAAAGGAGTAAACCATATTCGAAATGTGTCTGACCCTACCTTCGATGAATTTATGGGCGCGTATGGAGGTACCGGGAAAGCTAGATATGGATTCACTTCGGAACAACTACAATATTTGTTTACTTTCCCGGAAGATTATTCACTGACATACAACATCCCCGCCCGTATCAAGAACGCACGAGGGTTTGCAATCGTCTTTTGAAAGAAATTCGGGCAATTAGAAAAACTTGAAGACCAGATTCCAGCCACTGGCAAGACACTGAAACTGAAACATAATTCGCGGTACGTCTTCTACGTGGTAACTAAAAATGAATTTCAAGATCGATCTACCTACCGCGATGTGTGGGAAGCACTTCGAAACCTCCAAGATCATGTGTTAGAATCCAGCGTGAAGAAACTGGCTATGCCTAAGATACCGGTGTCCAGATATTAATTTGCAGCTACAACCCCCGTTATCAGTATCCGATGCAGACGGTGCCCTGTTATTTCCATAAGATCGGAAAGTGTAGAAATGGGGTTCACTTGCCGATTCAAACATCCAGTCTCGGCTACACAAAAGTTCCAGGAGGAACTTCCATTTAAGGAGGGGGTAATGTTACGAAACAGCACACTGGTATAGTCGAATCCGACTCTGTCTAAGCCATGTATGAAAGTTGAACGTATGGCGGATGCGCAGGGATTTCCTAGAACTGTTTACGATTGTGACTATCTTATCTAGACATTGTAATTCGTAAGTAGCCATACCGTGTGTTTAAAGTTTATCCCACCCGTTTACTGTTTAACTAAATAAGAAAAACATTACAATAAGATTAGATTTTATCCATTTCGAACATAATGGGTTGGAATATCTTCAACTAGTATGAACAAACTCATTTTCCAAAAATTGTAGATAAATTACGCAATTTAAATGCTAATCAAAAAAATAGGGCCCTATAATATTCTTCCTCCCAAAATCCCGCACTATACATTCACACTCCATCGATTTAGAAATTGGCCTTCCCTTAACAAGTGAGGGTCCGCATTAGTAGATATGTACGTAGTTCGTCGGGGTATTTATTGATGTGGAGGGGGTGAAGTACCACCTGGCACGTCTCCAGGTGGCGGATAGGAGAAGGGCCTCTGAGATGATTTTATATGAGGAGGAGGTCTGCGGGGAAATATCTGGAGCTCGTTGTGTCTAAAAACTCAACTGGCAGCCCTCGAATGCCCTGCCGCGGACCAACTTTACCTGTCCCAGCTGTAGTATCGTGGCTAAGGGATTGCACACAGGGTTACGATGCCGGGTGAAATTTCGAGCTTACCTCGAAATCACCTGTTATACCAATGTCTCCTGGCTGTCTGTGGACAAGTCTCGCGGGCCAGTGGGATGAGGGGGGTCTTGGCTTTACTGCCCGGACCAAAAGGAGACAACCTCATTAAAAACCTAAATTCAAGGTGGGAAACCGGGCCGAAGAATGCGTGCTATATAGAAGAATAGTCCTTACTGGTTTCGACCTTGGAGCACCGCGGGGAACTCCATTGTATTGAACCCCTTACCTCTGCATGCGGGGCTCTGCAGCGGTGGACCGTAATGACCCTAGCTTCTCGTGGGATCACTCATGGAAAGAAAAAGTAAAACTTTCACCGGAAAAGTAGTGGAGAAAACCTCTATTTCTTCATCCGCGCACTTCACAGGGGGAAAAAGGCCAAACGGCACAAAGGTCGTATGCCGTTCGAACCCCCAAAACCGGGAGAACCGGGCGGCATAGACGACCCACTGAGAAAAGGTCTCAGTGGAGCAGGGGTGCGGCAATACCTGCGACTCCTCAATCAGGGAATATCCCCTGAAGAGGCCAGGAAGCAGGTAACTCAGCGCCCCCCCCCTCCGAAGGAATCACCAACGGGGAAAACAAAGCTTAAAAGAGGCCCGGAGCATATTACTCCTCCGCTTAGGCCTCAAAGCAAGAAATCAAAAACGGTAACCGGGCAAGCCACTGGTTACGCAGCAGCTGTCAAAACAGAGAAAGCTTTTAGGGTGGGAATAATGCCCAAGGATTATCCTGGGGTCATCCTGAAAGCGGAGCAGCTCTCCACACTGGAAGACCATCTGGTGGAAGAGCTGTGCCAGAGCAAAGATAAGGGAATCCACTTCTCAGGTATCCATTACCGTTGTAGAATGATACTGGTGGACTGTGAGTCACAAGAATCGGCAGACTGGCTTATGAGGTCAGCGCCGAAATTAAACTATTGGGAAGGACCCGAATTGGTGGCTCGAAGTGGAGACGACATCCCAAAGCCGGTCACCATAACAGTGTTCTTCCCAAGAAGCCAAGACATGAAACTGGAGAAGATCCTCCAACTTGTCGAGGTTCAGAACTCCAACCTCAGTACTGAGGCTTGGAAGATCCTAAACTCTAAAAAAGAGGGACAGGGAACTATCCTCACGATTGGGATCGATCACCAATCTGGGGAGGCTCTGAAGGCAGAAGGTTACGCGCTAAACTTCCGTTTTAGGCGTATCCCTGTCTCGGGGCTGGGAAAAAAGAAGAATCCCGCGGAGGATTCAAAGGACATGGAGATACCCTCCACATCCGGAACCTCTGGAAAGGGGAAACAAGGCGAAAGCTTGATCTTGGGTCAGCCCGAGATGTCCTCCGGTTCTGCTGGGATGACTGGAAATGCGGAGACTGCCTCTGCATCCCGGGAAGCTGGGCAGAGCAGCCTGGGGGTCGAGAGTCTGACTCGAGATCAAGAAACCTAGTCGATTACCGAGGGAGATACTGCCATGGTGGTCGAGGAGGGTCAGGGAGAGGTAAAGGAGGGGGATGAATAGAGGCTGAGTAACTCGGCCTCTATCATCCATAATTATTCACCTTCACGGTCACGAATGTAGCTCAGATTAACCTGCATCACGCAAAGGGTGCTTCAGCCGTGATTGCAAGGTTGTTCGCTAGACTACAACTGGATATTGTACTGACCCAAGAACCATGGATCAACAAAGAAGGCCAAATCAAAAGTTTGGCATGTAAGGATTCTAAATTGATTTATGATCAAATGCAAGTATCTCCGCCTGCCTGTATAATCATAAGAAATAACATAAAATATATTTGGGTTTCAGAATACGTGTCACGGGACCTTGTTCCAATCATGGTTCACCTCAACATTGGGGGTATCGACCGAGACATCGTCATTGCCTCTGCCTACTTCGCTGGAGACGGGCCGATGACACCGCCAGTAGAGGTACAAGAGCTAGTGAGACACTGCAATAGCAGATGGTTGCCAATTATAATTGGTTGTGATTCCAACGCACACAATACCGTGTGGGGAAGCACCAATAACAACGCAAAAGGTGAGTGTTTATTAGAATATCTCTTAGCAAATAACCTTGAGACCTTAAACGTGGGGACAACCCCCACTTTTGTCACGAGAGCAAGAGAAGAGGTCCTGGACGTAACAATTGTCAAAGTTGCTGCTAGGAAAAATGTAAAAGATTGGAGGGTGATGAGCGAGCCATCACTTTCCAACCATAGGATCATCGAATTTAGGATAGAGGGAAATACCACCTCGATTCCTACAATTCGAAATCCTAGAAATACTAATTGGTCTCTTTACAAGACCAATCTGAAGGACAATTTGGAACACGTCGAAGTGAATGCGGTAAATCACCCGCACTGCGACCTGGAACAAAGAGTCGAACAGATCAGTGAGGCAATAATGGAAGCTTTTCATTCCAGTTGCCCACTCTCAAAAGCTCGTTCAGAAAAGGATGCTCCTTGGTGGAATGAGAAACTGTCAAACCTCCGAAAAGAGGTCCGTCGGCTCTTTAATAGAGCCAAACGTGACGGCAATTGGCAGAGGTACACTGAGAAGCTTACTCAGTGCAATAATGATATTAGGAAGGCCAAAAGGCTTAATTTTCAAGCCTTTTGCGAAAAGATCACTTCCACTCACACTGCGGCCAGACTACAAAAGGTCATGGCAAATGGGGAACTAACCCCACAATGTCGCTGAAAAAGCCAGACGGATCATACACGGAAGGTGAAGAGGAACGATTAATCCTTCTTCTTAAAACCCACTTCCCAGGTAGTGAACCAGCAACAAGCACCGAAATAGCAATGAACTACACCAAAAAATCCCGCAAGGAAGATTGGGACATTGCTAAGAAAATATTTACCAGACAACGGTTGGAATGGGCAATAAGTACCTTTCAACCATATAAATCACCAGGAGTGGATGGAATATTTCCAGCACTCCTACAGCAAGGGATAGAGGAGATTCTTCCTCACCTGCTGAAGATTACAAGAAGCAGTCTAGCAGTGGGTCTAATACCTAGAAAATGGAGAAGGGCAAGGGTAACCTTCATACCAAAAATAGGGAAAAAAGATTGGACTGATCCCCGATCTTTTAGAACCATCTGTCTAACATCGTTTCTACTCAAATCTATGGAGAAAGTAGTGGATAACTACATAAGAACAGAGAATCTGGAGAATATACCACTTCATAAATGTCAGCATGCCTACAGAGCGGGTCGATCAACTGAGACGGCTCTGTATCAGCTGACAGAAGTCATCCAGAGAACTCTGAACAACAAAGAAATCGCAATGTGCGCATTCCTGGATATATCAGGGGCCTTTGACAACACAACTCATGTGTCTGTCAAAGAAGCACTAAAAAGGCGAGGAGTGAATGAAACCATTGTAAAATGGATGTATGAGTTGTTGACAACGAGGATAGCTGAGACACAGGTGGGGGATCAAACCACCTCAGTTAAAGCCACTCGGGGGACACCTCAAGGGGGAGTGATATCTCCCCTTCTATGGAGCCTCGTAGTAGATGAGTTGCTCTACAGGCTAACGGAGCTTGGCTTCAAATGTATGGGCTACGCCGATGACATTGTTTTAGTAGTCAGAGGCAAGTTCGAGAGCACCTTGTGTGATTTATTACAAAAGAGCCTCAGAATCATTGAGCAATGGTGCTTGTCAGTGGGGCTAAACATGAACCCAAGCAAGACCATAGTAATTCCATTTGCACGGAAAAGAACGCTTCCAGCCATGAAACCCATATCCTTAAACGGGGAAATCATAGAATGGAAATCAGAGGTTAAATATCTAGGGATAACCCTAGACAGTAAGCTTCTGTGGAATAAGCATGTTGAAATAACTGCTAGTAAAGCAATAAGAGCTTTGATGGCGTGCAGAAATCTAGCTGGTAAGAGGCGGGGCTGTAACCCAAAAATACTGCGATGGATGTACGCCATGATTGCGAGACCAGCAATTACGTATGGGGCAATTGGGCAATAGTTTGGCACACAAAAGCAAGTCAGCACAGCACGAGGAAAACCCTCGATAAAGTTCAAAGGTTTCCCTGTGTGTGCACCACTGGAGCTATGAGAACGTGTCCAACTAGAGCACTTGAGCCCATTACAGATCTCACACTTCTACATCTGGTGATAGAAAGGTCTGCCAAAGAGGCAATTCTTAGAATATCTAAGGAAGGTTCAGGCAATGAGAGTATTAAAAATCAGGGAGCTTGGTCCTCTCTGACAAGATACACCTCATTAGCGAATCTTCCCAGTGACGAAATGATCAAGAAAGTAAGTATCGAAAATAATTTCACTACGATGCCAAATAAGAGGAGAGACTGGGAAAGGGAATACACCCAAACTCTCAAAGAAAACACCATTAGATGCTATACGGATGGTTCAAAAATCACCATTGGAGCAGGCGCTGGAGTATTTGGGCCGGCACCAGATACTCATTATCGTTAGGATCCTTCCCGAGCCTCTTTCAGGTAGAAATACTTTCGATCGAAAGATGCGTGGAAATGAACCTAGAAAGAAACTATCAGAAATGTGACATATCGATCAATTCTGATAATCAAGCAGCTATCAAAGCATTGAACACCCATGTCATTGACTCAAAGTTGGCATGGGAGTGAAGAATAAAACTTGATGAATCAGGTAAGAATAACAGGGTCTCTTTAGTCTGGGTTCCTGGCCACTCGGGAATCACGGGAAATGAAGAGGCCAATACACTTGCCAGGAAATGAGCACAAATGCGCTTTATTGGACCGGAGCCTTTCTGTGGTGTAGCAAAATGCTCCTACAAGAAAGAGTTTCGAAAGAAAGAGGAAACCGAAAGAGAAGCACTCTGGCGGTGCCTTCCCGGGTTGGAACATTCCAAAAAGTTCCTGGGAAACTTTGACACTGTTAGATCCAAAAAATATTTGGACCTCAGTAAAGATAAGCTACATCTCCTCACGGGCTTTCTTACAGGACACTGCCGCCTTAGGAAGCACTTAATGAGAATAGGTCTAGCAGAGATTGACGAGTGTAGATTCTGTGGGGAGGAGGATGAAACTCCTGATCACCTAGTTCTGGAATGCATCGCCATTGCAAGCCAACGCAAGAAATGCTTTGGACAAGAAACTTGTAAGAGTGAGGACCTAACCTCGTTGAAGCCGTCCCAAATACTAGAGTTGATTAGAACCTTGGAACTGGAAGGCGAGCTGTAGTAGTAGTAGTAGTGAGAACAGCTCTGATAGGGGGGGGGGCACAATAAACCTTTGGTTTCACTGCACTGTAACCCCGTTAAAATCTAATCTAATCTAACAAGTGGGGTTTTGTTTCTGACTAATAGTGGATGTTATGAAGTTATGAGTATCAACTTTCCCTGAACTGGAAAAAGTGGCCTCGTCAATCCATAATATTTAAGATAGAAAATTTCTGTTTTCGTTCACCATCCTAATAGCCAATAACAAATGTTCAGCCGATGGTCGAAATCGACTGGCTGTAATTGTTGTACCTTTACATGGTACGGATGTAATTTATGGTCTTTTAATATAGGTGTTGTTGTAAATTTAATTTACTTTGCTTATCAAATTTAATAATCGTACTGTTCCATTTAAAATTTCGGAGCAAAATGTAAAAAACAGTTAACTTTGTAAAACATTTCCCCTAGCGAGTGTGATAAGAACCAGAATTACATGGTTGTTTTATTATTTAATTCAACAAACCTTCCTTTCTCAAACTAGGCCTTATTAACAAAATTCCGTTAATTCAAACTTAAGTTATTGCCACTTACAGTCCAAAAAGTTTAGCTTCCACTCCCGCCCTTATTGTAAGTCCTATAAAAAAAGATGGACTATTGTTGTGGCATTATTGTGAGAGTGATGCTCTATATACAGGGTTGTTTTACATTAAATTCATGTTCAATAAGAAAGTTTTTCCATGAAAATAGTGACAGGAACTGTGAAGCACTCAAAAAATTATTAGAAAGAACTCTAACTACACTAAATCCAACCGTAATTGGTGTATTTAGCTTTTAATGTATGGATTAATAATTTGTATTATAATTTTGATTATTATTGTATTGTGTGCCATGGAATTTCCAATTGACAGTTCCCAGTTTAGGATTAGTGTTCTCCTTGAATGAATGAAATCTTCATATCGAACCGTGTATGTTGTATTGTAATAAAGAGAAAGTGAAGTCGCTAAAAAATTTAATACTGTTATCGGCATCTTTTAAAGATTTTGAGGATCTCCATGTAGGGATTACGAAATAACACGATGATGTTAATTGAGATATTTTGTAGTTTCACAATCACTTTAAAATGGAAAGTAATGAACTTGTTGACATTGCACTTTTCAATATTACTACATAAACTAGGTAATATTTGTTTAAATGGTTCGTTCAACTTTCTTATTAATATTTATGGTAAATAAACTTTTAATTTTAATCGCTTTTTATTGCAATGAGACACTTTTCACATATTTTCAACGCGTTCGTATTTGAAATTTGTTCATTTCATTTCATACAGACAATACGTTTTTTCGTTTCGTTGACAATCTACCTCATCAAAAATCTGTAGGGTGTCTGAATGAAAGCGGAAGATTTAATATAAAACAAATTTTATTATGAGCGAGTGATAGTATTTTTATTGCATTGTAAAGTAGACGTTCATGGAATATGCCCTTGATCTTTTCATGAAATGTTGGCAAATATGTAGCTCTATCTCATCGATGACGCGTTGGATCTCGTCCTAGAGCTCAGGAGTTGATTGTAGTGCGGCAGGTTGTGAACAATTTTTATTCAGTTTTATCGGTTTTTGGGACAAACAATTTTTTTCTTAAGAAAGGAACTAAAAATGTTGCACTACATTCTTGGTACAATCTACAAACATTAAGTTTGCGTTTTTATTTTATCATTCACTAGCTACGAGGTTGTAAATTGTTTAATTAATTAAGATAAAATGTATATGTAAACAAAAAGTACGAAGAAGCTATTATTATTATATTATCGTCACCGTTACGCATTCCATACGAATATCTATGCAATAACGAATCTACTGAATGTTTTATTTATACTACAACAAATGTTTATGATAAAGTACATACTAAGAATGAGATTACGAGTCTTTCCAACTGAAGTCTATCATTAATTGTTGTAATAAGAAATATTTTTATATATGAATCACCATATATTAAATTATATTGTGAAATTAGTTAATTGAAAATATATTTTCATTCTAAAGTGTGTGTTCAATTCATATCCAAATTTATTTAAACACTTACTATTTTATTATTATTATCATTATAAAACGGAATTCTAAATTTCTCAGCAGAATGCTGGAAATGAGCATATCCCAGATATAAGGTATAAGGGGATGAGGCTCGGTAGTAATTTATTTAAAAACTTACGTAATTTTGGCGAATTAATTTTGGCAGTTGACGATGCGCGAGAAAGCCATACTTGACAACGTTGTGAACGCAGTTACCGGGAAGAGCAGGCGACGTACATTCCGCATGTAAAGTTTTAAAGGTTGTGATATTGCTAATACGTACGAGGGTAACACAATATTTTGAATTTGGATTTAAAAATATAAACCGAGTTTACAAAACAAAATAAAACATTAATGTGTTCTTTATTATTAATTAAATGAATAAGGAAATAAAAACCATTAGATTATTCTACGAAAATTGGGTTTTTTGTACAGACATAATTATTTATTGCTTCAAAAACCATACGGGGAATTCAATAATTACCCTTTATTATTTTATGTGATGTAAATAATAAATAATAAATAGATTCCAAGAGACATAAACTTTCACCTTTACTTCAAATTAATGTCTTTTGAGGGGTCCCTTCATAATATTTGTCATTGAGGTTTATTTGTATATAAATTGGAAGTCAGGTAGATTTTGTAGATAAAGCGTACAATATGATAAGGATTGTTAAACGACTTTCTAAATTAAACAATCGCCAACAGTTTTTCCTATTTGTTCGTAGTAATAGTTAATGACATACCTACTTGTTAAGCTTTCTAAAATTGTTATTCTTAATAATATGTAGTAGATAATAATGTAAAAATTCGGGTTTATACATAAAATTTGAAAAACAAATTGGGGAAATCGCCTTTAGAGATGGTCTAAATAAGTATACTAATAATGTAAATAAAATATTAAAACTTTTTTGTGGTAGATATTGTTTACAAACAAGGGGGCTAGGGGGAGTGGCCTCGGGATCCCCTTTGGCTTCCTCGAGTGACTCTGTTGTTGGTTCGGAGGAACCGCAGCTGTCCTTGACAGTGAACTCGAGTTGTCTTGAGAAAGACATTTTTGTTTCATACATAAGATATATAAAAATATTTTATTAATTCCTTGAGCTTCGACTTCAACACTTCAAAAGGTTCGGGATCAGAATTGAAACACAGTGGATGGAATTTAAATCTGGCCGAACAGTTCGATTTAGTAGAGCTGCAGGATCACAAGTGCGCTTCGAAGTCTGGACTGACTCGACCGGTGAGAGAGAGAGAGAAGTTCGTGGATTTTTACTTTTCCGCCAAACCTATCTAATATGCGAGAAAATTATTGGTTTACCCCAAAAAAAGTTGGAGTTTTGAATTTTTTTTTGAGTTAGTTTTACGTTTTCCATCAACAACAACACGAAAAAACGGTTTTTAGAAAAAAAATCCTGTGTGTATGTCGTCGTCGTCGTCGTTGTCGTCGGCCACTTTTTATTACATGTCTTGTTAGCACGATACAGCCTCCGGACTGCAATAAGTCGCCAATTTTATGATTGAATATTGTTGAGGACATGTCACAGATGAACCCTATTGATTTTCAGCTCACCACAGCCAGTACAACGGGTGCTATGGTACTTGAAGTACGACATTTTGTCATTTTTTGAGAAATTTCAGTTTGCTAGCACGATACAGCCTCCGGAGTTCAACATGTCACCAATTTTATGATTGAATATTATTCAGGACCTCTCACAGATGAACGCTATTGATTTTCAGCTCACCAGAGCCAATACAACAGTCGCTACAGTACTTTAAGTACGAAATTTTTGTCAATTTTGGAGAAGTTTCAGATTGTTAGCACGATACAGCCTCCAGAGTATATACAAGTGACCAATTTTATGATTGGATATTATTCAGAGCGTATCAAACATGCACCCTATTGATATTCAGCTCACTAAAGCCAGTACAACGGGTGCTATGGTACTTGAAGTACCACATTTTTGTCATTTTAGGAGAATTTTCAGTTTGTTAGCACGATACAGCTTCCAGAGAGTATACGATTGATCAATTTTATGATTGAATATTGTTCAAGGTGTCTCACATATGTACACTATTGATTTTCAGTTGACTGGAGTGAGTACAGCGGGTCCTATAAATCAGATATACTACATTTTTGTTTATTTTTGGAGAAATTTCGGTTTGTTAGCACGATACATCCCCCGAAGTGTATACAAGTAACAATTTTATAATAGAATATTGTTCAGGGTCACAGATGCGGAAAAGTTAGTTTTAATCTTTAAAACCGTTTATTTTAAGTTGGGCTTGTAGTGTTTTATTGGGTTGTTTTTGTTTGGAGATTGGCCCTGTTATAGGATTTATTTCCTCTTCAGGGCTGGTTGGGGGTGTTTTTGTGGGTGGCTTGTGTGCGCATATTGACTTGGCTTGAGTTTTGGGTAGGGCTGAAAATTCAGTTTTTTTTAAGAAAAGTGTATGGGAGGTAGAGAAAAAAGGTGTATAGAAAATTGAAGATTTCTCTGGTTTTGTGGATGAATTGTGTTTTTTGCCAGAAATCAACCCGAGAGAGAGGCAGGAACAATCAGCAACGAAATTGGATGATTTTGTGCGAACGTGGTTTTAAAGGTGTATAGAATGGGAAAATTTAGAAGTGTCTGGTAGAGGTTGAAAATGAATAAGACGAACCACGTTGCGTTGCGGATAGTTAATAGAGGCGAGGTGGGTGATTGAATTGTTGGAAGATGAAAATGTTTTCGGGGATTGGGTGTCTCCTATGCCATGAGAGTTAATAAGAAGCGTTGGGAATGGTTTTTGGAATTTTTTGAGTTTAATTTGAAATTTGTTGGAAAAGTGACTAGGAGACATTGAAAGATATGTGGATGATGTCGGGTGGTGGCGACTGGCTTTTCTCGAATTCGAGGTGAGGAATTTGTTGAAAAGGTGTGTTTATGTGCGGTGTGGTACCTTGAATATGAAATTTTGAAAAATAAATTTTTTTTGAATATTGAGTAAAATTTTGTATTTATTTATTAAAATGTTGAAATTGAAGATTTTAAAATGATTGTTTGAAATATTGTAATGAGTAAGCTGGAACCAAAAAATAATAATAAGTCTAAAAACTTCGTCGTACGTCGCCCATTTGGCTAGCGAATAAATTCACTATGCTACAGGAAAAAACGTGAAAAACCTGCAGCACCGACGGGGTAGATGGGGCTCGCGGATCAAATTGAATCGCTTTCGCTCCTGATGGGAGTGAAAGTGAGCACGCCTGCCTATATTTGTTATAGAGCAGTTACTCGACCGAAGTTTGCGTCCTCTATTTATACGCACCTGCGCCTGGTATGAGCCGCAATGGTGAGTTCTGATTCGTGGGGGCGGAGCCTATGCAACTACGCACATGCGCACTGGTGACAATATTTCTACTTTCATATGTAAATTTTTGGGTTTTTAGCAAATATTTACTATGAAATTAGAACATCTCTTCACACTTTTTAGAGAGTTAAGACTGGCAAAACACAAAAATCTTGGTTCTGGGTGCCGTCAATTATTGTTTATTTAGAACTATGTACAGATGTGCTACAAATCTTATATTACTCTAGTGGAATTCGTCTCTAATATCTACAATTTTATAACACCTATTTACATTTTTACATTTGTTGCGTTTAATGTATTCAGTCGTACCACCTACAAACAAACTATAATGAAACATATGTTTAAGATGTACAGGGATCATCAATAGTCAAATAATGATGTGCATCTACAAATGATTCTCCAAAATCACTCTCTATATCAACTTCATCATCCTCGCTATCTCCGTCTTCGGCCAAATTAATAATAATATTATCTGCAACAGTATCTAAAAGTGGTTCATTGTTCATAAATTCATCTTCAATCTTTTTAACATGGTCACATCTGACTTTTCAATTATTTGCAGAAAATGTGTCAAAAAATTCATTACAGAATTCTTTAACCTTTGTAAAATCGAAGGTAACATTTCGTTTGGCCACGTATTCTTTAAGTGCCGCCCAAACACTTTCGATCGGATTTAAATCCGGGTGATAAGGGAGTAGCCTTAAAACTTGCAATCCATGTCGAATAAATAAAATTCATCAATTTTATATTGCGGTTTGTACATTTTTGCAACGTTATAAAGATCCGGTTTTAACATTTGCTCACTGTAATATATATTTCTTTCAGAAAGGCAGTTTTTTAATTGTTGTTTAGTCCAAGCAGTCGTAGGTAATTTTTCATTTAGAACATTGTGATATGGGGCGTTATCAATTACCACAACAACGTTTTTTGGTAGGTTTGGAATAAGTTTTTCTTGTACCCACTTCTCATAATTTTCGTACGCCATTTCATTATGATAATCTCCTGTTTTCACATAATACCAGCATTAGGTACAAAACCATTTTCACTTCCTGCATGCACAATGATGAGCCTATTACCTTTTGAAACAGGTTTTCTCAAACCTTCGTTATTCTTGTCCCTCCATCCTTTAAGGTGAGTGTGACATGAATGAATGTATGTTTCATCCATATAAATGATAGGTTTGTTCTGTTCTCTGCACTTTTTTATGTTTCTTAAATATAATAGCCGTAAATGTCTGATTTCGTGACGTTCAATTACCAAACTTCTGTTGTTTTTCATGTTGGTCCAATGAAAACCCAAAGAATGTATTTGTTTCCGCAGAGATTCGCGACTTCCTGCGAAGCCATAACTATCTGCAATGGTTTGGTGTACATTTCTTAACGTCGAATTGATCCATACGGATACTGGACGTTCTTTGTTTTTTAGTAGGCACATCAGTGTCAGCATTATTTACTGCCAGAGCTTCTTTTTTAATACGGGAAAGCGTTCTTTGGCTAACTTTCGTAGCAGCAGAAACTCGTTCAATGAACTGACAATAAAATAAGTCGATAAAAATGTTGTATTAAAAGTTTTACTCATGTGTATTTTTATACAAATAAAATGAGGAAGTAGTTAAACTTGTTTTCAGTGATCGTACTTTGAAATAAAAATTTTTCTGGTGGTGTTCGGACATTTAAAAGAAGTATTAAATTCAAAAATACTATATTACATTTCAGTTCATTAGTTGTTTTAAGCGATCTTTAGATTTTAGTTCAAACATATTTTAATATGATCAAACCGCAATTGTAACTGAAATCGGAGGATGGTTCAAAACAAATAATAAAACCGGAACGTTTTATATACTACTGTAGACAGAAACAGAATAGTTATTTATGCAACAAGTGCATACATTGGTGCTTCGTTTAGCCCATCCCAAAACATTAGTTGACGCATTGACAGCTGCTCTTGAATATGAAGCAGCAACGAAGGCTTCGGGATATAACAAAATTAGAACCATTCGAGAAGAAGGTGACGAAGATAGATTTGACCAGTTCGTCAGTTTAATAAAAAGTATGATGGACAAGAAGCCGAGAAAGATCAGATGCTGGAATCGTGGCGAGCTAGGGTATGTACGCAGTTCATGTGAGCGCCCCAGGACTCCTGTAAACCAAGAACCCTAGTCACAGGAAAACTAGAACGGGTCGGCTACGAGGGGGCAGCACCGACCCATTATCGTTCCAAAGACTCTCTCAGATGTCGCAACGACAGTGTATATGTGGATGGCGAAGTAAATGACAAGAGATATACTCTGCTGGTAGACACTGGAGCAACTAGAACCATTATACCACCAGAAATAATAAACTCCAAGAAGAAGCTTGTACCAACGAGACTGCGACTACAGACCGCCACAGGTGAGAGTGCCAACGTTCACGGTGAGACACAAATCCAATTGGGAATTGGTGCAGAAAAGTTCACGCATACGGTAATCGTAGCTGACATTGAAGAAGAGGTGATTCTGGGAATGGACGTAATGAATGTACATGGTTTCCAATTAGACTTTAGAAACAGAACCATTAAAGTGGGATCCGAGGAGGTATTCCTTCATTCACATGAAGACAGCGCGGTGTTGGCAGCTGTACTGGAAGATACCGTCCTACCTGCACGAAGCGAAACCATGATAGTAGCACGCCTACAGGGAATCATGGAGGAAGGTACACCGGTTATGATGGAGCCAAGGAACCACGACGAAGAGTTTGGCAAAGGAGTACTAACTGGAAAAGGATTCGTTACGTCAGCGAAAGAGATCCCAGTACGTGTGATAAACGTGAATGATTACCCAGTTACCATCAAGAAGGAAACCAGGATTGGATCCTGCGTACCAGTGACGTCTATAGTTCGTCAAACAACGACCACTGACAATTCTAATGCCAGATTCGAACAGATGTTATCAGTAGCTGGTCAATCTTTGGATCGAGCTGAAAATAAAAGAATGAGAGAATTTATCTTGCAGTATCGAGACCTATTCGTACCAAAAGGAGGAAAGACTGGTAGAACATCAGCCGTCAAACACAAAATCAATACTGGTAATGCTAAGACAATTAGGCAATCAGCTCGAAGACTTCCACGAGCGAAGAGAGAGGAAGCTGAAAGAATAATTCGAGAGATGGCAGAAGAAAAAGTAATAGAACCATCTACTAGTCCATGGGTGTCTCCAGTAATGCCCGTTAAGAAAAAGGATGGAACTATGAGATTCTGTGTGGATTATCGCAAGCTTAACAACGTGATGAAGAAAGACAGCTATCCTCTGCCGCGAATTGACGATACGCTAGATACTTTGGCCGGCAGCAAACTGTTTTCCACCTTAAACCTGAAGTCTGGTTATTGATAAGTGGAAATGGACCCAGAAGACAAAGAGAAGACTGCTTTTAGCACCGGATCTGGATTATGACAATTCAACGTCATGCCATTCGGGCTCTGTAATGCGCCTGCGACATTTGAAAGACTCATGGAAAATGTCTTGAGAGGGTTGTCTTGGAAGACATGCCTGGTCTATTTGGACGACATCGTAGTACTGGGGAAGACATTTGACGAACACCTGAAGAATTTGGAAGACGTATTCAAACGACTTCAAGCTGCCCAGCTCATGTTGAACCTAAAGAAATGTCAGCTGTTCCAAAACCGAGTCAACTATCTAGGTCATATAGTGAGCAATGAAAGCAGAGAAAATTGCTTCCATTCAGTAATGGCCGCAACCAACCGACAAACATTAAATTAGGAGTTTCCTTGGACTTTGCACATATTATAGAAGATTTATCAGGAAGTTTGAAGATACTGCCAAGCCTCTAACTCAACATACAGAAGAAGCAAGACCTTTCCAATGGGACGAAGACTGTCAAACGGCTTTTGAAACCTTGAAGAAGGATTTAACCTCGGCGCCAATATTAGGATATCCATTACCAGAGGGAGACTTCATTCTTGACACTGACGCAAGCAACGTAGGAATTGGAGGAGTGCTCTCACAGATCCAAGGCGGGCAAGAAAGAGTGCTGGGATATTTCAGTAAAATTCTCTCCAAACCAGAACGAAACTACTGCGTCACAAGAAGAGAACTTTTGGCGGTAGTACGTTGAACACTTTTACCAGTATCTCTATAGTAGGAAGTTTTTAAAACGGACTGATCATGCAGCACTCAAGTGGTTGATGCAGTTCAAGAATAACGAGGGCCAGATCGCTAGATGGATTGACCGACTTCAAGAGTACGATTTCAACATCGAACATCGAGCTGGTGTGAGTCACCGAAATGCCGACTCCTTGTCCAGATGGCCGTACCCAACAGACTGCTCCCACTGCAACATGGCGGAATCTAGGGAAGCTGCAGTTTCAAGAACTACTGTAGTCAACGAGGAATGGTCACCCACCAGGATCAGAAAAGATCAGGAGAATGATCCTCACCTGAAGATGATCCGGCAATGGAAGGAAGAAAATCGACGACCTACATGGAAAGAAGTGTCAAGATTTCCACCGACACTCAAGGCGTATTGGGCTCAGTGGGACTCCCTTGTCCTCGAAGAAGGGCTGTTGAAAAGAGTCCTTGAAAACGATGATGGTTCCGAGATAAGGAGACAGCTAGTTATCCCGAGAACAAGAGTAGCTGAAGTACTAAAGAAGTTACACGACAGTCCATCGGGAGGTCATCTGGGAGTGAAGAAAACCCTTCAGCGACTCTGTTAGAGGTTTTATTGGATAAACAGCTCTGACGATGTGAAGGACTGGTATAAGAAACGGACGACTTGTGCTACGAGTAATGGACCACATCGCAAGAGAAAGGCACCTATGAAACAGTATAATGTTGGAAGCTCTTTCGAAAGGATTGCTTTAGACATCGCTGGACCATTTCCGACGACAGAAAATGGTGGTAAATACATCCTCGTTGTAATGGATTATTTCACAAAGTGGGTGGAAATTTACGCGATCCCGAATCAAGAGGCCACAACTGTCGCGGATGTATTGGTGAAAGAATTTATCAGCCGATATGGAGTGCCATTGGAAGTCCACAGTGACCAGGGAAGAAATTTTGAAAGCCATCTATTCCAGGGGATTTGCGACAAGCTGGGAATGAAGAAGACCAGGACAACAGTTTTACATCCACAGTCAGATGGAATGGTCGAGAGAATGAACAGGACTATTGGAAAATACCTGTCCAAAGTAGTATCCAGCCATCAGAGAGATTGGGACCAGTATCTTTCCCTATTCGCATTGGCTTATCGATCTGCCGTCAATGAGTCCACGGGTGAAACACCTGCGAAAATCCTGTTTGGACGTGAAATTAGGCTTCCTTGTGTCCTGGAATTTGGCTGTCGGCCTGGAGAAGATCTAGCAGGCGAAGACTACGTGATCCAATTGAGAAGAAGGCTGGACGATATTCATGAATTAGTTCGAACAAATCTTCAAGTTGCCAACGACAGAATGAAAAGTCGGTACGACACGCAGGCCACAGAAGGCGGTTTTAAAGAAGGGGTCAAAGTATGGTTACACAATCCGACGAGGAGAAAAGGATTTTCTCCAAAATTACGAAAATCCTGGAAAGGTCCATACTTAATCAAGAAAAGGATCAATGATGTTATATATCGCATAAGCAAGATCCCCAACGGAAAACCAAAAGTAGTTCACCAAAACCGACTAGCGCCATTCGAAGGAGACCATGACCTAGAGAAAGGAGTAAACCGTATTCGAGATGTGTCTAACCCTACCTTTGATGAATTTATGGGCGCGTATGGAGGTACCGAATAGTTAAATATGGAGTCACTTCAGAACAACGACAAGATTTGTTCACTCCCCCGGAAGATTATTCACTGGCATACAACATCCCCGCCCGTCTCAAGAACGCACGAGGGTTGGCATCCGTCTTTCGAAAGAAGTTCGGGCAATTATAAAAACTTGAAGACCAGATTCCAGCCCTTGGCAAGACATTGAAACTGAAATAAAATTCGCGGTACGTCTTCTATGTGGTAACTAAAAATGAATTTCAAGATCGATCTACCTACCGCGATGTGTGGGAAGCACTTCGAAACCTCCGAGACCATGTGTTAGAATCCAGCGTGAAGAAACTGGCTATGCCTAAGATAGCCAGTAACCAGTTGGATTGGCGAGTCATCAGGAACATGGTAGAGGTTATCTTCCAAGATACCGGTGTCCAGATATTAATTTGCAGCTACAACCCCCGTTATCAGTATCCGATGAAGATGGTGCCCTGTTATTTCCATAAGATCGGAAAGTGTTGAAATGGGGCCAGTTGCCGATTCAAACATACAGTCTCGGCTACACAAAAGTTCCAGGAGGAACTTCCATTTAAGGAGGGGGTAATGTTACAAAACAGCACACTGGTATAGTCCCTAAATCCGACTCTGTCTAAGCCAGGTATGAAAATTAAAATTATGGCGGATACGCAGTGTTTTTATAACTGTTTGTCTTATCTAAACATTGTTTTTGTGACCAGTCTTATCTAGAAAATGCCAGAGCCAATTGTTTTTGTATAAGCCGCAATCTAGAATTATCTAGTAAAAAAGGCACTAATATATAAGGGACCGACCAGCGAGTTAGTTTAGTTTATAATTTGACATCGTGAGATAAACAGTAAATAAGCGAACAGTAAAGTGTTGATATAAATTAATAATTAAGGTTTTGTGTATATAAATTAAATTTATTTGAACATTTAAGTGTATATAAATTGAGTATTAGTGTTTTAAATGTAACACACTGTTTCTAGCTAATTCCACAATAAAATTAAAATTGTTGAAAATTCTAAAAAATTGACAATTGTTTCGATAACTAAATATCATCGTTAGAATGACAGAAGTTACATTTTATTTTGATGCCTACCTATATCAGGTTTCATTATATTGTGGAATTAGCTAGAAACAGTGAGTTTCATTTAAAACACTAATTCCACGAAGTAAGGGTCGAGACAGTTAATTTCATAAATTAAGTATTAGTGAATATTGTAGTGAATAAATAAATTAAGTAAGTGAACCTACCGTGTGTATGAATTTACCCCACCCGTAAAAAAACGCTTAAATAAATAACAAAAATTTTAGTTTAAAAACCCCCTGAACTATAATATCAATTCGATACGCGATAATACTTAGGAAGCTGATAGAAGAATGGAAACATTTAAATCAATCTCTGTATCGTCAGTTTTACTTTCATTTTTATTCAAATTCTCCCAAAATTAATTGTAAAATAAATAAAAACATAAGGGAAAACGTACTACCTGGATATCTTCTTCGTTCAATTAAAATCTTTATTGTATTGCGATCTTCTCCCACAGTCAAAACAATATTAAATTAAATATGAGAAAAAAAACCGTTAATAGTGTACCTTTAAACCGGTTAACAATAGTAATTACATTCATTAATTTTCATTATTCTCGTTTGTTGAGTGTGAGTGTGTATGTGTAGTATTTAAAATTCTTTAGTTTATTCAATGCCAATGACGGGGAAAGTATTTAAATATTCTTAGATATCACGTAAAACAAGAAAGTATGAGAAATTTATTGTTTTGTAATTACTATACATTATAAGATTGATAAATATTTAAATATCAGTTCTACGGGTCCAAATTTTTATATATTTACTAAAAAAATTGACATTTCAAATTACATAAAAGCTACAAATTCGTACAAACCTTAAGTACACTATTATAAATGATTTCCATTGATCCCGTGTGTGTTAAAAAATGTATTCAAGGTTGAATGTCAAAAATATCGTTTTTTTACATTTATTCATAAACGGTAAACGTTATCTAAAAAATGGTGAAATAAAAGTTATAGATGATACAATTTTCTATAAAAAAGGTTTTAAAGTTATAGCACAAAAAACTCTATAAATAAATAAGAATATTATGTTACTGTAAACAAAATATGAAATGCAGAGTTAGCATATATTTTAGTATAATATAGGAATGTTGTTCAAAACAGAGTTGTTGGTTAATGATTAAAGTTGTTAGAATTATTATAGAATTGTTAAATGATTAAAATAATAGTCAGTAGATACATTTTCAAGTAAGTATGTCAAAAGTATTGTAATTTTGATTATATTGCGAAAATAAAGTTTTTTAGAAATAGTAAAAAGTTATAACTGGCTCAGCCAGTAGAATACGTGCGGTCGTGAAAAACTTTGTCGAATCGTTCGAATAAAGAACTCACGATTTGTTGTTTCAACATCGAGCGCGGATTCCAGAAGAATCTACTATCGAAGAAAGAAGAAACCGGGGCTCTTCAAATCGCTTGGAAGTGCCAAGTTTCCTTTTTTTTAACCTTTCTATACCTTGTTTAAAAGAGAGAGGAGAGATATTTTATAAAATTTTGAATATACTTGCGGCCAATTTATTTTATGAACGGATTGGAAAATTTATTGGAAACATTTAATAATTTAAATATTAAAGATAATAATAATTCTAATAATAATTTTGAAAATTCATTTTCATCTGAAAACATAAACAAAATGGCTACTGCAACTACAAAAATCCTAAATTGGGAGTTATTTAAACTAAAATTGGAATTGGAATTAAACCATATGACGGCGACAGTAAGACGTTAAATAAATTTATAACCAAATGTGAAAAATTAATTAAAACGAATTCCATATATAATTACATAGAAATAAAGAACCATGTATTGGATTGTATACAAGAAAAACTGGTAGGAAAAGCTGAAGCCATGGTAGGAAACAGAATGGAACTAAATACACGGCCAAAGATCAAGGAAGCCTTTAAATAGTGTTTTTCAGATCGAAGAGATCTGGACTGCATCATGCAGGAACTAACACAAATTAGGCCGTTTAAAAATGAAAATTTAATGGACTTCGGCGCTAGGCTTCAATTTCGGGTCCACATCAGTAGATATGTACGTAGTTCGTTGTTGTTCGTCGGGATATTTATTGATGTGGAGGGTGTGAAGCACCAACCCGGCGCGTCTCCAGGTGGCGGATAGGAGAAGGGCCTCTGAGATGATTTTATATGAGGAGGAGGTCTGCGGGGAAATACCCGGGGGCTCGTTGTGTCTAAAAACTCAACTGGCAGCCCTTGAATACCCTGCCGCGGACCAACTTTACCTGTCCCAGCTGTAGTATCGTGGCTAAGGGATTGCACACAGGGTTACGATTCCGCGTGAAATTTCGAGCTTAATGCGAAATCACCTGTTATACCAATGTCTCCTGGCTGTCTGTGGTCAAGCCTCGCGGGCCAGTGGGATGAAGGGAGGGTGGTCTGGGCTTTAATGCCCGGACCAAAAGGAGACAACCTCGTTAAAAACCTAAAGTCAAGGTGGGAAACCAGACCGAAGAATGCGTGGCTATATAGAAGAATAGTCCTTACTGGTTTCGACCTTGGAGCACCGGGGGGAACTCCATTGTATTGAACCCCTTACCTCTGCATGCGGGGCTCTGCAGCGGTGGACCATAATGACCCTAGCTTCTCGTGGGACCATTTATGAACAGAGAAAAGTAGTGTAGAAAACCTCCACCTATTCATCCGGGCACCTCACAAAGCGAAAAAAGGCCAAACAGCACAAAGGTCGTATGCCGTTCGACCTCCCAAAACTGGGGGAACCGGGCGGCATACACGACCCACTGAGAAAAGGCCTCAGTGGAGCAGGGGTGCGAAAATACCTGCGACTCTTCAATCAGTAAATATCCCCTGAAGAGGCCAGGAAGCAGGATATTCAGCGCCCAACCCCCCCGAAGGAACCACCAACGGAGAAGACAAAGCTTAAAAAAGTCACGGAGAATATTACTCCTCCGCAACGACCTCTAAGCAAGAAACCGAAAACAGCTGCAACAGTAACCGGGCAAGCCACTGGTTACGCAGCAGCCGTCAAAACAGAGAAGGCATTTAGGATGGGAATAATGCCCAAGGATTATCCTAGAGTCATCCTAAAAAGCAGAGCAGCTCTCCACACTGGAAGACACTCTGGTGGAAGAACTGTGCCAGAGCAAAGAGAAGGGAATCCACTTCTCTGGTATCCATATCCGTTGTGGAACGATACTGGTGGACAGTAGTCACAAGAATCGGCAGACTGGCTCATGAGGTCAGCGCCTAAATTGAACTCTTGGGAAGGACCCGAAGTGGTGGCTCGAAGTGGAGACGACATCCCAAAGCCGGTCACCATAACGGTGTTCTTTCCAAGAAGCCACGACATGAATTTGGAGAAGATCCTCCAACTTGTCGAGGTTCAGAACTCCAATAAAAAGAGGGACCTATCCTCACGATTGGGATCGATCATCAATCTGGGGAGGCTCTGAAGGCAGGAGGTTACGCGCTAAACTTCCATTTTGGGCGTATCCCTGTCTCGGGGCTGGGAAAGAAAAAAAAACCGCGGAGGATCCAAATGACATGGAGATGCCCTCCACTACCGGAACCTCTGGCTGAGTAACTGAGTAACACGTTCATGAATGTAGCTCAGATTAACCTGAATCACGCGAAGGGAGCTTCAGCCGTGATTGCAACGTTGATCGCTAAACTACAACTGGATATTGTACTGATCCAAGAACCATGGATCAACAAAGAAGGCCAAATCAAAGTTTTGGCATGCAAGGATTCCATATTGATTTATGATCAAAGGCAAGTATCTCCGCGTGCCTGTGTAATCATAAAAATAACATAAAATATATTTGTGTTTCAGAATACGTGTCACGAGACCTTGTTCCAATCATGGCTCACCTCAACATTGGGGGTATCGACCGAGACATCGTCATTGCCTCTGCCTACTTCGCTGTAGACGGGCCGATGACACCGCCAGAAGAAGTACAACAGCTAGTGAGACACTGCAATAGCAGACGGTTGCCAATTATAATTGATTGTGATTCCAACGCACACAATACCGTGTGGGGAAGCACTAATAACAAATAACCTTGAGAACTTAAATGTGTGGACAACCCCCACCTTTGTCACGGTAGCAAGAGAAGAGGTCCTGGACGTAACAATTGTTAATGTTGCTTCTAGGAAAAATGTAAAAGATTGGAGGGTGATGAGCGAGCCATCACTTTCCGACCATAAAATCATCGAATTTAGGATAGAGGGAAATACCACCTCGATTCCTACAATCCGAAATCTTATGAATACAGATTGGTCTCTTTACAAGACCAATCTGAAGGACAATTTGGAAGAAGTCGAAGTGAATGGGGTAAATCACTCGCACTACGACCTGGAACAAAGAGTCGAACAGATCAGTGAGGCAATAATGAAAGCTTTTCCTTCCAATTGCCCACTGTCAAAAGCTCATTCAGAAAAGGACCGAAGTCATCCAGAGAACTCTGTACAACAAAGAAATCGCAATGTGCGCATTCCTGGATATATCTGGGGCCTTTGACAACACAACTCATGTGTCTGTCAAAGAAGCACTAAAAAGGCGAGGAGTAAATGAAACCATTGTAAAATGGATGTATGAGTTGTTGACGACGCGGATAGCTGAGATACAGGTGGGGACTCAAACCACATCAGTTAAAGCCACTCGGGGGACACCTCAAGGGAGAGTGATATCTCCCCTTCTATGGAGCCTCGTAGTAGATGAGTTGCTCTACAGGCTAACGGAGCTTGGCTTCGAATGTATGGTCTATGCTGATGACATAGTTCTAATAGTCAGAGGCAAGTTCGAGAGCACCTTGTGTGATTTATTACAAAAGGACCTCAGAATCATTGAGCAATGGTGCTTGTCAGTGGGGCTAAACATTAATCCAAACAAGATCACAGTAATTCCATTTACCCGGAAAAGAACACTTCCAGCCATGAAACCTATATCCTTAAACGGGGAAATCATAGAATGGAAATCAGAAGTAAAATATCTAGGGATAACCCTAGACATCAAGCTTCTGTGGAATAAGCATGTTGAAATAACTGCTAGTAAAGCAATAAGAGCTTTGATGGCGTGCAGAAATCTAGCCGGTAAGAGGTGGGTCTGTAGCCCAAAAATACTGCGATGGATGTACGCCATGATTGTGAAACCAGCAATTACGTATGGGAAATAGTTTGGCATACAAAAGCAAGTCAGTACAGCACGAGGAAGACCCTCGACAAAGTTCAAAGGCTTGTCTGTGTGTGCATCACTGGAGCTATGAGAACGTGTCCAACTAGGGCACTTGAGATCATTACAGATCTCACACCTCTACATATGGTGATAGAAATATCTGCCCAAGAGGCAATTCTTAAAATATCTAAGAAAGGTTCACGCAATGAAAGTATTAAAAATCAGGAAGCCAGATCCTCTCTAACAAAATACATCTCATCAGCGGATCTTCTCAGTGACGAAATGATCAAGTGAATATCGAAAAGAATTTCACTATGATGTTAAATGAAAGGAGAGACTGAGAAAGGGAATACACCACCCAAACTCTCGAAAAAAACACCATTAGATGGTATACAGATGGTTCAAAAACCACCACAGGAGCAGGCGCTGGATTATTTGGGCCTGGCACCAGTTACTCTTTAGGCTCCTTCCCGAGCGTCTTTCAAGAAGAAATACTTGCGATCGAAAGATGCGTGGAAATGAACCTAGAAAGAAACTATCAGAAATGTGACATATCGAACCCTTCTGATAGTCAAGCAGGTATCAAAGCATTGAGCTCCCATGTCATTGACTCAAAGTTGACATGGGAGTGCCAAAGAAAACTTGATGAATTAGGCAAGAATAACAGGGTCTCTTTAGTTTGGGTTCCCGGCCACTCGGGAATCACAGGAAATGAATAGGCCAATACACGTGCCAGGAAAGAAGCACAAACGCCCTTTATTGGCCCGGAGCCTTTTTGTGGTGTAGGAAAATGCTCCTATAAGAAAGAGTTTCGGAAGAAGGAGGAAGCCGAAAGAGAAGCACTCTGGCGGTGCCTTCCCGGGTTGGAACATTCCAAAAAGTTCCTGCGGAACTTTGACACTGCTAGATCCGAAAAATATTTGGACCTCAGTAAAAATAAGCATGTGTAGATTCTGTGGGGAGGAGGATGAAACTCTGGATCCCCTAGTTCTGGAATGCTTCGCCATTGTAAGCCAACGCAAGAAATACTTCGGACAAAAAACTTGTAAGAGTGAGGATATAACCTCGTTGAATCTGTTCCAAATACTAGAGTTCATTAGAACCCTGGAACTGGAAGGCGAGCTGTAGTAGTAGCGAGAGCACCTCTGATAGGCAGGGGGCACAATAAACCTTAGGTTTCAGTGCATTGTAACCCCGTTAAAATTTAATCTAATGTAGGCTTCAATTATTGAAAAGTAAGATTATACAGAGAATTAGTAACGACTTTAATCTTACTGAAAATGATAAAAGATGTCATGTAAAGCATGGTGATAAGACGGCACTGAACACATTTATTGCAGGATGTACCGGTGTCCTCAAAAACAACATGCATCTGACAAATCCCAACTCTTTAGAAAGCCTACGTTGAAGAATTTCAGAATGTTGAAATGTTATACGGTCATTTAAATGAACCGAGATCCTTCAAAAATTCCGGTAGCAATAGGTCACCAAGTAACAATTCATATAACTATAATAATAATCAAAATCAAAACTTTAATTATCCAAATTATCTTAAAAATAATTATAGCCAATATAACAATAATTTTCAACAACGACAAAACTTTCCAAACCAACCAATTGATATAAAGCCACAACCACAACAACCTCGACATTATCCGACTAATGCACAAATATTTGGTCCAAAACTAAATGTTTTTAGACCTAACGAAATACCTGCATACAGGTTACCTAGGCCGGAATCCGTATCGACAACGTCAAGAAATTTTATAGATTCTCCAAAAAGAAATAATAATTTTATGAATAGAAATAATAATAACAATACTATTAATAGATTCCAAAATACTAATAATTGTTACTTCCCAAATAATAATCAAAGGCCGAACTATATAATAATAATCATGACGAAATAGAAGAAACAGTACAATTGGCACATGATTTTGAAAATTTCGTTCGAACAGAAGAAAATAAAGATAAAAAACAATCAAAATTTTCAAAAAAACTCCTCAGAAAAGAAATCCGAGGCAGTAGAAATAAATGTTGCGGCTGATTATGTATCAGGTATAAAATCAAATTGCGATTTTAATGCATGTGACCTGTACCTGATTTGTCATATTTCTTTAACATTGAAAATGTTATAGAAAATAATAAAATTGAGAATGAAACAATATTAAAATCAAAACAAATAAAAATATACAGTTTCTTATAGAAAAAGTAAATCACGTGAATGAAAATGATGCGGAGAATGAAAACTTAAACAACAAGAGAAATAAAAAAAATTGATGATAGAAATAAGAAAATTGAAGGAAGGAGCGTGTACGAATTTGAATTAAGAGCCAAATTCTTCCTTCTTTACTTTATATTCTCCCTGTATATCATAATTTATATACCCCGCATACATCATACATAAAACATCATTCTTCTCAATCTCAAATATTTCTTATACCTAAAAAACCATTTTAACGCCCTTTCATATAAAAAACACAGATAATTATTGACTTAAAATCATCTCCACTCAAAACTTCAAAGCATTCGATATCAGTTACACCTTATCGCTTCATAAAAACGATCGTCGAAATTCCCTTATCTGTAACAAACTACACTTTTTTCATGCAAGAATAACCGACCCCAGTGTGCACCTTTCACTAGCTGTTTTAGACCGTTACATTTTCAACTCTCGCCTCCCATTGGTCGATGTTCCCCGATATATCCCATGATTTCCCACTTCGCTACCAACACATAAATACGAATAAGACCCAATTTTTCCCCACTTCTCAGCATAACTTCACGACTAATCAGTCATCTTTCGTACAAAATGGTACTCTCATTTTAATAGTGATAAAATAATACATCTTACCGTCAACAGTTCGTGATAGTCTTAATTGTTCCGCAAAGTGAACAAAATGTAACTTATTTTTCCAATATACGTAAAGTGCAAGTGTACAACGAATTTTATTTAACAAACCATCCGATTCCCACAAAATTACAAGTAATTAATTGCAGCGAATAGGCTGCTGGTCCTTCGAGATATAAATAATAGTGATAGATGACTTGCCGCATTTTGCTGTTTTATTACAAAAAATGAAATAGTAAAACAAAACGAGAAAATGAATGAAACTATAAAGAAGAATAGAAATAAGAAAATTGTTGATAGAAATAAGAAAATAGAAGAAATTTACGAGGAAACGAATAAAAATATAAGGATGGATATAAATGAGAAAATAGAAGAAAGTAACAAGAAAATAAGTGAAAACATAAAAAGGAATAGAAATAAGAAAATTGTTGACAGAAATAGGAAGATAGAAGAAACTAATAAGAGCGGAAACAATAGGAATGAAGGAAGCAATGAAAAATTAAACAAGACGATTCAAAATCGTAAAGATAAAATGAGAGGACAATCCAACATTCCAGGATTGCAAGATTTCATTAGAAAAAATTGGGAACACTTTGCATTGAGGTGGTTCTCAATATAAGACGTAATAATTAAATGGTTTGAAATATATGGAAAACGTATGTACATATGTAATTAGAATAGATAATAGGAATTAATATCATAATAACAATAATGAAAATTTGAATAATTATTATTTAATTATTACAGTAGAAATTAATAACAATACGATAAAATTATATAGATATAATAATAATTTTCAAAGAAATAATATGAAATATTCAATTTTTTCGTTTAATAATTTTATTCATTCTGTTAGGATGTAAATTGAGATCTTTTGAAATAATTAAAGGATCTGGATTACTTTGAGTTGAAAGATGACCTTTGATTTATACGATATTTCTTTAATTTAAATTATTTTTCTTTGGTTTAAATGATCTTCCTTTGATTAAAAATTAAAATAATATTCCTTCGATTTAAATAAATACTTTTGGTTTGGATGATCATTTAGTACTATCTCATTATATACAAAATCACAAAGAATTCTCCAAATTATTATATGAAAAAATTCGAGATAAGAACGCTGCAGTTAAAGAAAAAATTATTAATAAAAGAAATGAAAATAGAATTGATCCACCGTCTTATTCAAACTAAGAAATAGCATACATACAAACGAAATTCAGAAATTGTTAAACAATATTTATATAAGTTAAGAAATAGTTTAGTAGAAGCTAATCCGACAAACCCTATTTCATACCATAATTTGGCCGAGCAAATGATTGAAAGAACGAAAAGTTTAATCAATACATTGGATACAAAATCAGAAAACATTTATCCTCATATTAGAACAAAAAGGGGATTAATAAGCGCTGCTGGAAAAATTTATAAATGACTTTTGGTACTCTTGACTCCGATGATGAAGAGAAATATGATAACGCGATAAATATATTACAACAAAACCAAAAACAAATAATTCAAGAAGTTAATATGCAGATATCCTTAAATAAGAAACTAATTTATCACTATAATAAATCATTAACTACCTTATGGCATAATCAACAGAAATTATAAGATAATTTGGAAAAAATTCATATAACGATAGAAAATAGAATAATAACTTTCAATAATTTTATCACCTTTTATAGCACGATTTCACAGATTAATCTGGATTGTCAAAATTTAATCACGTTAATTGAATTCATCGAAAATTCCATTACATGTTGCAAATTAAATTCTATTCATAGCTCAGTGATTTCAAATCAAGAAATTGTAGAAATGATAACGTATTTGCATACAATCTATAAAGAAGAACAAATTCCAAAATTTAATAATATTTTGACATAATATTATCTCTTTTTGCATTTCCAAGTAATTTTTTCCAAATCCAAAATAATTTTTGATGTCCATGTACCTATACTGAAAATCCAAAACCACAGAATTTACCATTATCCAAAGCCAAAAAATATTTATTCCATTACAACCTTACTTGGCAAAAACTCCAGACGAATAAAGAATAAGAAGAGTGTCCGATAGATGAAGTCGAGAGACAACTGTACTATGGAATTATTGAACGGCCATTCTCCTACGAACTGCTATGTTAACGATGCTCACCTTCAAGAAACTACAATAGAACAAGTCACTAACAACGAAGGTTTAATTATTCCAAATTCAGCGATAAAAATATTAACGAAATGTACTTCCGTTTAATATTTAGAAATTAATGATCCATCAATCATCCGAATTCCAGAAGATTGCAAGATTGGGTAAGAGATATTTTCAACCAATATCCAAATTAGAAAAGGAAAATCAATAATATTGCCGAAATTAGATTCAACATTTTTAGAAGTTCAAACATATAATTCGCCCGGAGTATCCGAACTCTGCCACAAAATGCAGGTAGTCATTACGGGTTGTTCGAACTCTGCCAGTGTTTAAAATTTTGGAGATTAACTACCAAACCAGTAGGGGTCTAATAGCCTAATCCGATTTAACAATTTACCTTGAACTTTAGGTACTCAAATTCAATATAAGAAAATATTAATAACATACATATATTTTCAACGTATATTTGCCACTTCTAAAAAATTACATCTACATTACAATAAAATATATTCAATATACATAAACATATAAAAAAAACAAAAAATTAAACGTGTGGAAGATTTTTACATGCAACCGTTTTCACAAACATAAAGCGAGAAATAACATTTTTCCTATATTGATCCAAATGATCATTAATGAAATTAGTTTTAATATTAATAGTTTTTTTGGTTTTTTTCTGGCTTTGGTTTGCCGAACGAATTTTCGCGTATACCTCCGTTTGTAAATCCAATAACACACTAGTAAATTGAACAATGTTTGGATGTGCTTTGTAAAAAGAAGCACCGAAATGCGAATGAAAACTCTCACAAGAATTCGTTGTTCTCTTAAAAAAGGATGCATTATTTGCCCAAATAAGTGGTGGAAATATCGAATTTTGCGTTATATATGTTTTATTGACATAATTTCGGAATTCTATAACTCTTTCGTCATTCGGAAGCAAAAAATGTAGTTCATTATAAAAAAATTCTACAACTTCCTCAGGACTAAGATACATAATACCGAAATATACTTTTAAGTATTCGCCAATTACAGAACCTTTCTGTCTGTACTCTTGTACCAAATGAAATTTACAACCAAAAAGAATTTGATCTCTGCCAAAACATTCATATATAGCGTTCTTTAGGTTGAAAATTTAAGCCTACTTCTTTACATTTTTGTCTTAAAATTAAAAACAAATTTGAATATGTTTGACTTGATTTGTCCGGCAGCAAACAAAAAACAAGAGGTACGTAATAGCCGTTTTTAAAACCATGAATGGTAAACATTTGGTAAAAAAAAGTTGAACAGTATTTAAAAGTCCCATCCATCAAAATACAATCCGAATTACATAAAAAATTAAGGTTGGAAAAACAGGAGAACACAATAATTTTAAATACCTGGTCTGCTGTTAATAGAAATTCCTCTTCTCGGTTCGTTCGTAATTGTAATTCACGATCACTATTAAATACTTCTTCCTGATTTTTAGGCAATAGGGGTAAAATTTTTCTTCTCGCCGCGTGAATATTTTTCCTTATTCGGTCAATATCTTCGGTGTTGATATCCTCCGCGAAATTATTTGACACCAATTCTTGCCGAATTAGTTTGGAGGGTTTCTCAGAGGGATCTTCAGTCGCTTTCCTTTTAATACTGTTACTCACTGCTTTTCTTGATAGGTTCGTTTCCATAGTATGATTGTGTTTTCCTTTGACTTCTGTGATTGTTTCTTCATCAGAAACGTGGAAGTACACTCTAACTGGACATTTTGCGTTACAGCACTTCCATCTAATGTTTCCACATTTGCTAGTATTAGCTTTCGAAAATTTATAACTGTTCAACACTATTAATTTATTTCCTCTTTCACTATACATTGTAGATGCTTTGTTCTCCATTTTGGTCACTGTTTTCTATGTGTACTACACTCTTAACTTCTGTAGATCGATATGAAGTAACTGAATACAACTATAACTCTTATATAGTGTAAGTGCATCAACATCCTTCCCCTAATCCCCTAAATATCGATCAAAACAATCAAGATTTCTTCAAAATATTTAATACAAGAAATCTTTGAAACCTTTCAGAAATATACATAATTCTATGGGCCTCCGATTTTATCTATTATAAACCCTAATGACTCTAATAGGATTAAACTAAATGGTTGCGGCACAGTTCGAACATTTCAGTAATCCTCAAATTGATACAAGTCAGGTAAAATTTTATTTTGTGGCAGAGTTCGGATATGCCCAATTCGCCAAACTTAACTAAAATAGATTTTGAGGGATTATATGAAATCAATAAAATTGCGAAAAATATTAAACCTATTCAAGAAATAAAAATTCCACAACAGCACACAACAATTGGATTATTCTCAAGAAATAATAATTATTTGTATAAGTATAATAATATTTTGGTACGTACGAAAATTCCGAAGAAGAAGCAAGACAAAAGATATTCAATTGGAGGAAACAAACTCAAAATCGAAAAACAACTCCATTATTTTTGGATCTTAGGGATGGAGGAGTTATAGGACGAGAAAACTCTAGAAATAAATAAGAATATCATGTTACTGTAAACAAGATAAGAAATGCAGATTTAGCATATTTATATAGGAATGTTGTTCAAATTAGAGTTGTTGGTTAATGATTACTATAAAGTTGTTAAATTAGTAAGATAGTACTCAGTAAGTAATTATTTCAAAAGTATTGTAATTTTGATTATATTGTAAAAATAATTTTTTTTTAAAATAG
The DNA here is from genome assembly GCA_963921935.1 of Galeruca laticollis. Classification (NCBI taxonomy): domain Eukaryota; kingdom Metazoa; phylum Arthropoda; class Insecta; order Coleoptera; family Chrysomelidae; genus Galeruca; species Galeruca laticollis. Next base: position 41,149,518 of record OY998182.1, read on the forward strand.
TTTTCGGTGTTAAAAAGTTATCATTCGAATACTTTTTTCCTTTGAATCATAGTTCCAGAGATATCGCGATCACAAAAATTGTAGAAGTTATATTCTATACCGAGTGATTCATAATTATTGCGAAACAGCCCATGGGCAGGTTATTTGAAGCAAAATATGGCGAGATAGGAGCAAATATTCCTTAATAATATATTTCTGTAGAGTAAGATACAGGGAGCTAAAGTTGAAATTTTTTTTCGTTTGTTCCTGATAATGTCACTGTATATTTATTAATTGTTATCAAAATCGACACAGAAAGCATATCGTTGGATAAGGAAAATTATTTTATGTATTATTTCAGAATCTGTTAACAGCAAAAATTTTCTTTTCTGGGTATACAAAAACCATATCCCGTATTTCGTCCTTCGTAAAATAATTGTGACGAAGCATAACAATCGAAAAAGCTTTAAAAAATTCTACAATACCTAGACTATAAGTTCAGCAAAAATAATTCACTAACAAGAAATGACATTTACCAGAAACAATTATTGACAGTCCAAAGCACACTTTTCATAAACGAAGTCCCGTTTTGAGGTTCTGAACTGTTCAATTCAGTTTTTCTCAAAGTAATGCGAGAATGGGCTACGTATAGCTATCCTTGGGAAAAACAGTCAACAAGATGTCTAAAATGTGTAGCCGGAAAAATGCGCAAATTGCGAAGGAAATCATCCGGCAAACGCCGAAATATGTCCCTCTTATATACAAATAATGACATGGTTTCAAGAAAGAAAAACTTCCAAAACCTGAAATAAACAAAACTACATCGAAGCACCAATTCCAAAGAAAAATCCATGGTACCACAACAGCAGTAGTAAGAATACCATATACCCAATATTAGCAACACAAAAGAATTCCCATCCCTATCCATCACAAAACCCCTTTCTAACTCCAACAGCAGACCCCCCATCGCTCGACCCAACAACCAATACACTGTACTACAAAAAGAACTCGAAAACTTGAACAATATAAACAAGTTATTCAATGGACTCAACATACTAGTTAACCCAAGGGAACTAACAAGAGGCACCAAAGACCTGAACAACGCCCTGAGACAAACAACTTCAAAAATTGAAAAACTGTATACAACAACTTCGTTAGACAGCTATGACATCTGAACGGTGTTAGGGGCGAAATTTAGGGAATGAGAGCAGTGATTTGCACTAGTGTTCCTCGCCTCTAAATGTACCAGTAGCTCAGTCGGGCGCAGGTTCGACAATAAAAATTGATTTCTGTTTTACTGAAATGTATAGGGTTATATTTTCTAGAGCGCCACGGATTTCTAGCTAGTCAAAATCCGAAACCACCCAGATGGAATGGGACAACCCACTGCACTAATATTACTTAATAATGAAGATTGGCTATAAGGTTAAGTAAATCTCATAAAAAATAATAAGAAAAGGTTCTTGCTCACCTGATTACGGGGGTACCTGGTATTATTAACTTGGATCAGAACAAAGAAATATTCATTAACCTTACTACACCAAATATATTGAAAAAGTTATAATGTATCGGCATAAATGGAGCACACAACAATATTCTGTGGTTGTAAATAAATACCCTACCAAATGAGTGGATAAATTATGATTGATAAGGGTGTATCAGCTCAATAAACAAATATCACACCTGAATTGAGACTATCTCTGACGTCACTGTGATAGCTAACAGCCATGTACTAAAAAAAATGCCTTAAGGGCGGTGTCAACTTAAGATCTAAGACTTAGCTGTGGTTATTGTATGTTAGTGGCCTCTCAGCTTATCAATATGTTTACCAAAGAATCCAGCGCCTTGATGAGTGTGTGGACTCTAGGAGGCGTACAACACACGAAGACAAGCACGTAGTTACGAAGGAAGTAGAAGGTAGACTGTGTGAGGACAAATACTATGGACAGCGGAGACAATACACGTTGACAGTGATGGGTGGACGTTGAAGATGGAGCTGGCATCAAGCTGGGAGTTGAAATTCGAATGCAGTGGCTTCGGAGACAATACACGTTGACAGTGATGGGTGGACGTTGAAGATGGAGCTGGCATCAAGCTGGGAGTTGAAATTCGAATGCAGTGGCTTCAAACTCGATATCCGAATATGAATCTCCAACCTGATGTGAAGGTTGTGCGTTGACTTTATGGTAGAACGTGGATTTAATACGACCAGATGGTCGAATGAACCCTCAATGTGACAGAGGGTTCTTGGACGGCCCTATTGGTCTATTTGCCGTCTGACAACCAGCTCCTTTTCCGTGATTAAATCAATTAACGAATGGACTTCCTTGACCCCCAATATCCCGTAAATCTGAAAGATTTTCTTTAAAATATACAGCGTCTATAATCGCAAACAATATAAGGAAATCTCTCAGCCAGAAATTTCTCAGAACCCTCCAACGATGAACTATATAATTGAAAGTTTCCAGCCCTTCGCTGGAAACTTTCAACTCAACACGGAGATTCAAGAATGAATGACAGAAATTGGCAGATGTGTACTCTAAGTCATCTGTCACCCGCCAAGGTGCGCTAGCAGTATACTCGGAACTTGGAACATAGAACGCCAACATTGAGTAGAATACAAATTTCATGACTTTATCAAATTTTACTGCAGATCATGCCTATTACATTTGTATTCGATATAAGAGACAATGAATAATAAGCCATTTGCCATTGAAATATAATTGTTATAGCAAGACCAGGAAAATTTTAAAGTGGCCAATCACGCCATCTCTGGCCGAATCAACACAATTACAATAAGGCATATGCAATTATTAGTCAAATCACATAGACAATTAGGTGTTGTGGAAAAACCAGAGATAGTTGAGGTGAATTCAAGGACACAATAACATTTAGGAAACTAAGCTGGCTTGCACAATAAACAAGAGTAATGTTAGGTTCATTCATATGTATTGAAGTGTAACTGTTTCCCACACGTGGTGTAATTTACACTCAGTACCTTACACTCGATACTTAATATTGACTCATTTCTAATTGCACAGAACTACACTCTACTCAAAGTGTGGTGGAAATTACGTTACACCACGCTACACCTTCAAGCAATCGTAATGACCAATGACCATGGTCTGTTGATTTTAATCATAGAGCAATCGGAGTAACCGGGAGTGCAAACGAAAGGACCAATTGCCATGGCCTGTTAGTTCTAATCACAGAACAATCAGAGTCAACAGAAGTGCAGTAAACAGGAATGCGTTCGGTTATGGCGAAGGGTGAAAAGATCAAGAAATACATTCTTCTGTTAAACAAATGGAAGGGTTTCATTGTGCAAAATGAACCCGTAACAACGGGCAGAAGAGAGGATCTGAAAGCGGGGCTAAAGAGACTCGAAAAATAAAACTCAGGGTTGAAGGTTGATCGTTAGATGATTCTCGGCTCTTCTTTTGGGGTTTTCCCAATCCATGCAACAGATGTTGGACCATAACTACGTTTCCCCAAAATAATATAAGCAAAATAATTTTATTTTGAATTCATTATTAATAAGTTTTGTTTCTCTACTTTTCTCTTTTTGAGTGGGAGTGTTAAACACACTCTATATGGTACGTGTCTTTCTATTAGATACAAAAAGGAGTAATAAGAGTTTTGTCGAAGAATATACAAATATTAAGATTTAGTCCTGACATATGCTGTATCGTAATAATCAATAAAACAGCTCTTTACTTATATCAGCTTTATTTGTGAATGCCCTTTTCCAATTACAAATCTAATAGTCTTAGACCCTCCTTTTGTTATAAATTCTGCAGATTGCGCATTGTCGTTCCTCAGACATAATTTCCAGTTATTTTGTAGTATAGCTGATATTGTTTCTTACTTTATTATCAACACCTCTTAGTCGCAAGATTTGCCAAATTAAATTTTTTGGGATGCTTCCTGTATATATACTCGTATGCATACTTTTTCATCTTGTGATTGATGTTTCTTTAGAATTTGCCGAATTTTAAATGCGTGGTCATGGGTACTCCTTCCTTTTCTGAAACCGCTTTGCGATTGTTCCAACTGACGGTCTATTGTCTCCCGTAATCGCTTCTCTAAAATTGTTTCATAAACTTTCAGTACCATACCTCGTAACGTTATTCCGCGATAATTGTTACAGTTACTGCCTTCCCATTTTTTAAATAATGGTATGATTACTCCCAGTTCCCAATATTCCGGTATTTTCTCTTCTTTGCATATTCTATTACATTTTTGTTTGTTATCAGTTTAAGTCCTTTTTCTGCCAGGTTCTGTAGCATTTTAGTGGTGATATTATCGCCCCTGCAGTCTTCCCAATTTTTAGTGATTGTGACTTCATCCGTTGATTTATCGTATATGTACTTGTCGGAAATATCACCTTTTCTTCATATCCTTATCTTGAGATCATTTTACTTTTAGATACTTTTTGTTAGAAATTTTAGACAAAGAGGTTGGTTTTCCCACATTTCTTTTATTACTTTGATTTTAATATGTATATGTAACAGAAAAAATGATCGTAGTCGGTATTAGTATTGAAAACATGACAGTTGTTGTCAGAATATTAATTGTGAAAAAAGAGTTTTTTTCGATATTGGCCTGATATATTTTTGATTAGAAGGTGAAGAAAAGTGCCGTAGGTGTATTATTTGAACCGTCTAGGCCGGGAATAACGGGTAGTTTGTTCATCGGCGAGACAGTACTGATAATAGTGTACTTTACGAATTTTTAGCTCTATACAAATTATTGTTAGCCTACTCCTATATCCTATTTGACCTTTTCTTGTATTTGTTGGACAAGTCATAAATTATTGAATCTTGTAACTTGGCATAGATATAAAAAGAACAGAAACAACAATAAGATTATTTGCAGCTTTTGTTAAAGTACTTCTAAGCACTTCAATATAGAATTAGAATTGTGGAGCCGAGATTTTATCTACAAGAGGGAGTCAAGTATTTATATAAAAGAAACTTCGCAGGTATAATAATAATAATAAAGGTTTCTCAAGTGTATTTATTATTTAGGAACTGCTGGAAAAGATAAAACCTCCATTTATATGAATGAAGTGAAAGTCTTTTGGTTCGTTGGTGATAAATAAGATGTCCTTTTATTAGAGATGTTTAGTTATTTTCGAGATGGACCAAAGATATTATATTTCAGACAGTAATGAAATTAACAAATTACATAATTTCAACGAAAATTAACATGTTCGTTGATAATTTTTAATCATTTATTTCAGCATTTTGCGTGTTTTCTAATGTCTAGGAATGTAGGAAGTTTTGAAAGTGTAAGGTTATGTCTTTTTGCTTGATGTTACAAGGAATAATAAGTTTTTAATATGGAAAATATTGAATTCTTTTATGAATACCAAACAACTTAACAAAAATTTTGTAACATGTTGCAAATATTCATAGAACATAGGTGCTTAGTATATTGCGATGACTGAAACACCGTTTCCACTAAAATTCGACCTCAAAAAATATCTCAAAATAATTTCATTTTACCAAGAAAGTTATTTTATGTCATACTAGTTCATTATTGTGTTTTTATTGCTTAGTTACCAACTATCTAATGTTATACTTTATGGCCCGCGCGGGCATAAAAAGAAATATTTTTTTATTTAACTTATTTAATAACCTTTATTAATGAAATTACAAACGGAATATAGTAATATATGTAAATATTCGATGAACATTATTTTGACGAATTAACATAAAATGGGCAGTTCTGAAAAGATCCGGTGATAGTTAAGTTGACTGCAGCAAACGATTCATGTTTTATTGTTTGAGTATCAAATTTCTGTACCGAAACGCCAGACCGGGAAGGTACACCTGCCAGCATTCTTGAAATTTCAATTTTTGATGATAAACTATCCTCTAAATATCCTTCAGCAACAGACATACTCGTCCATCCACCATGGCGCTTCAATGTGGTCATACTGGCTCCAGCCTCTGCAAGAACAGTTGCCGACGTTCGACGCATACAATGACCTGTATATTTCGCAGAATCACTTAAACCCAGATATTTCGCTATAATGAACGGGATTTTTCCAAACGTGTTTTTTCCTGCTGGCTTTACAGAACATCGACCTTGTCTATAGGTCAGAACATAATATAATCTCTTATTAGCTTTAAACTGTTCATTTCACCCTCATCTATAATGGTAAAAATGCGTTTTTTATCGGTCTTTGTCTCTGGTACATTTACCACAAAAACCGATTTTCTATCTTTTACATGAGTAACTAACATGTTCACAAGTTCTTGCCGTCGACATCCACCAAATATTCCAAATATTAATGCAACTTTGTTCATTAAAACCGTGTCGTTCGGTGCCTTATGAATAAATTTTAAAACATCTTCTCTAGACTGAATTTTAGACTTCTTTGGTTTGTAGCCTTTTGAAGTTTGGTTCAAATATTCCATTAACTTATGGTAATTAGCAATGTTAATATTTTCATTTACTATTAAAGTCTTCTTTACCATGGAATATTTGAACCACAATGAACTCGGAGAAAATGTTTTAGCGAGATCGCCGAAGTATCCAAGCAACACAGTTCCATTAACATCTTTTACGTAGTTTTCTTGCATCAAATTTAATAATTTTTCGTATTCCATGTCGTAAGCTTCTTTATAGACTTTTTTGGCAACATATTTTCAGTTGCTTTCTTTGCTTTTTCAATAGCGTCGTCAGGAATTCCAAAATTTTCGTTCATTTTGACTTCTAACTTTGACACATATAAAAATGATTGTGATTTTATGACATTCACCTAGCTACGATAGTGTCTACTATGATAAAATGGCAATGTTATTAATTCAAATCAGATTTTTTTAAATACTGATTTGTATTGAGATTGGATTGCAATAACGAACTAGTATGACATAAAAGTTTGTATGTACCGCGGGCATAAACAGATGTGTATACCCACTGGCATATACATCTATTTATACCCTTGGTACATAAATAACTATAACATAACTATATTTAAGAAAAAAAAGGTTAAACCTGCGTCAAAATGTCAGTGGAGATACTTACAGAATTCAAGAAATAAATTGCGAAAATATTTGAATACAAGAATGAAAGTGATAAAATATTTTAATATTCTATTGTGAATGGAAGAACATTACTTTAGTTAATCTTACTTTCATTAACGATTCTGGATGAGGTAATTAACCAGAAATGCTCCAAATATAGACTGATATTGTTACTTCCTTTCATCTCCAATTTTATTGAATCATGTTCAAATAATAGACTCATCACTCAAACATCAAGATTTTTCATCCGACGTTTTAAAGGACATTTGACATTCTATGGGGGAAAACTTTAGTTTGTAGTAAACAAAGAATTTTATGCCATGGGAATGGTGTCCTTCCTTCTGGAAGTTTGAAAATTTTCTTCAAAAAATATTTTATGTACTTGTAGTGAAGTTTCTGGAAACATTTTTCCCGATATTACATACAGCTTTTTTATTTCCAAGTTGTTCAATATTAAAAATCTATTATAAATGATAACATGTTGTGGCTCAATATTTAATATCTCTCTGGCGCTTCTTGCATCTCCAATTGCAGAATACCAGCTTCTTCTAGATCTAGACAATGTTTTTGTACCCCTTATTTATCTTCTCATTGTTCCAGTAAAATATAATTAGTAAATGCAGTAATACAGGGTTACTATAGTTAATATTACAACTAGATTTGTAAATTATATGTTAGATTAGATTAGGTTAGGTTAGGTTAGGTTAGAATGCACTGAAAACTAAGGTTTATTGTGCCCCCCCTATCAGAACTGTTCTCGCTTCTACTACAGCTCGCCTTCCAGTTCCAGGGTTCTAATGAACTCTAGTATTTGGAACGGCTTCAACGAGGTTATATCCTCACTATTACAAGTTTTTTGTCCGAAGCATTTCTTGCGTTGGCTTGCAATGGCGAGGCTTTCCAGAACTAGGTGATCCGGAGTTTCATCCTCCTCCCCACAGAATCTACACTCGTCAGTTTCTGCTAGACCTGTTCTCATTAGGTGCTTCCTAAGGCGGCAGTGTTCTGTAAGAAAGCCCGTGAGGAGATGTAGCTTATTTTTACTGAGGTCCAAATATTTTTTGGATCTAGCAGTGTCAAAGTTCGGCAGGAACTTTTTGGAATGTTCCAACCCGCCAGAGTGCTTCTCTTTCGGTTTCCTCCTTCTTCCGAAACTCTTTCTTATAGGAGCATTTTCCTACACCACAGAAAGGCTCCGGGCCAATAAAGGGCGTTTGTGCTCCTTTCCTGGCAAGTGTATTGGCCTCTGCATTTCCTGTGATTCCCGAGTGACCAGAAACCCAGACTTAAGAGACCCTGTTATTCTTGCCTAATTCATCAAGTTTTCTTCGGCACTCCCATGCCAACTTTGAGTCAATGACATGGGAGCTCAATGCTTTGATAGCTGCTTGACTATCAGAATGGATCGATATGTCACATTTCTGATAGTTTCTTTTAGGTTCATTTCCACGCATCTTTTAATCGCAAGTATTTCTGCCTGAAAGACGCTCGGGAAGGAGCCTAACGATAATGAGTATCTAGTGCCAGGCCCGAATACTCCAGCGCTTGCTCCAGTGGTGGTTTTTGAACCATCCGTATACCATCTAATTGTGTTTTCTTTGAGAGTTTGGGTGGTGTATTCCCTTTCCCAGTCTCTCCTCGTAGTGAAATTCTTTTCGATACTTACTTTCTTGATCATTTCGTCACTGGGAAGATTCGCTGATAAGATGTATTTTGTTAGAGAGGAGCTCCCTGATTTGTAATACTCTCATTGCCTGAACCTTCCTTAGATGGCACTGGAAAGTGACGACTTTGATCAAGAAACATTTTTATTCAAAGACGAGGCTGCCACCTTAATCTCGTCAATTTCTGCTATGAACAAGAAAATGTCAACTTCGAAGACCGATATTTCTGCTAACCTGGAAGATTTCAACTATAAAGAGCCATATTTCTACGAATATGGACGAAAAGATTTCCACTATGAAGAACGATATTTCTAATAATATGGACGAGAAGATTTCCACTATAAAGAACGATATTCCTGCCGATATCTTGTCGTTGAAAAATGATTGCTGCTGACGTCGAAAATAAAATTTCGTCCCGAAAATCGGATATCGAGGATAAAAAGACAACGATGGACGAGAAAATCAAGGAATTAGAGAGAAAGATGGAAGATTCAAGGACACACGACACGCCAGCAGATGAAAAGAAGATGGAACAAACAGAACCTCGCAACCCAGAAATGCACCCTAAGTTAGAAGACATTGCCAGATTTTCCCTAGTCAAGGCTCCAACGTTCGACGGATAGACATCGTGGACCAATAATTATGCGAAACAGTTTGAAGCAGCAGCTAGAATAATTGGTCCGATAGGGAGAAGGCAGTAAACTCAACCATCGCGCTTCGGGGAGATGCCTTAGATGTACTTCAGACAATACCACTTGAAGAAAGGGATGACTTCGAGCAGCTGAAGAAGAGGTTGGGCATGCGATATGGCCATGAACATTGGTACCAATCCCAGAAGAACCAGAAGGCAGAAATGTGACGAAGCCCTTCAAGAGTATGAAGTGGATATTGCCCGAATTTTTCGATTCGCTTATCCATCAGCACCATAGAACATGACGGATTGTCTGGGCATCCAAGCCTTTATGGATAGCTTACGTGACCCAGATATGCACAGGACGCTTCGTTCAACCCATCCCAACACATTAGTTGACGCATTGACGGCGGCTCTAGAATATGAAGCAGCAACGAAGGCTTCGGGTTAAAACAAAGTTAGGACCATCCGAGAAGAAGGTGAAGAGGACAGATTTGACCAGATCGTCAACTTGTTGAAAAGTATGGTAGAGAAGAAGCCGATGAAGATCAGGTGCTGTAATTGTAGCGAGCTAGAGCATGTACGCAGTTTGCGTAAGCTTCCTACGACTCCTGCAAACCATGTACCTCTTAAATGCAAAGCAACCACGAAGGATTCGCGGTACAACAATGGTAGGACCATGCAGGAAGAAGGTGACGATGACAGACTTGACCAGATCGTCAACTTGTTGCAAGGTATGGCAGACAAGAAGCCGAAGAAGATCAAATGCCGGAAGTGTGGCAAGCTTGAGGACGTACGCAGCCCATGTAAGCATCCCAGGACTCCTGCAACCCAAGAACTTCAGTCACAGGGGAAATTAGACAGGGGCAAACACCGAGCTGATGTGAATCACCGACTCTCTGCCTAGACGGTCATGCCCTGTAGACTATTCTCACTGTAACAAGTAGAAATCTGAGAAAGTTTCAGGTTTAAGAATTATGGTAGTCAACGAAGAATGATCACCCACCAGGATCAGAGAAGATCAGGAGAATTATCGTCACCTAAAGAAGATTAGGCAATGGAAGGAAGAAAATCGGCAACCTACCTGGCAAGAAGTATCAAGATTTTCAGCGACACTAAAGGCATGTTGGACTCAGTGGCACTCTCTTGCCTTGAAAGAAGGCCCGTTGAAAAGAGTCTTTGAAAACGATAATGGTTCCGAGATGAGAAGACAGATAGTTATCCCGAGAACGAGATTAGCCAAGGTACTGAGAAAGTTACACGACAGTCTATCGGGAGGGCATCTGGGAGTGAAAAAACCCTTCAGCGAGTCCGTCAAAGGTTTTATTGGTTGAAGAGCTCCGACTATGTGAAGGACTGGTGTACGAAATGTACGACTTGTGTTACGAGTAATGGACCACACCGCAAGAGAAAGGCACCCATGTAACAATATAATGTTGGAAGCCATTTCGAAAAGATTGCTTTAGACATCGCTGGACCATTTCCGACGACAGAAAATGGTGGTAAATACATCCTGATTGTAGTGGATTATTTCCCAAAGTGGGTGGAAATGTATGCGATCCCGAATCAAGAGGCCACAACTGTCGCGGATGTACTGGTGAAAGAATTTATTAGCCGATATGGAGTGCCCTTGGAAGTACACAGCGATCAAGGAATAAATCCAGAAAATTTGTGACAAACTGGGAATGAAGAAGATCAGGACAACAGCGTTGCATCCACAATCAGATGGAAGAGTACTCACTGGCACATAACTTCTCCGCCAGTAACAAACACGCACGAGGGTTGGCAACCATCTTTCGAAAGAAGTTTGGAGCATTAGATAAATTTCAAGATCAGATACCAGCCCCTGGCAAGACACTGAGACTCAAACACAATTCGCGGTACGTCTTCTACCTGGTAACTGGAAACGAATTTCCAGATCGATTCACCTACCAGGATGCGTGGGAAGCGCTACGAAGCCTTCGAGATCATGTGCTGGAATCCCACGTGGAGAAACCAGCAATGCCTAGGATGGAGACCAACCAGTTAGATTGGCGAGTCATCAGGAACATGATAGTGGCGATCTTCCAAGATACCGGTGTTCACATATTAATTTACAGCTATACCCTTCGTTATCGGTACCAGTTGAAGACGGTGCCCTGTTATTTCCATTCGACCGGAAAGTGCAGACAATATCGATCTACCTACCGCGATGTGTGGGAAGCACTTCGAAGTGTAGAAATGGGGTTCAGTTGCCGATTTAAACATCCAGTTTCGGCTACACAGAAGTTCCAGGAGGAACTTTCTTTTAAGGAGGGGGTAATGTTACGAAATAGCACACTGGTGTAGTCACTAGACATTTCCAGTGAGGTCCATTGTTTTTGTGACCAGTCTTATCTAGGCGATTCCAGGAAGGCGATTGTTTTGTGAGCCGCAATCTAGAAATATCTAGAAAAAAGAGCATTTAATATATAAGAGAGCCTATACCTACCAACGAGATAGTTTATAATTTAATCTCGTGAGATAAACAGTGAACAAGTGAATAGTCAAGTAAATAAACAGTGTTTATATAGATTAGTGTTAGTGAATATACTGTGTACATAATATAAATTAGTGAATAGTTTAGTGAATAAATAAATTAGGTGAGTAGAAGTACCGTGTGTATAAATTTATCTCACCCGCCGTAATAAAAACGTTTAAATACATAAGAAAAACATCACAATATATTATACAATCTATTTACATCACAAACAGATCAAACGCAAAACTAGACCTTTATCAGCGGGGAACGGGCCGGTTTTAGATTAGGGTATGGAAGGAACGACCAACTTCAGGTTTTAAAGAAACTTATTGAAAAATCCATCGAACACAATAGACCACTTGTCTTAATTTTTGTGAACTATTGAAAAGGCATGTGACACAACTTCCTATAAATATCTACGCCACGAAATCTGCATAATCAGATACAATAAAACACAAGAGCTACTAAGACGAATACATTAAACATGGAATCTTGAGACATATGTTCAAATCAGATATACCAATCTGCTTAAAAAGAAAGCTCTTCAACAAATGTGTCTTGCTTGTTCTGACCTATTGCACCAAAATCCTGGCACTGACAAAAAAATCTGTACAGAAAATCACAATGCACAATGATGATGAAGTTAAAGCGTGTTTTTTTTTATAAATTAACCCTTAAAAATGTTCACCTCCATATTAAAATATTTAAAAGTAATATCTAATCCATTGTTCAAATGTGACTGGTAGTTAAATCAATGAAAAACCCAAAGTCAATATGTCACAAAGTCTTTAATATTTGAAGTTTTACTAAAATGCCTCCATGAGCAACTAGTTTCGGCCTACAATGGCCATCTTCAGGCTACAAATAATGTTTGGGTTTAAGGAAGAAAACATTTAATAATACACATATCAATGTTGACCCCTGAGAGGGAAAATCAAAAATCTTACAATTCTCATTACATATGGAGCCAAATAAAATCGTAGAAAAGTATAGTAACAAGGTAGATTGAGGTTAATGGAAAGCGCAACAACTATAAACGTATGCTACCCCTAAAATTAAAGAAACGAATAAAATTATCGTAAACAAAATTTACTGTGTAAAAAAGAGAAGACTAAATGTAGTAGTTTAGTCAAAAGATAAAAGAGAAGATTATGACAGTAGTATATAACATTTAAAAAGAATGAATAAAATTGTAAACAAAATTGTTTCTACGGTAAATTACATAAAGTTAGTGAAATATTATCAACGGCGATCTTAACAATAACAAAATTGACAATATTAAAACTAATTATAAACAAAGGAATACATTGACAATCAAAATGGGAGACTGAGGAAGATGTATGGATCTTTTGGTCTTAGTTGTTCATTAAGACAAATAACATTGTTATCAGAACTAATCTGGTTAATCTTAAAAATATCGAGTAAATTCATCCTAGTACCCTTAAAGCACTTATGTAATCTACACGCATCCGATAAAGAAAAGTTGTGGTTCTCAGATATAATGTGATTTGCAAACAGAGATGGTGAAGTAGGTGGGTCAGTGTTATGAAATCTTTCAACAAAACTAAAATGTTCTTTAATTCTAGTGTCTAACAAACGACCAGACTGACCAATATAGACAGCATTACAGTCACGACAGCTCAATTTATATATACCAGGAGAATGTAGAACCGGAACAGAATCTTTGGTGTTAACCAAAAGAGATCCTAGATTCTTATTAGTCTTAAAGCCAAATTTAATATTATACTTATTGAAAATGTTGCCAAACTTATAAGATACTGGGCCAAAGAAGTGTAAAGAACCAACATACTTAGATTAATCTTTGTTTGATTGAAATGTTATCGTGCAATGTAATAGTGGGAAAAGTCAGTTTAAATTTATTAAAATGTCTAATGTAGATTTTGTTGAATAATGAAATTGTAAAGTTGTTATTAATTGCAATTTGTTTAATAATATTGATTTGTCCATCGAAGGTTTCCTGTGACAAAGGTAATGAAAAGGCCCTATGTAAGAAACTATTGAAAGATGCAATTTTATGTGATTGGGGGTGGTTAGAATGAAAATCAATAACTGAGTTCGTTGTGGTTGGTTTACGATAAAACTGAAAATCCAACCTTCCAGAACTATCATCCCTGGTGAATTTTATTAACACCCTTCATCCTAGAATTAAATTTACAATGGAGTTTGAGTTTGAGAATAGTATTCCCTTTTTGGATTTGTTGATCACTAGGGATGATAGTTTTGGAAGGTTAGATTTTCAGGTGTATCGTAAACCAACCACAACGGACTCAGTTATTGCTTTTCATTCTAATCACCCCCAATCACATAAAAGCGCATCTTTCAATAGTTTCTTACATAGGGCCTTTTCTTACTTTTGTCAAAGGAAGCCTTCAATGGGTAAATCAATATTATTAAACAAATTGCAATTAATAACAACTTTCCAGTTTCTTTATTCAACAAAATCTACATTAGACATTTTAATAAATTTAAACTGACTTTTCTCACTATTACATTGCACGATAACATTTCAAACAAAGATGAATCTAAGTATGTTGGTTCTTTACACTTCCTTGGCCCAGTATCTTATAAGGATGGCAACATTTTCAAGAAGGATAATATTAAATTTGGCTTTAAGACTAATAAGAATCTAGGATCTCTTTTGGTTAACACCAAAGATTCTGTTCCGGTTCTACATTCTCCTGGTATATATAAATTGAGCTGTCGTGACTGTAATGCTGTCTATATTGGTCAGTCTGGTCGTTTGTTAGACACTAGAATTAAAGAACATCTTAGTTTTGTTAAAATATTTCATAACACTGACCCACCTGCTTCACCATCTGCGTTTGCCAATCACATTATTTCTGAGAACCGCAACTTTTCTTTATCGGATGCGTGTAGATTACGTAAGTGCTTTAGAGGTCCTAGGATGACTTTACTCGATATTTTTGAGATTAACCAGATTAATTCTGATAACAATGTTATTTGTCTTAATGAACAACTAAGACCAAGAAATCCATACATCTTCCTCTGTATCCCATTTTGATCGTTAATTGTATTCCTTTGTTTATGATTAGTTTTAATGTCAATTTTGTTATTGTTAAAATCGCCGTTACTAATATTTCACCAACTTTATGTAATTTACTGTAGAAACAATTTTGTTTACAATTTTATTCATTCTTTTTAAAGGTTATATACTACTGTCATAATCTTCTTTTTTATCTTTTGATTAAACTACTACATTTAGTTTATTAATAAGTCTTCTTCTCTTTGTTACAGAGTAAATTTTGTTTACGATCATTTCTTCCATAATTTTATTTGTTTCTTTATTTTAGGGGTAGCATACGTTTATAGTTGTTGCGCTTTCCATTAACCTCAATCTACCTTGTTACAAAACTTTTCTACGATTTTATTTGGCTCCGTATGTAAAGAGAATTGTAAGATTTTTTATTTTCCCTCTCAGGGGTCAACATTGAAATTTGACATACTTCCTCTAATTATGTTTTTACCGCATATATATTCCATATATTGTCTGTGGTTCATATCATTGTTGGTGCGTCTGTCAAAAGTGATTCCGTTGAATGTCTCTATATTTTCGTGATTTAATTTCATTTTTCTTTGTGTTATGGACATTTTTAGCCATGTTTTACTGGCTCGTATTTTATTTTAGCTTCAGTGAACAGACTAAAAAGCCGTCCTTTTTCCTAAAGTCAACCTTTTCACCGTTTGTTACATTCCTGTCCACTTATTCCCACAACCGGTTCTCTTGTCTGATGAATGACCCTCCTCTTTCGGTTGTTCCTTCCTTCTTATTTAATGAGTTTGAGATCATATTTGCCAACCCTTCCTCCTTTTCTAACACCTACAGACTCCATTCTTTTAATAAGAGTTGGTATTTATTAATTAAACAAAAAGATGTTCCTTCCCTTTATATCAAGACCATAATTAAATTGGTACTATAGTTCAATTTTTCTTCCTCCACCTACAAATATAATTTGTTTCCTTAAACATTTTTATTTTCTACTACTTCCTTTCCAAACTCTTCTATATGTCACAATGATAATTCAACTCTAATTCTGAGTCATAAAGTTTTTCTTAGTAAACCTTAATTTTATCCATAAAATTTGCTACTTTTCTCACATCCTTCCCTTTATCAGCGCTGTTACTTGGACGTTTGTTTCCCCATTAATTATTTTCACTTAGGTAAGATATGTGTATTATTAAATGTTTTCTTCCTTAAACCCAAACATTATTTGTATCCTGAAGATGGCCATTGTAGGTCGAAACTAGTTGCTCATGAAGGCATTTTAGTAAAACTTCAAATATTAAAAACTTTGTGACATATTGACTTTGTGTTTTTCATTGATAGTCCAGTAAATGAATGAAGAAAAATAGGTAAAGTTAACATTAATGACGCCCTATTTTCATCTTCCGGTTGGAAGTAGCATTGGGTACCTCATTAAAAATGAGACAAATTTTTGCATGAAACCGCGTGCAAGGGCGGAGAAAATGGCCCCAAAAGACCATAAAAAAAGGTTTTCAGCCAATATCTCCAAAAACATGGCAGTTAGAGATTTTCGGTTCAGATAAAAATTGAAGTTCAGTTAATTTTCTACAAAAATGGTCGGTATGATTTTTTCGCAACATTAATATTTTCTGCAAAAAAATCGGGTTGAAAAACCGTACATTTTGAGACTTGTGAAATATGCAAGTTTTGTATAAAATTTGAGCTGGGGGTGTTGGAAATCCATTATTTTCAATGTTTTGGATTGTGGAAACCAATTGTACATGGCGCCACCACATTTTACAGATTGGGAAAATCCTCGGTGCCATAAATGAGAAACCCTGTAACCAGACACTTTTGATGGATATTTATGTTTCCGAGGGTCTTGTTTTCCTCTCAGATGAGGCCTCAAGATATACTTATTAGGAAAACAGGCTACAAGATTAATTACAGCAAGATGGACCTCACCAGTTGACCTGAATCTAGTAACAATCAGCTTTGCACATGTGGCAAAATACTGAAGTTCATTAGGTTTTTGGTAAGGAAAACTGAAAATGCCTCAAGAGTGAAGAATATTTACCCATAATACTCAGCAACCACTTCTTGCAGATTCTACGCAAATTTTTTTGCAACCAGACTGATTGAGGTTTTTGGAATAAAGAGTTATAAACGTTCTTCATGTTTCATTTATTATAGAAAAATATTTTTTTTATTTATTTATTCATTTATCAACGGGAGAACCCAATATAATGATACAAGAAGACATTATAGACTAAAATACTACATAGAAAATTTTTAACAAAAGTATAAGAGATTCACGGGTTAGTTGTCCGTGAATTGATGAAAAAAATATATAAGAATACATTGCAATTATGACATAAATCTGTTCGTCTCCAGTCATCATCTGATTCTTGGTCAAGAACTTCTTCTGGGTCTTGAGTTCCCTCTAGCTCTACCCCGTCAACAACTTCTTCTGAGTCTAGAGTTTCCTCTAATTCTACCTCTTGGGATAACATATTATCGCTGTCTTTATAATTCGAACACTGGCGTGACTCACACGAACCACAAATAGATGAGCAAGGTAGCCCTGCTTTCTTGCATGAACATGTTCCCTTACATTCTTCATCACATCAATCAAATTTTCCAAGCCCCGAGTTACGGTGACAGCATCCGCAGAACCGGATTCCTTACAAAGGAAACACACTGCTGTAGCAGAGTTGACCTCCATTTTTCTATAACAAGAAAGAACAGACCAAGATTTCACTTAGAATAGTTGCTTGTAAACAAATGTTCTTGAATAAAAACAACATGAACAAATTCTCACCTTTTGCTCCAATCTTCACTTTCTATGTTTTGGGTTGGTGATAAAAGTTAATTTTAACGAAAAACGTCAATATTTGTTGAATATTCTTCACTTTTATGACTTTTCTTTCTATAATTGACAATAATATTTATCAAAATATTGACAGGAAACAAACACACTTATACCTCCAAGCGTGGCCGCATGGTTTGTAGCAGACGACACGAACGCCACGTAGAGCACACACGCGACGAACGACGGAGGAACGAAAGTAATAAATTATAGCGTGTACATTTAGATATACTGTTTTTTCCCGGGGTATCAAAGGTATGACTTATATACATCGATGAAAAGGTGGAAATTCTCCCGTTACACTAGTTAAGGTGTTAGAAATAACGAGCAGGGACAAAAAAACCACCAAAAAAGTGCGTTTTTTCCTTGAGCCCGCGTTTTCTAATTTTATTGCAAAATGGACGACTTCGTCAAAAAAAGTAATTGCACAATCGAAAAGTAGACCTTCTTAGCTTTCAAATGATGTATCATAGAGACCAATCGGATCATGTATAAATTTGTAATTGATGGTTGTTCACAAAATTTCCCCGCGCTCCAAAATCAGCAAAAATTTGGGATTCAATAAACAACGATTAAATGAAAATTAAAAAAAATAGGGTATACAAATTTCAGGGATGACAAAGGACCTTATGAGGACCCATAATCAAGAAAATTTTGAGTAAATTAGTGCAATACAAAAAAAAATAGGAACAAATTCCTGGCGAGGTCAAAATTGCCCGGGAGAAGAAAGTTTGACCCGTGTTCCGATTGGCCAAAAGAGTCAAGCGTGACTTAATTTACAGGGTATGATAGCAGCAGAATTCCTCTTTCACATGAACTTTGAATCATGAGAAAATATGCATTTTTCACAAAGTTATTGAATAGTTTGTCCTCCCGCTGATGTGTAAATACACGGACTGTGCTCTCCGGCATACAGCACAGAAGCTCATTATTCGAGGTGCGCTTGGTGCCGTTTTTCTCGAAACCGGTCAAATTTTCGAGAAAAATCATAAGGACCATTTTTGTAGAAAATTAACTGAACTTCAATTTTTATCTGAACCGAAAATCTCGAACTGCCATATTTTTGGAGATATTGGCTGAAAAATTATTTTCCTGGTCTTTTGGGGCCATTTTCTCCGCCCTCGAACGCGTTTTCATGTAAAACTTTGTCTCATGTTTAATGAGGTACCAAATGCTACTTCCAACCGCTAGATGAAAATAGGGCGTCATTAATGTTAACTTTTTCCCTTTTTACTGGACTATGATTTAAAATATTTAGTTATTTATAAAATAATCTTCAGAGAATAGATATTTTTTAGAGCGACTTTAATCTAGAGCCCCATTTCTAAATAATTACCCATTTTTCTTTCTACAGGAAATTCATAACGCAACTATAATACAAATTATGTCTAAATTTATTAGAGTTGCTGTCCATCTCTAATCATTATCAGACAAAATATTTAAGAAGTCCCAAGTGTCTGTGCTATTTAACTCCCTCCTCTCCTAATCGGTAGTAGAAGAGGAAAGAAAGGACCAAAGAGGCGTACCGTACATTGTAAACAAATCCTGATTCATTCATCAGTTTCTCCGATTGAACGTTACGATCTGCCGCACTTTCGGTATGTTATTGAATAAATTACGTTTACAGTGAATAATAATAAAAACATGTGGTGCCGACTGAATTTTATTATTACTGTGTTAATTATAATTTCCGATGTGATTTTATGCGAGGATGCTGTTGACGAAAAAAATTCATCGGAAGACAATACCAGAGAAATAAGGGAGTTTGATCAATTTGTAAGTTATTTATTTTATTTGGGTAAGCAGTTTATACAGAATGTATGAAAAAGTTGAAAATGGTTTTTTTGTGATTTCCAGCGAAGTTTAACTTCTGATTAAAAAATGATCTAGAGAAAAGTTATATATAATTAAAAAACCCACAATTTTGCTTTAGAGTATATTTCAACATAACTTCAAAGTTTACGAGATATCGACAAAAAACGGTTTTTCGATTTCTTTATAATAAAAAAAATTGCACACTTAAAATGTTGAATATCTGTTAAATTACCCTGTAGCTCCTAGTTTCTGAGATATTAACGATTTTCCAAACAAATGAATTTTTTATCAGACAGAATTTTTTGTCGATTTTTAATTTTTCAACGGCTCATTTCGTCTTCAATTGAACTTTGATAAAAAAACCCTTTCATAAATAATAAAAACCAAAAATGATGATGCCTAAATTTTTCAATTATTGTTGAAATTTCTTATAAAGCATGCAATACTAAGCTGAAATACAGTTTAAATTAAAAGGAGTAAAATGCGATAAATAATTTTTGAATAATAAATCATGTTTATCGGTAAATTCATTATTTTAAATCCTTCATTTTAATTTGTATTTAAAAAATTAAGAATATTATTAATTGAAAAAATTCAAATATAAATTTAATCATTGATTTCAAATATTTAAATAATTTTTTATCGTCGTTGTCTCTTCTTCATTTGATTTAAAGGAACTTTCTTCTTGCTTCATCTACTTTTGCATCTTCAATGTCTTCATTTTCAATAGGAAGATTCTTTGTGGGCGATGTCCTCTGAATCACTTACGTCTTCATATACTTGCATTGCTGTAATTTTCTGAACCGTGGCAACAATAATAAAATAAAAACTTCATGAACGAAAACATGTGGAACATTGCAACATGGAATGTGAGAGGATTGGCGGGTAAAGAATATTAATTAATACAGGAATTTAATAAAGAAAATTTAGATATACTGGGAATTACTGAAACCAAAAAGAAAGAAATGGATAAATCGAATTAGGATATTTATTTATTTATAATGGAGTCTCAGTACTAGAGTTAAAGAAGGAGTGGTGTGAGGTAAGAGACATGTAACAATTATTAAAAACTGGGAGGGAATATCAGAAAGAATCCTCAAGTTACATTTAAAGACAGAGACAACCATATTCATAACATACGGGCCAAACGAAGATGAGAAGGTATGAGAAAAAGAAAATTTGTGGTAAACACTCAACAAAGCTATGGACAAGGTAAATGGCAGATTAATACTAATTGTCGATTTGAAAGCGAGATGAAGAAAGTATTGATGTGATTAGAATGCATGGAGAAACTGAAAGGAATAATAATGGAGTAAGGTTTAATACCTTATTGTATGCCAAATGAATTTATTAATAATTACTAATTCGTTTTACCAAAGATAGTCGGAAACATACAAGGGAAGTAAAAAGTCGAAATGAAAATTCTATAATTGATTATGTACTCATTAATAACTATAACGGAATGGATATTGAACATGACAAAGTAGAAAAGAAGAGCGGAAATATATAGCGTCTATTATTGATTGAACGCCAAGATTAAAATGCCAATAAAAAAAAGGGAAAACCGGACACAGAAGAAACAAAAGTTAAAAAGAACTATTAAATCATGCAGACTAATCGATAAAGAAAAAGAAAAAAATATACTGTTACGAAATAGCCCACTAGTGTAGATCCTGAATCCCACTTCTGACACCAATGTAATGTTTTTCTTATTTTCGTCCATCGTTGACATTTTATTCTCGATTTTCTCGTCCATCGTTGACATCTTATTCTCGATTTCAGATTTTAGAGACGAAATTTCATTTTCAACGTCAGCGGCAATGTCGTTTTTCATTAATACGATATCGGCAGATATATCGTTCTTCAAAGAAGAAATCTTGTCGTTAATATTAGCAGAAATATCGTTTTTCACATTCGTTGAAATTTTCTCTTCGATGACAGAAATATCCTTCTTCATAGCAGAAATATCGTTTTTCACATTCGTTGAAAGTTACCCTTCCATGGCAGAAATCTTCTCGTCCATGTTAGCAGAAATTGACGAGATTAAGGTGGAAGCCTCGTCATTAAATAAAACTGTTTCTGGATCAAAGCCGTCATTTTCCAGTGCCACTTTAAGTCTTTCTACTAATTCACTTTTCGTACCGGACGTTTCCAACTCACGATCTTCCACTTCTGCTCTTAACTCAGCCACTTTCAAGTCCCTTAGTCTCTTGGCCATTTTTACGTAGCAATTTATTTATATTACCCCACACTTGACACCAATGTAATGTTTCTCTTATTTATTAAAACGGTTTTATTACGGGTGGGATAAATTCATACACACGGTAGGTTCACTTACTTAATTTATTTATTCACTACACTATTCACTAATTTATATTATACATAGATAGATAGATATTTATTAACTACTTTACAATAAAATGTTTGTAGCACGTCAAAAAGAAAATACATACAAAGGATAAAAACAGAGTAAAATGTCACAGCAAAGATACGGTGTTGAAATTGCCTCGACAATGCACAATGTAATCATCAACAGAGTAGAAACAATATTTAGGCAAAAACTTTTTTGATGGCAAAATATTAAAAAGCCCATAGTTTGGTGAATTTGATTGTGTCTTATTTAGCCGAAAGTAGCTGCATCTGATATGGTGAGCATTACGAGTGTTGTAGTCGTGGATATCTGAATTTCTAGACAACATTGACTCTCTCCCATGAATTTCAATTAGAGTATGAAATAAAAACAATGACGGTAATGGTATAATTTTATATTTTATGAAAAACTGTTGACAATGATCCCTGAAACTAAGAACCCTTATCGCCTTTTTTGCATTCTAAATACTGTTAAAGCATGGGAGGAATTACCCCAGAGGGCGATGCCATAGCTAATATGCGAATGAAAGAGTGAGAAATACGTGGTTTTGAGTGTACCTGGATTAGTAATATTTTTCAACTCTCGTAAAATGAATAACGAACTTGAAAGTTTTTTTGCCTAAATACTCAATATGTGCCTGCCAACTTAGCCTGTGATCTAGGACTAATCCAAGTAATTTCACATTTTTTATTTTTTGGTGAAATGACAATTGATTACTTGCAGATATATGCATGATTTCAGTTTAATTATTATTAAATTTTAGTTTGTTCGATGAAAACAATAATTTGCCCAGTTACTAACGCAATCTAGAGAGGCGGCTAAATTTGTATTATCTTTCTCCGAAATAATAAATGTTGAATCGTCTGCAAATAAAACCGACATATAGAATAACATAAAACGGCTCAGATCATTAATATAAATGATAAACAAGAGGGGGCCTAGAACCGACCCCTGAGGGACTCCATGACTTACCTCCAGAAAATCTGATGTTACACCATTCACTGTAACACATTGTTTTCTGTTTGACAGGTAAGAACCAATAAGCTTCAAAGGAATTCCCCTAACTCCATAATAATTTAATTTTTCCAAGAGAATGTCGTGAGAAACACAGTCAAATGCCTTTGAAAGATCGCACAGCATTATGGCCGTACGGTTACCGTGTTCAAGTTCTTCCACTACGCCACTCACAACATTAAGAACTGCCTGGGTGGTTGAGCGGGAATTTTTAAAGCCAAATTGGGAGCTACTGAAAAATTCGTTTGAATCAAAATAGTCATACAACTGTTTTTTTATTAATTTTTCAATGACTTTACTAAATATTGAAATAATACTGATAGGGCGATAATTATCGATTACGGAAGCATCGCCTTTTTTAAAAAGGGGAAACACTTTGGATAGTTTAAAAATATCGGGATAAATACCGGTGTTAAAAATAAGATTTGTGAGTTCCGTAAAAGGTTTTGCAGCAATAGATTTGGTCTCCTTCAAGATGCGGCTATTGAGTTCATGAATATCAAGGCAATCCGAATTTTTCAATGAATTAATGGCTAAAGAGACCTCAAAGTGAGTGACCGGGTGTAAATAGAATGAACCACAAGGAGCAGGAAAATTTTTAAAACATAAGAGCTCGGCATTAGAAACGTTAGGAAGAGATTGAATTATATTGACAGCAATTTCACAAAAAAAGGTATTTATCTCATTTGGTGACAAATCAGGAGTTATTAAGGAGTATTTCGATTTCCTCTTTAATAGTTAATAACCTTCCAACAAGCCTTTGCTCTATTTTCAGACGACATGATAAAATTATCATAAGCTGATTTTTTGGCGGATTTTAGCCTGCTATTATACACTACCCTCAGAGTCCTATACTTTTTTAGATCTTCTGGCTGTTTTCTTGCATCGGCTATTAACTTCAAAGATGAAAGTTGATTTCTTAGGTACCTTAAATCATCTGTAAATCAAGACACTGGAGAACGTTCAGTGCCTTGCTTAGCTTTTCTTAGAGGAAAACACTCCGAACTTAAATTATGAAAAGTGTTAACAAGGAAAGAGGCTAAAACATCTACATCTGATATTCCCGACATAAAAGGACTCCAGTCAATAGTGGCTAGATGATGTTTTAATATATTTAGTCCTTTATTTGTAATACAACGTCTCATAATTGATTGAGACGTATTAGTTGGATTCATATTATTGTCTATGACAATATATTGAGCCCGATGGTAAGAAAAGCAAGGCTCGAAAACCCCGACCGAAAATTGTTGTTCCGCGATATTGGTAATTATATTGTCAATATAGTTGAACGAGGTAGCGGTAATCCTTGTATCCTCTATAATGGTGATTGCCATGGCGTACGACTGCAGCACACATTTTAACTTATTCAAAACACCAGTTTCAACCTTAAAATTCAAATTGAAGTCTCCTAAAATTACTAGTTTTTCATATTTGTTTAATAAGTTGTGTAATACATGTTCAAAATTCGCAAGAAACAGATCAATGCTGCCTTTACCAGATCTGTATAGTGCTATAACTGAGATTTTTATTGATGGCAAGTAAATTGCCGTAAATTCTGAATTTTGTTCGCTGTTAAAGTCGTCCAAATTAATTGAACTAAACTTTAAATTATCATTGTTTTCTTTTACGTAAATAGCTAGGCCTCCATGAATTTTATTACTACGGCAAAAAAGGTAGCCAATGTATATCCAGATATATTGAAGACAGTTCTCAGTCTGCCAATGTTCAGAAAAACAAACAATATCAAAATGATGATCAGAAAGAAAAGCATTTATTGTTTCCACTTTATTAGAGATGCACTGAATAGATATTAATATGAAACATACTTATCGCACTCTGCTGATTACACCTTTTTAACACACTAAGAACATTGGTTGTATTAAAATTATTTAAATTGTTTGAATTTAAATTTCCTCGTCGATCGTCTGGTGTTGGTGAAAATTTCTTTTAAAATTAAATCTTCTTACAGCATAGTATATTCACTTAAACTAATTTATATAAACACACTACTTAGACTATTTACTTGTTCGCTGTTTATATCACGAGATCACTTTATCAACTGAACTCTCTCGCTGGTCGGTCCTTTATATATTAGTGCCTTTTTTACTAGATAATTCTAGATTGCCGCTTACATAAAAACAATTGGCTCTCTGGTATTTTCTAGATAAGAATAGTCACAAAAACAATGTCTAGATAAGATAGTCACAATCGTAAACAGTTCTAAGAAATCTCTGCGCATCCGCCATAATTTTAACTTTCATACATGGCTTAGACAGAGTCGGATTCAGGGTCTACACTAGTGTGCTATTTCGTAACAATACCTAACGATTTGACGGAAAAAGTATTTTGAGAAGTTGTAGCAGCAAATATAGAATTAAAACAAATATGGGAAAAATTAAAGTCAGTAATTTTAGATAGTGTAATGAACAAATACAGCGTGTCCACGGATGGGGATCCTATAGGTGAAAAATGTTTAAATATTAGTTTTAGTGAAAAATGTCATCCTTTATAAAAAGTTTTGCTTGTTCTGATACCCCATAAAATGAAATAAAATTCAAGTTTTTCAAAACCCGTCTCATTTTATGAAAACCGTATGAATTCTTGCACTAAGTTCGAAATTAATGTATTAATCTAGTGAGTGACGTTTACGATGTATCAAGTAACTGTCAACTTTTATAAATAATTTTCAAATTGTTATTCTTTAAGAAATATTTGACAACAATGTTAACTATTCAAGAATTATAATCACTATCGAAAATAACAATACAGTATAATGAGGTAAGAAACGCTAAGTAAACAAAAAACATCTATTCAATATATCCTCCCCCAGCTTCAAAACATTGCTCAATTCTCTTTCTAAATTCTTTGTAAGTATTTCGCAGCATTTCTGGGGTAATTTCGGCATCTATGATAGCTCGTTTCAAGTCTTCAACATTATGGTTTAAATTATTTGCGTAAACTTTTTGTTTTAAGTAACCCCATAAAAAATATCTAAATTAATTAAATCGGGGGATCGGGGCGGAAAAAATATTGGTCCATAACATCCTATTCCTTCGCCCTGGAAAATATTCATCCAGCCATCCTCTAATTAGCAAAGTCGAATGTGACGAACATCCATCATGTTGAAAGTACATTTTACGCCTTTGCTCCAAGGGAATATGTTCTAATTCAGGTATTAAGAAGTTATCCAGCAAATATACCTCCTGATTTAATGTATCTTCCAGAAAATACGGTCCGATTATTCGATCCGGTAAAACCGCACACCAAAAACATTAACTTTTTTAGCAAATTGACTATTGCAGTTAATCCTGTAGCTCGGGTTTTCGCAAGCCCAATATCGACAATTTTGGGAAGAAACGACTCAGATTGTTGTAAACGTTGCTTCATCAGAAAACAAAATATTATTGCGAAAAAATCGGTCATGCATAAGTTTTTCACCAATCATCGCATAAAAGACTAACCTTGTGTCATAATCATAATCTTGTAAGGTATGAATAAATTTCAGTTTGAACGGATGAATTTTGTTTTGCCTAAATATTTTCTGTAAGTGACTATTGCAAAAACCAACCTCCACTGCTCTTTTTCGTAGACTCAACTTGGGATTTTCCCTCGCCGATTGCATAGCTAGTGCACTAGGTGCATCATCCTCCTCAACGTACGCCTTTTTTAATTTCTTTTTGTCTTGAACAGATCCTGTCTCATTAAACTTCTTAATAAATTTTTTTAATCCACACCGCTTAATGGGTGCATTTGGTTATTTTTCGTGAAATTTTGCAATTGCATACTGGTACGAAACTTCCCCAATACCATAAGACTTAATAAGATATATTCTTTGTTGAATAGTTAACATTGTTGTCAAATTTTTCTTAAAGAATGACAATCATTTATAATAGTTGACAGTTACTTGGTACATCGTAAACGTCACTCACTACATTAATACATTGTTTTCGAACTTCGTGCAAAAATTCATACGGTTTTCATAAAACTGGTTATAACATGAGACGGGTTTAGAAAAACTTGAACTTTATTTCATTTTATGGGGTATCAGAACAAGCAAAACTTTTTATCAAGAATGACATTTTTCACTAAAACTAGTATTTCAATATTTTTCACCTATAGGATACCCCATCCGTGGACACGCTGTATAAACTCTGGTAAAAATTAAACAAAAATGGAAAGTGAATCTACGAAAAAGAAACAATGAAAGCTACGAAAGTTACAAAGCTGAAAGAACTAAAACCAAAGAGATGACGAGCAATGCCAAAACACTGAATGTAAGACAATAGGTATATGAAAATTTTTGTTTTTTCTACGACAACCTCGATAAATGTTCATTTTATAACCGCAACTTCAATCATAAACAAGCACATTTTGTACAGAATTTCATTTTTGCATCGGTTGCTATGCAAGTTGCTAAGCAACAAATGCTAAATGGAATATTTCGTGTTAGGTCTAGGTTCACTCTAAAATCACGACGACTACGGCTTGTCAAATTATGACGTCCAGCGACAAATTGATGAAATGTCAGCAGATCGTTTCTGTCAAAGTTTTAGTAGGTAACGAGTAATTTCATAGTTGTTTTCAATGAAAACTATTCATTATAATGGAAACTGATAGTGATATTGACTTAGATTTGACACTTCCGAACATAATAGAAGCAGCAAAGGTAACACTGAATTTATTACCGGAAACGCCGAAGAGTATGTATCAACGCGCTTATAACCTTTTTTTGAAATGGAAGGTAGATCAAAAGAGAAAATCGTTTTCCGAGAACGTTGTAATGGCTTATTTTGGCGACTTATCCAAAAAATTTGAAAGTTCCACATTGTGGTCACACCTCTCAATGCTGAGAACGACTCTTAGTATCTATAATGGGGTCCGGTGAACTATAGGGAGACACGAATTTTTGACTGATTTTGCGAAAAATCGATAGTACTCACCTATTTTGAAGATTATCCTCGAGATCGAGGAAATTATTACCCTGACATGCGTAATTCGTATCACACAAATGTTCTTGTTTATAGAGGTTAATGCGTCAGTAATTGTTATTCTGTGGGTTGAGGTTAGCTATAAGTTTCCATCAGCAGAATATTTTCAAATTCCATTGGTAATAATGTTAAAGGTTAAAACACTCCACCATCCCTGTTTTCCGCAACCAACGTAAAATAATTTCAATGTCAAAATCAAATTTGGACAGTGTCGACCTACAAATAGGTAGGGCGCGATCTAATCGTTCAAGTTGGTTTCTCCCTAGGTTTCTACCCGGTATTTGACTGACATGTTACCCTGTCAGAGTTCTCTCCTCACCCCGCCAATATATTATGAATGCACTCTAGCAGTCTAGCGTATATATACAGATATGCAACCAACAAAACGGAATACGATACTTTGTATCATGGTTGCCAGCTGTAATCGACTACTTGAGAATCATGGTATTTTTTACATTATTATTAAGATGCGAAATCAAATATTATTCAAGAAGGGGAAGGGAATATAATCATTGGATTCATCCTTCCCCTTCTTGAATAACCTAATGTGCGATACAAAGTATTGGGGAAGGGGAAGGGTGAATGCATGAATGCATTCACCCTTCCCCGTCTTGAAAAATATCCAATACTTTGTAACGCGCACATCAGGTTATTCAAGAAGGGGAAGGGAATATAATCATTGGGATTCACCTTACCCCTTCTTGAATAACCTAATGTGCATTACAAAGTATTGGATATTTTTCAAGAAGGGGAAGGATGAATGCAATGATATTTCATTGTCCTTCTTCAAATACACAATATAAAGATATCATCATATATAAATGTGTTTATAATTTCATTTATTTTCTGAGTTTGGGTTAAATTAATTCAATAAAGATATGTTTTAATCAAATATTTGATTTCGCATCTTAATAATAATGTAAAAAATACCATGATTCTCAAGTAGTCGATTACAGCTGGCAACCATGCTACAAAGTATCGTATTCTATTTTGTTGGTTGCATATCTGTATATATACGCTAGACTGCTAGGGTGCATTCATAATATATTGGCAGGGTGAGGAGAGAACTCTGACAGGGTAACATGTCAGTCAAACGCCGGGTAGAAACCTAGGCAGAAACCAACTTGAACGATTAGAGCGCGCCCTACATATTTGTAGGTCGACACTGTCCAAATTTGATTTAGATATTGAAATTATTTTACGTTGGTTGCGGAAAACAGGAATTGTCGAATGTTTTAACCTTTAACATTATTACTAATGTAATTTGAAAATATTCTGCTGATGGAAACTTATAGCTAACCTCAACCCACAGAATAACAATTACTGACGCATTAACCTCTATAAACAAGAACATTTGTGTAATACGAATTACGCATGTCAGGTTAATAATTTCCTCGATCTCGAGCGGGTAACTAAGAGTACACTTTCGGCGATTCCCGTGGTGCGTTTATGAACGCTGTGTTACAGAGTGTGAGATATATATTAAATGTTTCATGAACCGTCACTTTGTACCTAAGTATAACTCTTACACTCAAGACGTTGGTTTGTGAACGCACCCCTACTGATATAAATGTTCAAGTTTTGGTTCCATGGTATATTATAAAGTATAAAATGAAGAGAACCAAACGTGATATAAATTTAAAATTAAATGGTTCAAACAATTTTATTTTTTATAATGACCTAACAAATTTAAAATGTCCTCATTCGCATTGAATGATGAAATGAAAATGTTAGAGAATACATATTTTTTTTTTTTTTTTTTTCCTGAGTAGATGGCACTGGATCAAGCCAACAGACCAGTCAATTGTTTTATGTGATCAATGTGATACGGTTTTTCGATTTTGTTGCTTTAATTATGTTATCGTTTGTTGATAATGTTTGACATGCATTTGTTGGTTGTACAATATTGTTAGTGATTAGTTTGAGAACCTGATCATTATTTTTTTTTTTTTTTTTTCCTTTCTTTTTTTTTTTTTCCTTTCTTTTTTTTTCCTTTCTTGTTCTTTCCTTTTTTTTTCCATGTCTCCCTTATTTTTTATTTTTTTTTCCCTTTCTTTTCTTATTATTCTTCCCCCTTCTTTTCTTTTTCTTTTTTCTTTTTTTTTTTTTTTCCTTTTTCTTTTTTTCCTTTCTTTTTTTTCCTTTTTTTTTTTCGTCTCAGGTGTACATCTTTTAAGTAAAGTTTGCTTGATCGCTTACAAAGTTGTGTTAGTAGTTTTTATATAATGATATAAAATATTATATATCGAATTGTCCTCCAGTGTCAGTAGATTTGTTAAGTTTATTGGAAATTGTACTTGTTGTATAATAAGTTGTTGGTATAACTTGTTAATTGCTATAATTTGGAGTGGACATTCCAATATAATATGTTGCGAATCAGCGATTTCATCACATAAGCAGAATTCGTTATCTAATAAACCAATTTTTTTCCTGTATGATGGATAAAGGGCATGATTACTTCTCAGCCGGCAGATTGTTCTGATTAATTGTCTATTTGAGTTATTGATAAACCATGGATTTTTTCTTACTGTTGGTTGTATGGCCATATAATATTTGCCTTTATCGCTTTGTGAATAAGCTTGTTGCCAATTTTGTCTTAGGTTCTGTTTCAGAATTGTATACATATCAGATACAGGAATTTTTTCTTCAATGATAAGCCCAGATTCTGCAGCTTCTTTTGCTAGGCGGTCCACTTCTTCGTTATGTGAAATTCCAGCATGTGCCTTAACCCATGTAAAATGAATGTCTTTCCCTGTAGTAACTGCTTTAAAATTGAGCTCAAGAATTTCTAAAATTATGTGGTGAGACTTTGCATTGATTTTAAACTTTTTTAAGGATTCTAAGGCACTTTTGCTATCTGTAAATATAACAAATTTATTTTCGGATTGCTCTAAACATAGTAATAATGCTTGTTTTATAGCTATTAGTTCTGCAGTATAAATAGACATTAATTGATCTAGACAAAATGTTTGTTTAATGTTCTTTTCAGGGTACAGAACAGCGCAACCTACTTTTCCATACATTTTCGATCCATCTGTAAAAATATATGCTGATATTGTTTCCATGTTGTATTTATTTCATTTGTAAATAAGTTTCTTATAACAATTAGATTCTTGGTGCTTAGGATATTACTGATATGAATTTTTAAAGGGATGAAAAGAGCTTTGTACTGTGTAATCCATATTGGGTTTTTATCTATTACTTTTATATTTGATATGTAGGGTGCTGAATATATGAAGCTTTCTACAAGTATTGGTAACTTTTTCTTTTCCCAGTATTTTGTTGTGAGACCAAGGTTTGTTAGTAAGCTGATTTTGTTAATTACATTTGCTTGTTTGGCTCTTGATTTAAAGACAAATATGTCACTTAGGAATTGTCTTCTTAAGCGTAGTGGAGGTTCACATGTCTCTATTTCCAGGACAGTAATAGGGGTGCTTGGCAGATATCCTATACTCATCCTAAGACATTTATTTTTTAATTGTTCGATTTTTTTTAAGTGTATATCTGCAGCTGTAGCGTAAAATAATGATCCATAATCTATAATTGATCGTATTAGGCTTCTGTAGAACAGCAATATTATGTTTGGATCGGAACCCCAGTTATGTTTGCTAAAAGTCTTAAGTACATTTACAGCGTTTTCTGTTCTTGCCTGAATATAATGGATATGTTCTTTCCAGTTTAGCTTACTGTCTAAAATTACACCTAAATATTTAAAACTAGTTTTGTGATGTATCGTATAATGTAAAAGTTGTATACTCTTCGGGTGAGTATATCTTTTCCTTGTAAAGGTGACGGATGCCGATTTGGATTCTGATATTGTCAATCCGTTTTTTTCTGTCCACGAATGTACCGTCTGCATAGCTTTAGAAAGTTGGGCGTGACACTGTGGAATGATTTGATTTTGCGAATACAGTACGATGTCGTCTGCATATTGAAGGATATTTATTTCCTTAGGAATTATTGCTTGCAGATCATGTGTATATATTATATACAATAAAGGACTTAAAATGCTTCCTTGTGGTAAACCGATCGATGTTTCCCTGGTGTCAGATATTTCGTTGTTTATTTTTATAGCTATCTTCCTGTTAGAGTAGAGATTAAATATATGTTTAGCTAGTGTGACTGGAATGTCCAGTTGACATATTTTTGTAGATAAAATTTCCAAATTTACATTGTCGTAGGCTCCTTTAATGTCCAAGAATAAAGCGGAGGTCGATTTGTTTTGGGTAAATGAGATTTGTATGTCCGTTACCAAGCTAGCTATATTTTCTTGAGTAGAGCTACCTCTTCGATACCCATATTGTGAGATTGGAATTAAGGAATTTTTTTCCAGATAGTATTCGAGACGGACTTTTATGAGTCTTTCATACGTTTTTAGTACGCAGGATGCAAGGGATATTGCTCTATATGATTCGGCCAAAGTATGATCTTTCCCTGGTTTAATGATCGGTATAATTAAGTACTGTTTCCACGCTTTCGGTATTTCAGCTTGAAGACACCAAATACTGTTCAAAATTGATAGTAAACTGCTCTTTGCGGTAAGAGGTAAATTGTTAATCATGGAGTAGTGTATATTATCATATCCTGGGGCAGAATTATTATTACTTTTTAAAGCCATTTGTAACTCACTCATAGAAAATGGAAGTAATGAAAATTGGGTGGTTACCTTTGGTGTCATTTCTGGTATTCTATCGAAAATGGATGTATCAAAATACACGCTTGGAGGTGATAGACTTTCATGAAATTTTGAAACCCATTCGCTCTCTAGGTTTATTGCTTGTCTGTTTTGGGATTTTCGGTTTTTAAAATGATTCACTTTATTCCACACCTCTTTTAGGGGCATTGATCTATTAAGACTGGAACAATACCTCTTCCAATTTTCTCTCTTAACTGTTTTTAAGGTTTTGTTGGCTATGGCATTATTTTGTTTATATTCCAGCAAGTTTTGTAAGTTTGGATTGTTGAGGTACTTGTACATACTTCTTTTCCTAGCTGTTATTGCTTGCTGACACGCGTCATTCCACCATGGTTTGTTTTTTGTGGTTGCATGATTTCCTTTTGATTTTGGGATAGAGTGTTCTGATGCATATTCAATTTTTTTAATAAATTCTTCGTACTCTAATAACTCTAATTTCTGGAATTGATGACTGGATTCTAGAGAGTAGCTGTCCCAATTTGCCTTTTTACAGTTCCATTTACTATTTGTGGGCGGAGTGCATGTATTTGTACAAATTGATAATTGCGTTATTGAAGGTAGGTGATCGGATCCATATAGGTCGTTCAGTAATGACCAATTGAGTAAATGGACAATGCCTGGAGAACAAATTGTTAGGTCAATAGCAGAATGTGTTTGTATCGAATTGCCAATGTAAGTTGGTGACCCATCATTTAGATAAACAAAATTATGCATATCCAACGCCTTGAGCAAAGCTTTTCCGTTAGTATCTGTATTAGGTCCACCCCATGCGATATTATGCGAATTAAAATCTCCCGTTATTATCAATGGTTTAGAATAACTCTCGAATAGCGCTTCCCATTGTTTATAGGTGATTGTTATTTTTGGTGGAATGTAGACAGATACCAGCGTTACATAAGTTTTATTATTACCTTTTATTTCTATCGCCTTTTGATTTACGTTTGATATATTATATTTATTAGTTAATTCTTTATAAATGATGTTTGTTCTAACAAGAATTGCAGTACCTCCTCCAGATCTATCTTGTCTATCATCTCTCACTATATTATATCCACTGAAATTAACATATTTATTAGACGGAAATCGTGTTTCTGAGAGGCATGCTATATCAACTTTTTGTTCATTTAATAAATATAATATATTGTGTTTGTTTGAAATCGCTGATCTGCAATTCCACTGACACAAGGTTAAATTCTTATACATTGGATTTTAATTGATTAAGATTAAAATTACTTTTTATCATTGCTTTAATATCAGATTCTTGTAATTCAAAATTTTTATTTTTTATGGAATCAACAACCGATAATATAATGTTTAGTATTGTACTAAGAAGATCATTTGATTCTACTGTATCATCTGAATGATGAACATTATTGTTAATGCTTGATTGATACTGTTGACTTGACAAAATACCTCCCCTTTGGTGGGATATATTAATTGGGGATACTATTTGATTACGTTGTTGTGTAATGGGGTCCGTAGAATTAGATCTTATCCTTTTATGTCCCTGTTGCGGTGTTTGTTGTATGAGTGATGATTTCTTTACAACAGTATTATAGTAAGATGGTATTGGTAATCTAGTTGGTTGGGATACAGGTGAAAAATAGGAGTTTTGGGATAGATTTGCCGAAGTTAGGGGAGGGAAATTGAAACTTGATATACTATTGTTTGCCGTTGTTTGGTTGCATGCTGAAGGTTGAGATCCCGAAGTTAGTATGTCTGAATACCTTGTTTCTGGAATTTGGAGACTTGCGTCTCTATATGAGCAGTTTGTATTTGTCATTATATTTTTTATTTCTTTCTGTCTAGTGAACTCCCTACATTCTTTTAAATCATTTGCATAATGGTTTCCCCTACATGTCAGACATTTAACCTCGGTTTCTGTACATATGTCGGCGGAATGATTATCTCCGCATTTAAGACATCTTTGCTTGCCCCTACACTGACGTCCTATATGTCCGTATCGGAAACAATTGTTACATAAGACAACTTTTTGTTGATATGCTTGAACTTCATATAATACTTTGTTTATTATTATATATTTTGGCAAATTTTGACATTTGAAGGAGACCATAATGGTGCTGGTTGGTTTTAGTATTGTTTCTCCATTTGCGTCTTTGATTCTTCTGTTCATTCTTTTAACAAAGTCAACTTCAAATTTGATATGGTGATCGTAAGCTGTAATTCTTTTTTTAATGTACTCTTCTGTTAAATCTAAATCTATTTGTTTCACTATACCCTGTCTAAAAATCAGAAATTTGGGGATATACGCGATCAAATCATATTTTACCAATGCTGTCGATTTTAATAAAATATTTGAACTAGAGTAATCTTTCATTATAACTCGAATTCTATTTTTACCAATTGACTGAATCTGTTTAATTTTTTTATCCAAATCTCCGTGTTCACTTAGTACAATTTCGCCTACTTTAATAGCATTTAATTTACCTTCAAATCCTGGCCTATTATTTTCAATGTAAACATGAAATGGGCCCATATCAGTTTGTTGATAGTAATAAGTTGTACGTACCTGTTTTTGTCCGGATTCTTGGGTTTGATTGTTTTCAAATGTGGAAGTTGACGTAGTATCTCTACTTACCGAAACATAAATATTATTTTTCATGGTTTTATTTTTTGATTTTTCCATATCTTTGCATAGGGCATTCACATCCATTATTAAATTTAGGGGATTAATGCTGGGTTGCGGAGGTATTATTCTGCTTGGATTGTCGAAGTCTGGGGGCTCGCCCCCGCTATCCACGTCCATCTTAATGGACTAACTTGATGTTCAGATTAGATATATTTATATATTTATTTATAAATTATCACTTAGTATTATAACTTATAACACACACGGAGAGACCGATTTTAATAGGAACCTATTTGCACGGTAGCTAAGTGTGAACTGAGAATACATATTTAGATTTATGGTTTTGGTTACGCATTACGTTTCACGGAAAGGTATCTGTCAATTCTGTCATTAAAACTATTCACATACAAATTTGTTGTCTTACAATTATATATATATATATTTATAAAAATGGTAATTTAAATAATATTATCAGGAAACTAACTGAAATTTTATTATAATTTGTGAGAATATATATTGTTGATCACTTTCCTGTACAGTGCGATACATTTAAACTGTTTTTTGTATAAAATATTTAATCCAAAAGTGATGGTTTACGTGGCGAAAAAAATCTTTTTTTTGAATTTTTCTCTGTAAATTGTGTATAACCCGCAAATTTTTCGACGGATAATCTTCAAAATAGGTGAGTACTATCGATTTTTCGCAAAATCAGTCAAAAATTAGTGTCTCCCTATAGTTCACCGGACCCCTATAATGATATAAATATTGCCAAATATTTGAAACTGAAAGCATTCCTCAAGCGGCAGTCTAACAGCTACAAACCCAAAAAGTCAAAGATCTTTACAGCAAATGAGATCGATAATTTCATTGGAACAGGCTCCAGATGAAATATATTTGGCAACAAAATTAAGTTTTATATTTCCATTTGATGAAAAATATGTTTAAATAAACTAATTTACATTGTAGGTTGCATTAGTTATGGGAGTAATGGGTGTATGTAGAAGACATGAGTTACATCAAATGAAAATTACTCATTTCAATCATCTTGGTTCAGCTGTTTTAGTAACAATACCAGACAGTAAAACCAAAATAGTACGAAATTTTACTGTAACTGGCAAATTCTACGAAATTTATAAAAAATACGCAAATCTTCGCCCTCAAAATGCTAATGGTCTATGGTTTTTCCTTAATTATCAAAAAGGAAAGTGTACCATTCAGAGAATAGGTCTTAATAAGTTTGGAGCTATGGGAAAAGACATTACCAAGTATTTAAAATTCCCAAATTACGAATTATATACTGGGCACTGCTTTCGCCGATCCCCCGCAACAATTCTTGTTGATGCTGGAGGTGACATAACAACGTTAAAACGCCATGGTGGCTGGAAATCTACTACAGTCGCTGACGGATATATTGATGAACCGAAGAAAAGTAAGCTTGACATAGCAAATAAAATTGCAAATGCAATACAGAACATACCATCAGGCATACCAACGAATTTAGAAATCCAAAATCGCGAGAAGCCGTCTACTTCAACGTCGACAAATTATCAATGTCGAAAAGAATTAAATATTCAGCAATCAAGTTCTCCAAATATGATATTCAATAATTGCACATTCAACTTCAATTATATACATACATATATTTATAGGCTTCTATTTCTGTGCACCTATTAGAAATAGCAATAAAGAAAATATTTACATATTTCTTCGATTTATATTTTAATTCTGATAGAAAGCCCATTAGCGGCGAATTCGGAGTAATGAAATATCATCAGTTTATTTGTTTCAAAGTTTTTGCAATGTATGCATGTATTAAACGTGAACGATATGTTGTCATAGAAAAAGTATAGTATGCAACTCGCAACAAAATAGCCATTTTGCGCTCGTATGAATTGCCGCACTTGTCTGCAAATTTCATACTCGTGCAAAATGCGCATCATTTTGTGCTCATTGCATAATATACTATTTCGGGCATCGTCATTTTTTATTTTTACTATTTTTGGAAGGGTTTTGAAATGTAAGGGTATTTTTTTATCTTTCAAGACGAAAAAAGTATTTTTTTTTTCGAATATCTCAGAAACTATTCAAATTACAGATTTCGGACAAATCAGGATTATTTAACTCGTTGGCTGCCCAGCACGAGTTTTTGACTGTTTTGCAGCGCTCAGTACGAATAAACTCTAGATGTTTTCATTGCAATTTATGGTGCTGGACATCCGTAATTGACTAATAAAACACATAGTGGCGTCATAAAACGTATATTTTTATTTTCTTTAGTATAACGCGAAAATAAACTGTAAAGATGAAAAAAGTTAAAAATTCGCACCAATAGATAAGGAAACATTACATTATTGGGAAATACGGCAAGTTGGACAACTTTGACATGGTGCGACCTTATGAATCATAAAACTTTGTTATTTTATATTATTAAATTTTCGGATTCTACATTAAATCTTAATGTCCCTTTGTGTAGAATACCATATATCTAAAATTTATACTTATCGAGATATTAATTTTTTTTAATAAAAAATTGACAGGTACCGACCTTTATTAAAAATTCTGTGTGAACATCCCCAATATATCAAATAAAGAACATCTTGTCGGGTTGATTGGTAGGACGATCAAGGTAATTGGTGACATGTCGAAAACTTCTTTTTTGTATACAGGGTTGTTAAAAAATTGATGAAAAGTTAAAGTTCAAAAATGTCAAATATCTTCATTTCTTTAAATGAAACAACCATATTTTTATTCCTTTACTTAATTCTACGGACGAAAATAAGGGCAGTTTATGTCCACTTCCCTATACCCAATCTTAAGCGTTTCTGAGATATTAACATGTATTTAAACATATTAATTATTTCAGCCTTATTATAGCGTAGGCCGTGTTACTTATTCTTTTATTTTAGCAGGCTGTGTATTTACCTGTCATAAATAATTAAATAATATTATTTGTCATTAATTGAGATTAATCGCATCGTACAGTGATAGAAATAGCTCGTTTGGAATTAAACAACGAAAATTATCCAAATTTACTTTTAATACTTGGTGAATGTGAAAGATACTAAAACATGTGCTTCATTTGCTACAAGATATCTAGATCGACCACGACCCAGTCGTGACACAGTGCAGAGAATTATTAACCAATTTATCAGAATTTGGCACAGATAAAGGACACCTAGCACACCATTTTTTATAGCTAGCACACCAGCCGCTTACAATAAAAATGCTTTGGAATTCGGGTGGGGCCAGGTTAACGCTAGCCCCCCCCTGGTTGGAATTTTTTTGCCAAAATGCTAGCACAAATGAAGGACACCTAGCACAATCTAGCACACCATTTTTTATAGCTAGCACACCAACTACACTTTTGATTATGGGGAGTGGGACGGAGGTCAGTGAAATAACGTTATACTTACTCGATGAATAAATGAATGGATAAATGAATAGGTTGAATATATATGTAAAACGGCTGGTTTAATTGTTTGTTACTGTAGTTACGAAACATTTTCGGAACATTCCACTCATATGGTAAAAGTTCCAAATGAAGCAGGATCTTTTTGGAGATAACTCTCCGGCAGGGCCGATAATTTCCCTTTTAAGTCCATATCTAGTAACGTCTAAGTAAAAATTGTTGTTATTATCATAATTTTAATTTAAAATATCATAAAAATGTCACGGTTTGAAAACGATTCTTCAAGTTTGATCCAAAAATAAGTGATTGAAAATGAACCAAAAAGGGTGATTAAATGCCATGTAATGTTGTTTAAATAATATAAATTTCGCATTAATACAGTTAATAATATCGTCTAATCGAGAAATATTCTATCGAATTACACCTACAAGAATTTTATTTACTCTTAAGACCCATAAAAACGGCATTATAAAAATGATTCAAATTTTAACAATAGACTTGGTTTAACGACCCTTTTAAAAAGTCCGATGAGAACTTCAGATGGATTATACCTAGTTTTTAGAAAAATAGAAATACCTATGTCATCAATTTTGCTTACAGTACATTTTGCTTGTAATATGAAAGAAAAAGTATGTTTTTTATAATGCTCAGCCCTCTACACCTGCCGATCCTACCCAAACATCTGGCTTTTTTACAATTTATTTATTTAGAATAGTTCTGAGGTAGTAAAAAATATCCAATGTCCATGGGTCAAATTGAAACTACAAGAATTTTATTCCGTAGGTACTTTTATATTATATAAGTTGTGCAATGACGTAATTTGATAGTAAAATGTTAACCTGGCCCCGCCCGAATTCAAAAGCATTTTTATTGTGAGCTGTTGGTGTGCTAGCTATAAAAATTGTTGTGCTAGATGCCCTTTGTGTGTGCTAGCATTTTGGTAAAAAAAATCTAACCGAGGGGGGGGGGCAGCTTGACGGACGTCTGTATATCTTTATATAAACTTTTTATCGTATCTCTCAAGACAACGGAGATATTGAACAAAAATGGGGTAATAAAATGAAACATTTTTCATTAAATTTTGAATTTTATTTTCCCCTAATTTAATAAGTTTTTCTGGAAGTTGAATCAATTTTATCAAAGATCTCACACTTTTGATATTGAGGAAATGTTTTGTCGTATAATTTTTTTTATTTTAAGAAAATTTTGATTTCGTTATCCACAAGAGAAATCGCATCTAAAAATTATCTATGTTTATACATTCGATTTCGATGAAATCTATACGTTTTATGCAGATTTCTCTTTCTGTTCCAAACATAAATAATAAAATTTATAGCCAATAGCCTTCAAAAAGAAACTGAATGTCGCAATGTAAACAACCGGTTACAAAAAAATTTCATAGATTTAGTTAATTAAATATATTCGAAGCATTCTTGAATTTACATTAATTTTTGTCACTTAATTAAGGAAGTTTTAGTGGTACTTTCATGTAAATTGAACATTTATTCAATTTTTTAAAAAAAATCGAATTAAAATGCCAAATAGGATTAATTTCTTATTGATTACGTTTGAAATACCCCTGTTTTATTATTATTATTAGTTTAATAATTAATTATATAGGTCTTTTTTAGTGTAAATTTTATGAAAATCACTAATTGATACATTTTATAATTATAAAAATTTCCCACCTTTAATATCTTCTAAATATGAAAAATTTAAAAAACTTGTCAGTTTTATTCTCAAGAAGAACACTTTAAATGAATATTTGTAGCCACCTTGGTTTAATTCCCTTGGAAGGGTAAATGTTACCCTTAAAATCTTAAGCGAGAAAGGGCATCAAGTAGCATATCATTTCGATGGGTGTTTACTTCTCTTTCAAATGGTACCCTTACTTATTATCCTTTTAATAGAAAAGGTTAGAAGAGTAGGTGGCATCGTCCAACCCTTGAATAACAGGAATAAATCTATTCTACATGTTGTGATTTTCTATTTATTACTTATGCCTATCTTACTACCAAAAATTGATGATTAAGCGAATAAAAAGTTTTCAAATAGTTGTTCTTGTACATATTTCACGATTCTGAATCGAAGACCCAAAAATATAAAAAAATATTCAACTATCACAAAGAACACCTAATTAGAAACCAATTGACAAAAAATTGTGATGTAAGTATTTTTTATAACGTTCAAAAAAAATCAGAGATTACGATTATGCTCTGACGCCCCTCGTTCGTTTTGAACTCGAAGCCCCAAATTTTTTTCAAATTTTCTTTAAGATTTTCAATGGACACTTAATTAGGAACCTATTAACAAAAAATTGTGATGTAAGTATGTTTTATAACGTCACAATTTTTCGTTAGTAGGTTCCTAATTTGAAATAGTTAAAGAAAATTTGAAAACATCTTGGGGCTTCGAGTTCAAAACGAACGATGCGCGTCATCGCACAATCATAATCTTTATGACTTTTTTTGACGTTTGTGATTGAATGTTATATAACAATACTTGTTATATCCGGTTTACGAAGGACCAATGTTTTTTAACAGCTTCTTATATCCGGTTTACGAAGGACCAATGTTTTATAACAGTACTTGTTATATCCGGCTATCGAAGGACCAATGTTTTTGATTATATTTCTAGTTGAACTTCGTCAACTGGCGTGGACATTCAACTAAATAAATAATCTTAATTTGACAAAGTTAATGTCGAAATTAATAATTTATTATGTACAAATTTACAAAATGGTACAAAGTTGAGCTGTGAACGCTGAATTTCTGTGGTTTCAGATCGGAAGACACTTTATGTTTCGATTTGATGAATTTTAAACTAACTTTGTTATTGAGCGTTGAGCTCGATTCGATGAGTGTGTAAAACTCGCGTCGATGAATGTAAAACTCGCGTCTAGAAGTGTAGAACTGACGAGTGAAAAACTAACTTTGTTGTTGAGCCTTGCGCTCGTTTCGATGAGTTAAAAACTAACTTCGTTGCTGAGCATTGCGCTCGATTCGATGAGTGTGAAAAAACTGTTGAGCGTTGCGCTCGATTCGATGAGTGAGAAGTAACTGATTTCTTCACGTTGTGAGACGTGTTAAGTAGAAATCTGCGAGGGGCGTGTTTACACGTGGATTGGGTTGACCAAACGAAAATAAATATTTCCTATTGGCCAGTATCATTTAACTTGTCGGGTTCCTAGACAAGAATCAACTATGGGTGCCGCCAATAGTAAGTTAAATTTCTACGGAATACTACAATAGCAATTGTAACCTATTTACTCAGAAATGTAATTCAAAAATGTCTTTTATGTCTTCCGAACCTCGACCATAAAATTCATGCAGAATTGACACTAAATTTAGGGTTTTTACAATACAATATATAATAGGGTGAAACGTGACCTTTTCCTAACTTCTTAACAATAGGACAATGCATCAAGATGTCGACTTTCAAAAAAGGTGCTATGCATATGCCCATACAAAACAATTTACAATTATTGTTGGAAAACGTGATATTTTAAAGTATTTTGAAAATACAATGAAATTATCCTTTGAATTTACAACAATATAAAGATGTTATCAATTCTGCAACATATTTCTACAAAGCTATTAACTAAAATGAATTTACGCCTTAAATATATACAATAAAAAAAGGTAGGCATGAAAATGTCTCACATATTTTAAATGTATCTTAACAAATATTTTTCAAGATTTTACAATCTTTATTAATTTTTTTTGACGTTATAAAAAATCCTTACATCACAATTTTTTGTTAATAGGTTCCTAATTAATTGTCCATTGAAAATGTTAAAGAAAATTTGAAAAAAATTTGGGGCTTCGTGTTCAAACGAACGATGGGCGTCAGCGCACAATCGTAATCTTTATTAATTTTTTTTGATGTTATAAAAAATACTTATATCACAATTTTTCGTTAATAGGTTCCCAATTAAGTGTCCTTTGGAATAGTTGAAGAAAATTTGGGGCTTCCAGTTCAAAATGAACGATGCGCGTCAGCGTACAATCATAATCTTTATTAATTTTTTTTGACGTTATAAAAAATCCTTACATCACAATTTTTTGTTAATAGGTTCATAATTAAGTGTCCATTGAAATTTTAAAGAAAAATTGGAAAAAAATTTGGTGCTTCGGATTCAAAACGAACGATAGGCGTCAGCGCACAATCGTAATCTTTATGAATTT
Organism: Galeruca laticollis; assembly: GCA_963921935.1. Classification (NCBI taxonomy): domain Eukaryota; kingdom Metazoa; phylum Arthropoda; class Insecta; order Coleoptera; family Chrysomelidae; genus Galeruca; species Galeruca laticollis. Next base: position 41,192,272 of record OY998182.1, read on the forward strand.
TTTTGACGTTATAAAAAATACTTACATCACAATTTTTCGTTAATAGGTTCCTAATTAAGTGTCCTTTGGAATAGTTGAAGAAATTTTGGGGATTCGAGTTCAAAACGAACACTGCGCGTCGGCACACAATCGTAATCTTTATTAATTTTTTTGTCGTTATAAAAAATACTTACATCACAATTTTTTGTCAATTGGTTTCTAATTAGGTGTTCTTTGTAATAATTGAATAATTTAATTTTTAATTTTGGCTCTTCGATTCAGTATCGTGAAATATGTACAAGAACAACTATTTCAAAACTTTTTATTCACTTAATTTTCAATTTTTGGTAGTAAAATTATGTAGCCTATTAAAATGTCATTATATGTCTCTAATATTAACAATTTTTTGCAAAAGTACAGTTTATTTTGTAAAAAAATATTCGTGGATGGTTAAAAAAAATCCGTGGCTAACTTCACACGGGTTATCCTGTAAATTGTTCAAAATTTCGTCCATTTTGCTCTAAACAACAATAAAGTCTGTTTTCGAACTCCTTTCTAACATTTTGGGAAAACTTCACTGGGAATTGACCGACATGTTGCTGTAATTTATCAATATCAGCAGGTTTTGTTTTTTAAACAACGAATTTCAAATGTCACTAGATAAAGAAATCTTATGGAGTTAAACTAGGTGATCTCGGAGGCCATTCAACTGCTCCCGTTTTGCCAACCCATCTATTCGGGAATTTCTCGTTTAACCACTGTCGGACGGGAATGTAACAGATTCTCCTGCAAAGCTACATTATATTCTGCATCAATTCGAGTTGTTCTAGCTTATGAGTTATAAGAGGATCGATAGTCTATTCAAATATATCAAGAAATACAGGACCAATAATGACATTTCAAAGACTACCAATCCAAACATTAACTTTTTATGGGCTTTTATCACTGCAATAGCCACAATTTTAGTTATTAACATTGTGATTCATTGAAAATGAAAATTCATCAGTGAAAGAGATGTTTAACAAAATATTAGATATATGGTATTGACTCGATGAAAATGGTTTCACAAAACTTTTCTATCAAAATCATGCTCAAGTAGCTCTTGAAGAATTTGCTTTTTATATATGGATGAAATTTAAGTATTTTTAGTGCTTTTCTTATAGTCTCGCACGACATTCTCATATACGTGAATTCCTCTTATACGTCTAGATAGAGGTGCTATAATATTTAATGAATGTTATACCAATATAAGCACCTGTGATCTGACCAATTAGGAATCTACAGAATAGCCAACTTAAATTCAAATCACTCCTCCTAGTTTAAAACAGGGATTATATGTAATTCTATTTTATTTAAAAAATTAAATAAATGCGAATCTTAAAAAATATTGTGTAAAACTTGTGCTTCGCGGTTCGTTGCGCAGACTTCACTCGTACTACAAAACGAGTCATTGTGACACTTGTTTTACAAATAACTATTAAAACATCCTGATAATTTAGAAACAAAAATTAAATACAATGTGTGCAAAAATAATGTGAGCAAACTTGTACAAAAAACAAAAAAGGATTATTATAGGAAAATTATTCAAGAAAATCAAAATTCTTCCAAATTTTTGTGGGAAAGCATTAAAAAGATATGCGGCGAAACAACACTTAAAAAAACTATTGTAAGAATTAAATTGAATGGAACTGAAACTAATGACAAACTGAGTATTGCAAATGGCTTTAACACATATTACTGTGAATTAGGCTCAAATCTAGCTAGAAACATACCCGAGGTAACAAATTTTTCAGAAAATATGGAGTTTTTGGAAAGTTCTATGTTCCTTAGACCTACCGATGAAGTTCAGGTTATTAGTACAATAAAGGATTTGAAACTTGAAAAATCACCAGGTCTCGATGGTATAAAGTCTGAAACATTAAGAGAAATATCTAATGAGATTGCAAGTCCATTAACATACATAATAAATAAATGTTTAAGCACGGGGACCTTTCCAAAAATTCTAAAAAATGGTATAGTTAAACCTCTATACAAAAGTGGAGATAAGACAGAAATGGTTAATTACAGGCCTGTGTCACTAATATCCAATGTTTCAAAAATAATAAAAATTAGACTTTGTTCTTTCTTACACAAACATAAAATGTTATCCGATCGTCAATATGGCTTCAGAGAGTCTAGGTCGACTGAGGATGCGATATATAGGTTAACTTCTCTTAATTATGATTCGCTTGATAGAAATGTTTCTGCTATATGTATCTTCTTGGATCTCTCCAAAGCATTTGGCACCGTCTGCCATAAATCGTTATTGGATAAATTGGAGAAGTATGGAATTAGAGGCAATGTATACAAACTCATAGTAAGTTACTTATTTGATAGAGATCAAAGGGTTGAATTCGTACTACAAAACGAGTCATTGTGACACTCGTTTTACAAATAACTATTTTTAAACCAACTTCTGACAATTTTCCGAAGGAAAAAACAATTGTTTTCTTGGATGTATGCCCCGTCGAACATTTATTTACATCACAATAATAGTAGTCCTCTGTTCAGATTAAACTCCAAGCGAGAAAGCATATATGTTATTCTGACGGGGCCAAAGAAGGTCGAAACCGGTCAATAGCTTATACATTCCTTCTTTCGGCTGTAAACTCAAATGAAATAGAGTCCATTCAGAATGTAGTGCCGTATTTCGGAGAAATGTAATTCAATACTCGTCTCGTCGTATTTGTATTTAAAAAACGGTCAAAATCTGTTTATTTTAAAACTAGATTATAATTATGTTACGAAATAGCACACTGGTGTAATCCCTGAATCCGACTCTGTCTAAGCCATGTATAAAAGTTAAAATTTTGGCGAATGCGCAGGGATTTCTTCGAACTGTTGTGCATTATTTTTTGTGACTATTCTTATCTAGATAATTCCAGGGAGGCGATTGTTTTTGTGTGAGGCGCAATCTAGAATTATCCAGAAAAAAGGGCACTTGATATATAAAGAATTCCGACCAGCGGCAGACGTCAGTTTATAATTTGATCTCATGATATAAACAGTGAGCAAGTAAATAATCTAAGTGAATAAACAGCAGTCTAAATGTTTATATAAATTAGTGTCAGGATAAACTGTTTTAAATACATAAGAAAAACATTACATTAAAATCTCACATTATCTTTATAACGAGAAAACCTACCAACCCTCTCAGTGCTCGTTATAGATATGCGGGTTGTCTCACGTGGTACAACTCGTGCTCGCCAGTCGACTAGCTTCGAGTAGAAGAAGGGGTGGATTCATCAAAAAATTATTAAGTTTACAAAAAGGGCGCAAGAAAAGTTTTGGCAAGCACCCAAGACTTCTTTAATTAGCCCACAACTCCTCAGTGGGTTAACAACACTCACTACACACTCCAAAGGTTAAACTGAAAGGTGAGTTATCATAATAAAATAAAAGTCAGCAAATATCCCCTGATTGAAGTTCTAATTAGCCACTTTGGACCAAAGGTCTCTTTTCAAATATTTATTACAATTTTACTACAACAATGTTCCAAATAATGTCTGAACTCAGCTGAAGGCTGTAGATTCAGAATGTAGATAGGCTGAAGGCCGGAATCTACATAAATCCTAGAATTGCTAACTAAATTATCAGTTACGGCTTAAGTAAATAACTGACAAGCAGGTTCTATAAATGCTGAGCAGAGCTGAAGGCTTCAAACTCAGGGTGCAGGAGAGCTGAGGGCCCCAAACTACACCGATGACTCAATTCTATAATTATAGAGAAACGACCAAATGGTTCATGTACAATATCTCAAAAATACAACGATAATATATATCAAAAATTAACAATGTACAGTGACAAGGGTTCACACTTCCGCAATTTATACCAATAAGAATATAAACATAAATAAATGCATAAGCATAAAATTTAAATAGCAAACGAGCTTAGCGTTGCTAAAGAAAATAAAACTCGTAATTATGTGCGGCGCAAAATTATATACATAAAATCGTCAGAATTTGAAAAACCCACTAAATAACGCAGTACCCAGGTACCTACCGTAGTATCCTAGCGTTCAGAGCCAACAGCCCAATATTTTAAACTATAAGCAAACATTACAAATTTTAAATACAAGTGTAAAGCGAAACTATAGTAATTGCCGCAAAAATAGAAATCAAACTTTACATAAAAAAACTGTGAAATGTGACGCATAAAGGTGAATTTACAAATGAATGCAGAATAAAAAGGAAAACTGTTCACTTATCCTTTTTCCGGACCCAGAACAGGAACTGAAGTTGCTTCAGAATATTCCAGCTCTCCTGGAACTGGTCTCACTGACTCATTAATCTCCAATCAGTGACTTAATATCCATATAAAAAAACCCCTTGATAATGAATCCTTCTAACCAACGCCGTCTACGGAAATTTACCACGAATTACGCAATTCACTAATTTCTACTGGTATTCTCAGTCATCGGCCCTTTCTGGACCAGTAACTTAACGGGTCAGAGCTGCCAGCTGTTGGTTTAAGCCCTATTTTCTTCCCCTACGTAAGGATTGTCAGGTTTTTCGTAAAATACTTTATGGCTTCCAGACCACATGCAAAATTTTTATGTTGGAAGTGTGTGTTTACACGTTGACGGCAAATGAAGGACTGACCACTTCGCGCATACAGTGCTTTGGATTCTCTCCGTCAACAAGCTTGCCAATCGTCAAACCTGCGACAACTCGGCGAATTTTTCGCGTTACATATTTTTCACTCTTGGTGCTTATTGTGATATAAATCCTGTTTTAAATAAATAAGAAAAACATTACATTGGTGTCAGGTGTAGAATAATATAAATAAATAGCTACGTAAAAATGGCCAAGAGACTAAGTGACCTGAAAGTAACAGAGCTAAGGGCAGAATTGGAAAATCGTGAGTTGGAAACGTTCGGTAAGAAAAGTGAATTAGTAGAAAGACTTAAAGTGGCACTGGAAAACGACGGCTTTGATCCAGAAACATTTTTATTCAAAGACGAGGCTGCCACATTAATCTCGTCAATTTCTAACGTGGACGAGAACATTTCTGCCATGGAAGAGCAACTAATGTGAAAAACGATATTTCTGCTATGAAGAACGATATTTGTGCTGATGATGTATATTATGCTAGCGTAGCCATTTTACAGGGCACCCTTCGGACCAGGCTTATAATTTGTTGCTAATTTGTAACGCTGAGCTTGATTTTGTTGCTAATGCCGTTTCCAAGAAAACGCAAACTATGCTAGCGTAGCCACACGCTCTAACTATAGAAATAAGTAATATTGAAAAAAACTAAAAGCCCATGAATTTGTTGCTAATTTGTTGCTAAAAGATGGCACTAACCGATACTTCAAAATATCATCCCTTACCCCGATTTTCCCACCCCTCACTATTATTTGATATTAAGCTAGCGTAGCCACACGCTATAACTATAAAAATAAGTAATATTGAAAAAAACTAAATGCACAGGAATTTGTTGCTAAAAGATGGCACTAACCGATGCTGGAAAAAATCATCCCTTACCCCGATTTTCCCACCCCTCACTATTATATGACATTAAGCTAGCGTAGCCACACGCTATAACTATAAAAAGAAGTAATATTGAAAAAAACTAAATGCACAGAAATTTGTTGCTAAAAGATGACACTAACCGATACTCGGAAAAATCATCCCTTATCCCGATTTTCCCACCCCTCACTATTATTTGATATTAAGCTAGCGTAGCCACACGCTATAACTATAAAAATAAGTAATATTGAAAAAAACTAAATGCACAGGAATTTGTTGCTAAAAGATGGCACTAACCGATGCTGGAAAAAATCATCCCTTACCCCGATTTTCCCACCCCTCACTATTATACGATATTAAGCTAGCGTAGCCACACGCTATAACTATAAAAATGAGTAATATTGAAAGAAACTAAATGCACAGAAATTTGTTGCTAAAAGATGACACTAACCGATACTCGGAAAAATCATCCCTTATCCCGATTTTCCCACCCCTCACTATTATTTGATATTAAGCTAGCGTAGCCACATGCTATAACTATAAAAATAAGTAATATTGAATAAAAATAAATGCACAGGAATTTGTTGCTAAAAGATGACACTAACCGATACTGCGAAAAAATCAACCCTTATCTCATATTAATTGAAATTCATCGTGGTTTAGTAGCCATAGCCTAGCAACAAATTGCCCTACTGATTTTAAAGCGATATAGTCGATATTTGGTCAGTAATACACCAGCAACAAATTCTTCGAGTATTTTTTTATCGCTATTCATCCTGTTTTAGTAACCATAGCCTAGCAACAAATTGCCCGACTGATTTTAAAGCGACATACCTAGTCCATATTTGGACAGTAATACACCAGCAACAAATTCCCCGACTGATTTTTAATTGAAATTCGTTGTGTTTCAGCCGCCACAGCCTAGCAACAAATTGCCCTATTGATTTTAAAGCGATAAAGTCGATATTTGGATAGTAATACACCAGCAACAAATTTCTCGAGTATTTTTTAATCGACATTCATCTTGTTTTAGTAGCCATAGCCTACCAACAAATTGCCCTATTGATTTTAAAGCGATATAGTCGATATTTGGGCAGTAATACACCAGCAACAAATTCCTCGAGTATTTTCTGATCGAAATTCATCGTGTTCTAGTAGTCATAGCCTAGAAACAAGTTGCCCTATTGATTTTAAACCGATATAGTCCATATTTGGGCAGTAATACACCAGCAACCAATTCCTCGAATATTTTTTTATAGAAATTCATCGTGTTTTAGTAGCCATAGCCTAGCAACACATTGCCTTACTGATTTTAAAACGATATAGTCGATATTTGGACAGTAATACACCAGCAACAAATTCCTCGAGTAATTTTTGATCGAAATTCATCGAGTTCTAGTAGTCATAGCCTAGCAACAAATTTCCCTACTGATCGGGGAAAACCAACGCGAGCCTAGGAAGGGGCGGCGTAGCGGCACCTGAGAAGGCGAGTAAACTTTAGTCATTTCCCTCGTTTGTATTTTATTATAGTGTTTAAAGTTGTGAATGATATGGAAATAAACGACAACATTAAATTGGGTCTTATACCAAAAGAAATAAGGAACACAATAAATAGAAAACAAGAAATTTATTTTAGGCGCTGTCGGATTTAGAATATCTACTGTAAATCTGAGCAGATCTGGCGGAAACACGATTTGATCAGATTTAGATATATTGCCTACGGGGCATTATGTGTCTTACTCATATCGGAGAAGAAATAGAAGTTGGATGGAAGCGGACTATTTAAATGGAAGAACTATTAACCGATCCGACAACTATCAAATTACTCCCAGATTAATAGCACACATTAAGAGCAACACATGATGCACAACTTTATCGACAATTTAACATTAATTACTATTTTCAAGTAGCTGCTAAAAGAATGATACATAAAATATGTCAAATAAAATATGATATTAATAATTATAAATACAATATTATGTTATTTATATTAAATGGGGTTATCATTATAAAATATAAATGCATTTATAAAATTAATCAAACCAGTCGTTAGAAACCATTTCTGTTATTCCGACCGGGTGGAAACATCTTTATGGAGGTCAACGATACCGATAAAGACGTTTTCCACCTTCACAAAAATATATAATTTGAAAAAATTGCTGCCGTATTACGCTTCGCATGAGAAATTAGCGAAATTGCGGTTGAATTTCAATTTAAAGACACTCCGGCAATTTGTTGCTAGGCTATGGCTACTAAAACACGTCGAATTTGAATTAAAAAACACTCGGGGAATTTGTTGCTGCGCTTCTACTGGCCAAATATGGACTATATCGCTTTAAAATCAAACGGGCAATGTGTTGCTAAGCCATGGCGGCTAAAACACAACGAATTTCAATTAAAAATCAGTCGGGGAATTAGTTGCTGGGCTACTACTATCCAAATATGGACTATATCGCTTTAAAATCACCTCTGTGAAGCTGGCAGAACCATTTCGGCAGAATCAAATCAAACCTATTACGATTTTTAGTACTCATTTTGTACCACAAAAAATAATTTTGTACCTTTACCCATTAAAGAAAAAAACATGGCGCTGCTATCTTCGTGTTAACCTGGAAAGCCGCCCAAATTAATAATAATTTGAAAAAAATGAAAATTAATACAGGAAATTGAAGAACTGAATTTGTACTAATTTGTACCAATAAAAATATTAACGTCAACCCACTTCAACAATCCCTGCTTTGATAAATTGAATAGCAAGCCCATTATCCTCCGATATTTTCAGAATTTCTTGAAAATGGGATTGTTAAACTCAACTCCATTAAAACTGAATTTGTACCAAAAAAAAATATTAACGTCAACCCCCTCAAACAACCCTTGTTGTGATAAATTGAATAGCAATCCCATACTTCTCGGATGTTTTCAAGATTCCGTGAAAAATGAAATATAAAGGTCAACTCCATTGAAACTGAATCTGTACTAATTTGTACCTCAAAAAATATTACCGTCAACGCCTTCAAACAACCCCCGATCGATAAATTGAATAGCAAGAGCCCATTCTCCGATTTTTCCAATATTTTCTGAAAAACGAAATATTAAAGTCGATTTCTATTAGTACTATTTTGTACCATGAAAAATATATATAAATTTCTTGAAAACCGAAATAAAAAAAACGACTCCATTAAAACTGATTTTGTACTAATTTGTACCACAAAAAAATATTAACGTCAACCTCCTCAAACAACCTCTGATCAATAAATTGAATAGCAAGCTCATTCTTCTCCGATATTTGCCATATTTTCTGAAAAACGAAATCTTAAAGTCGATTCTATTAGTACTAAATTTGTACCTCGAAGAATATTCCAAAATATTAAAGTCAACCCACTTAAACAACCCCTGCTTAGATAAACTGAATAGCATGCCAATTATCCTCCGAACTTGTCAAAATTTCTTGAAAAACTAAAAAAACGAAATATAAAAATCGATTCCATTAAAACTGAATTTGTACTAATTTATACCACAAAAAATATTAACGTCAACACACTTAAACAACCCCAGCTTTGATAAATTGAATAGCAAGCCTATTATCCTCCGATATTTTCAGAATCTCTTGAAAAAGGAGATATTAAAGTAGATTCTATTAAAACTGAATTTGTACCACAAAAAAATATTAAAGTTAAACAATTTAAACAGCCCCTTCTTCAATAACTTGTATAGCAAGCCCATTATTCACCTATCTTTTCATAATTTCTTGAAAAATATATAAGTAGATTGATTCCATTAAAACTGAATTTGTACCACAAAATATTTTATACACAGATTTAGACTGAAGTACCAAAAATGAAAATAAGCCCTTTTTGCGTTTTGTGCACTGCTTAATTACTCCAAAAAATCCATGCTAAAGTTTTTCCTACCACTAGGAAAATTATTAAATAAAGTATAGATGAGACGTCAGACGCCTCTTATCTGAACAACAAAAAAATCACCTTATTGACTCCTATCGGTTTTTGCTACAGTGTAACAAAAAAATGTTTTTCAATCTTTACTAAGCCGCCAAGTAGTCAAAAAAGTGATAACACCAGAGTATGATGCCATTCTTCTAACTGCCTTATCAGGCACCTGCAGAAGGGAAAGAAAACTTAATTTTTTTGTCTCCTCAAAGAATTGCCGCGATTACCCCAAAAGACCTCATTGAAAATAAAGAGTATGTATCTATGACAAAAAATATGGATTTCTAATTGTAATTATAACAATATATTTATTATTAGAAGCAAAACAACACAGAATATCAAAACAAAAATGACTGGTGACAAGGTTTCATGAAACACTGCATGTAACAGTTTATCTACATTTTGGTCCATTTTTAACTTACATCAGAACGACTGCTGTGAGGTGAAGACACTACATTAAAAAGCCTTTTTCAGGAACAAATTAGTCCTATATTCTCAAATTAACATTATTTATTTACTTTTGATACTTTCAAATGTTTTAACGATTTACTTGGAAATTAATAAAACACGTGGTCTAATTTATTATATTTTATAAACAAAATAATATAATAATTAAAAAATCAAATTAACTGTCTCGACCCTTACTTTGTGGAATATACTCATATTAGTGTTTAAAATGAAACTTACTGTTTCTAGTTAACTCCACAATTGTCAATTTTTTAGAATTTTCAAAATACTGTGAACTAGAAACAGTAAGTTACATTTCAAACACTAATAATTAAAAACGTTGTTGGGTACAAATTAGTCCCAAATTCAAAGTTTAAATCCACACTGTTATTTGTTTTTATAAAAGCCTTTTACAGGGAAAACTGGGTGGGTAAAAATTATATTTTTTGTATGCTATTAAAATTTGATTTTGTAAAGGTGGGGTGCTAGCTTGACCTCAAACTATCACCGCCACTTTATATAGCGGGTTTTCAGAAAAACTGAGGAAGTACAAATTCAAATTTTTGCGTTACAAATTAGTCCTAAAATATACATCAATTTATTCTTAATTTGAAATAGGGGGGTGCTAGCAATAATAACATGGAATTGTCATTAAAAAACATCTATTGACAAGGACTACACAATCAATAGGACATTATACGGTAATGTGATTGAGAGCCAGTGTTTGAATTAAATATAACGATCTCAAAGAAAGGAAAAAATGGTTAAGGAAACATATAAAATAATACCAGAATCGACTTTAATATTTCGTTTTCCAAGAAATATTGAAAAGATCGGAGAAGTATGGGCTTGCTATTCAATTTATCGCAACAGGGGTTATTTGAGGGGGTTGACATTAATATTTTTTGTGGTACGAATCAGTACAAATTCAGTGTCAATGGAGTCGATTTCTATATTCCTTTTTTCAAGAAATTTTGATAGGATCTGAGGATAATGGGCTTGCTAATCAATTTATCAAAGCAGGGGTTGTTTAAGTTGGTTGACTTTAATATATTTAAATATTCTTCGTGGTAAAAATTAGTACAAATTTAGTGCTAATAGAAATCGACTTTAATATTTCGTTATTCAAGAAATATTGAAAAGACCGGAGAAGTATGGACTTGCCATTCAATTTATCGCAACAGGGGTTGTTTCAGGGATGTTGACGTTATTTTTTTTGAGGTACAAATTGGCACAAATTCAGTTCCTCAATTGCCTGTATTAATTTTCTTTTTTTTTTCAAATTATTATTAATTTGGGCTTTCCAGGTTAACATGAATCTAGCAGCGCCATGTTTTTTTTCTTGAATGGCTAAAGGTTGAAAATTATTTTTTGTGGTACAAATTAGTACAAAATGAGTACTAAAAATCGTAATAGGTTTTATTTGAATCTGCCGAAATGGTTCTGCCAGCTTCACAGCGGTTTTAAAATCAGTAAAGCAATTTGTTGCTAGGCTATGGCCTCTAAAACACGATGAATTTCGATCAAAAAATACTCGAGGAATTTGTTGCTGGTGTATTACTGACCAAGTATGGACTATATCTCTTTAAAATCAGTAGGGCAATTTGTTGCCAGGCTATGGCTACTAAAACACGATGAATTTCGATCAAAAAATACTCGAGGAATTTGTTGCTGGTGTATTACTGACCAAGTATGGACTATATTTCTTTAAAATCAGTAGGGCAATTTGTTGCTAGGCTATAGCTACTAACACACGATGAATTTCGATCAAAAAATACTCGAGGAATTTGTTGCTGGTGTATTACTGACCAAGTATGGACTATATTTCTTTAAAATCAGTAGGGCAATATGTTGCTAGGCTATGGCTACTAAAACACGATGAATTTCGATCAAAAAATACTCGAGGAGTTTGTTGCTGGTGTATTACTGACCAAGTATGGACTATATCTCTTTAAAATCAGTAGGGCAATATGTTGCTAGGCTATGGCTACTAAAACACGATGAATTTCGATCAAAAAATACTCGAGGAGTTTGTTGCTGGTGTATTACTGACCAAGTATGGACTATATCTCTTTAAAATCAGTAGGGCAATTTGTTGCTAGGCTATGGCTACTAAAACACGATGAATTTCGATCAAAAAATACTCGAGGAATTTGTTGCTGTTGTATTACTGACCAAGTATGGACTATATTTCCTTAAACTCAGTAGGGCAATTTGTTGCTAGGCTATGGCTACTAAAACACGATGAATTTCGATCAAAAAATACTCGAGGAATTTGTTGCTGGTGTATTACTGACCAAGTATGGACTATATTTCTTTAAAATCAGTAGGGCAATTTGTTGCTAGGCTATGGCTACTAAAACACGATGAATTTCGATCAAAAAATACTCGAGGAATTTGTTGCTGGTGTATTACTGACCAAGTATGGACTATATTTCTTTAAAATCAGTAGGGCAATATGTTGCTAGGCTATGGCTACTAAAACACGATGAATTTCGATCAAAAAATACTCGAGGAATTTGTTGCTGGTGTATTACTGACCAAGTATGGACTATATTTCTTTAAAATCAGTAGGGCAATTTGTTGCTAGGCTATGGCTACTAAAACACGATGAATTTCGATCAAAAAATACTCGAGGAGTTTGTTGCTGGTGTATTACTGACCAAGTATGGACTATATCTCTTTAAAATCAGTAGGGCAATTTGTTGCTAGGCTATGGCTACTAAAACACGATGAATTTCGATCAAAAAATACTCGAGGGATTTGTTGCTGGTGTATTACTGACCAAGTATGGACTATATTTCTTTAAAATCAGTAGGGAAATTTGTTGCTAGGCTATGGCAACTAAAACACGATGAATTTCGATCAAAAAATACTCGAGGAATTTGTTGCTGGTGTATTACTGACCAAGTATGGACTATATTTCTTTAAAATCAGTAGGGCAATATGTTGCTAGGCTATGGCTACTAAAACACGATTAATTTCGATCAAAAAATACTCGAGGAATTTGTTGCTGGTGTATTACTGACCAAGTATGGACTATATTTCTTTAAAATCAGTAGGGCAATTTGTTGCTAGGCTATGGCTACTAAAACACGATGAATTTCGATCAAAAAATACTCGAGGAGTTTGTTGCTGGTGTATTACTGACCAAGTATGGACTATATCTCTTTAAAATCAGTAGGGCAATTTGTTGCTAGGCTATGGCTACTAAAACACGATGAATTTCGATCAAAAAATACTCGAGGAATTTGTTGCTGGTGTATTACTGACCAAGTATGGACTATATTTCTTTAAAATCAGTAGGGCAATTTGTTGCTAGGCTATGGCAACTAAAACACGATGAATTTCGATCAAAAAATACTCGAGGAATTTGTTGCTGGTGTATTACTGACCAAGTATGGACTATATTTCTTTAAAATCAGTAGGGCGATATGTTGCTAGGCTATGGCTACTAAAACACGATGAATTTCGATAAAAAAATACTCGAAGAATTTTTTGCTGGTGGATTACTGACCAAGTATGGACTATATTTCTTTAAAATCAGTAGGGCAATTTGTTGCTAGGCTATGGCTACTAAAACACGATGAATTTCGATCAAAAAATACTCGAGGAATTTGTTGCTGGTGTATTACTGACCAAGTATGGACTATATTTCTTTAAAATCAGTAGGGCAATTTGTTGCTAGGCTATGGCAACTAAAACACGATGAATTTCGATCAAAAAATACTCGAGGAATTTGTTGCTGGTGTATTACTGACCAAGTATGGACTATATTTCTTTAAAATCAGTAGGGCGATATGTTGCTAGGCTATGGCTACTAAAACACGATGAATTTCGATCAAAAAATACTCGAAGAATTTTTTGCTGGTGGATTACTGACCAAGTATGGACTATATTTCTTTAAAATCAGTAGGGCAATTTGTTGCTAGGCTATGGCTACTAAAACACGATGAATTTCGATCAAAAAATACTCGAGGAATTTGTTGCTGGTGTATTACTGACCAAGTATGGACTATATTTCTTTAAAATCAGTAGGGCAATATGTTGCTAGGCTATGGCTACTAAAACACGATGAATTTCGATCAAAAAATACTCGAGGAATTTGTTGCTGGTGTATTACTGACCAAGTATGGACTATATTTCTTTAAAATCAGTAGGGCAATTTGTTGCTAGGCTATGGCTACTAAAACACGATGAATTTCGATCAAAAAATACTCGAGGAGTTTGTTGCTGGTGTATTATTGACCAAGTATGGACTATATCTCTTTAAAATCAGTAGGGCAATTTGTTGCTGGGCTATGGCTACTAAAACACGATGAATTTCGATCAAAAAATACTCGAGGAATTTGTTGCTGGTGTATTACTGACCAAGTATGGACTATATTTCTTTAAAATCAGTAGGGCAATTTGTTGCTAGGCTATGGCAACTAAAACACGATGAATTTCGATCAAAAAATACTCGAGGAATTTGTTGCTGGTGTATTACTGACCAAGTATGGACTATATTTCTTTAAAATCAGTAGGGCAATATGTTGCTAGGCTATGGCTACTAAAACACGATGAATTTCGATCAAAAAATACTCGAGGAGTTTGTTGCTGGTGTATTATTGACCAAGTATGGACTATATCTCTTTAAAATCAGTAGGGCAATTTGTTGCTAGGCTATGGCTACTAAAACACGATGAATTTCGATCAAAAAATACTCGAGGAATTTGTTGCTGGTGGATTACTGACCAAGTATGGACTATATTTCTTTAAAATCAGTAGGGCAATTTGTTGCTAGGCTATGGCTACTAAAACACGATGAATTTCGATCAAAAAATACTCGAGGAATTTGTTGCTGGTGTATTACTGACCAAGTATGGACTATATTTCTTTAAAATAAGTAGCGCAATTTGTTGCTAGGCTATGGCTAATAAAATACGATAAATTTCGATCAAAAAATATCCGAGGAATTTGTTGCTATTGTATTACTGACCAAGTATGGACTATATTTCTTTAAAATCAGTAGGGCAATTTGTTGCTAGGCTATGGCTACTAAAACACGATGAATTTCAATTAATATGAGATAAGGGATGCTTTTTTCGCAGTATCAGTTAGTGTCATCGTTAGCAACAAATTCCTGTGCATTTATTTTTATTCAATATTACTTATTTTTATAGTTATAACGTGTGGCTACGCTAGCTTAATATCAAATAATAGTGAGGGGTGGGAAAATCGGGATAAAGGATGATTTTTTCCAATATCGGTTAGTGTCATCTTTTAGCAACAAATTTCTGTGCATTTAGTTTTTTTCAATATTACTTATTTTTATAGTTACAGCGTGTGGCTACGCTAGCTTAATATCATATAATAGTGAGGGGTGGGAAAATCGGGGTAAGGGATGATTTTTTCCAGTATCGGTTAGTTCCATCTTTTAGCAACAAATTCCTGTGCATTTAGTTTTTTTCAATATTACTTATGTTTATAGTTATAGCGTGTGGCTACGCTAGCTTAATATCAAATAATAGTGAGGGGTGGGAAAATCGGGGTAAGGGATGATTTTTTCCAGTATCGGTTAGTGTCATCTTTTAGCAACAAATTCCTGTTCATTTAGTTTTTTTCAATATTACTTATTTTTATAGTTATAGCGTGTGGCTACGCTAGCCTAATATCAAATAATAGTGAGGGGTGGGAAATCGGGGTAAGGGATGATTTTTTCCAGTATCGGTTAGTGTCATCTTTTAGCAACAAATTCATATGCAATTTGTTTTTTTCAATATTACTCTTTTTTATAGTTAGAGCGTGTGGCTACGCTAGCTTAATATTACGCTAGCATAGTTTGCATTTTCTTGGAAACGGCATTAGCAACAAAATCAAGCTCAGCGTTACAAATTAGCAACAAATTATTAGCTTAGTCCGAAGGATGCCCTGTAAAATGGCTACGCTAGCATAATATACATGTGCTGATGTAGACGAGAAGATTTCTACTTGACGAACGATATTTCTGCTAACATGGACGAGAAGATTTTTGCTATATATATAATGAAAAACCTATAGACACGAACGATTTCAAAAATAAAATTAGACAAGCTTGTAATAACCTTACTCAAGAGATGATACATGCGGCATGTACACGTGGACTACTCAGACGGTTCGATGCCTGTATTGTTGCAGACGGAGGCCATTTTGAAGATCTTTTATGAAATCATTGTAAAGTCGAAATGTTGTGGTTATTGTTGCAAATAAACATTAAACTGAAAATTTGGTATAATTATCCACTCGAGTACCCTCACTGTGATACACTGTTGAATTTGAAATAAGAAGCTCTTTCATTGAATTTTTTTCATAGCGATGACGTCCCTGCTTCTATGATGACGTCACAAATACTCTGTATACCTCGGATGAAATTACTGTAGGTTCCAAAAACCTTACCCAATTTTCAAATAAACATATTCGGTAATACCTGAGTTACAGCCTGTAAAAAAATCTTGGCGGCTTTCTATCAGCTTACCAACTGATACTTTGCTGGCGTCGTTATAGTCAAATGAGGCCTATTAAAGGAACACTCGCCTTATCCACATTTTATGAAAATTGAGTTTAATATAACATTATTTAGACTGAGGTGCCTCGCAGCAGTCGGCAAAGTAAAAACGTAGTTAAATCAGCAATATTCCTTTTAATTAAACATCTGAAATATCGCAATAAAAGCAACACTGGTCTTATCCATGCATATTACCAATACCAAAGCATAACACACGTTATCAACCTGTTATGTTGTTGATAGTTCAGATAGTAAGTTCCTATTATTTGCACTTAAATCAAATGGAGCGTCAAATTCTTCATGCAGGGGCAAAAAACCGAAAAATCCAAATGGAAAAGAGAAATAGCTAAACGTAGCAGGTATGTTATGAAAGTTTTAATATGTAGCAAAGCTTACTAAAAATGTTTTATTGCTTTTAACATAAGCCAAAGGACTTACCACAAAATTTTCTGCCGATATTTTATTAATAAAAAACGACATTGCCGCCGCCGTTGAAAATGAAATGTCAGGTCTAAAATCTGATATTGATAATAAGATGACAACGATGGACGACAAAATAAAGGAGTTAGAAAGATAGATGACAGACTTAAGAACTGAAGACACACCGGCGGAAGAAGAGAAGACCAAGCAAACAATACCTTGCACGCTGGAAACACACCCTAAGTTAGAAGACATTGGCAGTTTTACCCGAGTCAAGGCCCCAACGTTCGATGGAAAGATGTCGTGGACCGATTATATAAAACAGTTTGAAGCAGCCGCTAGAGTGAATAATTGGTTCGATAAGGAGAAGGCAGTGAACTTAACTATCTAACTATTTAGGGCTGATGGACCTCTGGAAGAAACGGATGACTTCGAGCAGCTGAAGAAGAGGTTGGGCATGTGATATGGTCACAAACATCTAGAACATTTGTACCTGTCCCAGCTGAAGAACCGAAGGCAGAAACGTGACGAAGCCCTTCAATAGTATGAAGTGGATATTGCCCGACTAGTTCGATTCGCTTATCCATCAGCACCAGAGGACATGATGGAATGTCTGGGCATTCAGGCCTTTATTGATTTCTTACGTGACCCCGATATGCAGAGGACGCTCCGTTTAGCACATCCTAAAACATTAGTCGACGCATTAACAGCTGCTCTTGAATATGAAGCAGTAACGAAGGCTTCGGAATATAATAAAGTTAGGACCATACAAGAACAAGGTGACGAGGACAGACTTGACCAGATCGTCAATTTGATAAAAAGTATGATGGACAAGAAGCCGAGAATGATCAGATGCTGGAATTGTGGCGAGCTAGGGCATGTACGCAGTTCGTGTAAGCGTCCCAGGATTGCTGGATACCAAGAACCCTAGTCACAGGAAAACTAGAACGGGTCGGCTATGAGGGGCCAGCACCGACCCATGATCGTTCCAAAGACCGTCTCATACTGATAGCCTCTCTCAGATGTCGCAACGATAGTGTATATGAAGATGGGGAAGTGAATGGCAAAAAATATACTCTGTTGGTAGACACTGGAGCAACTAGAACCATTATACGACCAGAGATAATGAATTCGAACAAGAAGCTTTTACCAACGAGACTGCGACTGCGGACAGCCATAGGTGAGAGTGCCAATGTTCACGGGGAGACAAATTCAATTGGAAAATCTCTTGAGAGGGTTGCCTTGGAAGACATGCCGGGTCTATTTGGACGACATCGTAGTACTGGGGAAGACATTTGACGAACACCTGAAGAATTTGGAAGATGTATTAAAACGACTCCAAGCTGCCCAGCTCATGTTAAACCCGAAGAAGTGTCAGCTATTTCAAAACCGTGTCAAATTTCTAGGTTATATAGTGAGCAATGAAGGAGCGGCGGTGGATCCAGAAAAAATTGCTTCCATTCAGCAATGGCCGCAACCAACCGACAAACATCAAATTAGGAGCTTCCTTGGACTTTGCACATATTATAGAAGATTTATCAGGAAGTTTGGAGATATTGCCAAGCCCCCTACACCCTTAGGTTATCAGTAGCCCTAGGTAACACTCCCACAATATTCCAAGCGGAAATACTAGCGATAGACTTCTGTGCTCAAGAGTGCCTCAAAAAGCTCCTCAACGCAGCCAGAATATTTATTGCCTCCGACAGCCAGGCTGCTTTGACAGCTCTAAGGTCTATAACTTATGAGTCCAAAACAGTCTGGAGCTGCAAACAATCTCTTAGGCTACTGGCTAGATATAACAAACTATCTTTGTTATGGGTGCCCGGACAGAAGGAAATTGCTGGGAATGAGACTGCCGATGGTTTTGCAAAGGAAGGAGCTAGCACTCCTTTCATCGGACCCGAACCGTTTTGTGGCATTACTAAAAGCCACATTGTGGAAGAAGTCCGGAAATGGGAAAAGGAACTTAGTGCAGCCTATTGGAAAAAATGTTCCAGGCCAAAGACAAGCAAAAAGGTTGCTACAACCTTCTGCTCGCTATGCTAAATCGTTCTTAGAGCTTCAGAAGTCTGATCTCAGAGCAATCACAGGACTCCTTACGGGACACTGCCCACTCAGATATCACCTCTGCAAGATGGGAAAAGTGGACAGAGGAACATGTAGATTCTGCGACAGTGCAGATGAAACGGCTGAACATATATTATGCCATTGCGGAGTACTTGTTCGCCAACGCCATAGGCACCTGGAACGGTTGTTCTTGAGACCTGACCAGGTAACAAAAATAGCTCCCAATCGGATATTAGGCTTCCTTAGAAGCCTTGATCTCTGGGACAAAAAATAGATAGAGGGTATACACAAAAGATCTTTTCAGGTCGCAGTGTGGAAAGGCCAGCTATTGGCCAATCGACCCCTTTGTAATCTACAATCTACAAGCCCCCTACATGACTCACTGAAGAAACAAGAGCTTTCGAATGGGACGAAGACTGTTAAACGGCTTTTGAAACCTTGAAGAGGCATTTAACCAGGGAGACTTTATTCTTGACACTGACGCAAGAAATTATAGGAATTGGAGGAGTACTCTCACAGATCCAAGGAGGGCAAGAAATAGTGCTGGGATATTTCAGTAAAGTCCTCTCAAAACCAGAACGAAACTACTGCGTCACAAGAAGAGAACTTTTGGCGGTAGTGAAGTCCGTGGAATACTTTTACCAGTATCTCTATGGAAGGAAGTTTTTAATCCGGACTGATCACACAGCACTCAAGTGGTTAATGCAGTTCAAGAATCCCGAGGGCCAGATCGCTAGATGGATTTAACGACTTCAAGAGTACGATTTCAACATAGAACATCGAGCTGGTGTGAGTCACCGTAATGCCGGACTCCCAGTCCCGACGACCGTGTCCAGCAGACTGCTCCCACTGCAACAAGGCGGAATCTAGGGAAGCTGCAGTTTCAAGAACTACTGTAGTCAACGAAGAATGGTCACCAACCAGGATCAGAGAAGATCAGGAGAATGATCCTCAACAAAAGAAAATTCGGCAATGGAAGGAAGAAAACCGGCGACGTACATGGCAAGAAGTGTCAAGATTTTCACCGACATTCAAGGCATATTGACCTGAGTTGGTCTCCCTTATCCTGGAAGAAGGGCTGTTGAAAAGAGTCCTTGAAAACGATGGTGGTTCCGAGATGAGGAGACAGCTAGTTATCCCAGAACCAGAGTAGCTGAGGTACTGAAGAAGTTACACGACAGTCCATCGAGAGGTCATCTGGGAGTGAAGAAAACTCTTCAGCGAGTCCGTGAAAGGTTTTATTGGATGAACAGCTCTGATGATGTGAAGGACTGGTGTAAGAAATGTACGACTTGTACTACGAGTAATGGACCACATCGCAAGAGAAAGGCACCTATGAAACAATATAATGTTGGAAGCCCTTTCGAAAGGATTGCTTTAGACATCGCTGGACCATTTCCGACGATAGAAAATGATGGTAAATACATCCTGGTAGTAATGGATTATTTCACAAAACGGGTGGAAATTTACGCGATCCCGAATCAGGAGGCCACAACTGAAGCAGATGTTCTGGTGAAAGAATTTATCAGCCGATATGGTGTGCCATTGAAAGTACACAGCGATTAAGGAAGAAAATTCGATAGAAGGTATTCCAGAAAATTTGTGGAAAGCTGGGAATGAAGAAGACCAGGACAACAGCGTTGCATCCACAATCAGATGGGGAATGGTCGAAAGACTGTTCATTCTTTCGACCATTGGAAAATACCTGTCCAAAGTAGTTTCCAGCCACCAGAGAGATTGGGATCAGTATGTTTCTCTATTTGCGTTGGCTTATCGATCTGTCATAAATGAGTCCACGGGTGAAACACCTGCGAAAATTTAATTTGGACGTGAAATGGAGTTTGGCTGTCGGCCTGGCGAAGATCTAGCAGGAGATTACGTGATCCAATTGAGAAGAAGGATTGACGATGTGCACGAATTGATTCGAACGAATCTTCAAGTTGCCAGTGACAGAATGTAAAAACGGTATGATACGACGACCACAGAAGGCAGTTTCAAAGAAGAGGACCCAGTATGGTTACACAACCCGACAAGGAGAAAAGGATTTTCTCCAAAATTACAGAAATCATAGGAAGGTTCATACTTTATCAAGAAGAGGATCAACGACATCATCCATCGTATAAGCAAGATCCCCAATGGAAAACCGAGAGTAGTCCACCAAAACTGACTAGCGCCATTCGGAGACCATGACAAAGAAGAAGGGGTGAACCATCTACAATAAGAGTCTGACCCAGCCTTCGAAGAATTTATGGACGCATATGGAGGTACCGGGAAAGCTAGATACGGAGTCACTACAGAACAAATACAAAATTTGTTCACGCTCCCGGAAGAGTACTAACTGGCACATAACATCTCCGCCAGTAACAAACACGCACGAGGGTTGGCAACCCAAGTTTGCACAATTAGATAAACTTGAAGATCAGATGCCAGCCCCCTGCAAGACACTGAGACTTAAACACAATTCGCGGTACGCCTTCTACCTGGTAACTAGAAATGAATTTCCAGATCGATCCACCTACCGGGAAGCCCTACGAAGCCTTCGAGATCATGTGCAGGAATCACACGTAGCAATGCCCAGGATAGAGAACAACCAGTTGGATTGGCGAGTCATCAGGAACATGATAGAGGTGATCTTCCAATATACAGGTGTCCACATATTAATTTGCAGCTATACCCCTCGTTATTGGTACCCGTTGAAGAGGGTGCCCTGTTATTTCCATACGACCGGAAAATGCAGACATGGGTCCAGTTGCCGATTTAAACATCTAGTTCCGGCTACACGAGGAACTTTCCTTCTATGGTGGGAGTAATGTAAAGGGGGTAAAAACGAAATAGCACACTGGTGTAGTCCCTGAATCAGACTCTGTCTAAGCCATGTATAAAAGTAAAAATTTTGGCGAATGCGTACTATTTACCATTATTTTTTGTGACTATCTTATCTAGACATTGTTTTTGTAACCAGTCTTATCTAGAAGATTCCAGAGAGCCGATTGTTTTTGTGTAAGCCGCAATCTAGAATTATCTAGTAAAAAAGGCACTAATATATAAAGGACCGACCAGCTGGAGAAGTCAGTTTATAATTTAATATCGTGAACAAGTAATAGTCTAAGTGAATAAACAGTAGTTTAAGTGTTTATATAAATTAGTGTAAGAGAATATACTGTGTATATAATATAAAATAGTGAATAGTTTAGTGAATAAATAAATTAGGTGAGTAGTGTATATAAATTTATCCCACCCGACAGGATAAACTGTTTTAAATAAATAAGAAAAACATTACATTAAAATCTCACATTATATTTTTCACTCTTTGTGCTTATTGTGATTATTTAAGAGATAATAAATATTTTAATTCAAAAAAATAAACAATTTTGGTTCGGTAACGTAACCAATAGTTATTTAAAATTATATTGTTACATTCAACTTAATGGTAGAGTTATGGTAACTTTCTTTATTTCTCCGTAAAAATTGTTTAATCTCCTTGTCCAATTAATTCTAGTCTATTATTAAAATAATATAGATTCGGTTATTACGTCATACGATACCTAATAATAATAATCATAATACGATTGTAGCTTGATTATATTTCCAGCGGGGTCATTTAAAAAATAAAACAAAACCAGCCGATATTCATATTCAGGAATTAATATATTGTAATGCTTTTCTTATTTATTTAAACGGTAAACGCGTGGGATAAATTTCAAACAAACGGTATGGCTACTTACTAATTTATTTAAACACTAAACTAATCACTAACACTTATTTATATATACTCAACTAATCACTTAATTTTAATTTATATGCACACAAACTTAATTATTAATTTATATTAACACTTTATTGTTCGCTATTTCGGTGTGTTTTTATTTATTTCTCGGGATTACTTTATCAACTAAACTAAAACTCTCTCGGGTCGTTTCTTTATTTATACTAGTGCCTTTTTTACTAGAAAATTCCGGACTGCAGCTTACACAAAAACAATGTTTAGATAAGATAGTCACAATCGTAAACAGTTATATATAAAAACAATGCGTATCCGCCATAATTTTAACTTGCATACCTGGCTTAGACACAGTCGGATTTAGGGACTATACCAGTGTGCTGTTTCGTAACAATATAATGTTTTAATAAATTGGGTATAACTCCAAACTAATACATAGGGAAAATGTTCAGTATTTTTTGACGATATTAATAAGTGATTATTATGAAATAACAAAGTTCGATACATTTTGGAGGGTTTGAAAACAATGTAAAAATATCTGCACTATTAAAAAAACTCTCACGTCCCTTATAGTCTAGTTCAAATAAAAAAATCTTAGATGAGTAAATTTCCAATAAAAAGTCCCACCTCCCGAATTTATAATTTTAATTTAATTGTGAAAATTGGCTTCCGCGCGCCAATTTTGGGATGGAGACGCGGCGACTAAACCGAGTAAGTCACATAAAATATTTTTTTTAGTATTAAATATCAACTTAAAATTTAAAAAAAATTATGGTGTATGTTGAACACTACAAAGAATTTATTCCCGTTGGCAATAAATCTTAAAGTTAATTTTTCAATGAGCTGGGCGATTGTTAATTAACAAAATTTTACCGACAACAAAAAATGTTTAAATAATTGTCCAAAACATTTTACGCTTCGTGAAGCCTTTTTTATATGCATACTCGATAAGATCACGGCATAAAAGTTATTCCGTAACCCTCCATCGGTCGCGGCGTTAGAAAAAATCTAACAATATTTTATTGTCTGAAGACTTTTTGCCTCATAGAGGTGGCGACACATCATTACTGACTATTTACGCGGAGTGGATGACTCAGCGGCTTCTGGATTTTATTATTGTTAATTTAAACCTAGCGCGCGACTGATAACGTCTTCGCAAATTTCTGGAAGTGTTAAAAAATTTCTAATGGCGCGACCTTTTGCATGTGTAAAGCGATTTCGTATCCTAATCCGAGGAATTAGATTTGACGACAAATATAGCAGACCACAAAGGATGGAACTGGACAACTTAGCTCCAATTCGAAATATTTTTGAACATTTTGTTGACAGTTGCATACGCAGTTACAGTCCAGCTCAGTACATGACGATTGATGAAATGCTGGAGGAGTTTAGAGGACGGTGCCACTTTCGGCAATGTATACGAGATCTGATCAAAAAATAACCGTTATTTTCAAATTTCGTGAGTTACGTATGTTCGATTTTCGCATTTTTTCTGTTATGTTGGTACACATGTCTGTTATATATGTTGGCAATATCAGCCATTTTGGATTGTCAGTTTGTTTTTGACAGATAAAAAGGTTAGTCGTGTTGTGGTGTGCTCTTCGATTTTTTACTATTCGAAAAAATGGATCAAAGAAACTTTGTGTAAAAAATGAAAATAAATGCGCAAGGACATTTGAAATGTTGACTGTGGCGTTTGGCGAGTCTACTATGAGCAGAACACAAGTTCAATTATGGAAGCGTCCAGAAGAGCAAAGACCGAAAAAAGCAAGTCAAGTTCGGTCAAATGTGAAGGTATTTTTCGACTGCAATGGCATGGTGCATCATGAATTCTTGCCACAAGGTCGTATGGTCAATAAGGAATACTACCTTGAAGTTATGCGCCGTTTGCGCGAAGCAGTTCGCCAGAAACGCACAGAATTGTGGAAAAAGCAATCATCGATATTGCACCAGCTCACACATCGATGCTTCTGTGTGAGTTTTTGGCCAAAAACAAAACCGTTATCATGCCTCAACCATCGTATTCACCGGACTTGGCCCCCGCTGACTTTTCCTTCTTCCCAAAACTGAAGACACCGATGAAAGGAAAGCGTTTTGTTACGATTGAGGAGATAAAAGAAAAATCGAAGCAGGAGCTGTTGGCGATATCAAAAAGCGCGTTTCAGAAGTGTTTCGAGAATTGGAAAAAACGCTGGCATAAGTGTATTATATCTGAGGGGGATTAATTTGAAGGGGACAAGATAGTTATTGATGAATAAATGAATACTTGTTGAAAAAATTGAAAATAGCGGTTATTTTTTGGATCAGACCTCGTACATAATAAACCGGCTAAATATGGACTAAAGATATTTGCCCTTACAGATGCGCGAACATTCTATACTCATAATATGGAGATATATGCTGAAAAGCAACCAGAAGGCCCTTATCAGACATCAAATGAAGCAGCGAGTGTAGTAAATAGGCTTATACGTCCCATTGACAAAACAGGAAGAAATATCACTGCCAACAACTATTTTACATCTGTGCCCCTCGCCAATGAACTATATGAAAATAACAGGTTAACTTTTGTAGACACAATTAGAAAAATTGAAAAGCAGGTTCCACCAGAGCTGCTTCTACAAAGACCGATCAACAGTACCATGTGTGCATTTGGATATGGAGAAAATAAATGTACTCTAACATCATAAATTCCGAAAAAAATGTTCTTATGGTATCAACGTTTCACAGCAATGATAAAATAGATGCAGATTGTCCCCAGAACAAACCTGAGGTTATAACCTTTTATAATATTACCAAGGGTGGAGTCAATGTTGCTGATAAGATGAAAGCAGAGTATTCGGTTACACGTTACAGTAATCGTTGGCCTTTTACAGTGTTTTGCAGCATTCTAAATATAGCAACCATAATTTCTCAAATTATTTCCAACAGTAATACTGGAACGTTGATACCGAAGCATCACTTCATAACGTCATTTGCCAAAGCTCTCATCAAACCCCACATGGCCAGTCGAGCTTATATCACATCATTATCTTTTCCACTCCGGCAGAAAATTTGAAATATTTCGGGAACCCACGTCAACCCAGTCCAGGCACCAATAGCCCCCCAGCAAAAACCACGGTGTGGTTTCTGTCCACTTAGAAAAAACAGATTTACACAACATATATGCCGTATGTGTATGTAAAGAGCACACTGAAAACGCCGAATTTACCTGTTTAAAGTGCAACAATTCTAACAATGAATGACGTATTATTTTAATTTTTGAAGTTGTTTAGATTTCAGTTTCTAATTTTTATTTCCTTTTTTATTAAGATAATAAAAATTTTGAAAAATTTTTGGTTTACATTATTTTTGTTAGACCAATTGATATTACACCTGTTAGAAAGAATCTATACACGCGACCTGGTGTTAAGAAAAATATATACACGCGACCTGGTGTTCGAAAAAATATATACGCGCGACCATTGGCAGGAAAAAATGACACGCGACTGATTGAGGATTAATAATAATATTTAGTTACACAAACATTTTTTAATTAACGTGTTCTTTGTCAATTAAATTTTTTAAGAAACGATTTTTTTCTCAAAAATCATCATTTTCATCAGGGATTAAATTCCTGAAAAAATTTTTCAAAAATCTTTACAATCCATTTGCTTATAACAATTATTTAAACAATGAAAGTTAAAAATTTGAAAAAATATTGTTATATAGCTTTCAGCAATAAAAAAACATAATAACAATAATTGAAAAAAAAATCCTGATTACTTTATTTACATTTTACATACGTTTGATTGTTAATAAAAAAAGGAAAAATCAAAATTTCAGAATATTTCCAACATCCTCGAACAACAATTGAAATTCTTAGTTTGCACACGTTCAGTATCGTTGAAAATAATACATTTTCTGTGTTAGTGTTATAGAATTCCCATAAGCGGCAATAAGGCATGGGAAAATGAGAAAATACACAATTATTTCGATACAAATACCAATGCGTGAAGTGCAGATGCGATAATCGTAAATTGCTCGCCAAGATTAAAATAAGAAAGTTATTTTATAGAGGAACGTACATCACCATTATCGATGTGTGCGTGTGATATATTCAGTTGAATGGTTTTTACTAAATAAACAAACAAAAAATAGAAAGTAGATAGAAAAATTGTACGTTAGAAGAGTATTGCGAAACCGGATATTTTTACAAACGAAATTTGTTGTAAATAAATACAAAATGATTGTTACGAAATTACAGATAATAATAGGACTGTATCCAAATAAAAACATTATAGTCTATTTTTATGAACGAGAGAGTAATAAATGCTAAACTTTTCATAAATGTACCTGAGCTAATACAGAAATAAGGGTTTGTGACTCTCTTGTACATAAAAATAGACTATATCGTAAGGTGATAGTTATCATAGAAAAATGTCAGTCACAACAACTTTTCAAATTCATTTTATTTATTTTTTACAAGTTTCTGCAAGAAAATATAAATGTACGCGCATATTATAAGTAGAAATAAACAACAAATTTAAAGAATTTTATAATATAGAGCAACCGTTCACCAAATTTAACATATTTTGAAGCCTGATGTCAACACCAGTCACCATAAAATGTGAAATCTGTGATAAATTTTTTAAGAAGCGAGGCATGAAAACACACCAAAACAAGACCCATGGTAGACGAAGTTTAAGTTATATTACACAAAAAGTATCAGCAATAAAGAAATAAAAGATACGGATTTTCATCCAAAGTTAGCAAAATTGAAAAGCCAACGATTAGTTATCAGAAGAGTCCCAAAAGCTTCAAGGGCTCTTTGTGCCTCAACGCTCTCTAGTCTGATTGATGAATGCGCAAGACAAAATTCTATTCCTACCTGGGAAAATCTATTGCTATTTTCATACAATATTTTAAGTCTTCCTTCTAAAAATTCTAATAAAAAAATATCTCAGCAAAACACAAATTTCTCAGTTCGGAAAAACATAAATTTTTAAAAAAATAGTGAAATTAAAAATGTCATTAATAAAGTTTCTGACGGCGACTTGACATCCGCAATTAAAATCTTAGCTTCAGATGACAGTTTTGCTGATGTCAGTGCAGCCACTTTAACAGAATTAAAATCGAAACATCCTTTAGAGAAACTTAATAGTACGTTCCCTACTTTGAGTTCGGAACCGTTCCTATTATAACAGAAAAATTTGTCAGTAACGCAGTAAACTCTTTTAAAACAAGTTCTGCTGGTGGTTTAGACTATTTAAGACCTTCGCATCTACAAGATTTGATAAGTTACAGTGCTGGCCCTTCAGAAAAAAATCTCTTATCGTCTTTGTGTCAATTATGTAATTTTATTTTAAATGACAGTCAATGCCGATTCTCATTAGAACAGCGCGACGCGGGCCGCGCACGAGTCGCAGCACGTGCATCAAATTTCAGCAAGTCTATTCCCATTTGAGCGTCACCGAGCAGGCAGCAAACGGATCAGTGTGAGTTTTGGCAGCCTGGCGTATAGAAGATGTCGTCCTCATCGTCCTCTGATGATTTATTTTTCCTAGCTGCTATTTGCTAGGAATAAATAAATACTTACCACTTTCATTTCGTTTTCTTCCAATCTCATCCCAAATATTTTCTCTTCTTATTTGGTTAGTGTAATTTTTGTCTTTCATATCGTATAATTCACTATACTTGCTAATGAGCAATATAAATTTCTCGATTTTGTAGTCGTCCATTTTAAGGGCCGAATGTAAAATTTTCGGGAGAAACTGCAAGTCACTGCGTGTATTTGACGATTACTCATACACACTTGTCCGTCAACTGGCTATGAGACGCGTTTTTAGGCGGCAGTGCCGCGTACCAACGCTCCTGAAAATATTAAAATTTTGCTGCTTTGAAACGCGACGCATCGCGCCGTGCAGATGGGGACGATCTCATTATTTAATACGTAAACAGTTGGAAGCGGAATTCCGCCTAAAGAATCGCGCCCGCCCCGCCCGCCATTAAAGAAATCGGTAAAAAATATCAGTAGAAACCATTGATTCAAGAGCAACTTTGTTCTTTATACAACAAATAAATACTGCAATTCAAAGAGGAAACGCTTCATCTTTTCTCGGTACGTTTCCCCGTTTTAAACCTCCAGAAGAACTTTTAATGAAACATAATCAAAGGAAACCTAATTCTTCTACCACTTTCAAACTTTCTCACATTATAATACCGACCCTAAAACATGTGATCTTCCCTTTTTCCGAAATTCTTCTTTAACACGTTCATTCTCTTCTTCAGAAGATGTGCCTTCTGATAATACATGCGTTGACAATTTTAAAAATTATGCCTCCAACAAGCTTTTGGGCCTCAGTGGACTAAAAAATATAGATAACCGCCAGTCAGATGATGCCCGAATCATAGGAATACTGCAGAAGATGACAATGCTAGAGAATGATGGGATTCCTATGCGCAACAAATTATCTTTGACCAAAACAAAATATAAAACTGGTTTACCTCCAATAGAGTTGAAGACATCAAAGAAAAAGGTAAACGACCAAATGGAAGTAGCCGATTTGAGTAAAAAGTTTGAAGACAAACTCTCCAAAACAGTAAAAAATGGTACTAACCTCGCCAATAAGACACCTGAGTTTAGATCCAAAATATCTGAGTTGACCAATGGCGTGAAACCATTAAGCACCAAAGCCAAATCAACCAGTGTTAAAAAATCTAGTAACCATGTTTCGGTGACCAAAAAAAATGACATTGCCTCCAACAAGTGTCAAAATAACCCCGATGATTTGCAGTCAAATTCAAAATTGGAAGAGAATGAAAACGTAGAACAAAAAAATGGGTCAGAATTCGATAGGGACGTAGTAACTGAAGAATCAATAAACAGCAATTTCCCTTCCAAAAATAGTTCTAGAGTTAACGACTTCTCTTCATACATTTCAATTTCGATTAAAGTTTTTCAGAAAGGGAATGAAACTCAACAAGAACAAAAGGACACGTCTAAAAATGATATAGATAACAAGGAATATATTAACAAAGTGATCCAGACCAATGATCTATCGACATCACCCAAACTTTCCAAAACAAAAATATCTCCATCCAATTCAATAGCAAATAACATCAATTCAAATTCCTTATCACGCAGAACAAGTGATAGAGACAATAATAGAATCCGAGATTATTCGGACAATGATAGTGGTTGCGAAAGAGCTCTTAACAATTACTCCAAAATTAGGTCCTTGGAGGGTCTTCCCCAAAAATTTTTGGGTCTAAATGGCATCAAAAATATTGGTAACACACGTTTCATGAATAGTATTATCCAATGCCTATCAAACACAAGATGGCTATTAGAATATTTAAAGAAAGACGCATACATAAGAGATATTAACATAAACATATCTAGCATGAAAGGAACACTAATTAAAGCATTTGCTGAAGTTATTAAAGATCTCTGGCCTGAAGACGGTTCAGACCGAGTAGTTAATACAGTATAATTGAAAAGTCAGATTCAGCGATTTACTTCAAGGTTGAAGGGATACGCTCAACATGATGCACAGGAGTTTCTTCGTTATCTATTAGTAGGACTCCACGAAGATGTCAACAAGGTATATGAAAAACCAAAGCCCATATTAATAGAAATTGATGACAAACTTAGTGACAGTGAGAAAGCACAAGAATCTTGGTTAAGATATCCAAGAATGGACAATTCAAAGATTGTGGATAACTTTGTCGGTCAATTAAAATCAACACTCAAGTGCACACACTGTGGTCACTGTTCAGTTACCTTCGATCCCTTTTGGGATTTATCCCTTTCCATACCCCAAAGAACAGGTCAATAACGACTTTCACAAGAGAAGAAACACTCGACGGTGATGAGAAACCAATATGTTCGAAATGTAAGGAACGAAGACAATGCACTAAATCATTCTCAATTCATAAATTTCCGAAAATATTGGATATTCACTTGAAGCGCTTTTCACCAACAGAAAGATTTCGGGGAGAAATTAATGTTGCAATAGTTTTTCCAATAGAAGTGCTTGATATGAGCCATTACGTGGCTGATAATGTGGCACCCCGTAGGTACAACCTCTACGCTATATCAAATCACTGTGGAACCACTTACAATGGTGACTACACAGCATATTGTCGACATCCCTACACGGGACAGTGGCACGAATATAACGATTGAAGGGTGCTATTAATATCGTGGAAATCTTTAGTCAGTGGAGAAGCATATGTTCTCTTCTATGATCAAGATGACACAAAGTTCCACCTTTAAGTTTAATAGTTTTTTTTTTAGTTTTTAAATTGTATATTTTCATTCTGAACCAATGTCTTAATTGGCTTTTCTGCAAAATTTATTTATATATAAATTGTTGATCAATTGTTAAATACTTTTAAAATCACAATAGTTCTCCTTACTTTTAAGCCAGTTAAATAATATTTAATTAATTTGATAAAAACCTTTGATTCCTTAGATTACAGCGTCCTCTGGGAAATTTTTTATTTACAAGGGGTTAGTGCAAAAATTTTTAGAATTCTCCTAATATTATATAACTCAGCTTATCTTTATATCGAAATTTTCATGCCTTTGTCACTATTAACCGAAACTAATAATCACAATAATTACTTTATTAAACTTTTCAAGCGAGCAAGTTCTCCCTAAATTCACTAAATGAATAATTGCTGACAGCCAGACTGCAACTACATTTGAAACTAACATACACAAATTCCATAGTCAGGTAGGGGAATTATCTCTGAAATTATAATACCACCCCATCTGCCTGAGGTCATTAAGACTCGCAACAATGTTTCAACAATAATAATATGCAGGTCGTTTATATGTTCATAAAAAAATTACAACCGAATACACCAAAATAATATAGGCATTCAATAATATTCGTAATAAATATTTCAGTAATCCGAATGTGTCTATACCTTAAAAATAATAATACGTGCCCACCCCTCAAATGACCTGCTCCGACAGTTTTATTACTCCGCACCGATTGCGATTTTACTATAATAGTTCCCAGAAGTACTCCCCATTATCATTCAACAACCTCTTAACCAAATCACCTATCAGGCCCTCTATCCCTGGGAATTTCCTCACTTTAATGTTTCCCCCCCCCTCCTTTTCCCTACCCCTAGTTACCTCGACTTCCCGAATCCTTTCCTCCCCTCCTCCTTCGTCCCCTATAAACAATTTCCCTATAATCTCCTTCTCTCAGTCTTCCTCTAGCACCTGTTTCCTATTTCCTCCCATCATTTCACCGCTACCTCATACGCCTTTCCCCATGTGTTGTTTTCTAATTTCCACTTCCCTCTTTTTTCCCTCTCCACCTCCTTTTCCTCCTTGTAACCCCCTTTTCCCTTTATCCATCCTGTTCCCCTTAGCATTCGCCTTCGTTCTTTCTTACACTCCTTGCACAGCTCCTCTTTTCCTCATTCCACCATTAATTAGCCCTCCTCTCGCGCATATTACCCCTCTTTCTCTCTCTTTTACTGCCTTGTATCACTTAGTACAATTCATCTACGTCTTGGCCAAGTCCCCTTGCTATCTTCTCTCTCACATTCTTCCTCATATCCTACCTCGGCCTTCTTCCACCTCCATCCCCTTTCTTCCAATAATTCCTTTCTATCTTTCCTTACATCTGTCTCCTCATACCTATGTAAATTTAAACTTTCCTCATCTTCCAGCACCCTCCAACTACTCACTCTTTCTCCCAGCCATTGATCACATGCTGTTACATAAATGTATGACGAACCCTCGTTACCCCTCGCTAAGGTGGGTAGTAGTCCATCATTCTGCACCGCTAATCCGTTGAATGTCAATCAGAATCTCCCCTCTCCTGTCCGTTTTCTTCTCCCCTCATGCAGTATTCTTAGCACTGAAATCCCCTGTCACCATTCTCCTTATGATCCTCCTTTTCCCTTTTGATACCCTCAAGCCGTCCTCCAATCCTGTCATATTTTTCCATACTGACATTTGGGCTTATACACTGTTATTTATAAAATGCGACATAGGGTTTCCTGTACAAAACTGTCAAACGCGAGCTAACTTTTTTACCAAATAGCGTTTGTGAAAAACAATAACAGATTTGAAAAGGTCGTTAAAAAATTAATTCAAATGCACTTTTAATTTCCTTAAATTCGGTCTGGTTTACTAAGAAAATGCATAATTATGCTTTTAAAAGTCGTACGCCATTTTTATAAAACTTTGGAATACTAAGGACCGGTGTCGATGTGGCTGAGTTGGTACCTCGTACTCAAAATTTAAAGTTGAACGTAAACGGTCGCGGTTCGCTCCCGCAGTGTGTCCGAAATGTTTTTTTCATAATGCTTGTCCAAAAAGAAATTTTAAGTAGAGATATTTAAAATAAGACAATTTTTTTAGGTTACAAATTTATTTATTTAATTAAATGCTCAAATTGTTTTCCGTTTGCTGCTAAACAATGTCCCAAACGATCATAAAAGTTCCGCCGTACATTATTAATAACAGTTCTACTAATTTTCCGGCATTCATTAATAATAATATTTTTCAATTCACCTTTTGTCTCCGATTCATATCATATTCTGCTACCTTACTTTTTAGGAAACCCCATAAAAAGAAATCGGGGGTGCTAAATCTGGGGATCTTGCCAACCAATTTATTGTACCACCTCGACCTATCCACGTATTTGGGAAAACAGTATCAAGGTATTCCCGTACTTCCCTACTGGAATGAGCCGGGCAACCATCATGTTGATACCATAATGAAACGTTTCTAGGAGCGGCATTTGCAATTAGGGGTCCTATTTCATTTTGGAGAAGATTAAAATATTCTTGGCCATTGAAGTTATTACTTAGGAAGAAAGGACCAATTATTTTATCACAAAATATGCCAACCCATACGTTTACTTTTTTCTTGTATTGGGTATGAGACACACACAACGTTGTTTCAAATTGTTTAATAATTTGATGTATCCTGTGATGCGGTACATCAGTCTGACCATTGGACAAATTAAATAAAAATTGTTCAATATCGTGACTACTGTGACCGCCATAATACATACGAACAATTTGCACAGTTGCTTCACGAGTAAGCATTTTACAACGAGAATAAAAATAAATAATAACTGATAAGAATTAAAAACTACCAAAAATATAAACAATAAAATAAATTAAATAATGGGAAGAAACGAACAATTTTAAATGAAATTATAACTATTATAATAAATTGAAAATTATTAAAAAATGAATCTAAACTTAAAACAACAAATGAACTTACAAAAATATCGACAAACGAAACAAGAAAGTACTCACAAGTACGCTAAAATAACAAATCTAATCGCTTCAAAAATACTTATTCACTCCAAAGATTACAAATTGTCAAGAATGAAAATGACATTATTTGGAAGGCTACCTACTAGATTTTGTTTTTTAAAATTGATACTAAATTGTCTGAACTTTTCTTTGAATAAATAAATTTTTGAAACAAATAACTTGCTTTATTTTAAAATTAATGTTTTTTAGATAAAAATTGTAAAAAAGAACTAAAAACAAAAAACTTCGTCACAGCGTGGGATCGAACCGTCATTCTCCACATTCATCTTTCAAATTTCGCGTACCAAATAATTTAAGAAAATTAAAAGTGTGCTTGAATTTATTTTTTAACGACCTTTTCAAATCTGTTATTATTTTTCACGAACACTATTTGGTAAAAAAGTTAGCTCGCGTTTGACAGTTTTGTACATGAAACCCTATGTCGCATTTTATAAATAACACAGTGTATACTGTCACCCATTCGCACTACCTCCCATCCCTTACTCACTTCCTCCGTCCTTTTCAACCTGCGGACTTCCCTAATAAATTCCTAATAAACACGTCTACGTTGACTACATTATATGATTTTGTTAATCATATTTTTCTATATATTAAATATTATTATTTTTTTTCAGGGATGGAGGGCAGTAGGGACGTTCCAGGAGAGCGATTTAGGCTGGATTCCGCGAGGAGAAAATCGAAGCCCTGACCAACTGAGACCAAAAAGACGAAGATTCAGGAAACGAAAAAGAAGACCACCGATGACCGATAATACTGACGAAGAAGTTCCATTCGTCCGAAGAAGAATTCGTCCTTACCGTTTAGATCCTTGGGAAGAAATGAATGAAGAAGATATAAAACCGATTGTTCGTAGACGTAAACCCCAACGATTTCAATCTTCCGAAGAAATAAATGAAGAACAAATTAAAGAAAAACCTATCGAAAATACTGAGCCGTCTACAACACACAACCCTTTATTAGATTTGAAGAATCTGCTGAAAGAACCGGAAGTAAAATTGAGTTTAACTGAAACAATATCGGAACTTTTGAAGGAAAATGAAAAAACTTTACCGACGAATGCGCCAACTATAGAATCTATCACAGAAATAACGACAAAATATAAAAGAGTTCCTCCTTCCGTTGCTTTAAATAAAGATAATAAAAATGTTGTACAAGATTATAATTTAAGTGAAAAAGAAACCATGGAAGCTCAAAAGAAAAGACTATCGATTCTTCAACCAAAAATAAATTCAAACGCATTTAAATATGATGTCATTAATGAACCGACGACAGAAAGAAGAATATTCATACCCACTAATACGAAATACGAAGGAACAGTTGATAAATTAGACATAGAAACCACTACTGAACTAAAATCTACAGTTCAACCAAGTACTGCACCAATGAAGAGATTAAAATTACCAACCACAAACGCGAAGTTACGAACAACAGCAACGAAGAAGATGGTAGAAAAAATCCTTCCAGAACCGGTTAAAATAAAAATAAGTGAAGTAACTGGTTTTATTGAAAGTACGACCAAAAAATATACGAACGAAGGACCAATGAGAATATCCATAGATTTAGAAACAATATTTCAAAATGGTAGCATACCCTATATCGTCGAAACAAATCCTGAACAAAACGAATCTTACGTGACTGCGAAAGAAGAACTTATGGAAGTAATGGAAGATCCTATCAGTAGAGAAAAGTTATCTAAGGTATTAGAAAATAGGAATATGACTTTGGAAGAGTTGGTCGAGCAACGAGAAAGAGGTTCGAGTCAACTTCATTTAGCAGACATATTCCACAATAATACGCGAGAACCGGAACCGATAGAAGAACCGCACGTCGGTCTTATCAAACCGGATTTTTTAATAAAATCGACAAATAGACAACAAAAGAGTACGAAATTTGAACAATCCACTACAGTATCTTCGACAATTGAAACAATAGATGTGAAACAAGAAACTTTTCCGTGGAAACAGTTGTACCCGAATTTATTTCCAGAATCGAACGATGTGAAAGAAATCCTAGAAAGGATCGAAAACGACGATAACTATTCTCTAAATTCAAGGGATGATGGGTTTTTTCTTAACATCCCAACGGGAATGAAATCAGCGTTATACGTTAGTTTAGCCATTATAGGATTATCCATAATGGTGTTTTTAGCCATACTAGTCGTTTTTAAATTGGTACAAAAAAAGACAAAATCTCTAAGATATAGTAGTAGTTTAAGTAAGAGATTCAAATCTCCGATGATAATCCAAGGACGTCCCACAACTGCTATAAAGACGTTCATGAACGAAACGTTGGGTAGGAAGAAGAATTATTTCAAAACGAGTTTACAAAGTATGTCCGATGACATTTGGGACACTACTAAAGAGAGAAAAGAATCGTTTTAAGTTATTTTTATGTTAATTTATTTATTGTTTTTTTTTAATTTATGTGATTATTATTTGTGCAATAAAGAACTGATATTATGTACGTTTATTCGAAATAATAAAGTCGTTCAATGCAAGGTGATCTATTAAAGGAATGCGTAGTTTTGAATCACCCTGTATATTAAAAATTATTTTATCCTCAAAAGTAAACGGTTTTAAAGAGTAAAACTAACTTTTCCGCATCTGTAGCCCTGAACAACATTCTATCATAAAATTGTTACTTGTATACACTTCGGGGGATGTATCGTGGCTAACAAACCGAAATTTCTCCAAAAATAACCGAAAATTTAGTATAACTGGATTTATAGAACCCGCTGTACTCGCTCTAGTCGACTGAAAATCAATAGGGTACATCTGTGAGACACCTTGAACAATATTCAATCATACATTTGATCAATCGTTTACTCTCTGGAGGCTGTATCGTGCTAACAAACTGAAAATTCTCCAAAAATGACAAAAATTTGGTACTTCAAGTACCATAGCACCCGTTGTACTGGCTTTAGTGAGCTGAATATCAATAGGGTTCATATTTGAGACGCTTTGAATAATATCCAATCATAAAATTGGTCACTTGTATATACTCCGGAGGCTGTATCGTGCTAACAAACTGAAACTTCTCCAAAAATGACAAAAATATCGTACTTAACGTACTGTAGCACATGTTGTATAGACTCTGGTGAGCTGAAAATCAATAGGGTTCATCAGTGAGATGTCCTGATTAATATTCAATCATAAAATTGGTGATTTATTGAACTCCGGAGGCGGTATCGTGCTAACAAACTGAAATTTCTCAGAAAATTACAAAATGTCGTACTTCAAGTACCATAGCACCCGTTGTATTGGCTCTGGTGAGCTGAAAATCAGTAGGGTTCATCTGTAATATGTCCTTAACAATATTACATCATAAAATTGTTGACTTATTGCACTCCGGAGGCTGTATCGTGCTAACAAGACATGTAAGGAAAAGTGGCCGACGACAACAATGACGACGACGACAATGACGACGACGAAAACATACACACAGGATTTTTTTCTAAAAATCGTTTTTTCGTGTTGTTGTTGATGGAAAACGTAAAAATAACTCAAAAATAAATTCAAAATTCCAACTTTTTTTGGGGTAAACCAATACTTTTCTCGCATATTAGATAGGTTGGGCGGAAAAGTAATAACATCTGCCATGCTGCTTTTCTCAAATCTAAAACTATCAATTATTGAGAACCTGTTTTCAGGGTATACCCAGCCGAAATACTGAAGGAGCTAGAATTATACACCGGGGACAAAGTTATTGCAAGAATCAAAACAAATGAATAATGCGTCCACGCAAGGAGCCATATACCACTCAGACTTGCACACAACAAATTTAGGAATCGCCAGTCCACCGGCTCATATTTATATGTACCAGGTGTCCCAATAAGAATGGCTCTCGGCCATATCTCGGGAACCGTTTATAGTACAGCTTCGGGAAAAAAAATTTATAACAAAAGTGACCTCGAGAAAAACCTGGAAATTATTTACAGAGTTGTAGGTCCACCGCCAGAGGGCGTAATTAAATACCAAAAATTATAAAATGAATACTTTTGCCTAATTAAGATGCATTTAAACTATGATTATCGTATTCTTCAAGAAATTCAGCGTATATTTGATTTTACAAGTTTTAGTCTATCTCAGTGGTACCCAACCTTTTCTGGACCACCGCCCCCAATTTCAACACCCCCCCCCCCCAGTCGCTGGTTAGTCCAAAGTAGTATTTAGCTTTAATTTCAGTTAATGTCTAAATTTTATTTTAGAGGAATGATGAAGTAGAAATTTATTAAACGACAAGATTACCAAGATTTCTTTTGAATATAAGAAGTTTTCTTGCAAAAGCAGCTATGACGTATTTAGTTTTAATTAAATTTAAATCATCACCTTGCAATTGTAGATTAACTTTAAACAGGTCCGTCGAATAAGCGATGTCATTTTTTGACGTAATCATGTTTTCGCGCAATTGTTCGTTTTCTTCAAGAAATTCCAACACTGAGTCAAATAGATTGAAAAACGATTCAGACAAACACCTTTAGAGCGCCAACGTACTTCTGTGTGCAGCAGCAAGCGATTGTAGCCTTCATCATTTTCATTGCAAAGCTTATGAAACAAACGGTCATTCAATGAATTGCTTCTAATGATATTGATTACTTTAATAACGTTATTGAGGGACGAATGCAGACGTTCATTTAATTTTTTTGCAACCAAATGCTGACGATGAATAATACAATGTACAGCGAGTACATTTGGCACTGCTTTTCACAAACGTGCTATAGAACCCTTATGACGCCCGGTCATTGCTGGAGCACCATCAGTAGAAGCAGACAAAATATTGCTAATAGGAATTTCTTTCTCTTGAAAAAATTCTGGCATGATATTAAATATAGAATGTCTCTTTGTATCAGATTCCAAATTCTTAGCAAATAATAACTCTTGATGAATTTTTTCTTCTTTTATAAATCGTACGTATGATAAGAGTAGAGCTTCGTTACTTGGTAGAGTTGATTCATCGAGTTGAATGGAAAATTTGCAAGTCTTTAGGTAATCGTATAATGATATTTCAACATCATTTGCCATTTCATCTATTCTTCTTTGCACTGAATTATTACTGAGAGGAATTTTTTTAATGATATCAAATGGTGTCTTATGATGGAGAACATTTTTAATATCTCTTCGACTGTCGGCAAATTAATTCCTCGCCAATGGTGTGTGGTTTTCCTGACTTTGCGATTAACAATGAAACGTTATATGAGGCTCGTAGCCCATCATCGTCTCGTTTAGAAGACGATGCAAAAAGGTTTGATATAGTTGGCTGTTTTAAATATTGTTTTTCGAGTTCTTGAAAATAGAATATATCTTTGTTCTTCTTATCAGGATGCATTTTATGTAAATGCTCTTGTAGCCTAGAAGGTTTCATAGCTTCATTTGAAAAAACTTTTCGGCAAATTAAACACATAGGTAATGATTTGTTTGTAGAAGATTCCGCAAATCCATATTTTAAATATTCAATACTGTATTGCCGGCATTTCTTTTTTAATTTAGAAGTAGATTCAGCCATTTTCATACAAAAATTAAATTCTCAATAGATTTATAGATAGTAATGTTTATAAAATGACACACCACTCACGATTATTTACTACGGCAGAGCTTATGATTCACGACTATATATAGCGGCCAAGCACATACAACTAACTAACAAAAAATTCGTAGAGCTGTTGCTTTTATACGTTTCATTTCGTGCATGATTCAACTTGTCTGTGTGCGAACATGTCGAAACATGTAATTTTGTATGAACATCGCGCGTTCGGTTATCAACGTGCGAGGACAAGTCATATACTTCTATTCTGAACTAAAAGAAATTATTAATATTATTATTAATGCTAATTTAAAACTGCTTATTAACCCTTATTAAATCATTTTTATTTCACCATTCCTCTTGACTGCTTATTATTTGCTTCTGAATTCGCTACCGCCCCCCTAAAAGGCTGCAGCGCCCACAGGGAGGCGGTATCGCCCCCGTTGGGAACCAATGCATCTCTTCAAATAAGAGGTGGGGAGAAGCGGGAACTTTATTATGAAAAAACGCCTGTAATTCCAGTTCTACTTAACCTATTTATGCAAACTTAGTCTTTTTGAAGAGAGCTCCTTTCTACCAATGTAAGAGTTATAATTTCGAAACAACCTAATGAGTAACGTATACGCTAGAGGGCGCTATTCATTTATTTTTTTGAATCTAGCTATCCTTAAAAAATGTTGAATGGAAACATGCAGTTTCAATTAAGGAATATAAAAGCAGACTAAATGAGCAACAGAATAGCGAGAGCCGCATGTATATATCTTTTTCGTATTACGAGATATCCTAAGAAATGTGTAAATTTTAAGCATTTTCCTTTAAACATAAATTACTCCGGTTTGACTGAACGGATTTTAACATATTTTGATTCCTCAAAATTGTCTCTCCTTGTTCTATTAATAATAGTTCTAATTATTATGTCAATATTACTTATGCTGTCACCGGGAAACTGCGTTATGGAAGTTAAAATGGAAATATATTAAAACAAGTAGTGGGCCATGAAAAAAACAAAACAAAAAGATATGTCTTATGTCAAATTAATAAACCTAGTAATTTGTTCATTTACGTGTTATTGCGATTCGTGTGTATTAAATTCGATATAAAGTTTACTCAAAAGTAATATCTAAGATGATTCTTACAAACGAAGAAGCATTTGATATGATAGGCATTTACTTTGAATGTATGAGAAATGCAACTGTTGCGGCTAGGGTATATGCCATACAATATCCCCAAAGACGTCATCCCGGTAGCAGAGTTTTTCGTCGACTCATACACCGTTTAAGAACGACTGGAAATGTAAATCTTCCTGTATTTAGAAGACGCGGCAGAGGTCGTTCAGAGGAAAACACAATAAATGTAATGGCATATGTGCAATTTAATCCGCATTTAAGTATTAGAGCAATAAGTAGAGACTTGGGAATAAGCAGAACCACCGTTTAACGTATTTTGACAGGACACAGATACATTATGATGTAAAAAGATATGTTTCTTAAACAAAATATACCCGCATAATATTATTTGTGAGCATGGTTATATGTTAGCATAATAATTTGTTTATCATTCCGGAAAGATATTTAATATGACATTATATTTCTTTTAGATTTCATCCATATAATATAGTACTGCATCAACAATTGGTTGATCGTGATTACGACAGAAGGTTGGATTATTCCAACTGGTTACTACATATGGTATATGACGACCCTCAATTACTGTCACGAATTTTGTGGTCAGACGAAGCTACATTTAGTAGTGATGGTACGGTTAACCGGCATAATATGCACTATTGGTCACAGAATAATCCACGCTGGATGGAATAAGTTCAGTATCAGGGGCGATGGTCGGTGGGGTATTGTAGATGGTCAGATAATTGGACCTATTATTTTTGACAACGCAATTAACGGGTACCGCTACCTAAATTTTATAAAGGATGAATTACCACTTCTTCTAGAAGATATATTACTAGCAACTCGTGGGTCTATGTTGTTTCAGCACGATGGTTGTCCTATGCATTTCTCCAGACAAGTTAGAGAATTTTTAGATAATGCTTACCCTGATAGGTGGATAGGACGTGGAGGCCTATTTTTTTGGCCAGCCAGGTCACCAGACTTAACCGTCTTAGATTCCTATCTCTGGGGCCGGATTAAAGATCTTGTTTGTGCAATTAGACCCACTACTAGAGTTAACATGATCGAAAGAATACGAAACGCTATTCAGACTATTTCGAGAGCAGAAATTGAGACTGCTGTTCAATATACTCTTCAAAGAATAAACGCTTGTATCGAAAATGATGGGCGACAATTTGAACATTTAGGTCGTCACTAGCGAGGTACCTTAAGTTATATTTCCATTTTAACTTCCATAACGCAGTTTCCCGGTGACAGCATAAGTAATATTGACATAATAATTGGAACTATTATTAATAGAATAAGACAATTTTGAGGAGTC
This sequence comes from Galeruca laticollis, assembly GCA_963921935.1. Classification (NCBI taxonomy): domain Eukaryota; kingdom Metazoa; phylum Arthropoda; class Insecta; order Coleoptera; family Chrysomelidae; genus Galeruca; species Galeruca laticollis. Next base: position 41,234,155 of record OY998182.1, read on the forward strand.
AAAAATGTTAAAATCCGTTCAGTCAAACCGGAGTAATTTATGTTTAAAGGAAAATGCTTAAAATTTACACATTTCCTAGGATATCTCGTACTACGAAAAAGATATCGACATGTAGTTTTCGCTATTCTGTTGCTAATTTGGTCTACTTTTATATTCCTTAATTAAAACTGCATGTTTCCATTCAACATTTTTCAAGGATAGCTAGATTTAAAAAAATAAAAAATAGCGCCCTCTCGCGTATACGTTACTCATTAGGTTGTTTCGAATTTATAACTCTTACATTGGTAGAAAGGAGCTCTCTTCAAAAAGACTAAGTTTGCATAGATAGGTTAAGTAGAACTTGAATTACAGGCGTTCTTTCATAATAAAGTTCCCGCTTCCCCCCCACCTCTTATTTGAAGAGATAGACTTCTTCTTCTTTTCTAAATCCTTTTGCCCTTTCAGGCATCGGATGTGGATTCCGTGACCTGTACCCATTTCTTCCATGCCTTTCTGTCACTTGCTAGATTTTTCATTTCTGCTATGGTCTTTCCTCTTTCTAAACCTATCTCTTGTATTTGGTCTAACCATTTCTTTCTAGGCCTACCCCTTTGTTTTTTTATCGGTTTTCCAATCTGCATTATTTTCCTAGTTAATCTATTTTGTTCCATTTTTACCATATGACCATACCAGCTAAGTTGTTTCTTTTTTATTTTACCAGTTATCACTTCCTGCTTAGTTGTCTCTCTAATAACGTCATTTCTAATCCTATCCCATTTAGTTTTCTCTGCAATTCTTCTTAGATGCTTCATTTCTATGGCATTTATTTTAGTTTCGTCCTTTTTTCGCACAGTCCAATTTTCACTTGCGTATATTATTGTAGGAACTGTTATCATATTATGAATTTTCATTTTTACTTCTAGGTCTATATCTTTATGTCCAAGAATTGTTTTATTTAGAGAGTAGTATATTTTTGTTGATTTATTTGCTCTGTTTGTTATTTCGGCATCTATTTTTCCATCTGCTGTTACTATACTTCCTAAATATTCAATGTTGTTACTCTTTCTAGAGTCTGGTTTTTGCATTTAATATCTCTATTATTTTGATCACCTGGTTGTTTTTCATTTATTATCATCACTTTTGTTTTATTTATGTTCACCTCCATATTCATGTTCTCTACTTCTTTAGTCCAAATATTCACTAGTTTTTGCATTTTGTATTCGCCACTAAAACCACATCATCTGCATATAGTAGACTACTCAGTTTTATTGGTTCTAAATTTCTGTGTCCAATTATAGTATTCAGCTGCTCATATTTTTCTTTGATTCGTTTCACAATCTTATCCATGATTATTATAAACAGTAGTGGGCTTAAACTGTCTCCTTGTTTTATTCCCTTACACATTTTGAATACTTCAGACATTTGGCCTGCAATCTGTACCTTGGCTCTAACTGTCTCGTATACACTTTTAAATATATTTATTAAGGTGGGTGGTACTTCCATATCCGCCAGGGTTCTCCATACTTCTCTTCTATCTACTGTATCAAAGGCTGCTTTTAGATCTATAAATGTAAGGTACATTTCTTCTCCCTCTTCTATTTTTCTTTCGATTATATTCCTTAGTATATAGATATTATCATTTGTTTGTCAGGTCTAAAAGCTCCCTGTTCTTCTCCTAATTTTGGTTCTACATATTCTCTTAATCTTTTTTCTATTATTTTTGTGTACACTTTATAGCTAGTTTGGGCCAAACATATTGCTCTGTAATTCTCACATTGTGTCTGTTCTCCCTTTTTATAGATGGGTACTATTAAGTTATTTTCCCATTCCCTTGGAATTTTTTGTTGTTCCCAGGCTTCTTTGCATACATTCCATATCCATTCTTTTCCTCTTTCTCCTAATGATTTAATCATCTCTGGCGCTATCCCATCTTCTCCGTTAGCCTTGCCTATTTTGATTTTTTGTATTACTTGATCTATCTCTTCTTTATGGATTCCTTGTAGTTGGTCGATTTCCTCTTCTGCGGTTGTTATATTCTCTTCCGGTGTTAATGTATGGAATTGCTCTGTATAGTATTCTTTCCATGTTTTCAATACTTCTTCCATTTCCGTTTGTACTTGGCCTTGTCGATTTTTTATTGCTCTAATATCTTTATATTTATTTCCTCTCAATCTTTTTATTCTTGTCCAAAATTTCTTGTTATCCATCTTATGTAGATCTGTTATTTCTTCTCCGAATTTCTTCCATGAGTCACGTTTTGATTTTTTGACGGCTCTTTTTACAACAGTTTTCTTCCTGTCATATTCTTCTTTGTCTACATGTGATTTTGATGTGATATATTTTTTCCATGCCGTTTTCTTTTCTTTCACCGCTATTTTAATTTCGTTATTCCACCAGTTAGTCCTTTTTATATTCTTATTATATTTAATTTTTCCACATATCTTCTCTGTTGCTGTTAATAGCGTTTCTTTAAAGGTGACCCATCGTTCTTCTAGTGTCCAGTCTGTTTTTTCTTTTTCTGGTTTATCGAATTCTTTATTCGTCTCATTTTGGTATTTTTTCTCGATATATTTATTTTTGAGTTTATGTGTTGCTAGTTTACTGTAGTCTGTAGTAGCTTCTTTCCTGAGTAATTTTACTAGACAAGTTGTCACTACTAATCTGTGGTTAGATCCAATTTCTGCTTCTTTCTTTGTTTCAATTTTTTGCATTACTTCTGTTAGGTTTTGTGTATATGTTATGCAGTCTATCAGGCTTTTAGCGTTTCTTCCTTCTGCCACAAACGTATATTTATCATTTAGTTGTTGTTCCCACATCGTATTTCCTATTATTAGATCATTCCTTCTGCAAAAATCTATCATTTTTAGTCCATTTCTGTTGATTGTGTCTTCTCCGTGTTTTCCCATACAACCCATTCCTCTATTGTAATCATTTCCTACCCTGCTATTCCAATCTCCCATTATTATTGTCTTTTCGTTTTCCTCCCTTACTTAATCTAATACTCTTTGCAATTGAATATAAAATTCTAAAATTTCTTCCTCTGCCGTTCCTTCTACTGGCCCATATATTTGTATAAAATTGATTATTTCTTCTAATTTTATACTAATAACTATTATTCTCGAGTCGGCTGCCTTAAATTGTATTACCTTTTGTTTTATTTCTTCTGTAACGATTATTCCTACACCCTCCTTTGCCCTTGGTGCTGGTTTTACTCCTGACACTTAGTCCTAGAATTTGAATATTATTGTTTTCCATTTCTTCAGTTAATTCTAATTCTTTCCCTGTTAATGTGTTTATATTCCATATACCTATGCCCATCTGTAATTTTTCCGTGTTCTGAGGTCTGTGTTTTTTATTGTTACTCTGTTGATGATAATCTTCTTTTAATTTTTTATGCTTGTTACTTGTTATTCTTCTGCTTTGTATTTTGTTATTTAATTTACCGTTATCATATCCCTTGTTCTCAGCTTGAGTCATTACCTGTGTACTACCTTTAAGTGTATTGTTTATTAGTTTTTTTGGTTCTGCTCTCTAGTCATCAATTGTAATTCCTCTGAATCGTCATTCCATTTCCAAACTATTCCGTTTACTATCAATTTCTTGTATCCTACTTTTGTATTTTTTCCCTTCTCTTTTTCTTCTTTAGCCTTTCTTCTAATTGTTTTTTGTATCTATAATTCTTTTTTGGTAAAGTCCGAGTCAATATAAATATGTTCCTGAGAATTTCTCAGTCTACTTTTGCTTCTTAGAATGTCCATTTTATCTGCGAAACTTTCCATTTTAATCAAGCAAACCTTTTCACTTAGTTTTTGGGCACTTCTTATTTTGACATCTATTTGCAGTCCTTTTGTTATGAAGTTTTCCATAGTTGTCTTTAGTACCCTATCATCTTTTGTATTCAATTCTAATCCAGTGATGACCAAATTTTTCTTTTTAGTTATTTTTTCTAGATATTCCACTTTGTTAATAGTGTTTTTATTTCGTTCTTGAGTTCCTGGTTTTCTTGCTTTATTTCTAGTAGCTGTTTGTTGTTCTCGCTGTTTTCCTTTCTTAATTGCTTTATTTCATCCATCATTTCATCGTTTTTGTTCATCAATTCTTGCATCATTTTTATCATGGTTGCTTCCGAGCTCTCGTTTTCTTCTGCGCATTTCTTGGGTGTTCTCCTAGTTATTTTACTTCTGCTAAGACTTTCATCTAATTCCCTCCTTTTTCTTTTGTATTCTTCATCAGTATCTGTTCCGCTCTCTAAAGGCATTTTGTTTAATTTTCTTTTGGACAGTCCACGAAATATGTGTCTCTTTTGTAGTTTGTGTACCGAGAACCTACTTAGTTCAGTCCTTAGCCTACTCAGAGCTGACCGATTTCGTTTATGTATGTAAATCTTATATTACTTTTTATCTGGTAAATATTTAAATCCGAACCTGTCTTTAAATCCTACTTAACTGGCTTGCCTGTGTAGCAATTACCGGTTTTGCTGCCAGCTAATTAGAATTTTGTAGTGTTTAGTTTTTATATTTTATAGTGGAAACTTTTTATTTACTATATATTTTATACTAAATATTTTTATTATTAGACTTAATTATGCTAACTATGCTAAAATCTTACTTTGATTTTGCTGTCTCCAATTGTGCACTCACTTCACCTCTATATATTACTTCCTATAGCTTTTACAATTATTTGACTCGTAATTTATCTGATATTCAGCTTTATACGGAGCAAATATTAAATCACTTTTCAAAAGATAGACTAAAACTTGTAAAATCAAATATACGCTGAATTTCTTTAAGAATACGATAATCATAGTTTAAATGCATCTTAATTAGGCAAAATTTGTAAATTATTCATTTTAAAATTTTTGGTATTTAATTACGCCCTCTGGCGGTGGACCTACAACTCTGTAAATAATTTCCAGGTTTTTCTCGAGGTCACTTTTGTTATAAATTTTTTTCCTGAAGCTGTACTATAAACGGTTCCCGAGATATGGCCGAGAGCCATTGTTATTGGGACACCCGGTACATAAATAATTCCTAAAATTGATGTAACTAGGGAACTAAAAACTATTGCTATTAAAGACCTTTTAAATGTTAAATGTGGGAGCCGGTAGCAGCAAGTGAAACATACGAGTAGTCATTCCTATGCTAATTTTCATCCTTGTTGGATTGCAAATTGGATCTCATTAGTGAATATAGTGTTTTTTCATTTTTATAAAAATCTTTAAAGTTTACAGTGTTTAGTAATAAGATATCAATAGGGTCAGTGCCCATTGATATTCTTACAATCCCTTCACCTCCATCAACGGGAACCATCCCGTACGAGACTGAGTACACTCGTCGACTCAAAGCCAAAATTCACTCTCTCAATGTAGCAAAACCCGAGATTTGTACAAGTGAAAATTTAACCAAAAACGTTAAAGTGCGTGTCCGTAAAACCATTGTGTCGGTAAAAACATCCCCGAAAACTTCTAGCCTTAAAGGTAGGTCAAAACATAAAATTAATAAAAAAAAGACTGGCAAACAGCCAAAAGTTTCCATTCCTAAAAAAACAATAATTGATAAAAAAAGTGACGCGAAAACGGAATCTAGTAATAGTCAAGGGCCATCAGCCAATAACACAAATAATATAGAATTAACGAAATACAGTGACGAAATAACGCGTATTAAAAACAAAATGTTACAACTTAAAAACAGGAACATTTTAAAATTAGTTTACATTGAAGACGACTTACTTAATAAAGAAAGTAAGGATAATAACATCCCACTAACGCTTAATATTCCGCAAAAGTGTCTCGACGATATAGACACCAATATTTTGTCAGAAGCGCTAATATCGGCACCGATAACGAAAAAGTGTCTAGGAAACTCGGAAAAGAGTCTAGAAATAGACAATATCGACTCTGTCATAATAAAGGGCCCCCTAAACGTAGCAACAAATTAGTTCAAGTTGTTTGTGCAGTTAAGTTTGACATAAAAGTTGGTTCCCTACACAGTTCATTTTGCCATAAAACATGTATGTGTAACATAATGTTTGCAAACGAAGTTTGGACGTGTAGGGATGACTACTTGACACACTTGTTTGAAATACAAATTAAGATTTTTAAACGTAACAATAAGTATGTGCTGACAAGATTGAGTGAAATGTTTGTGCTGATATGTATGATAGTGTAGGGTAACAATTTGTACACATTTTTCGATTCAAACAGAAAACATTATCAGTAGTAAGTTGAGTGTCTAGACGTGCAAACGTGTTGTCTCTTATAAAAAGAAAATGTGCGGCCATTATAATTGTAGACGAGCTAAATAAAAAAATAAAACGGTTGTGGTCAAAAGAGTGGTACAAGAAAGGGAGTCAATTTTCGCATTTGAATTTGTTAGCCGAATTAAGATTTTCCGAAAAGTCCCATTTAAAAAATTATCTACGTATGGGTGATGATCAATTTAGATTTATTCTGGAATCGATCGAGCCACTAATTAAAAAACAAAATACTGTAATGAGCGATTACTACCGAGGAACGATTAACAGCTACGTTACGTTTTCTTGCAACAGGAAGATCTTATGAAGATTTGAACTTAGTTGTGCAATATCACCACAGTCGTTAAGAACAATTGTTCCGGAAACATGTCGAGCAATTTATCAGTCACTGAAAAATAAATATTTACAGGTAAAATTCAAAAATACTTTATTAGTTGTACCTATTTATAACAAAAAGTAAGAAAATGAACTAGGATGTAGAATTAAGATTAACGTTTACAGCAAACCCAAAAAAAATATTTATAAAGCCCATAAGTGGGTATCGTCTTCGCTTAGCGTAGGTGTATTTCAAGAGGATGGTCTTGTACTATAATTATTACGTGAACTGCCTTCAAATAAAATCCCATTCGTATTTTGAATAAAATTGCCAAATTGTGTGGTCGCTTCTATATTAAGTTGGCCCAGTTCTCCAAAAAACAATGTTTCGTTTATTATTTTTTTTGCCAAGGTTTGCTGGTTTTTAGCCATAGATCTTAACTGATGAGCAATGTTGTTTTCAAAGGCGATATACTCGTCATCAGGTTGGTTTATAACTTCATAAGCCTTCTGTAAAATTGAATTTTGTTTCTTTTATTCTATTTTTCGTTTTTTAATAGCTGGTGTTTGTGTTTCTTGGACAACATCCTAAAAGTTAAATTTGTTTTAGTTCCCTAAATGTCAACAAGACTGGATTACAATTGCAAGAGATTTTCAACAATCCTGGAACTTTCGTAATTGTTGCGGAGCATTAGACGGAAAACACATACAAATTGTTCCGCCACCTGGTTCTGGGAGTTATTACTTTAATTATAAAGGGTGTCATAGTATTGTTATGCTGGCAATAGCCAATGCTAATTATGAATTTATTATGGAACATGTAAGAACAAACGGAAGGGTATGGTATGGAAAACACCACATTTAACAGAAAATTACAATCAGGAGCACTTAATTTTCCAACGAACCAGCCATTACTTGGATGCAGGGATGAAACTCCGATTCCGTATGTCTTTGTGGCAGATGATGCGTTTGCCCTGTCAAAGAACATAATGAAACCGTTTTCTACAAACAATTTTAGTAGGGCAGAACGTATTTTTAATTATCGTCTGAGCCGTGCGAGAAAAATAATAGAAAATTCATTTGGAATATTAGCTGCAAGATTTAGAATTTTCCATACAGCAATAAATACTAAACCTGCCATTGTGGAAGATATCGTTTTAACAGCTTGCGTTTTGCATAATTTTTTTCGTAGGAATGCAAGACAAACGTACACTCCACCTCATAGTTTGGACATTGAAAATACTGAAAATGGAACTATAATCCAAGGTGATTGGCGAAATTCTGGAGAATCATTTTTACCATTACAATTAAATCATAATGGGAATTATGGAAGAGAAGCTAAAGAGATACGAGAACATTTCAAAAATTATTTAAACAACGACGAAAAAGTATTATGGCAAGATAGGATGATTTGATGAATGTATGAAATAATAAATAATTATATCGTTGTCATAAGTAGAGTGTGATTGGTTATAAAAAAAAACCAGTGGCATGGCAAAGTCACGTGATACAGGTAGTAATTTATTTTTTCTATGCCCTACCTTTAAAGTACCTTGTATTTCATCGGTTTGCAGCGCTTAAAGTGGTTGTTTATGGTTAGAGTGAAAAAAAGTAAAAAAGCGTTAAAAAAAGTGCCATAACGTTAACTTTATTTCACGCTTCCCATAAGCTAACACAATGAATCTTGGCTGGGCATCGAGGATGGACTTTCATGAAACTTGGAATACGTATAATTGTAATTTACCGAAGGAGCTTAATTAAAATATCCCAAATTTCTATTTGAATTTCATTTTTTTGTATAGGGCTGTAGAAAAAATAATGTATGCAACATGTGCATAAAGTGTCTTTTTTCACTCATGGAATTGTCAACTTTTTCCATTCGTGAAAAAAAGTACCTCTTTATGCACTTGTTGCATAAATTACTATTATTCAAATGGGGCAACCTGTAAATGTTTACATTTTTTTATGGGATCTAAAGCCAACTGAAAATTACATTTTTCTGAGTTTAGAAGGCTGTAGTAGCCACACGGTTGAAAATCGAGAACAACGGCTTACTTGTCCCTATCCTAACTTTTCAAGTTCTATTCTGTGATATAATAAATATTTGATACAAGCTGATTAAATTTTCCGTCTGATTTTTGATCACTCTGTATCAAATATTTTTTTATGTCACAGAATAGAAGATAGGGATATGTAAGCTGTTTTTCTCGATTTTCAACCGTTTGGCTACTACAGCCTCCTAAACTCAAAAAAATGTGATTTTCAGATGGCTGTAGATAGTGTAGATCCTTTACTATACATACAGACATCAAGTATGTAGTAAATCGTTGATATCAGCTCGTCGAGAGGATTTAAAAAATGTGAAAATTTACAGGGTGTCCCATTTGAAAAAATAAATTACTACCTATATCACGTGACTGGTTTTTTTATTGTCTCACAAAAATTCAAGTATATTCCTACAACTTTTATTTAAAACTTTTTTTTGAATCTTTAGTAATAAAAGAGTTAAAGGGGTGGTCAATTTATAACCAATCCCCCTGCACAATATAATGTTTTGTATTCTTAACCCAATCTCACATATTTTAACTTTTATTTAAATCTTTTTTTGTACCTTTAGTAATAAAAGAGTTAAAGGAGTGGTCAATGTATAACCAATCACCCTGTACAATATAATGTTTACATATTTTATCTTACCTGACTCCTAATCTTCTCATTATCATTTGGAAGTACTGAGTCTTCCTCAAAAAGTCCATATCTTTACCATCTCTAGGCATTTCCTGATCTTCAGCGAAGAGTAATAATTTGAAATACCACAAATGTGGATCATACACATCGTCCGTTTCAGTACCAGACATTTTTGATTATTTTACCTTTTTCAATTCCCTTCTGAACGATGTTCTTAAGGAATTAATTTTTTTTACCACCATATCTTTGTCGGCAACTGGCTCTAATTCTTTTAATTTATCAATCATCTTTTCATAAGCACTATATCTTATATGTTTATTGCTGTACTCTTTACTTTTAACTTTCCAGAGACACGGCAACTCTATATAATTCAATAAATTCCGTTATAAATTGTTTGGAATAATTTCGTATGTCACTCATTTTGTCAACCACCAAATCACTAAAATCGTACCACTACATGCACGGACTTGTTTATTCGAACTGTCGTTCCAACAAAATATCAAAGTCTGCAGATTCTACTTCTTGGGTTTGAATGATTAGTGTGTACAAACAAATTGTTTAATTACACGGGTGCTCAGCTATGCGCAAACACGTTTGCGCATACATTATTATCAAGATGCTGTAACGTGTAAGGGTAACGCTAACAAATCGATTGTATTGATGCTGGTACAAACAAGTTGGAGTTATTTTTCCCTTCGCTTGATATCCTTGCGCAAACATTACATTCAAACTATATGCATAATCTAGGGTTAAATTATGTTTGTACGGATATGTTTAATTAAACATGTTTTATATGACTAGTATGAATGTGTAGTTTTAAAACATGTTGTTGTGTTATTTGTATGGACAAACAAATTGAACAAATTTGTTGTTACGTTTAGGGGGCCCTAACGCAAACAAACAAGTGTCTAGACACGAAATCTAATAAAAAGTGTCTAGAAAAAAAGTGTATAGAAAGTGAGAAAAAGTGAGGCATCTGAGACATCCTTTCCGATCTGTCAAGGTAACGACACAAATAGTACGTCGACACCAGCACATTCGAACTGGAAATCATAATAATATGGAGGAAGATACTATAGGACCGAGAAGCAGTCCAAACTCTACGGAGGATGAGGAAGACAGTAGTAAATCTCAAAGCAGAGATGTACAGACGACCACCGTGCAAGCGCTGGTACACAAACCTGCAAACCAGTCGTGGATACAACAAATCGAGGAGGAAGACAAGCAAGTAAAAAACGATTTTATTTCACAATATCAGGTGATAAACAAAAACGCCAAAGAAATAAAAGCAAGAAATCTCTATCTAAATGAAAAAAAAACACGATGAAAGACTTAGACGCAATAACTTCAATACCCATGGACACCGGATATGAATACCCAAAAAAAACTGCGACATTCAAAAATATATTGAGTCAAACTAAGCAAAAACAAACTCCAATTTCAACACAAAACACTTACGAATCCTTATCCGAGATGTCGGATGATAACACTGAAAACACAAAAAAAACGTCAACATCACAAAAAAAAAGAAAAAAAACGCGTTTTCGAAAATTCACCACATCTGAAGTACCTTCGGAAGACGACGAAAATATACTCCAGCAAAACGCCAAAAGAACAAAAACAGCCCCTATGGCAGTAAAAAAAGCGTCATCAAACAGACCCCCCCCCCCATTGTCATAGATGATAACGTTTCTTACCATCGTGACATGGTCAATAAGATAAAAGACGAAATAAAAAGAAGTCATTCGAGATAAAGTATACAAATAATTCAACCATAGTTTTTACAACTAACGTGGATGACTTCGAAAAACTAAAAAAGGTATTGAAAAATGAGAAAGTGCAATACCACACATATTCTAGATGAGAAGACAGATCTCACGCTATTGTACTTCGTGGATTGGCGGAGGGTCTACAACTTATAGAGATAAAAGAAGAACTTGAAAAAGTACACAAACTACAAATTCGTGATATATTTAGGATGACAACGAAAGGTCGTCCACTATATCTGATAGTAACAGATCCGAAAGTCACCCTCGATTTTCTAAACAAAAATGTTCGAGTCATCGAGCACACGAGTGATCTGGGAGTTTAGGAGACTAAACAAGCCTATCATACAGTGTCACATATGTCAATTATGGGGACACGCGACATCGAACTGTGGCAGAACTCCTAGATTCCTCAAGTGTGCTGGATCCCACCTTACACCCGAATGCACAAAAGAAAGAACAACCCCAGCAAGATGCGCGAACTGCCAAGGAGATCACCCGGCCAACGCCGAAATATGCCCGGAATTTATAAAAAGAAAAATCTGGATGGATGAAAAAAAATCCCTCAACCAAAAAACTAGACCCACCCCTCAAAAATACATCCCTGCACCCCTCCCGAAAACCAACCCTTGGACGCAGAACAAAAACAACACAGAATATCCCAGCTTACCATCAAAATCTCACCCTCCAGTAACCCCTCAAATTACCCACTCCCAACCCCAATCTCGCAACCCTCCTGCACAAGCTAAAACATAAATACAAATACTGACATTAATAAATTTGTAGAAATCAATAATTTATTCAAGGAACTGCAAACAATTGTCAACCTGGATGAACTTGCGAGGACTGTTGGTGACCTACTGCGAGACATGAAGACAGCATCTACCAAAATTGAGAAGTTCACCATCTACAACAACTTTGTGGCTGGAATAGACAACTATGATATATAGGCAGGTACGTGGAAAAACAGAATTTCAAAAACGATATCATCTCAAAATACTTTCCTGCAACGTATGGGGAGTAGAAAATAAACTACCCATAATCAGACATTTTCTCGACATTCACAAACCAGATATCTTCTATTTAATCGAGACTTTCCTTAAATCATATAAAACAATAAACTTCAGAAACCCCGAATATCGTCTTTTTAGACAAGACCGCGCCGACGACGCTGATGGTGGCGGTATCGCATTATTAATCAATAAAGGCATAAATTTCAAAATCCTGCAAGAAAATAACACATCAATTGAACATATAGCGATCCTCTTTGATAATAAAATTAAAATTGTTGGAGCTTATAACCCGCCCGGTAAAAAATCAAACACACAGACTTACACAACATTTCCAACACACATAACAAAGTATTGGTAGTTGGTGATCTCAACTGTAGACATTCACAGTGGGATCAATACACCAACTACCCTAATGCTAATGGGAATACCCTCTTGAAGTTCTGTGATAACTCGGAGTGTAATATATTTCATACAAATGATCCTACCCACTTCCCCTTTGCTGCAAATCAGACACCTAGCATAATAGACATCGCAATAGGCAAAAATATCAATAATATAACCAATATTAAAACCCTCACCGACCTTAACTCAGCTGAGGGATTCTATTTCACGACGACTTTCGGTCGATCGACTCGATTCGAAACTCGACTCGAATACGATCTTTATCGTAATGGCAATTCTGTTTGTCGATCGAATTCAAACTCGAAAGAGAAAGTTAGTTTTGATAAATAAACTACAGATTTTGACATTTAACAAATAAGTTGTGTACATAACGATGTTTTGTGAGTGATGTCAATGTCAATTACGAAAATATTTTTATGAAAGAATACACCAATTCTTTGTTTATATTGTAGATAACCTTAATTCCTTTGTGTATTATCGTTGATTATATATTATCGTCATGTCTTCTAAAATTAGAGAAGCCCATTGGGAATTGATGATTTCATTCATGGAGGAAAATAAGGATTTCGCTGTTGGTAGAGTATCAGCTCTACAATCTAGGGAGACATTTAAGAAAATGTGGCAAAAATTAGCAACAGAGTTAAATTCTCTTGGGTTTGGTGAAAAATCAGCTGAAAAGTGGCAAAAAGTTAGTTCAAATTCATTCTGAAATCTATGTTTATATTTTTGATATACTACTTGACATAATTGAATTTTTATTTGGTATTAAGAAGTAAATTAGTAATATCTTTGTATATAAGAAATATATTTTCCAGACATGGACGGATTTCAAATATTCCATAAAGAAAAAAGCCAGTCAAATAAAAACTGAACAAATTAGAACTGGGGGTGGACCACCAACTACATAGTCCCTCAATACATTTGAACAGAGGGCATTAAATGTACTTGGAGGCAAGTCTTTTTATGAAGGATTGGGATGTGAAGAAGTTGGTGTTACGACCAAGGCAAAATGTCATGTAGATGAAGTCAATGAAATCGCCTCCGTTGAAATGCCATCGGTAAATATTTATACAAATTGCTTTGAAAAATTGTGTTTTTAATTTTAGAGATTATTTGATACATATTTTGAATAGTTGCAGTAGAATATAATTAGTCAAGAACAAATTCTACTCATTTTCATTCCCACATTGCATAATTATTGTATTTTACAGACTTCATGTAATACCCAGAAGCGCAGAGACCATGATTACTGTGCACAACCATCTCAAAAAAGAAAGAAAAATATTTAACCTGTTGAAGAGGCATATCAAGAGACAATAATAATATTAAAAGATATTAAAAATTCTTTAAACACAAAGCTTAATGAAATTAAAGAAGTCCTAGATTGTAGACTTAGGGACATAAATGAAGCCTTAAGAGACAAAAATAGTTAATTTCATTATTAATGTTGTTATTTAAGATTTTTTTAAAATACAAATGTTTTCTGTTTATATGTTTTCTATTAGTTATTTAAGATGTTTATTAATACAAATGTTTTCTATTTATCTAATACTAATTGTGGTTAGTTATTTATGATTTTTTTTAATACAAATGTTTTCTGTTTATTTGATGTTTTAAAATAATAGGATGTTATTTTTTACCAAATGCAAATATTTTTTGGTTGTGATATATGTATTGCTTTGAAATAATGGAATAAATTCTTTACATTTCCTGTTGTGTTCAATTATTTTATTTTGCAATCATCACATTTGTTAATGAAATAATGCAAAATTCTAATAAAACAAATTTATTATCTATAAATTAACACTCATAAAATTATAATCCTGAAATTTAAAAAAATATATTACAAAAAATATCTATTAACTAAATTATTTCGAACATTTAAACCTTCATTGTTATCTGGGATAGGCTGAGCAATTTGTTGAAGTGGGTGGTTATCCTCATTAAATTCTTGATCAAATTCAATGTGCTCATCAATACACATATTGTGTAAAACTGCACAGGCTTTGACAATTTGGCACATAAATTGAGGATTATATCTTGCTGATCTCTCTTTCAGCAAACATCGAAAACGCATTTTAAGTACACCAATACAGCGCTCTACAGTATTTCTAGCTGATAAGAGAGCATTATTGAATCTGCCCTCACTTTCATTATTTGGGTTCCTGAATGGTGTCATCAAATAGGGCTGCAAGGGATAACCAGAGTCTCCAAGTAACCAGCATCTTTCTCGCTGGTTGTTGAGATTTCTCATGAATTCTTGAGCTTCACTGTTTCGCCAAATGAATGAATCATGTGTAGATCCTCCAAAATTTGCCAAGATATTTCGTATTTTCAATTTATGGTCACAAATCAATTGAATATTTATGGAATGAAATCCTTTTCTATTGATAAAGTTGTGTCCATTTTCTCTGGGTTTGCAAATGGCAACATGGAATCCATCAATCATTCCTATTGCTCCAGGAAATTCCCATTTATTCATAATATCTGTTTTAATAAGATTTCTCTCTTGCAGATTAAGTGGCATATTTATGTAATTTACAGCCATCAAAGAGAGAGCTTCTGTTACAGTATAAATACATCTTTGTACTGTAGTTTGACTTAAACCAGAAAAAAAATCCTGACCTATACATCTCTGATATGAACCAGTTGCAAAAAATCTCAGTGTAGTTAAAACTTTCATTTCAAGAGATATACCTTTCAATGACTTTCTTGGTGGAATTTGATTCCTCAATATATTTATAAGATTTCTAGCTAACCTAAAACAAAGCCAATGAAAAATAAAAATTTTAAATACCAGGAAGTTCTTATCTCACCTTTTATTTAAACGAAATAATTCAATAAACCTTGCTTCTGAGATAGCGAAAGGGTCACTCCTATTACGTATTTGTAACCTTCGAAGCCTCATAATATTATTTCTTTGTGCGTTTTGTTCTGCTAATATACGATCTCTGACAACAGGCAACATTATAGGGTACAACTTACCAAAAAATTAATACTACAGCAGAAACCCAAATGAAATACAACCATAGAGTAAATATTTATAATAAACCTCACAGAACATATATAAACGTATTATTCTATAATGTTTTGTGAAATGCAAGGCTATTCGGCTAAAGTTTATCTATGAGTCGACTCCTCGCGAGGTATCGAGGAACTCGAGTCGTATCATTCCGTAAAATCGTGAAACAGAATCCCGTTTACCGAAAAAATCGATCGACTCGACGCGAGTCGGAAAACAGAATCCCACTCCCAGATCACGATTCCGTCCTTATACACCTTAAACTCTCCCATAACATTCACAACCCTAATAATCCCAAAATATATAACTACAAAACACCAAATTGGTTAAAATTCAGAAACTTTATAAATAACAATTTAAACATAATACCTATATAAAATAGAAAACTCCCAACATTTAACAAACACCATTAAAAATTTACAAAACATAATAATAAATGCTAGAGACCAATCAACATTAATTAAATCAATAACTCCAACAGATAATAAATTGCCTAATAACATAATTCAATCCATTCAAGAGAAAAATAAAATAAGGAAAAGGTGACAAAGATATAGAAACTTAATGACCACTAACTTTTAAGATAGCAACAAACCGTAATAAGCCTAGTTAAAGAACATCAAAACAAAGAATGGGCCGAATTCTTGAGTACCTTGAAACCGGAAGATAAGAAAGAAAAGGATGAATCCAATTATTATATTCCCTTCCCCTTCTTGAATAATCTAATGTGCGCGTAAAATTATTTTTTGTTGGGGGGGGGGGGGTCAATATGTTCTGTTTTATGTTTATACAGGCTATTTAATTACGAAATGAAAGAATATAAAAAAAAGCCGATTTTCAGGAACAAAAATTATTGGAGGGGGGGGGGGGAGAATTTTTATGAGACCACCGAGTTTTTTTTCCTTCTCTATGTTCAGGAGGCTTATTTCGATACGAAAAACAAAAAAAAAATCGAAAAAAGGCAAATGCCCGTAATCTGCATTTATTCCATTATAAATACCCAATACCAGTCAAAAGTGATGTGAGATATCTAGGCCAGCAACTAGCGTGAATATTAACCTGGGAGAAACATATACAATCAAAACGAAGACAGCTACACATCAAATTCAAACAAATACACTGGCTAATAGGCCAAAAATCCAAACTATCAACCAAAAATAAGCTGCTTTTGAACTTTACCCGTTGATCTGTAAGAACAGTTGTCTCTCACCCACAACTAAAATCACAATATACAAATACATAATACGACCTATCCTTACATACGCTGCACCGGTATACTTCACAGCAACAAAACACAACTTCCACACACTGCAGGTGGTACAGAATAAGTGTCTTCGCATGGCAATTAAACACACAACAGTTTACCCAAGACTTCCCAAAACTTCTTGGGTACATGAACAAGCAGACTTGCCCACTATCAAAGACTTCATAACTAAAATATCCAAAAACTTTTACAACTACAGTGTCCCTGAAAATCTTCATATCACTCTCAAAGCCGCCAGTAGCACAGAAGACACTCTTGATAGTGGGTGTAGGCTTCTGCATGGTAACTTATAGGCATAGCAAGTTGTTTAAACACAAATAACCAAATACTTCGAAATAAGGGACTACTTTACCCCTTATTCAAAATATAAACTATTCTCTTACAAAACACACAATTAACCATAAATAATGCCTGTCCTGTTGCCTTTCCTCATAAACTAACTTTTAGTTCGCTTTTGAAACCCTGTTTTTTAGCCGGTTTTCAGGTACAAAACTGTCGAAACATCTGGGGTGTCATACTTATATATTGGGGACTGAGTTATTTAACTAACCATAACAAATGGGTAATGTTTCCAACAAGGAACCATATATTTCGAGATGGCAACACATAGGGGGATCTGAAAGGCCAGGACATCGGTTTTACAATTATTTTGTATTTCAGTCCAACTATGTAAATGTATAATCATAAACTATTGCTAATAAAGTCATTTTTAAATTAAATTAATTAAGCTGCTGTTATACAAAGTAATGCGAAAACCTATATGGACATACGGCATACAACTGTGGGATTGTGCAAAACCCACTAGAATACAAACAATACAAATATTTCAGTCGAAAACATTGCGATCCATTGTTAATGTTCCCTAGTATATTAGCAACCAAACTCTTCATGATGTCACAGAAGTAATAAGATCATATTGTTATCGAAACAATTGTACGTTTTTTAGAATTTTCAACATTTTTCATTATATTGTGGAATTAGCTAGAAACATTGAGTTTCATTTAAAACACTAATAAGAACAGTTTCCATTAATTACCAGATGCAACTGACTGGTCACCCAAACGACCTAATAAAAAATTTATAATCGAAGATGAAATAAAAACTGGCCTGAAGACCTTCTCCAGCAACATTAATAATGTTTAGTGCATTATATAAGTTGAGTGAATGAAAACGACGAATACTCAGTGTGTATTAGTTTATTACTTTCCAGCTAAGCGCTTTCGGCTATAAAGCCATTATCAAAGCCGTCGTCATTTAAAAAAGTAGTTGTCAAAGCCATCAAGTTGATTAAAAACAATACTCAAGATAGAATCATCGTTATGATTGACTCATTGGAACGATAATTCTATCTTGAGTATTGTTTTTAATCAACTTGATGGCTTTGACAACTACTTTTTTAAATGACGACGGCTTTGATAATGGCTTTATAGCCGAAAGCGCTTAGCTGGAAAGTAATAAACTAATACACACTGAGTATTCGTCGTTTTCATTCACTCAATTTACATCTAGTGTGTACACCATATCCACAGGCATTTCCATTATATAAGTGAAAATGCCAATGGGCATCTCATTTCCAAACTAGAAAACACCCAACTCTTTTACTAAATACTCATGTGATAAAGTAGATTGTAAAATTGAAATAAAAGTTAAAAAAAATTATTATCTGATCTATATTTTTTTGTTAAATTTTATCAAAGTACATTTAAATTCAATTTTTTTCTCAGTAATATGCTTGAATAGATATCAAATAATGCCTTGCTTCAATTATACAAAAAAAGAATGTTTTACGTCCTCTATTATTATCTGATCACCCTGTATATCTTTTTTTTGGTAAATTTTCGCAAAGTACGTTTAAATTCAATTTATTTTCTCAGTAACACGCTTAAATTTTTATCAAATAATTACTTGTTTTAATTATACAAAAATAATAATTTTATTAAATTTCTGATATCAAAAAACGCAGTTAATAGTCCAAAAAATCGATGAACGTGTCCCATAACTCCTCCCAGTATATATACCGAGTAAGATTCAGTACTTCATCGTCAAATATCAGTTATGAATTACTCACTATTTATTCTAATTATCGCTGTATCAGAAGCAACCAAACTATCAGTACACCAAAGATTAAAACATTATCAACTCGATTGTGCCAACGTCGAATGTCCAAGATTGCCTAAATGTGGACCTTGTCATTATCTCCAAACACCCGAAAGAGAATGCTGCCCAAAATGTTCACCGGTACACTGTCTGACAGTTACTTGCGAATTCTGCGAAGTTGCCGTCGTTCCACTCGGGGAATGCTGTCCAGTATGCCAGAAAATAAATTGTCCCGATATCGATTGTAATTACTGTGAACTTCCTGTTCTAACACCTAAAAATTGCTGTCCATTTTGCCAAAAACCAAATTGCACCGAGTTAAATTGCAATTGGTGTGAAGTTGCCGTTATACAACCTGCAAACTGCTGTCCAGTATGTGAACCAGTTTATTGTCCCCATATTGAGTGCGATTGGTGTGAATTTAGTATTAAACATCCCGGAGAATGCTGTCCTCTGTGTGAACCGAAATTATGTCCAAAAATTGAATGTAGTTACTGTGAAGTTGCCGCCATTCCACCCGGAGAATGCTGTCACGTTTGTGTACCCATAACGTGTCCAGAAAAAGAATGTGGTTGGTGTGAAAACCTAGTTAATGTACCCGGAGAATGTTGTTCCGTGTGCGAACCGATATCGTGTCCAGAAGTTCATTGTAGTCCATGTGAAGTTGCGATTTTCCCGCCCGAAGGATGCTGTCAAGTATGTGAACCAGTAATATGTCCAAAAAACGAATGTGGTTGGTGTGAAAACCTAGTTAATGTACCCGGAGAATGTTGTTCCGTGTGTGAACCGATATCGTGTCCAAAAGTTCATTGTAGTCCATGTGAAGTTGCGGTTATCCCGCCCGAAGGATGCTGTCAAGTATGTGAACCAGTAATATGTCCAAAAAACGAATGTGGTTGGTGTGAAAACTTAGTTAATGCATCCGGAGAATGCTGTTCCGTGTGTGAACCGATATCGTGTCTAGAAGTTCAATGTGGTAAATGCGAAGTTGCGATTTTCCCGCCCGGAGGATGCTGCCAAGTATGTGAACCGATAATTTGTCCAGAAAATCCATGCGGTTGGTGTCAAATTCCAGTAAATAGATCAGAAGAATGCTGTGCAATGTGTGAACCAATAATATGCCTAGATATTCAATGCGATTACTGTGAAGTTGCGGTTGTACCACTTAACGAATGTTGTCCTGTATGTAAACCACATTTTTGTCCCGATATTCAATGTCATTTTTGTGAAGAAGCAATAATGCTAGATGGAGTATGTTGTCCTGTGTGTAAACCTGTTTTATGTCCGAAAATTAAATGTTCTGCCTGTTACGCTTCAGTGATACCAGAAGGGGAATGTTGTCCCGTTTGTGAACCGGTACGTTGTCCTAAAATTAAATGCGCGTATAACGAGGTTAGTCTAATGCTACCTAATATGTGCTGTCCCATTTGTGTGGAAATTGGTTGAGACTGTTTATTTTATAAAAATAATTTAAATTTGTTGTTTATTTAAGAATAATAATAAATATTTAACATTTACTACGTTTATTTTAGTTGAAAAAGTTTCTATTAAGTTTGTAATGTATACGAGGTATAATTAAAAGGTAGGTCACAAATAAGATAAATAATAGCTCATTTTAGAGCATTTGAGAAAGCAGGGATAGTAGCTTAACATCATTACTCTGTGAACCCTGCTAGAGAACGGACGTTTATTTGCCGATTTGATAGTAATATAATCAGAGTGTTTAAACACAAACTGAGATATCTTCAGAAAGTGATGGATCCTACTCTGAAATGGAGGTAGATGACAACGGAACCTGGACAAAAGTAAGAATAAAACGAAAAAGACCATATAACCCCACAAACATATCCAACAAAAAGAATAATGCCATTGACGAATTTAAAGGTTTTACACCAAGCGCACAATCTAAAACACAAACGGTTAGTACAGCAAAAAGCAGCCCACACCATTAGTAGACCTATAAATCACAACAAAATCAAAATAATTAACTTATCAGATAAAATGAAGAGTATTACAAATAAGAAATACGATAATTTATTTTACTGTTCAACAACAAATCCAAACCACAACAGAATGTCATTTGCAGATGTATGGCAAGTCGAATCCCCGAATTCTAACAATGACGAAATAATCAAAACAAAAATAGGATTTCTTCTAAAAACTAATAGGGTGATAGAAATATTAGAAAACCTTAAAAATAACAACATAGTATCAAGCTACAAACAAACAAATACTAATAAACTTCCACAAAAACAATCACAAGATTCTTAGTCAGTAGTTGTAGCTAATGTTGAATATGAAATTGAAGATTCTGTTATAAGTGCAAATCTCACCGTAAACAAATTAGAACAAACCTCTGAGCATCTCCTTTCTAATGGAATATTTTTTAAACTATATCACTACCCGGTTTACCCAAGTCTAGCTCCTAATCCTGCACCCATACCTTGCATCAGACGTGCCTCTTTTCTCCATCAAGCAATAAATTGCAACGAAAATTTTAAATGTAGCAAATGCTTTGGAAATCATCCCACACATAAATGTACCTCAACACTGGAACCCAAATGCCTTTCATGTGGCTCAGACAATCATCAAGCCTGGTCCTTTCGCTGTCCAAAAAGAGCAAAAAAACCTATTGATGGCATTCCAAATATCCCTGTAAAACCAATAAATAACAAATCCGCTGAACTTACAGAAGAAGTTAAAAAATCTAAAATTCACAACCCAATTACAACTCATGATATCATTATCAATACTTACACTAACACCCTTAACAATGAAAAACATATGAATGAAAATAGACCAGAATTGATCGAAAAACTAAGAAAAAATTTGTAAATAACTTCAACATAGACACTCAGATACTGTTTTCCGGTAGCCGTATGTACATATTAATGTTTGACTTATATGCCCTGAGAGTGAATCACCTTCAAGACCTATCGATGAACACAAAAATTATCAATACATTCAAAATGTTTAAATTCCTATACTCCAACATAAACAGCTATACAAAAAGAAAACATATTATCAACAACTACATTGAAACGAGAGAGTCCCAGAACTAACTAAAGAATTGAAGCAAGTAAAAATTAATATTGAAAAACTTATGAAAAATAATGCATCTGATTTCAATAATGAAAAAGATGCAACTTCAAATATAGCTAAGATTAACAGTAAAGAACTCATGATGAAAGTTGTGGAAAGACAGAAGAGGACATCAAACATTATTATATTAAATGTAAATGAATCGAAACAGAAAATAGTTGCAAACAGAATAAGAGAAGATAAAGACTTAGTAAAAGAGGTACTAAAGGATATTGATGTTGATATTACAAATATAAAGGTGTTCAGACTGGGTAAAGACCAAAGCAAAAATAGACCCCTAAAAGTTTGTTTTCCCAGTCCACAAGAAGCTCATAAGGTATTAAAAATGAAAAAGGA
This sequence comes from Galeruca laticollis, assembly GCA_963921935.1. Taxonomy (NCBI): domain Eukaryota; kingdom Metazoa; phylum Arthropoda; class Insecta; order Coleoptera; family Chrysomelidae; genus Galeruca; species Galeruca laticollis. The sequence goes on from OY998182.1 coordinate 41,256,388, forward strand.
GTTAAAAATTCCAACAATTAACATTTTTCCGGACCAAACTAAAGCACAAAGAGAATATTTCTTTAATGTAAAAAGTAAGGTGCAGGAATATTTAGAGAACGGTGAAAACAAAACTATCAAATACATTGTTGATAGTAATATATCTTTTAGAAGTGATATAATTTATATGAATATACAAAGTTTTTTGGCACACCTCGATGAGGTCTTAGTTGAAGTATTTTGTTATCAACCATCTATAGTGATATTAAGTGAAGCAAGATGTACAGATGATAACCAAGAGGTTGAAATTGCAGTAGATGGATATGTATGTGTAAGATGTAATTATTTAAATCGCCACACGGGAGGTGTACTTATTTATCTGCGGAACAATATTACTTTTAGTATGAAAAAGGAATATGTTCTTGTGCCTAATTACTGGTGTAAAGTTGTTGGCATTGACTTTAATGAAACTAAATGGTTGATTGGTGGCTTTTACCATTCGCCCAGTTCCAGTGATGCGGTCTTTGTAGATAAAACGGAAGAATGGTGCAAGGATTTCTTATATGGGAGCAAGGATTTCTTATGGCAAGGATTTCTTATCTGGGAATGCCAAAGCTTTAATTGTGGGTGATGTTAATATTGATTATTTTCTAGATAGTTTTTATAGCAAAAGGATAAGGAATTTGATTCAGTCTTATGGAATTGAACAACATGTAAATGATTATACCAGAATAAGTATGGACAGCTCGACATTGATCGATTATGTTTTGTCAAATCAAAATATTTCTGTAAATGTTCATCATTTTCCCAAGATAACAGATCATTCGATTATAAGTACTAATTTTGGTAAAAATGTGGATTGTGTGAATGAATTAAATTTCTTCTCTAGAAAGCTAAATATAAATAAATTTCACGAGATTAATTTAGAATTAATACCATGTGACTGGTTATTTGACTCAGGTAATGCAAATGAAATTTTTAGTCAACTAGAAAGTAATTGTGGTAGAGTCTTAAACAGTATTGCACCTATTACTGAGATACAGATAAAGAAAAATCATGTTCCATGTTATGATAAGGAGGTAAAGGTACAAGCCAGAGAGAGGGATAAAGTGTACAAAAAGTTTCAAAGAGCAGTAGGTCCAGATAAAAATATATTGTGGAATGAATACAAAAATAAAAAAAATATGGTCGTTAATTCATTGAAGTACAAGAAAAAAGAACTTTATGAACGTAAAATAGATGAACACGGGTGTGATTCTAACAATGGTTTGTTTGTGGGAAATCAGTCGGATTTAGGGAAGGCCATTCATGTGAAACATCTTTACAATTGACTATATCTAAATGGAAACAAGTACTTGATGAGAATAAATATATAACAGCAGTTTTTCTGGATTTCAAATGAGCTTTAGAGACAATAGATCGTAAAATTTTGATTAATAAATTGAAATATTATGGTTTTGCAGGACAAGTCCTGACCTGGTTTGAGCAATATATGACTAATACATTACAATATGTAAAGCTAGGTAAATCAACATCTGAAATGTTAGAGAATAACTTTGGAGTACCTCAGGGAAGTGTATTGGGACCGCTTCTGTTTATTATATATTTAAATGACATTAATTATATTAAGTGTGATTTTATTAATCTATTTGCAGATGATACACTGTTGGCATGTTAGGGTATAACCCTGAGGAAATTTTTAATAAGCTGAATAACATGTTGAAAGTCTTAACCCAGTTTTTGAAAAAAATAAACTTAAGCTTAACACTAAAAAAAAACGAAGGCAATGATTTTGGGGAGTAAATACAAATTGAATCAAATAAATTATAACAGATATAACATTAGAATTGAAAATGAGAACGTAGAATGGGTGGTCAATAAATTTAAATACTTGGGAGTTATTTTAGATGAAAATTTATTGTTGAAAACCCATTGCGAATATATATGTAAAAAAATAACAAAAAAGCTATTTTTCTTCTCAAGGGTTGCTTCAAATATCTCTCTCTTCTCTAGATTAACAGTGTATAAAACTATTATACAACCTCATTTTGATTACTGCGGATCATTACTTTATAAATTAGATAATAACTGTTTACAAATACTACAAAACTTTAATATTTCTGAATATTGTTTTTGGTACAAATTTAATATTTCGTTTTTCAAGAAATATTGAACAGATCGAAAAAGAATGGACTTGCTATTCAATCTATCAAAACTGAGGATGTTTGAGAGGGTTAATGTTAATATTTTTTGCGGTACAAATAAGTACAAATTCAGTTTTCAATTTCCTCTATTAATTTCATTTTTTTTTAATTATTTTTAATTTGGTTCTTTTCAGGTTAAAATAAAGCTGGCAATGCCATATTTATTTGTTTAATGAGTAAAGGTACAACATTATTTTTTATGGTACAAATTAGTACAAAATGAGTACTAAAAATAGTAATATGTTTGATTTGACAGAGGTAAAGTACAAACGAACGACAAGCTACTATTGTATTCAACCCTCCCAGGCAGTTTTTACTAATATTGTTTGAGGTAGTGAATCTATCAGACTGGGACTAAAGTAGAGACCAGGGTAAAAAAATAGACTTCAGGAATTTTCAAATTGTCCATATCACAAGGCATAATACAGAGTTCTATAACTTAATGTTTCACATTAGGCAATACAAAACAAGTTTGCAGTTATATCTATTGAATTTTCTAAAAAAAAACCAGTTGGGCCATGTTTTGTCTAAACAAAAATCCTACAAGTGTCATATTTTGAGAGATATGGCCGAAAACTGATTTTTAGAACTCGAGGGATATATTTCTCCCTTGAACTGGAATGGAATCCTGAATAAATTTCTTCCCTTTAAAATGACTCCTCGAGGCCTACAAATCCACTGCAACAAATTACCACCAGACAATTATGTCACATTAGTCCCTTTATTTACTGGACTAAAATCAGTGATATGTTAATAGTTTAATTATTAATACATAGTTATCAGGTATCACTGTATTAATGAGTATAGGCAACCAATAATACAGCACTAATATGAGTATATGCAACCAGTATTACCATAATGTTACTGTGATTGTATAAGGTTATTATTGATTTAAATGTTTATATACATACTATTATCATTTGTAAAATGTGACTTACTGCCCTGTTAAATGAAAATGCAGATCAGCAAAAAATCTGATTCGAGTTTTTGTTACACTTGGGTTTATTATGAGTATAACTGTCATCCTACAGCTTTTAAAAAGGGTATCCACAGTTTTAATGTTTAAATTGTTTAAGGTTTAAATGGGGTATGTGCTACATTTCTGTGATTTCTTAATGAAAACGCACTATATGCCTTAATCTTAGTAATAAAGACCCATGTGAAGTTAGCCACGGATTTTTTGTAACCATCCATGAATATTTTTTACAAAATAAACTGAACTTTTGCAATAAAATGTTAATATAGGAAACATACAATGACATTTTAATAGGCTACATAATTTTACTACCAAAAATTAAAGATTAAGTGAATAAAGTTTTCAAATAATTGTTCCTGTATTTCACGATTCTGAATCGAAGACCCAAATATAAAAAAAAAGTTATTCAACTATTACAAAGAACATCTAACTAGAAACCAATTGACAATAAATTGTGATGCAAGTATTTTTATAACGTCAAAAAAAAATTCGTAAATATTACGATTGAGCGCCGACGCGCATCGTTCGTTTTGAACCCGAAGCCCCAAATTTTTTTGAAATTTTTAGTACCTATTTCAATGGACACTTAATTAGGAACCTATTAACGAAAAATTGTGATGTAAGTATTTTTTATAACGTCAAAAAAATTCATAAAGGTTACGACTGAGCGCCGATGCGCATCGTTCGTTTTGAACTCGAAGCCCCAAATTTTTTTAAAATTTTCTTTAACTATTTCAAAGGACACTTAATTAGGAACCAATTAACAAAAAATTGTGATGTAAGTATTTTTTATAACGTTGAAAAAATTCATAAAGACTACGATTGTGCGCCGTCGCGCATCGTTCGTTTTGAACCCGAAGCCTCAAAATTTTTTCAAATTTTCAATAACTATTTCAATGGACACTTAATTAGATACCTATTAACAAAACATTGTAATGTAAGTATTTTTTATAACGTCAAAAAAAAATCAGAAATGCGCATCGGCGCTCAATCGTAATCTTTATGAATTTTCTAACGTTATAAAAAAATACTTACATTACAATTTTTTGTCAATTGGTTTCTAATTTCTTAGAAATAGCTAAAGAAATTTTGAAAAAATGTTAGGGCTTCGAGTTCATAACGAACGAAGCGTAATGTTTATGAATTTTTTTGACATTATAAAAAATACTTACATCACAATTTTTCGTTAGTAGGTTCCTAATTAATTGTCTTTTCAAATAGTTACTAAAAATTTGGGAATTCAAGTTCAAAACGAACGATGCGCGTCGGCGCAAAATCGTAATATTTATGAATTTTTTTGACGTAATAAAAAATACTTACATCACAATTTTTTGTCAATTGGTTTCTAATCAAGTGTTCTTTGAAATAGTTAGAGAAAATTTGAAAAAAATTTGGGGCTTCGAGTTCAAACGAACGAAGCGCGTCGGCGCTTATAGAGCAAGAGCCCGTGAGGGCCAGACCTTCAGATTTTTATAAAATCTGAAAGTTTTTCTATGTATCTCCCCAATACAGGTAAGAATGATCCCCGCCCATGAAACCCGGGTAGTGGTGGCTTTGGAAGGTTACAGGTAGCAAAGGTGTATAAAATTCCACCTAAAATTTATCAATTTATGAAACTTAATTTTTTTATATTTTACTCGTAATAATATTAAAACTCGCGTTGTTCATTGCCAGACACTTAGTATAGTTACAACCCCCCACCGGACACCCCTAAACTATTATAATTTGTAATTATACGTACGTTATATTATAAAAGCTAAATTTTATATATTTTTTTTGAACAACTATTAAATAATGTTTCCTTAGTAGCCAGACAGTTTCGAGGGTTCTATCGTCCTGCCAGACGTATGAAATGTGTAAAATAGTTGTGAATGAGAGAAGCATATGCAGCAACGGGTGCGAGTGAAATAGAGCGTGCAGTCTATTGCGATCTTTTACTGCACATCTACTGCTGTTTATTCCGAATTATCTAGTAATATTTTTTCGAATTTTTTGAAAAATTTCATTGAATAAAATTATTACAGTCTGAAAAATAAATTTTTAAAACAATATTCCGTAAAATTTTACAATAAAATATCAATCATATCCAAAATCTAGTAACTCAATTCATGTTATTTCTAATAAATTTTATAAAATTTATTATATTAAATTCAACTGAAATTTCAAAGTCATCAAAATCTTATTGTTTATTATACGAAAGAACAATTTTTTTTTAAATAAGAAATTTACAGAAAAATAGATTCATTTAAATCAAACATTTAAAAATATTCTTCATTGTCATCGTTGTTGTTGACATCTTCATTTTCGTAGTCACTGCTACTCCACTCCCTAAATTCATCGTTATCAACATCGTCTTCTTCGCCTGCTTCTGCAATAGTAAAATAAAAACAAGTTAATTTAATTATAATTAGTCACAAATTAATGTAAAATAATTTGACATAATTATTATATACCTGATACAGTTTTAGAGATTCACTGACATAATTCGGTATTTGATCCCCTTCAAACCATTTAAAATGGTATTGGTAATTTTCCAGAGTCCAACCATTATTTACTGGTTCATACGTTGTTGGGTTTCTCAAATGAGCATTGTTCCAGATAGTACATATATAATTTGCTCGCAAAAATTGCTGTAGTAGCTCACTTTTACAAGGTGGTAAACTACTAGCGTCGAAATTTCGCAATTTTTTTCGATTAAAAGCTTCGTTCACATCATACACTGTATAAGAATCGATAAAAATTTGTAGTCTATATTGGGTTTAATACTAGCTTTAAATTGATGGACATCAGCTGCATGAAGCGGAAGCATTCTCGATCTCACTTTTTTTTTCTTTCACAAAATATACAAACAACCTCGTTATGATTATTACCAGCAATATTATCAGTCGAAGTATTTACGTCCTGAGTTACAATATTATTATCACTAAATCCGGTTCAAAAACATCAGGAATATCTTGAAGAATTGAAGATTGTAGACCTGTAGATTCAGAAATTGGAGTTGGCTGAGGTCTCGTGGAAGATTCTGTAGGTACAGGCTGTAAATAAGATTCATCTTGAGATGTTGACGGTTGTGCTTCTATTGACTGGGAAAATAAAATTTGTTGAGATATTGTTGAAGATTCTATTGATGAAGACTCTGAATTAGGTGGTTCTGAACTCAAATCTGGAATCGACGATGAAGTTGGAAGTGATTTGTCTGTAAGTACACAACTTGCTTGTTTCTTTTTCTTTTTTTTTTCAGTACTTAAAGGTTCAGTACTGAAATATTTTTTCATTAGACCTGTAAATACTTTATAACATGATCTGTGATAACCACTCTCTGTATATTCACTAGGTAAAATAATGTCTTTGTATTTAAGTTTGTGTATTTTTCTTAATTTTAGAATGTTCTGACATTTTTTTAAAGTCTCCTCGGAAAATATTATTAGATCTTCACCACTTTTTTTACAAACAAAGCAAACTATTTTTTACTTCTTCTTCACTCATGATAACTTTTTATTACAACTAGATCACATTTATTTTATAAATTACACAGAAAAATAATATGACGTTTAATAGACGTTTGATCTACGTTTACTATGAGCATAACCGAGCACTACATAATACACAACGAGCAGCTGATGCGCAGTAAAAGATCGCAATAGACTGCACGCTCTATTTCACTCGCACCCGTTGCTGCATATGCTCCTCTCACCCACAACTATTTTACACATTTCATACGTCTGGCAGGACGATAGAACCCTTGAAACTGTCTGGCTACTAAGGAAACATTATTTAATAGTTGTCCAAAAAATATATATAAAATTTAGCTTTTATAATATAACGTAAGTATAATTACAAATTATAATAGTTTAGGGGTGTCCGGCAGGGGGTTGTAACTATACTAAGTGTCTGGCAATGAACAACGCGAGTTTTAATATTATTACGAGTAAAATATAAAAAAATTAAGTTTCATAAATTGATAAATTTTAGGTGGAATTTTATACACCTTTGCTACCTGTAACCTTCCAAAGCCACCACTACCCAGGTTTCATGGGCGGGGATCATTCTTACCTGTATTGGGGAGATACATAGAAAAACTTTCATCTTTTATAAAAATCTGAAGGTCTGGCCCTCACGGGCTCTTGGACTATTATTCGTATCTTTATGAATTTTTTTAACGTTATAAAATAAAAAATACTTACATCACAATTTTTCGTTAATAGGTTTCTAATTGTGTCCATTGAAATCGTTACTGAAAATTTGAATAAAATTTGGGACTTCGGATTCAAAACGAACGATGGGCGGCGGCGCTTAATCGTAATCTTTATGAATTTTTTTTGACGTTATAAAAAATATTTACTTCATAATTTTTCGTTAGTAGGTTCCTAATTAAGTGTTCTTTGAAATAGTTAAAGAAAATTTGAAAAAAATTTGGGGTTTCGAGTTCAAAACGAACGATGCGCGTCGGCGCTCAATCGTAATCTTATGAATTTTTTTGACGTTATAAAAATACTTACATCATATTTTTTGTCAATTGGTTTCTAATTAGATGTTCTTTGTAATTGTTGAATAATTTATTTTTATTTTTGAGTCTTCGATTGAGAATCGTGAAATATGTACAGGAACAATTATTTAAAAACTATTTATTCACTTAATCTTTAAGCCTAATGCCCTAATGTCATTATATGTTAACATTTTTTTGCAAAAGTACAGTTTATTTTGTAAAAAAATATTCGTGGATGGTTAAAAAAAATCCGTGGCTAACTTCACAGGGGTGTAATAAAGAGGTATCTACCAACGGACCAGATGTAGTTATGGCCTTTTCTTGCAGGATGCCGGAAATGCCGCTTTTTTCTTAGCAATTGACGGCAATCTTAGGTATATAATAGTTAGTTACATGTAACACATATTAAAATTTTGCATATTATGTAGTCGAACCAAATTAATATTAGCATTAGCTGCACAAAAGACAAATCAGAAATTGATTGCTTGTAAGAACCAGTTATTAATAATGTGGAGATGACAGAGTAAGTAAAAATTATTTTTTGAAATTGTGATTTATGTAATCCCAATTTATTCACTTTCAAGTAAATTTATCTGTCTTGTTTTTGCTATGATTAGGTGAGTATTTACTATTGATAATTACCTGTCAATTAAATTTATTGGAATGTGAATAAACAATGGGATTACAATTAAATCATCGGATCAATTCATTTATTTGAATCCTGAAAGTCATTCAAGTTATGTGTTGCACGAACTACAGCATGTAAATGTGCTTTCCATTGAGGAATCTGTAAATAAAGGTTTCATCCATAATTGGAAGAACCTCACATTGCAACAAAAATTAAAAAAGGACAATCGTCCCTATTGATCTCAAATTGTACAAATTATTGCAAAACGTGGTCAGTGTGTATTAAAATATAAAAATACCAGTAATGAGGAAACTACAAAACGGATTTCTTAATGAAAAAGGCAATGACAAAGAGGGAAATCCTTAAAAGCGTAGAGAGCTTAGATCTACAGCAGGGTTTTCTAAAGAAAAAAAATAAGGTATTCTACAACAGATATATGAGTTACTATCAAAAAATTGAAAAATATTTTGGAAAAATCTGCCTACTACAATTACAACAATGTAGCTTGAAAAACCACCAAGAATCTTTTGAGGAGTCGTAGCATTCATAATTTAGCAACAATATTTTCTTTAGTCTAGTAACATCGAATTTAATATTTTTGTTGTACATTTTTAATAAAAGTAAACCTTGTGTTATTTACTTCACTAAAATTCACAAGATATTTTAGAAACTAATATAAAATATTTACATTTAATAACAATTGTCATGGTTTGATTTTACCATTAAACATTCATAAATTATAATTCTTATTATTTTAGTTTAATCTCAATATATTCAAGTGAAATATCTGGTTAATTTGCCCACAACTGACCGTTATTATGCCCAGTTCACATTCTACTTCTGCAACTCTTTCAACTAAATCGTGATTTAACCTTTATAATTCAAATATATCCCGAAGCATCTCCACCTTGACGAAGGCAGAAATGCCGGGTGGGGGAGTTTGGGTGCTCTAATGAACCTGAGAGCTATGCCGGCGGTAGCGTAGCTACCAGCAGGGTCACCCAAGCCGGACAGGTCGAATGTGAAGAGCCAGACTAAGAGAGATGTCCGGTCCTCCAAGGATGGGGGTTAAGTCGTAGGGCTAGCAACTCTACACTCGTAAAACAAACGTACTGCTAAAAACCCCAAACATGGAATGCCTCGGACAATGGACGGAAATTACAAAATACGAAAACAGCGACGGAAAAGGATAATGCATTTTGGAGTATGGAACATGCAAGGAATTCGGAACAAATTACAGGAAATAATACTAGAACTCGTGGGAAGGAAAATTGATATTTCCATTCTTTCAGAAACAAAGAAAAAAGGAAGTGGGAGTGAAAATATTAAGGACTATATACACTTCTTCTCAGGTGTAGGAAAAGACCAACAAACTAAAGCTGGTGTATCCATTTTTATACATAAAAAGTACCAGAAACAGATCAAATCCTGGGAACCCATCAATGAACGTTTTATAAAAATGACGATACACTTAAAGGGAAAAATTATAACGATTCTAGGAATATATGCCCTAGGCGACGATGCCACAATACAAGCCAAAAACGACTTTGAAGAAAACCTGAACACTATTTTAGACCAAATCCCAAACACACACGAATTAATAATTGGAGGAGATCTCAATGCTAGAGTGGGGAAGCAGAAAAACAGTCGAATAGTGGGAATGCACGGTAAAGACGTGGTTAATGATAATGGTCAACGACTAATAAACGTATGCCAACAATATGACCTAAAGATAATAAATGGTTTTTTTGCGCACAAAGATATCCACAAATATACGTGGTATCAACAAACGAGAGGATTGAAATCAATCATAGATTACCTAATAATAAAACAGCAGAGTACCTTAAGGATACAGGATGTGAAAGTGAGTAGAGGAGCAGACTGTGGATCCGACCACTGCTTGGTTATGGCCAAAATCTACATACCATTTGCAGGAACACTTCGGGAAGACACACAGAATGATAGATCCAAAATCGATTACCCCCGATACAACTTGGACGGCTTAGAAAATGAGAGTACTCGCATACTATACTCCTGGAGACTGGAACAAAAACTAACTGAAGCAGAAAGAACCACCGAGGAAGAGTATGAACATATAAAATCATGCATTAAGGAAGCTGCAGAAGAAGCTCTCGGACGAGAGGTCCAAAAGACAAAAAAGACATATTGGTGGGACAGAGAGATTGAAGAAAAAATCAAACAGAAGAAAAGAAATGTATCAAAAACTACTACAAAACCATGACGACGAAACTAGAGCACAGTACAGGATAATGAACAGGGAAGTGAAACAGGAGGTAATAAAAAAAAACAGCGCATGGGAAAACAAGTGTGAACACATCGACAGTCAAATAGGAGGCACAAGAAGCTCGTAGGCCTGGAAAACGATCAAATCAATAACAACAACAAACAAGACAAACACCGTGCTAAACAACATATCAGATGAACAATGGCTACAGCAGTTTCGAGAGTTACTTACCGAAACAAGAAAATAATTTCTGGATGAAGAAGAACCCACTGTTTTAGATGGAAACATCCAGTTAACTATTGAGCACGTAAGAGAAGCAATAAAACGAACGAAACTAAAAAAATCCCCTGGCCCCAGTGGAATATATCCTGAGTTGATCAAATACGATCCATCAAAACTATTAGAAATGTTTCGAAGCCTCTTTGAAAGATGTCTAAATGGAGATACCATACCTAAAGAATGGAGAGAGTCTTATACATCTCCTATTCATAAAAAAGGTTCAAAAAACGATCCCAGGAATTATAGAGGAATCGCTGTAATACCAACCATAGGCAGAATATATTCAAGAATACTAAGAAACCTATTTGAAGAGGAGATCATGGAGAAACAGCCTGAAGAGCAAGCAGGTTTTCGAGCAGGACGATCGACTGTGGATAATGCTTTCACCCTAAAAATAACCTTAGAGAAGAGAGTGCAACGAAACCGAGAGACCCATGTGGCTCTTATAGATCTAGAAAAGGCATATGATAGCGTACCCGTCTCAAGACTATGGAAGGAGATGGAAAACTTGGAGATCAATAAAATTTTGATTCGGGCCACACAGAACTATTATCAGAATAACTCCACAAAAATTAAAATAGAAAATAAGATAACCACGTCTTTCAATACGACAAAAGGATTAAGACAAGGCTGTTGTTTATCTCCTACACTTTTTAAATTCTATCTAGATAGAGCTCTTGTGAAATGGGTAAAAAAATATAAAACCATGGGCCTAAATATAGGAGATGACAGATTATTTACGTTGTTCTTCGCAGATGACCAGATAGTAATAGCTGAAGACGAAGATGATCTCAATTACATGGTCAGAAAACTAAAAGAAGAGTACGAGATGGCAGGACTTCAGATGAACCTCGCGAAATGCGAATACCTCATAGTAGGCAATGAAGAGATAAACGATCTAATCCTGGACACCGACACAATAAAAGGAGTTAAACATAGTAAGTACCTTGGAATAATATTCAATAAAAAAGGGAATAGTGAAAACGAAATCCAAGAAAGAATCAATAAAGGTAGAGCAATAACAAGAACGCTGAACTCTCTTCTCTGGAATAGAAAAATTACAATAGCCACAAAGAAGCATATATACACTGCGTCCATAAAGTAACGCATAAATTCATTATTAGCTAAATAAACAATAATATTAAAAATTCCTGAAACAGGTCAATTTTCGATTTTAATTTACTGTTTTTTCAAATTATAATGTTATTTACAGGGTGAACCATCTTCGTGTGATGACGTCATCGCCATTTTTTTAAGTGGAACACCCCAATTTTTTTCGATTTCCGGATTTCCCTTGATGAGCTGATTCCAAAAATGTATAACACTTTGTTTCAAATTGGTACAGGGTGGAAAAAAATACAAAAATTGTATTAATGTAAGTAAGGGTCGGGACAGTCAATTTCATTAACAAAAATTGTAATTACATAATTATGAAATTACTGTGATTTACTACCAAAAAGAAACAAAAGAAAATTTACAATAAATGTTTAAATTGTTCTCCATTGACTGCTAGACAATGACAGAAACGGACATTACATTCTTCTTTAACATTTTGTAGCATAGCGGGTGTTATGTTCTGCATTTCTTGCCTGATTCGGTCTTTTAGATCACGGATATTGTCAGGTCTGTTAGTATAAACTTTAGATTTTAAATAACCCCATAAAAAAGTCTAATGGGGTAAGATCAGGGGATCTAGCGGGCCATTCCACTGTTCCCCTTCTTCCTATCCACCGTTGTGGAAAGGTCCTGTTTAAAAACTCGCGCACAGTTACAGCGAAATGTGGCGGTGCACTATCCTGTTGAAACCAGAATCCACGGTCTAGATTGTTGGGTATTTGAATATCAGGAAAAAGCTGGATCAGATCAGGAATCATTGTATTTTGTAGGAAATCCAGATACAATGCTCCTGTTAAATTTTCGTCAAAAAAATATGGACCAATAGTTGTATTTCTCACAACACCAGCCCATACGTTGATTTTTTGTGGTCTTTGCGTATGGCATTCTTGTATCCAGTGTGGATTTTCATCAGACCAATAACGGGTGTTTTGCCTATTAACATGCCCGTTCAAATAAAACGTTGCCTCGTCCGAAAATAAAACGTTGTCAGTGAAATTATTTTGGTTCATCATATACTCGCAGAATTCAGTTCTTCGGTCAAAATCGTCTTCAGACAATTCATGGATAAGTCGTACTTTATAAGGATGGTATTTTACCTTTTTAAAAATGGTTGCTACTGAAGACTTTCCAATACCTAAATCCCTAGATAATCCTCGCACTGTGCAGTGTGGATTTTCTATTGCCGACAAAATTATGTCTTCTTGAATATTTTCATTAATTTTTGTTCTACCGGGCTTTGGTGCATCCCTCACATGTCCTAATTCTCTGTATTTTTGCTCTATTCTGCTTACAGTAGATTGTGAAATGGGTTCACGATCTGGGCGCATCTCATGAAATAATCTGCATACCTCTTGTTGACTCCGCATCCTGTCGCCAATACCAATCATCATTAATATTTCAATCCTCTCACTTTCGGTTAACCGCATTTTGTTAAAGAAGTTGTAAAATTATGATATGATAAATTTCTTTGTAGATAGTTTTCACATAAACGTACCTTGTTTACAGAGTTAACAATAACAGAAATGTACTTTAACGTTGTTGACAGTTTTTACCGGCAAATGATAAAAAATGACAGAAAAAAATTTCAAACAAAAATTTTAGTCGATGGGCTTGGATCACTAAGCTGTTAAATACAATGTTAAAAATTATACGGGGTGTTTAAAGTAGTAGTTAGTAAATACGTAATTTAATTTAATGTGTTTATTACGTTTATTCTTTTATTTCTTATTTTGTAGGTAATTTAATTTTTTTTATTTTCCTCCACCCTGTACCAATTTGAAAGAAAGTGTTATACATTTTTGGAATCAACTCATCAAGGGAAATCCGGAAATCGAAAAAAAATTGGGTTGTTCCACTTAAAAAAAATGGCGATGACGTCATCACACGAAGATGGTTCACCCTGTAAATAACATTATAATTTGAAAAAACAGTAAATTAAAATCAAAAATTGACCTGTTTCAGGAATTTTTAATATTATTGTTTATTTAGCTAATAATGAATTTATGCGTTACTTTATGGACGCACTGTATAATAGCCTAGTCCAAAGTGTAACCCTTTACGGTTCGGAAATATTGGATGTTACCAAGGTCAACAAAAATAAACTCATGGCAAACGAAATGGATTTCTTAAGAAGGAGTTGCGGATGATCGAAGCTTGAAAGAGTCAGGAATGACGACATCCGGATGCAAATGGATAGAAATATACATGAAGACATAGAGAAAAGACAGCTAACTTGGTTCGGGCACGTAAAACGGATGAACTCTGACAGATGGCCTAGGAAGGTTCTGGAATGGATACCACCGGAAAAAAGAAGGAGGGGTCGGCCAAGATGGAGCTGGCGAGATGACATTGATCAAGCGATGACCACGAGGAACTTAGAGGAAGACGAGGTTTTTGATAGGAAAAAATGGAAATTGGGGACGGAGAAACGGCAACAGCTGTAAAAAAATCCGTTATATATATATATACATATATATAATTCAAATATATATATATATATATATATATATATATATATATATATATATATATATATATATATATATATATATATGTTAGTTGCATATAGGCAAATAGCATTGTGTTTTGCTAAAAACAACATTTTTTACGATTTAATTCGGTAAAATGTAGGGTTTTATAATAAAGGAAATTAGAATCTATTATTTTGAAACAATGCGTGTATACAGGCCTTCACTTTCGTTATTTACCAAGCGGATTAGTTTTAAATCTAATGTCTTTTTATTTGATTTATTTTTATCGGTGTCTGTAAGAACGAAATTGGAAGAGAATTTTAATTTCACTTCACTACGAGAATTGTGTTCGGCTGGTTGGAGATTTAATACCCCGTATTAGGTCACTTTTTGTGGATTTTGGGGCTTTTTCTCCAAAGGAATTTTCATGGTTGGTTAGTTCTGAACTCGTTCTTTGGTTGAGTACCAGAAAATTTACCTGAAATTCAGGATTTTGAGACCACCGACTACATATTTCTTTGAAACCCCTATAAACCATCCCAGAGGTTTTTGAGTATGGGCAACAAGTTTTTGTTGAGTACGGGCTACAAGTTCTTTGTACATGCCAAAGGGACTATTACAAGTAGCTTCAGTTTTAAATGCAGCTACATCGTTACATTTCACCAGCTCCCAGCTATTATTACTACCCGGCTACGTCCGGATATTGGTGAATTTTTTTGTGTTACCTTTATTATTTTGTTTATATATTTATATATTTTGATTCTAACTTCTCTGTATACTCATACATATATTTTGATTCTAACTTCTCTGTACATATTATTTTTTTTAGTTAATTAGATCAAACTTAGAGTTCAACTCCGTTGTTTTGTTTGTTCACCACCAAGCATCTGCTTTTAGTTGCTTAGAGCTTATTATTATTAATTTTTTTTTCAATAATAATACAAATATTTTACTTAAATATACATATCTTCTTATATATACTACATTAACTGATAGGGAGTTCCAGGACAATAAGGAGAGCTTCTGTTTTGGGTTTTGGCTCAGCGAAAACAAAACAGTGGCGCCCTTTTAAACTTAACCCACCCGTACTCTGCGGCATTTGAAATAGCTCGGCATAATAGCACGCTCACTTCGCTACGATCTATCAGCTTAACTCTTATTTTCTATTTTTCATATTTATTTCATTCACATTAATATTTTCTTTAACTTCACAATCATTTTTTTATATAGTTAATTAGGCACAAAGAAAGCGCGTGGCACAATAATAAAAAGTTTATTTTTTTATTTACAGTAATCAGGGTTGGGCTGATTAAAATCACGCTTAAAATCATGATTTAAATAGCTTGATTTTTAAACTTAAAATCATGATTTAAAATCAATTTTTTTCTTTTTTATTCAGAACAAGATAACAGCATAATATAAGTTTTCTCAAAAATCAAAAGAAGTATCTGCTTTTAGCAAAAACAACAAAAAAGAAGTACATCATTCCAAATTCTTAAACTAAACGTAACACCTAAATTTGATTACTGTTATTTTCAGTCTATTCATTTTCGTTATACAATTTAAACTAAAACACGAGTTTTCCTCCTTTTTCTATGCCTAATCTGTTTCTAATATCCAAGTGTGCAAGACCAAAAGAGCTAAATATGCGTGCTACTGAAGCTGAAGAAGTAGATGTATATTATGCTAGCGTAGCCATTTTACAGGGCACCCTTCGGACCAGGCTAATAATTTGTTGCTAATTTGTTGCTAATTTGTAACGCTGAGCTTGATTTTGTTGCTAATGCCGTTTCCAAGAAAACGCAAACTATGCTACCGTAATATTAAGCTAGCGTAGCCACACGCTATAACTATATAAATAAGTAATATTGAAAAAAACTGAAAACACATGAATTTGTTGCTAATTTGTTGCTAAAAGATGACACTAACCGATACTGGAAAAAATCATCCCTTACCTCGATTTCCCACCCCTCACTATTATTTGCTATTAAGCTAGCGTAGCCACACGCTATAACTATATAAATAAGTAATATTGAAAAAAACTGAAAACACATGAATTTGTTGCTAATTTGTTGCTAAAAGATGACACTAACCGATACTGGAAAAAATCATCCCTTACCTCGATTTCCCACCCCTCACTATTATTTGCTATTAAGCTAGCGTAGCCACACGCTATAACTATATAAATAAGTAATATTGAAAAAAACTGAAAACACATGAATTTGTTGCTAATTTTTTGCTAAAAGATGACACTAACCGATACTGGAAAAAATCATCCCTTACCTCGATTTTCCCACCTCTCACTATTATTTGCAATTAAGCTAGCGTAGCCACACGCTATAACTATATAAATAAGTAATATTGAAAAAAACTAAAAACACATGAATTTGTTGCTAAAAGATGACACTAACCGATACTGAAAAAAATCATCCCTTACCCCGATTTTCCTACCCCTCAATATTATTTGATATTAAGCTAGCGCAGCCACACGCTATAAATATAAAAAAAAAGTAATATTGAATAAAACTAAAAGCACATAAATTTGTTGCTAAAAGATGACACTAACCGATAGTGGAAAAAATCATCCCCTAACCCGATTTTCCCACCCCTCGCTATTACTTGATATTAAGCTAGCGTAGCCACACGCTACAACTAATAGATAAGTAGTATAGAATAAAAATAAATGCACAGGAATTTGTTGCTAAAAGATGACACTAACCGATACTGCGAAAAAATCAACCCTTATCTCATAATAATTGAAATTCATCGTGTTTTAGTAGCCATAGCCTAGCAACAAATTGCCCTACTGATTTTAAAGCGATATAGTCGATATTTGGTCAGAAATACACCAGCAACAAATTCCCCGACTGATTTTTAATTGAAATTCGTTGTGTTTTAGCCGCAATAGCCTAGCAACAAATTGCCCTATTGATTTTAAAGCGATACAGCCCATATTTTTTCAGTAATACACCAGCAACAAACTCCTCGAGTATTGTTTGATCGAAATTCATCGTGTTTTAGTAGCCATAGTCTAGCAACAAATTGCCCTATTGATTTTAAAGCGATATAGTTCATATTTGTGCAGTAATACACCAGCAACAAAATTCCTCGAGTATTTTTTGATCGAAATTCATCGTGTTTTAGTGGCAATAGCCTAGCAACAAATTGCCCTATTGATTTTAAAGCGATATACTCCATATTTGTTCAATAATACACCAGCAACAAATTCCTCGAGTATTTTTTGATCGAAATTCATCGTGTTTTAGTAGCCATACTCTAGCAACAAATTGCCCTATTGCTCTTAAAGCGATATAGTCCATATTTGTTCAGTAATACACCAGCAACAAATTCCTCGAGTATTTTTTGATCGAAATTCATCGTGCTGTAGTAGCCATAGTCTAGCAACAAATTGCCCTATTGCTTTTAAAGCGATATAGTCCATATTTGTTTAGTAATACACCAGCAACAAATTCCTCGAGTATTTTTTGACCGAAATTCATCGTGTTTTAGTAGCCATAGCCTAGCAACAAATTGCCCTATTGATTCTGAAGCGATATAGTCCATATTTGTTCAGTAATACACCAGCAACAAATTCCCTGAGTATTTTTTTATCGAAATTCATGGTGTTTTAGTAGCCATAGCCTAGCAACAAATTGCCCTATTGATTTTGAAGCGATATAGTCCATATTTGTTCAGTAATACACCAGCAACAAACTCCTCGAGTATTTTTTTATCGAAATTTATCGTGTTTAGTAGCCATAGCCTAGCAACATATTGCCCTATTGATTTTAAAGCGATATAGTCGATATTTGGTCAGTAATACACCAGCAACAAATTCATCGAGTATTTTTTTATCGAAATTCATCGTGTTTAGTAGCCATAGCCTAGCAACAAATTGCCCTATTGATTTTAAAGCGATATAGTCCATATTTGTTCAATAATACACCAGCAACAAATTCCTCGAGTATTTTTTGATCGAAATTCATCGTGTTTTAGTAGCCATACCCTAGCAACAAATTGCCCTATTGATTTTAAAGCGATATACTCCATATTTGTTCAATAATACACCAGCAACAAATTCCTCGAGTATTTTTTGATCGAAATTCATCGTGTTTTAGTAGCCATACCCTAGCAACAAATTGCCCTATTGCTTTTAAAGCGATATAGTCCATATTTGTTTAGTAATACACCAGCAACAAATTCCTTGAGTATTTTTTTATCGAAATTCATCGTGTTTAGTAGCCATAGCCTAGCAACAAATTGCCCTATTGATTTTAAAGCAATATAGTCGATATTTGGTTAGTAATACACCAGCAACAAATTCCTCGAGTATTTTTTTATTGAAATCCATCGTCTTTTAGTAGTCATAGCGTAGCAACAAATTGCCCTATTGATTTTAAAGTGATATAGTCGATATTTGGTCAGTAATACACCAGCAACAAATTCCTCGAGTATTCTTTTATCGAAATTCATCGTGTTTTAGTAGCCATAGCCTAGCAACAAATTGCCCTATTGATTTTGAAGTGATATAGTCCATATTTGTGCAGTAATACACCAGCAACAAATTCCTTGAGTATTTTTATATCGAAATTCATCGTGTTTTAGTAGCCATAGCCTAGCAGCAAATTGCCCTATTGATTTTGAAGCGATATAGTCCATATTTGTTCAGTAATACACCAGCAACAAATTCCTCGAGTATTTTTTTATCGAAAATCATCGTGTTTTAGTAGCCATAGCTTAGCAACAAATTGCCCTATTGATTTGAAAGCGATATAGTCCATATTTGTTTAGTAATACACCAGCAACAAATTCCTTGAGTATTTTTTATCGAAATTCATCGTGTTTTAGTAGCCATAGCCTAGCAACAAATTGCCCTATTGATTTTGAAGCGATATAGTCGATATTTGGTCAGTAATACACCAGCAACAAATTCCTTGAGTATTTTTTGATCGAAATTCATCGTGTTTTAGTAGCCATAGCCTAGCAACAAATTGCCCTTTTGATTTTAAAGCGATATAGTCCATATTTGTTTAGTAATACACCAGCAACAAATTCCTTGAGTATTTTTTATCGAAATTCATCGTGTTTTAGTAGCCATAGCCCAGCAACAAATTACCCTATTGATTTTTAAGCGATATAGTCGATATTTGGTCAGTAATACGCCAGCAACAAATTCCTCGAGTATTTTTTGATCCAAATTCATCGTGTTTTAGTAGCCATAGTCTAACAACAAATTGCCCTATTGCTTTTAAAGCGATATAGTCCATATTTGTTCAGTAATACACCAGCAACAAATTCCTCGAGTACTTTTTTATCGAAATTCATCGTGTTTTAGTAGCCATAGCTTAGCAACAAATTGCCCTATTGATTTGAAAGCGATATAGTCCATATTTGTTTAGTAATACACCAGCAACAAATTCCTCGAGTATTTTTTTATCCAAATTCATCGTGTTTTAGTAGCCATAGCCTAGCAACAAATTGCCCTATTGATTTTAAAGCGATATAGTCGATATTTGGTCAGTAATACACCAGCAACAAATTCCTCGAGTATTTTTTTATCGAAATTCATCGTGTTTAGTAGCCATAGCCTAGCAACAAATTGCCCTATTGATTTTGAAGCGATATAGTCCATATTTGTTCAGTAATACACCAGCAACAAATTCCTCGAGTATTTTTTGATCCAAATTCATCGTGTTTTAGTAGCCATAGTCTAACAACAAATTGCCCTATTGCTTTTAAAGCGATATAGTCCATATTTGTTCAGTAATACACCAGCAACAAATTCCTCGAGTATTTTTTTATCGAAATTCATCGTGTTTTAGTAGCCATAGCCTAGCAACAAATTGCCCTATTGATTTTAAAGCGATATAGTCGATATTTGTTCAGTAATACACCAGCAACAAATTCCTCGAGTATTTTTTGACCGAAATTCATCGTGTTTTAGTAGCCATAACCTAGCAACAAATTGCCCTATTGATTCTGAAGCGATAAAGTCCATATTTGTTTAGTAATACACCAGCAAGAAATTCCTCGAGTATTTTTTTATCGAAATTCATCGTGTTTTAGTAGCCATAGCCTAGCAACAAATTACCCTATTGATTTTGAAGCGATATAGTCGATATTTGGTCAGTAATACGCCAGCAACAAATTCCTCGAGTATTTTTTGATCCAAATTCATCGTGTTTTAGTAGCCATAGCCTAGCAACAAATTGCCCTATTGATTTTAAAGCGATATAGTCGATATTTGGTCAGTAGTACACCAGCAACAAATTCCTCGAGTATTTTTTTATCGAAATTCATCGTGTTTAGTAGCCATAGCCTAGCAACAAATTGCCCTATTGATTTTAAAGCGATATAGTCGATATTTGTTCAGTAATACACCAGCAACAAATTCCTCGAGTATTTTTTGACCGAAATTCATCGTGTTTTAGTGGCAATAGCCTAGCAACAAATTGCCCTATTGATTTTAAAGCGATATACTCCATATTTGTTCAATAATACACCAGCAACAAATTCCTCGAGTATTTTTTGACCGAAATTCATCGTGTTTTAGTAGCCATAACCTAGCAACAAATTGCCCTATTGATTCTGAAGCGATAAAGTCCATATTTGTTTAGTAATACACCAGCAAGAAATTCCTCGAGTATTTTTTTATCGAAATTCATCGTGTTTTAGTAGCCATAGCCTAGCAACAAATTACCCTATTGATTTTGAAGCGATATAGTCGATATTTGGTCAGTAATACGCCAGCAACAAATTCCTCGAGTATTTTTTGATCCAAATTCATCGTGTTTTAGTAGCCATAGCCTAGCAACAAATTGCCCTATTGATTTTAAAGCGATATAGTCGATATTTGGTCAGTAGTACACCAGCAACAAATTCCTCGAGTATTTTTTTATCGAAATTCATCGTGTTTTAGTAGCCATAGCCTAGCAACAAATTGCCCTATTGATTTTAAAGCGATATAGTCGATATTTGTTCAGTAATACACCAGCAACAAATTCCTCGAGTATTTTTTGACCGAAATTCATCGTGTTTTAGTAGCCATAACCTAGCAACAAATTGCCCTATTGATTCTGAAGCGATAAAGTCCATATTTGTTTAGTAATACACCAGCAAGAAATTCCTCGAGTATTTTTTTATCGAAATTCATCGTGTTTTAGTAGCCATAGCCTAGCAACAAATTACCCTATTGATTTTGAAGCGATATAGTCGATATTTGGTCAGTAATACGCCAGCAACAAATTCCTCGAGTATTTTTTGATCCAAATTCATCGTGTTTTAGTAGCCATAGCCTAGCAACAAATTGCCCTATTGATTTTAAAGCGATATAGTCGATATTTGGTCAGTAGTACACCAGCAACAAATTCCTCGAGTATTTTTTTATCGAAATTCATCGTGTTTAGTAGCCATAGCCTAGCAACAAATTGCCCTATTGATTTTAAAGCGATATAGTCGATATTTGTTCAGTAATACACCAGCAACAAATTCCTCGAGTATTTTTTGACCGAAATTCATCGTGTTTTAGTGGCAATAGCCTAGCAACAAATTGCCCTATTGATTTTAAAGCGATATACTCCATATTTGTTCAATAATACACCAGCAACAAATTCCTCGAGTATTTTTTGATCGAAATTCATCGTGTTTTAGTAGCCATACTCTAGCAACAAATTGCCCTATTGCTTTTAAAGCGATATAGTCCATATTTGTTCAGTAATACACCAGCAACAAATTCCTCGAGTATTTTTTGATCGAAATTCATCGTGCTGTAGTAGCCATAGTCTAGCAACAAATTGCCCTATTGATTTTAAAGCGATATAGTCCATATTTGTTTAGTAATACACCAGCAACAAATTCCTCGAGTATTTTTTGACCGAAATTCATCGTGTTTTAGTAGCCATAGCCTAGCAACAAATTGCCCTATTGATTCTGAAGCGATATAGTCCATATTTGTTCGGTAATACACCAGCAACAAATTCCTCGAGTATTTTTTTATCGAAATTCATCGTGTTTAGTAGCCATAGCCTAGCAACAAATTGCCCTATTGATTCTGAAGCGATATAGTCGATATTTGTTCAGTAATACACCAGCAACAAATTCCTCGAGTATTTTTTGATCGAAATTCATCGTGTTTTAGTAGCCATAGTCTAGCAACAAATTGCCCTATTGCTTTTAAAGCGATATAGTCCATATTTGTTCAGTAACACACCAGCAACAAATTCCTTGAGTATTTTTTTATCGAAATTCATCGTGTTTTAGTAGCCATAGCCTAGCAACAAATTGCCCTATTGATTTTAAAGCGATATAGTCGATATTTGTTCAGTAATACGCCAGCAACAAATTCCTCGAGTATTTTTTGATCCAAATTCAACGTGTTTTAGTAGCCATAGTCTAGCAACAAATTGCCCTATTGCTTTTGAAGCGATATAGTCCATATTTGTTCAGTAATACACCAGCAACAAATTCCTCGAGTATTTTTTTATCGAAATTCATCGTGTTTTAGTAGCCATAGCCTAGCAACAAATTGCCCTATTGATTTTAAAGCGATATAGTCGATATTTGTTCAGTAATACGCCAGCAACAAATTCCTCGAGTATTTTTTGATCCAAATTCAACGTGTTTTAGTAGCCATAGTCTAGCAACAAATTGCCCTATTGCTTTTGAAGCGATATAGTCCATATTTGTTCAGTAATACACCAGCAACAAATTCCTCGAGTATTTTTTTATCGAAATTCATCGTGTTTTAGTAGCCATAGCCTAGCAACAAATTGCCCTATTGATTTGAAAGCGATATAGTCCATATTTGTTCAGTAATACACCAGCAACAAATTCCTCGAGTATTTTTTTATCGAAATTCATCGTGTTTTAGTAGCCATAACCTAGCAACAAATTGCCCTATTGATTTTAAAGCGATATAGTCCATATTTGTTCAGTAATACACCAGCAACAAATTCCTCGAGTATTTTTTGGTCGAAATTCATCGTGTTTTAGTAGCCATGGCCTAGCAGCAAATTGCCCTACTGATTTTAAAGTGATATAGTCCATATTTGGATAGTAGTAGCCCAGCAACTAATTCCCCGACTAATTTTTAATTGAAATTCGTTGTTTTAGCCGCCATGGCTTAGCAACACACTGTCCGACTGATTTTAAAACGATATAGTCCATATTTCGCCAGTAGAAGCCCAGCAACAAATTCCCCGAGTGTTTTTTAATTGAAATTTGACGTGTTTTAGTAGCCATAGCCTAGCAACAAATTGCCGGAGTGTTTTTTAATTGAAATTCAACCGCCCACAATTTCGCTAATTTCTCATGCGAAGCGTAATACGGTAGCAATTTTTTCAAATTATATATTTTTCTGAAGGTGTAAAACATCTTTATCGGTAACGTTGATCTCCATCAAGTGTTTCCACCCGGTCGGAGTATCAGAAAATGGTTTCTAACGACTGGTTTGATTAATTTTATAAATGCATTTATATTTTATAATAATAACACCATTTAATATCAATAACATAATATTGTATTTATAATTATTAATATCATATTTTATGTATCTTCATTTTAGCAGCTACTTGACAATAGCAATTAATGATAAATTGTCCAAAAAAGTTGTGCATCATGTTGTGTTGCTCTTTGAGTATACTATTAATCTGGGAGTAATTTGATAGTTGTCGGATCGGTTAATAGTTCTTCCAACTAAATCATCCGCTTCCATCCAACTACTATTTCCTCTCCGATATGAGTAAGACACATAATGCCCCGTCGGCAATAGATCTAAATCTGATCGAATCGTGTTCCCGCCAGATCTTCTCAGATTTACAGTGGATCCTCTAAATCCGACAGCGCCTATTAAATAAATTTCTCGATTTCTATTTATTGGGTTTCTTATTTCTTTTGGTATAAGACCCAATTTAAACTTGTCGTTTATTTCCATATCATTCACAACTTTAAATATTATAATTTCGCCTACAATAAAAAAGTATTTTTTTATTAAATTATTTGTCAATGTTTTTGCATTTCAATATTATATAAAACAATTGAAGCCTTTCTCAATGAAACTAGTTAAAAACAAAAAACTTTCCGTCTGACTATAGAATTGAAGGCCAGGATCGATGGATCGAGTAATCTCGGCCGGCCTCTCGCAATAGAAAAAATGCTGTCAAGGTGACGGATTTTCAAAAGTCGTCGAAATGAATTTTGAAAGGTACCATCGTGTAGAGGATAAAAAAGGAAACTTTTTTCTCTTACGCTTTTTTGCTTAGATTAATATTTTCACAGGAAATAACAAAAAACCGAAAAATCGCTAAGCTAAATTCGCTCCAACTTCGCGAAAAATGATCAAATCTTTTTGAAATTTGGCACATTATCGTAAAACATCTTGCTGCTGCTGATAAAATGATAGAGTACTTCATGTAACATTATTTATCTAAATAATCAAGCGAAAATAGCGAGCAACTTTTTATGAGGTTATATATTTATGTTCAGCGGAAAAAAGTCTGTGAGGAAGTTTAAGCTACGAAAAACGTCCAGCGACAAAGTTGTTCGTTATGACTTAAAGAAATTCATGAGAAATATTTAGATTTATTCATTGGAAAATGGCTATAATATCGCGATTTTTCCAAACTGACTTATATTGTGCAACGCAACAGGTGTAGGCTGTGTGAAGGCATAATTGCATAGAGCGCCTGCCACCGTGCAAGCTACAGCTGTTGCGTTTGCACAATGCGAGTCAGTTTGTAAAAATCGCGATATTATAGCCATTTTCCAATGAATCAATCGAAATATTTCTGATAAATTTCTTTAAGACATAACGAACAACTTTGTCGCTGGAAGTTTTTTGTAGCTTAAACTTCCTCACAGACTTTTTTCCGTTGAACTTATATTATATAACCTCATAAAAAGTTGCTCGCTATTTTCGCTTGATTATTTATATAAATAACGTTACATCAAGTAGTGTGCCAAATTTCAAAAAGATAATTTTTCGTGAAATTGGAGTGAATTTAGTTTTAAAAACGTGGTTCAAACGGACTTCGCAATTTTTCGGTTTTTTGTTATTTCCTGTGAAAATATTAATCTAACCAAAAAAGTGTATAGAGAAAAAAAGTCTCCTTTTGTATCCTCTACACGACGGTACTTTTCAAAATTCATTTTGACGACTTTTGAAAATTCGTCACCGTGTCAGCATTTTTTGTACTGCGAGAGGCCGGCAGAGCGCTAAAGGAATTACTCGATCCTGGCCTTCAATTGTGATCAGTGATCTATAAACACGCAAGCTTTTTTATTTAAAATCCGAGAATCCCTTTAAATTTTGAAAAAATTAACTTTTTATTGACACTTTATCTTTAGGATATTTATACAAATATCAAACATATTTTTGTAGGAAATATCCCACTCGTTTCAAATTTGCAAACGTTGTTTACTATTACCTTTGTTCCGCTCCAAAAACTAATCAGCTTCAAGTTCAAATGTACTTGATATATGCACCAAATTATTATTATTATTCTTACCAAGATTTAACAGAGAGCTTTCAGTATCTGAACTGCATTTACAACATCTGCTTATAACAGGAGGTTTCCAAGCTTCTTCCAAAAAAGTTTCTTTCGACGCAAATTTTAAATAGTTGTCCATGATAGTAATCGTAGGTAAAATGTTATTTTTCTTTTCCTTACACTTGGTACACTTGATTTCTTCTTCTGCGCTGTTAAGCGGTGCTAATAATTGTCTGGCCAACCATGCAACCTCTTTATTGCATGACAATACGTGTAAATCATCAGAAAGCATAGACTCTTCCATTGGTATAATCTTACTTAAGACTTGCGCTCTCATTTTGTACGTGTTTGTTTTGACTCCATTCTTTAATATTTCCAAAACCAGATTCATAAAATCAGTCTTTGTAGCTTCAAACTAAAAAGTAATGATCTTTGTTTTATATTAATTTATAACACAGTCTGACATAAATCCGCACTTTAGTCGGAGCTACTCGTGATCTAAGTAATCCATTTTTACTCGCTACACTCATACACTAACCACGCTATGCAATAATGCTACATGTATCATAATGTACTATTATAGCACTCCGTGTGTAAAGCGTGATTTATCGCAGGCTAACCTAAAAATGCATGCAAAAATCGAGTTTTTCGCACTTCTAAAAAAACCTGTGTTTCTATTCCATACTTTGCCCAGAAATATTAACTACATAGACAAGCAAAGTTCTTGCATATCAGTCAATAAATATGGTTTTATACTTGTGTGATTTCTAAATTAATTTTCTCTTTAATTTATTGAAGCGCAAATACAGAGGTAAATATTACTTTTTTGCATAGGTATGAGAATAGATTATTGCAATATACGAAATTATTTAGTTTATCACTACTCCGTTTCAGAAGTTACTTTACTGTCTTCTTCGTTTGAAAAGAAAATTCACATAAAGTAGATACATTTATTAATGTTAATCCAAATATTTATTCAAATAAAGTGATATTTTAAATTACAATCAGACAATAATTTTTCAATTAATCCGAGCCAATGAAAGGATGTTTTTAAATTAAAAACGCTGCTAACTGCTCTAGCAGAATGCTCTCTCACTGAAACTAGTTAAAAACAAAAGAAACTGTTTTCGTCTGACTTACGAATTGTAATCAGTGATCACAATTCTAAGTGACGCGAGATTTTTTATTTAAAATACGAAAATCTCTTTAAATTTTGAAAAAATTAACTTTTTTTCATTGAATCTTAATAAAGGATTTTATCTTTATGATATTTATACGTATATCATACATATTTTTGTAGGAAATTTCCCACTCTTTTTAAATATGCAAACGGTCTTTACTGATATTGACTTCTTCATCATGCAGAAAAATACAAAAAACCTAAAAAAAGTCCATAGTCAAAAAATGACCCTTAATAAAGACCGTTCCGCTCCAAAAAGTAATCAGCTCTAAGTTCAAATGTACTTGATATGTGCACCAAATTTCATCGAAAAGGCGTTCGCGAGCAACCATGAGACATAATTTTGACCACATACACACACACACACATACACACATACACACACACACAGATATTTTGGTAAACATGTATATTCCTGTTCAGGGAACTCGAAAACTCTCCACGGGAAAACAAAACACCATTATATAGAATAGTAACCTTGGAAGAGATCCCCTTCTTCGTCAGGCCTTATAATTTAAAAGACATCAGCTTAAAGATATTTAGTGTGTGTTCACTCCATTTGATAAGCGTTTTTTAAGTCGTTTGAAACATTCTACGAACAGACACGTATCGAGATAAACACCTTCCGAATCGTTTACAAGAATTTAAAAATCGATACGAATCGACATAAACACTTCTCGAATCAGTTGAAAAACATTACGAATCGATTTGAATCGAGATAATTACTTTGCAAATCGTCACAAAGACTAGGAATCGATATGAATTCGGTGAAATCGATTGTATATAATGTTTATTATTTAAAAACACCCTTTCATTATTAATAGTGGAATATTTTTTCGAAACTATAGCTTTATTTAACTTACCAGTTCTCTTAAATGAGGAAAATCTTGAATTGCAAACAAAGCTATGTAAATTATTGAATCTGTGGCACAGGTATTAGTTAAAACAACCATTTTCCCATCAATAAGTTGTTTTTCCAAATTCATGTCACTTCCATTCTTTATTACGGTAATGGATTCACTTTTATCCCAGTTGAGAGAATCTTTTACATCAGCAGGTCGATTCCCATGATACTTAGATACCTTTCGACATTTATTTTTTGGTTTTGTTAAGAAATCTGTTTTTTTTTTCACAACTTTTTGTTTTCTTTGTGTACTTTTAATTTGAGACTCTGTTGTATAGTGGTCAGTGCCTGGATCGTTACTTTTTTTATCGTATTCGATGCAAATTCTTTGCTCTCCAAAACCTTCATTTCCATCACCATTATTAATAAAACATTTTTCAAAAATGTGAACGGGTTTTCCACTAAATTCGCAAATACATCCTCCATCGGGAGAATCACCATTTGCACATGATTCACAAACATTTTCGAAGTTTTTTTCATTATTTATTGAATTATTAACTTCTACTTCTTCTCCGGGCTTGTCATTTTCAAAAGTGTTATTGAAAGGTTCACAATAGTGAAAACATTTTTGGCATATCCTTTTTTGTCCATAGCCCTCTTCTTCTCCATCTAATTCATAAGAACAAGGACTAAATATGTGGACAGCTGTTCCACACTTTGAACACGTATGAGCTCCTCCAGGCAAATTTCCTTGTTTACAAATAATACAATCGCCCATTTTTTTAGATTTTGTTTTTGGCTGGCCCATGCCACCCCAATTTTCAAGTGAAGCATGGGCTGCGTTTCTTTTACCTAGACGTGATTTTTCACATTCTAGACATAGTATTTTCTGTTCAACGACAGCCGTGCATTTTTGTTTGTGAACTAAATCTTGGCAATTAAAACATGCACAAGCACTTCTTAAATCAATCATTTCGTTGCATATTTTACATATACATTCGTTTTCATTAGATCTATGGGCTTCTTCCAAGTCTGATGCAATGATCGGTAGTTTTCCTTCTAAGTACTTAAAATTATACTCAACAAACGTATCTGGGCGAACGCTGTGTAAATTTTTTGCTAACCAATAAGTTTTAACCCTATTAAACTCACTTTCGGAGCTGCTACTTGAAGCTGGAATCCTACAACCCGAGTACTTTTTGCTGTATATATTGCCCCAAATAGGAATTAATTGTAGATCTCTTATCAACTTTTTAGTGATATGAACTGTAGGAACATAATAAAGATTGTGTTCTTTTCCTTTTTCCATAAAAAATTGTTTACACTGTTCATATAATTTAGAACCCCACTCTCCCCAACTGTTTTCGTTTATTTTCTCACTTTCAGTATCATCATCGTGTAATGGTTGAAACAACTCTAAATCTTTGCTATGGGTTTTATTTTCGCTGATATCTTCGCATGTATAATCTTCTCCGTCTTCATCTTCATTTTCTTCTTCTTCATCTTGGGTTTGAAAAAAGTATAGAAATTTAAAACACACAATTTAAAGACGATTGAAATATATAATTAAACAATAAAAATACGATCGAAAATGTGGGTTATTTATTCAAATAAGGTCGTGGTAACTTTCAGTTACTATATAAAACGATTATCATAAGTTAATTTTTTAAAGAAAATATTATCATTCATAGAATGAAAGCATTGTTGCTTGTTATTAAAAATAATTTAACTTTTTAATGAGTATGTTTTGAGAAAAGAACACAAATAAATATTTTCAATTACTTTAATCACAGAATGCTTGTTTTATTATAAAGTATTAATTCTTTGATCGAAAAATGTGAGATTATCAAAGATTAATAAAATAAGCGAAACTGTTATAATTATGTCTTGAAAAATAAAGACCGTTGATATTTTTCTTTTTAAATTTCAAAACTGTAACTTTAAGTGAATTAATGAAGCATAAGTTAAAATCGTTTTCGTCTATTAAAATAATGTGTAAGTATTAAATAATTGGTGTAAGGGTTACCTGTTATTAAATTTTTTAAAAACTTAATTTGCTTTGAGCATTCAGTCGGTAAGCCATTTGATAAATTTCCTGCTTTAGGCGAATTTGCAACAATAAATATAGCATGAACAATTTTTTCTGCTTCCTCTACACTTAATGCAAGCATTAACTGATTAATCGACGCCATATAAAAAGTATATATGCCTTTAGAAGTTATTACTTTGAGTAGCTTTCTGTATGTGTTTGCAAAATGTGAATTATCGATCCTTATTCTAGTGGTAATTTTGTTGAGGTCTTTCATACTGTCAGCATACTCATCAATAGTTTCACATTTAGAGTAGACTTGAGCAGCGGCATTTAAAATCGCTCTCGACTCGTCAGAACAAAACTCGTCTGGGTGAGGTATTCCATTACCATGTATTATGTTAAGAAATTGTATAAGATCTTTAGCAGTATGCTTTTCACCTAAACGTTGCGCTATTGTAGTTTGGCCTGCTCCTGTATTTATACTAAAAAATTATTTTGATAATAGTGAAATCAAAGGAAAATTATAAGTTATAATTAATAATAAGATGTTTGGATATTAATTTTTAAAACTAGATTAATATCTCATTAAATGACTATTAGTTATTCGTTGGTAAGCATTTTTTACATATTTAACATATAATGTGTACTTATAATTAATTACTGTTTTAAATGAACCTTACTGTTTCTATATAATTCCACAATATATTGAAAAAATGTTGAAAATTCTAAGAAATTGACAATTGTTTCGATATTAAATATAATCGTCAGAAACAGTAAGTTTCATTTAAAACAGTAATATGAGTAGATGCCACAAAGTAAGGGTCGAGACAGTTAATTTCATTATAATTAATTGTTTGTTCGTATTAATAAGTTTTATTTCTGTTACAAACAAATTTATCAATAATTTTAATTTTGTACTGTGTAAAATAAGACACTTCCATAATATGGCCAGCCCTTTACATTTCATTTATATATAATTGATAACCGGGGTATTTCAACGCACGCTTAAGGAGGAGGGGTAAGGGTATAAGCACTTTTAAAAAATCGATTTTTTAATGCATTTTTTTCCAAGAATATTGTGACAAAATTTCAAGCGAATTAGAAACACTCTTAAAGTCATAGACTTTAAGCCTCTGCTTTTACCTAGCGGTTAATGGATAAAGCGAACTTTGAACGCATTTTTTTCGAAACCACGTTTTCAAAGTCCGTTCCCAGTGGCCTGCAAAAACTACTGAACCGATTCTTTTCAAACTTGGTACACAGTTATACCCAACCCCCATCCCCCCCACCCTCCTAAAAACGATTTGAAATAGACTATTTAAATAATTGCATTCCCTTAGATTCTTTAATTAAGTTATATTTTTCTACAGTTTTTTTATATAATTTTATGCTACTGTTTCATGATACATTTTGCCAAAAATGATCTATTTGACAGCAGTGGTCATTAAATTCTCACATTATTTAAAATTTTCGCATTTTGATTGTATTTTTAACCATTAAGTACATCTATTCTTTCATTTTTTGAATAAATTATATGCTATCGTATTGTAAGAAAACATTTGTTGATCGATGAAATATTTTTAA
Source organism: Galeruca laticollis (assembly GCA_963921935.1). NCBI lineage: Eukaryota > Metazoa > Arthropoda > Insecta > Coleoptera > Chrysomelidae > Galeruca > Galeruca laticollis. The sequence goes on from OY998182.1 coordinate 41,287,898, forward strand.
CTATGATGGGATAATTACTAAACATACAGTTTGCATATCGTAAGACCTAGCATGCAAAATAAATTATCACTTCTGGCTATGATCATAGTATCTTGGGCTGCAAGTACTATAGAAAAGTATTATTATGCATTCCGTGGGCCATATTTGGTTGCATACCATATATCGTGTCCACCATAATGTTCGCCACATATGGGAAAAATGTTTAGCCCTAGTATATAGGAAAATTTAATATAGGCGATCGATCCTGCATGGTCGATAACCTAAAAATACATTTTGACATCAGTCACGTGGCCACCGTCATGACGGCAAATTCGAAAAATTTGATGTGAAAATGCGGAAAGTGGGGTTATATGGCAAAATATCGAAAAAAGTTATTTGGAAAAAGTGATCTGAATATTTTAGGGCCACATATGAAATTTGGAATGAAAAAAAAACAATGACATATAAAAGATAGACCAGCCTTCACACATTATTACATATACAATGTTTTGGTCGCAACATAAAACAGGGCGAGTACATTGCACAGTAGCGTATCATTTCGAAAGGGTTCATTTAAACTATTTTATGAAAATTGCTTTTATAGACTAAATGATGTAGGTACGTTATTAAATTTTCGTTTGAATAAGTGGAAATTATGTAAAAAACAAGTAATTTATTTAAAAGATACTTATAGAGGATTTTGAAGTTAAAACAAGGTTTGCACTACAGATTATGAATATGTTAATATAATATGGAAATGTTTTTTATTTTTTTTATATTGATTTTACAAAACTAATAAGGAATAAATAAGGGTATTAAAATGGTAAACAATAAAATAGAATAATTATAACAATAATCATAATATTAATATTTATTGTTCTTAAGAATTATTTACAACCATATTACAAAATTGTATAAAAAAATTAAAATAAAAATTACTGGTTATGAAATAAAATAGAGTTTGTAAGCATACTTCTTACTTTGGCTTTATTACAATTTTTTAATTTATTGAATTCATGGTGCAGTCGAACGTCTATATGTTTCTCCAAAATTAGTTTGGTTACAGTGATGCAGTGATCATGGAGTGGTTCAAAATCAAATATGTGATTTGAAAATACATCAAAGATATTTGAAGGTAAATATCTTATTGAGGTGTTTATAATCTTTTTTTTATATTTTTTATTAATATTGCTAACATCTAAATTCATGGTAAGTATCTTTAAACATTTCTCAGCTTCACTACAAACAGTAACTACAAATTTAGAAGCTTTTTTAAGTTTTCCACAAGTTTTATTAATTTGTAGTATAGACAAACTGCAATCACCTTCTAAAAGTGTAGATAACAAATTGTTCATGAAATAGACCTTTCAATTACAATAGATAAGTTACCTTGTTGTTGATGGAGGGTTTTTTGCTCCAATAGTCCTGGTGTCTTGAGCTACATCTTCCAGAATCCTTTAAAAAAATGTAACAATTTCTGTGCTAACTTGAAGTGTACATAGTTACAAATTAAAAATACTAAGTATATTACTTACTTGAAAGGTGTAACATCATGTTTCAAAACATGTTTGCCACTTAAATTAGCACATATGTCCGTTTTGAAAAAATTGTCAGAACACACCAAAGCAACTTTAACTTTGAAAATGTCCTCTTCTACCAAAAATAAATTCTGTAACCAAATTTCACGGAGAGCAATATCTCTGGGAAACCTGATAATAAAAAAATAATCAATATTATTATGAAAACAAATATTGAATGCCTTGTCTTATACCTATACTACGCTTGTGCTAATATAACCTTACCTGTGAAACGATCGTTCATCATTCTTATTCCATGTATTTTCACTATTTTCACACACTACAAATTTTCTCACCATCATAAATGTCTTAAAATCACTTTAATTTTCAAATATCAATCAAACACCACATAAAAGCACAATTATAATTAAAATCTTATTTACAGATCTCACCAAAATGACAGAAGTAGCTCGAGGTTGCCAAACTAAAAATTTATAAACTGTTTTACTTATGGTAATGATAGATCATGAAAAATTCTAATCGAAAAAACATAGTGAGCTGGACCGAGGGTTTGTCATACCTATTTTAAATGCTTCCCACTTTTTTCTTACTTTTTAAACAGAAAATACTGCTAAAATCTTGAACATATTCATCAATTACTATTTTTGTTAGAAGAAATTTGGCATCATGTAAAAAGAGTCTCGTCCTAAATATGTTGGGGACAACCAAAATGTAAACAAGGCTAGTCTATCTTTAATACGCCGTTGAAAAAAAACAGCAATAAAAAAATGCGCATTTTTCGCCATGGCCCTCTTCTTTAATGTTATTGCACCGATTTTGTTGAAGTAGTTAGGGTAACGCAGTGTGTAAGGGTAAAACAATTTAGAAGTATTGATTTAGGTCATTCCTAGGGAATAAAATGGAAATATTCGTTGAGCGCATGAAACTTTTCTGTAACAATGCCTTGTATCTTGTCAGTTTGTACGGTTTCAAATCATTCAATTGTGATATTACAATTGAAAAGAGCCGTTTTTTTTGTAGTATTACATGAAAGTTTAAAAACATTGACTACCCAATGCGCTAATATTAATACAAGATAATTTACTATCTTTAAAATGTCTACATACATCTGATAGCTATTCCTACTTCCATACATTTAACCATCCTAGAGCCGATTTTTCTCAGGCAATTTTGCCGCAATACCAAATTTTAAATTAACTAAGTGGGCTTTGAAATCATAAATGAATACTCGAGATGGAGGGCATGTATAATTTTGAATTTGTGGTTTGAAATAATAAGTTATTTATTAGTATTAAGTTAGTGGGTAATCTATTAAATATGGTTTCAAAAAATAGTAATAAGTTGGTTAACTAATTCAATTTATTATTATTATGAAAAGTTAAGTTTCAATAATTTAAAGCAATATTTATTCACAATATAAAAAACGGTTCTTTCCAATTGTGGTAACAGTACTAAATTATTTTAAAGTTCACAAGTTGACAACATACAGGGTATTGCTACCGAAAAGTTACAAATGTTCGACTAATATTTCCATTTAATACTCTAAGAATGATTTCAATAAATTATTTTGAATAGTTTTACGTTTATACGTTACATATGATGTTAATTGAACTCTTTCAACAAGGAAATTGGGCTATCATTTCAGAAGACCGCCATGGAGAAAAATACGAAATTTCTTATTTTTTGTTCTTTTTGCTTCAAGTTTCGTACGTACTCCAAAAATATCATTCTAACCACTTTTTCCAAATAACTCTTTTTGATATCTAACACCAGTTTTCGCATTTTCACATAGAATTTTTCTATTTTGCGGCAATGACAGTGTTCACGTGACACGTCAAAATATTATTTTTAGGTTATCGACTATGCAGGATCGATCGCATATATTAAATTTTCCTATATACTACAACTGAAAATTTTTCCCATATGTAGCGAACATTATGGTGGACACTGTACAAATTTAATATTTCGAAGAAGCTTGTATTTAAAAGAAATATATTACCTTATAATGTAGAAAAATATCTTTCTAGTTTTTGAATAGTAAGGCCTTTTTATTGATGTCATGTTTAGACTAGTTGCGTCCATTGAAAAGTCAAGACGCCCTGTGTTTTTCTTTGTAATTTTAGCGATAATTTTTTGTTCGTTACTAAAAAAATCAACAAAGAAAGGATCTTTCCCAATATCATGAATTTTGTTTAAATGGGTTGTGTATTTCATAATATTTAAAGCCTCAATTGGATCTTCATGTAAATAGGAAGCCTTTTTCTCTAAATTTTTTGCAACGTGTAACGTGTTGGGATCACGTATTACTTTAGGTTTTGACATTCCTATTTTTAACCCCATTTCTTTAGAAATAAAAGCCCGATATTGATCAACAGAACCATGATGTTCAATCTCCTTCATTACTGCTTTCCTTTCATTTTGTCGGAGATATGAAGGGCCACATTTTTTTCCACCTTCTCCAGGAATAATACTAATTTGTACGTGCACATCTTGATCCTCATCATATCTACTAAAACATATTTCTCCTTCACTTCCGCACCTACAGTAAACTAATAAATTGTTTGTTAGTGTTAATTATTATAGTAATAAGTTCTTATTTACAACGTAATTTTTGTGCCCAATACTGTTACTTGACTTTTGTAGTTTTTTACATAGTGAACTAGTGAACATAGGTAAATGTACCGAATTTGAGCATTCAGCTCGAATTTGATGCGGTGTTATAAACTATAATCTATACATTTTATATTATAAAGCACTTATTAGTATTTTTCACTGTGAATAAGAATAAAAAAACGTATTACTTACCATCTATTTTTCCAGACGTGCCAGGTAAATTGATATATTGGTTATTGTAATTCCAGCCGCACGTTAGTTGCGAATTTTGCCATATAACTTTGTTGAAGAATGGTTGGTATTCACCAGGTATAAACCTCCTGTATTTTCTTTTAGTTCTAGAAGCTTGCCTCGTACCTCGGTTATATTCGTGGACAACAGTTAGTTCTGCAAGTTTCTTTTTATTTAAAATATAATCAACTTCAACTTTCCCTACATTATATATTCTAGCGATTTCGCTGCTATTCAATTGTTCGAAACTGTTATCGTTACAATTTAAACTGTCTTGCAAATTCTGATCTTCAGATTCGAAGCTACCTTGATTTTTCAGGATTTTTAAAATGTCGTGTCTATTAATAGAAATCATTGCATGCAATGATTTTGGCTGTAAAATATTTTCAAGTTCATTGGAAATGCTTTGCCACACTTCATCTTGCTTTAATGCAATATGACCATTTGCCCAAACTTTTTCTTTATATTTTAAAACAGTTTCGATTAGTTTTTCACGTGAAACTGTAACAGGTCTTCCTCGAGATGACATCTTCACTTCACACTCGTATCACAACGACTTACAAAAGAAATAGGTGTAGGTATACAGTACAATAGAGACACAAGTCACTAACTAAAACTCTTGCAAAAATACATGCTCCTTTTATATACAGCTCAAACAGCATAGATAAGCTAAAAAAAATTAAAAGCACTATTTTATCTAATGCCTGTTAGGTGTTCACCAAATTTATTTTAATATTTCTCCCTCAAAGAAACAAAATTATTCACAAAAAAAGCGGCACGTTTGCCCTTATCGGTATCGGGTCGGGCGGCATGTTTGTATCTTCTCATCGACTTGGTGGTGCCCGCCGCCGCTTATCAATAATATACTTTATATTATCTATACTTTGAATTTATACTTCCTCAGTTTTTCTGAAAACCCGCTATTTAATGTGGGGGTGATAGTTTAAGGTCAAGCTAGCACCCCACCTTTACAAAATCAAATTTTAATAGCATACATTTAAACTTTAAATTTAGGAATAATTTGTACCCAAAAAACATAATTTTTACCCATCCAGTTTTCCCTGTAAAAGGCTTTTATAAAAACAAATAACAGTATGGATTTAAACTTTGAATTTGGGACTGATTTGTACCCAACAACGTTTTTTAATTATTACTGTTTGAAATGAAACTTACTGTTTCTAGTTAACTCCACAGTATATTGAAAATTCTAAAAAATTGACAATTGTGGAGTTAACTAGAAACAGTAAGCTTCATTTAAAACACTTTTATGAGTAGATTCCACAAAGTAAGGGTCGAGACAGTTAATTTCATTTCTTAATTATTATATTATTTTGTTTATGAAATATAATAAATTAGACCACACCACGTATTTTATTAATTTCTAAGTAAATCGTAAAAAAATTTGAAAGTATCAAAAGTAACCAAATAATGTTAATTTTAGAATATAGGACTAATTTGTACCCATACAGTTTTCCCTGAAAAAGGCTTTTTAATTCACCTCACAGCAGTCGTTCTGATGTAAATTAAAAATGGACCAAAATCTAGATAAACTGTTACATGCAGTGTTTCATGAAACCTTGTCACCTACCTACTTCCCAGTCATTTTTGTTTTGATATTCTGTATTGTTTTGCTTCTAATAATAAATATATTGTTATAATTACAATTAGAAATCCATATTTTTTGTCATAGATACATACTCTTTATTTTCAATGAGGTCTTTTGGGGTAATCGCGGCAATTCTTTGACGAGACAAAAAAATTAAGTTTTCTTTCCGTTCTGCAGGTGCGTGATAAGGGAGTTAGAAGAATGGCATCACACTCTGGTGTTATCACTTTTTTTGACTACTTGGCGGCTTAGTAAAGATTGAAAAACATTTTTTGTTACACTGTAGCAAAAACCGATAGGAGTCAGTAAGGTGATTTTTTTGTTTTTCAGATAAGAGGCGTCTGACGTCTCATCTACACTTTATTTAATAATTTTTGTAGTGGTAGGAAAAATTTTAGCATGGATTTATTGGGAGTAATTAAGCAGTGCACAAAACGCCAGAGGACTTATTTTCATTTTTGGTACTTCAGTCTAAATCTGTGAATAAAATATTTTGTGGTACAAATTCAGTTTTAATGGAATCTACTTATATGTTTTTCAAGAAATTATGAAAAGATCGGTGAATAGTGGGCTTGCTATACAACTTATTGAAGCAGGGGTTGTTTAAATTGTTTAACTTTAATATTTTGAAATATTTTTTTGTGGTACAAATTCAGTTTTAATAGAATCTACTCTAATATTTCCTTTTTCAAGAAATTCTGAAAATATCGGAGGATAATGGGCTTGCTATTCAATTTATCAAAGCTGGGGTTGTTCAAGTGTGTTGACGATAATATTTTTTGTGGTACAAATTAGTACAAATTCAGTTTTAATGTAATCGATTTTTATATTTCGTTTTTCAAGAAATTTTTAGATCGGACGGAGGCTTGCTATTCAGTTTATCTAAGCAGGGGTTGTTTAAGTGGGTTGACTTTAATATTTTGGAATATTCTTGGAGGTACAAATTTAGTACTAATAGAATCGACTTTAATATTCCGTTTTTCAGAAAATATGGGAAAGATCGGAGAAGAATGAGCTTGCTATTCAATTTATTGATCAGGGGTTGTTTGAGGAGGTTGACGTTAATATTTTTTGTGGTACAAATTAGTACAAAATCAGTTTTAATGGAGTCGATTTTTTTTTCGTTTTTCAAGAAATTTTGAAAAGATCTGAGGATAATGGGCTTGCTATTCAATTTATCAAAGCAGGGGTTGTTTAAGTGAGTTTACTTGAATATTTTGGAATATTTTTCATGGTACAAAATAGAACATATTTAGTAATAATAGAAATCGACTTTAAAATTTCGTTTTTCAGAAAATATTGGAAAAATCGGAGAATGGGCTCTTGCTATTCAATTTATCGATCGGGTGTTGTTTGAATGCGTTGACGGGAATATTTTTTGAGGTACAAATTCAGTTTCAATGGAGTTGACCTTTATATTTCATTTTTTAAGAAATCTTGAAAACATCCGAGAAGTATGGGATTGCTATTCAATTTATCACAACAAGGGTTGTTTGAGGGGGTTGACGTTAATATTTTTTGTGGTACAAATTCAGTTTTAATGGAGTCGAGTTTAATATTCCCATTTTCAAGAAATTCTGAAAATATCTGAAAATAATGAGCTTGTTATTCAATTTATCAAAGCAGGGATTGTTTAAGTGGGTTGACGTTAATATTTTTATTGGTACAAATTAGTACAAATTCAGTTCTTCAATTTCCTGTATTAATTTTCATTTTTTTCAAATTATTATTAATTTGGGCTTTCCAGGTTAACACGAAGCTAGCAGCGCCAAGTTTTTTTCTTTAGTGGGTAAAGGTACAAAATTATATTTTGTGGTACAAAATGAGTACTAAAAATCGTAATAGGTTTGATTTGATTCTACCGAAATGGTTCTGCCAGCTTCACAGAGGTGATTTTAAAGCGATGTAGTCGATATTTGGTCAGTAATACACCAGCAACAAATTGCCCGAGTGTTTTTTAATTGAAATTCGACGTGTTTTAGTAGCCATAGCCTAGCAACAAATTGCCGGAGTGTTTTTTAATTGAAATTCAACCGCAATTTCGCGAATTTTTCATGCGAAGCGTAATACGGCAGCAATTTTTTCAAATTATATATGTTTCTGAAGGTGGAAAACATCTTTATCGGTATCGTTGACATCCATCAAGATGTTTCCACCCGGTCGGAATATCAGAAAATGGTTTCTAACGACAGGTTTGATTCATTTTATGAATGCATTTATATTTTATAATGATAACCCCATTTATTATAAATAACATAATATTGTATTTATAATTATTAATATCATATTTTATGTATCTTTCTTTTAGCAGCTACTTGGAAATAGTAATTAATGTTAAATTATCGATAAAGATGTGCATCATGTTGTGTTTTGCTCTTTGTGTATGCTATTAATCTGGGAGTAATTTGATAGTGGTCGGATGGGTTAATAGTTCTTCCAACTAAATCGCCCGCTTCCATCCAACTACTATTTCCTCTCCAATACGAGTAAGACACATAATGCCCCGTAGGCAATAGATCTAAATCTGATCGAATCGTGTTTCCGCCAGATCTTCTCAGATTTACAGTGGATATTCTAAATCCGACAGCTCCTATTAAATAAATTTCTTGTTTTCTATTTATTGGGTTTCTTATTTCTTTTGGTATAAGACAAAATTTAAACTTGTCGTTTATTACATATCATTCACCACTTTAATTACTATAATAAAATACAAACGAGGGGATTGACTAAAGATTACTCGCCCTCTCAGGTGCCGCTACGCCGCCCCTTCCTAGGCTCGCGCCGATTTTCTCCCGATCGGTAGGGAAAATTGTTGCTAGGCTATGACTACTAGAACACGATGAATTTCGATCAAAAAATACTCGAGGAATTTGTTGCTTGTGTATTACTGACCAAATATGGACTATATCACTTTAAAATCAATAAGGCAATTTGTTGCTAGGCTATGGCTACTAAAACACGATGAATTTCGATAAAAAAATACTCGAGGAATTTGTTGCTGGTGTATTACTGAACAAATATGGACTATATCGCTTCAGAATCAATAGGGCAATTTGTTGCTAGGCTATGGCTACTAAAACACGATGAATTTCGATCAAAAAATACTCGAGGAATTTGTTGCTGGTTATTACTGACCAAATATCGACTATATCGCTTTAAAATCAATAGGGCAATTTGTTGCTAGGCTATGGCTACTAAAACACGATGAATTTCGATCAAAAAATACTCGAGGAATTTGTTGCTGGTGTATTACTGACCAAATATGGACTATATCACTTCAAAATCAATAGGGCAATTTGTTGCTACGCTATGGCTACTAAAACACGATGGATTTCGATAAAAGAATACTCGAGGAATTTGTTGCTGGTGTATTACTGCACAAATATGGACTATATCACTTCAAAATCAATAGGGCAATTTGTTGCTACGCTATGGCTACTAAAACACGATGGATTTCGATAAAAAAATACTCGAGGAATTTGTTGCTGGTGTATTACTGCACAAATATGGACTATATCACTTCAAAATCAATAGGGCAATTTGTTGCTACGCTATGGCTACTAAAACACGATGGATTTCGATAAAAAAATACTCGAGGAATTTGTTGCTGGTGTATTACTGACCAAATATCGACTATATCACTTTAAAATCAATAGGGCAATTTGTTGCTAGGCTATGGCTACTAAAACACGATGAATTTCGATAAAAGAATACTCGAGGAATTTGTTGCTGGTGTATTACTGACCAAATATCGACTATATCACTTTAAAATCAATAGGGCAATTTGTTGCTACGCTATGGCTACTAAAACACGATGGATTTCGATAAAAAAATACTCGAGGAATTTGTTGCTGGTGTATTACTGCACAAATATGGACTATATCACTTCAAAATCAATAGGGCAATTTGTTGCTACGCTATGGCTACTAAAACACGATGGATTTCGATAAAAAAATACTCGAGGAATTTGTTGCTGGTGTATTACTGACCAAATATCGACTATATCACTTTAAAATCAATAGGGCAATTTGTTGCTAGGCTATGGCTACTAAACCAAGATGAATTTCGATCAAAAAATACTCGAGGAATTTTGTTGCTGGTGTATTACTGCACAAATATGGACTATATCACTTCAAAATCAATAGGGCAATTTGTTGCTAGGCTATGGCTACTAAAACACGATGGATTTCGATAAAAAAATACTCGAGGAATTTGTTGCTGGTGTATTACTGACCAAATATCGACTATATCACTTTAAAATCAATAGGGCAATTTGTTGCTAGGCTATGGCTACTAAACCAAGATGAATTTCGATCAAAAAATACTCGAGGAATTTGTTGCTGGTGTATTACTGACCAAATATGGACTATATCACTTCAAAATCAATAGGGCAATTTGTTGCTACGCTATGGCTACTAAAACACGATGGATTTCGATAAAAGAATACTCGAGGAATTTGTTGCTGGTGTATTACTGCACAAATATGGACTATATCACTTCAAAATCAATAGGGCAATTTGTTGCTAGGCTATGGCTACTAAAACACGATGAATTTCGATAAAAGAATACTCGAGGAATTTGTTGCTGGTGTATTACTGACCAAATATCGACTATATCACTTTAAAATCAATAGGGCAATTTGTTGCTACGCTATGGCTACTAAAACACGATGGATTTCGATAAAAAAATACTCGAGGAATTTGTTGCTGGTGTATTACTGCACAAATATGGACTATATCACTTCAAAATCAATAGGGCAATTTGTTGCTACGCTATGGCTACTAAAACACGATGGATTTCGATAAAAAAATACTCGAGGAATTTGTTGTTTATTACTGACCAAATATCGACTATATCACTTTAAAAGCAATAGGGCAATTTGTTGCTAGGCTATGGCTACTAAAACACGATGGATTTCGATAAAAAATACTCGAGGAATTTGTTGCTGGTGTATTACTGACCAAATATCGACTATATCACTTTAAAATCAATAGGGCAATTTGTTGCTAGGCTATGGCTACTAAACCAAGATGAATTTCGATCAAAAAATACTCGAGGAATTTGTTGCTGGTGTATTACTGACCAAATATGGACTATATCACTTCAAAATCAATAGGGCAATTTGTTGCTACGCTATGGCTACTAAAACACGATGGATTTCGATAAAAGAATACTCGAGGAATTTGTTGCTGGTGTATTACTGCACAAATATGGACTATATCACTTCAAAATCAATAGGGCAATTTGTTGCTAGGCTATGGCTACTAAAACACGATGAATTTCGATAAAAGAATACTCGAGGAATTTGTTGCTGGTGTATTACTGACCAAATATCGACTATATCACTTTAAAATCAATAGGGCAATTTGTTGCTACGCTATGGCTACTAAAACACGATGGATTTCGATAAAAAAATACTCGAGGAATTTGTTGCTGGTGTATTACTGCACAAATATGGACTATATCACTTCAAAATCAATAGGGCAATTTGTTGCTAGGCTATGGCTACTAAACCAAGATGAATTTCGATCAAAAAATACTCGAGGAATTTTGTTGCTGGTGTATTACTGCACAAATATGGACTATATCACTTCAAAATCAATAGGGCAATTTGTTGCTAGGCTATGGCTACTAAAACACGATGGATTTCGATAAAAAAATACTCGAGGAATTTGTTGCTGGTGTATTACTGACCAAATATCGACTATATCACTTTAAAATCAATAGGGCAATTTGTTGCTAGGCTATGGCTACTAAACCAAGATGAATTTCGATCATAAAATACTCGAGGAATTTTGTTGCTGGTGTATTACTGCACAAATATGGACTATATCACTTCAAAATCAATAGGGCAATTTGTTGCTAGGCTATGGCTACTAAAACACAACGAATTTCAATTAAAAATCAGTCGGGGAATTTGTTGCTGGTGTATTTCTGACCAAATATCGACTATATCACTTTAAAATCAATAGGGCAATTTGTTGCTACGCTATGGCTACTAAAACACGATGGATTTCGATAAAAAAATACTCGAGGAATTTGTTGCTGGTGTATTACTGCACAAATATCGACTATATCACTTCAAAATCAATAGGGCAATTTGTTGCTACGCTATGGCTACTAAAACACGATGGATTTCGATAAAAGAATACTCGAGGAATTTGTTGCTGGTGTATTACTGACCAAATATCGACTATATCACTTTAAAAGCAATAGGGCAATTTGTTGCTAGGCTATGGCTACTAAAACACGATGGATTTCGATAAAAAAATACTCGAGGAATTTGTTGCTGGTGTATTACTGCACAAATATGGACTATATCACTTCAAAATCAATAGGGCAATTTGTTGCTACGCTAAGGCTACTAAAACACGATGGATTTCGATAAAAGAATACTCGAGGAATTTGTTGCTGGTGTTTTACTGACCAAATATCGACTATATCGCTTTAAAATCAATAGGGCATTATGTTGCTAGGCTATGGCTACTAAACACGATGAATTTCGATAAAAAAATACTCGAGGAGTTTGTTGCTGGTGTATTACTGAACAAATATAGACTATATCGCTTCAAAATCAATAGGGCAATTTGTTGCTAGGCTATGGCTACTAAAACACGATGAATTTCGGTCAAAAAATACTCGAGGAATTTGTTGCTGGTGTATTACTAAACAAATATGGACTATATCGCTTTAAAAGCAATAGGGCAATTTGTTGCTAGACTATGGCTACTACAGCACGATGAATTTCGATCAAAAAATACTCGAGGAATTTGTTGCTGGTGTATTACTGAACAAATATGGACTATATCGCTTTAAAAGCAATAGGGCAATTTGTTGCTAGGGTATGGCTACTAAAACACGATGAATTTCGATCAAAAAATACTCGAGGAATTTGTTGCTGGTGTATTATTGAACAAATATGGAGTATATCGCTTTAAAATCAATAGGGCAATTTGTTGCTAGGCTATTGCCACTAAAACACGATGAATTTCGATCAAAAAATACTCGAGGAATTTTGTTGCTGGTGTATTACTGCAAAAATATGAACTATATCGCTTTAAAATTAATAGGGCAATTTGTTGCTAGACTATGGCTACTAAAACACGATTAATTTCGATCAAACAATACTCGAGGAGTTTGTTGCTGGTGTATTACTGAAAAAATATGGACTGTATCGCTTTAAAATCAATAGGGCATTTTGTTGCTAGGCTATTGCGGCTAAAACACAACGAATTTCACTTAAAAATCAGTCGGGGAATTTGTTGCTGGTGTATTTCTGACCAAATATCGACTATATCACTTTAAAATCAGTAGGGCAATTTGTTGCTAGGCTATGGCTACTAAAACACGATGAATTTCAATTATTATGAGATAAGGGTTGATTTTTTCGCAGTATCGGTTAGTGTCATCTTTTAGCAACAAATTCCTGTGCATTTATTTTTATTCTATACTACTTATCTATTAGTTGTAGCGTGTGGCTACGCTAGCTTAATATCAAGTAATAGCGAGGGGTGGGAAAATCGGGTTAGGGGATGATTTTTTCCACTATCGGTTAGTGTCATCTTTTAGCAACAAATTTATGTGCTTTTAGTTTTATTCAATATTACTTTTTTTTTTCATATTTACAGCGTGTGGCTGCGCTAGCTTAATATCAAATAATATTGAGGGGTAGGAAAATCGGGGTAAGGGATGATTTTTTCCAGTATCGGTTAGTGTCATCTTTTAGCAACAAATTAGCAACAAATTCATGTGTTTTTAGTTTTTTTCAATATTACTTATTTATATAGTTATAGCGTGTGGCTACGCTAGCTTAATAGCAAATAATAGTGAGAGGTGGGAAAATCGAGGTAAGGGATGATTTTTTCCAGTATCGGCTAGTGTCATCTTTTAGCAACAAATTAGCAACAAATTCATGTGTTTTCAGTTTTTTTCAATATTACTTATTTATATAGTTATAGCGTGTGGCTACGCTAGCCTAATAGCAAATAATAGTGAGGGGTGGGAAATCGAGGTAAGGGATGATTTTTTCCAGTATCGGTTAGTGTCATCTTTTAGCAACAAATTAGCAACAAATTCATGTGTTTTCAGTTTTTTTCAATATTACTTATTTATATAGTTATAGCGTGTGGCTACGCTAGCTTAATAGCAAATAATAGTGAGGGGTGGGAAATCGAGGTAAGGGATGATTTTTTCCAGTATCGGTTAGTGTCATCTTTTAGCAACAAATTAGCAACAAATTCATGTGTTTTCAGTTTTTTTCAATATTACTTATTTATATAGTTATAGCGTGTGGCTACGCTAGCTTAATATTACGGTAGCATAGTTTGCGTTTTCTTGGAAACGGCATTAGCAACAAAATCAAGCTCAGCGTTACAAATTAGCAACAAATTAGCAACAAATTATTAGCCTGGTCCGAAGGGTGCCCTGTAAAATGGCTACGCTAGCATAATATACATAAGAAGTAGTTGCACACAGGAACTGTTTTATTATTGGCAACTGTTTCAAGATTTCCGGCTAATCATTTTGTGATAACCACCATTGTAGTCCGTTTACATTTTTTATTACTTCGTCCGAAAACATAACTTGGTTAAATGGAGCACGGCGGGCATTTAAATTTATTACTAAAGGTAACCGTCCAGTGTTTTCATATAACTCGTTAATTGTTTCTAAAGCTATATTCTTTTCTTCTGGTGTTAACTGGTATTTTGTTTTTTGTGGATTTAACATATACGCTATAAATTGATATGGCGTTAGTGCTTGATTATATCGATTATTAAATTGTTGTGTTTTTTGTAATGGTAATTCCACAGATTGATCAAAAATATGTTGTAAATGTTTCCACTGTTCTACAGCATCTGCGATAGTAGCATGTTTCCTCTGTACAGTATAAAGAGCAGCTGATATAAGTTTTAAAATGTTTAAATATTCTAGCGCTGTATGTTTAATCGCAATATTTGAAACTTTTTGGTAAATATTGGAATCAATCTCCTTTTTATTTTCTTCGCAGATTTTTAATATGATGTCCCACTGAGTGACATACATCTCTAAGCAGTCGCCAAGGCTATTCCATTGCACATTGCTTGGAAGGACTAAAGCGCTGCCTCCTGCTTGACTGAATTTAGCTCTAGCCAAATGGTTATTTCGAAAATACTTAACAATTTGGACCACATGTTCTTTAACGTCTTTAACTTGAAAGTCCATGCACAGTAAATTAAAAATATGTGCTGAGTAGCCATAGGTTATAACTTTTACCTTCGTTTTTTCTTCCAATGTGCCATATTTGCGGCATTGTCGGTCACAAAAGATTTTACGTTACACTTGTATTTTAATGCACATGAAGAAATCAGGTCACAAACTATTTGAGTTAAATATTCCTGAAGTATATGGATTTCCTGATGTGTCTATAGTTTCATATAGGAGGGCTTATCCATCTTCAGTGGTTATCGTTGCACATATCACTGGTTCATTGTGCACATTTGACCACCCATCAATTGACATTTACGGACTGTCCTGACAGGGAGGAGAAACATTTTTCTTTTTCCTCTTCATAGATTTCGTCCAAAAGACTTGTTGCTACCGTTTTTCTAAAGTGGGGGTATAACCAGGCCTTAATAACTGAATGGCGTTTTCACCTCTAAATTCTCAATACATCTGAAGCTCGAATTAGTGCCAAAAATTGCCTTTGCTATTTGTTTGTCAATTTTATGTTTTTCAGCAGTAGAAGTCCGCATTACAAAACCACTCATGGTACGCTGAGTTTCAATTGCTTTCTTTTTTTGGACTGCCTCAAAAGTTGTTGGACTTGTTGGTACTTTCCGTCATGAGTGAACTACAACTTGAGGCAGATGATGGCTAGCAAAACTTTCAAGCGACATTTGACTCTCTGGAAAGAGAAAAAACATAATTGAAAATTGATTAATTGATGATATATTGATATAGTATTGAATTATTCATTTTAAAATAAAGTGAAAATGTTCAATAGAGATGTAAAAGCAAATTTATTTTTTTAAGTTGAAAAAAATTAAAAATTAAGTAAGTATAGAAGAGTAAAAATAATCTTTAATTATCCTGGGAAAAGTCGTGTTAAAAAAGTTACATTAAAGGCCACATGTTAGATTTCGCCTAACATTTAGAAACAATCCTATATGCCTAAAATCTATATCCTAAAACATCTATAAATGAATACTTAAAAATTATATTATCTTTGTTAATAATAATATCTATCAAAATTTTTTTTAAATTATCTCAAAAATGTATCTTCTTCTTCTCATTGACTTTCAGACCTAAAGGTCCATAGTCTCCCTATTGGGATTCCTAGCCTAATTTTTCCGGCATAGGTGGCCAGCCGCTTGGCCAACCCTACTGCTTTAAATCAGTAGGGAGTTTGTGAATTCGGTGATTTAGTTTCTGCTCTGAAGTCAGTCCTTTGCTTCTTCTACTATTCTTTTCCATTCTTACTGGTCTTTTGCTTTGTTCTTCCAGTCATTTATTCCAATTTCTTTAAGATCTTCTTCTACACCATCCAACCATCTAGTTTTCGGTCATCCCCTTGCTCTTCGTCCTTCTCTATTAGTTTCCTGTATTTTCTTGACACACACCTTTCATTACCTAGACGTTGTATATGTCCTGCCCACCTTAATCATTTACTTCTTATTTTATTTGTTATTATTGGGCTATTGAATTTTTGATTAACTGTGTAGTTTCTCTCCATACTCCATTTTCTTTAATTGGGCCATATATTCTCTGTAGTATTTTCCTTTCCCAGATTTCTAATGTATTTTCCTCTTTTTTTGTTAAATTCCAGGTTTCTGCGGCGTAAAGTACGACTGATCTAATTACCGTCTTGTATATTTTAATTTTTGTGTTTGTAGACAATATCTTTGATTTAAATGTGTCTTTTAATGCATAGAAACATTTGTTACCCTGTTGTATTCTGTTATTTATGAAAAATGTATCTTATAATATAATACGTATATATTTAAAAAATATTTCAAAATATCTCAGAATACATAATTAAAAATTACACTATGTTACTTAACTTATAATTAATATTTATGTCTCAAAACTTTCACTAAATTATCTCAAAAATAAAATATCAAGTGCTCGGAGAATCAACAAAAAACAAAAAATGTTAGGCAAAATCTAACCACGCGATCATTCCCAGGTTAATAATAAATGTCTTTATTAAAAATAAATAAAATTAAATCAATAATTTAATTACCTGTATTCCTCTCTTGATAATTACAAACATCGTGGTGTGCTTTAAGTCTTTGGACTAACCCTTGAATATCTTTCTTGCACTTTCTACAAATAGCCCTACACCCCAATTTATTTGGATTTGTTGTCTTAATATAGAACTGCCATATTGGGTCCTCTTATCTTCCACTCGTTTTACTTTATTTATAAGTTTTCATAGATCAACTTTCGTTTAGCTGAAACCAGTTATGTAAGAAATATTCGTTTATTTACTATTGGGAGCCTTTTCGAAACAGAAAGACACAACTTTTTTTTGCCGAAATATATCTTTTTTATTTTTTCGACATTAGAATAGCTGAAACCAGTGACAAGAAAATACGTTTCTGCTTTACATTTTAGACATTTTTCTAAACATAAACACGAAAAAAACTTCTTGCAGAAATATACCATTTTCAATTATTGATAAAATGCTGTAGAATTTAGAATTATATGAACTATTAACAGGCGCGTACAAAAACGTTCGACAGGTTTTTACATGTCGTTAAGATATGAGCTCTCTTATTGATAGTTTAGCCATAGTAAAACAGATAGTGTACTGTAGTGATTAAATTATATCTTATTTTGTTATAACTGAGGAAAGTCCGCCTAAAACTAGGTATGAAGCTCATGATTATGTAGAAAATGTAGGTTTAATACCTCGACCACCTTACTGTAGGATAAAATGTAAATGCCATACAAGTAATTTAGATATATTTTCGCATTATTATTTGAAACAGATTAGGCAATGAATATATGTGTTCTAAACAACAACAATGCCTACCTTTGTTTTTTGTTGCAAAGGAAACCTGCTTTGAAAATAGTCATCTTTCACCAGAAAAAGAGTTTAGGTAGTTAAGACTTTTTAAATATTTCATATGAAGGCTTCTTTTTGAATTTTCTCACGGAGAAGGATATGAAGGAAATTGTGTTGGTGTCGTTACTTCAGAAGGGACTATATCAATGGTAACAAAAACTGCTCGGATTAAGTATTATTGGGATATGGTTACCAGTGCTTTTTCTACAATACAGGAGAGCCCGGAAGCATAGTAGAGGTTTGTCTCTTGAGATTTTTTAAGCGATATTATGCTGATAAGAATAGATATTATTCATTGATCTGTGTCAAAGGTCGGGAAGAGGATTAAACACAACTTTTATATTGTTTATATCATTTTTTAATCAGGTTTGGATAAAATCAAATTATTTCTTTTTAAGGTTTCTATATTAATAAAACGTCAACAATTTTAAGAAGAGCAATTTACATTTTTAGATTGACGAGTTGAAATTTAGAAAATGAAAGTATAATCGTGGACCAATAATGGAGGGTTATAGGGTTTCTGTAAGAATTTTTTTGCGTCTATATATTTGAAAAATTGTTTGAAATAAGAATTAAAATGTTTCCAAGTAACTGGTTTCAGTTATTCTAAAGTCGGGAAAATGAAAATGATACATTTCCGCAGAAAAATATTTGTGATTTTGTGTATAGTGAAAAAGTATATAATTTTTTTGAAACTGGATTCAGCTAAAAAAAATTTTACCCATTTTCATTTAACTAACCTAACTAGCGAAATGTGTGAAATTGTTGGGCAATGTCAATTTATAGGTTGAGAAGGAAAACAAGCCTCGACAGGAATATTCTTGCAAAAAGCACAACAAACTCGTTCGTGCCTCACTCGGCAGTACTAGTGAGTGTATAGGACAGAAGGAAAACAAATTGCAACAAGAATTTTCTTGCAAGAAGCACGACAAATGCGTTGTCACAACTTTTTGAGTAGCAAATTGTATTATAATTTTTAGACTTATACATTAAAATAATTAACAATAATTTCAAAGAATCAAAATGATCAAATTTTATATTTGAATTTAAAAAATTGAAAAAATCAAATAAATCGTGATTTTTCTAAAAAAATCAATGGTTTTTTATTTTTTTAGTAAAAATCAGATTTTGCCCAACCCTGGCAGTAATTATCTTTAGAATAATTACAATAGTTCAATATTGCAGATACCACATCTTGTTTTGAGAAACTAATTTGCTAATTATACTTGTTACAAAACTAAAATGCAGTAAGTGTTTTTTTGGCTATTAGGTAAAAAAAAAACCAAATTGCATCTTTCTTAATAATTCTGATATCAAATCATTCATGAAAACATATTTCTTTATCATTAAAATATATTAGTCGTGGAGATACAAGTAATATAATATATACATAATAATATATGTAACACCTGATTACTGTTTCACCCCATACATAGAGTTTTCATTTAGCACAGCAGCATAGGGAAATATGTGTTAAATTCTGAATGGCATGTAATTTGCAATCTTTCCTACCAAATTGATTTTAAAAAAAATATCAACATATTTGGAAATTGAAAAATTCATCAATTTTTTAAAATAGATTTTGATTTAAGCAAACCAACAAATATTTGTTATAAAACGGAGTTTTATTAAAATTCAAAGTTAAATAACTAAATATATACACTTCTAGTTAATCCAAATTTGTTATAAATAAACATAAAACTTACCAATAATCTTCATAGTTGAATCTTTTCCTCATAAGTTGGCTAACCGCATCGTCTGATGTGTTGAATAACTTATGGAAATAAGCATATTGTCTGGCAATACTTTTCACTTGACGAATGGCAGTTTCTAATGTTGGACTACCTTTTAACTCCAGTAATTCATCCACAGTGAAATATAATATTGTATTGTAAGTAGTTGGTAAGATATCGATATATGGTTTCCAAAACGATTCTGGTTTATATTTTTCGTACAACAGAAATATGGCCAAGGCAACATTGGGCATGTACCCCAATAAATGATCCTTTTCTATCAACTTTTTTAATGGAGTTTTTTTGGCGGCTTCGACTGTTAGCATTAACTTTTTGGGTACTGAAATAACTAAGGAAGATGCTGCGATTTCGATATTCGTTATAAACCCTAAACCAAAGTTTTCAATTTCTCGTATATCACAACCTTTAAGTTCGGCGCCATTCTCTTCATACCAATTAGTAAATCTGTCAATGATGGCAGCACTGGTTCTACTAATAGTTGTACTTTTTTCCTCTACTCCATTAGTTTGTAACTTTTTGATTTTTTCAATAATTACACACATTTCCCTATGGTTTTCCAGACATTTTGATAGATCAGACTCCTGAGGGAGGGTACTTATTCGTAACAATTTGTCGATAAGTTCATTTATCTCATTGTGATTATTCAATGCAGAAGATTTCTTCGATTTATTACCCGATCCTTTCCGTCCCATGATTGATTAATTATGAGATTCACTTCTTATTATAAATGTAAACTGTTACTGTTATTAAAACGAATACACTCACTAACACGTGGAAATACGGTTATGATCAAATTACATTTTTATTTATAAACACAACCAACACTGCAGACATGCCCAGATCTTTCATTGGTTCGAGCTAAAACTACTTACTACAACTATTTGTCGCTAGATGGCGCCGTAATTCTTCTTTCAAATATAAATAAAATGCTATTAGATTATTATACATATTAATTGTATTCATGTTTACGTTACTCTTTAAAAATCATTCAGACGAAGTTATAAATTTGTCCTTGCATCACACAACAGATATTTCATTTACAGGGGGTATGATTAACTGAATTTATCAAAAACACTAAAATATACAGTGTAAATTTTACAATCCATGTAGGGTGGTTTACTGTCACATTCTTAGAAATTTTTTATGGAATGCGGATTTTCTATTCATCATTCCAAGTATAGTTAATAATTTTGAAATCCATACTTAGTAAGAGAATCCTATTATTGAAAACCGGTATTTTTACAAAAGAGATGTACTAATTCATTATAAATTATGGGTAACATTTTCTACGAAGCGCTTCAAAGTTATTTTCGTCTTTAAACCTCGCAAGTTAACGTTTTATAATGATCTAATTATAGAACTTTTAATGGAAAAAAATGCGTTCTACTATGCGGGCGGAAATAAAAACAAATATACTGCATTCGTCAGAAACAACTTGCAGGTGGAAATTCTTTTCATAACGTTAATAAATATTTTGTCTTATTAACGATGTTTAAAACAATGATAATAAAGTAAATTAATCAGGAAAAAACTTTTTGACAGAAGTTACCTTCAGAATAACCTTTAAATTATTTATATACTTGTAGGTCCATCGCTAGAGGTCGTGATACAAATCCGAAGATAATAAAATAAAAATTTCACAAATATTCTTAATCGAGGGATAAATAAAATACACTTACCGTATTCTAAGAAAAATTCTACATAAATTTGACTAACAAGTTTTAGTACATATTTGCGAATAAATATTGAGAAAGAGAGGGAACTTTGTTACCGACAACCGTCGTAACAAATGTCATAGCATACAGGGTGATCCATTTAAGGAAGTTTTAAGCATGTGTTTTGAATCATTTTGATTATTTATAAAGGTACAGGGTGTCAAATCGGATCGTAATACAGTTGGTTATAACTTGTGGTTATAAATGATTGTAAAAGTTATCTCCATAAAAATTAAAAATACAGTGGATAAAAACAACCCAAAAATTTCTAAACACTTCAAAGTAATAGATGGCGTTGTATTTCAAATAATAAAACAACAAAAAATCAAAATCAAGGAAAACCGGACAGGTGATAAGGTAGTTAACTGCATAACACAATACCACAAAAGTGCAAGAAAAATACAGATCAGGACTGAACTGGGTTAGGGGAATTTGACGAGCTCGTGTTGGAACAGTATTCTGAACTGAACAGTATATCGAGCACGAGACGCGGATTTCGGTTAGTGCAGTGGAGACCGCCCGCAAAGATATCTTAAAAAAATGGAGGAAATTAAGGAACTGTCTGCGGATATTTTTGTATAATTAAAGAAAGTTTTTACCCTCAAAATAGGTTTTTATTAACAAAAGATATATAATAAAAATAGAATTGTCAAACCTGTAAACAATATTGACAGAAACAAGGCTGAAATAATATAAAACAATAAATTTACAATTGCATTTGAAACAGTTAGTTAACGTACTATTCTTCACACACTCCCGCCCGGTACAGGTATTTTATCTTCTAATCATTTTCCTTTGACAGGTAGCACGGTGAGTTTAACAACAGGCCTTTCGAATATACCTGTATTAACAGTTTCAACTTTTGCTCTTCTAACCTGACCATCTAGACCTTTTTTCACTCAACTACTCTGCCCTTTAGCCAATTGCAGCGTAGAAAATCTTTATCACAGATGATCACGATGTCTCCCATTTTTACAGGAGAAACTTGTTTATGCAATTTTCTTCGCAACAATAGTTTTGGAATCTATTCTAATACAAACCTTCGCCAAGATTTATTTGCGAATTGTTCTTTGTATAGATAATTGAGCTTTAGTATTTTATCATCATCATTCAGTTGTTCAATCGGTTTATTTCCGTCAGAAGTTCCAATCAGGAAATGATTGGCATTAGTGCCTCTGATTCATCAGTGTCCAAACGGAGATAAGTAAGTGGTATCGATTTAACTATATTTTCGGCCGCAATGAGACAGCTCTGCAGTACGGAGTCGGAAGGCGTTCTAGACGGTAATGCTGAATACTGTAATGTTTTTCTAATTTATTTAAACAGCAAACGGGTGGGATAAATTATAAACACACGGTATGGCTACTTACTAATCTATTTAAACACTAACTCACTAACACTTAATTTATATGTACTTAACTAATCACTTAAATTTAATTTATATGCACACAAACTTAATTATTCATTTATATCAACACTTTTATATTCATTTATTTACTGTTTATTTGTCAAGATCACTTTATCAACTGCTTGGTCCGCTGATCGGTCCTTTTTATATACTAGTGTCTTTTTTACTAGAGAATTCTGGACTGCGGCTTACACAAAAAATGCCTTTCGCGATATTTCTCGATTGCCGGCTCAATCCTTAGAAGACTTCCGAGAACATGTCTATAGAAACTGTCACAATAAATCCCAATAGACCTTCTCAGAATTCGGCGCGCTCGCCATTTTTTAACTCCGTTAACATAAGGTTACAGGACCGTACTTAGTATCTGCTTCGGTGTGTGAGTTCGTAACATTACTCCCTCCTTAAATGAAAGTTCCTCCTGGAACTTTTGTGTAGCCGAGACTGGATGTTTGAATCGGCAACTGACTCCATTTCTACACTTTCCCATCTTATGGAAATAACAGGGCACCGTCTTCATCGGATACTGATAACGGGGGTTGTAGCTGCAAATTAATATCTGGTCACCGGTATCTTGGAAGATGGTTATCTACAATGTTCCTGATGACTCGCCAATCCAACTGGTTACTTGCTATCTTAGACATAGCCAGTTTCTTCACGTTGGATTCTAACACATGGTCTGGTAGGTTTCGAAGTGCTTCCCACACATCGCTGTAGGTAGATCGGTCTTGAAAGTCATTTTTAGTTACCACTTAGAAGACGTACCGCGAATTATGTTTCAGTGTCTTGCCTGGGGCTGGAATCGGGTCTTCAAGTTTTTCTAATTGCCCGAACTTCTTTCGAAAGACGGTTGCCAACCCTCGTGCATTCTTGATACGGGCGGGGATGTTGTATGCCAGTGAATAATCTTCCGGGAGAGTGTACAAATCTTGTTGTTGTTCCGAAGTGACTCCATATCTAGCATTCCCGGTACCTCCATACGCGCCCATAAATTCATCGAAGGTAGGGTCAGACACATCTTGAATAAGGTTTACTCCTTCCTCTAGGTCATGGTCTCCTTCGAATGGCGCTAGTCGGTTTTGGTGAACTACTTTTGGTTTTCCGTTGGGGATCTTGCTTATGCGATATACAGGGTGTCCCAGGACTAATGGGAAAAAAGTCAGGAGCGTATAATATGAGCCAAAATAATGTTAGTATTTCATATAAATTTTTTCTATGCAGGCCCTCGTTTTCGAGTTATAGGCCTCCAAAGTTTTAATTTTGAATTTGGTTTTTATTTGTATTTTTTGTACTAGTTATTTGATCTTTATAAAATTCACGGCAAAGCTATAATGTACAGGTATGTTTATTCTCGAAAGGTAAACAGATTTACAGTAGTGCCTTGAAGCCAGGGACGGACTACTCGCAATGGTTAGTGATCCAAAAATTTTGCAGGGATGGCACACCCTGTATGAAATTATCGAAATTGACTTCCCCACACATTAAGCTAACGAAAAGGTACTCTTGCTGGAATTCGATAAAATAAGCCGTTTGGCTAATATTTACAGTTTTATTAATGCGCTACGTACACATTTACCTAACTAACTTATTAATAGGATGTCCAAGATTTACCTACAGTACTACAAAAAAATAATTTGATGATAGCAGATGATAAAAACGTTAAGAACTTATTTAATGGGAATTAAATAGATACGGTAACAACGTAATTAGTTGCTTTTAATCAAAATTACGAACACAACATTATTAAACCATTAAGAAAACCTCAAAAAACACAAGTTATAAAACATTGAACTAAAACTAATTTCTAAACAACAACAAAAACTAACGTTATTCTAATAAATGTTCGATATGAGCTCCTCCCACTTCCACGCACATTCTAAGTCTACGAAGGTTGTTTCTTTGCACTTGAAAAAGCAATTCCACATTATTTCTAATAACATTGCAGTGTAACACCATTCTGTCTATTAAATCTTGTCTTGTTTGCACAGGTGTTGCGTATACCTTACTTTTGAGATAACCCTAGAGAAAGAAATCCATAGGATTAACGTCTCCTGATCGCGGTGGACATTGAAAGGGGCCTCCACGACCAATCCATCTTTTAGGAAACCTTGTGTGTAAATGCTGTCATACATCTAAACTAAAATGAGGAGGGGCCCCATCATGCATGAACCATAAATTCCTACGAGTTTGTAGTAGCACATCATCAAACAGGTTCCATAACTCATTTTGCAAAAACTCCAAATATCTCTGACCGGTCAAAGTACCGTCAATAAAGTATGGCCCTATCAAATGATTGCCCACTATTCCTGCCCAAACATTAACCATGAATCTATGCTGACTCTTGGTTTGGATAATGCCATGTGGATTCACGTCATCCCATAAATGCCGGATTCGTTCGTAAAGAGAACGTTACTAATAAATGTATTGTCTGCTTGTCGTTGTCGCAGAAACCACTGGCTATACTCAAGTCGTGAAGGATAGTTAGCCACTTTCATACTGTGTACTTTTTTCATGTGAAAAGGATATAACAGCTGTTCTTTTAGGACGCGATGAACAACTGATTTGGAGAAGTTATGTTCTCTTGATTATTTTCGTAAACTTGTTGATGGTTCATTATCAACTGCATTTAACAAGTCTTGTTCAACTGCCACAGTACGCACGCTTCGTACTGGACCTTCTCCAACTTTTTTTTGCAAAAAATTTCATAAAACGTAAATTTTGTTTTGTATACATGGAAAATTACATTAACTTATTCATACCTGTTTCTCGTAACCTGGGATCAATACGCTCAAACATTCGTCTGTCTGGCAATGCTCTGTTTGCAAAACGTTCTGCATAAAGCCTTCAGGCCTCTAAACAGTTTCGAGAAACCAGTCCATACATTAAATGCATATCAGCGTACTCAATAAAAGTGAATTTTGCCATTGTAACTGTTAAATTAAGAACTTATGAATTATTGGCAAGTACTGACTACGAACTATTCTACACAGTATTTGACAACTAATCCTATGGTTACTTGATAAACGGTAAAAATACTTTTAATAAGTTTTTACCAACTTTCCAATTAATAAGTCGTTAATGCTTTTTATCTTCTGCTATCGTTAAATTATTTTTTTGTAGTACTGTAGGTAAATCTTTGACATCGTATTAATAAGTTAGTTTTAGTCGTTGTGTATGGTGAATGCGTTAATTGGTACGTAGTGCATTAATAAAACTGTAAATATTAGCCAAACGGCTTATTTTATCGAATTCCAACAGGAGTACCTTTTCGCTAGCTTAATGTGTGGGGAAGTGAATTTCGATAATTTCATACAGGGTGTGCCGTCCCTGCAAATTTTTTGGATGACTAACCATTGCGAGTAGTCCGTTCCTGGCTTCAAGGCACTACTGTAAATCTGTTTACCTTGCCAAAATAAACAAACACGTATATAATAGCTTTGCCGTAAATTTTATAAAGATCAAATAACTAGTACAAAAAATAAAAATAAAAACCAAATTCAAAATTAAAACTTTGGAGGCCTATAACTCGAAAACGAGGGCCTGAATAGAAAAAGTTTATATGAAGTACTAACATTATTTTGGCTCAGATTATACGCTCCTAACTTTTTCCCCATTAGTCCCGGGACACCCTGTATAACATCATTGATCCTTTTCTTGATTAAGTATGGACCTTCCCAGGATTTTCTCCCTCCTCGTCGGGTTGTGTAAACATACTTTGTCCCCTTCTTTAAAACCGCCCTCTGTGGCCTGCGTGTCGTACCGACTTTTCATTCTGTCGCTGGCAACTTGAAGATTTGTTCGAACTAATTCATGAATATCGTCCAGCCTTCTTCTCAATTGGATCACGTAGTCTTCGCCTGCTAGATCTTCTCCAGGCCGACAGCCAAATTCCAGGTCACAAGGAAGCCTCATTTCACGTCCAAACAGGATTTTCGCAGGTGTTTCTCCCGTGGACTCATTGACGGCAGATCGATGAGCCAATGCGAATAGGGAAAGATACTGGTCCCAATCTCTCTGATGGCTGGATAGTACTTTGGATAGGTATATTCCAATAGTCCTGTTCATTCTCTCGACCATTCCATCTGACTGTGGATGTAATGCTGTTGTTCTGGTCTTCTTCATTCCCAGCTTCTCGCACATCTCCTGGAATAGATGACTTTCGAAATTTCTTCCCTGGTCGCTGTGGACTCCATATCGGCTGATAAATTCTTTCACCAATACATCCGCAACAGTTGTGGCCTCTTGGTTTGGTCCTTCACATCATCGGAGCTGTTCATCCAATAAAAACTTTCACGAACTCGCTGAAGGGTTTTCTTTACTCCCGATGACCTCCCGATGGACTGTCGTGTAACTTCTTCAGTACCTCAGCTACTCTTGTTCTCGGGTTAACTAGCTGTCTCCTCATCTCAGAGCCATCATCGTTTTCAAGGACTCTTTTCAACAGCCCTTCTTCCATGACAAGGGAGTCCCACTGAACCCAATACGCCTTGAGTTTCGGTGAAAATCTTGACACTTCTTGCCAGATAGGTCGCCGGTTTTCTTTCTTCCATTGCCGAATCATCTTCAGGTGAGGATAATTCTCCTGATCTTCTCTGATCCTGGTGGGTGACCATTCCTCGTTGACTACAGTAGTTCTTGAAACTGCAGCTTCCCTAGATTCCGCCTTGTTGCAGTGGGAGCAGTATGTTGGGCACGGCCGTCTGGACAGGGAGTCGGCATTTAGGTGACTCACACCAGCTCGATGTTCGATGTTGAAATCATACTCTTGAAGTCGTTCAATCCATCTAGCGATCTAGCCCTCGGGATTCTTGAACTGCATCAACCACTTGAGTGCTGCATGATCAGTCCGGATTAAAAACTTCCTACCATAGAGATACTGGTAAAAGTGTTCCACGGACTTCACTACCGCCAAAAGTTCTCTTCTTGTAACGCAGTGGTTTCGTTCTGGTTTGAAGAGGACATTACTAAAATATCCCAGCACTCTTTTTTGCCCTCCTTGCATCTGTGAGAGCACTCCACCAATTCCTACGTTGCTTGCGTCAGTGTCCAGAATAAAGTCTCCCTCTGGTAAAGGGTATCCTAATATCGGCGCCGTGGTTAAATGCCTCTTCAAGGTATCGAAAGCCGTTTGACAATCTTCGTCCCATTGGAAAGCTCTTGCTTCTTCTGTAAGTCGAGTTAGAGGCTTAGCAATATATCCAAACTTCCTGATAAATCTTCTATAATATGTGCAAAGTCCAAGGAAACTCCTGATTTGATGTTTGTCGGTTGGTTGCGGCCATTGCTGAATGGAAGCAATTTTCTCTAGATCCACCGCCACTTCTTCATTGCTCACTATATGGCCTGGATAGTTGACACGGTTTTCGAACAGCTGACATTTCTTCGGGTTTAACATGAGCTGGGCAGCTTGGAGTCGTTTGAATACGTCTTCCAAATTCTTCAGGTGTTCGTCAAATGTCTTCCCCAGTACTACGATGTCGTCCAAATAGACCAGGCATGTCTTCCAAGACAACCCTCTCAAGACATTTTCCATGAGTCTTTCAAATGTCGCAGACGCATT
Organism: Galeruca laticollis; assembly: GCA_963921935.1. Taxonomy (NCBI): domain Eukaryota; kingdom Metazoa; phylum Arthropoda; class Insecta; order Coleoptera; family Chrysomelidae; genus Galeruca; species Galeruca laticollis. The sequence continues at coordinate 41,316,348 of OY998182.1, forward strand.
ACAGAGCCCAAATGGCATGACGTTGAATTGCCATAATCCAGATCCGGTGGTAAAAACAGTCTTTTCTTTGTCTTCTGGGTCCATTTCCACTTGCCAATAGCCAGACTTCAGGTCCAAGGTGGAAAACAGTTTGCTGCCGGCCAAAGTATCTAGCGTATCGTCAATTCGAGGCAGAGGATAACTGTCCTTCTTCGTCACGTTGTTAAGCTGGCGATAATCCACGCAGAATCTCGTAGTTCCATACTTTTTCTTGAAGAGCACTACTGGAGACACCCATGGACTAGTAGATGGTTCTATCACCTTTTCTTCTGCCATCTCTCGAATTATTCTTTCAGCTTCCTCTCTCTCCGCTCGAGGAAGTCTTCGAGCTGATTGCCTAATTGGTTTAGCATTACCAGTATCGATTTTGTGTTTGACGGCTGATGTTCTGCCAGTCTTTCCTTCTTTTGGTACGAATAACTCTCGATACTGCAAGAGAAATTCTCTCATTATCTTTTTTGTCAGCTCGATCCAAAGATTGACCAGCTACTGATAACATCTGTTCGAATCTGGCATTAGAATTGTCAGTGGTCGTTGTCTGACGAACTATAGACGTCACTGGTACGCAGGATCCAATCTTGGTTTCCTTCTTGATGGTAATTGGGTAATCGTTCACGTTTATCAATCGTACAGAGATCTCATTCGCCGACGTAACCAATCCTTCCTCAATTAGTACTCCTTTGCCAACCTCCTCGTCGTGGTTCCTTAGTTCCATCATAACCGGTGTACCTTCCTCCATGATTTCCTGTAATCGTGCTACTATCAAGGTTTCGCTTCGTGCAGGTAGAACGGTATCTTCCTGTACAGCTGCCAACACCGCGCTGCCTTCATATGGATGCAGGAATACCTCCTCGGAACCCACTTTAATGGTTCTGTTTCTAAAGTCCAATTGGAAACCATGTACATTCATTACGTCCATCCCCAGAATCACGTCTTCTTCAATGTCAGCTACGATTACCGTATGCGTGAACTTTTCTGCGCCAATTCCCAATTGGATTTGTGTTTCCCCGTGAACGTTGGCACTCTCGCCTGTGGCGGTCCGCAGTCGCAGTCTCGTTGGTAGAAGCTTTTTCGTGGGGTTTATTATCTCTGGTCGTATAATGGTTCTAGTTGCCCCAGTGTCAACCAGCAGAGCATATTTCTTGCCATTTACTCCGCCATCCACATATACACTGTCGTTGCGACATCTGAGAGAAGCTATCAGTATGAGAGGGTCTTTGGAACGGTCATGGGTCGGTGCGCCCCCTCGTAGCCGACTTGTTCTAGTTTTCCTGTGACTGAGGTTTTCAGGAGCACTTACACGAACTACGTACATGCCCTAGCTCGCCACAATTCCAGCATCTGATCTTTCTCGGCATCTTGTCCAGCATACTTTTCATTAAACTGACGAACTGGTCGAATCTGTCTCCGTCAACTTCTTCTTGGATGGTCCTAATTTTGTTATATCCTGAAACCTTCGTTGCTGCTTCATATTCAAGGGCAGCTGTCAATGCGTCAACTAATGTTTTGGGATGGGCTAAGCGAAGCGTCCTCTGCATATCGAAGTCACGTAAGCCATCAATAAAGGCCTGGATGCCCAGACATTACATCATGTTCTCTGCTGCTGATGGATAAGCAAATCTAACGAGTCGGGCAATATCCACTTCATGTTCTTGAAGTGTTTCGTCACGTTTCTGCCTTCGGTTCTTCAGCTGGGATTGGTACAAATGTTCTAGATGTTCGTGACCATATCGCATGTGCAACCTCTTCTTCAGCTGCTCGAAATTATCCGTTTCTTCCAGAGGTATCGTCTGAAGTACATCTACGGCATCACCCCGAAGCGCCATCGTTAAGTTCACTGCCTTGTCTCTATCGGACCAATTATTCACTCTAGCGGCTGCTTCAAATTGTTTCACATAATTGGTCCACGACATCTTTCAGTCGAACGTTGGGGCCTTGACTCGGGTAAAACTGCCAATATCATCTGTTTTGTGTTGTGTTTCTGACTTGCAGATCTCGATCTTCTTTTCTTCTGCTGAAGTGTCTTGTGTTTTTAAGTCGGCAATCTTTGTCTCTAATTCCTTGATTTTCTCGTCCATCTGATTTTCCATCGTTGTCATCTTATTCTCCATGTCTGATTTTAGGGACGAAATTTTATTCTCAACTTCAGCAGCAATGTCATTTTTCAATGATAAGATATCTGCAGATATATCATTCTTCATAGCAGAAATCTTCTCGTCCATATTAGTAGAAACCTTGACCATGTTAGCAGAAATATAATTCTTCATGGTAGAAATCTTCTCGTCTATGGCAGAAAAATCGTTCTTTATTACAGAAAAATCATTCCTCATATCAGAAATTGACGAGATTAAGGTGGAAGCCTCGTCTTTGAATGATAATGTTTCTGGATCCAAGCCTTCACTTTCCAGTGCCATTTTGAGTCTTTCTATTAATTCACTTTTCTTACCGGACGTTTCCAACGATCTTCCAATTCTGCTCTTAGTTCCGCCACTTTGAGGTCACATAGTCTCTTGGCCATTTTTACGTAGCAATTTATTTATATTACCCCACACCTGACACCAATGTAATGTTTTTCTAATTTATTTAAACAGCAAACGGGTGGGATAAATTTTAAACACACGGTATGGCTACTTACTAATTTATTTATACACTAACTCACTAACACTTAATTTATATGTACTTAATTAATCACTTAAATTTAATTTATTTGCACACAAACTTAATTATTAATTTATATCAACACTTTTATATTCACTTATTTACTGTTTATTTGTCAAGATCACTTCATCAACTGCTTGGCCGCTAATCGGTCCTTTTTATATACTAGTGCCTTTTTACTAGAGAATTCTGAACTGCGGCTTACACAAAAAATGCCTTTCGCGATATTTCTCGATTGCTGGCTCAATCCTTAAAATACCTTCCGAGAACATGTCTATAAAAACTGTCACAATAAATCCCAATAGACCTTCTCAGAATTCGGCGCCGCTCCGTTAACATAAGATTACAGGACCGTACTTAGTATCTGCTTCGGTGTGTGAGTTCGTAACAATACAGTGAAATTGTTACAGCCTTAACAAGACGCTCCCAGGCACCACTCATATGTGGGTTAGAGTGAAATGATATTTCAGGATTAATAAACGATTTGGCGATCAAACTATTATCAATTTTTGTCAACTCATCACGTAAAACACGTTCTGTGGCGATAAAATTAGTTCTTAGATCGATCACAAAATACAGATCGTGGCCTTCCTCATCTGTTAATAAAATTCGAAAAACAAAGAATGCAGTTAATTTATGGGCTACCTCTAGATGTACTGCCCTTGTTATGAGACAAGTAAATAGTACTCCCCATATTTTCTCTATTCTTCTACCTACCATAACATTAATTGGCCCAAAGTGATCAACACTAGTGTAAATAAATGTAGCAAGACGACAATCAGGAAGCGGTGACATTTCGGGCTCTATAGGAGTAGCAGATTGTATTTTACATGTCTGACAATTTTTTCTTATCTTATACAGAACTCGACGTAATTGAGCTATATAATATTTTTATCTTTTCTCATTAAGTACTGTTTCATGATTTCGATGGAGAAATATGTGATGGAAATATTCCACGATTAGGGTAGGAAGATGCCTTTTATGAGGTAAAATGATCGGTCTTTTTGTCTCGTTGCTTCTGAAATTTGCTGCATCAATTCTACCACGAATGCGAAGTAATCCTTCTTCATCTAGATAGGGAGATAATTTATACAAACTGCTAGATTTGTCCAAAAACAGATTAAGAGGGTTAAACTGCCTATTTTTTGGTCGGAGTCGCTTAACTTTTTCGGTATAAAATCCGAATCCACAATTCATTCGATGTTAAAATTCCTTGAGGATTCTCTTTTTTTGTCAATTTAACATGTAATATATTTATAAATCTATAAATATACGCTACCATGAATAAAAGTTTTGTTAATTTAGAAAAAAGTTTCATGTCTATTATAGTTATGATTTCATGTTTCGTTAGGTAGAGTTGAAACTTTTGGCCAAAATTCATCGTCTTCATATAAGAAATCTGGACCTCTGAACCATTTATCTGAGTTTTACATGGAAGGTTGATTACTCCATTTTGTAACTTCCTCTACTATATTTGATTTGGATGGTACATATCGCCAATTAGCAATCATAGTATTTTCCTGTATCTCCGCAACTCGGTATGCAACGTATTTATTCAAACTCCTTGGTTCATCTGTTCGTAACCAACTTAGTACGATCAAAGAGTCAGACCAGTAGAAGGTTTGTTGAATGTTTATTGTCACGTCTTCATGAAGAGTTTTTGCAAATCTAGCTACTCCATTGAGTTCAAGTCTAGGAATAGTTTGTAGTTTAATTGGCGCCACATGAGCTTTTGCTCCCAACAGAACACATCCCAAAATGTTTTGTTTCTTAATTATCAGATTGCGACAACAGCACTAGCATCTACGAATATATGCATTTGTACAGTTACTCCAACCCAATTTGTTAGATTTGTCAGATTACATCGAAGGTATTGATATCTTTTCTATTTTTGGAAGTAGTTTTAATCAAATAAGCCATTTTTCTAATTGTGTGTCGGTTATAGGTTGATTCCAATTAATACTGCTCCTCCATAAATCTTGAAGAATTTTTAAAAAAATTGAGAAAGTTGGAAAGGAGTCCCAATGGATCATACACTGACATAAGAATACGCAAAATTTCTCTCTTTTGTAGGATTTCTGTCACCATTCAGAATCTGTTTATTTCGTTTATCGAATCGTAGGGAATAAATGAAACAATCTGTTTTTAAGTCCCACCACATGCCCAGGACTTTTTCGGTGTCTTTCTTACTTCTGATAGTATTGTTAATTTCTACGGGATTTTCTGAAGATGCATTCATAGTTTCTGAAACCTTTCTAGAATTTGATCGCTAGTTTCTTATTTCAAAATTTGCTTGGGAATGTATAAAATAAACTTGTTTGGCGATTGTTATTGCTTCGTCTTCGGTATTTACTGAATCCAATAAATCATCTACGTAATAATTTTTTGTTATACATTCCACTGCTCTTGGATATTCTGATAAGTATTTATTGGCATTTATATTCTTCACATACTGGGAACAACTTGGTGAACATGAGGCTCCAAAGGTCATAACCGTCATAACATAGATTTCTGTGGGATTTTTAGGATTGCCATTCCGCCACAAAAATCGTCATTCTAATAGCTAATTCTGGATTGTATTTTATACGTTTCTCTATACATTCCAATCTTCTTATAGTCATGCCTTTACTATCAGGTAAGTTAATTTCTTCATATTTCCATAACAAACCAATATTATATTTATCTCCATCCTTACTGAGTGTAGTTTCTTGTATGTTCTTAGCTCTCTGCTGTTCTTTGGAGAAAATATTTAATGACTGTACTCCTAAACTTTCCACTGACAAATACTCGTTTCACGGCATCGTATAATTTTTCATAACTTATTCTTTCTTCGGAACAGTCACAAACATGCTGCTAATTAAATGCTGCTGTGCTGTTTGATAAGTTTGTGGGTAGTAGAGCAAAAACTGTCCATCATAACCTACATTTTGCAGCTATAGGTTGTCCTTCATGATCTTCTTTCACACGAATTAGTAATGCCAGTTTCCAGTTATCTAGTCCAATAAGTATTTGTGGAGTTGCATTCTTATACGATTCCAACGGTAAATTTTTCAAATAAGAATAATTCTGCTTAAGTTCCTCGATATTAAGTGATTGTTGAGGAAGGCTTAAGGCAGTAACCGTGCGTGCTGGATGAAATTCAAATTGTTTTGACCCTTTAAAATCTCCTGCAATAGATAAACAAACCCTCTTTGAATTATTCTCCAAACGCTTTTGATCTCCTGTCCATCGGAGGCATAATTTTTCTTGGTTCACCTGTAAATTCAACTCCTTGGCTATATTTTCATTCAACAAGGTAACCGAAGATCCTTCATCTAAGAATGCAAAGGTTTTTACTATTTTGACTCCATTCTTTAAAATCACAGGTAATATTCTGAAACGGATACATTGGGATGTTACTTGAGTCATAGTAATTTCTGAAGACACTGAGACGTGGTATGGCTCGGGACTGGTAGATTCTTGCGGAGTTTGGGATTCTGGATTAATATCTACATTGTTATGGAGAAGGGGATGATGTTTGCTCTGGCATTAATTCATGTTACACTTAAGTGGATACTTGCATGGAAATCTTAATTTTTTCAGGTATAGCCTACATAATTTCATTGACTATTTTGAGAAATCATCTTTGAATGTTACAAAATAACGATAGCTTTGCTTTGAACGCACTTTAAAAGGTCCACAAACATCTGTGTGAATTCTTTCACCTGGTGCATCAGCTCGTTTTCTTGTACCAAACTTGAAAATATGAGCCTTTCCATAAACACAGCCCTCGCAAAATCACTATCAAGCTTTACATCTATCTGCAGCTCGTTTTTCAATACCATTTTAACATGTTTTTTATTTTGGTGACCAAATCTTTCGTTATATATCAGTAAAACGTTTTTGTTGGTAGCTAGATTGACTTCATTTGATTTTCCCGGTTTTCGAGTTTTCATTTTTAACACATATAACTCTCCAGATCGACTTCTTTTTCCAATCAGAACTTCTTTGCCTGCTATATGGAATCAACACCGTTCAGCCGTCCAAACAAACCGGCTATCTGTATACCTGTCTTGTGCTGACAAGGACGGAAAACAGGCTCTTCTTTATCTCTGGAACATACCAAACATTGCGTAGTGTAAACAAATGTTTTTCACCATTTATATCTGTTTCTATCTTGACGTCCCCTTGTCCAAGAGCTGGGACTGAATGGCCATTAGCTGTTGTAATTCTGCGGCTATCTAGAAATGGTCGGAACGTGTCAAACCAGTCACTATGATTGGTGATATGGTTGGTAGCTCCATTATCTACATACCAGTCATCATCACTTCCGCAAAACAACACTTCATTTGACTCAATCAGCATTTCCTTGTCTTTTGCAAGTTTCTTTTCAGGTTTCGGTTGTCTTCCATCGGATTTCCATTTATCGCACTGTTTAACTTTATGGTTGGGCTGGTTACAGTAATTACAGAATAAACGCTGTTTACTTGATTTTGTGATCTTGCATACGTATAAGACTTCTTGACTATTTTCTCCTTCATTATTTGTTTGCAAAGCTTTTTCGTATGTGACCAACTGATTTGTCAAATTTTCTACTGTTCTTTCTTTGCTTGATATTAAAATCCAACTGGATCTAAATGAGAAATATTCCGGAGGTAGCGTGTCCAAAATCTTACATATAAGTAATAAATCTGGCAAGTCACACTTCCAAGTATTTCCTGCTTTGAGTTTTTCTTTAGATATCTCAGTTTGTAAGCCCTTCCATAAGTTTTTAAGCTTGGACGTATGGGTGGCAATATCGTCTTCTGATTTGCGATTATAGCTAAAAAATTGTGAACACATATCAAAGGTTTTATCTTCAACCTGGCCAACAAACAGTCTATGCAACTCTAGCCATACTTCCCTAGCGGTTGTAAATCTCAACACTTTTTCAAGTGTTTCTTGAATCATGTTTACTGTTAACGCAAGAAGAGCGCAACCATCTAACTTCTTATATTCTGATAAGGCTTTCTCATAAACTATTTTCTCATCTGCTGAGGCATTATCAGCAAGAGGCGTTGGCGGATTTAACGTACCTTGAACAACTTCTATAACCCCTCAGACTGACCTTAAAAGTATATCCATTTTGTATTTCCAAGTTGTCCAATTATTTTTACCTTCAAGTAGACCAATTTTCACTTTCCCCAACAAATCCATTTTACTCTGAACTTGCTTGAATAACGCTTGGAACTTCTTCTTGCAATAATTTTATTTGTCAAACTAACTTTCAAAATGTTGTTTTAAATGTGCACTTCTCTTTTTACTTCTTTCTTCTGTACTACTCTTCGTAGTTCAACGACGGTTAGAACTGCTTAAACCACGCTCTGCTACCATGTTGATGAGGTCTTTTTATAGTATTTTAGAGGAAAGATTATAACAGCAACTTTTGACTTTACAAGATATATTTACCATAGATAAATACTTTTAATACGGGGAAGAATGGAAACTCCTGTACTAAGTCCGAAGCCACAAAGTTTTGTCGAGTGCTGCGCCATCTATTGTGGTGGACGGTTACTATTCACCAACAGGGAAAAAATAAAAGGAAGAGACCTGCATGATTAGTCACAGTTTACTAGCTACTACTAGATGGCAAGCCAAGCAAATACTGAAGGTATTTTTAAATTATGCCTATATTGTTTCTTCTTAAATAAATAAATAAAAACAGTCACACAAAGTTTGAACACTTTTTGAGACAACCTGTTATTTTCTTTTCGCTTAAAAGTAGGATAGATTGTTTCAAAAAGCTGTTTAAAGCTTTTATCCGTTTTTATTAACCAGGATAGTTTATTAAAAGACGAATGTCGACAAATAGTTTCAAAAATTTAATATAAAATTTGTGTTTATAAAATAGTACAGGTTTCTTCTCAAAAGTTGAGCCATTCTATTTTTTGTGGTAGTTGAGGTAAGTAAAGCATTTGTCATCCAAGGGGCGATCTTCGTGTTTTTCCTTTTACATTTTTTTGTATATGTACAGTCGTCTATATATTTTTGAAGTGTTTCAATGAAAGTATTTGTTGCATAGTTAGGATCTGGATTCAAGTATAAGAAATCCCAAGATTTTTGTCTGATTGTATTTTTAACTTTTGTTTCATCTATGTATTTCACTATTCCTCGTTCCTTGGGGCATTTGGTATTTTCCAATACTATATGTAGTATTGTTGAGAATAAATGATCTGTAATGTCGGTTTGCAATACTAGGGATAGTATTTGATCGAGGACGTTGAATTTGGATTTTAAAAATATGCGTCGAATTACTGGAATTTTTTCATATAACGTTTTCACATTATTTTCAAACGATGTTACTTGCAGGTTACAATTCTTTGTGTTTTCAAGAGAGTGCCAACGCTTTCAATTAAAGTGTTGATTTTTAAATTTAATTGAGATATTTCATCTATCACCAACCTTTTAAATTCTAAAATTAATTTAAAATATGATTAAATATAAAAATTAATTAAAAATATTCAGTTTAGTCACCTGATCATCAAGTGTATCTATTTGCGGTAATGATTTATCTCTTTTGTGAAGTGTTCATCTGATTCCACTGCCACAAGGTTTTGACTCTAAAAAAAAATTAAAAAAAGGTACATTATAAAATTAAGTATTTTTATAATAAAAGTCAAATTTAATATGCAAACTTTAGGTTATTATAAATTATGATTTAACTTAAGAAACAAATTACCTCTAGGAACACACACATAAATACACAAATACTGACTTACATGAGGGACAATAAACTTACGATCAACCCCTCCAAAAAAAGTACCTGTTACTCAGGAGTATGGGGAGGAGCAAGAGCTCATTGCAATCTCAGCTGTGTGTAGATGGGCAAATTATCTCACCCAGTAGCACATTAAAGTACCTGGGATATACAGTGCAGGGCAACACCAACGCCAACGCACATATTATGAAACAAGTACAAAAAGCGAAGATGGCAATGAGCAAATTGTACCCGCTGATATGTAAGAAAAGCTGTCTCTCACCACACAACAAACTGACAATATACAGACAAATTATTAGACCAATACTGGCATACGCCGCACCGGCCTACTACACTGCCACAAAACACAACTTTCATACACTGCAGGTGGTGCAAAACAAGTGCCTACGTATGGCAATACCACACAAAACAGTTTACCCTAAACTTTCAAAAATTACATGGTTACATGAACAAGCAGATTTACCCACTATTAAGGACTTTATAACAAAAATATCCAAAAAAATTTTATAATCATTGTCTACCCAAAAATCTTCGTGTAACACTCAAAGCCGCCAGTCGCGCAGAAGACACCCGTGATAGTGGGTGTAGGCTTCTGCATGGTAACTTGTTCACATAACTATTTGTTTAATCTCAATAACCAAAGACATCGAATCAAAGGTACCAATACCTCTGATCACCCTCAAAATTTTAATACACATAATATAATAAACCATAAGAAACATCTGTCATGTTGCTTTCTCTCATAACTCTGTTTGTTTTGAAACCCTGTTTTTCAGCTGCTTTTCAGGGATTTACAGTCGAAATAGCCATGGAATCATATTTGTGAATACGGGACAAAGGTAGTTATAAAATCAAAATAAATGGATTATGCAAAATCGCAAGGTGCCATATACACAGACACAGTCAAACGAATGTGTCAGGATTGCCAGAACACCGGCCCTACCAATATCTTGAACACAATTGTAAATATACTATGTAAAATTATTGTAAATTAAGACGTTTTAAAACAAACAAACCTCTAGGAACAGCAAATCTCGTCATATCATTTGATTCTTTATTCTCAAGGGAAATTCCTTCAGCTTCAGACCTCATAGTTTCGGCAATATATTCCACTTGAATCTCTGGAGAAGCACTACCCGATTTATAATTCCCCGACTTTTCTATACAATACTGAAAAATATATTATTTGCACAAAACATTCTTATTAATTTCTTTAAATACTTACAATTTGTTTGTGGTGTAGGTTTAAAAACAGGATAAATGTTACGATTTAATGAGGGACTCTCGTCTGAACCAGAACTAGAGTGATGGGACATATACCTTGTATTTTTTTCCGTATCCTTGATCCCCGTCCTTTGTAAATATCGGAACTAGACGAAAGGTCTGTTGTAATTAAAGCTTTTTTGGCTTTTCTTTGTGCTACAGTAAAGTCATCTATAAGTTAAAAAATTATTTCTGTTTAAAAAATGACAAAATAAAACTCTGTCGACGTCTCTAATATACTGATCCATTTGTTATTGTTTTACTCCTGATATTTTGATGTATTACTTTGACGTTATTACAGCAATCAGTAAAATAAAGTTCGTTAATAACCTTCCAAGCGTTAAAAATGCAGTTTAGCAGTGGCTATAAAAGATCGCCGGACATGATATGTACTTAATGTCAACTTCATCTTATTAAAACAAAATATAAACTCCAATAAAATAAAGGGATGATCAAACATAGAAAATGTTCCTCGTACAAGGTACTTCTACACCTTATTTCGATATTATCGGTTCTAATAGAACCAAGAGTTTTTCAAAATCTGCTACACACATACGGCAAAAATTTCGAAATATACTTTGGTCCTCCATTTCTAAATCTCTGAGCAAAGGCACTCCACCATATCTTGAGCGATTTTTAAATAAACTTCTTTGCCACTACCGCCTAGTCGTTTCTTTTTTTTCGACTCGACATTTTGTTTTATTAAAAAGTATGCTGCACAAGCAATGATGAGATCGCTTTCTTCGTCGTTTTGCAGCAATGACATTTTTCAAATTTAAATTATTTCAATTCCTGTTCTCGAACTGCTCGCGAATTCTTTATTTCGGTCTGTACCCAACTTTACACACACATATTTGTAAGGAATACTTTAAGCTAAAGAAATAATTTAATTAACATTAAATAATTACACAGGAATAATGAGTAATATGAAATATCAAACTGGCGAACTTTTTTTTTCTTTTTTTTTCTTTTGTTTTAAGGCCTCAGCTGCCAGGGCTATTCGGCCTGTTTTTTTGCGTCCGGGATGATTTATGATTGTCTATAATATAGTTTATACGAAAGTAAATACGAACAGAGTGATACCGCACTTATTGTTCAAAATTTTATCTGTAAACTGTTCGGTTTTTGAGGTTATATTTTGATGTTTGAAGCACTTTAAAATTTGGAGATGAGTTTAATGTTTTCAGTGTTTGGGAATTTCAGCACTATGTCTTGCAGTGTGTAGGGACCATAAACATTATTAGGAACCTTAAAAGATTTATGAAGAAAATCTGTATTAACACTATTTAAGGAACAGTTGAAAAAGATGTGTGAGAGATCTTGTTTTTCACCACATGGGCATGAATCCGAAGGTACTAAGTTGAATTTGTGTAGATATGACAAAGTGGCACAATGGTTGGATCGAATTCTTGAAGAAATGCAGATATCTCTTCTGGACAAATTAGAAAGTGAAGAAAACCATGGATTTTTTCTTGGATATTTTATTAATTGAGAGTATAGATTTCCTTTTGTCAAGCTGAGTGTAGAGAAGTAGAATTCCACTTATCTAAAATTGATTTCTTAATATAATGCACCACATCCAAATGGGGACCAGTTGGGAGGGTGGCACGATTAATAATTCTCCCAAGATTCGCAAGATCATCGGCTCTAACATTTCCTTGTATAAGACTGTGTCCGGGAATCTAGCCAATTCGTATGTCTTTCCCTTGCTGATTCAACTTGTGTAGTAGCTCCTTTATTTTTAGGACAAATGGATTAGAAGATGAGGAGAAGGATTTTTTAGAAATGCATTTTATGGCACATTGGGAGTCAGAAAAAATTATAGCTTTGGAAAGTTTTGAAACTTTTTGGATCGCAATTAGTATAGCGTAACATTCTGCTGAAAAGATGGAAAAATGAGAGGGGAGTTTGTCACATAATGATAAGAGGTTAGGAGAATAAATTCCGTATCCTACATTACTGTCAGTCTTAGAGGCATCAGTGAAGAAAATGGGGCCAGAAAAGTTGATAGAAATCATTTTGGCCAGAAAGACTTTATTACAGTCCGAATCTTTTTTAATTTCCAGATTTATCGTGTTAGTTTGACTAATTTGAGATTCGAGCTAGAAGTGATGACAAGGAAATTTGTCGAACGATTCAATGAAGGGAAGGAATTTAGATACTGATTGAAAGGCAAATATAATAGGGGGAGTATTTCTCAGTCTCCAGTATATGGGATCGGCAGCCCATTCTGTGAATAATTCTATAAGTGAGGTTTTTATTAGATCTTTATATGCAACTGCTTTAGATACATATTTAACTGACAAGATTTCTCTACGTACCTCCAGGGGGGTCTGCCCACATTCAGATAACATGATGTTGATAGGAGTAGATTTTAGATTGCCTACTATAACTCTTAGGGCTTGATATTGTAAACGATCTAATTTTTTAAGTAGGTATTTAGAACAGCCACCATATAGCATGCACGCATTATCAAATAATGGAAGTATGGTCGTTTTGTATATGTTTAAAAGAGAGATTTGATGGCTACCCCATCATTTACCACATAGAGACCTAATTAAATTAATAGCTTTTGATACTTTGCAGGAAATACATTCAATATATGGTTTCCAGTTAAGTTGGTCGTCAAATATAGCTCCTAAGTACTTGACTTGAGATTTCCAAGGGATAGGGTGACCAATAATGACTATAGAATGGACTGGACTAAGCTTAGTTTTTTTCTGAAAAATCATGGCGGCACATTTTTGAGGGGCCAGTGTCAAACCCATAGACAATAAATGAAGATTGAGATTAGAAATGAAGGTGTTGAGGGATGTTATAGACTCCTGGATGGTGTTTTCGGCACATATCACAGCAAGATCATCTGCATAACCACTAATTTTTATGGAGGGTGGAAGTATGTTCTGAAGAGAGTTGCACGATATATTGAATAACAGTGGACTGAGTGGAGAACCTTGGGGGACACCTCTACAAGAAACACCAGGGCCTATAAGTTCATTGTCGAGGGTGGATTTAATGAATAGATTTCTATCTGAAAGAAAGGATAAAATGAGGTCACAAATGTCATGAGGTAAATTAGGGGAATTTAGAGATGAATAAATAGAGGATAAAAGAAGATTATCATATGCACCTTTAATGTCGAGAAAAACAACAATTGGGTTTTTATTGGCAGACAATGCACATGATATTTCGGAATAGATGAAAATGTGGTTATCAGATATACTTCTGCCTTTCCTGAAACCTTGTTGTGAGGGGTGAATTTTTAGGGAGTTTTCAAGAGACCAGACAAGGCGATTTTTGATCATGCTTTCGAAAACTTTTCCTATGGTGCTGGATAAGGCTATGGGTCTCCAGCTGGAGGCATCGTTAGGATCCTGGTTTTTTTAAGAATAGGAATTATTAGATGATTTTTCCACTCTGAAGGGATAGGATGAGATTTATTGAGGATTTTATTGAAAATAGAGAGAATAGTTTCTAGGGCTATTTTGGGAAGATGATCGATCATTGAATATGTGATGGAATCCAATCCAGGACTTTAATCATTTTTGTTTAGTAATCTGAAATTCAATTCTTCTATTGTAAAAGGGTGAGTAAAGGAGTCGTTAATGGGTTGGGGAATAGTGTTGAGGTCTAGAAAAGGGATTTGAGCTAACCTGTTTAAGAGACTTTGGAATATGGAACTGTCTAAGGGAGGGGTGTTAATTAAATTACGATTTTCAATAGATCTAGAGAAATTTTTTATTGATTGCCAAATCTTCTTAACAGGTGTTCCGGGGTTCAGTTCTTCCGTGAATTTACGAAAGCCTTCTGATCTTTTTGTTTTCAGAAAAATTCGGGTTTTAGCTTTTATTTTCTTGAAATTAATGAAATTTTCCACGGAGAGAGTTCTTAGATATAGTTTAAAAGCCTCTTTTTTATTTTATACCATCTGGGAGCACTCTTTGCCCCACCAGGGAAGATAAGGTTTGGAAGGAGTGAAAGATTTCTTAAGTGGGATAAATAAAGAGATGGCTCTTTTTAAGACCTCCATGAACATGGGATATTCCATATCATTATGATATATATTATTTTCAATATATGCTTGAAATCCATCCCAGTTGGCTTTATTTGTGTTATATTTGACATGAGTGGAATTCATATGGATGGGCACAGTATTTTGTTTTTTGTAGGAACAAAGGGTAGGAAAATGATCGCTGAAGCCTGATTCTTGGATCGTTCTCCAGGAGCAATCTAGAGCTATGGCTGAGGAAGTAATTGTAATATCCGGGCAGCTTTTATTGACATTGGGGTTGGGAATACGGGTTGGAGATCCGTCATTAAGGATGGTGAGATCATTATGCGAGATGAAGTCCCAGATTGCAGTTCCTTTAAGGTTATTAATGGCAGAGCCCCAAATTTGATTTTGGCCATTTAAATCAGCGATTAAGATAAAATTCTTATGTTTTATTTGTTGTAGGAGTTGATTAAACATTCTGCGAGGGAAGGGAATGTTGGTGTCGGAAAAAATATAGCTATTAATAATGAATAGATCTTGGAGTTCTACTACCAGCAAGTGTATTTTTGGAGGAACTGGAATTTTGTGTTCAAAATTTTTGCAAGGAATCGAGTTGTTGATGAAAGTAGCTACACCTCCGTAGCCATCCTGTCGATCATGTCTAAAACAGCTAAAATTTTTAATATGTGCAGATCCACCTGGAGTCAACCAAATTTCATTTAGTAATATAATGTTAATACTCTCATCTGTAATAATAGGAATAAGTACCTCTTTGTTAACATTAAAACTGCGAATATTCCATTGGAGTGTGTTATATTTAAAGGTATCCTGAATACGATTAAATTTTAAGCAATATTGTAAAAAATGAAATAATAAAAAGGGGGGGGGGGTACTTAGAGGGAGAAATTTAAGTTATATTATGATTGCTCACCTCTTGTGGAAAGGTAAGCTGAGAAGTTGCGAAAGTTTGAGAGCTAGGGATAGAAAGGGAGTGATCAGACAAAAACGGAGTATCAGAAGGGGTGAAGTCCATATCAATTCTTTCAATGGGAGAGCAAGAGGGAGATGAAGCATTGTTTTGAAGTGCAGATTTATTTGTTATCGGAGACTGACAGAGTTCATTGCATGATGAGGAAAATAGAGCTGCATTATGTGTATCTTTATCAAATCCAGTTCTTTTTTCTAAGATGGAGGGACGTCTGCGTTTATGAGTAGTGAATTTGTTACTAGGGGGACTTTGTGTCACTTCTTGAGCATAAGAGATTGGAAAAGGGGAAGAAGTCTGTAAATGAGGAAAGGATGTGGTTGATCTATCAAAAGAGGAGTTTTTAATATAAGATTTAAGAGGAGGGAAAAGTTGAGAGGCTTCGAAGTAAGAATAGTCATGGAATGCCATTGCTTCATTAATGTTTTTTTGCCTATTAAATTCTTTGCAAGAGCGGTCAAAAGCTAGATGCTGTCCAGAGCAATAAAAACAGTCTAAGAAATTTGAACATGGGTCAGAATGGATTGTTCCACATCTACTACACCTTTTGGCACTGCGACAAGAGTTGGCAGAGTGTCCGAATCTAAGGCAATTTTTGCATTGAGTAACAGGAGCAATATATTTATCAACCTGGACTGGAACTGAAAAAATTTCTAGATCCTTGGGGCATGGACGTCTCTCAAAGGTTACAAGAATTGTTGTGGATGGAACATATTCATAAGATCCGTCATCTTTGGTTATTCTGCGGTTGAGTCTTCTAGCACCAATCACTTTTTTATTTTGCAAATAAGCTTCTTGAATAATATCATCTGGGTTAATAGAGAATCCTACGTTTTTGACAATGCCTCTCGAGGTGAGAAGGCGTTGTGGTATGTAAGCACAATATCCTTCCCTTCTGAAAGCTTGGTTCATTAGGAAAGAATTAGCATCACGAGAAGTTTTGAAGGTACCTAATTCCTATTTTGCTGGAACCTTTCTTTTGGATATTTTTAATGTTTTGGATGTTCAGTTTTCGTATAATTTTTCCAACATCCATAGGATGAATATTAGGGGGAGTGCCGCTACTTTTTATGGGTTCTACTATAACTAAATGGGGCCCAAAATCGATATCAGAGTACTTCAATCTTCTCCCTTTAGAAGCCTTAACGCGTTGTTCCAATATTAAAATTTCCTTTATGACTTCGGGGTCGTTCCGAAAACAGATTTTAGTGGAAGCGAGTTCATCTTCCAAGTTTTTAATGTCTTTTTCTAATAGAGGAGAGAGTTGGTGCAATGAATTTATTATGTTTTTGGAAGATTGTGATAAAGCATTATGTAAGGAATCTGAGCAAGAGTTATTGGGGGCCTCATCCCCCATCTTGATGGTGGAAACTTAGACTAAATCGTTTTTTGAAGAACACGTGGCAAAAAAAATTAAGTTAGGTTAACTTACGGAGAATTATTGGTCGCGTTCATCACAACGTAGCGCTATCGAAGCGATCATCAAATTCCTGCTGAACGCGTGTTTTGTCAACTGATCAGATTGAGCGCTGTGGTATCAGTCGCTATTTTTTTCAATAAGAATTAAAATACGCTACTCGCTACTGATTAATGATGCATTAACTGTCATTTATCATTTATAGTAAATGTCATGTTAATAAACATAATATAATATAGATATATTATTATTTGGAGATATTTGAGTGAAAATGAATGAATAGTTGGAAGTGACTTATGATTTTAATAATCAATTGTATAGTGTCTCCAGGAAATTGTAGTCTTCATAGTATGCTTCAAAGTGGTGAGTTCAATTTATTGTGATTAAGTACATTTTAAAAGGGCCTATTTTTTAGTTTGAACTAATGACTATTTCATTTTTAGATGTGAAGTTTTGTGAGGTATATTTTGCAGGCTTAGCAAATCAAGGGTCAAAGTTCCCAGAGACTAGCAAAAGAAAAATAAGTGAAGTGCTAATAGAAAGTCAAGGTAGTTATAGCATTTTATAGAGTTTATACAGTGGTAAAAAAGAACTTATTTCTCATACGGGGTTCCCGATCACGTCCTTCCAAAACTTCACGCTGTTCTATGGGTTAAAGAAGATCTACTGCGCGGCCTACTATTAGAGATACATCTAGAGCATCTTCTTCAGCAATTAAAATAGCTGCTTGAATAGGATCCATTTTTTCAGAAACAGAAACGTATTTACACACCGGACTAATTATTAGTTGTCGATGACCACGGAATACTAAGCAATTTTCGATGACTAAGCTCACAAAACACTGGTAATAACTATTAGACTAAATTAAAATTAATAAATAATTATTGTGATATCTCAAATAAAATCAATAAAATTGAGTTTTGAGTTGTCTTTTATGTTGTCGTATTCATTGACATTATACATATATATCAATAGTTGTTTTAGGACGTTCAGCAAAATTACCAACTAATGGATCACTCTAAAAATCGCTACCTGATCAACTTTGTTGTGATGAACGCGATCAGTCACAAATCACTAAAGTGAAGTCAATATAATGTCACTTAAGTAAAAAACCAATCATTCGTTACTAAAAATAAAACTAACTAAACTTAGTAAACTTAATTAAATTCACAATCGACCAATTCGTGCAGTATTATCTCAAAAGGAATTCTTTTTGTGGCGAACTTTTTATGAATGACAATTGACAATGTCTGCTCTTCTTCTATTTCTTTATCTTCTGCTGTCAGAAGCCTCGTCGACTAATCGTTACAAAGGAAGTTTCCGTCAACTTCCGTTATGAACGGAAATGGTAGCGGAATGTAAATATTTTAGATCAACTGGACAAATAATATTAAAACGCCATATTGGCTTGAACTATTCATTAGAAAAACTAATGAAGTTTCGAAGTTTCATCTAAAATCTTACACCAAAATAAAATTATAATTATTCTCTTCAATTTGCTTGTATAACATTTCTGAGCATTTCAATAATAGAACAATAATAACGCAGATTTTTTCTCGAAACGATTTCCCAGAATATGTAGGTAAAGTAAGTATGGAATGTAAACTTCTTTCAAAATATGTTGAAATATCGATATAACTGCATTTAAAAACCACGTCGTAAAGATGTGAAATGTGTTTGTGGTTTTTCTATACTTACCGTTTTTTATTAATTTCAAAGAATACGCAATTAAAATGACTTACTGAACATAACTATAGTTTCAAATAAACTAAAAACCGTGTTTTTATAATAATAAGAATAAGATCTATGTAAATAATTTTTAACATTCTTATATAAACTATTTATAGGCTTTATTAATCAAGTTCAATGCTTTACACCTCCATATAGGTAAATAATCAAAATTATTCACGTCATACACGAATTCCTAGAAAGTATTACACATCCCCGGTATGCGCGAGAATCATTCCATTTAAATGCCAAAAGATGACATGTTTCTAATTATTTGTCAATGTATCCTACATATTGTATATTTATATTTTTGTTAGATTTTTAATTCGAATATCTGAATAGTCAGGAAGTGGACATTAATTATCTTATCAGTGGATCAAAAAATAAACGATCAGCGCACGCTAGGTCGCCGGCAGGTCCCCCATACGCTCTTTATATTCAGCAGGAATCCAGACCTACACATCATATTCAACGAGACTGTGCAGGTTGAACGAGCTTCCGAACGATTTTTTTTACTAACGTAGTGACTCTATTTCCGAAATAATAAGAAATGAAAGGAATACTGGTTGTTGTTGCCATTTGTGGGTATTTGTGTTGTGTTGCAGGTTTACCAGGTAAGAATTTTTAAATTTCGTTTTATTTCGATATTAGACCAGTTTTGTTTACCGGGTCTTCTTACTCGTGAACGTACAAGCGGTAAAGTAGGACCGATCAAGAATTAATTTGGATGAACAAATATTTTTACATTGAATTAAAATGTATACAATATTTTTATTAAACTTTATAGGCTGATGCCAAAACGAATTTTAAACGCGAAAAATAAGAAAAAAATAATAAGCAAGGACTATTTTAAACACCGCGAGATGGGGATGCAGTTTAGGAGTTGAAAACTGTTTTTGCGATTTGCGGCGAAACATGATCTCCTAGCGGAAAAATGTTCTAAACAAAAATTATAGATAATAAAAAAATCTAAAACTTTTGTATCTAGCATTTTTTGACATAACCTCATATTACTCTTTAAAATAGAGATAAACCGATTTTTCAGTATTTAATTTATTTTTTAAATATAATGATTTAATTTACATGAAATTTTGTGAAAATATATCTTTTTTAGTGTCGAATATACATGGTATTTTAGCAATTCAGAAGACTAGTTTTCGAGTAAGGTAAATTTTTCGAATAAAAATATCCTTATCTTCCACGAACCATTATTGTCTTGATATTTTTTTGTATATCGAGGGTCTACAAGTGACCATTTTAATCGTTAAAATGTTCTATGTAGATTAGGTTAGCTTGGGGCTATTCGCTTTCACACCGCGGCCTTTCCAGATCTGTGTGTATGCCCTCTTAATCAGTTAGAGGTCCTTGTCTAGCCCCGTCTTTACTATTGACTCTAAAGGCTAGAATGCAAGTTGTGAGATCCCCCATATATCTGGAAGCATTTTGTGTTTCTTCTCCCATCGATATAAACCTTAATGAACGATAAAATAAAACAATACAATTTGTTTAAATCTTCATTTATTTGAACTAATGTTCAATTTAAACTTGTTGACGCGTTTCACTAACACAGTAGCTTTGTCAAAACGAATGAAGGTATAATGTAAAAATGTCTTAATATTATACAGTGTATAAATACAGAATTATATTTACTAACGTTAACATTGGTATTGAAAGAAGTTACCTGGAAATTCATTCACTACAAACATTCCTAAGCTATCTTCTAAAGGTAGAAGATAGCTTAGGAATGTTTGTAGTGAATGAATTATCCAGGGAAACATGAAGTTTCATTCGAAAGGTACTCTATCACAATGGGTCGGTCAACAATTGCATCACTATTTGAGGGAGTATCTCTAGCTGTTTGGATGTCTGTATGAATTAGTATTGTGGGAAATTCCTTCGCCACATGCATATCGATTGTATCATGGAAATGTGTAATTCCATTTAATTTTGGGAGCGTCTCCACGAACTCGGATCGTTCCACAATTTTCTCACTATTTGGAGAAGTATTTATATCAGTACGGATATTTTCATCGTTTATCATAGGAGGCTGAGTGACCCGTGTGATAGAAATGTTTTCCCAATTATTTAGAATATTGGGGCTTTCGAAGATCGTGCTTTCATGGAGCTGGCCATTCGCCTCTTGTTCCTCGGCAGCAGCATTAATATTGGCTGGGTTGATGGTGGAGGAGACTGATCGGGTATCTCTTCAGCATTGTTACTATCGTCATCTTGAATACGTTTCTTAAGTGACTGCCAAAAGTAAAATAGACTTTTATCTTCAATATCACCTTGCCATATATTTCCAGATGATTTAAAAGTGCCAAATTTAACTACGTTATCTCTTTAAAAAAAATTCAAAAAAACTTTGATTTGTTCTGTATTTTGCTCTTTGCGGATTACAGTCGGTTCAAAGAACTTTTCGAACATTATATTGTTTGGGTTAAAAGCCATTTTTGATTATGCTGGGTAATCTGTCCATCATATTATCAAAGGTTTTTTTGAGCAATGGTGCAAAATCTTCTTTGGACAATTTGGCTCATAGATGTTCCATGCGCCATCTAGTAATTTGTTTTCTCCACTCCATTTTTAAAGGATGAAAGAAAGCAACATCCAGAGGCTGGAGAATGTGGATGGAATTAGGATAAAGGCTTGTTAAAATGATTCCATTTTCCGAACAGAAGTTACTTAGCTGCATAGTGAGGTGAAATGTATGACCATCTACATATAAAATAATTGGCAGTTCTATTTTGTTTTTCGTCAACCAGGGGAAGAAAATATTGGCTATGTACTCGAAAAATTACTCTCCAGTCATCCAACCATTTTCTGACTTGCCGATTGCCCAAGTTTTGGGAAATTTTTGCGTTATATCGTTTGGGATTCTTTTATAAGAAATCATTACTAAGGGAGGTGATAGTTCACCTGCATTATTGCACATAACCAGTGTAGTTAAGCACTCCTTCTCATCATTGAAGGCTACATTATAAACTGTTTTTTGTCCTCTTTCGGTAAAAACTTTTTCTCCCATTGGATACAGGTACATCGCCGTTTCATCACAATTATAAATTCTCCTAGGATCATCGATGCTGGTCTTATTTTCTCCCAAATAATCGGAAACTTCCTTGAACCATTGTCTGATTTTCACCTCACATTATATCGTTGACCTGATAAATTTTGGGAAACTCGATGAACAATTTCTGGGTGTGTCTTCATGAATGCCTCATGCCAATGTCGTGTAGGTCTATCATCGGGAAATGGATTTTCTTTTTTCAGTTCTCTCATCAGAAGCTGAACACTATTAGTCAAATGTGTTTTCGTAACTGGAAATTCTGCTTTTGAACAGCTCATTACCCACTTGACCAAGTAGCCCTCTTCCTCAGAACTCAAAATAGTACTCGGTCCAATTCTTCTTTCAATGGGAACTCTATCTCCTATCTTATCCATCAGAGTACTTCTGGGAACATTGAATGTAATGATTGCTTTTCGAATGGACATTCCACTTTTTGTTGCCTCCATAGCATCCAGCAAGTTTTTTTCTCGATGTTTCAACCGTTTTGACATATTCAACCTGAAATGGAAGGGTACCAAATAATCTTCATGCGAAATATTACATAAAACTCTTCTATCTTCTCACCATATTGTGCATATTTTTCATCAAAGCAACTATTGATATTAAAAAAAATTTGTGAAATCAACTATGTCCCAATTGTCGGCATAGATTTGTCCGTTTTATCGTCCGGTGATTTGATATCAGTTTATTGAACTTATTATTTGGAAATTGGTATGTCGATAACTGGGCACACGAAAGAAGACAAATAAACGAACGTATTGGCTTAAATTCTATAATTAAATTGTTTATGATAATGAAGTTCTAACAAGATGTCCATTAATGATACATAGTTCCAATCATCGACCGGTATGACGATAACTGGGACAGATTACAAATTCGTGTCCCTAATATCGGCCACCCAATATTCCATAAAAAAAGCACTCTTCGTATAATTTTTCAACTGGATAATGATGATTTCAAATAACATATATGAAATACTGTGATAAAACGAGTTTTTTTTGGTATAGCATCGAGTTCAAGAAATGAGAAAGAAGTTTCACTAGCTCACCTGACTAACAAAATCTATACTGCACACTGCGACGTTTACAATGCAACTGATTTTGTAAGCGCAAATCGTTTGAGGGTATTCGAAGACAAGCATGTGTAGTGCAATAGATAACGGAATGTCGAATTCAATGGCAATTTATATTTGTTTGTGTGAAATTCGACTGAATTTCTTATTATAACGGAAATATTAGGCAAAGTGGCCGATGATTGGGACATGGCCGATAATAGGGACATTCACCTTAATTTATTCTCAACCTTATTTAGATCTCTTTTTCCCAACAATTTTTTTAACACTCATTGAAAGACTAAGACAAGCTCTCATCAATGTGGGTAAGGATCCTGAAACACATGATTACTAGGTTTACAGTACAAAACTGAGCCGAAAACGTATATATGACTCCAGTTGATTTACAATGTCACTAAAAATTGAATAAAATTTTTGAATGTAAAGTAGAACATATTGGGAAATGACAACAGGTTAAATACAAAGTATAGTTTGATCAAGGATTTATGAAATTGATAAAATAAACAAGTTTGATAGTATCTATTTTCTAAAGAATAAACAACAAACATTTCAAACTTGGACATATCATTAGTATAATTAATTTTTCTCTGTATATAAAAAAAGCGAATTCACTGATTTTAATATAATTCTTATTGAGTAATTTTCATTAAATTAATTTCTTTAATATGGAGTCAAACAAAAACATTAAGAATTTGTGTAATCTTGAAATAAATGAATTGAGGGCATTGTTGGAAAAAAAGAGATCTAAATAAGGTTGGGATTAAATTAACACTCATTGAAAGATTCAGTCAAGCTCTCATCAATGAGAGTAAGGATCCTGAAATACATTATTTCAACCAAGAAGGAAAAACTTCAATTGAAGATATTGGTTGTTGGTAAGAAGATATCGACTCAGAAGACAATCTATTAAAAGAAAGAACCATTACAGAAAATTTCAATGAAGATGGATCAGAAGGAACAGTATTACGTTTTATGATTTTTTTTAACTATCTAGTGTTTTATTTAACATAGTATATCATAATGAAAAAATACAAAACAGAGCATTGATTTGATATATAATTTAATAAAAATACAATATATATATATATGAATATATACATAAATTTTGCAGAAAAAACCAAATAAGACATTGGTTCACAATGAAAATATACAATTTAAAAACTAATAAATAAAAAAAATTATTAAACTTAAAGGTGGGACTTTGTGTCATCTTGTTCATACAAAAGAACATATGCTTCTCCACTAACTAAAGAAGATTTCCACGATATTGATAGCATCCTTGAATCGTTATATTCGTGCCACTGATCCGTGTAGGGATGTCGGCAATATGCCGTGTAGTGACCATTGCAAGTGGTTCCACTGTGATTTGATATAGCGTAGAGGTTGGTCTATTGGAAAATCTATTGCAACATTAAGTTTTCCACTAATCTTTCTGTTTGCGAAAAGCACTTCAGGTGAATAACCAATATTTTCGGATAATTTATGAATTGAGAATGATTTAGTGCATCGTCTTCGTTCCTTACATTTCGAACATGTTGGTTTTTCATCACCGTCGAGTGTTTCTTCTCTTGTAAACGAATCTAAACATTGTAAAAGTCGTAATTGACCTGTTCTTTGGGGTATCGAAAGGGATAAATCCCAAAAGGGGTCGTAGGTAACTGAACAGTGACCACAGTGTGTGCACTTGATTGTTGATTTTAATTGACCGACAAAGTTATCCACAATCTTGGAGTTGTCCATTCTCGGATATCTCAACCAAGATTCTTGTGCTTTCTCAATTTCACTAAGTTTGTCATCAATTTCTGTTAATATGGGCTTTTGTTTTTCATATACCTTGTTGACATCTTCGTGTGAAGTCCTGCTAATAGGTAAGGAAGAAACTCCTGTGCATCATGTTGAGTGTATCCCATGAACCTTGAAGTAAATCGCTGAATCTGACTTTTCAATGATTCTGTATTAACCACTCTGTCTGAACCGTCTTCAGACCAAAGCTCTTGAATAACTTCAGCAAATGCTTTAATTAGTGCTCCTTTCATGCTAGATATGTTTATGTTAATATCTCTTATGTATGCGTCTTTCTTTCGATATTCTAATAGCCACCTTGTGTTTGATAGGCATTGGATAATACTATTCATGAAACATGTGTTACCAATATTTTCGAGGCCTTTGAGACCCAAAGATTTTTGGGGAATACCCTTTATAGATCTTATTGTGGAGATATTGTTAAGAGCTCTTTCGCAACTATTATCATTGAATTGGTTAGATTATTTGGTGATTCTAAGAAAAATAACTCGCATTTGCTGAAATTGAGTTCAAGACCAATATCCTTGGAATTGTTTATAATGTAGACAAGAGACTTGAACACGGAATTAGTATTACCACCTAAAGAACCATCATCAAGGTACCAAGCATTGAATTCTGTGTCAATGTTGCTTATAAGTTTGTGTATCGATATGCGAAAAAGGAGATGTGCCATAGGGTCCCCTTGTTGGACGCCTCTTTCCGAATAAATGACATTGATTGATGAAAGGAAAAATTTCAGGTAGAATATCTGCTACAAGTTTTAATAAATGATCGCGATTTATTGCATTGAAAGCATTTTTAAAATCAATTTTCAGAAAAACTTTATTATTAACGTCTGGATGATTAGAGACGAAACGTCTTGCTGCATGTGCAACTGCTCCACAACCACCTTTCGACCCGAAACCAAATTGTAATGGACGAAGTAAATATCCTAATTTGTCTCTTATGTTTGAGAAATTATTTTCGCTACTAAACGACGGTAAACTGTACCAATAGTAATTGGTCTGATACTTCCTGCTTTTTTAGTTAAAGCTAATAGTGACGCTCCGAATAAAATAGGACGAATATTGATGTTTACTGTGTCATTTAAAATAAAATTACATAATTTACACAAATATGATAAGAGATTTTTTCCTGAAGGGCCAGCACTGTATCTTATTAAATCTTGTAGATGTGAAGGTCTTAAAGAGTCTAAACCATCCGCAGAACTTGTTTTAAAAGAGTTTATTGCGTTACTCACAAATTCTTCTGTTATAAGAAAAGGAATAGGTTCCGAACTCAAAGTAGGGAACGTGCTATTAAGTTTCTATAAATAATGTTTCGATTTTAATTCTTTTAAAGTGGCTGCACTGACATCAGCAAAACTGTTATCTGAAGCTAAGATTTTGATTGCGGATGTCAAGTCGCCGTCAGAAACTTTATTAATGACATTTTTAATTTCACTATTTTTTTAAAAATTTATGTTTTTCCGAACTGAGAATTTTGTGTTTTGCTGATCAGAGAAATTTAAATGATGATCTATATTTTCAAAAGTTTTTAAATTACTCTTGATTATAGTAGAGAGAGATACTTTTTTATTAGAATCTTTAGAAGGAAAACTTAAAACATTATATGGAAAAAGCAATAGATTTTCCCAGGTAGGAATGGAATTTTGTCTCAGGCATTCATCAATCTCGGAAACATTTATACGAGAGTTTATCAAAAAAAATTATAGTGCTATTCATAATATTCGTCTCATCACAATGAATGATTTAATTTTTTTCATCGACATATTCATTATAAAAAATATTAATATATGACATTTAAAATATGTGATATAAATATTATTTACATTTCGGTGATTAATGTATATAATAAATATTATTTAAATGAAGTTAATGACTGGAAAAATCGCCATTATTCAGAAGATACGACTCAAACATATTATTAGGCTTATGGGGATTTCCATACATTAACCAAACTGGTTTATTTACAGTTTCACCTCTGAAATATTCTAATCATGTAATATGTTGCTTTGTGAATTTCGTAACTTCGATTAAAGTAGATTTAATTAAAAAAAACATATAATAATTCCTCATCCGTGGAGAAAAAAGAAGATTTGCATAATTTGAAAAGTGATTTAACTCATATATACAGTTTAGTGAAACAGATGAACACCCAAATTAATAACAGTAATCAGAAGAAGCGTTCCACCTATATTACATCATTCTCTACACAAACTGAAACATCTCCTGAGATAGCCAGTATTCCAGAAGTTTCGGACAACTTATCCCCTAGCCGTAGTCAAAGATGGCATTATGTAATAGTCAACAACCTCCCTGCAGGCTTCACCACAAATCACATTGTACATCATGTTAAAGAAAAGCTGGGTTTTACAGAGTTCATTCGTTGCTTTCCCTTAATCAATTCAAGCAATGAATAAAAAACATCAACATTTAAAATTGGTTTTATAACAAAAATTTCTGCTAGCAAATTGTTTAACAATGATGTATGGCCACCTGAAGTTTCATTAAGATGGACTGTTGAATCTTCATTGTCCCAAGAATCCTCGCCTCCTCCGACGATGGATTCTCTTCAGCCTGTGAAAGTTAATAAGTAAAAGTTCTGATCCTTCTCGTCCCGTAGTAGTAGCCATTACATCTGACAAACATGCTATAGCCGTATTTAAATCAAACAGCTGTTCGTGTTATAAATCTTTCAGTTTACAAAAGATTCACACAATGACACTAACTTTTCGCTGGACCCGATGACTCCTCCTACAGTCAGATTAACACAGGAGTCCTCTACTGGAGGCAATCGTTATATTATGTCTAGATTAACACATTCGCTGCCGCCATAAGAGCGAATACGGAATTACGCAGGTGCCAAAGATTAAAACATTTTATTGATGAGAACACATTAAAAACATAATGGGCGTGTACAAAACAAAGATTTTTTTTCTTAACTATTTGAGGTCACCGGTGATCCTCATGGCATACAAGTAATGATATATGCTTAATGTACTATGAGTATCACCGGTGATAGCGAGATATTTTGTAACAATAGCAACTTATAACTAAATCATTTAATGCGTATTAACAAAACATGTAATACAAAGGAATTTATTACATTGAGCACAAAGTGTCGAAACCAATTTTGCTCTCTTTTGAGCTGCACTTCTTCCACCCGTCTCAGCACTCTTTCTATAACATTCGGCACATCTTTTCCTTTTCTTCCGATTCTTTTCATCTCTTTCCTCGTTATTTGTAAGGGAATGTTTTTCCTCTGTTCTTTCATTATGATTGTCTCTTTCAAACTTGATTCCCAAGAGTTGCATTACCAATTTCTCCAGAAATTCTGTAATGGGCATATTTCTTTTCTTGTGGTAACTGAATATAATGGAAGCATTTATAACAGCAGTGTTGAATAATAATTCAAACGCTGCCTTATGATAGCATTTTAATGTTTTTCTTAGAGGGGAGAAGTATCTTGCCTTCTGATCCGACACATTTACGCCATCTTTACCTTTATTATATTCAATTATTGCCTCTGGCTTTTTAATTTCAATTCCCCTTCTATCATGCTTCCCTGTAGCTGGAATATCGATTCCGTGTTTCGTAGATAAAAAATAAACGTCACGCTTAACTCTCCATTTAGCAACGACAACACCATCAGCACTTTCTTTACCACATATTTCCCCAACCCTCAATTTACTGCCTACAATGTCTTTTGGAATCCCTTTTCGATTCTTTCTTAGAGTACCTAAGAGATGGGATTGTCTTTTCAATAGTTCCTTGGCCAATGTTACAGAAGTATAATAATTGTCTGTGACAATTGTTCTTCCTTCATCTAAATATCTCTCTGTTAAATCAAAGACTACTTTTTCGGCTAATCCTTGTCAGTTAGTAAGTGTCTGTCCTGTGTATATCTTCAGATCGAGTGTGTAGCCGGTTGTATTACACAATTTGAAGAATTTTATTCCGCATTTATGTCTCCTAGTGGTAATGTATTGCCGGTCTTCTAAAAAGGTACCATGGATTCATCAACTACAAAAAATTCTCCAGAATTGCACTATTTGGAAAAGGTCTTTTATTTTATGAAGACGTTCGCTGGGTTGGGCATCTTCGTTATTTGCGAAATGAATACACCTTAACAATAATTGGAACCTATTTCGACTCATAATTTTTGAAACCAGTGAGTTTTGATACAATGGAGAACCACTCCAATAATTCGCTATCTTGGGAAATTTCACAATGCCCATATATAAAATAATGCCAAAAAACTTACGATTTCTTCTGTATCAGTATCTTTCCAAGTATGCATCCTCGAGGACCTACTGTGTATTTTGCTATTCTTTATTTGTTGCGCATATCTGTTTGTTTCCCTAACGATAAGTTCTAAGGTTGCATCAACTATTAGTTTCCTATATACGTCTAGTGGGGTAAGATCGCTCTTATTTGTTGGGTATATTGCGTCATACTTGTATGATTCAGTGCCTATAAATTGAATATCATAATGTAAATGGGTACAATCTACTTTATACCAGCCTGAAACTGTGTGATCCATGTACGTCTCTTCTTCCGGTTCGATTGTATTTGTTGTTAACGTGGAACCATTCCGTTGTTCTAAATCATCGCCGTCGGAAATCGCTTTGTGACATCTCATACTCAGATCCGGAACACAAAAATATTTCATTGTCGCTTTCATCCGTAAGACGGCTCTGTCTCAAATTTCTTTTAGGCCGTGTTCCGCTTGCTTCAGAATCCATTTTAAACCGAAAGTTGAAAGAAAAATTATTGTAGTTCTGTCAACAATAAAATAAGAGATATCAGAAAAATATACACATCTTATTTATTCTGTCACCCTGTACATATTCAAACTAAAACTAAACTGAAGTTTATGTGCGATTTTCTTTATAAAAAATATATTTACGGAAACTAGCCAAGTTATCTCTCTAACGCAACTTTTATTTCAAACATATATTTTGAGGTTAGATCTAACTACCGGTAAATTATTACAGAACTTCAATTAGTTTAGCCTATTAAAAGCAAACATATACTTATCTAAATATTTTATGGACTTACCAGTAAGTTTTCGTATTTATTCTGTAGATTTTTTAGCACTAAATTGGCATAACATTGATAAAGACTTCCGTCTTTTTCAACTGACAAGTGTCTAAATTACATTAAGTTTGTGCTACCTCGTGGTGAAATTTGAGAATATACCGTTCCTAGAGTGCCGTAAAACATAATCTAGCCGTTCATTACTATGCCACAATAATCTGTCCGTCATAAAGTAAGAGTTGTGCCGTGAAACATGTGATCCTCACGGCACATAAGTGAAATATTTTTGAGGATCACCTGTGATTCTCATGACAACGAATGTGTTAAGAGAACTACCTCTCAAGTTATTCCTCGCCTACCTACATGACCAACCACCGTCTGTATGTTTTGAAGGTTTACTTCCACAAGTGTAAAGGTGTTTTTAGCATCCAAGGGTCTGCACGTTGATCCCATAGCTTTAAGGGCAACTTTCACGATTTTTATGACATAAGCTCAGTTGAAGTGGATGAAGATCTACCCACCTACAGAACTTATCTACCCACCTACAGAACTTACATCACCTCGGAACGGAGAATTCATCAACAAGAAATTAGAGAGTGTAATAGCCGTTACTTTACTGCCGATTCTTCCAAGAAAAAAATTTTGTTTATAAGACGTGTCCAAAGGAACTAGAATCCTCACTTAGTTTTAAGGACAGTAAATTAAGAATGGTTCTAATTAATATTCAGTCAATACGCAATAAAACGGACGAGTTGTATTTGTTTTTGGAGAAATTAGGATTCCCGCAGATAGTTGCCAATACTGAACACTGGCTTCGAGCAAACGAACCTGTTTTTATTGAAAAATATCGAGTTATTAGCAGATATGACAAGAGTAATTGAGCTCACGGTGGAACTCTAATTTTATCTTATGAGAAGGAATTCTCGGCTGTACTAAAATATGATTTTCTACAAGTAGAAAATACTTTTGAATTTTCCACAATTTAGAACAAAAATATCGATTTACATATAATTTGTATTTACAGACCACCTCAATCAAATGTTCATTATTTTTTTGAGAACCTTCAAAATTTACCTGTTGAGAGCAAGAAAGTTTTATGCGGTGATTTTAATATTGACTTTACTAATGATTGTGACACCCAATGGTTTTTGGTGAATATTTTTGAGTCGTTTTATCTAAATATGCACGTGGATCCACCAACTCGTACTACTAAAACAACTTCTTCAATTTTAGATTACATATTTTCCAACTTTATACCCCATGATGTGAATCACTCAGTAATTAACTCAGGTCACTCTGACCATGAAGCAGTTTTCGCCGAGTTTGTATTACCTCGTAAATCTCTTAAAAGAAACACTCAGTTGGTGAGGACTTTCTCTCAATAAAATTTCACCAAATTTCATAACTTATGCTTAGCAAATGATTGGATTGATCTTTCTGAAGATATTGACTCTAAATTTTTCGACTTTATTAATAAAATTATCAGGTGCTTCAACACATCATTTCCTCTTCGCTCTCATAAAACTAAACATCACAAATCATGGTCTACGAAAGGAACACGTACTTCATCTAAGAATATGAGATCACTCATGTACATTAAAAAATTCACAGACAATCCTCACATACTCAATTATATCAATAACTATGAAATATTGTACCGGAAAACTATCAAATATATTATAACAATCGCATCTCTAGAGCTAAAAATTCTCCGAGAGAAACTTTGTCTGTTATCAATGATTTGAGGAACAAAACTCGTTCCTCAAACTTTATTGAACTCGACCCAGATGAACTTAACAATTATTTCGTAAACGTTAGTAAGAATATTACCTCTAAAATATCTCCAAGTCGTGATGCTCTTTTTATCCTCGTTCCTTCTAAAAGGTTCACTGATAGTTTCTTCCTTAGACCAATAGATACATTTGAGCTAGTGCAAACCATACTCAGCATTCAAAACTTCCTGTGGCATTGATGGGTTATCAGCTAAGTTATTTTCAAATATTCCAGATGCGGTGATTAACGTTTTATGTTCTCTAATCAATGAATACTTTGAAAAAGCTCTCTTTCCTAACTGTTTAAAAACAGCTATAATTGTTTCCCTCCACAAGGGTGGCGAGAAACATAATACTAGTAACTATCGTCCTATTGCTTTATTACCAATCTTATCGAAGATATTCGAAAGACTAATGAAAAACCGTCTATTGCCTTTTCTTTTCAAATATAAAATCTTGAAATTCCAACAATTCGGTTTCCTACCTAATAAATGTACTAATGACGCAATATTTTCTGTTCTTAATGAAATATATAACCCACTTAATAATAAATTTTTCACGGCTTCGGTTTTTTGTGACTTCACAAAGGCCTTCGATTGTCTTGATCATGAAATTTTGATGAACAAACTAGAATATTATGGCATCCGTGGTATTCCTTTAAAATGGTTTGAATCTTACCTAGAAAGTAGAAAACAACTGGTACGCGCAAATGGAAAAGTTTCGAAAAATTTACCAGTTAGCAGTGGTGTACCCCAGGACTCAGTTTTAGGTCCAATTCTTTTTTTGGTATTCATTAATGATGTCACAGACTTACGAATTAATGGTAAGTTCACTTTATTTGCTGATGACACTAGTGTAACCTGAAGCAGTTCAGATATACGAACTTTACATTCTACCATAGGCAAAGATATCATTACTATCAAGTCCTGGTTTGACTCGAACGGGCTTTGTTTTAACACAGAGAAAACTTTAGTTTTATCTTACAAAGGAATTTTGCAACCTCTCACACTTAACAATGAGTTAATAAGATCTTCAAATTCGATTAAGTTTCTTGGTCTCCATATTGACAGTACCCTTAAATGGTCTGTACATGTAGACATTTAGTAGTAGTGGTATTTGTTTAGAATCGGGATAAATTGGGCTTTATTTTAAGGAAAGGACGTTGAATTCAAAATTTTAAAATCAATTTTATCGTATAGTTTTTTTTTACTAGAAAAATTCATTTTCGACCCCTAAAGAAGTGAGGAAAATGGTACTTTTCCTTCCTGAAAATAAAAATTTTCCCCTAAGATTTATGAAAATAAAGTACAAAATAAATGGTTTTAAAGATTAAAACTAACTTTTCCGCATCTGTTAAAATTGTAAAATTGTTACTTGTATACACTTCGGGGGATGTATCGTGCTAACAAACCGAAATTTCTCTAAAAATAACCAAAAATGTAGTATCTTTGGATTTATAGGACCCGCTGTGCTCGCTCTAGTCAACTGAAAATCAATAGGGGTACATCTGTAAGACACGTTGAACAATATTCAATCATAAAATTGATCAGTCGTATACTCTCTGGATGCTGTATCATGCTAACAAACTGAAAATTCTCCTAAAATGACAAAAATTTGGTACTTCAAGTACCATAGCACCCGTTGTACTGGCTTTAGTGAGCTGAATATCAATAGGGTTCATCTTTGAGACGCTCTGAATAATATCCAATCATAGAGTTGGTCACTTGTATTTACTCCGGAGGCTGTATCGTGCTAACAAACTGAAACTTCTCCAAAAATGACAAAAATATCGTACTTAAAGTACTGTAGCACCGGTTGTATTGGCTCTGGTGAGCTGAAAATCAATAAGGTTCATCAGTGTTGTTATGATAGAATATTGTTCAGGGCCACAGATGCGGAAAAGTTAGTTTTAATCCTTAAAACCGTTTATTTTTTCTAAAAACCATTTTTTCGTGTTGTTGATGGAAACCTTAAAAATAACTCAAATTTTTTTTCCAAAATTCCAACTTTTTTTGGGGTAAACCAATACTTTTCTCGCATATTAGATATTTTGAGCGGAAAAGTAATACATATAAGGGTCTATTTGTTTATTAAACAACAATATAATAGATGAAATGAAAAACTGAACGACTTAAAATTAATTGTACGGTTTGTCAAAGTCATCGTTCCTGAAAAGCCGTTTTCTTCTCTAGCATTAACCATTACTTCTTGATGATTACTTATTGCCGCAGTGTGGCTGCTTGTAAGATTGCTTTCCAATTAAGAAAGAGCTATCGACACAACGTGATAATAATGATAATAATGATTATTCATCATAAATGTACAATCAAGTATAATTTTGATAAAACAATGTCAAGTGAGTAGTAGTTGTGAGCTGAGTGAAATAAACAATGGCATCACTGAAGGAGCAATCGTAGAAAATTACTCCTTGTGCGTGAGATAGCCTCTAAATATAATAAAAATACTTAAGATTAAAATATAAATTTAAAATAAGATAAAGTATAAAACATATGGGTAGAAATTGCATCGCATAAAATAAAATATCACTATTGGTAAAAGTGTCACTTTCAGGTAAGTTACACATAAAGTGTTTATCATAATCGGGTTCAGAGTCTCATATGCACATATATTACAGTCATACGATTTTGATCCCATATGATTATCCCATAAGATTTAATATAACGATTGGTAAAAGGGTCACATCCAGGTAGGTTTCACATAAGTGTCATAATCGGAGTTTAGGGTCACATACACATACATTACAGTATTATAAGTTTGATAAACAATTTGTTGAGGGTTAAAATTATCTTTTGGAATATCCGTCTATTATAGCATTGAAGCCAATTTTTAACTTTTATTTTAAACATTTTGTTGCTTCGGCTAGTTTTTATTGTTTCAGGTAACAATTCCCAAATTTTTGGACCTAGAAAGCTGCAGTGCCTCTGACCCACTGTTTTAATACATTTCGGTACAACGATGCTGTGGTTTCGCCTTCTTGTATTATATAGATGATATGGGTGCGTTATTTCAATTTTATTTTTGTAAATCCCTTGTAACATATTTTGGCAATAGAGTTGTCTAATATCAAAAATGCCGCATTCGTTATACAGATTGTCGGTCCTATAATACCGTATATAAGTTGGGATTGAATTAGGCTATAATATATAGTTTTCAAGTGAGAATTTTCGAGGAATTCTTTCAACAGTTTGAATCTTGATATGAATCCACGTAGTTTTCTTGTTAGATACGATATATGTAAGTTCCATATCATATGTCTGTCAATTTGTATACCAAGATATTTTATGGAGCTGGCTTCTGGAATGGATATATTTTGATTTATATTTAATGGACCCATATTCGGCCAGTTATTGCTATAGGAGGTGAAAGGTAAGTATTTGGTCTTTTCCGCGTTCATAGTTAATTTATTGTATTGGAACCATTTAAATATGTTGTCGCAGTCTTTTTCCGTCTTTGCTTTCAGTTGTTACTGTAAATTACTACCGTGTCATCAGCATAACTTATAATATTACCTACAGTTATCATTTTCAACAGGATGTCTATATAGACAGTGAATAGTAGGGTACCTAAGACCGTGCATTGAGGAACCCCGTAAGTGATTGTCCTCGGAGTGCTCACCACACCATCAATATCTACTACTTGTTTTGGGTTCTGCAGGTATGGTTTCAAAAGATCGTGCGGCTTACCCCGCATACCAATTTTTTCCTGTTTCTCTAGAAGCCTTTTGTGACAAACAGTATCAAAGGCTTTGGAAAGATCAACAAAAATACATAGCGACGGTTTAGAAATGTCGAGTAATTTGTAAATGTACGTTTTAGTATTGTATCTTCGGTTGACCTCCCCTCTCTGAACCCATACTGATTATCGGATAGAATATCATGTTTTTTCATGAAATGTACCAATCTCTTTTTTATTATTTTTTCAAAATTTTTTGCTATGTTTGATATCAAAGAAATGG
This sequence comes from Galeruca laticollis, assembly GCA_963921935.1. Lineage (NCBI taxonomy): Eukaryota > Metazoa > Arthropoda > Insecta > Coleoptera > Chrysomelidae > Galeruca > Galeruca laticollis. The sequence continues at coordinate 41,351,900 of OY998182.1, forward strand.
GCCTATAATTTGAAATTTGCAGTTTATCCCCACTCTTAAAAAGTTGTTTGATAACACCAGTTTTTAAAATGTTCGGAAATATTCCATTTTCAATACAGCTATTTATAATGTGAGTGAGAGGGACTGTTATGAAGTCGGCTATTTGTTTCAGCGTTTCTGCGGTAAAACCGTCATGCCCAGGACTTTTTTTGAGTTTAAGTTGTTTGATTATTTGTGATACTTCTCCAGTGTTTGAGGGGATAAGAACATATTTTTGTTTATTTCAGTTGTAATGTCTCGGAAGGAATTTGGTTTTTCGATTTTATTTGCTAGTTTTTGCCCTATTTCACTATAGTGTTTATTGAATTCATCACTAATAACCTGTTTGTTTTCAGCGGTACAATTTTCTTTTATTTCGGTTATTTTTGTTTTTGGGCTAGTTTTGTTGCAAATCTCATTGACACTTTCCCAGAGCCCTTTTGTTTTACTTTTATTCTTCCCAAATTCGTTTTGAGAATATTGTTTTTTTGCTTCTTTGATAAGGTTATTTAAGTTTCGTTTGTAATTATTGTATATTTGTTTTATTTGTAGGTTATTGGGATTTTCAATTAGTAGTTTATAGAGCTTGTTCTTTTCTTTTATTGGTGCAGATAGCCCTGACGTGATCCATTTTTTCTAGTTTTATCTTTATTTTTTATTTTGATTTCAGATTCGTGTTTTTTTACATAGTATTTCAGTCTGTTTATGAATATTTCACATTTGAAGTTGACGTCGTTTTGTTCATAAATGTTTGCCCATGTTTCCATGATCCCTCGAACAACTTGGCATTGAAGTTAATTCCCGACCAGTAATTATTTTACTTGCAATTTCTCTTTTTCTTGTCAATGATTTTGCGACATATATCTTCCCAGACTCCCAACCTCCATGCTGCTTTAGTGTCACCAAGTCACCACCTACATTGACTAACCGCGTAGCCGAAGCTGTTCGGAAATAATGTCCGGTATAACTTTGGAGGTTCTTATTTAAAAATGTTGCAATTTTAAATTAAATTTTATCCATTGTATTCTTTCCGATTAAATTGACAGATGATTTTTCTTTATAGTAATTAACAAAAAATCTGGATTTCGATGTTTTGAACATCTGTTGTTCTTATAAGTATGCACATGCATATAACGACATTGAAGGTGGTAGACAAAACTACATACATACTTCAGGAGGAAAATGCTTCTTTTCCCGCGGATATCAATCAAACTATCCGTGGGAGGAAAAGCATTATTTTCCTCCCTTGATATAAAAATCTCTATTTTTAAGTTCATTAAGAAAAGTTTGACGGAATCGTCTCAAAAAATGCTTCCATTTTTGCGTCTGGTAATAATCTATCATATATAAAACATAATTGCGATTTTTACAAAAACTTGAAGGGCATACGGTTTCTTGCTATCTGACAGATCTACGCGATAATGCGTCACTTTTGTCAACGATTTTGATTTTTTAATAATTAGAACACGACCTTCATTCTGACAAATAACAAGGTCGGTTACTTGATAATAATTCATATTACTAATTTGGAAAAAATAAAGAAGATAACACGAATTTTTTTAACTTCATATTCCACACGTGTTGTCGAAAATGATCATTTAGTACCAAACTAATATAATTTTGTATCTAGAACCGGTACCAAGTAACTAGGTACTATTTTTTTTTTATTAATCAAGTGTGAAATGTAGTACACATATTTGAGCAACATTTGACCAACCAGATATTTCATTTTATAAACAAACGATGTACAATCAAAATATTTAGGTCGCGCGGTGTCATGGTAGTTCATTATACCAATAATTAAAATATATACGTACCTACTTTCAATACAGGGTGATAGATAATTTCATCGCATCAAGTTTACAAAATAAAGTACCGAGGCTTAATAACGCTTTCGATATATTAGACTTAATATATTGGAGATAAGCCTCTCTGTATAAACCACTTTTTCTCAGCGATTGAAATAGATTGATAACCGCTTAAAGCTAAATTGGATATGAGCGTTAGAAAAAATACTGAATATGAGATTAAAGTGACAGTGCATGTGTGGATAATGGACTCGACAAAAAAATCCTGTCCATTTTAAAAGTTAACGGTATACTTAACTTTGGTCCGAAGTATAAAGAATTTTGTTTTGTAGATATTATGTACTAAAATAGGATTTTTTTTGTATTATTTGGTATTGGTATTCATTTTGAATGACGAACTATTTGCTTAAATGCTAGATGATTACTTTCTTTTCAAAACACTTTTCCGTATTTAGAAAAAAAAGAGAATAAATTATTATTCAATAATGGTTGATTGATAAAGGCCGAAATTCAGCCGAAACAAAGATTATTATCAGTTTTTTACTCATTGAAATAGAAAAAAAAACCATTCATCCAAGAAAGTATAGTAGTATATTGAAGATGGCAGCATGACCTCTATTTGATATGAAGATAGTATCAATAGAAGGAAAAAACAATTACTTTCCTGGCAACAAATCACGACGAATATTGAATTACAACTCCTTTGAAGAACGTCATTCGATCGGCTTTTTTTTGTTGATAAAGACGTCTCTGATGGCTCGCAATTGCAAGGAGGTAAGCATGGTTTCTACCTAATTGGGTCTAGTTAAAACAGAGACGTGTCTTCTAGTTCGGAGAACTGAAGATAACGCGGTTAGAAACGTACAATTGACCTATGGTCACGAGTTTACAGTGGCGTAACACTAGGGTGGCAGGGCTGGCAAAATGCCACGGGCTCCCGGGCAACGGTCAGTAGCGCGCAGCGGTCAGAAATGTTTTCAGGTAGTTGAAATTCTATGGGTCAATAGCGCGCGGTATACAATCAGTAAACCGGTCAATTGCGCGAACGGTTCCTTGATAGAAATATGCTCATCTATACACTAACATATTATAAACAATTTTTTTAACACGTAACCTGCCATAGGAAAACACCTGAAAAGAAAACTAAATAAAATAGCGATTATAAGATATATTTTTTTATTTTTTTTGCAAAATTAAAACAAACACTTTTAATAAAATTAAATCTTTCAATATGGTTATTTACATATAAATTAATTAAATTTGTTACATAATCTTTGCGTTTTTTATACCTAATATTAGTACAAGCTTTAGGCAAATGTACACACACTATTTAGTTTAATACATGTATTAATTTGTACATCTTTTAAAACATTAATAAATTTAAAAATATCTGGATGCGCTACATAAAAACTGGAGTTAAAATGACTGGAATGATTCACAAGCATTTGTTGTACGTTCTTTATCACTATTACGAGAAGCCCCCATTTTTAGAGGAAAAACGGAATCATCAGATATATAATTATCAACTAAATAATCAGCATATTCAATTAGTTTAGCATTCTGAGGTATATCTGAGTAAAGGTCTTCTACAAAACTATCCCCTACTTCGTTAGGATTTAGAAATAATAATCCAAAAGTGTAATGCAACCAAAGACCTATTACTGAATTAGAATCCCTGTACTCAGATACCAACCCAACATTTTGAATTTTACGATACCAGGACTGGGTCAAATGAAACCTACATCCTATTATATTTATGTCTGGCCAAATTTTCTTAACTCCAACGTGTATCGCTTTTTCAAAATCACTAACGATTTCTTTGGGCTCCAAAGTTAAATTTATACTGGCACAATAACTTTTTAAAAGCTTAAATGCCTCAAAGTAAGCATTAGATTGTTTGTTTGGCAATAAAATAAATACTAAAGGTATACTCGTATAATGTCCGTTTTCTACTGTATGTATCGTAAATAACTGAGTTAAAAATTTGGGGCAATAACTGAAAGTTCCGTCTACATAAATGTTAGGTCGTGAACACAGATACTGTAAATTTGTTTGACAGGAAAATATTATTACATTTAAGTTCGTGTTATTTACCAATAAAAATTCTTCGTCCTTATTTGTTTTAATAACAATAGATTCTAGATATTCTTGGAGGTCTTCTAACGATTGAGGTAAAACTGGCAAAACGCTTCGTCTTGATCGATATACACTTTTTCTTATATTATCAAGAGATGTGAGATTCACTTCTGCGGGAGCTTCTTTAAGTCCAGTATTGATGATCTTAGAAGGTCTTTGCGATATGTCTTCTACAGCCTTCCTTTTAATTCCGTTTTGTAATTTCTGTGAAACAACATTAAAATATATAAATAATATATATCTACTATAATTTTTGAGGTTTATAAGAGTGTTTGTATTTTTTTAAAATAACAAATTTAAGAAATTAGATGAATATCCGAAATATTTAACTTATACGAATAAAATAAATCATATTATATTATATACGTAGGTCGAGAAGTGAGCCATTATTAACCGAGGAGTTGTACTAATATTTTAAAATTTTATTTAATTAGATTTTGATAAAGGCAGAAATGATGCTAATTTCAAATAAGTTTTTATAATTTTATCATACCAATTAAGTGTACCTACTAGTGCTAAAATTGCGAGTTTGATTTTGTTTAGAATTAGAAATAGGAGTTTCTGTTTATATTTCATTGAAAATACAAAAAAAGGTTCATTATTTACCTAGGGAGAGAAATATTATTTCTCATTCGAGCTTTGGAGTTAATAATGACGATTTCTAAGGTTAGTAGTAAAAAATATAATTATTAAACACTTACCTTAACGTGTAACTTTTCATCAAATTCGTGACTGTGATTACCTTTTTGCTGTAACAACACCTCTTCTGATTTATCCACAGAAATCAAAGCTGGACATCCTCGCTTTGTACAGCGATATGAAACACTTAATATAGTTTCTCTATCTTTGCGAAAAGTATAACTTTTAACTATTAATATTTTTTCGGTATACTTTACTCGTAAACTTCTTCTGAATAATGTAAGTGAGTAAATGTAATTTAATGTGTACAATCATAAGACTGAAAGACCCCTTGTTATTAGGGACAGGTACTAATATCATGTCCGCGCGCAATCAACCTGTCGAGAGAGAGAGAGAGAGAGAGAGAAGTTCGTGAGTGACTTCTGTTGAATGGAGTATTCTTGGGAGAAGTTGAACTTTTCTTGTGGTGCCCTGGTGTAGGATTGGTTTCCTCTTCAGGGCTGGGTTGAGGATGTGTTGGGTGGTTTTGTGCGCGTCGACTGAGAAACTGAGTTGGGGGTAGAAAATGTGTCTAGTAAGAATTTATTTAAGAAGTGTCTAGGAGTATAGAATTTTTGAGGGAGTTGAATGAGCTTTTCGCTAGAAAACAACTGGAGGGTCAACCTGTCCCTTTTAGAACCCTTTTATAATCTGTAAGGATTAAACTGACCGCTGAGAGCTATCGGCATACACCCGGGCTCCCGACCCAAGAGGGCCCCGGCCCAAGAAGGCGCGAGCTCAAAAATATTTGTTCACATTGTACCTGAGTATTTTATTTTATTTGAAAAGTATATTTTTATAAGTTCTGCTTAAAATCCAAAGTGAGACAAGTAAAGACCATAATACAATTTCAAGTTAATCGTTAAGCATTTCAACCAACCTAAACAAAAATATGTTGATTCATTTTTAGAGATGTTCACGTTACCCGTAACTAGTAATTTTATGTACTTATGACCGTCAAAATACTGGTAATTGCACATCTCTATTCATTTTAGAACGCATCCATTGGTTTCTACATATTTTGTCGCGGTACGTTGGCAGCGCGGATGAGCATTGACGATCGGGGATTTCCCCACTTTGTTTTCACTTTTTTCGTGGTGCTGCTGCTGGGGCGAGCTAGCAACACTATGTTAGGAGAGTTCCGGATTTGATATTGTTTTATGAGGGCTCTACTGACTGCGTATTCTTTGTGTGATTATTTTTGACAATTGGTGATTTGTAACTTTGATTTTTCGTATTTGTTCTTTTATTGAATATAAAAACGGTGGCAAAGTAAAACTGATTGTGAAAGTTAGATATTAAAATGTCTAGTTCCAGAAAATATTTAAGTGGGAACGAAAAACGAAAGAGAAAGACTGAAGAAAAAAATAAAAAGCTATCTAAAATTAGTCAGTACTTGAAAAATTATGACTTAAATAATGAAAAGTCGAGTGAACAGTGCTCCAAAAGTGAGGAATTGGACCTTACTAAAAGTATACCAAAATTATCAGATGCAGACCCAGAACAACCACAACAGGGTACTAGCAAAAATCAAAGAGAGTTATATTTCAGCATGAAAAATATTGTATCTTCGCCATATGTGACTGATAAGGTTAATTTTAAAGAGCTAACTGATCAAGTGAAAAGGTTCGTGATTGATAACGGACATTGTAAACCTAAGGGCCCTTTCTTAAAAGATAGTGACAATAGATCTTTTCTAGAAAAACATTTACTATATTGTTTCCAAGTCTGGCGTGAAACATGAACGTACATGGCTATCCTATTCTTTAATACTTCAGAAGGCGTATTGTGAACCGTGTTGATTATTCGCAAATCGGGCATCTAAAAAAATACTAAATGTTTGGATTGAGGGCTATGACGCCTGGAAACATATTGTAGATGCCATACAAAGACACGAGACATCAAAAATTCATCTGGATTCCTGTCTTACGTATCAACAGTGGCGGCTACATGGAACACTCGATGAAGGTCAAGAGTCTATAACCAAAAAAGAAAAATATTTTTGGCGCCAAGTACTTTCTAGGCTCCTTGATGTTACTCTGACACTTTCAACGTGTAATTTAGCCTTTCGTGGCCACAGAGAAAATGCAGATAGCAGTGATCCAAGCTCCAAAGGAAACTTTTGGAGTATTGTTGAGTTATTAGGAAAATACGACCCGATTTTACGAGAATTGTTAAGTAAACCAAAGGGCCAGTTAAAATACTTAAGTGCAAAAGTACAAAATGAGCTAATTTCTGTCCTGGTTCCAAAAGTTGAAAATGCACTCATAAATGAAATAAATGCCGCACCATTCTACTCTATCGTATTCGATACAACTCAAGATATTTAAAAAATTGATCAAATGTGTGAACTTTACCGTTATTGTATGATCGAAAAAGGTGATAATGGGATCCCAAAGGCACTTGTCATTAAAGAAACATTTTTAGGATTTCATGAAGTTAAGGATCAAACTGCCTTAGCAATGTCCAAGCAAATTATTAAATCCATAAGTGACAAAAATATTCCTCTAAGTGTCGAGGACAAGGATATGATGGTGCTAACACAATGAAGAAGACTTATGGTGGAGTTCAAAAACTCATAAAAGATGTCGAGCCAAATGCCGTATATGTTCACTGTGCTGCTCATAATTTAAATCTAGTACTCAATGAAGCAGTGAGAGAGGTTATTGATATGCAAATTTTTTTTGAAACAGTTCAACAAATTTATAATTTTTGTGGGCATAGTATCAAAAGATGGAATATTTGATCAAGTTTTATATCTAATAAAGAAAGTGAGTCTTCAACTTCAATAACATTAAAAACATTAAACCCTACTAGATGGGCAGGACGTTATGATGCCGTTTTTGCTTTAAAAGTTCGGTTTGTTGAAGTCCAAAAGCGCTAACGACAACAATTCTGTTAAATCGCAAATCAGATGAAAGAAATTAAGCTGTTTTTCATTGCAAGATCCTACTTACTATCTATGCAGCCTCTAAAGCGCTTCAGTCTAAAGCCACCGATCTTTCAAACGCCTTAAAAGGTTTGAAAATTTATCTAGAAGAATTGGAAAAGTATCGAAAGGAATTTGAAAGTTTAAAAATAGAAGCAAATAGTGTAGCAGAAAAATGGCCCATCACCCCTGAATTTTCTAAAACTCGTCAGAGGAAGGTAAAACTCCATTTTGACGAGCTTTGCGAAGATGGGCGTCTCCAAGATCCGGAAAGTTTGTTCAAAGTTCACTTTTTTTATAGAGTATTGGATATCATTATAAACCAACTGAAATCGCGTTTCCGTCCAATGAATGAAATTGTTTCAAATTTCAGTGTTTTGCAGCCTTCTACTTTAAAAGTTTTAAATGATACTGATCTATTAAAAAAAGCTCTAGAATTTGTTGAGATATATAAAAAATACATATCTGAATCATTTTTCAGAGAAATTCTCAGTTTTCGATCCACTTTCAGAGACGAAATAGAAAAATCTTCGTGTATTAGAGACCTAGCTGATTTATTAATAATAAAAAATCATTTTATGTCCTGCAGCTTTCCTGAAGTATGCACTGCATTAATGTTATTTCTTACAATTCCTGTGACCACAGCGAGTGCTGAACGATCATTTTCAAAACTAAAATTGATAAAAACCTATTTAAGTAACTCTATGGGACAAGACAGGTTATGTAACTTGGCTATTCTGGCTCTATATTGAAAATTCTATGGCCAGATCTTTAAACTTTGATGATGTTATAGACTCTTTTGCGGAACAGAAAGCTCGAAAATAAGATTTTTCTTAATAATATTTAATAAAATTTTTGTTAATAAATATCTTATTGAAATTAAATTGTTATTTTTATTTCAATGTAAATGTATGCAGGTTTCCTCACGATGTTGTTCCTTCACCGAAAAGCTAGCGAATAGATAATGAATGCATTGAGATATTATGTTCTATGGTTGAATGTGAAGTCTCCAAAACGCATTGGGCTAGCGTGGGGACTACAGACTATTCCCTCTTGCATAAGAGAGGAGCCTATGGCTATTAGTGGGAAATATACAACGTGTAATTGAGTACGCTCAAAATATCGAAGTTTATTAAAATTAAACTGAGTACAACGTGCCGATTTTTACTGATAGGGCCCCATCATAAGAATTTGCCACGGGCCCCAGATGGTATAGTTACGCCACTGCGAGTTTAACAGCGTTTGGAGTTTGAATTTCGATGTTTCGGCTTCCCTTTTTAATCCAATTTCAAGAGTTTTTTTGACAACGAGGCCTCAATCTGCCTACGCTCTGATTTCAATAGAATGGTCTGATAAGGTGTCTGATTTTAAAATACCGAATTTTTCCGACGACCACTATGAAATATGGCACATTTCATACACTTTATTCTTAGTGAATATTTAAAATTGCAAACGAAGGGCGTACCCGTGTGAAATGAAAAAATTTAGAAATCTGTTTGGCCGACAGTTGTGTGTAATTATTTTACACACGGGTCGATGATTATCGATGTCTACCTGACATTTTGAGCTTGACTTTTGAACTGTTAGCAAGTAAAAGAGAGAATTATTGAATTTTCTGTAATTGTGAGTCCGATATGCATAAAATACAAAACTTTGTATCAACCAAGGAACATAAAATGGTCAACAACGATCTTGAAACACCAGTTTATTTTTAAAATTGTAGTAACCTTACCATGAACTTTAATTCATAAAATAAATACTAACTCTGCTTTTTTTGTAGTCCTCGGACAAATATCGTGTAAAACAGCGGTCCGCAACCTTTTTGATATTGCGACCCCAAAATTAAAAAGAGTTATGAGCGACCCCAGAAAAAAAATCACTAAGTTAACAAGTGCAAAGGTTGGTACTGGTAACGAAGTTAGCTGTTTTTATTTCGTAAATTATTTATATTGAAGAGTTTATTTATTTTGGAAAGTAATATTGGAGCAAACTAGAAAATATGCATTTAACATATGAGTAATATTTATGATGGCATTAAATGAGACAAGCAATTATTTTAATATTTTATTTAAAAAAAAGGTACATATACGTAACTTTACAAACTAATGTGAACCTTGTGCTTGCACACTTGCAGTCAGTATATTAATTCTTGGTGATATATTATCAGAAACAGACACCTTCAAATCAGGTTCTACGTTATAAGTCTGGAGCGATATTTTGTTTTTATAGCAGTTAATGTGGAGAAAGCTGTCTCGCAAAGGTATGTAGATGCGAATGGCAGCAATTTCAGCAGAGATGTTTTGAATAACAGTGGATATTCCTTTTCCGTTATTATCCGGAACTTGGATAGATCCGTCGTTTTGAAAATAGATCGAAGGCTTTCATCGGACATTAAATCGATCAGCTGCTCTTTTCTTTTAAGTTCATCTTCACAGTGTTAAGATCACAAGTGAATGTATTAATTATCCATTGGTCGCCGTGTGACGTATCTGGGAATCTTATTTCCAAGTCTTGCTTAAGGTTTGTAAGATGCATCATGATTTTGGTTTTAATTTCTTCTTTGTAACAATGTATATTCCAAACTCAAAGTGCCCCTAAAATTAAGAACCGTTAGTGGAATTCCATGACGGAATATAGTCCATTGACTGTAACTCAGGGTCGAAAGATTCTCACTCACCATGAGCGAGGGCTCATAGTTTGTGCCAGGATCCTAGGTGAATTAAACTACCATAAACGGTTAATAACAATCTATTGCTAATTAAAATGGGCTGTACGCCTTACATACTAATGAATTGAACCATGCAATGAGGATTGAATTACTAGCAAAATAATATATGGCCTAAGCAACTGAGTACTCTAATAAGGTTGTACAGCTAAACACTATACGACAACAGTATATGCAAAATAAATCAACAAAGAAAGTATATACATGTTACGCTGAATATTCTATACAATGGGAATTGAGTTAATGACAATATAATATATTAATTAAGCATCTGAGTACAAATACTAATGGTTATAAATCTATAAAGTTCTACAGTGGGAATTGAGTTAGTAACAATATAATATATTACTTAAGCATCTGAGTATAAATACTAATGGTTATAAATCTATAAAGTTCTACAGTGGGAGTTGAGTTAGTAACAATATAATATATTAATTAAGCATCTGAGTATAAATACTAATGGTTATAAATCTATAAAGTTCTACAGTAGTATATACAAATAACTCAGCCAGGAAAATATATACAGGTTACACTGTATATTCTATACAGTGGGAAGTGAGTTATTAGCACAATAAGAAAGTGAAATAGTGAATTTACAATAAGCACAAAAATTTCTTAGACCTCAACACGTGGTCAATTAAACTAGCTGCGGAATGTTGGCAAGCCGACATCCTCTCTCATAGGAAAAGAAAAATCAAAACCTCACGGCTCGTCCTAAAATATTTTCTTATGTTACAGTAAGGAAGTACTTATCTGATATTCTCGAACGTTGAAATTCGATGAATAGGATTTGGGTGTATGTTACATCTTCCAGGTGAAACCTTCTATAACAGAATTAATGTCCAACAGTTTGGCAGTGGATTACTGTCCAACAGGAAAAATCCCCTCGGGAGAAATCCAACCCAGTCTAATCCCACCAAAACTAACTCCTAAGGTGGATAATACGACTTGGGGCTGGTCTTATTGCCAGACACGAAATATCCGATCACCAACTGGATTTTATATTTAATTCCTACACTTGCCTGGTAGATAACCAAAATTTACTATAGGTATCACAAGTTCGTACGACAATCCAAAAGTCAGGAAAAGAGAGCTGGCGAGCTAATGCCTGCGAATTTATATCATCTCCCTAATTTGTTTTTTTTTGTCAAAAAATAAAATAGTGACAGTATGACGCTGTCAACTAATCTTCCGAACCATAATCGATTAAAGACTTGACTTCCCTCTTACAACTATTTTAAACATGAATTATATTTTAGATGATAATTACAATTAAGAACTGAATTTAAGACATTATGATTTAATTACTGTTAAAGAAACAAGCAGAAATAATTATCCGACCTGAATAATCGATTATATCGAATGAACTATAGAGTTTATAACTAAAGGACTTACTGTCATAGAAAAATCGTTGATCGGGAGTGAGAAGAACCATAGATGAATCATAGACAATTGTTAGCCAATCGGTACAAAATTTCGATAGTTAGAAGTACTCTGGATTATAACAATATTTAACGGTGAAAATTGCAAAGATCACATTATGTTCCCTTATAAGTAAACCTTACAAGAGATGAACATGTCCCAAGAATTAACTATATTCGCAAGTAAGGTTTGTACGATTTGAACTAAACATTTTATTTTGTATACCTGAACGTATCAACCATTTGAGACTGTAACATCTTCGAGCTTTATATTCTTTTCTTCAGAAAATTTCTCCAAACATGCAAACATATCGTAGTTTTCAGCACTGATTTCGTCTATCCACAAACTTATTTTCCTACAAAAAACTTTTATTTTGTTAGCTAAAATCAATACATTTGTACTCTTCCCTTGCAACGATTGATTTAAATCGTTAAGTTTTTCAAAAATATCCGAAAGATAGCCAACTGTTGCCAGCCAATTTTCATTCAAGTAATATTCCGCTAGCTTTGGTTCCCGTTCCAGTAGAAATATTCTGATTTCATCTTTGAGATCAAATACACGTCGGAGTATTTTTCCTCGCGATAACCACCTGACCTCCATATGTAACAGTACATTTTCGTATTCTGATCCCATTTCACGACACATTATTTTGAAAAGGCGACTGTTCAATGCGCGAGCTTTAATAAAATTTATTATTTTTACGACTTGTTCCAACACTTTATTTACATCTGGTTGCAAACGTTTTGCTGCAAGTGCTTCACGGTGAATCATACAGTGAACAAAGCCTACGTGAGGTGCAATCTCAGTTACTTTTGCTTTGGAGCCGGTCAATGCAGCTACGCCGTCTGTACACACAGATACACAATATTCCCACTTTATGGCATGGAGTTCAAATAAGGTATTGCCTGCATTAAAAATTGCTTCACCGCTTGTTCTTCCTTCTAATCCCTGACAAAATAACAAATCTTCGCATATGTCGTTTTCATATCGGTATCAGATAAATACCAGAAGTTGAGCTACATTAGCTACATCAGTGCTTTCATCCAGCTGAATAGCATAATAGGGTCTCCCTTTCACGCGATCGATAAGTTGTATTTTAATATCATCAGCAAATAGATTGATACGACGATGAACAGTGTCACTTGATAGTGGAATTATTTTCAGTACATTGGCATACTTTTCTCCTTGCATGATCGAAACCATTTTCATTGCAGCTGGCAAAATGAGCGTCTCGCCAATGTTGTGAGGTTTTTTAGTTTTGGCAATCAAAAAGGAAACCTAGAAAGATGCTTGTAATGCTTTTTGGTTAACTGTTGTGTATTTTTTTAAATCAACCTGCTGTGACGTTAGTTTGGTGGCAAGTCGTTTAAAATAAGATTCATCTTTATTCTTTAACTGTGGATGCTTAGTTTCTAGGTGCCTTTTCAGTTTGGCCGGCTTCATGCTCTCATTTGCCAAAACCTCCGAACAAACAACGCACTGTGGGCGTTGTTCATACCAAACTGGATGTACGATTCTTTAAAAATGCGTTGACGCTTCCTAGTTGTCTCCGATGTAGCTTTTGCTTGTTTAGTTGAAGTTGAAGCGTCACTTTCTGTATCGATGTGTAAGGTAGATGTGGCTGTTGAACTACAATCATCGCTGTTATGACTAATAGTTATAGTAGTGGAACTAGATGTTGCTCTGCTGTCAACGATAGTAATAACACTACTGGTACTTGAAGTGGCGGCATTGTTTTCACGACTTATATATTACTCGTAACAGTAGTTGTCTTTGTAGAATCTGAGGCGACACTGTTGTCAAGAGCTACGTGTTTAATTCTTTTGATTTGTGATGCGTTATTAGGATTTCCGCCACCTGCATCTTTAGATGTGCGTTTTATTAGTCACTTATCCATTGTTAACTGCAATAATAAATACGTATTAATAAATAAAACAATTATTCCAAACGATTAATATAAGATTTTTCGTCATATGCTCGCGTGGTAACAGGATTTACTTCAAATTTATTTTCAACGAAGCACAAATAGACAAGCAAAAAAATACATAAGTGAAGCGTAAAAAATATTTTTATTGACATTTGCTGAGTACACTTGCCCGATAAATAAGTTATTTATAAGAAAACATAAATTTTATTTCATAAAATATTGGGCCATTAATAAAATAATATGTATAATGAATTATAATTTAAAAGTACAGAAGTTATAAATTCGCGCTGGTTTTGTTATTGAACCCACGCGTCCAACATGGCCGCTCCGCGATGACGTCTCACTTTATTATCTAAGTATGAGTGCACAGTTACTTACCGTGCGCGTGGTTATCCACGAGAACACTAATCTTCTAAAAAAAACTTTCTACAGAAGTAATCTTTCGTGTTTTGACATCAATTTAGTATGTATTTGCAATCAACAAAGCGGCAATGAGTACGCACGTGCGGATAGAACTGACTGAACAGACAGACTGAACGAAGAAAGAGAGATCGGGATGGGGCGCGGACGCGGGAACGGAGAGGTTATGACGGGCAGGACTGGACAGGTCGTACAGTCGTAATTATTTTCGATTCTCTCCGTTTTAAGGACATTGTGTAATTGTGTATGTAAAGAGAGGTTATATTTTATGCATAAACCTTAATAAAATACGATAAGTACAGGACCTTGTTGACTTTTTTGGCGACCCCATAAATATCTTTCGCGACCCCAGGGTTGCGGACCGCTGGTGTAAAACATGTGTTGAAAATTCGGTTTCACACTCGTTTGCTACGGCTCGTGACTTAATTCTGCAAACTCGTGTGAAATATTTCATTTTCAACACTTATTATACAATATACTATAAATGGAGAGTTTATTAATGACGTTTTTTCAATACTACCTAATTGTGCTATAACATTTGATATGAATGAAGTATATAAAATACCAATTGAATGTTTCAACAATGATGAAATTCTAAAAGCTATGAAATGGGGATTTGGAAGTACTAAAAAACAAAAGTATTATTCTCAACAAACGTTTTTTCAATGAAGATTAGTTTACGAGTATTGCTTAAACAACATCTTTATCTTGCATAAAAATGCACGAGTAATATGACCGTGACATTCCATTGTCGATCTGCTATTTGTGGAAGGACGACGTGTTCTAATTGTAATTGATTTGGAAATAAAATCATACATATTGATCATTTCAGGAATCTTTTCTTTAGCAATGTTGCGATAAAAATACTACTTATAGCGAATTTTATAAATAAAAATGTTAAAAGCCTTGATCGACTTTTTGCAGATAAATCTCGTGTTCTAGTTTAATATTGATTTTGTTATTAAATTTAAAACAAAACAATTACAAACCCAAACAAAGACGGTGTACAGTTTTTTCATTGAGATTAAGTATAGAGTTAAATTAGTCTCATCTTAAAAATTCCTCGGAATGCGCATCTCCAACTTCCGTGCAATAATTAATAGATTGATCGATTTACCTGGTAAGGATGATCGATCTAAATTATTTGCGCTGTTGTCTTTTCCAGAGACAGATTCTCCAGTGGAAATAATCCCGATAAATAAATTAAAACCTGAACTGGTTCCCATGTAGCATATTTTGGTTCAGGCGGCATTTGCTTATACAGTCCTTTAAAATATCGCTTTTGATCTTTCTCTGGAATTGATAATATTAACCCCAATGCTGCCCGATGCGTATTTAGTACCACAATGGATATTCGTGTCTCTTGTATTTCTAAAAAACATATCGCACACCTAGATCTAAAGAGGTATTAACTCAAAAAAGCACAATTTTCAAAAAACACTAAAAACTGTTTTCTGTGTCCCTGTACACTACAGAAGCGTTTTGTTTTTATAGTTTGCTTTAGTTATACATAAGAATAATCATCTTGTAGCAATTTAATTTTTTTATACACGTTTTAAGGCTAAAAATCGGAATTTTTGAATTATTTCCCTTTTAGTGTTTTAAATGAAACTCACTGTTTCTAGCTAATTCCACAATATAATAAAAATTGTTGAAAATTCTAAAAAATTGACAATTGTTTCGATAAATCAATATCATCGTCAGAATGACAGAAGTTACATTTCATTTGATGCCTACCTGATGTTTAGTAGTTATTTTGGTCTAGCCAAAAATAACTACTAAACATCAGGTAACTTTTATTATATTGTGGAATTAACTAGAAACCGTGAGTTTCATTTAAAACACTAATATGAGCAGATTCCACGAAGTAAGGGTCGAGACAGTTAATTTTATTTCCCTTTTGCTTATCAATGTATGTATATTTGTTATACTAATTTGAGTTGAGCCTGTGTTGGTGAATTAAGTTTTTAGTTGACTCTCTTTTGAAGAGGCATTATACATTTAGAATGCATTGACTTTTTGAATTATTTATAATAAGTCCAATTGACAGAGTGTGCTATCACCAACAGTAAAAGTATATTATTTGTTGATAAAAAATTAAAAAATACTACAGCCAATCAATATTATTTATTAGTACTATTATTATTAGTAACATTAACTTAGGTCAGTCTCGTAAACCCAAATGGGTCATAACTCTTAAATAAAATATAAAATATATTGCAAACTAGAAAAAACAGTTTTAAATGCACATCTGAATCAATCATTACAATCATATTTGTCTTACAATAACAGTATTATTAATCATTATAATTCTATCTTATGCTTATACTTACTCTTGTAGAATAAAAAACACTTATGAATGATAAGTTATCACCTTTAAACTCAGGTTTAATCTAAATTTCTACTAATAATGGCACATAGAAATAGTCGTTAATAAGATCTCATTTATATTAATAGCCCTTACTTATATTTTGTACTAGGTAATGAAGAACTTTGCTAATTCACTGTAATGAGATCTAATGAGTTAAGAATATTCTGATAACAATAATGCACTTAATTTTTATTACCGCCAAGAATATTCTTATAATAGAGCTCATAATAAGATTTTGGAATAACATTCTTATCAATCAAATCTTGGATGTCTTTTTTTTGCATCCGATAATGCAATTTTTTCATTGTAGGCTTGTGTTAATCCAATTGAAAATGTCGTCTGTTCCTCTTTTGCGGCGGGCCCTCTTTTTCACACATACTTTTCTATAAGCTTCTTCAGCAAATGATGTTTTATAGAAAAATGTATCAGGGTGTTTGTTCTTCTTCAACTCTGAGTACCTTAATGTCATGCCACTAATTAGATTTTTTTCTTCATCTACATTAAAATTCGTGCCCCATGATTGCTGTAATGCTTTAACATCAAAAAATTGATTGTACGTCATTTCAACAACTTTGTAAGGTTTTCCAGTCTTTTTTGCAGTGGTAATCAACGTTTTATACTGTTCTGGTATTTAAATTGGACCAGACTGCAAATATCTTTTGATTTGTTATTCAATCACACTATGTACGTTATCTCCTTCGTTCTGTGAATGACCGCGTATTAAGAACTTGTGAGTTATAGACTTAACTGCCAATTTGTTGACGGCGTAGGCATAGACATATAAAATAAACTTACTTTTTTGTTGACCGCCACAATTATCCGAATAGAAAATGATGTCAATTTCTTTGTTGAGATTTTGGTCTATCTTTAATTTAATGTAGTCAAGTACGCAGCTGCCAATTTCAGTAGCTCCTCTCTTTCCCTCTGTTTCATCCCAAAAGTAGCATATGACATATTTTGCCCTTAAATCGCTGATAGTAAAATTAAGGCAGTTGATCCTGGATTTATAGAAGAGCAAGGATATTTGTCCTTTAGGAATCTGCTACAATTGTGCCATCTATGTCCTATTCTTGTCATTTTCTTTTTCAGTCCTTGCAAAATCTTTTGCTCTTAGATGCTCTCCATATTCCTGGATTAACTTGCACTGTTCTTCTTCGTTTGAATTCTTGTACCTTTCGCACAAATCGCATTGATCTTACGGTACGAAGAAAGAAATGTTAAATTCGGTATTGAATATCCTGTTGAATGTAGAAGACGTGACTTCCGGTAGTCCACCCTCTTCACGAAATTTTTTGTAATCTCGGAAGATATCTGCTAATGATTTATCACTTGCTATGAATTCTCTTGTTGTTTGGGCTCTCATATAGTGTGATTCAATCCGGCGAATAGAATTTATAAAATCTTTAACGCTCTGTCTAATTTGTGGGTCAATAGTTGGATGATGATTGTATTTTCCTCTAAAATCGGCTTGAATAATACATGATTCTGTTTTCTTCGAAAGTGCTGTTTTTATCGCTTTATTGCTCAAATCAAGAGTGGATTTGAAAAATGACTTACATACTCTTATTTTGCATCCATTAATTTCAAAGTAAAAGGCATTGTTGAGGGCTCTAAAATTTTGTGTACTTGTGTACCGATATTTAGGCTTTATTTGTTGCGAGTGGCGTACTATAAATTCTCTTTGCCTTTCAAGATCGCTGAGTATCCAATATGCATCAAAGACCTGTTGTCTTGACATCTCATCCACTTTATCTTCACATTTTAGGCGACATTTGTTTCCACAGGGTGGTCCAACCTTTCTTTCTAGTATTAGTTTCTTAGATTTTGACAGATTTTTGTAATTCGAATCGCAGATTTTGGCCACTCCTCTTGAGGATTTTTTGGACCGGATCACCATAATCAAGAGGTCTTCAATTCTCCAGGGCTGACACCTCTTGTTAATAGATCAGCTGGATTATCCTGGTTGACAACATGATTCCACTGGGGTTCGTTATGTTTTGAAGCTGTTGATACGTTTTAATTTTGTAAGATAACTGCACCTACTTGTAAAGATTTTTTAAACGTTACTGTTGCTTATCCAATTGCAATATTTTGAATGATTCGAGTTGGTTATAGTAGGCGTATGTTATTGCGCCATAATTTAATAATTATTTTCAAATCACCTTATTGATTAAGTGTAAATGTAAATCTGTGACATAGATACGTATGGTATTATGTTAATGATATAACCAGGGACTGTAATATTTGGATATAGGGACTCAAGTGCACAGAGTTTCCTCATTTTTATTAGGTAATTAGGTACTAATTAAGGGAAGGTCCATTTGAACGTAAAGTAATGGTCTATTTATATTTTTACTGAAGGAACAATCCAAGCTGTAACTCAAGTTGAATTAATTAAGGCTGTACTGGGGTAAACTGGGCAATTTTAGGATTTCATTTAAAGTGTAACTTTGGGATTTTATTGGGGAAATTTTAGAATTTCATTTAAAGCGTATCTTGGCATTTTAACTGGGTAAATTTGTAGGATTTTAAATTACCCTACCCAAGTGTCATTTCTGGATATAATTGGGACATACTTGAAGGTAGAGCGCTTTGATAAGTAGTAAAAATTGTGGTACTTAAGGTACTGGGGAGGGTAACATTGGCTATTAAAGGGATACATTGTTGATTGGGATATCAGTTTAATATACTTTTTTATCATTTATTTAAGGGGGGACTTCACTTACCTATGACAAATTGTGGTTACACTTTATGGGTTTTAGGATATTTTTGTACGTAGTAGTTGTACTAGTGGGATTCTGTGAACAAAAGATTATCTTGACAAATATTAAGAAACTTAAACTTGGGTAAGTGACACTTGGCTTTTATTTCGGTAGTCTTAAGGTTGGAAAAACTTGTGTAGGTAGTTGTCGGGAGGCAAAATTGCCTGGCGTCCTGTCCTACTTTATTAAGTCTACAAACAAAATTATATTACTAATTCTTGTTAATAAAACGAGATATAGGGTAGTGTTAATTGTCTGGTGTGATATTTAACATGTATTTAATAATTATAAATTATTAAATACATTTTAACGATTCTTAGTAGAAATTATAATATCAAATGAATATATCGTCTAATAAGCATTTTAAATTATAATATTGACTGGACTATGACAGTATACATATCAAAGGATGAGCCGAAACTTTAAAGTTCGCACTATATCTTTTACGTGAACTATACGCGTGTTTTGATGATAATATTAAATATTATATTTCTTGCATAAATCAGACCCAAAATTAGATCCGTCAAGCTGCCCCCCCCCCGGTTAGATTTTTTTACCAAAATGCTAGCACAGATAAGGGGCACCTAGCACACCATTTTTTATAGCTAGCACACCAACTACACTTTTGATTCTAGGGAGTGGGGGTCAGTGAAATAACGCTATACTTACTCGATGAATAAATAAATGGATAAATGAATAGGTTGAATATAAATGTAAAACGGTTGGTTTAATTGTTTCTTACTGTAGTTACGAAAAATTTTCGGAAAATTCCACTCATATGGTAAAAATTCCAAATGAAGCAGGATCTTTTCGGAGATAACTCTCCGGCAGGGCCGATAATTTCCCGTATCTAAGTAACGTCTAAGTAACAATCGTTATTATCATAATTCTAATTTAAAATATCATAAAAATGTCACGGTTTGAAAACGATTCTTCAAGTTCAATCTAAAAATAAGTGATTGAAAATGAACCAAAAAGGGTGATTAAATACCATGTAATGTTGTTTAAATAATATAAATTTCGCATTAATACAGTCTAATCGAGAAATATTCTATCGAATTACACTCGTAAAAATAGTTAGATCATTAGTTTTACTTATATAGTCCATGTTGCCTGTAATATTATTAGAAAGAATACATATTATTACAACCATCAGCCCTTCGGGGAAACCCTTTCTTAACCCAAACATCTGCCAGTTTGGATGTACCTACAAAAATATAATTTACTTTTAAGACCCATAAAAACTGCATTATAAAAATGATTCAAATTTTAACGATAGACTTGGTTTACCGACCCTTTTAAAAAGTCCGATGAGAACTTCAGATGGATTATATCTAGTTTTTAGAAAAATAAAAATACCTATGTCATCAATTTCGCTGCCTTCCATTTCATACACATATTGTAAGAAAGCTTAAAAAAATTATTCGACTTTCTTTAGTCCGCGAACTTTGGTGGTCCGCCATGTTGAATTTAGAATGACGTCACATACCTAATCATGGATTGGCATGCAAACTAGACGTATATACAGAATTTCAGCTCAATCGGTTGAAGATATCTGCTTCAAAATTGAGTTGCAAGATTGCAAACGAACAAACATACATTGCCAGTTACATACTGAAAACTTTGAAAAATACATAGAAGTGTTGGTATCTTATGATATGCCACAGAAATATTTGAAGCTCTGATTAACAGGCTCTAAGAATTAAAAGCTGCACGTTCTAAGTAAACTTGTGAATTTAAAAAAAATCTGATAGTGAAATGCAATATTTATGCTACCATTACAATGGTTAATGAACCATCAACTTCGGCAATAAATATTCTGGCAAATTTAAATATAAAGTTTGAGTGTTTCTTTTAAATAAGGACTACAGTGAACCACGATCAGTCTAAAACATGTATTCTCAATATATTGGAACATTTTTAGGGATCTCAGCCGCCCCTTCCCAGATTGCACAATTGGTCCAAAGGGCGTATCCAACGGCTTCACTTTTTTGGACATTTATTTATCCAACATGTCTGTACGCAAACGTTTGTCGTTGCCTTTTTTATAGCGTGACGTAATTTGCAACTTATTTGTGCACGGATTGTTTCTGATTCCGTGACTAAATGGTTCAATTTAATTATTTTGTTTTATTAAAATTACTATGATTTTAACAAAATTATTTGTTTTTTGTATTCTTTCGTTTTTTAGAATTAATTGAAAATAAATAGATAATTAATAATTAAATAATAGTTAATTATTAATTAATCAAATACTCTGCTAGATGGGAAAATATAGGTATCACGCACAATCCGGCAACAACTGAGAACAATAATGCTGTTTAAGGGCGATTTTTTATAGGAAAATGATGTTTAGGGACAAATACATCCAACATTTCCATTCATTCGTGTAACCGTAGCGTTATTTTGCAGATACCCTCCACCCCCTGAATTCAAAAGCATTGTTAATTTACTAACTATAAAAAAATTTGTGCTAGATTGTGCTAGGTGTCCTTTATATGTGCTAGCATTTTGGCGAAAAAATTCCAACCGGGGGGGGGGCTAACGTTAACCTGGCCCCACCCGAATTCAAAAGCATTTTTATTGTGAGCGGTTGGTGTGCTAGCTATAAAAATTGTTGTGCTAGGTTGTGCTAGGTGCCTTTTATGTGTGCTAGTATTTTGGTAAAAAAAATCTAACCGGGGGGGCAGCTTGACGGACCTCCCAAAATTTGTGTTTATATGAGTCCTTAGAAGTCTGGAAAGATATTTGTTTTCTTAACTACATGCCATTCTTGCTAATTGGTTGTAAAAAAAGTGTCGATAATCTTATCGTTTCATTGATACCGAAACAGTATTTTTTCCTACCTTGAATATATAGTTATCGCTAGCGGAAATAAATTAATACCGATAAGGCTGAGGTTTTTTCGAAAACTTAGTTTCTCTGAATTCAACTATTAAGCTTGCAATAATTTTTTCATACATGAAAATGTATAAAGAAGTCCTAATATGATGTTATAACGGCTTTATTGATGAACTGATTTGGCAAAACAATAGATACTTACTACTAGTATCAAAGATTGTCCAATTAATTTAATTGTACCGGAAATAGGCATGTTTTGTTGATAAAATTGATGGAATACATTGTTCGTTTGATAAATTTAATCGTTCTGTGTTTTAATTCAAAGTAGAAATTTGTTTATTATTTATTGAATGCCATATAAAAAACATTAACTTTATAATACTGAAAATTAAAATAGAAATAAATCAGAAAAGATAAAAATTATCTATAGTAAAATCAAAATCAAAATTTTATGGGACTTGGTCACCACAAGTGGACCAAACAAAATATGTAATTTTACCCTTCCTACTGTAATGAATGTTGTGAAAACAAGAAATATATTTGTGTCGACGGGTATTGTAGAAAAATAATAATGACCGAGTCTTATCTTAATACTTTCTAGGGGTATAATAGGTTTAGGAACAGTATTAAGGGTTCATAGGTATATGTTGTTAATATTTGTTGTATTGTTTTAAATTATCGTAGATATCCTATTATTATAGTTTATAATGTTGACCGTTAAATTATGGCTCGAATTCTAAATAATGCAATGCTATGATAGGTTCTAATTGTAATTTGCTTACCAAATTAATATGAAGGTCCCACTTGTAAATTGTTTTAAATAGTTCTTTCTTCATTTTAGTCTAGATTAGTAAGTGCCAATGTCTCTAAATCACTGTCGGAATCACAATCGTCACTTGAGGAGTCATTATTTATAGAAATTATTAATGGTGTCACTGTAATGTCTGCATCTAAGATTTTGTCCATATTGCACATATTTTCTTCCTCTATTAATTAATGATGAATTGCTTTTTGCCAATTTTCTTGTAATAAGGACCTGTCTAATAATGCTTGCGCATCTTTTAGTTTGAATGTAGTATTATGTCGACCTATAAAACTTTTCACTTCTGCCCATATTAGTTCTATCGGATTTAATTGGTAGTGATTTGGGGGAAGTCGCACTACGTCAATACCACGTCTTTTTGCTAGTCGTCCACTGCATATCGAGCAGGAGGCTCATTCAATTTTACAATTTGTAAAAGTTCCGGTTTGACTGATTTTTGACGAAAATTAATATTTTTGTCTGTTAGCCATTCAATGATCTCTTGTTTTCTCCATGATGTGTTTGGCACCTTCTCAATGTGACAAGAATGGTAACTAGTGTTATCTAATACTATGACTGAACCTTTTGGCATTAGACAAATCATCTGCTCAAAATATTCCTCAAAAACGTCGACGTTCATATCTTCATGGTAGTCTCCAGTTTTTTTAGATTGGAATATTAAAGAGCCACCATCTAAAAACCCATTATCACTGCCAATATGAGTTATGATTAGACGTCGTCCCTTACCGGATAGACTCTTCAATCCTGTAGATAATCCTTCCAAAAGAGCCTGTCGTGAAGATTGAATGTTGGTATCCTGCCACATTTTACTGACAGTGTAACCTTCATTCATCCAGGTTTCATCCAAGTAAAATATTGGTTTCCCTTCTGCACGTAATTTAAAAATTGTTCTTAGATATCTCCGTCTCCAACAAATAATTTCGTTAATATCAATTAGAATCGCTTTTCTATCATGTTTTGCCCATTTAAATTTTAATTCATGTAGCATTTCCTGTAGTTTAGTTCGGCCCATTTTAGGGAAATATCGATCTTTATACATTTCATCCGAAATTTTAGCTAGTATTGGGATTTCTTTCCTAATATAAAATTCGTGCACTTTTCTTCTTATTGCGTTTTTAATTTCTTCTGTGAATTCAACTTTCTTTTTACCGCCTGCATTTTTCTTTGCGGATTTGATAACTCCACTTTCCGCTTCACTTCTAATTTTGTATATTGTTGATTTGCTTACGCCTGTCATATTACTTGTCTTTGCAATAATGTCATCAACTGAACCTGAAGGAGTTTCAGTTCTTAAGTAATTATAAACATTGTTTATTATTACTTTCTCGTTCACCGACAACGCCGACTTTTTCGTACGCTTTACAGGTGTAAACCCGGATCCATACTGCAAATTTTCTGCCCTTGTCACTATTAACCGAAACTAATAATTACTTTATAAAAGTTATCAGACGAGTAAGTTCTTTCTAAATTCACTAAATGACTAATTGCTGACAGTCAGATTGCAACTACCTTTGAAACTAAAATACACAAATTCCAGTCAGGTAGGGGAATTATCTCCCACCCTGTCTGCCTGAGGTCATTAAGACACGCAATAGTTCTTGAAAATTATTTCAACAGTACTAATCTGCAAGTCGTTTATATGTTCATAAAAAAAATACAACCGTATACACCAAAATAATATAGGCTTTCAATAAATATTTCAGTAATCCGAATGTCTCTATACCTTAAAAATAATAATAGGTCCCACCCCTGAAATGACCTGTTCCGACGACAGTTTTATTACTCTGCGCCGATTGCGATTTTACTATTGAATTGTTTTGTGATGAAGTTAAATGAAATTAAACATATAGTTTTTATCAAATAAATTGCTCAAAATAATTAGAGGAACAAAAATTTACGTATTAAAAATGTTATTAACTTCAACAACAAATGTATAAAACTAAAAATGCCATAGCAAAAATATATATTGTAGTAGTCCCAAGCCCATTGTGAACTATGGTGGTTGTCAGTTTGATTGTTGATATAATAAAATAAGGGTGTGGAAGATACGAGGGTGTGTATAATAAGTTGAACAATTTCTCGATAGTTTTTTAGACGTTACTGAGAAATTCGAGCAATACTTTGTTCTAACAATCTGTTACATATTCACATAATAAAATAATTGATCACGGTTATTTATATTATCTTAACGAGAAAATGTATGTATAATATTTTAGAAATAGATACGTATACTATTATTAATATTTATGCGGTTGACGTGGTTTCAGAATCAGTAAAAATTCAAACGAAACTGTTGATTTGATTCAATTAGATAATAATGCGAAATAAAATATGATTATGTTGTTATTAAAATAGAAAAAGAAACTAACATTAATAAATTTACATGAAAAGAAGTATCGAAATTTATAAATAATAGGTGTTGCATTACGCAAAATAAATTGATAAAACCTGATATGGCAGTAATATGTGTGTCAACAGGGTAACTAAACGACAGACCCACTCGCTTACTTTCAAAATTGTCCAGACACCACTTGTAATATTTGGGACATGAGAATATGTTATTCTTTCACAAGCACGTGATTGTTAATGAGCCTTGTCTCATAAAATAAGGTGACATATTGGGTCTTATCAAATAAATATATCACTGCATCATATATTATATGGGGGAAGAAATTTACAGAAATTAAGAACAAGTTTTTAGTAAAAATTGTAAGAAAGATATAGTTGAAAAGATGTAGCCCTAGGGAAGAGACCAACGCTCTGGTACCTGGGGTGTAACATAAAATCGGTTTTATAAAATTTAAGATTTACCATTATTTAGCGAAGTAAGTGTCTTTGTAATGAGTTGAAGTTATGGAGTAACGACATAAAAATCATAATTTCTGGTCCTTCGTTTTTTATCGAATCCCATCAAAACAATAGGTATGATGACAATAATAAAAAATCAATAAAATTATGTACTTATTATGTTCTGTAGTATAACATATTTTTTTTCTTCCTTTTGGATTTGCAGTGGTGCAGCCAGAAATATTGTTCGAGGGGGGGGCTAACAAAATATAGTGAAGTAAGTGTCTTTGTAATAAGTTGAAGTTATGGAGCAACGACATAAAAATCATAATTTCTGGTCCTTCGTTTTTTATCGAATCCCATCAAAACAATAGGTATGATGACAATAATAAAAAATCAATAAAATTATGTACTTATTATGTTCTGTAGTATAACATATATTTTTTCTTCCTTTTGGATTTGCAGTGGTGCAGCCAGAAATATTGTTCGAGGGGGGGGGGGCTAACAAAATATAGTGAAGTAAGTGTCTTTGTAATAAGTTGAAGTTATGGAGCAACGACATAAAAATCATAATTTCTGGTCCTTCGTTTTTTATCGAATCCCATCAAAACAATAGGTATGATGACAATAATAAAAAATCAATAAAATTATGTACTTATTATGTTCTGTAGTATAACATATTTTTTTTCTTCCTTTTGGATTTGCAGTGGTGCAGCCAGAAATATTGTTCGAGGGGGGGCTAACAAAATATTTATAAAAAAAATAGACATTTTATTTTAATCAGCAAAAGTGTATTGGTATAAGTAACACATATAGGGTGTCCAGAAATTCTCTTGCCAAACGGAAACTACAGTAACAAGAACTGATTTTAAGTCGATTTAGCTCAAATTACCTTAATCTGAAAATGCTTCCTAAGGGAGCTACATCCCTTTGAAGAAGACGTCCTCATATGAGTTACTTAAAATATTCAAACTTGGTATAATCAATAAACAGTTACAAACCAGTCGTTTGCTGTAAATAAATTTTTTCCAGATCCATCACAAGCGTGTCAGTTGGGGGGACCAACAGGTATTTTTGTTAAAAAAAATTATTTTCAAGTTTTTTACGTATCCGACACCGAATTTGGAAAATTGAAGATAATTTTCATAAAAAATGTTCTCTTCTTTCAAATCAATATCATGTACCGTTTTCGAGAAAAATAAATTTAAACTTTTTGTGTTTCTTACATAAAATCATGTTGCATCTGTAGTATCAAGTTGGCTTTGAAAAATCAACAAAATCTGACAATGTGTCATATTATTTTGGTTCTAAACAGTTATTATTGTTATTGTGTGTGAAAGGTAAAAAATAATAGTTAATTTGATCAAAATGGTTTATTTTTCGAATGAAGAATATGCTGATATGCATTTAGTTTATGGGGAAGAACAATGTAACGCTCGTGCAGCGGAGCGAAGATATGCGGAAAAATTTCTAAACAGAAGGCATCTTGCTCGCGCAACATTTGTAGCCGTACACCAAAGATTAAGAGAAAGTGGCTCAGTAGTACCTAAAAATACTGAAACTGGTAGACGACCTGATGTGACTGATATTTTGATTGAAATCGAAAATAATTCTGAGGTTAGCACCAGAAGACTCGCTGCTATGTATCCTGGCATTTGCAAGTCTTCCATATGGAATATTATTCATAAAGAAAACATTCATCCTTTCCATTTTCAAAAAGTTCATGCCATAGTAGATGGTGATTTCCCTGCCCGCATAGATTTTTCAAACTGGTTGCGGAACAAAAAAAATCAGGGTCCTAATTTCTTTTCCAATATTTTATTTTGCGATGAATCTACGTTTACCAGAGACGGAATTTTTAATTTACATAATGCACATCATTATGCCTACATTGGTGATAATCCTCATGCAACAGTAGAGAAAAAGCACCAGCAAAGATTTAGTATAAATGTTTGGATAGGTGTAATCGGTAATCAGCTTCTGGGACCCGTAGAGCTTCCTAGTCGTTTAACAGGACAAGAATATCTTAATTTCCTACAAAATGTTTTACCTGATGATTCGAAATAATTTATGGTTCGTGCACGACGGCTGCCTAGCTCATTTTAGTAGAGAGGTTCGTCAATATCTCGACAATAACTATTACGATAAATGGATTGGAAGAGGTGGTCCAGTTAATTGGCCCCCAACATCTCTAGATTTAAACCCCTGTGATTCTTGAATTTGGGGTTATCTAAAATCATTAGTATATGCTGTTCCAAAATAGAAACCCGTAATCAGCTGTGGCAAAGGATTCAAAACGCTTGTAATCAAATTAGAAATAATGCAGGAATTTTTAGAGAAAAGAATAAATTTGTGTATTGAGATGAATGGTCGTCAGGTAGAGCATCTGTTGTTTAATTCTTTTATTTCTGTTGGTAATTATCTCTAACTTTGTTTTTTTTAATGTTGTTTGTTGTTTTATACCCTCCCGAAATAAAATTAATTTAAAATTACCAAAACAATGTTAGCAACATACTTACGACTTTTGTTACCAGTATCTGTACAATTTGTTGATTTTTCAAAGCCAACTTGATATTACAGATTATAATCCAACCTGATTTTATGTAAGAAACACAAAAAGTTTAAATTTATTTTTTCGAAAACGGTTCATGATATCGATTTGAAAGAAGAGAACATTTTTTATGAAAATTATCTTGAATTTTCCAAATTCGGTGTCGGATACATAAAAAACTTGAAATTTTTTTTTTCAATAAAAATACCTGTTGGTCCCCCCAACTGATACGCTTGTGATGGATCTGGAAAAAATTTATTTATAGCAAACGACTGGTTTGTAATTGTTTATTGATAATACCAAGTTTGAACATTTTAAGTAACGGTATTTTTGATTAATTTGAAGAAAACTCATATGAGGACGTCTTCTTCAAAGGGCTGTAGCTCCCTTAGGAAGCATTTTCGGATTAAGGTAATTTGAGCTAAATCGACTTAAAATCACCTTTAGTAACTATAGTTTCCGTTTGACAGGAGAGTTTCTGGACAATTTGTATATCATACGTACCTATACTAAAAAACAAACAAAACCTTTCAACAATAAGTTGTAAGTAAAATTCTTCGTTTTGTTTTTGCCATTTCGTCGAGAATTTTCTCCACGGTAGTATGAATATCGTGGTTCGCATAAAGAACTGCCAAATTATTTAATCTGTCCGGGCCCATGGGGCTACGCAGATATGTTTTTAAATATTTTAAATTTGAAAATTACCTTTCAGATATGGCGGCTGTAATAGGTAAAGTTAAAAAAAATTGTGAAAGCCTTTTTATATTAGGGAATATATTGGCATCATATTTGGAATACGCTTTGTCCAAATCTTTGAAGCTGTGAAATTGCAAAAAACATTTAAATTGACTATCAAAATCTTGATTATCAGATGGAAAGAGGTATTCGAAGCCGTGAATGGTTTCTCGATGTTTTAAAAACCGGTCCCCGAGATTTGCTATAAAGCCATTTAAAAACGGAATAAAAACTGTTATTTTAAAATACTCAACAGCGGAATCGGTTTTTATAACCAATCTTTGTGTGGTGTCTTGGCAGAGGTCTAAGTTTTCTGATTCCAATATCGTATTCCGAAAGTAGATCTTGAGCTTGTTTAAAAACATTGTCAACTGCCAAGCCTCTTATTTCTTTAACTTGATCTGTTACATCATTAGCTAACTTTAATGCTTTACAAAAGTTTAAAACGACTGTTAGTAGAGGTTTTAGGCACTTTGCCTGTTACGATACCCATCTTTGTTTCGGCCTTCTGATATATCTTCTTCCATAGCATTGATAAACTCTGACTTTGTTCTTTCTACTTACTTTTATTTTCCCTGTAGCCTTGTCAAACTCCCTTGTTTCTTGATATTTCTTTAGTTAACTTTCCGCCCATATCTATTGCAACTTTGGTGTCAATGTATAAACTTTGTATTGCTCTTATTAAGTGTTTTGGATGTCCCCGTTCTTTCATAATATACCATAATTTGCATCTGTTACATTGGCAAAAGCTTTCTCAAAGTCTATAAAGCTTATATGTGTTTTTCTGTTGTATTCTCTGTGTTTTTCTATGATTTGTCTTATGGTGAATATTCCATCTATTATCGATCTACCTTTTCTGAAACCTATTTGCTCTTTTTCCATAAGTTATGATTTTCAGTCTATTATTTAGTATCCTAGCATAAATTTTTTAAGTGGTGCTGACTAGGCTAAGTCCTCGATAGTTTTGAGGGTTATTTTTATCACCTTTCTTGAACAACGAAATTACTTTTGCTTTTTTCCATTCTTCAGGGATAGTGCAGTTTTTTCAGCATTTATTAAATAAAAATGTGAAAGTCTAATAGTAATATAGTCCACCGTATTTCCAGAGTTTTCAGTATTGACACCATTCATACCAGTCGCTTTGCATCACGGAGCTTTAAGAAAAGTGAGCTTAATAAACCCACTATCATAAAAGAGTTATTAGCGATTCATTGGGAAATCAATCATTTTAAGTGTTACTTATATGGTCTACCACATTTTATAGTAAAAACAGATCATAAGTCATGGGATCCAACTCCCAAAGCCAATAAACGAGAAAAAAAAAGATCATAAGCCACTAACTCATTTATTGGCAATGAAAGACCCGACGTCGAAACTCACGAGAATAAGACTCGATTTGGAAGAATATGATTTTGAAATACAGTATGTCAAAGGTGTAGCGAACTACGCAGATAGTATATCAAGAATATCCATAGAAGAACTCAAGGATTTATATATAAATAATTCACATGTCTTGGCAATCACAAGAGCACAAACGCGCAAGGAGAACGCTCAGTCAGGAAATGATCTAAGGAATAACGAAGAAACAAAGGAAGAAAGAATAGAAAAACCTTCAGTAATAAAAGTTTTAAATAATCTTGAGGCACATAAATTACTAACTTTACACTGAAAATAACCTTAACTCGTTAAGGATGAGCATTCGGATCAAAAATAAATTGAAATTTAGTGAAGCCTTAATTACCGGAATACACAACTTCGACCTAGGACGAACGTTGGAAAAGCTTGAGGAGCTATCGGTAAAATTTGAAGTAAAAAGAATAAAAATATACGCAAATGACGATATATTCAAAAAGTGCACAATAGAAGAATTTATAGAAGAAGGGAATAAAAGGTTAAAAAATATACAAGTATGTATATGCGAAGTACCAAAAACGGTACAGCAGAAAGAGGAGATCCAAAAGATTTTAGAAAGATACCACAATGATCCAATGTTTGGAGGACATGTAGGAAATAATAGATTATTAAAAAAATTAAGAGCAAATTTTAGGTGGAAAAACATGGAGAAAGATTTAAGGAAGTATGTAAAGAATTGTCATGAATTCCAAATGAATAAAGCAAAACTTAGTCATAAGGACAAATTCGTCATCACAGACACATCTATAAAACCGTTTGATATCATTTACATAGACACAATAGGTCATTTTGTAGAAAGTAACAACGGGAATCGTTATTGTATTACAATATTATGCGAACTAACTAAATACGCGGTCATGATACCGGTCTTGAAGGCT
The DNA here is from genome assembly GCA_963921935.1 of Galeruca laticollis. Lineage (NCBI taxonomy): Eukaryota > Metazoa > Arthropoda > Insecta > Coleoptera > Chrysomelidae > Galeruca > Galeruca laticollis. The sequence goes on from OY998182.1 coordinate 41,383,124, forward strand.
TCTGTCAGTTCTGTTAAATCTATATCGTCCAAAAATCTTACATATTCTTCTTGTATCGTCTGCGTTTTCATTATACCACAGCTGTTTGTAGTGATTCACCCAGTTTTCTTCGTCTATGTTGTTTATACGTATTCAATCATTTTCCTGGTTGCTTCATGATTTCATTACTCTATAGGCTAAGTTTTGTCTTCCATGTAAGTTACTGATAAATCTATCCCAAGACTCTTTATTGGTTTTTTAGTCATTTCCTTCACGACATTTCTGTTTTGTTTATCTGACTGTCTCGTTTCCTTGATATTTATTCCTTTTATGGGCTTGTTTGAAACCAAACGCGTAAACTTCATATATTATAAAGATTGATGCTCGTCATAAATTGTTTATCTTTAAATCTAATTCAAGACATGATATTTATTATATTAAAAGGTACAAATTATATTATTAGATATAATTAATGTTTTTAAATGAAACTCAAGGTCTCTAGTTAATTCCACAATATAATACAAGTTATTGAAAATTCTAAAAAATTGACAATTGTTTCGATAAATCAATATCATCGTCAGAATGACAGAAGCTACATTTCATTTTATGCCTACCTGATGTTTAGTAGTTATTTTTGGCTAGACCAAGAAGTAACCTAACTTGTGATTGGCTTAATATATGTTTATAGAAAAAAGAAGATGTGATATTACAAATATTGAAGCTTAGATATGATTAGCCCTATGGTGATATCCTGGATACCATTTTTCCAATTAAGATCAGTATAACTGTGCAATGATATAAAATATAAACGCAATAAAAAAGAAGATAGAGAATAATAACCTAACAGTTACAAAATCTGATAAGGGGAACGCTACTGTCATTTTGACGACTGAAAATTACAATTCCAAAGTATATAACTTTATAGAATCCAGCGATGTAAAAGTTCTTAAAACAGACCCAACAAAGAAGTTTTCTAATAATGTAAGGGATATTGTTAATAATTCAAATTATCTTTTAAATGATTACGAAAAGAGGTCTATCATACATAAGATCCTCATTGTCCACAATTATATGGAACAGTTGAATTACATAAAATAATGAAACCAATCAGACCTGTAGTCTCTTATGTTAATGCTCCTAATAATATATTGGCAAAGAAGCTAAACAATATACTCAATACTTACGGATATGAATCTCAGTACTCAATTAGAAATTCAATAGAACTAATCAAAAAGTTGAAAGCAATCCACTTACAAGATAACTATAAACTCATATCGTTCGATGTAACTAACATGTTTACTAAAATTCCTCCTAAAGAATGTCTAATACTTGTAAGAAAATTACTAGAAGATAAAAATATTAATCCAGGAATAATATCAGATATACTTAATTTATTTGATGTATGCATTAATCAGAATTATTTCACTTTTGACAATAAGATATATATTCAAAATGAAGGTTTACCAATGGGAAGCCCTATATCACCTATTTTAGCAAACATTTTTATGGACAATTTAGAAAGAAAGATCTTTGAAAGTAATATTTCGAAAAATATTTTATTTTGGTATAGATATGTAGATGACATATTAGCTTGTTTTATGGGTAGTGAACGACAATTAGATGTATTTTTCAACCACATCAATAATTTACACCCGAAAATTAAATTTACATTAGAAATTGAAGAAAATAGCTCAATCAATTTTCTTGATTTAAAAATTCAAAGAGTTAATAACTTGATTATTCAATTTACCGTAAACCAACACAAACTGATGTAACAATTCCATTCAATTCTAACCACCCTGTGTCACACAGACTAGCAGCATATAATTCAATGATACATAGAGCTTTTTCAGTTCCTATGAACAAATGTAATTTTGATAGAAAGATTAATACAATTAGACAAATAGTAACATCTAACGGTTATCCATTAGATATGATAAATAAGCTAATTAGTAAAAAAAAGGAAAAAGTGGCATTACAACTAATATATCCTAAACAAGCTGATGAAATTAAAACTTATAAAACCATCACACATGCAGGAAATATTTCTAATAATATTTCAAAGATAATATCTTCAGCAACGAATACAACAATTTCTTTTAAAACAGATAGTAACGTTAGTACAAAATTGTTAAATGTTAAAACAAAAATACCACTATTAAAGAAGTCAGGTATATATAAACTCAAATGTCTAGAATGTAATGCTGTCTATTTGGGTCAGACCCTTAGGAATTTTGAAATACGATACAGTGAGCACTTACGAGCATACAGATTAAAACAACCAGATAAATCCCACTACGCAAAACATCTACTTGACACCAAACATTCATTGACACCTAACACAGAACTAGAAGTACTGCATATTTGTGAAAAGAAACAAGAACTGGATTTCCTTGAAGAACTGGAAATTAGAAGACATTTAAGAAACCCACAATATGAAGTTGTCAATGAACAGTTAAATCTAGGGAATTCTCCACTAATAAACTGTCTTCTTAAGTGATAATTGTAAAGATCAGCAGATATAGTTTTCCTGGTTTTCTATATCATTGCACAGTTATACTGATCTTAATTGGAAAAATGGTATCCAGGATATCACCATAGGGCTAATCATATCTAAGCTTCAATATTTGTAATATCACATCTTCTTTTTTCTATAAACATATATTAAGCCAATCACAAGTTAGGTTACTTCTTGGTCTAGCCAAAAATAACTACTAAACATCAGGTAGGCATAAAATGAAATGTAACTTCTGTCATTCTGACGATGATATTGATTTATCGAAACAATTGTCAATTTTTTAGAATTTTCAATAACTTGTATTATATTGTGGAATTAACTAGAGACCTTGAGTTTCATTTAAAAACACTAATATGAGCATATTCCACGAAGTAAGGGTCGAGACAGTCAATTTTTTCAGATATAATTAAGTTAAATTTTATACCTTTTAATATAATAAACCTCCTTTCTTGAATTACACTTAAAAATAAAAAGTTTATGACGTGCATCAATCTTTATACTGTTTGAAATATATACCAACAAGTCTCAAGAGGAAATTTAAGGTTGAATCAACGAATTTCAGCCACCTTTATGTGAAATGATCATAAAAGTGTTATATTCAATAAAAATTTTCTTTTAATTTTGGGATACTCTTTATCGCTGTTACTTATAAATCTATCCCAAGACTCTTCATTGGTTTTTTAGTAATTTCCTTCACGACATTTCTGTTTTGTTTGTCTGACTCTCTCGTTTCGTTGAAATTTATTCCTTTTATGGGGTTGTTTGAAATCAAGCGCGTAAACTTCATATATATTATAAAAATTGATACTCGTCATAAATTTTTTATCTTTAAATCTAATTCAAGACAGGAGATTCATTATATAAAAAGGTACAAATTATATTATTAAATATAATTAAGTATAATCTTATACCTTTTAATATAATAAACGTCCTTTCTTGAATTAGATTTAAAGATAAAAAATGTATGATGTGCCTCAATCTTTATAATGTTTGAAATATATACCAACAAGCCTCAAGAGGAAATTTAAGGTTGCATCAACGAATTTCAGCCACCTTTGTGTGAAATGGTCATAAAAGTGTTATATTCAATAAAAAATTTGTTTTAATTTTGGGACACTCTTTAACTCTGTTACTTATAAATCCATCCCAAGACTCTTCATTGGTTTTTTAGTCATTTCCTTCACGACATTTCTGTTTTGTTTATCTGACTGTCTCGTTTCGTTGATATTTATTCCTTTTATGGGCTTGTTTGAAACCAAACGCGTAAACTTCATATATTATAAAGATTGATGCTCGTCATAAATTGTTTATCTTTAAATCTAATTCAAGACATGATATTTATTGTATTAAAAGGTACAAATTATATTATTAGATATAATTAAGTTAAATTTTATACATTTTAATATAATAAACCTCCTTTCTTGAATTACACTTAAAGATAAAAAGTTTATGACGTGCATCAATCTTTATACTGTTTGAAATATATACCAACAAGTCTCAAGAGGACATTTAAGGTTGCATCAACGAATTTCAGCCACTTTTATGTGAAATGATCATAAAAGTGTTATATTCAATAAAAAATTTCTTTTAATTTTGGGACACTCTTTATCGCTGTTACTTAAAAATCTATCCCAAGACTCTTCATTGGTTTTTTAGTAATTTCCTTCACGACATTTCTGTTTTGTTTGTCTGACTCTCTCGTTTCGTTGAAATTTATTCCTTTTATGGGGTTGTTTGAAATCAAGCGCGTAAACTTCATATATATTATAAAAATTGATACTCGTCATAAATTTTTTATCTTTAAATCTAATTCAAGACAGGAGATTTATTATATAAAAAGGTACAAATTATATTTTTAAATATAATTAAGTATAATCTTATACCTTTTAATATAATAAACCTCCTTTCTTGAATTAGATTTAAAGATAAAAAATGTATGACGTGCATCGATCTGTATAATGTTTGAAATATATACCACCAAATCTCAAGAGAGAATTTAAGATTGCATCAACGAATTTCAGCCACCTTTATGTGAAATGGTCATAAAAGTGTTTAATATTCAATTAAAATTTTGTTTTAATTTTGGGACACTTTTTGTCAAACAGTCTTCGATTAGTAAATAAAAAAAGAATCTGTAAAAATTTCCCCATATCCGGGATCGAGAATGTTGACATAATATGCACATTCGCCGGTTATTTGTTTAAAATTCTTGTCGAAGGTCGTCAGAAGACTCTTTTAGTCGGACTCCTTATGAATTTTAACCTGTACGTATGAGTAAATAAGAATTATTTAACCTTTTCAACGTAAATCCGATATGTGTGTCACCTGTTGGAGTTTATCCTGTCTAATTAATATTAAATTATGGAAATAACGACATTCTAGAATTATCGTTATATTCTGACTATGCAGCTCAAACTATTTTTCCTATTAATAACGATAATAGAGCAGTCGCGCAGGTTATTATGAAATTTAAACTACGTTTACCAAGGTTAGTACTATAAATTATTGATTTAATCGTTAAAAAATTATATGGCTGACTCATGCAAACAATATTGTTGTTGCCTGTTAGGAATTCACGTATATGTGTTAGCGCAGTAATGCAATCAAATTGTTTTAAATTGAATAATAACCATAATAGGCTACAGTCCAATACAGACAATTATATTACGATAAAACATGAAAAAAGCATAAAAAGTTCAAATTTGTAAAATATGTCGAACTTTGAGAATCTGTATCTCAGAAACTATTAGAGCTACGGAGCTCCTTTTGACCTCAAATTTTAGCAAATTTAATTTCGTTTAAAAATGCGTTGAATAGTTTTTATAGAAAACGTACTCCTTCATGCTCAAAATAAAATGAAGCCGAAATAAGTGCAAAAATTTAGCAGTTTTTGAGATATTCAAAAGTGTTTCGGAGGGCTTCCGAGGTCAAAAACTTGAATTTCACTTCACAGGCACGTTCCAATCAAGAAAATAAAACGAAACTAACTACGCCTACTTGACGCAACCTATACCCCCTGTTTGGAAACACATTTTGTCTGTTCCAAACATGAACCATTCAAATAAACCTCTCGGAATACGAAAACTTCTTATCGAAGACCCCATAGAATTACGGGAAATAAAAAATATTAACTCAATTCTACACCCCCTATAACCAAGGTATTAAGCAACGGAGAATTGTTTTCTGGTACATTAGGATATTTCTTACAAGGTCGCCTCGTGCTATAGAAATTATTTACTTCCACAATAATTTTTGTCAACATCGACGTAACTTCATCTTTATCAATTAAGTAAATCATCTGAAGAAAAATGAGTTTTAATTTGCCTTATGTCTGGTCCATCGTTTTACTTTGTATCACCCGCAATAAATCTATTGGAGGGATTCTGCTACTTGTCGAAAGTATATTTGGAGTAGTCGGCCGTACACAGCCCATTCTACCACATCACCTCTAGAGCTATCGAAGATATTGTCCTGCCTCCAAGTAAGCATCACCTGACATTTTATATCGTATCGATGAATCAGATGAGGATGATCCCTTGATTTTGATAGTACCGACCACAATCGGATCGATCCTAATCAGTACGATTATAATCGGTCCGATCCGGTGAGAATCCAGCCTTAGACTTAGTGCCCTTTCACACCACTCGAAAACTAATATGTTTTCCACCTATCTCTATCCAAAGTATCCATTTCCTGGCCCCATTGTAGGGAGCAAAGTCGTACTTTTCCTCCCTAGGGAGGAAAAGTAAAAGTTTCGTCATCAATGAAATAACTTATACGGCATTTAACCTAAACTATATTCTATTATATAATTATACATTTTACCGTTTATTTATAGAACACCATATATTTTGCAAAATATTATAGTATGCTATGGTCGATTGACATATTAACAGTTTCAAAGTGTGTTACGCTATAATGTATCTACAAAATATAAAATAATATTTAAAAAATCAGTGATTCAAACGAATTTGATGAAATCAACGTGCCTGTAAGTTATACTGTACCTACTTCTTAGTTTTAGTTCTTTAATAAATTTTGTTTGTTAGCTTCATATATAAATTATTTACAAATGTCTTGGTATTTGAAGGAGGCTTAAAATCAAATGTATAACATGGGGGTAAAGTGCCTTTTCCTCCCTTGATGAATCTTTTTTATCGCCAAGTCGTTCTTTTCGCAAATAAAATTCAACTGTCCTTATTACCTTTTCGAAACTTTATATCACCACGATAAATGTTCACAATCCCCCTATCTATGAATGTTAGGTGGAATGTAAGGCGTACTACCCTGAACTTGGTAAAAATAACATTAAACTAAACTCTACATTGTCATTAAATTTCAAAAATTAAAAATACGGTTTTTCACTATTCAAGCGTCTTCCCGTACACTACTTTCCTTCTTCAGGTTGCATCTTCACTTTTCGCCCAAGTCTTTTTACACTGGCTTCACTTAGTTTATAGGTTGTAGTCTTTATAAAATCTTCATTAAATTTTTTACGTCTTTCGACCATTGATTCACATTATTTGAACACATCTCCCAAATAACATTTATTGTTTTTACGTCTATAATAATAAATTTTTCATTACAATATATATATATATATATATATATATATATATATATATATATATATATATATATATATATATATATATATTAATTTGAAAAAAGATATTTGCCAACTTATTTGTAATCAAAAAACAATATTTAGACTTGAAAATAATCTTATTGAATTGGAAAATCAAATAATTAACACAACCAATGAATTAATTTTTAAAAATTTTTCTAATAGACAACAAGTTATTTATAACAAACTATTCTTTGGAATCCAAAATAAGCAAAAGAACAAACTTAATAATCTAATCAAGAAAAAAATTAATTCAGTTCTATCAACACAAGAAAATTGGATTAAAAATCTATCAGATACAGAGATACCTAAGGATATATTACAGTTCTTATCACTAGGCCCTAAATTCAGCATTGAACCTATAATTACCAAGGACATTTCAATAAAAACTATATTAGCTAATGTTGATTACATGTCATCGTTTATAAAAAACGAACAAGAAAGAAATATCGTTATTGCTAAAACAACAAATATATTAACTAATTATATTCATGAACCTAAAAAATCTTCTATATTCCGAGAACTGTTATATAAAACAAAAAAAATTCTAAAAGAAAATCCAAATTTAATAGTCATACCATCAGACAAAGGTAACATCACAGTTATCATGGAAAAACAACATTATTTAGATTTATGTAATGAATTAATTGATAATAACTCATCATATAAAGAACTGAATAATGATCCAACTCTTAAAACCACTAATAATTGTAACAAACTAATAAAAAAATTATTTAATAAAAAACTAATTGATGAAAGTACAAAAAAAGAGTTAACTACTTATAACGGTATTTCCGCAAAATTTTATTGCTTACCTAAAATTCATAAACCAACATTATCAGCTAGACCAATTGTAGCATCAATTAATACTCCAATTGAACCTCTTACTCTTTGGTTAACTGAAATATTGACAAAATCTTACGACTATAACAATGAATATTATGTTAAAGACTCCTTTGAAATTAGTAAATCATTCAATAACTTACTATTACCATCAAATTACGTTCTTTTAAGTTTAGACGTGGTATCACTGTTTAGTAATGTCCATTTGAATATATGTTTAACATCTCTTCTACATAAATGGAATGATATAAGTAAAAGTTGCAAATTGGGAAAAGAAACTTTTTTAGAATTAATTACATTTATTTTTAATAATACATTTTTCACTTACAATAACAAAAATTACCAACAAACCTTTGGAACACCTATGGGCTCTTCAATATCTCCTATATTAGCAGACTATGTCATGAATTATATTTTAGACTATGTTATTTCTGTTTTACCCTTTAATTTGTTTTTCATCAAAAAATATGTAGATGATATAATATTATCTCTTCCATGTGATGAAATAAATAATATACTCTTTTACTTCAATAGCTTCGATCCACATATACAATTTACAATGGAAAGGGAAAATACAGAACAATCTTTACCTTTTCTTGATACCAAATTTATTAGAAATAATGATAATAGAATCTTGATTGACTGGTATAGGAAACCTATCAATTCTGGGAGATATATAAATTACCATTCATATCATCGACGTAGTACAAAAATTAACTTGATTAAACAGATGAAAACCAGAGTCCTAAAAATTTCCAATCCAATATTTCACGATAAAAATCTAAAAATACTCTACAAACTTTTCTATAATAACTCATATCCTTCATATCTTTTGAAACATGTTTTATATAATACTTCTGACAATATAAATGACATTACTGTTGACATAATACGAAACGAAGAAAACAGTGACATTTTAACTACTCATCTCCAACTTATATTTCATTTCCATATATAAAATCTATCACACCTAAAATTTCTGGAGTATTCAAACCACATAATATCAAAATTGCGAATAAACAATGTGTTACAATAAAATCAATTTTCAGTAAGATCAAAGACAAGACTCCTACAACTAAATTAACTAATATAGTTTATGAGATTCCTTGCAATATCTGTAATAAGAAATACATTGGTCACAGTAAAAGATCGCTAACCAATCGAATCGCCTCTCATAAAAGTGACAGTAGATTATATCCTGATAGATGTGCTTTAGCGGAACACGTGTTTTATGAAGGCCATTCTATGGATTATCAATCTGCCAAAGTCTTAGCAATAGAAAGTAATTATAGAAAACGCCTTTTTTTGGAAACAACATATATTGCAGAACAAAATTATGTAATAAATAAAAAAACAGATTTAAATAACCTTCGTGTTATCTATGCATATCTTTTAGATTATGAAAAAAAATAAAAAAAATAAAAAATAAAAAAAAAAGAACAGAAGATTCATAACAATCTTTAATTTTATGATAAAAAAATAAAAATTGTAGTAGTTCAAGATCAAATATTTTGTTTATTGTCATATTGTTTTTTGAGTTTTTCATTGAATTATGTTTAAAAGAGTTTATTATAAAAATTTACAACTATTCCAAAATTCGCTATAGATTTTATGTAAGTATTCATTATTTCATTTAATTATTATTAATGATAACATTGACCAATTATTTATAGCCCTTGATAATGAATGAAAATCATTCGAAAGCTCGGGAATAAATATCTGAAAGAATTTACTCTGGAGTCTTATTGCCACATCCCCACAAAAATATCCATTATATATATATATATATATATATATATATATATATATATATATATATATATATATATATATATTGGGGTCACGGCAAGTTAATTAAAGAAAACTCTTGTTACTGTTTTTTTCCAAGCTTTCGGAAACGTTTATTTCCATTATCAAGGATAAGTAAATTGAGATTGTTATAAATTGGTAAATATAATATTTGAATTTTTTAAAAAAATTTTTTTTAATCATAAATCATTTTGACATTTTGACAGATTCATGAATGTAAACATTTTCTTTATATGCTAAAATGTTTTTGAAAACAAAAGAAGAAAATAGGTTATATTTGTAATATAGGTTAATAGTTATTAGAATATTATTCTTTTATTATATAAAATTCAACCTCAAATTATTATAGATGTCATCTTAATAATTTCTTCATAATTACATTTTATTTAAAAGTATTGAAAAAATTAAAAGCATTTACCTAAAATAAAGTTATTTCTAAATATCATCAAATTTTATTTATATAGTTTTAATTATGTATAAGAATTTGAAATTTAGTCATTTTTATTATCAATTGTTAGTAGATAATAATAAATATCACTCAGATTATTATGGTCACTTTTTTTGTTGATAGTATTAGGCTCTTGAAATATATGAGCCATTTCTAAGAAAAGTATTTTTTTGGTATTTGGTTGTATGTCCAAAATATTTACAGATTCAGAGATTCAGAATCCATAAAGTGATCATTATCAATTACATGTTCAGATAAAGCACATCTTTCAGGATGTAACTTACAATCGTTCTTATGGAGACTTATACGGTTCTTTAATTTCTGACCAGTCTAACCAACATATTTTTTATCACAATTTTTGTATGGAATAGAATATATTACATTTGAAAGATTAAGAATTGAAGTTTTGTCTTTCAAATCAGTGAAAATAGATTTTATGGTTAAGCATGTTTTATTGGCAATTCTAATGTTGTTTATTGGTTTAAAAATCCTACTCAACTGTGGTGTTATTTCTTTAATATATGGTAAAGGTACATAATAATTTATATTATCTGATTGGTCATTTCTAATATTAATATCTGCAATGTCTATATTTGGAGAATAATTAAATAGTATGTTTTTAACTAATTTATTTGGATAACCATTATCCAAAAATAGATGATATAAAGTTTTTAAGTTCTTTTCATGAAAAATAGGATCTGATATTTTCTCATGTTTCATTCAACACCTTTGCTCCCATGTTTCATATTTTTTCTTGGTTGTACCGTACCGATGACGGCTAATGAGCCGGAAACATGCATATCTGCGGTTACCACTCTTTTCAGTAGCCCCTTCTTCTATTTGCGTGCAATGCCCACTAATCTATTCGTTGTCGTTGCTTATTATATTCATATATATATATATATATATATATATATATATATATATATATATATATATATATAGTTTATTTTGTATTCTTGGGATTGAAGACCATTTTTAAAGACATATAACTAGTAGTTAATACATTTTTATTTAACGTTTCGGTCTTTCCATGACCTTCATCAGAAATAAAATTTTTGTTAAAACTAAAAGAAATGGTACAAGTTACAAAAAGAATCTTAATAGCAAAACAAATAAATCTTACCTTCGACAGAACGTTCATTTAATTATTCAATATATTTTATAGCTGTTTAGGACGTATCACATAACAGAATATAACTCACACACAAACAAAACGGACATTTTAAAAATATGACAGTCATTGATGAAAATTTGTATTGGAATACGAGTATTTGTTCTATACAATAAAAGCAGGCGTAACGAGGTTTTAATTTGTTTTTCGTTTTTGTGTTGACTGGTATTGCAAAGGATTTTATATTTATATAGGGTGTGGTAATAAATTTATTATATTTGGAATGTGCCACGTGTTTCTCAATATTTCTAAGATTTTATAATGTTATTATAAATTTTACTAAGGTTTTTTGTGTCAGTCTTTAAATTTACGGAACTGGTTTTTCTTTGTATTTCTATCATTTCTAGAACTTCGCGTTTATTTGTGTGGTTTTCACTTCGAAGAATTTTTGTATTTTCGAAATCAAATTCGTGTTGGTTCTCTGAAACATGGATAGTGAGTGCCGTTTTGTTTCGTTTGTCATATTTGTGACTATTTACTCTGTTTTTCAAATACTGACTTGTTTGTCCGATGTAGACCCCTTCACAGTTTTTACATGGTATTTCATAGACTACATCGGACAAACAAGTCAGTATTTGAAAAACAGAGTAAATAGTCACAAATATGACAAACGAAACAAAACGGCACTCACTATCCATGTTTCAGAGAACCAACACGAACTTGATTTCGAAAATACAACAATTCTTCGAAGTGAAAACCACACAAAAAAACGCGAAGTTCTAGAAATGATAGAAATACAAAGAAAAACCAGTTCCGTAAATTTAAAGACTGACACAAAAAACCTTAGTAAAATTTATAATAACATTAGAAAATCTTAGAAATATTGAGAAACACGTGGCACATTCCAAATATAATAAATTTATTACCACACCCTATATAAATATAAAATCCTTTGCAATACCAGTCAACACAAAAACGAAAAACAAATTAAAACCTCGTTACGCCTGCTTTTATTGTATAGAACAAATACTCATATTCCATTACAAATTTTCATCAATGACTGTCATATTTTTAAAATGTCCGTTTTGTTTGTGTGTGAATCATATTCTGTTATGTGATACGTCCTAAACAGCTATAAAATATATTGAATAATTAAATGAACGTTCTGTCGAAGGTAAGATTTATTTGTTTTGCTATTAAGATTCTTTTTGTAAATTGTACCATTTCTTTTAGTTTTAACAAAAATTTTATTTCTGATGAAGGTCATGGAAAGACCGAAACGTTAAATAAAAATGTATTAACTACTAGTTATATGTCTTTAAAAATGGTCTTCAATCCCAAGAATACAAAATAAACAATATATAATTAAATAAAAAAGACCAAGAACCAAAAAAAAGAAACTATATATATATATCTATATATATATATATATATATATATATATATATATATATATATATATGACCAAGAACCAAAAAAAAGAAACTATATATATATATATATATATATATATATATATATATATATATATATGAAGGTATGTCTTTGCTGATCAGTTACAATGTAACTTCTGTGTAGATTTTTTTAGGGAATTGCAGCAATAAAACGTATCCGTGTACTCTTTTAAGTATTTAATCCAAGCTTTCGAGTGAATTTTCACCCATCATCAGGGAAGCTACATAAAAATATACTTTGTTACAATGATCTAAAATGTTATACAAAACACTATTTACTTACAAACTTACTGAGATTGAAACGTGATTAGCAGTGGTAAAAAATGGAATGGCCATCGACAGCACCAACAACTACGTCTATCATTAACTCATATATATATATATATATATATATATATATATATATATATATATATGAAGAAATGAACTAGGTTCACGGGTTGAACCTGAACCGCGTTGGAAATTTGTAATGTAATTTCTCGACGTTTCGGCTTCCACTTTGAAGCCATTACCAAGAGGGAGGGGGTTAGGTTATTCGTTCATAACATAGCAATAAAATAAAATAAATTAAAAGATATGTAAATAATAGGCTTCTCAACCGGAGTATATATACATTTTTTTTCACTACTAATATTGATATATTAACAATTTTAATTTTGATAGTTTCTAACAATCTGTTAAATATTTCGAAATGTCAAGCAGAGTGGAGCGTGTTTATAATAAGTGCGACTTTTTGAGTAAACATTTGGCATGTGTCAAATTATGAAATGCTTTCAGAAAATGAACTATTGCTTTTTTTTATACGAGTATTATAGTTATACCGGCAGAGTCGAATTGTCTCCCAAAATAAAAATATTACCTGCTCTCAAAAAGGTGACGGTCGAATTGTCTCCCGGATGATTTTAATCCGTAATTAGCATAAGTACTTATAATACCTTAAAATCTAAACGCTGTTGCCAAATCGATCTTACTTATATCTTGACGAAATATTTGGAATGGTATTTCCTAATTTTGTTAAAATAAAACAGTACGTAGGAAATTATAATTATTTTATTATAATAAAACAAAGGAAAATATACAATGGTTTACTTATATATATATATATATATATATATATATATATATATATATATATATATATATATATATATATATATATATATATATATATATATATATATATATATATATATATATATATATATATATATATATATATATACTTATATATTTCAAGACAATAATATTTACAAAAATGATATAAAAACTTTTTCACTCTACACACTTATAATACAAATTAGATTCTGCATTTAAAAGAAATATTTTTTAAAAATTGAAAATTGGTAATCCTGCCGTCTTGTAATTTTTCTAAATTATCTTCCAAAAACTTTTTTTTCATTAATACTTTTCGATCATATACTTTGACCACGGTATCAATACTTTGAAGCTTAATATAGGTATCTATTTGAAAATCTAGAAGAACTTTTATAAACTGGTTAAAATTTGGGTGTGTATTATAAAATGAAGCATTATAACGCGAATGAAAAGATTCGCATGCGTTTGTTGTCCTTTTTAAAGAAGAAGAGTTTTCAGCCCAAATGTTAGGAGGAAAGGTAGAAATTTCATCTATGTAAGTTTCAACTAAATAGTCATTAAATTTAATCACCCTCTCATCATCTGGTTGAATTGCAATGAGATCAAGAACAAAGCAATCGCCAACGTCTTCTGCTTTAAGGAATGGTAAACCAAAAATATAAGTAAGGTATTTAGTTATATCTGTTTCTAAATTGTCTTTTAACTGATACTCGGTAGAAAGTCCTAAACTTTGAATTTTTCTATACCAACTTTGACCTAGGTGAAATAGACATCCCTTAATTTCTGTTTTTGGAAAAATTTCGCGAATTGCTTTGTGTATTGCTAATTCAAAATCTGAAGTTATAGTTTTTGGAAGAAAGTCGTGACCTGTTGTAGATAGATATATTTCTTTTAAATATTGTAAAGCTAATTTATACGATACTGTATTTTTATTTTTTAGAAGAAAGAAAACCAAAGGAATATAATGATTATTTTTAAAGCCATGAATGGTAAACAATTGTAAAAAAAATTTAGGGCAATAATCGAAAGTGCCATCAACATATAATTCACTTATTTCTTTTAGAGCAATAATATTTGTTTTACATGAAAACATGACTATATTATTTATTTCATCATTTTTAAGAATAAAATATTCGTTCCTATTAGTTTTTAAAGTAACAGAATTTAATAAACTATGAAATTCAACTATATTAGTTGGAAGTTTTGATGCAATTTTGGACCTAGCAGTATACATATTTTTTCTCATCCTTTCAACGTCATGAGTAGTAATAGTTTCACAATGGGATTCTCTTACCTCCTTTCTAATTAGGCCCATTGGTTTTGCCGAAATATCTTCTATTGCTTTAATTTTTACAGCATTGCTTAGAGTCTGCCTATTTAGAAGTTCTTCTGATAATTTCTCATGGTTGTGGTTTAAAGAAGATTCGATCACTTCTGGACGGTCCAATTTTGTTTTAACAAAAGCTTTGCACTGCGTTTTCCTGGACGCACAAAGCCATCTTTTTAGAGTGTCTCTTGCTAATAACTTGTGGAATGAAAATTTAAACCCATCGATCACTAACAAATCTTTGCCTTTTTCACTTTTAATTATTGTAGCCTCCATTATACGTATAGTTTCACTGTACCACTTTTAACTATTCAACAACTTCGTAAACAAACTTTACAACCTCTGAAACTTGTGAAGAATATGTGAAATATGGTTTACTATTTTTAATACCACCCTTTAAAAGGCGAAGGAGGGAAAGTACCTACCTGTTTTTGGGTTTGTAAAATGTTGATGGATTAACTTAACATTCTTTTTATGTAAATTAAAGTAGATTTTAATGCAGATTATCACTAAAATAATCTAAGAAAATTTAATTAGTTATTTGTTAATGACAATTTAAACTGCAGGTTATCGTTACAAATAAATAAATGTAAGGATTATTTTCTTACTTTTCTATTTCAAGGTAGTTAAATGATTCTCATATCCTGAGAGACATTTTACAAAAAGAAAAAGGTTTCAATAGTTCAACGTACTTTTAAAAATAAAAATTTTGATTTGGCAACAACGGTGTACTTTGTGAAAATTAATACCTTTTAATGTATATTACCTTGGGAGACAACTCGACCTATGATGGGAGACAATTCGACCTATAAAAAAACTACCTGCTCAAGACGGGAGACAACTCGTCCTTGCCCAGTTATACTTGCGAATTTGAAATGCCGTGCTTATGACATGGAGCATTATGTAAATGAAGAATGCATAAAGAACACAGATACCGCCTCCTCATAAATTAGAAATTATCCTTTATACCTGCGTCCTAACAGGGTCGGAGTAATCACCAACCACGTAAAGCAAGGGTGCAGTCTATCAGTCTGTGACTTTTCATCGTTGTGCATTGTGCAAATAAAAATTGTAGTGTTTCGTCCATGAGAAAACATTTTGTCGAATGAAATGGAAATAGAGAATGAATCGATTGAAATTAGTGACAACAGTGATACTGAAGATGATGTTTCGGACAACAGGAAGGTTAAATGAAAACATTTGTCAAGTCCCTGTATCTATAGTAAGGGACATTATAAACAAGGGAGAGACAGAAAGACAGAAACGAGAAATGAAAAAATTTTCTAGAATAGATGAAGCGACGGGAACTGAAATAAAACAACAAATTTACTCTTTTTACAAAGAAAATATGGTGCCAACAACGTCTATGATTTTGGAAAGACTGAAAGTTTCGGGAATTGAAGTAACCTATTCGGAACAATAGTTTCGGAAATGAAATTGACTGTCTCGACCCTTACTTCGTGGATTATGCTCATATTAGTGTTTTTAAATGAAACTCAAGGTCTCTAGTTAATTCCACAATATAATACAAGTTATTGAAAATTCTAAAAAATTGACAATTGTTTCGATAAATCAATATCATCGTCAGAATGACAGAAGTTACATTTCATTTTATGCCTACCTGATGTTTAGTAGTTATATTTTTGGCTAGACCAAGAAGTAACCTAACTTGTGATTGGCTTAATATATGTTTATAGAAAAAAGAAGAAGATGTGATATTACAAATATTGAAGCTTAGATATTATTAGCCCTATGGTGATATCCTGGATATCATTTTTCCAATTAAGATCAGTATAACTGTGCAATGATATAGAAAACCAGGAAAACTATATCTGCTGATCTTTACAATTATCACTTAAGAAGACAGTTTATTAGTGGAGAATTCCCTAGATTTAACTGTTCATTGACAACTTCATATTGTGGGTTTCTTAAATGTCTTCTAATTTCAAGTTCTTCAAGGAAATTCAGTTCTTGTTTCTTTTCACAAATATGCAGCACTTCTAGTTCTGTGTTAGGTGTCAATGAATGATTGGTGTCAAGTAGATGTTTTGCGTAGTGAGATTTATCTGGTTGTTTTAATCTGTAAGCTCGTAAGTGCTCACTGTATCGTATTTCAAAATTCCTAAGGGTCTGACCCAAATAGACAGCATTACATTCTGGACATTTGAGGTTATATATACCTGACTTCTTTAATAGTGGTATTTTTGTTTTTACATTTAACAATTTTGTACTAACGTTACTTTCTGTTTTAAAAGAAATTGTTGCATTCGTTGCTGAAGATATTATCTTTGAAATATTATTAGAAATATTTCCTGCATATGTGATGGTTTTATAAGTTTTAATTTCATCAGCTTGTTTAGGATATATTAGTTGTAATGCCACTTTTTTCTCTTTTTTACTAATTAGTTTATTTATCATATCTAATGGATAACCGTTAGATGTTGCTATTTGTCTAATTGTATTAATCTCTCTATCAAAATTACATTTGTTCATAGGAACTGAAAAAGCTCTATGTATCATTGAATTATATGCTGCTAGTCTGTGTGAGACAGGGTGGTTAGAATTGAATGGAATTGTCACATCAGTCTGTGTTGGTTTTCGGTAAATTGAATAATCAAGTACATTATTAACTCTTTGAATTTTTAAATCAAGAAAATTGATTGAGCTATTTTCTTCAATTTCTAATGTAAATTTAATTTTCGGGTGTAAATTATTGATGTGGTTGAAAAGCACATCTAATTGTCGCTCACTACCCATATAAAACCATCATATATGCAGGAAATATTTCTAATAATATTTCAAAGATAATATCTTCAGCAACGAATGCAACAATTTCTTTTAAAACAGAAAGTAACGTTAGTACAAAATTGTTAAATGTAAAAACAAAAATACCACTATTAAGGAAGTCAGGTATATATAAACTCAAATGTCCAGAATGTAATGCTGTCTATTTGGGTCAGACCCTTAAGAATTTTGAAATACGATACAGTGAGCACTTACGAGCTTACAGATTAAAACAACCAGATAAATCTCACTACGCAAAACATCTACTTGACACCAATCATTCATTGACACCTAACACAGAACTAGAAGTGCTGCATATTTGTGAAAAGAAACAAGAACTGAATTTCCTTGAAGAACTTGAAATTAGAAGACATTTAAGAAACCCACAATATGAAGTTGTCAATGAACAGTTAAATCTAGGGAATTCTCCACTAATAAACTGTCTTCTTAAGTGATAATTGTAAAGATCAGCAGATATAGTTTTCCTGGTTTTCTATATCATTGCACAGTTATACTGATCTTAATTGGAAAAATGATATCCAGGATATCACCATAGGGCTAATAATATCTAAGCTTCAATATTTGTAATATCACATCTTCTTCTTTTTTCTATAAACATATATTAAGCCAATCACAAGTTAGGTTACTTCTTGGTCTAGCCAAAAATATAACTACTAAACATCAGGTAGGCATAAAATGAAATGTAACTTCTGTCATTCTGACGATGATATTGATTTATCGAAACAATTGTCAATTTTTTAGAATTTTCAATAACTTGTATTATATTGTGGAATTAACTAGAGACCTTGAGTTTCATTTAAAAACACTAGTTTCGGAAATATTTGAAAATCGTAGGTTTTGAGTGTAAAAACCTTAACGGAAGGATGAGCATCATGGAAAGTGGACGATTAAAAAAATTGCGTTGGGAGACGTTACAGAAATAAGAAGATTTCGCCAAGAAGGTCAATAAATAGTTTGGTTGGATGAAACACGGCACGATAGCCATGACGTTATAAAGAAAGGATGGACTGATGGCACAAAAAGTTGTTGTCTAGAGGCCCCTCCGTCTAGGGGAAAAAGAATAATAATTTTACATGCCGGAGGCAGCGATGGATGGGTGTCCAATGCGTTGCTGTTGTCCGCAAAAAATATAAAAAAATGTTCAGCCGACTATCACGAAGACATGAATTCACCACTTTTTGAGACTTGGTTTCAAGATCAACTGTTGCCTAATTTGCCCGATAATTCTGTCATTGTGATGGACAACGCCAGTAATCATTCAAAACAAACTAACAAGAAACCCACCACAAGCACGAAAAAAGCAGAAATACTACAATATATGGCTGAAAATGATATAGAAATACCTAAATCAAAATGCACCAAAAAAGATCTTCTAACCATTATAAAAGACCTGAACATTCCTACAAAATATCGGATTGACACGATGGCACACGCAAAAGGACATACGGTCTTACTACTGTGTATTAAATCCCATTGAACTTATCTGGAGAACTCTAAAACGGGGAATTCGGCATAAAAATACAGCTCCAAGGCCAAGTTCTGCTCTAGTAGATTTAATTAGAAGTGAGATGGAAAATATAGACAGTATTTTATGGAAAAAGTGCATCGCACATGTAGTTGAAGTGGAAGATTCATATGTGTCCCCGAATGTACAACAATTTATAATTAATTTGGACGAAGACAGCGATAATAGTGACCTGTTTGTTGATAGTGACGATGATTTATGACGCGAATATTTGTTTTGTTGACATGTCCAGCGTAAATCTAATATTTTTCTATGTATGTTTCACTGAATGAATAAATGTATTATTATAAAAAAGATTATTACATCATATTATAATAATGAAATAATTTCTCTTTTACCCTAATATAGTTGTGTATAATTATAATGTCATAATTATATGAGTCTTCTTTGTTTGTAAATACATAAAATTCTTGTCAAGAAGCAATTGTTTTCTACTTTGCTCAAATTTTTAAAGACGTCCCTGCGTAGGGTCGGACTGTGTACTTGGTCTTGATTTACAACTATGCTATTTACGGTCCATAAATTGTTCCCCACTGGGTAAAGTTAACAACGGTCGAAGATAATAAACACGGTATTTCAAATTCGCAACTGTACATGGAATTGTTAGCATTAGCTTAAATAAGCATAACAAACTAATGGTATTGCAAAACTATGGCTATTAGAAGTATGTGAATATATTATATATTACTAATCGAGCGGTGTTTGCAGAAAGAGAAAAAATTCATCCTCAAATTCCACCAAGTTAAATATTTACGAACCATTCACTAACCAACCCCTAAATCAATAACGCTTCTTCTGTGATTATGCTTTTAAATAACATTTTGACGATAGATATTTTTAGAAAAAAGAAACGTCATTCTTATCTATTTAATAAACATAATGCTAATTTTAGGAACGCTATGGTATAATTAAAAATTCCATGCTTTTAGACTACGTGATGATTCATTTTTGAAAAGTTTACATTAACATCTTAATGATTTAGTAGAAAAAATATATTGATGTGCATTAGTAGTTTACCTTGTCCTTTAATTGCGTCGTTTTCATATTATCGCGGTGGAAATATTTTACTATTTTAATTTAGAAAAAAGAAGCAATGTCAAAAAAACAAGCTTTTCCTTCTCAATTCCTTAAGAATTTAACTAACATACAGTACCGAAAATCAACGTTAAGATAATGATTCTCATACTTGGAAGGCCTTAAATACTAAATATAATGTAAACAAATGGTAAACGTCGATAAGCTAATGCGTTTAAAGTTAATAGTTCACTTGCATTACATAACTCTAGTATAAATTCAAAAAAAATGTTTGTTGACTTGTATTATTATATAGATATTGTATTCTAAATAGTGGCGTATAGCATTAAAATGGAACATTATTTATTATTAAACCATTATTGAAATTGAGCCATTGTATGAATATTGTGAAGCGCAATTTATATGCAAATAAATTAATAATTACATCACGAGACATAAAAACATTGAAGCCAACGAAATTGGAATCATTCCAATGATATCGTTAGTGTCATTCAAGGAATTGTCATTATATTAGTACGCAAACATACCTTTTTTGTAATAAATTTAGTTTATTGTCACATGAATCAATAACATATGTTTCTACTTCTAAAAATTGTCATGTAACTCGTACGTACCCCACAGGTCTCTAAAATGTTGTTAATAATGAATTTTTAATTAAAAAAAAATCCATAATACAGTGCTCAAACATTTAAATCCTACAATCTAATAAATTGAATTATTGACTGAATATTTAGATAATAATTATGTTTTCTTTTTTCAGCAACTTCAAAGATTGGCCGCGATGTAGAACTGGTTTCGCCCAAAGAAGGTGATCAACCAATTGTTGATACAGGCTACGGATTTGACGGATCTTTTTCTAACCCATTCGGCGGTTTTTTGGACGGTTTCGAAAGTAAGTATACGTCAATGAATTTCACCTGGCAACGCTGTATAAATACCGACCTTTTATTAATCATAATATGTACAATTTAAATCATATATTAGGATCCATTCGGTTCATACTAACAAAAATACAATGTATAGAAAATGCTTAATTCAATCAATACTTCCAAAATACAATACAAAGAAAGGCTCCCTCCGATTTATAGGTACTATCAAAACAAATAACAAAGAAAGGATCCCATCCGAATTACACTATCAAAACACATTAAATAATTGGTCCCGTCCAAGAATATGCATCTTTAGTTGAATGTTTTGGCCCCATCGTATTTATACCATTAAAACACATTAGAAAGAAAGGGCCCCATCCGAATTATACTATCGAAACGCATTACACAGAAAAGGCCACATCTGTCAAACTACAAAGCAAACAAAAAGTTTTTTTATTTGTACTACAATAAGACCGGTTAAAAAACAAAATGCAATAAAATGGAGCTCAGAATAACACAAACAAACAATAACATTATTTAAATAGTGCTGAACGCATTTAAATCAATTTATTATTTGAAACTTTCATAGAGATATTCTATTGTACAATTTTGGAGCATAATTTGTGTGACGATTTGTCGAGCAGTATTTATCACGAAAAAAACTAACTAAAACTTTTTCCCCCAATTTGTAATTATTGTACAAGTGTATGGAACCAGAGAAATCTTCTCTACATGAACCAGGCACTTAAAATATTTAATTAGTAGCAAAAGAATAGAAAATATACATTTTGCGATAGAGATTTACTAAAAAAGAAATCATTTGTGATACAGAGCTGGATGTCGTAAAATATAACTTTCTTCTTTTTATTATATTAAGGTCGACACTTGAGATCTCGACGTCGAGTAAATTGTCCATTGACAATATAGATAAGTTTTATCATTGTAACATATAGGGGATGTAATATTACCCATAATTGAAAGTTTCTATTAATTGCCACAAAGCCAACATAGTCTTGGTGTGAAGTAAATTATTTACGTCAACCATTCTGGATCATCATCAATTATTTGTGATGATTGTTATGTGATTTTTAAATGTTTTTAGAAAGGTCCATAATCCTTTCTTATGAATAGATTTTCAGAACTAGTTAAATATTGTATGTGCCTGGTTCATGTAGAGAGGATTTCTCTGGTTCCATACACCTGTCCGATAATTACAAATTGAAGGAGAAAGTTTTTGTTAATTTGTTTTCATGATATATACTGCTCGCCAAATCGCAACAACTGTATGTTATTTCTCAACTTGTATTTGTTCGTTAACAAAATTCTGCAAAATTTTCTTGTTGTCTACATCCATTTTATGACACTGAATGTTTGATTTTTCATCTCCTAAACGTGATTTCAATAATTAACAGAAGTCATTGTTAAACTAGCAGTTAATTATAATGATCATCTAACAAATTCAAACCTACACTTCCAATTATTAAACAGAATTAAAGAGGTGAAATGGAGTGGGAAGTCTGATAAAATCGCATTATGAAAATTGGGTTTATAATCATTTTTCAAAAATTATATAAGGAGCTGTAACAGTAGCGGGGAACTATTATATTTACGAACGGGATCGCAGTGCTCAATTTCTAAAATTTACACATTTAATCCACACATTATTTTCAAATATAAAACGTCCCACCTCGATTGTTTAAAACTTGGGAGAAATGACAAAATCGCTAAATATAACAAGTTATTTCGC
This sequence comes from Galeruca laticollis, assembly GCA_963921935.1. Classification (NCBI taxonomy): domain Eukaryota; kingdom Metazoa; phylum Arthropoda; class Insecta; order Coleoptera; family Chrysomelidae; genus Galeruca; species Galeruca laticollis. Next base: position 41,406,319 of record OY998182.1, read on the forward strand.
ATATAACGACAAAAGATGGTCGACAACAAAAGTTTGGTTTGGCCAAAATCGATGCATTTGTATGAATCAATCTAGAAACTTCAAGACGTGTTTTACGAAATATACAGTGTTGGGAACATTACGAGGGAACATACGTTTTACCGTCAATGTGTTAGAAAGAGACAAAATACATATAAATTCAGTGTATTACTCCTCTTCGCTAACATGGTATCATAAAGTGAGAAACGAAATAACTGTATGTGTAATGGGATGTCTGGCAGGCACCGCCTTCGAGAAGCGTGCAGTAGCTCTTATGTCTGGCTTTTACTTACAGTTTTAAATGAACAAATTAGAAATGCATTCAGGCTATTTCTAGTCACTTTAACACAGCAAAATGTTGTATAAACAACTCATTATGTTAAAGATCGCAAAGAAAGAAGTTAAGGTTAGAAATACAGATGTGTAATGGGAACAGTTTAGTTTATTAATTGAGAAATAATAAGATTGTACTATACTGATAGCTTAATGCAATGAACAATAAAAAAAATCAACATTACTTTCGATTATCCCTTCATGATTAATTTACAAAGAAATAATTCAGTATTAATAATCTAATTCACTATATCAGTTCGGGTAGGACACGCTAATATGATTTGAACAATAAATTAAAACCTACCTAGTAGGTATTTGAAATAAGTACCACTAAAAAATCACTTGAAGATAGCTAAAAAAATTGCATTCGTCGATACTGAGGGTACAATTAATGAATATAAGCATAATAATTTTCGCGCGTGCGCCTCTTGAAGATGTTTAACCGTACAATCTGGGTACTTCACTAAACGTTTGTTTGCGAATGAGTAACGATCTTTTGCAAATCTTATTAAAATGAGTATGCAAGTACACCATAAAGTGCAAATTGTAAAATGGTACTACCAGGGTCATTCATATCAAGAAATAGCAGAAAATTTGTTTATTGTGGAATTCGAAAATACCCAACCAATTAGCAAAAAACAAGTGAGAACGGTTATAAAAAATTTTGAAGAGCATGGATGTGACAATCCTACTAAACATGGACCGCGTACACAGAATCGTCAAACCCAACCCGAAAAAGAAGAAAGAGATATTTGATATTTTAATTTGTGCCAGTGTGGAAAATAATCCCCTACAATCGTCCACTCATTTAGCAAAGGATTTTGATGTTGATCCGAAAACGATTCGGACTGTATTAAAAAAAATGGTTATCGTAGTGTTTGAAAAAGAGCCATGACATTTTTCCAGACGATCAATTTCGTAGAATGGAATTTTGTGAAATAGTTATGGAAAGAATACAATTGGACGCAAACTTTTCGAAAAATATTTTGGTCACAGATGTATCCACTTTTCCCATACACGGCGCACATAATTCATCCATTATTCGATATTGGTCAAGGACAAATCTACACAAACATTACAATAGTAGAACTCAATATCCCCAAAAGTTGAATGTTTGGGCTGGAATATTAGGTGAACATTTAATTGGACCATTTTTTATTGACGGCAATTTAACCGGACAAAAATATTTGGACATGCTGGAAAATCAAATTAATCCTGCCCTTATACAATTAGGTGTCAACTTCAATGATATCTGGTACCAACATGACGGTTGTGCATCACATAATTATCGGCTAGCAATACATTTTTCAAATACACAAATTCCCAATCGGATAATCTCCACGAACGGTAACATAAGATGGCCTGTGAAATCTCCAGATCTGGCTCCCAACGATTTCTTTTTCTGGGGTTATGTAAAATCGAGAATTTATGGGTTCCAAGAAACCAGAGCCACTTCTCTGAATGAACTAAGGGAACAAAGTTTGCAAATTTGTATGCAAATAACACCTGAAATGCTCATACGTGTTCGTCAAGAATTTTTTAACCGTCTCGTTTACTGCTTAGCTCAAAACGGGGGTTTATTCGAACATTTGATTCAACCTCATTGAAAAATTAATTAGTTTTTTTTTAAATTTATTACATATCATAATATTACTTTTATTTAAAAATTGTAAGCATTTTCATTAGAATTCGATTTTATTTTTATTTTCGTTTTTTTTTAATTTGTACTGTGTGTGTTTACACAGAGAATTCGTTCTCATTTGCATACAAACGATAAAGATACGAAAATTTTTTTACTAACACATTCCAACCACAGCAGATGTTTCGAGACCAATTTCACGTTGCCAAATCTGAAAAAAAGTAAAGGTTTTAACCGCTTTCAAACTGAAAACTAGAACAATTTCCAGCATTGCAATAAAATGTTCAACTAATAGATGTGATTAATTATATCTTGATCTGTTACAACCTCTTGAATTATCATAATTAAATGCTTCTTATAACATGTTTTCATGTTAGAACAATGCATTTTACAATTAATATAAATATACAATGAAAATTGGCTATACTGTTAGTAGCTACAAAGAATTTCTAAAGCGCTGGCGTCTGGGCATGTATTTAGGGCACGTTTTCCACTTTATGATATCCTGTTAGCGAAAAAGAATGATACACTGAATTTATATGTATTTTGTCTCTTTCTAACACATTGACGATAAAACATATGTGCCCACAGAATTTTCCTAATACTGTACATATAAGACAATGACATTTTAAAATTTTATATACGGTACTCACAAACGAAAACAAATCGTATCAAATTTACTTTAACCAATCACATAAAAAAAACTTTCAAAGTACAATGTTGTCTTCATCATAAACTTTCTCACTTCGTCTTTTCGATTGGGAGTCAATTGGCCCCTTCACCAGCCAAGATTTAACATGGCGCCCAGGCTCACATCCCAGAAGCCTGATGTGAGGTAAGTCACAAACAGTTGTGATGTAGTGAGGACCTCAACGGTGTCATAATCAAGTTCATTGCAGAAAAACCATGTTCACACTTAGCTCTGGATACTGCAATGATATTTATTAATGATACCAGTTTGTCAACCATTGGCGGCTGTTCAAGAATCGTTGGTGTTTCTCCGTATTGGATTGGTTTTAGGCTCTGCTGGACCCTCACCTTCCTTCGAACAAGGCCCTCAATTCAAGAATTACTCTACCTCACCCTGTACAATTTTGAATCCACTTCTATATTGTGAATTTTAAAAAAGTGTTGGGGTAGACAACTCTCATGTGTAATGGTTGTGTAAACTATACTTTAGAGATCGACATGACAGCAGTGACAAGTGACAGTGACGATCTAGACTTTGACTTTTTATTAAATAATAATTATCTATAAATTACAACCATAGAACATGGCGCATTAAGTAGACGCAACGTGAAATTGCCTAATAATGACTAATTACCAGTTACGAGAATAAATGACTGAATTAAACTGGGTGACAATAGATGAATAACGTCTCTGCCACTTGTCACTGTCAATTTGATCTCTAAAGCCTAGTTTACACAAAAATTACACATGAGGGTTGTCTACCCTAACAAAAAGGACTTGAAGATTCATTATAATAATCTGAGGAATTATTGCAGTAAGTTCCCTCTTTAGTCAATTATTGACTGACTATTTCAAACAATCCAATACGGGTGTTTCATAAACATTAACCAACATACCAATTGAATGAGGTTGTATTTACATTTAACGGTTCATTGATAAACTAATTACCAACACAATTTTGAAGTGTCGATAAAGTTCACTTGCAACATTATCTGGCAAAAATGAACAAATTGTTTATCTGCGATAAAGTCACTTGCTGCATTATCCGGCACTGGTTGGATGATGTTAAACGTGGTAGCGAAAAAGGAGATTGTCCACAAATATCCAAATGAGAAATTTGCGACTAGTTTTAATGTGCAATAAATCCTACAAACAATCCCAATATGTTATTTCCAAGGTTGGTGGTGGGTAAAAATTATGTTGTTTTTATTTGCGGGAAGAATTATGTGGGTGCCATACTTAAAACCGACCGACTTGTTCAGGAAGTCTGCAGTCTGAATGTAAATGATACCGTTTCAATTGTGTAATTCTTAGATTATGTGATATCGAATACTTTTTATGAGGCGTGTCGAATTACGTGTTTTTGTGATTGTTTGTGTATTTTTTTATTTACTGTATCGTTTGGTGTAAATAAAATGGATAGAAATAAAATTTTAGATCGGTGGGAATTGGAATCGCAATATGAAATGAGACGTAAGTTAATTTATACATGGTGATTCCAATTAGACGTTTTAGGGAAAAAAGATAATTGACGAATTGACACAAGTAATGTGTTGAATAAGTTACAATTTAACTATGTTTTCGGGAAGAGTGGTTAGTTTTTAGGTTTCTGTTTAAAATGGATGAATGACTCAAAACAAAAAGTTCAAATCGTCGAATTTACACTTAACGTGTATCAATGTCAAATAACACAATCTCCGTTTAAATTGTCTATTCCAAAAATTTCTTCACTTGATGTAAAATTTCATATATGTAACGTTAATTTTGTTTTAATTCAAACGATCCTATAGATACGTCCATTTTAAATGTACTTAAAAGGCCTGTTAATTCTCGAGAAATAATTTTAAAAAAACTGGAGCGGACTCACCAACTAGGAACAGGAAAACTCGTACGTATTCTAAACGTATTTAGAATTCTGCATACTTTCTAAATATATAATTTAGAAAACTGGAAACACTTACACTATATACGATGCAATTCTTCTTCGAATTATGCACGCTCTGGCTTTATAATTGTATAATAGAATAATTTCCATTATATTTTCAAAAAAAATGAGACAACTCTAAATGTGATGTTGTCTCGTGGGGGTTTCAAATTCAACTCACTAAACTTTTTTCAAATTAGTGAATCTCTTCTCCTGTGGTTACAAGATTTTCTTTTTTTAAAAAAAATACTAATTTATGTTTCCCAATAACAAAGAGAGATTCTTTTATTACAATCGTAATTCTGCTAGCCAAGACCTCTGTATTTTGAAATTTCAATTATATTTTCCAAATCGTAATATGATCTATCTATCATTAGATATATTGTGCATAAGTGTCATCAGAAATTAAAATGTCAATTTTGATATATATATATACCGAATCTATCAAAATTATTGATTCTACATATAATACAGTCTGTATCGAAAGTATTGCATACAAATATAAATAATCTTCCTTATTTTAATGTTTCTTTTAAATTTCAAATAGAGGAACTCTATTAATATATAAATATATATATATATATATAATTTCGCTTTTTTTGGTTCTTGGTCTTTTTAATTTAATTATATATTGTTTATTTTGTATTCTTGGGATTGAAGACCATTTTTAAAGACATTTAACTAGTAGTTAATACATTTTTATTTAACGTTTCGGTCTTTCCATGACCTTCATCAGAAATAAAATTTTTGTTAAAACTAAAAGAAATGGTACAAGTTACAAAAATAATTTTAATAGCACAACAAATAAATCTTCCTTTCGACAGAACGTTCATTTAATTATTCAATATATTTTATAGCTGTTTAGGACGTATCACATAACAGAATATAACTCACACACAAACAAAACGAACATTTTGAAAATATGACAGTCATTGATGAAAATTTGTATTGGAATACGAGTATTTGTTACATACAATGAAAGCAGGCGTAACGTGATTTTAATGTGTCATTTTTGTGTTGACTGGTATTGCAAAGGATTTTATATTTATATAGGGTGTGGTAATAGATTTATTATATTTGGAATGTGCCACGTGTTTCTCAATATTTCTAAGATTTTATAATGTTATTATAAATTTTACTAAGGTTTTTTGTGTCAGTCTTTAAATTTACGGAACTGGTTTTTCTTTGTATTTCTATCATTTCTAGAACTTCGCGTTTTTTTGTGTGGTTTTCATTTCGAAGAATTTTTGTATTTTCGAAATCAAATTCGTGTTGGTTCTCTGAAACATGGATAGTGAGTGCCGTTTTGTTTCGTTTGTCATAGTTGTGACTATTTACTCTGTTTTTCAAATAGTCTATGAAATACCATGTAAAAACTGTGAAGGGGTCTACATCGGAAAAACAAGTCAGTATTTGAAAAACAGTAAATACCAACACGAATTTGATTTCGAAAATACAAAAATTCTTCGAAGTGAAAACCACACAAAAAAGTTCTAGAAATGATAGAAATACAAAGAAAAACCAGTTGCGTAAATTTAAAGACTGACACAAAAAACCTTCGTAAAATTTATAATAACATCATAAAATCTCAGAAATATTGAGAAACACGTGGCACATTCCCAATATAATAAATTTATTACCACACCCTATATAAATATAAAATCCTTTGCAATACCAGTCAACACAAAAACGACACATTAAAACCTCGTTACGCCTGCTTTCATTGTATAGAACAAATACTTCCAATTCCAATACAAATTTTCATCAATGACTGTCATATTTTTAAAATGTTCGCTTTGTTTGTGTGTGAGTTATATTCTGTTATGTGATACGTCCTAAACAGCTATAAAATATATTGAATAATTAAATGAACGTTCTGTCGAAAGTAAGATTTATTTGTTTTGCTATTAAAATTATTTTTGTAACTTGTACCATTTCTTTTAGTTTTAACAAAAATTTTATTTGCGATGAAGGTCATGGAAAGACTGAAACGTTAAATAAAAATCTATTAACTTCTAGTTAAATGTCTTTAAAAATGGTCTTCAATCCCAAGATTACAAAATAAACTATATATATATATATATATATATATATATATATATATATATATGTATATATATATATATATATATATATATATATATTTAATTTGAAGAAAGATATTTGCCAACTATTTGTAATGGATATTTTTGTGGGGATGTGGCAATAAGACACCAGAGTAAATTCTTTTAGATATTTATTCCCGAGCTTTCGAATAACTTTTATTCATTATCAAGGGATAAAATCTATAGCGAATTTTGGAAAATAAAAGTTATTCGAAAGCTCGGGAATAAATATCTAAAAGAATTTACTCTGGTGTCTTATTGCCACATCCCCACAAAAATAGTTCCAAGTAATGGTATAGACACGATTCTACGAGTTTTTAATGGCCACAATACTAACTTACAATTGAAACAGAAACCAACAATAGTGTGCCTTTCCTAAACAGTTTATTGATACGAAATCCAAAACATATCGTAATGTTGGATTGGTATAGAAAACCCACAAATTCTGGGAGATACTTGAATTACAACTTTTACCATTCCGAAAAAATCAAAATAAATCTAGTGTACACATACGGCAGTGATCACCATCATATTCTTATTAAGAATTCAGCAGCCCTGACTCCTGAAAGTTTTGTTCCAAAATGGAAAACAGGATCTGCAAGTTGGACAGAATTTGAATCCCACATCAACCACGAAATGCTGGAATGTACGATGACAGACGATCCTTAAATAATTTTAACAGCGTTATTCTAAGAAGTGCAGAGCTCTTCATAGGAAAAACTATGAGGACAAACAAAAAACGCACCCCCTACCATGGTGGAATACAGAATGTCATACGTCAATTCGTGCCGCCAAAACAGCGCAACTTCCATTAGTGAAGTCACAACCTCTTCTCAGCTAATGGCCGACGCTTAAGCCCATCACTTTAAAAGTTCATTTTCAAACCGCAGTTATGATAATACCTTCCTTGAAAACAGATTAATGGTGGAAAATTCAGAGTTATTTCAAGACGAAGACGAAAACTCTCAATTAAACCTACCCTTCTCTATGGAGGAATTTGAAAATGCACTTTATAGCATGAAAGATACTAGTCCTGGACCAGATGTTATCCCAGTCACATTCTTAAAATACCTTCCTGAATCTGCGAAAACATTCCTTCTCAAACTATTCAACTTTGTCAGGAAACATAATCAATTTCCTTCAACATAGTCAACATTCTACCTTTCCTGAAAAACCAAAAGTCAAGTCTTGAATCTGACTCGTATCGACCTATAAGTTTAACCTGTTCAATGTGCAAATTGATGGAGAAAATGGTTAATTACGGACTAATGTGGACCTTGGAAACAAAATGGTTTTAGACAAAATCGTTTCGGCATCGATAATATTCTTGAATGGGAAAGTGATATACATGAAGCACTGTCGACTAAACAATCATGTATATCTATATTTTTTATTTGAAAAGAGCATTTAACACATGCTGAAGATTTAACATCATAAAAGAACTCCACTCATGGAATATTCGTGGTAGTTGCCTTAGATTTATTAGTAATTTCATTAAAGATAGATCATTTCAAGTAAGAGTCCATAATTCATATTCCGAAAGTCAAACTGAAGAAAACGGAACTCCTCAAGGCTCAGTCCTTAGCTCAACACTGTTTCTAATAGCTATAAATAAGATTATTAAAGATACACCAAAGCCTCTTAAGGCTCGCTTATACGCAGATGACCTGGTAGTTTATTGTAAAGGCAAAGATACCACTCTAATGACAAATATATTTCAATCATTTCTCACACAATTAGAACAATGGTCTCAGCACACCCGCTTCAAATTATCAGTTTCATAAACAAAAGGAGTCCTATTTTCTAAAAGGATTCCAGAATCTTATCCAAAAGTCATTATATATGATGAAGTGATTTAGTTCAAGCCAGCAGTTAAATTTCTAGGAACTTTCTTGGAAATAACATATAAAGCAAACCATATTATCATGTCATAAAAGGCTAAACATAATGAAGACATTAACAAACATTAGGGATCTGATTATACTATGCCGCTAACTATTTACAAAAGTTTAATAAGATCTAAAATAGACCATGGATCAATTGCTTACGCCTCTGCATCTAAAACAACATTAAAATTACTTGATACTGTTCATAACGCTGGGCTTAGAATTGCTCTTGGAGCTTTTAGAACACCTGTCGATAGTATTCATAGTGAAACGGGTGAACCTCCTCTACATTATCGAAGAATGTGTCTAACAATGCCACATGCTACCTCAATTGCATCGAATAAAAATAAGCCCCTTTATAATAACACCTTCACTAATAAATATCTACATTACTTCAGCAATAAGCCCCAAACAGCTTAACCTTACTACGAAAGGATAAGAATACTCCTAAATAATTTGGAAATTCAATATCCTCCTGTATTTCCTGTAAACTTGGATCATCCTCCACCCTGCACCATCAAAACCCCTAGTGTTATTGCAACAATAAGTATGTTTAACAAACACGAAGTAAACTCAGCAATATTAAGAGATAAATTTAATTTAATTTGGAACAACAATAAAATATACACTGATGCATCAAAATGTGAAACAGGGGTAGTGGCTGCCATTGTAAACTCGGGGAATATTTTCCAATACAGACTTCCGTCCAGCCCCAGTATCTTCTCTGCTGAACTTTTTGCTTTATACAAAGCTCTCCAACTCGTAAATTCGCAGACATTTTCAAACAGCCTCATTCTTAGCGACTCCCTCAGTGCTTTAAAAAGTTTGCAGCAAATATACCAACAAAATCCTATTGGAAAACTAATGAAGGCTGAATTTCTGGAAGCTGAGTTGAATTCTAGACGCGTTAAGTTTATATGGATACCATCGCATATTGGAGTCGAAGGCAGCGACAAAGCAGATGCTAGTGCGCGTGACGCGATCTTTAATATTAATTTGGAAAGTGAATGTCGAAGCGTTGCTAGTGATTTAAAATGAAAGTGTATAGTGCGTGGAAACGAGAGTGGTCGAATTCCATATAAATGCTAAGAGAAGTAAAGAGTAATATATCTCCATGGGAACATACTACTAAACATAGGAAAATAAAAGTTATATTAATGCGGCTTCGACTGGGACACTCAAGATATACCCATTCCTATTTATTCACAAATAGTGAACCCCCGATGTGTACCACGTGTAATGTAGTAGATAGCATAAATCATATCGCTTGTCCAAAATACACAGTCGAACGAGCAACACATAATTTTCCAAACAATTTGGAAGTTCTCCTCGGAAAAGACTTCCAATGTCATAGAATCAAAGACTATTTAAAATCTATAAACTTATTGTATAAGATCTAAGGTATTATATTATCGTAATGTCGGTAATAACCTTTTGGTGGATGCGACATGTTTTAAAATAAAAAATGATGATTATTTGTTCTATGTCGAAATTTCCTCTTATCTTAAAATTTTAAGAGTACTCACCGATTATATAGCTTACACAACTTATTTTGCACTTTGTATTTATTATTGTTTTTAATTTTACTAACAATTTGATTTGATCACACCTCGATTTAACTGTATACTATCCACATTAGATGGCTGCAATATGCTTCTATTTAAATTCAAAAAATAAAACTAAAACGGCGTCACAATTGACATTTAACACATGAAATGGATGTATTTGAAGCCGCAGAATGCAAATATGTAAAAATATACAAGATGTTTCAATTGCGTTTCTAATTTTCATATCGTTTTGTATTATTCTTCCTAATAACTTTATAACATATAAGGCGTCATTTTATTTACCTAGAATTTTGTATTTTTAATAACTTTATAACATACAGATTGCTATTTTATCTACCTAGAATTTTACTTACATTGTCTTGCATGTGTGTAGGTTTGATGGCTCAAGTAAGACAACAGATGCAATCATTGTGGAATCAATTCCCCGTAATCAAAGCTGGTAATTCATCTGATGAACTACCATCGTTTGCGTCATTCAACGGTTTCGGTGGATTCCCGCAGATCGGCGATCTCGATTTGGGAAAAGGAAATACAACATCTGAAACTAAGGTAAACAAATTTCTAAATTAGGACAGATTAGAACGTTGGTAAAAAATTAACAGTAATATTAATTAGTTGAATAAATATAAATTTTTTTCAAAATTTTCTTTGCGTGTAACTATCCAATCAGGACGTGTAATATCTCATTTTATTCGTAATTTAATTTCTTACAAATCTTTTTATAAAATAAATTAAAATTTGACATTCAGATCTATCAGTAATAAGTTAGTAAAATGACTAAAACTATATAAACATTCAATGTAGACTCGCTTTTGTTATTTAAATTTTATAGATCATCGACGGTCAAAAAGTGATAATCAACCAAACCGAATACCATAAAGATTCCGCAAACGGCAGTTCTTTCTTCAAAGTGCGCGTGATCGATATCCAACCCACTGAAAAGGATTCGGAAGAAGTAACGTCGACAATTCCTCCAGTTAAAGACAGGGAGTCTTTAGAAAATAGCGTCGATAACGAGATTCAAAAGAATAATGAGGTTGGTACTAAAGGTGCTCCCGAGAAATTGAGAGCCATTTAAAAGCATGCGTCGACCGCCTTTCCTATTTCCATAAATATTAACATTAATACTAGAGCCTCTGTAATATAATACCCAAGATACGTTTCAAATTTATACTTCCTATAGTGACATTCAATAAAATAATTAAAGTTTTCTATAAACCCGCCGTATATTTTTGAAACGGATTTATGAAATATAATAATATAATATTGCTTTTATTTTCTAATAATTGTACATGAAGAATATTGAGGTGTTTTTTATGACTATACATTATTGATATAATAGAGTGTAGAATGTATCGATGTATTTTTTTGAATAAAGTTTTTATCTGGTTATATATCTTAACATTTTAATTTTTTTAATGAACATACCTTGTATATTCTATTCCCATCGCATTACTAACATCATTTATGATAACACTTATTAAATACATGCTTATTAACATTCCCTAACAATTTTTGTATCCATATTTATGTTATTTTATTTAGCACCGTAGCGGACATATTCACATTCCAGCTCTTGCCATGAAGATTCCGTAATAACATCTTATTATACAGGGTGTCCCAACCAAAATTTGCACCCTCAATATCTCGAGTTATGTTGAGATTCGGAAAAATGCCAAAGGAGGTCAAGACGGCTCAATTTTTATAGTAGTTTCAAACTTCCTCATAGTTAGATTTAGAGAGTTTTTTGTTTTTGGGTTTTTGTTTTCGAAAGTGGTATTTAAGATATTGGGCCCTGATATAGGATAAAGTTCCTCTGCAGGGCTGGGTTGGGGGTGTTTTTTGGTTAGTTGTGCGTCGAGTATTGAGTCTGACTTGAATTTGAGTGGTGACTGAAGATTCAGTCAAATGGAAAGAAAAGTGTCTAGGATTGTTTTGGTGGGATTCCATACAAAACGATGGGCCAGAAATAATTATTTTTTATGTCTTTATTGCATAACTTCAACTTATTACAAAAACACTTACTTCATAAACCCGATTTTATGTTACACCCCAGGTACCAGAGCGTTGGCCTGTTCCCTAGGACTATATCTTTTCAACACTCTGTCTTTCTTACAATTTTTACTAAAAACTTGTTCTGAATTTCTGTACATTTCTTCCCCAACATTAATATATGATGTAGTGTTATTACTTTTCCGCCGATCCTATCTAATATGCGAGAAAAGTTTTGGTTTACCCCAAAGAAAGTAGGAATTTTGAAATATTTTTTTGAGTTATTTCCACGTTTTGCATCACGAACAACACGAAAAAACGGTTTTTAGAAAAAAAATCCTGTGTGTATGTCGTCGTCGGCCACTTTTCGTTAAATGGCTTGTTAGCACGATACAGCCCCCGAAGTAAAAGTCACTAATTTTATATTAGTGTTTTGAATGAAACTCACTGTTTCTTTCTAATTCCATAATATAATGAAAATTGTTGAAAATTCTAAAAAATTGACAATTGTTTCGATAAATCAATATCATCGTCAGAATGACGGAAGTTATATTTCATTTGATGACTACCTGATGTTTAGTAGTTATTTTGGGCTAGACCAAGAAGTGACCTAACTTGTGATTGACTTAATATATGTTAATAGAAAAAAGAAGAAGATGTGATAATACAAATGTTGAAGCTTAGATATTATTAGCCCTATGGTGATATCCTGGAAATCATTTTTCCAATTAAGATCAGTATAACTGTGCAATGATATAGAAAACCAGGAAAACTATATCTGCTGATCTTTACAATTATCACTTAAGAAGACAGTTTATTAGTGGAGAACTCCCTAGATTTATTTGCTCATTGACGACTTTATATTGTGGGTTTCTTAAATGTCTTCTAATCTCCAATTCTTCAAGGAAATCCAGTTCTTGTTTCTTTTCGCAAATATGCAGCACATCTAGTTCTGTGTTAGGTGTCAATGAATGATTGGTGTCAAGTAGATGTTTTGCTTAGTGGTATTTATCTGGTTGTTTTAATCTGTATGTTCGTAAGTGTTCACTGTATCGGATTTCAAAATTTCTAAGGGTCTGACCCAAATAGACAGCATTACATTCTAGACATGATTTCTTTAATGGTGGTATTTTTGTTTTTACATTTAACAATTGTGTACTTACGTTACTATCTGTTTTAAAAGAAATTGTTGTATTCGTTGCTAAAGATATTATCTTTGAAATATTATTAGAAATATTTCCTGCATATGTGATGGTTTTATAAGTTTTTATGTCTTCAGTTTGTTTAGGAAATATTAGTTGTAATGCCACTTTTTCCTCTTTTTTATTAATTAGCTTATTTATCATATGTAATGGATAACCGTTGGATGTTGCTATTGTATTAATCTCTCTATCAAAATTACATTTGTTCATAGGAACTGAAAAACTCTATGTATCATTGAATTATATGCCGGTAGTTTATGTGACATGGGGTGATTGGAACTATATGGAATTGTCACATCAGTGTGTGTTAGTTTTCGGTAAATTGAATAATCAAGTACATTATTAACTCTATGAATTTTTAAATCAAGAAAATTGATTGAGCTATTTTCTTCAATTTCTAATGTAAATTTAATTTTCGGGTGTAAATTATTAATGTGGTTGAAAAATATATGTAATTGTCGTTCACTACCCATAAAACAAGCTAATATGTCATCTACATATCTATACCAAAATAAAACATTTTTCGAAATATTACTGTCAAAGATCTTTCTTTCTAAACTGTCCATAAAAATGCTTGCCAAAATAGGTGATATACGGCTTCCCATTGGTAAACCTTCATTTTGAATATATATCTTATTGTCAAAAGTGAAATAATTCTGATTAATACATACATCAAATAAATTAAGTATATCTGATATTATTCCTGGATTAATATTTTCATCTTCAAGTAATTTCCTTACAAGTATTAGACATTCTTTAGGAGGAATTTTAGTGAACATATTAGTAACATATAATGAAATAAGTTTATAGTTATCTTGCAAGTTGATTGCTTTTAATTTTTTCATTAGTTCTATTGAATTTCTAATTGAGTATTTAAATGCATATCCGTAACTATTAAGTATATTGTTAAGCCTTTTTGCTAATGTATTATTAGGAGTATTAACATAAGAAACTACAGGTCTAATTGGTTTCGTTATTTTATGTAATTTAACGGTTCCATATAATTGTGGACAATGAGGATTCTTATGTATAATAGACCTCTTTTCGTAATCACTTAAAAGATAATTTGAATTATTAACAATATCCCTTACATTATTAGAAAACTTTTTTGTTGGGTCTGCTCTAAGAACTTTTACATAGCTCAATCAATTTTCTTGATTTAAAAATTCAAAGAGTTAATAATGTACTTGATTATTCAATTTACCGAAAACCAACACACTGATGTGACAATTCCATATAGTTCCCATCACCCCATGTCACATAAACTAGCGGCATATAATTCAATGATACATAGAGTTTTTTTAGTTCCTATGAACAAATGTAATTTTGATAAACAATTTAATACAATTAGACAAATAGCAACATCCAAGGGTTATCCATTACATATGATAAATAAACAAATTAATAAAAAAGTGAAAAAAGTGGCATTACAACTTATATTTTCTAAACAAACCGAAGACATAAAAACTTATAAAACCATCACATATGAAGGAAATATTTCTAATAATATTTCAAAGATAATATCTTTAGCAACGAATACAACAATTTCTTTTAAAACAGAAACTAACGTAAGTACAAAATTGTTAAATGGAAAAACAAAAATACCACCATTAAAGAAATCAGGTATATATAAGCTCACATGTCCAGAATGTAATGCTGTCTATTTCGGTCAGACCCATAAAAATTTTAAAATCCGATACAGTGAACACTTACGAGCATACAGATTAAAACAACCAGACAAATCCCACTACGCAAAACATCTACTTGACACCAATCATTCATTGACCCCTAACACAGAACTAGAAGTGCTGCATATTTGTGAAAAGAAACAAGAACTGGATTTCCTTGAAGAATTGGAAATTAGAAGTCATTTAAGAAACCTACACTAATAAACTGTTTTCTTAAGTGATAATTGTAAAGATCGGCAGATATAGTTTTCCTGGTTTTCTATATCATTGCACAGTTATACTGATCTTAATTGGAAAAATGATATCCAGGATATCACCATAGGGCTAATTATATCTAACCTTCAACATTTGTAATATCACATCTTCTTCTTTTTTCTATTAACATATATTAAGTCAATCACAAGTTAGGTCATTTCTTGGTCTAGCCAAAAATAACTACTAAACATCAGGTAGGCCTCAAATGAAATGTAACTTCTGTCATTCTGACGATGATATTGATTTATCGAAACAATTGTCAATTTTTTCAGAATTTTCAACAATTTTCATTGTATTGTAGAATTAGCTAGAAACAGTGAGTTTCATTTAGAACACTAATATGAGTATATTCCATGAAGTAAGGGTCGAGACAGTTAATTTTATAATTGAATATTGTTCAGGACATCTCACAGATGAACCCTATTGATTTTCAGCTCACCAGAACCAGTACAACAGGTGCTATAGTACTTTTAGTACGACATTTTTCTCATTTTTGGATAAATTTCAGTTCAGCTCAGTTCAGCACGATACAGCTTCCGGAGTATATGCAAGTGCCCAATTTTATGATTGGATATTATTCAAGGCGTCTCAAAGATGAACCCTATATTGATATTCAGTACACTAAAGCAAGTTCAATGGGTGCTACGGTACTTCAAGTACCAAATTTTTGATATTTTTTGAGAATTTTCAGTTTGTTAGCACGATACAGCCTCCAGACTGTATACAAGTGACCAATTTTATGATTGAATATTGTTTAGGGCGTCTTATAGACGAACTTTATTGATTTTTAGCTCAGCAAAGCTAGTACAACGGGTGCTATGGTACCTGAAGAGTCACATTTTTGGTCCTTTTTGGAGAAATTTCGGGTACGTTACAGCCTCCGGAGTGTATACAAGTGACCAATTTCATAATTGGATATTTTCCAAGGTGTCTCACAGATGTACCCTATTGATTTTTAGCTGACTAGAGCAAGTCCTATAAATCCAGATATACTACATGTTTGCTTATTTTTGGAGAAATTTCGGTTTGTTAGCACGATACATCCCCACAAGTGACAATTTTATGATAGGGCATCTGACAGATGCGGAAAAGTTAGTTTTAATCTCTAAAACCGTTTATTTCTATTCGACAAGACCCAATATGTCACCTTATTTCATGAGACAAGGCCCATTAACAATCACGTGCTTGTGAACGAATAAAATATTCTCATGTCCAAAATATTACAAGTGGTGTCTGGACAATTTCGAAAGTAAGCAGTGGGTTTATTGTTTAATTACCCTGTTGACACACATATTACCGACTCAATATAGGGTGCGTCATATCAATTTTGATCAATTTATTTTACGTAACGCAACAAGGATGTATCGAGAAAAAGGTGTCTAGGATGCTTTTTGTTGAGAATTTATGTTGAATTGAGAGTGGGCAAATGTTTTTTTGATAGAAAATAACCGGAGAGAAAGGCAGGCTCGGTTAACAAGGAGAAGGGATGATGTGAGAGAAACTTGGTTTTAAAGGTGTGTAGGATGGGGCAATAAGAAGTGTCTAGTATAGAGTGGATTTGAAGAAGACGAACCACGTTATGTTGCGGATTGTTCGTGGTAGATGAGGTGGGTGTTTGACATTTAGAGAGTGGAGTTTTATGGGAATGTAAGGTGTGTCTAATGCTTCGCGAGTTAATAAGAAGAATTTTGTTTGTCGATTTGCGGTTTTTTACTTTTTATTTAATTTTTGTTTAAAAAGTGACATACAAAGGTGTGTCGAAGTTGTCGGGTGATGGCGACTGGCTTTTCGAGCTCGAAGAGGAGTTTACGTGAGCTGAGTTTATTGTACTCTGTGATAATAGTCATCAAGCAAATGCAAGCGGGTACAGCTGCGGCTGTATTATTCCCTATATCGGTCCATTTGGATATCGAATAAATTCACCATGCAACAGGGAAACCGCAGAAAACATGTGACACCGACGGGGGTGATCGCGGAATTAAGTTAAATTGCTTTCGCTCCTGAGGGGAGTGAAGGCGATGTCAGCGTGCCTGCATATATGTTTGTAATAGTTCAGTTGTATCGATAAATGGACGAATTAGATGCCGAAGAGTGTCGGATATGATGTCCCTTGAGTTGGGAATGGCGTTTATGAGAGTCGTTAGCCTTTGGGGGCACCGCAATTTGTGCAAGTTGGGGTTTCTGACTTGGGGCATTTTTCGGGGCGGTGCCCTGCTTGGCCGTAAGAAGGACAGATCGGTTTAGACCGACAAGAATCAGAGGAGTGTCCGGTTTGAGTGCAGCGATTGCCGTATTTAGGAACTGGGGGCAGTAGGTTGGCGTTAGATAGCTCGCACTGATGTGGGAGACCACGAAATGAGAGGCCAGAAGTGAGGGCCTGGTGGTGATGTGTTTCAGAGTGGGATATGATGCGGAATATCCACGTTGCTTTGTTGGGGGACTTGGCGATGATTCGTCAAGTTTTTAGGAACGGAAATCGTAGATCATGAAGAATTTTTTCGAATTCTTCGAGAGAGATCGTTTTGTCTACATTCCTGCAGACGAATGAAAATGTGGCTGGCTGGGGTGGACGTTCAGTGGAATGTAAGATATTGATGGTGATGTTAGGATCACCAGTAGAGTTGTGAATTTTTCTGAGAATTATTGTGGGTGCCATTGGGGAAGAGGTTTTAAGAAGGGCGGTTCGGTTGAAATTTGCTTTGAAGTAAAGGATATGTCCGTTTAGGAGTTCGAGGGTGTTTAGTAGGCTGTAAAGTGATTTTTGGTTTGAGTATTGGAGTGGGAGGTATCTGAGGTTTAGGGTTTGAGTTGATGTAGGGTTGTTGGATTGTTGAGGGAGGTGGTGGTTTGTGTTGGTCGGGGTTCGGTTTACCCGACGAGGGTGGGCTCACCCTCGTCCTCATGGTTGTCGAATCAGGTCCTTTATAATAATGGAGGCATTGTACCTGAAAAAAAAATTCGACTTGTGTATCAATTTTAAGAATGTAGAGGCATGGTTTCTGCTTTTAGTCGATCAGGACAGATATAGGTATTAACTTACCTGTCTCGATTTCTATTCAAAGAAGTCATCTACCATCTTCTTTTTGCTTCCTGAGCTTGATGAGATTTAATTCTTCTCATATAGCAGCCACTCAATGCCACAAACGCTGCTTTAGCAACAACACGACTGTCCATGATCGAAAGAAATTATATACTGATCGAGATTTAGAAAAGGCCGAGGTGCGATGAAACCTGCTGTATTTTCCACGTACACAAATATTGGCGTACTTGCCAAATACAGGCGTAGTGGGAGCGCCGTCTTTGTCAAATTGAGTTCGAAATTTGGTGTACATGACAAGTACGCAAATGTGGTTGGGAGTCCGCCTTAACATACTGATGATTTACTTGCTGTTTAATTGGTTTTGATTAGAGTCTAGCAGTGACATTAGCACACTCATTATTTTGATAATACACTTTTACTAATTCATGTTTACAATAAAGCATTTAAAAATTGGGATTTCTGAACTGTGAAAAAACAAATTTTACCTTTTATCACCTTCAAACAAAATTTTTTGTTATTTGAAAAACTAAAAACGGCAAAATGTACATAAAAATATGCTTTACTCCATCTATAATAAAAAACTTGTTAAAATTTTGACCAAAAATGTTCAGGATTGACAATTTCAAAAATTCCAATGATACTGAAAGAATTTCGTATTTTCCAAAAGGTTCAAAATGATGTATTACTTGACACCCATGGCCATTTAGGGTTTAGCATGGCGTGGTTCTTGGCGCTATAGGGATGAAAAAATAAATTTGAAATTACAATTGAAATTCAACTCTTGGAGGTTTACATTGGCTTGATTTGGCAAAACCAAGACTCGAAATATTTGGGGGTGCAAATTTTAGTTGGGACATCCTGTATATGGTTCTATGGGCCATCATTCATAACTATGAGACTACGACCAAACACACAACCTCGGTTGGCTATGGACAATTTTTCTGGTGAAAATCGACACGTTATATTAATTTAAACCTTCAAATTTCATTTCATCTTTCGGAGAATCGTAATTTACGTAACAAGATCGGAAAGTACTGTTTTTTCGGACGAGTAGATAAGATTCTAGGGCGAGCCGCAGGTGAGTCCTGGAAGTCTGCGATTCCGAAAAAACAGTTTCCGGTCGTGTTGCGTACAATATTTTTTCGGCAACCGTGTTCATTGAGACGTCACATTTCTTTATTATACATTTTAATTCTTATTTGAATTAAACAGAACAGAAAATACTACATGTTAACAAAAACATTCTAATTCTTATTTATATTAATATTTATATCAAAATTCGAGCAATTGCTAATATTGAAGGGATTCAACTTGTTTGAAATGCTTGGTATATTTAAATTGTTGAAGCCAGAACAAGAAGGCAAAGTTTCCGTTTCACATTGATTGTTTTCTTCTGATGATTTTTGAATGGTCTTGGCAATTTAAATTTTGTTTGTAAGTGAATTATCTATATATCCTTCAGCCACATTGGTAGATTTCCAGCCACCGTGTCTCTTCAAATTTGTGATGTTTCCACCATTATCAGCAAATAACGTTGCAGAAGTTCGACGAATACTATGGCCTGTGTAATTTTTAGGATAGGGTAAATGTAAAAGTTCTGCGATTTTTATTTCGAGACTCCCAAAACTCTGGATACCAACAGGCTAAGTTGAACATTTTCCTTTTTTGTAATTCACGAATAATCTGTTATGTGGAGTATAGGATGGCCGTAAAGATAAATATTGCCTATACAACAGCAGGCTTTTTTGCCCAATTACAACAAAAGTTCTCTCAATATGTGTTTTGGAATCCGGTATTTTCACAAGCAACATGTCTTCCTTGTCGTTTATTAGATCAATTGACATTTTTGTTAGTTCTTCTCGTCTACACGCACCGGCTAACCCAATAATTGTTGCTACCTGAAAATTAAGTTGATACTTTATATGCTGCAATCGTAATATTTTGTTAAAATTACCTTCAGCATACATATCTAAATATGTTTCGTTATCCGCTTCCTTAATGAATTTGTTGATCTGCTCACTGCTGTAGACTTCTGATTTTTGGCTTTGTAACCAACATTCTTCCTTTTGAGAAATGCGATAACCTTTAGGAAAGTGGCTATGTTTACATTTTTCTTCACTAAAATGGTACTTTTCAACATAGAGTATATATGCTCCATAGAGTAGAGGATTTGACAGTTTCAGATTTTTGCGCCACATAAGTCAAAATTACATCCTCTGTAATAGTTTTGCATTGCTTCATATCCATCCATTTCGTGAAGAAATCTTAAACGTTTTCGTACCTGGATTTTGATTTTTCAGGCAATAATTGAGGCACATAGAATAATAATGGTCTAACTCGAAACAAGTTAATTTCTAATAATTAGGCTCATTATAAAAATTCGAATAAAAAATTCAACAAAATTTTTGAACATAACGTGAATGTTTATTATCAACCAATACAGTAAAACATAGATAGGTTTTATAACACATCGAGACTTTTTGCAAAAAATTATGGTGTACGGGTGGTATGTAGGGCAGCAAGTCCATCATGACTTTCTTCTTTGTAGCTGTCACAGTTCTTCTTGTGTGATAAAGTGGTTGTTGCATTACATTAGTCAAACCCCTACTAGGCCTACCAACACTTTTCTTTTTGGAAAGATCAACAATATGAAATTCAGTTTCTGGATTTAGAGTTTCCTTAAATTGAAATTGAAGGGATAGATATCTCTGAAATCGAGGCCATCTTATTATTTTAAGCCAGCTAAAGTTATATCCATCCGTAGTAGTTTTCCGATTGGTAATCAAATTTTCTAAATTTGTCGTGCTTAAAAATTCTTCATGTTGAATTTCAGATACTACAAACTTAGGTTCCTTTCGCTTGGAGTTTTTAATTATATTTATCCACTCATCTGGATGATAAATCATGCCATGGCGTCTGCTTTCAGACTCTATTATACCAAATTCGCCATCGTTAGGAAGAAAAGAGTGTCCAGATACCAAAAATTTAAGATCTATGACGTTGATTTCAACTTCTGGATCTTGTACAAGTTTTTGCAGAGATAAACTCATCTTTATATTCCGATTCTGTCCTGTTCAAGAATCTGAATAAGCAATGACATGTTTATGATTTCCAGCATAAAGCTTTAAATGCTTTACTAAACAAGTTGCAATGTCTTGTGAACCGCGCCCTCCCTGTGTTTCATTCCATACGTACATGTAACCAGTATTGCTGTTGAAGGAATGTATTCCCAGATTATACAAATACAGATTTCTTTTGTAGTAAGCCACAGATGTTGTAAGCTTAGGAAATGGCAAAGCCTTTCGTGAATCAAATGTTACTATGTATGCTTCTGCAGGTTTCTTTGAATCGTTCCGTAAACACTCTCTCGCCGATTCTGCTTTCCGTAAATGCAACTCCTTTTGAGCTGAAATATTTTTTTTTATAACTTCGTTGTCGGCACCTTTTAGTTTTAACTCTAGATCATCGCCCAACTTGCAGGTGTCTTGATGGGGAATTTTAAAATGCAAATTAAATTTGGTATTAAGTACCTGATAATAGTATTTCAATTTTTTTGGTTCAATATTCTGGGTTCGACATTCCTCTACATAAAGATCATACATCTTCTTTACAGTTAGACCGATGTTTAAATACTTTCTGTTTGGATTTTTAATTCTAGAATAATGCCTTTGATAAGCCGGAAATGTTTTTATATGCCTCACAATATCAGAATCGTCCAACTTTCTAGAGCCTGTAGTACCTCTTAACTCTCTGCAATCTGAGGCTTCTCGTTTCGAAATGCATTTGAACAGACGGCCGTTACTTATTTTAAAGGTATCAAGAAAATATTTCTTGCAAACTCTATGTTTTATTATTAGTCTTCAGCACGTATAGAAAATGGGTATGCTTTCCTAAACGAGATCCATCTTTGGGCGTTTTCTATTCACGGGTGAAGCTTTTACTAAACCAAAAATGTAACTATTTTGCGCCACATAATCGCAAAGCCTCCAAAATGATTCAAACGCGTTTTGTCTTTCGGTAAATGAAAATAAATCAATACACTTCTTTCTGCAATTGCAGTCAATGTTTTCGAATTGCTTTGCGTTCATTTTTAACCCTCTTCTAGGAATGTACTCTTTTCCAGTATTTCTCTTTTTTTTAGTATTTCTCTTTTTTTTAGTATTAATTTTCCAATTTTTCTCGTTCCTCGATCGTTTTCTGCTTTTGATTTTTGCAAGGCCACCTGTAAATATTTTAAAACCTGTAAAATGTGTATTATTTGAGATATAAAATATTTCCCATACTTGTGGATGGTTGTGGGTCCTGCTCAACAACGTCAAATCCCTCGTCAAATCCTAACTGTTCGTCATGTGAAGCTTCTGCATCTGTAATACGATAAACATGCATTAAAATCGGTTTGACAGTTTTTATACTTACTTCACAGATAATAAAAAAATGTATAGCATCAATTTAAAAATAAATTTGGAAATAATTAAACCTATCTTAAAGCACGAATTTATTGGCAAAAATTGTTTTCAAATTTTTTAGGTTAAGTTTCCATAATTAACTCAATATTGACTTAAAGTATGAAAATTAGACTTACCAGAAGATACTCCGCTTTCGCTGGGTATATATTCAGACCCAGAGTCACTAAATTCGTCCATTATAAAACTTTTATTCCACCATAAACTCACAAAACGTTCTGCAACGTCCGGTTATTGCAAGTAATAATGGTCTAACTCCTAAGATGTTCCAGTATTATTCTGAATGTGATAGTTGTACCCATAGAGAAATACTATTTGTCTATGGTTGTACCATTTTTATACTGAACTATAATGAAATTCAATCACAATAAGACACATTTTCAAAGTCACTATTTTATTGCGCTCAAAAAACATGCAAACTTCTGACAACTAATTTCATATGAACTGTCAGCCGTTATTTCGTTGCTATGGTAACGACTGAATCTTTCCGGCCTAGGCCGGGAAGTACGTACTTCCCGGGAAATGCTACTTTCTCAAAGAAAAAGCGTCCGGGAAGTGGGTACATCCCGGACGGTTGCCGAAAAAATCATTTCCACTAATCATTTTCTCTTCAGACGAGAAACAGTTTCCAGACTGTTTAAACCTAGTTGTTTCTAAGCTCAGTTAAGTTATCCCCGCCCCCCCATAGATCGAAAATCATATATGATCGTTATGCACTCCTAATGCACCAATATGCTTCATGAATGATTTTCTTTGAAACACATTCCCCGAGAAGCTACAGCTGTTTATTTATGGGGGTCCAAATAAACACCAGCGTGAGGTTTAAATAACTGGCGGGAGGGGTGATTCTGTTTCTGTTGGTGATGCATAATAGTGCATAAGAAGTCGATACTGCTGCCATATATTTTTTTTACGAAATTGTCATTGGGAGGTGGTAACTTTACTTTAAATTATGAGATTTAAGTAAGTAAGGGAAGGAGGGATTTTGTTTTTGTTGGTGGTACATATGAGTGCATTAGGAGTGGACCCCACTGCCCTATACTTTTCCGAAAATTGTCGTTGGGGGGGGAGCAACTTTACTATGTGTAATAAAGTTTAACTAATTAGGGGGAGAAGGTATTTTGTTTTTGTTGGTGGTGCATAGGAATGCATTTGAAGTGGATTCCTATGCAATTTTTTATGAAAATTATCATTTGGGGGGGGGGCAACTCTACTTTATATATTGAGGTTTAACTAAGTAGAGGTAGAGGGGATTTTGTTTTTCTTGGTGGCGCATATGAGTGCACTAGAAGTGGATTCGGCTGCAGCATATCTATTTTGCAAATTGTCATTGGGGGGGTGAGGCAACTTTACTCTGAATAATGCATTACTATTAACTGAGGGGAAGAGGGGAAAGGATTTTTTGATGGAGTATTATGGTACATAACAAGCGCTTGATGGCGCAAAGTAAAAAAATTTAAATTTTAGATTCGGAGAGTGCGTTTCTTTGCCCCTCTCCTGTCTCAATTAAACAAAATGTATTCGACAAATTGCCTAATAGTCTGTATAAAAATGAGCCGAAAAATTAGACATAATTGAAAATACTAAACATTTTCCAAATATAAACATTTAAATAATAAAACTTTTGCATGTTACATGAATAACGCTTTACTAGTTTTTCATAAAAATTAATGCATGATTTTATTAGTTAAATATCGAAACCTAAATTTAACAATTTCATTTGCTACCAAGTTTAACTTTATTTCAGATACGATTGGAAATGATTCAAACGAAGTTTTTTTAAAAATTGTTTTTATGATTATAAAATATATTAATTAGAATTTTTTTCAAAATAGAATTAAAAATAGTGATGGATTATTAAACTTAAATTAACTGACTCGACCCTTACTTCGTAGAATCTACTAATATTACTGTTTTAAATCAAACTTATTGTTTCTAGATAATTCCACAATATATTGAAAAAATGTTAAAAATTCTAAGAAATTTGACAGTTGTTTCGATATTAAATATCATCGTCAGAATGACAGAAGTTACATTTCATTTGATGCCTACCTGATATTTAATATTTTTGACTAGACCAAGAAGTGACCTACCTTGTGATTGACTTAATATATGTTAATAGAAAAAAACAAGTATGATGTTACAAATATTAAAGCTTAGATATTATTAGCCCTATAGGGATATCCTGGATATCGTTTTCCCAATTAAGATCAGTATAGGGTAAAGTGGGCAAATGGCGGTCACTTAAGAAAAAAATTTTTTGTAAGTAAAAAAAATAAGTCGTAATTTCAAATAATTTTAAGATAGCAATCACTAGTGCACTTAAAAATTTTTTTGATCTGAAAATCTTTCCCGTTTCATCTGCGTTATATATTTTGCTATGGGAAAAGTTATATTTTGAAATCACTTCTTCCACCAGTTTATAAAATCTAGCTATTTCATCCTTGTTGAAACCAGTCAGACGATTTAGGCTGGTAGCCTCAGCTTTTCGCACTGATATGGTGGGATTGCGTCTGATGAAACTTCTCAGCCAGTCTTTTCCAGCCAGCCTTTGCGTTGCGTTAAAATTATGTATAATATGGTTTCTCTCAGCAAACTCAAAAACGCCAAGTATTTAATTTGATTAGCAATTTCCAGTTCCTGTTCAGTTGAAAACACAGGTTTTCTTCCCATTATAGGTGCTGAGTCTTTTTTTATTTTTTACCCTTTCTTGTAGCGTTGAAAATGGAATTGCGTATTTTGTTGAAGCTTGTCTTATACTCGTTCCATTTTGAATGTCTTCTATCGCTTGCTTCAAATTATCTCTGGTCCATTTTGCTTTACCAGTTAATCATTTTCAATTTCGAGACGTCTGTAAAGACAATTAAAAATGAAATAACCATTAACATAAACAGTGGGTAATGCCGGTCACTTGACCGGTATTACCCACCTGTGTTGACCGGCATTACCCGCCTGTAACATTTTTTCTTATGGGTCATTTTTTATGAGAAAAAAATGTTTTTTATTCTATCTTTTTATAGGACACTAAAGAAAAAAGTCAACCTTTATGTATCAACTAAGTTTTTATGAGAAGAGAGAAGGATTTTATCTCCAAACCTTATCTCACTTACCGTAAATCTTACATCAGAATTGCCGAAAACACGTGTTGATCTGCACTAACCAAAGTTTTAACACAATAACACAAACTGAATATCAATCGGCTGTCGAAAATCGTAGGTCAGCTGGCATATTTGAGGCCACATTGCATTGTTGCCAAACCTAGTAATAATCATTTTTAAGGTCTGACGGGCATTGTCCATCTGACCGGTATTTGCCCACCTTACCCTAACTGTGCAATGATATAGAAAACCAGGAAAACTATATCTGCTGATCTTTTCAATTATCACATAAGAAGACAGTTTAAAAGTGGAGAACTCCCTAGATTTATCTGTTCATTGACAACTTGATATTGTGGTTTTTTTTAAGTGTCCTCTAATTTCTAATTATTCAAGGAAATCCAGTTCTTGTTTTCTATCACAAACATGCATCTAGTTCTGTCAGGTGTCAGTGATTGTTTGGTGTCAAGTAGATGTTTTGGGTATTGGGATTTATCTGGTACAGTGGAATTCGAGTTAACGAGTTTTCGACTTAACAAGAACTTCAAGATACATATGACTTAACTGCTGAAATTTCGACTTACAGAGGCTCGATTTCTAAGTGTATATTTCGATTTGTAGAGTCGAATTTGAATAATAATTCAACTTACGTTTTTTATATACATATATATTTTACATATTAAAACAAATTACATATTAATGATGTAAACTGTACACTAAAAAAAATCCGTTATCTTCTTTTGATTTAAACAATTTGCAGATTTTTTATCAATTATTTTTTCAAGCTCAAACAATGAACCGAATACATTTTCATTAACATCATCATCATCTATATTCTGATTAACTGTGTCGATGATTTCAGCATCAGTTAGGGTTCCAGTAGTAGCTAGCCCTTCATCACATGTCACATAATCTTCAAATTGAGCTTCTATATTCTGAAGTTTATTCCAGTCAACCTCTACACTCACGTCCAACTCAAGGGGTTCTTCCGAAGCTTCTTTTTGTGGCATCGAAAATCCACAGCTTTTGAAGCAATTTGATATTGTAGTTTTAGATACACTTCTCCAAGCCTTGTCTGTCATCCTAATTGCATGCAATACATTAATAGATAAAGCTGACTGTTGTTCCATATCTGTTATCAGTTTCCTAACAACTTCCTTTCTGTAAGCGGATTTGAAGTTTTTTATTATTCCTTGATCTAAGGGCTGTAGCTTAGATGTTGTATTGGGTGGAAGAAATTTAAGTTTCACGGCTTTTAATGGCGGAATTAAGTTGTGAGCTGTACAGTTGTCAATGAAAAGTAATATTTTCGTTTCCCCTTAATCATTTTCTTGTCGACTTTAATCAGCCATCCAGGCTTTCTTGTTAGCATCATAGTTTAGTGGTAGAGATTTACAACCAGAAAAACAACGAGGCTTTTTAGCCTTTCCTATAACTAATGGTCTAAGTTTTTCAGAGCCTGTCATGTTTGTTGCTAGCAATATTGTTAATCGCTCTTTACTGTGGTTACCGCAATGACATTTTTCATTTTTAAAAATAAGTGTTTTATCAGGTAAGCACTTGAAAAAAAGGCGTCTCATCGGCATTAAAGACATATTTTGGTTCATAATCCTTCAATAAACTCTGCAACTCAATTATCCATTCATCACATATCTCGTTATTGACACTTGCACTTTCGCCGCAAACTTTTGTAAACACAAGTTCATGACGCTTCTTAAAATTCACCAACCAACCGTTGCTGGCACGAAAAGAACTGTGTCCCAGTGATTTTGAAAATTCTTCTGCCTTTTCGCGTAAGATAGGCCCAGATACGTTTATGTTTTTGTTCCGACACTGAACCAGGTGAGTAAGCATTCTTCTAAATCAGGAAACACACTTAGACGCCGTCTTTTGCTAGATAAATTGCTACTTGATTTATATATTCGCAATATTTCGGCTTCATTCTTAATTATTGTAGACAAAGTGCTTGCTGGCAATCCGTATTGAGCTGCGACGTCTTTTTTTTCATGCCACTTTTTACCGCATTGATAACATCACTTTTTTCACGTAGAGTCAGTCTTCAGTTTCCCCTTTGTACTCATGTTGTTGTTAGTTAACAGCCAAAATAATACTGACGGACAAGCTCCGCTATAAGTAATCGTGTCCTGTGTCGACAAGGAGCAAACATCACGTTCACAGCTGTATTCATTCATTGCACGTGTATTAACAATTTTGTACTCACATTCCTTTCTGTTTTAAAAGAAATTGTTGTATTTGTAGCTAAAGATATTATCTTTTAAATATTATTAGAAATATTACCTGCATTTATGATGGATTTATAATTTTTTATTTACTTAGTTTATTCAGGAAATATTAGTTGTAATGCCACTTTTTCCTCTTTTTTATTCATTTATCTATTTATCATATGTAATGAATAACCGTTGAATGTTGCTATTTGTTTAATTGTATTAATTTATCTATTAAAATTACATTTGTTCATTGCAACTGAAAAAGCTCTATGTATCATTGAATTATATGCTACTAATTTATGTAACATGGGATGATTGGAATTATATGGAATAGTTACATCAGTGTGTGTTGGTTTTCTGTAAATTGAATAATCTAGTACATTATTAACTCTTTGAATTGTTGAATCAAGAAAATTTTTTTTTTTTTTTTATGTAAAAAAAAACCTTAATAGGCTTTTCTTGAAATTACAATCTGATCATTAATACGATCAATAAGCAATTTTAATCTAACTTAATTTACTAATTTCTACCTTATAACTAAAGGTCTTACTCATTAGTAGTTCCTTAGGCTCTAATACAAACAAACACTATCACTAGCGTGCAATTACCGCACTATGCTCTGCTTTACACTGTCACTAGTTAACTAACTCAAAGGGCTTTGTCCTCTTGAGTCTTCTCTTCTGGTTGGTGTTGTCGAGGAGCTGGATGGCCTCTACATTCACATGGTCTAAAAGCCGTTGTTCGTGGCTTTTGGCAAACTTAGTGATTGTCTGGCTGACAGTGTCCATCTCCAGGTCCCTGTGGAGGTCACTGTTTCGGGAGTACCAAGGCGCATTGACGATGTTCCTTAATACTTTGTTCTGGAATCGTTGTATGATCTGGATGTTACTTTCTCTGGTACAGCCCCAAAGTTGGATGCCGTAGGTCCAAACTGGTTTCAGAGTTTGCTTGTATAATAGCAATTTATTGTATACAGACAGAGTGGAGTTGCGTCCCAATATCCAATGCATGTTTCTAAATTTGAGTCCTAATTCTTCTCTTTTCTTTTTGATATGTGGCTTCCAGCGTAACCCCGCATCTAATGTAATACCCAGATATTTTGCTGTATTGGCGTAAGGTATCTGAGCATTATTTAGTCTAATTGGTACATGTTGATTTCGTTTGTTGGTGAAGTTAATGTGCACTGACTTTGTTTCATTTAATCTGATCCTCCATCTTCTGGTCCATTCATAAATCTGATCTATGTTATTCTGCAGTTTATTTGCTGCTTCTTCATGGTTTTTGCCTACAGCTAAGATAGCTGAGTCGTCTGCAAATGTGGCTGTGGTATTATGTTCTAGGTTTGGAATGTCACTAGTGTACAGTAGGTAGAGGACTGGTCCTAGTACACTTCCTTGTGGTACTCCAGCATTTATTTCTCTCAGTTCAGAGTATGCTTCTTCTTGTTTTATTCTGAATACTCTTTCTGATATATATGAATCCAGAAGGTCAGAGTATTGTTTAGGTAGGTGACATCTGAGTTTGTGTTTGAGCCCCTCATGCCATACTTTATCAAAGGCCTGTGCTACATCTAGGAAGATTGCAGAACAGACTTTTCTTTCTTCCAATGCGTTTTCTATAATATTTGTTATTCTATGCACCTGGTCTATCGTTGAATGGCTCTCGCGAAATCCAAACTGGTGATCAGGTATCAATTTTCTTTCTTCTATTATTGGCTTTAGTCTCTTTATCAGAAGTTTTTCAAATAATTTAGAAACTACTGGTAGTAATGATATTGGCCGGTATGATGATACTTCTTCAGGTTTTTTGCCTGGTTTGGGTATCATAATCACCTCTGCAACTTTCCACATTCTGGGGACATATTTCAACCTGAAAGCTGCATTTATCAGGTGTGTCAGTTTTATTATAGCTTTTTTGGGCAGCTGCTTTAGGATTTCTCCTGTAATCAGGTCAAATCCTGGGGCTTTTTTCGGGTTAATGTTTTCTTTTATCTCTGCAGTTACCTCTTTTGGTGTAACAGGTCTTATCTCTAATTCTTCTTGGTCATAGTCCATTCTTGATAATTCTTCTCCTTCGTTAGGTTGAAAGGTATTTTCTAGGTGATCAGCGAATCTTTTGGCTTTTTGATTGTTATCTCTGGCCCAGCTTCCATCTTCATTTCTGATTGGAGGACTATGCAGGATTGGTCTCTTTAATCGTTTAGTAGCCTTCCACAAGGAATAATCTGTACTGCTGTCATTTGTTAGTTCACTGAGGTAAGTACTAATTGATTCATGTTTGATTTTTTGTATTTCTCTTTTTAAATTCTGTGCGGCATTGTTTAATCTAGTTTTGTCTACTGGTGCTCTAGATTGTTGCCATTTCCGTCTTAGTTTTCTTTTTTCTGTTATTAATTCTTTAATTTCTCTTGGGTAATTATTTCCCTTTGTTCTCGATATAATGCTCGGGGTATTATTCCATGCAGTTTTCTGAATAACCTTGTTGAGTTTTTCTACTTCTTCATCTAGCTGTTCTTTGGTTTTTAGCGGGACTAAGAGGTTAATGTTGTTTTCTAATTCAATCTGGAAACTTTTCCAGTCAGTCTTGTTGTTGACTAGTCTTGGTAAGTTTTCTCTTTGTATTATAGTCTCACTAAGTGTGAGAAGGATGGGGGAATGGTCAGAACTCATATCCCATGCTTCTTCTATTTGCATGTAGTTTGTCGAGATATTCCTGGCCACAAAGAAGTCTATGAGGTCTGGAATTTTGTTAGGGTCAGCAGGCCAATAAGTTGGTTTTCCTGTCGAGATTGCTTCACATTTAATTTGGTTTATTGCTGTTAGTAGCTCCTTACCTTTAGTGTTAGTTAGTCTAGAACCCCAGTGTACATGTTTTGCATTGAAATCTCCTCCAATGATAAATCTGTACCCTAGGCTATTTAAGAATTCAATGTATTTATTCCTCTTGATTGCGTGTTTTGGCGGACAATAGACTGCCGTTACATTCAATTCGTAAGTTTTTGTTTTTATTCTGACTGTGGTTGCTTGAATTTCGGCTGTTTTATAGCTCATTTCTTGGTGATGTGCTATATTTTGTTTTATTATAACTGCACTTCCACCTTTGGCTGCATTATCTGGATGAATGGTATGGTATACCTGATATCCTTTTATTTTGATGAATGACTCCTTAGTGAAATGCGTTTCACTAATGAGACATATATCTATTTTTTCAATTTCTAGAATGGCCTGTAATTCTTGCTGATGTTGAATGAGGCCATTAGCATTCCATTCTAATATTCTAAGGCTGTCTCTCATTACCAAGTCGCTTGGGGATAGCTCCTTTGTTGCTATATTCCAATCTGGTAATTCGATCGTCCAGTTTATTTAGTTTATCCAATATTTGTTGGAGAATTTGATCGGTTGTTGGGTTGTTTTGTTTTTTATTATCTTCTGTTGTGTTTTTTACTGCCATATTGTAAGTTTTTCTGTTTTCCGCATTGTTTGTAGTAGTCCTACTTTGTGATTTTTCTGTCGCAGGAGCTGGGTTTCTGTTGTTATCTCTCTGTGGTCGATTAGGCCTTATTACTTTTTTAGTATTTTTGTCTTTTAGTTTCTGCATTTCTTTGGCTACTACACATCCTCTGTAATTAGCTGGATGTCCTTCGCCGCAGTGAACACATTTTGGTTGTACATTTTTAGGTTGAGGGCATTCATTCGTCAGGTGTTTGCCCACACATCGTACGCATCGTGGCTCTTTTGCACAGTAAGCTTTAGTATGGCCATATGCCTGACAGCGTTTGCATTGTGGTACCAATCTTGTTTTTCTTAGCGGTAATATTTCTACCCTTATTCCTTGTATATCTGTTATACCATAAATTTTGTCCACATTTTCATCATGTTTGAATACTAGCATGAACATATTTATGGGTTTCTTAGTTCTATAACTTCGTTTTGGAATAGCATCTAGTAGTTTATATCCTCTATGCCTTAAGTCTTCTACTATTGTCTCTGGTTTAATAGTATGGTGGAGCTTGTTAACAATTACCTTTATAGGTCTGTTTTGTTTGTTCTCGTATGAATGCCATGAGTAGTTACATTCGTTGAGTTGCTTGCTAAGTGTTCTGTAATCTTCTATATTGTCTACATTGACCTTAACGTTGCTATCACTAATTATTTTAATCTGAAATCTATTTACAGTCTTCCCTATTACCTGGTGACAATCATTGAAATCCTTGATATTATCTATGATGATTGGTGGAGGGGTTTGTTCTTTTTTCGTTTTTTCGATAGGAGTTGGGACATTTTGGCTTCGTTGTGGTGGTGTCAATGAAGTATCCATTTTACGCTTCTTTCGATTTTTGGCGCGTATCCACTCTGTCTCCTTTGCTAGTTCTTCCTCATCAGTTTGGTAAGTAACTGATTCAGATATGGTTTCGTCCTCTTTAGGAAGTCTTTTCTCTAACTCTGCAAATTTTTTCTGCAGTCCTTCATTCATTATCATCACTTGATTTAACTGGACTTGGAGATTATGTACCTCGTTAATGGCATTAATTTTCTCCTGTTCCATTTTTTTCCACTCTGTATATAAAATTTGTTCGTTTTGCGATCTGACATAATTCTCCTGAAACAGGGTTTGGTTATGCTGCATTAAGATCGCTTCGTTTTGTGTTTGCGGCACAATTGTTGATTTCATTATTTACCCTCGTATTTTAATTTTTCGACGATGATAACAATGTTTGCACATTTTTGTTTTTAGCTACAATTTATGCTAATTGATTTTATCGTTATCGCTCACTAAACAACTTTTTACTGCGTTCACTTGATAACTTATCAGAGCTCCGGCACTACGCTACCGTATCTCTCGGAAGTCAAATGAATACTTCAAGAAAATTGATGAAGTTATTTTCTTCAACTTCTGATTTATATTTAATTTTTGGGTGTAAATTATTAATGTGGTTGAAAAATATATCTAATTGTCGATCACTACCTATAAAACAACCTAATATGTCATCTACAGAAACTTGAACACACACAACATAGAATTCAATACTCTAAACATCATGAAACTGTAAGTACTTACATACCAACACACTTTTCAACACGATTTGAAAACCTTTCACACATTAATTTTACAGATAGTGAAATAGAGTTTTTAAATAATGGTTTAAAGTACAGCATACCACCAAAATTTACGAATAATATTAAACAAATAATAGCTACAGAATCAGAAATAGCTTTAAAATCTGAGAAATTAAATTGCCAATTTAATCAAAAATATTGAACCGTTAAAGGTTAAACGTCAAATAAAAAATGACATTACAGCTTTAAATTTAATAAAAAAGAAAGTAGAAAATAATAACCTAACAATTACAAAGTCAGACAAGGGGAACACTACTGCCATATTGACAACTAAAGATTATTATTCAAAAATATATAACTTAACAGAATCTAGCGATGTACATTCTTAGAGCAAACCCAACAAAAAAGTTTTCTGATAATGTAAGAGATATTGTTAATAATTCAAATGATCTTTTAAGTGATTACGAAAAGTAGTCCATCATAAATAAAAATCCTCATTCTCCACAATTATATAGAACCGTTAAAATACATAAAATAACGAAACCAATTAGACCTGTAGTTTCTTATGTTAATAATCCTAATAATATATTAGCAAAAAAGCTTAACTTCGCTCCACTTGTGCCTAGTAAAACTCGTGACTAAAGTAACCTTTTTGACACTTGGTACTTAATATACTATTGAGGTACTTTCATACACACAGCATCTTTATACATATATTACATATACAGCTATGACCACATTTGCTTAAGTATATTCGACCACTTTCCCCTAAAAAAGAGGAAAAGTGGCATTGCAACTAATATTTCCTGAAAAAACTAACGAAATAAAATATATGTGAAAGATAATATCTTTAGCAGCAAATACAACAATGTCTTTTAAAACAGAAAGTAATTGTAATTGTTAAATGGATAAAAATATTAGGGCTTCACACGAGACGAGGTGAGCGAGAATAACAAAAATCTTGTCTCGGTCTCGTCAATTCCCAAAAAATTGAGTCTCGTTCAAGTCTCGTCTCGTTAACAGTTGTCTCGTCTTGTCTCGTTTCGCTTAATTTTAATAATGATCTATTTCTATATAATTATCGATCTTTTAAAAAAAATCATTCAAATTTAAAATATTAGAATCTGCGAGGATAAATATTCATGATAAGAGATGGGTTGCTATAAGAAGCTTTAACAAGTAGAGGTAAAAATGTGAAAAAATCATACTTGGTGATTGATTTCTTTTTAAATTTACAATAAAATATTTCACAGATGGTCACCAGATTTTATACTTTGTAAAATATATTGTTTTCTATGTAGACCTTTTCTGATTTTTCGAATAAAAACTTCATAAAAAAATTTAACGAGACTCTCGGGTTGGCCTGTATGTGGTCACGGTATCGCCCATAATATTTTCCAAAACGTCTCTTCTCCTGTCGGAAAACCGAGACGAGAACGAGACGAGACGAGAAAAATCTCGCTCTCGTATGAAGCCCTAAAAAATATCCTCATTAAAGAAGTCATATATAAACTTGAATGTCCAGAATGTAATGCTGTCTATTTGGGTCAAACCATTTGAAAATTTGAAATCAGATACAGTGAACACTTAGAGCATACATATTAAAACAACCAGATAAATCCCAATACGCAAAACATCTACTTGAAACCAAACATTCATTGACACCTGACACGAAACAAGAACTGGATTTCCTTGAAGAATTAGAAATTAGAAGCCACTTAAGAAATCCACACTATCAAGTTGTCAATGAACAGATAAATCTAGGGAGTTCTCCACTTTTAAACCGTCTTCTTAAGTGATAATTGTAAAGATCAGCAGATATAGTTTTCCTGGTTTTCTATATCATTGCACAGTTATTACAATATATTGGGGAATTATCTAGAAACAGTAAGTTTCATTTAAAACAGTAATATGATTAATACACTAATAATAATCACGAAAAGGGGGTATATTAATAAATTAAAAATTAATACTGTTATATTTTTATTAAGCTTTTAAAAAAATTAGAATAAAAATCCAAAACTTCATTAAATATATGTTGTTTTAACTGAAATGTCTGCTGCACACCTCATTTCCACACGCACTCTTTTTTTCTTCATCAGGCCATCTTGTATCAACCTCTAGACCATCCTCTTCGCTTGGACTCTGCTTCCCGATCATATCGATCAAATTTAATCTATCAAATCGATAATTCCGAATGGAGTGACTTAAATCAAGTGGAACCGATTGACGACAACTCGATATCCTTTGGCGGGGAACCTGCCGTTGTCGATTTAAGCCGAGATACATACGTTAATGATATATTGGAAAAGAATGGTGCTACAATGAACCCCGATGCTGAGATTATTGAAATTATTCCACGAGGATCCGGAAGATCGCCATTTTACACCAGATTCCAAAATCGTAGATAAAAAGTTGATTTTTTTACTAATTTATTTATTTATTGTTAGCTAACTTTCAATTTTAGAAGACTGACCTTATACTACATGAACGTTTTTTATTGTTTTTGTAATTTTTATTCAATTAATCACGGGCAGAATTTGATAAAACGATTACCTACTAATTTTTGGAAAAAAAATATCTAAAGACAAGTGTAATAATTGCTAAATAGAATTCCAATTAGAAGGAAATTTATTTGTATTTTTTTATAAAATGATAATTGTATGTTTTATTAATAAAGTTTCCAATTATTTTTGTTTAATTATTTAATTTGGTATTAAAAGTTTACCTATAGCGAATTCGAATAAGTTGAGAGAAAAAAATATACAGAAACAGTGTGTACTGATAAGTCATTGAAGATCTAAATCATTACAACATAATGGACAATATCATTCATAAATCACATAAAATTGTGCACTGTTAAGTTAGTGGTAGAGAGAAAGACTTGGCTGGCAACGTTGTAAACAGAGTGTCAATAAAATATAATCACCAATGGCGTCGAGTTTTAAACTTCAGTATAAACCTTTTCATCACAATTTTTTTATGCGCATGCGTGCAGTCAGCCATATTTTTCGTACTGTTTTGTAAACAAGCATGTTAAGATATCTGTGTCGAAATAGTTATTTTTTTAAAATCAACAAACTTTAAGCAAATAATACTTATTAAAAAGAAATTGAGAGAAAGTTAAAATAAAACTGTCTTATTTAAAATAAAAAATGTTTCAAGTAGACTATAATTATATTATCTCTACGAAAAGGAAAAATAAAGTTGTTCTAGAGTATGTAAGAGTGATACACGGTATAAATCAGTTAAAGCATTAGAGTAATAATAAACATAGAGAGGGCTATTCATTCATAAACACGTTCATTTTGCGGCCAACAATTCTAAACGCCAGTAGTGAAATAATGAATGAATTACAAAAAGTGGGGATGATATTGTAGATACATGGCCTTGGTCATTTCGACTGTTTTTCTGACAAACTTGACACAGCCGAACCATGATAATCCAATAACATCAAATTCATTAACTCAAAACTTTATTTTGTCACTAAAAGTCTTGAAAAACACATCAAAACGAAAGAACTAAATGTTTACTCTCTAGTCATAATGGCGATCGTATAAACAAATAGTGATGAGCGATATATCGCTACCGGTGATTTAATCGCCGCTATTGAAAAATCACTGATATCAACAGTTGACTAAAATCGCAAATAACTGCGATTGACAGAAACAGCGATTTTTTAGAATAAGCGAAATCGCGTCAACTAACATGCAACACAGAGCTACTCGCTTCCCATCGCGTTCAGTGAAATAGAACGAAATGGCGAAATACACCGTATTTTATTCCAAGCGTTATCGACTCTATATTCACGCCTCTCGCCCAATGAAGCCACCCACCCACGAAATTCTGATCATCTAAAGTGGTGGCAGGAAAATAAATTTCATTTTCCAAATCTATCTGCAGTTGCACAAGAATAATAATGTGCTCTATTTTATTCAGTTCATTGTGAAAACTTTTATTCTAAAGCTGGTCAAGTCCAGAATGAACGTAGAACATTATTAAGTGACAGGAAAACTCAAATGTTATTATTTTTAAATGTAAATTACAAATATAGCAAATAAATGTCATTTATATTTGGCAACTGTTTTTTAAATGCCAAAAATTTCTTTGTCTCTATTAATATCTTCTACATATATATATTTTCTTTATAAAATTTATTATTAATATGTTTTTATCTCATTTTATATTTCGTAAAAATAAAACATAAATTGATTAAAATACATGTTATTATTTCTTCGTGCCAAAAAATTGACTCCAATCCATATAGTTAACAAAGAGAGGTGTATTTAAAGAAGAATTTTAGGTTACTTTTTCGTAATAATAATTAAATTTCCTAGTCAGCAGCTCCAATTTTACAGTTTATGATCAGTACAATAGGAGGCAGGCAAGTGAAATTAATATGCAGCAGTAAAATGCATCAGGCGAGAGCATAGCCACGAAATGATGAAAACGTTTGGCCTAGTGGGAAAAGTTGCAATCACGATAACGCTTTTAAATCGCCGTTATTTAAAAATCGCGATCGCCGATAACGGCGTTATACAAATATCGCTATTCAGCTCATCACTATAAACAAACCACGTTTGACATTATTTACTACAATACTTGTTTAGAATTTATATAAGAAGATGCCTTTATTAAATAAAATTCAAGTATTATAAATTCATTTTAAAAGCAGCGACTAAATGCATAAATTAGTATGACTTTTTTATTTGCATAACTTTTTAACACATTCTAATTTCATTTTTCCTGCAACTAAAGAGACATTGTAAATATGGCAAAACAGTGGAAATGTCCCGCAAGTGAGCTTAGAATGTGACTCAATGTTTGGGGCAGGAGAAAATCAAAACAAACATATCTATTTTATTTGTTAGTCTGAGGTTAAAGCCAATAAAACATGTATTGTTTTTATAAGTATACATTTTATAAATTTTCCTAAACCTTCCTTGCAATATATAGTAAGTAGTAATATCTACGCGTAATTCTATGATACAAAATGTAATATGTTTATAGCATCAGAAATTTTTTAAATGTTAATATTAATAATATTCCTTATCAACCTAGATGTTAATTTTAGAGTTTCTACATGTATTAACAATAAATTATCATTGTTAATTGGAACTCGATAATTATGTATCTAATTTTATTTAGATTATTTTTTTCACTTGTCAAAATCTGACATTTTGGTGGTTTCAACCAACAGCAATACATTATTCTAGCCAATCATTCGGTATTAGGTTAGGTTAGGTTAGGTTTATAATGAGTGGGTCAATGAGGCCCTCCACTGCGACTCGCGAGAATCTATTGTGGCTCATACCTATTCAAATTTCACCAAACAAATTCAGCTTCTTGACGAAGCCGATTAATTTGTTCAGTGAATGATATTTCAGGTCCGAGGGCAAGAGAGTGGCCCTGCCAAACATCCGATACCTGATTTGCGCCGCGGCGGGGCAGGCACAAATTATATGCTCTGCTGTTTCATCATCTTCCAAACAAAGACGGCAAATCGGATCGTCCGACAGTCCAAGTTTCAGCATATGATGATTCAATCGACAGTGGCCTGTTAAGAGGCCTGTTAGGCACCGTAGATCGTGTCTTTTATAGCCTAACATTTGTTTGGATACATTATTCGAAGGATGTATGAAGGCCTTTGAATGAACCAGTCCTGGTATATTATGCCAGAAGTCTAAAACTCTTCTTGCAGTCCAAGTATTTAGTGTATGTTTGACAACACTTGTTGCGATGCCAATTGTAGGTTCTGGTCCGATAAAGTCATGAGCGGCACCCTCTCTTGCAAGAGAGTCAGCCTTCTCATTACCATCCATACCAGAGTGGCCAGGAATCCAAACCAGCGATACCCTGTTGCGTTCTCCTATTGAGGCGAGTCTTTTTTGGCAGTCTAAAACCAATTTCGACGTTACACGGTACGAGCTAAGTGCTTTCAAGGCCGCTTGGCTGTCCGTGAAAATTTTTATTGATCTGTGTGTCAGGTTGGATTGCCCCAAACTCTCCACACATGAAGCAATGGCATAAATTTCTGCCTGAAATACGGTTGCATAGGATCCCAGAGATGTTGAGATTTCTGTCCTAGGTCTTCGACCGTATACACCCGCACCAGAGCCTGAGGGTGTCTTTGATCCATCAGTGTACCAACAGATGTCTGCTCTTGAGAGTTCATCCTTGCGGAGGACCCATTCATCTCTATTTGGAAATAGGACGGTATAAGGCAGATTATGGTTTACTGTTGGGGGCATTATATCAGAGGTCATTCCTAGAATACTATGACTTTCGGTAGCCGCTAGCATTCTACTTTGCTCTGTATAAGCCTGTTTCGTGCATTTAGAAATATGCACAATTCTATATGTTGTCCATCTGGCCTCCTTTTCCAGAAGTATGTGGAGAGGAGGAAGGTCCAGGAGGACTTCCATGGCTGCTGACGGTGTGGTGCTGATAGCACCAGTTATAGCCAAACTAGCCTGTCTCTGTATACCAGAGAGCTTTGCTTGGGCCGTTTTCTGTAAAGATTTTGACCACCAAGCAATGGCTCCGTATGTGATCATTGGTCTAACAATCATCACATATATCCAATGGATTTGTTTGGGACCCAAGCCCCAAGATTTTCCGCAGATCCTGCGACATGTCCACAAGGAAAGTCTGGCCTCATGGATGACTTTTTCCAAGTGAGCGTTCCAAGTAAGTTTTTTATCTAGGATGATCCCCAAATATTTTACTTCCGCTGCAAATGGAATAACCTCACCATTATAGGAAAGTGGCGGAAGGTCCGCCAAATTCCTTCTCCTGGTGAAGGGAACTATTACAGTTTTGCCAGGGTTAACAGACATCTGTTCCCTCTGG
The DNA here is from genome assembly GCA_963921935.1 of Galeruca laticollis. NCBI lineage: Eukaryota > Metazoa > Arthropoda > Insecta > Coleoptera > Chrysomelidae > Galeruca > Galeruca laticollis. The sequence goes on from OY998182.1 coordinate 41,446,354, forward strand.
CACCAACTGTAGACATCGTCCAAAGTCCTTTGGAGGGTATTATGTGCAACCCGTCCTGACTTGGTTCTTGCCAAAATGACAAGGTCGTCTGCATACGCTTGCAGTTCTACCCCTCTACCCACGAGAGTACCAAGCAGGTCATCCATCAGGAGTGACCACAAAAGGGGAGATAAAACTCCACCCTGCGGGCAGCCCCTGGAAACCTTAAAGCTGATGGCCTCGTCCTGAATAGATGTAGTGGCTGTTCTATTAGTGAGCATGGCATATATCCAGCCGGTAATCGTTGGTTTAATGCCCTTTTCAGTCAAAGCTGAACCAATGGAAGCTGGTAGTGCATTGTCGAATGCTCCTTCGATGTCGAGAAAAATGGCCACCGCAATCTCCTTATTGTTAAGGGATTGTGTGATTTTCTCAACAAGGTTATGTAATGCTAAATCTGTTGATTTGCCTGTTTGATAAGCGTACTGGTGGATGCTCAGGGGGGAGCTGTATAAAGCTACCTGCCTGATATGGCAGTCCAGTACTCTTTCAAGTCCTTTAAGCAGGAAAGATGTTAGGCTGATTGGTCTGACAGATTTAGGGTGTGGGTCAGTGCGGCCCACTTTCGGTATATATACTACCCTAGCTGCCAACCAACTGGGTGGTATATAATTCCACGCCAGACTAGCTCTATACAATTTAATGAGGATGGGTATAAGTAATTCCAGTCCGTTTTGTAGCAGAGCTGGAAAGATGCCATCCTCACCGGGAGATTTGAAGGGCTGAAATGATTTTATTGCCCATTCAATTGCCGGTGCTGTGATAACGTTCTTGGCGACCTCCCAATCATTCTTTTTGGGCCGCCTTGCGCCCTCAAAGTGGGGAGGTCGGTTGTTATCCAGAGTCAAACTTCCAGGAAAGTGGTTTTTAATCAAAAGCTCTAACGTTTATTTTCTAGAGGTCGTAAAAGTGCCATCTGGTCGTTTCATCGACCCTATCTCGGCAATCGGCTCTTTAGAGAGAATCTTGTGTATTCTAGTACTGCGAGGTATGTCGGATATACTCTCACAGAACTTCTTCCAAGACTCCCGTTTCGCCTTTCTAATTTCTTTGTTATAAGTTGTTAGAGCAGTTCTATATTGTTCCCAGTTGCCTGACTCTTTAGATCGATTGAATAGTCGTCGAACTTCTTTTCTTCGCTTGTCTAGGCTTTTGTTCCACCAAGTAGAGTTGCGATTGTCTCTTTTTGTCTTGAGTGGACAGTTTTCATGATAGGAGAAGATCACTGCTTCCCGAAGCTTGTCCACCGCATTATCTATCCCATCACAACTGTTTATTGTAGTGAAGCCTTCCTCAATGTACCGTTGAAGGGAATTTCTAAATCCTCTCCAGTCAGTAGCTTTTGAGTCGCGATATTCCACTACTGGCCGTGGACCTATTTCAATGTTGAATTGAATGTGTCTGTGATCTGAACACGAAGGTTCAGTAGATACTGCCCAATGCCGTATCTTATTGCTCAAAAAGTTTGAGCTGATTGTTAAATCTAACACCTCTGATCTATTTCTAGTTACAAAAGTTGGTTCGGAGCCCTTATTAATAACAGATAGCCCTTCCCCTAGTATATAATCAAAAAGTAACTCACCTCTTTGATTTATATCCGTGCTACCCCACGATGTATGGTGTGAATTGGCGTCACAGCCCATGACTAACTGGAGTCTGTTCTTCTTGCTATAGTCGACTAGCCGACGTATAGCGAGAGGAGGTACAGTATCCGTGTCCCCTGGGAAGTATGCTGAGCAGGCGACTATGTTAGTCATACCATTCTTCTCCGGTAGGGACACTTGGATGGCTACTACATCAGGAGTGCAAAAGCCTGTAAGCAAAAAATAATTAATATTTTTCCTAATGAGGAGACAAGCCCTGGGTTTCACCCCAGGACAGACTACTACCTCGCCAGGAATATTGCTGAGACCAGTTACTCGGTCTGTGTTTCCTGTCCATGGTTCTTGCAGGAAGGCAAGGTCGATTGATTCGTCTTTGAACCTTTTGCCAAGAATGTATGAAGCGGCCTTGGCATGCTGTAAGTTTGCCTGTAAACAGTTGAAAGGGACGAATACGGTAGCCGCAGGCAAACTTGTGTCTCCTCAGATCCCTAGGGGAGATCACACGGTGGGTCAATTGAGGCGCCACCATCTGATCCTCCCAGGGGTGAGGCTGTAGTTGGTGCCATTGACGAGGCTTGGTCACCTTTCGCCATGGCAGATCCAGCTGATTGCTTTGGTCCTTTAGTCGAGGCCGTACTGGTCTTCGATTTCAGGACAGCAGGTCCAGTTCCTTTTTCCCGTTCCGTTGAAGAGACGTTACCCGTCTTCTTTTTGGGGAAGCCAGCTCTCCCTTTGGGATGGCTAGTGCCCCGGCTACGTGCCGGTGGTACACTCCCCCTGCTCTTGTGAGGAGGGTCGGTCCTCCTCACTGTAACAGGAGGTTTTCCACTCGGCCCCGGGCCGCGGCTTTTTTCGGATCTCTTCGAGGGACCCGGTTTTGATGTCAGTTGGGAGGGGCGGGTTTTGGGTCGGAAAACAACCTGTCCAAAACCGAAATATGGTTTAAATCCGATCCTCTCCAACGTGGCCATGGATCGATCGTCAATGGCAAAAGTCCATATTTGACCAGGGCCTGTAATTTCCTTGTGTAGGACAGTCCACTCCAAGGTAAACAGACCATGGTTCATTTTCCTCAGTCTGGTGAGGACCTGTTCTGAAGTCAGTCTACGATTGCCTTCGTCAGGTATGTAAGCCACACAGATGTGTGGCTTCGGGAGTTGGTCACCTGAAACACATTTCAGGGAGGCACCGTCCCATGGTTGAAGTGTATTGACTACTCCAGTCAACCACGAGACACTCTCCTGATTTACACAGGTGACCTGTAACCATCCAAGCCGGAAAGTACAGCTCTGGAACTGTACTTGTGGACCACCATCAGGTATATCCTCTACAGCGGCCATAATGGCATACTGAAGGGACTCCATTTGTTTGGCTGTCGGATGTTCAAGATGTAAAATTCCCACCTTGATGCCGGATACAGCCTGCCCATAAGAGGGCTTTTGTAAGTCAGTTTCACCTGACGTTACCACTGATTCAGCTGAGCAGGGCTTCTTTGCCTCTTGTTCAGGTGAGTCATCATTAGAGCGTAAGCGCTTGCTGGTACCAGCCACAGAGGGAGTATGTTTCCTCTCTTGCGGCTGATCCCGCTCTCACTGCTCTAGTATTTGGTGCAAGGCGGATTCGTAAGGAACCCCACTCTTAAGGAGACGACTAAGTCGTTTCCTGGCTGCACCACCTAGTTTCCTAGGTTTATTTTCAGGAGTTGGAGACCTGAGTAGGTCTCGTTCCTGATCCGAAGTTACAGGGAGGTCAGTTGGAGTCGATAGTTCGACTTCCATCTCCTCTGTGGTATTTATATTTTTAGTTACTTCTTCCATAAAAGTCCCACGAGTAGCTAGGGAAAAAGAGGTCCATCACGGCAGAGCCCTGTTTACCATGACAAGGCTGACTTACGACGGGAGGGCGCCTAGTATCCCGAAGGTTCCGTTAGTGACAGATGATAGGCTCACTGTCATGCATCCCCTCGGCACGGATACGCACACCTTAGGATTAAGCCGTAAAACAAAACCGTTGGGATGAATTTAGTCAAAGAATAACAGCACCATAAATGATCCTGTTATTCCCATTACCAGCGGTGCTAACGTGGAAGCAGACACCCGATAGCTGAATTTGTCCACCATCCCATAACCCAAACTAACATACATGCAAAAGCAGCAAGCAGTAGTTAAAGCAGTGCAACAATGAGCAAAGACAGCCAACCCCGCCATCATTCGGTATTATAGGGACCGAGAAAGATGACGTTTACGCCATCTGCCGTGAAAAAACACAAACAATTTGATGTAAACACTATTAGTAGTATTAGTAGTATTGTATAATCAGCGTTTTTAAATGTTCATTTTTTAAAACTGATATTAAATGTTTGTGATGTCGTCATCAAAAGTATCTTTCTGTATTCATGGCTGTTCAAATATGCTGTATAAAAATACTACGCAGTTGAAATTTTATAGTTTCCCCGAAAGACCATTGAACACTGCGTGGATAACCTTAAAACGTCAAAAATGGATAAATGCAGTAAAAACCCATATGTAATTAAAATGTTCTAATTAAAACATTTTATTAACAATTAGTTTGTGTAAAATCAGTATGATACTACAATTGGCAGCTATTGGAAAAGTTCTAAATGTTTTTTACATAAATAAAAGATTATTATCGAGAGAATAAAATGTTGTTTTCTGTACGATTTCATTGATTATATAAAATAAAAAACTAGTTATGTGCTTACTGACTTTAATATTATATAATAAGTTCAAATAATTAAATACTATTAAGGGGAAGAAAGTAAACATTTGTAAAAAACGAATCACTTCAAGTTTTTTAATCACATTTCATAAAACATCGGGAGGATTGGGAACCAAATAAAAATACTAGAATTTGCAGTGTTCATTTTGTAAATAATCAAAAATCAGATAATCCCCTACACCCATCTTACATACCAACAATTTTTCCTGGCAAAGAAAATAAAAAGATCTATTCATTTATTGCATTTTGTAGGTTGTTTATTATACTGTTTACATCACAAAGTTTTTCTTATTTAACACCAGGGCGCTCTACTTTCGACAGAAGTGCTGCCTCTATAGTTCGGTCTCGATCCTTATACTGATAAAACTGCTTCCTCATCGATAATACCTTGTTTACATTGAAACATCAACCAATATTATATCCACACATGAGTTGGAAGAGACAGCTGTTCCTGCTTGCCAAACTATTTACAAAAACTGTATTTTTAATAACTTTAATTTTTCAAATAATGAATTTTTCTCTTGTTCAAAAAGTTGATTATATTTCCAGTTAGCTTATGTATTCTTTGAATTCAATAAAATGAAAAAATAAAGCAAAATCAACTCGTTCTTCAAATTTTATCACATAATTTTTTATTTTCATCACTCAAACTTGTTTATTTGAGGCAGAAACATTCAAACAAACCGAATTTAGATAAAATTGCTCGTCCTAACGGACTCGTAATCGATTTGTTTTCATATTTTTGCCAAATAAACAAGTTTTCGTGGAAAAGAAGAAATTATCGATAAAATTTGAAGCACTCGTGGTATTACCTTTGATAAATTAACTCCAATGTTAAAATGTCATATACCTGGAAATGTTATTGTCACTTTGCCATCGATAAAAAAGGTGCATCCTTTTTTATCGCGATAAAAACATCTCTTCCTCAATATCTAGTAAGCGGACGTCACTTTTACACAATGACAATGAGTCGCAATTATTGTTGTTGTTCATCCATATATTCTGTCGTTAATTTATCTTGCCAAAAAACACTCGAGCTTTTCTTTTATTAGATAAATTCCTCTTTGACTCAAAGTTTTGCCAATCACTAAATTTGCTCGAAAAACTGACATTAGATAAAATCGCTCCACCTTCGGTGTCGCGATTTTATCATGTCAGTTTTTCTCGTAAAATTAGTGATTGGCAAAACTGTTTCGTTGCAAAGAGAAATTTATCCGATAAAAAAAAAGCTCTTGTGTTTTTACTGTTGATAAATTAACTCCAATGTTAAAATGTCATATACCTGGAAATGTTATTGTCACTTTGACTCTTTGACATCGATAAAAAATGTGCATCCTTTTTTATCGGATAAAAACTTCTTTTCCTCAATATCTAGTAAGCGGACGTCACTTTTACACAATGACAAAGAGTCGCAAGTTTGGTTACTTATAATTTCACAGCAATTAAGTGTTGGCAAAACTGCAAAAACTGTCAATTAGTCTGTCAGATTTTTGAATTTTAAACATATAGTGCTTTTATTTTGAATCGATGTGGTAATTATTTAACTTTGTTGATATAAAAACCCAAAAGATGAATCGTTTTGGTTGAAGTTTCGACTGAGCAAATTACGACAAATATCGAGAAATCTATAGCGCAATCTACAAAAAACACAAAAGCTTCAATCTGGAGACAATTTATGGAGTTTTGTCAAGTTCGAAAGTATGAATTGTCCGAAATAATTCCATTACACGAAGTAGCAAATATATTAAAGGATTGGGCCTATAATATGAAAAAGAAAAATGGAGATGATTATAAAGAATATGCGGTTAAATCAATTTGGAATTCGACTGCGAAGATGGTACAAGAAAAATATTTCTGTGAGTACAATATTAAATTTAATCCTTTTGTCGACATAACTTTTAAAGAAGCTCGTGATGCGAGAAATAGTAAACGGAAAGAATTACAAGCTATTCCAGCGAAAAGGAAGGTATCTTCAGTGGCATTGGACAAGAAAGATATACTGAAAATGGCAAAATTGTAGAATGCAGAAGAACCAGAAGGACTACAAAAAAGATTTTTTCATATAGCTTCTTATGAATTAGCTTGGAGGGCATGAGAAGCTGTAAACTGTAAAATATACCATTTTAAAGAAGAAAAAGACCACGATGGAATTCCAACAGATAGATTTGAATATAATTCAATATTTTCGAAGACGGCACAAGGTGGATCGAAAAAATTGACCGACAGCAAATGGTTAGTAAAAAATGAAATGGATGAAAGTATTTGTTCCGTTAGATTATTAAAATTACTCTTACAAAAAAGAAATGAACACATAACATCCGATCGACTTTTTTTAACTTCAAATCCCTTTTGGAAAAACAAATTCTAAAGGTTGGTATAAAAATGTTCCACTAGGTATCAATATTATTTCTACTTGGACCAAAAATTCTGCCGCTAAAATTGGACTCTACATCACAAATAATAAAATTACCAATCATTCGAATCGCGCTAGTACAGTGTCTCAATTAACAAAAGCAGGAGTAAGTGACCAACAGCTAATAAAGATAACGGGACACTCATCATCTTCTTCAATTATACCCTATCTCCAAATTGACCATGAACATCATGAGAATCTTATTAGATCCTTACGATCCTCGAGTCCGAGAAATCAAAATGAATATTCCACATGTGTGAATACCACAGAAGAAAATTTTCAAATCAGTACACCAAAGCAAACAATTTATAACAGTTATGTATTTAATAATTGTACTTTCAAATAATCGAATTTTATTTTATTAATAAAGATAATTATTGTTGTTGTTCATCCATATATTCTGTAGTTTATTGTATTAATAAAGATAATTATTGTTGTTGTTCATCCATATATTCTGTCGTTAATTTAACTTGCCAAAAAACACTCGAGCTTTTCTTTTATCAGATAAATTTCTCTTTAACTCAAAGTTTTGCCAATCACTAAATATGCTCGAAAAACTGACATTAGATAAAATCGCTCCACCTTCGGTGTCGCGATTTTATCATGTCAGTTTTTCTCGTAAAATTAATGATTGGCAAAACTGTTTCGTTGCAAAGAGAAATTTATCCGATAAAAAAAAGCTCTTGTGTTTTTACTGTTGACTATTTCACTAGAGTAAATTAATAACTGACAAAATTTGAAGGTTTTCAACTGGCAATTCTTTGTCTTGTCGCGGCAATTTTTTGACGTTTAATATATCAAATCTATGTGTATAAAATTCTATCACTCTGTGATAAAATTCAATATAAAATCTTTGTTAGTGGTTTCTAAGGAAACTAAGTTGTTTATTTATTTATTTAACTGTCTAAAAATTATTAAAACTGTTTCAAAAATTTAAATAAGTATTATTAACATGAATAATACAAGATTTAGAAATAATTCAATAAATGAAATAGAGAGTACAATTAAGCAAAGTATACCGCGAAATACAATGAAGACAAACAAGTCTGCGTGGGAACAGTTTAGAATGTTTCTGGACGCACGTAATTATATGTTAGAAAATGATACTTCTGAACAAGTTATAGCAAAAATTCTTGAAGATTATGGTTTTGACATGAAAAAAAGAGATGGAACTGATTATACTGAAGCTAGTGTGAAAACACTTTGGAATACGACTGCTCAAATGGTTCAGGAAAAATATTTTCTAGAATTTAACATCAAAATTGATCCATTTAAAGATATTACCTATAAATTTGCTAGATTGACCAGGGATACAAAACGTAAAAAGCTTCAGGCTGAACCTGAAACCAGAAAAAGAAGTTCTAACGCGTTTACCAAAGAAGAATTAATGGAAATGGTAGAAAGCTATTCTGAAGATAATCCTGATGGGTTACAAAAAAAGTTTTTTCATTTATGTTCGTTCGAATTAGCATGGCGTGGAAATGAAGCTGCTAATTGTGATATTAATTACTTTAAAAAAGAATATGATAATAAAGGTAATTTTACTGGCAGGGTAGAATATAATCCAATCTTTTCCAAAACGACACAAGGAGGATCAAAAGCTTTATCTGGCAGTAAGTGGCTGGTAAGAAATAATGCTAACAACAATTTGTGTCCCGTTCGTTCATTTTTAAAAATTATTGAAAAAAGAGAATCCAATCCTCATCTAACAACAACAAGATTATTTTTAACAGTACATCCAAATTGGAAGAAAGGAATATGGTACAAAAATTCACCATTGGGAATTAATACAATTTCAAAGTGGACGAAAATATCGGCAGAATCAATTGGTATAGACACAAAAAAATAAAAATAACCAATCATTCACATAGAGCTTCTGCAATATCTGCATTAGCAAAAGAAGGAGTTTGTGAACAAGAAGTAATTAAGCTTACAGGACATTATTCTGCCCATTCTTTGAAACCATATTTACAATTAAATGAAGAACACCATTTCCAACTTATAGAGAACCTTCGAGAAAATAAAAAAAAAGAAAAGGAATCCTCAGTTTATAACTTAAATTCATCACAGGTTATGATGCAAAACAATCCCCAAAATAATGCTACAACTGTAACATATGTTCTCCCCCGGCTTGAGACTCTTCCTCAGGTTGTGGTATTCGACTCCAGTTAATGTATCCTTATAGCAATCACTGGGATGGGGTGAACAATCGATATTAAGTTGAACGCCACCAGCTTTTTAAGCGATACTTAAATTAAACAAAATACTAAAAAGGTTAGAAGCTGGAAAACCTTATATTTACTTTAACTTAACAAACGAAATACTAAAAATATTTTAACGCGATGGTCCAAGTTAATATAAATTGCTGAAAATCAAATATCAAATGTTCAGCAAATTATATTTATGAATTACTCAATAGATAACTCACATTAACTGCGTATCCAAAATACAAGACGAATACGAACGTCGTTATACAATAAAAATCTCCAATTCTAGATTTCCATGAATTGAATATAAGACAAAGGACTTATCTTTGGAGAGGTTCTGGAATTATTCAGCTCTCAGCTAGGTCCTAGTCGATGGAGATATGGTCTTCAATCCATCCCGGCCGGTTTTCTGTTGTCTTCTATGGGTGGTGTTTTCATAGGGCCTACCCAGGGGCTGCAGAGCTGAGGAAAGAAAATAGAGTAAAAATCAAGGAAAAATTCTGGGAAGGAAGGAATAAATAGAACAGATAGGAAGCTTATGCTTCAACACATAAAAAACTGAATCTAGTTTTTAAAATAAAACTAACAGAAGTCTGTTCTATCATATTCGCTTTGTTCCCTCAATAAACAAAAAATGCGGAATTATAAAAAAGCTAAAAAAATAATGAAAAGATATTATTAAAAATTTGCTTCAAAAATAATATAAAATGTTTCTTTTTTACAATAAAAAAGAAATAAACATACAAAATTCATCAAACGCCAGCCGATATTATAATTTTAAATCAACAGTAAAAACATCGGGAAAAATATTTCAAAAATCTAACTCACCAGCAAATATGTGAAACCACAACGATGTAGGTACTAACTCATGAATTTTACTGATAGGAAGAGACTTTTCCAATGTACGATATCGTTTAAATACACGAATTTTGTTAAAGAAACAAGTTTTTTTAATTTCGAAACATTAGTACGACGAAATTAAAATACCATAGTCCGATAGAAATCGTAGCAGGCGATCGGCTTGTTACACAACATACAATTATAATAATTGTACTTTTTACATATATAAGTAATTTTTTTTCATAATGTCATTATTTTTATGGCTTTGTATAATTGAAGTTTGCAATAAATAAAACGTTTAAACATATGGTTTTTTAGTTTTTCTCTCGTGAAATAGTCATGTCGAATACCACTCAATTAAAAATTTTGTAAGATAAAAATTTTCTCTTGTCGTATTCAAGTTTGTTGCTTTTAGGTAATTTTGCTCATGACATTTAATCCAAAACCACTCGCCTGACGGCTCGTGGTTTTGTTAAAAATGTCATTCGCAAAATTGCCAAGCAACAAACTTTCATGACAATCGAAAAATTTTGCCGACAAAATTTTCACTCTCGTGGTATTATATATGATAATAGGGCACTTAAGCGAACTGTCACTTAAATGTCAACATGGCGTCTGTGAGGCATACACAACTGCAGAATCATTATACAACGCTTGTTTAAAGCATTTTAAGACGTGTTTTAATCATTTTTATAATATAATACCGGTGCCATGGGCAGTTTCAACAGTTCCAACAGTATGGGTCTAACCTCACATGTTTGTGTATTTTTAATACAAATCTAGCAGTGACGTCTGGATGTTGGCTTTTATTGTTATAATAGTCAATCATTAGTGCTATTCAACGCGACAATCGATTACAATAATTTCCTGTCATTTAAAAAACAACATGTTCAACAATATATCTTCGATATCAATCAATCACTCTGATTATAATCGGTCTAAAATTATGATGCTATTGAAAACAATCATAAATCGGAAGTATGTGATTGGTCGAAAAATTTAAATAAACTACCGTTTGTCTATGGGTTATGTAATGTGAGTGATACTTTGCAATTGTATATTACATTTTTAGTTAACAGAACAGCTTCTATAAAATTAAACGTGATTAAACTAAATGAACTTGTGAAATACACGTGAAATGAGCTAAAATAATGATGAGGTTATGTCACTCAAAATGACACTTTTTTTTGGTCGTTCAACAAACATCAATCCGTTTTCGATTTCGATTATAAACTAAATCGGAATCAAGATCGAAGTATTGAATAGCACTATTGTCTCAGAACAGCAACAAACGGTTTGTATGACCCACAGACGCTTTCAAGTGAAAGATCGTCGGTGACCTCTATAGATTGTATTGACAGCTAACCTCTCAACTACTCAATGCTTTTGACAACGCCCAAAACACTTTTACCACGTTTTTAATTGTAACATGTACAGACTCATCAATATTTTGTTTTAATGATCGATTTGTTTGTGGAGATAATATCGATTTCCCATTAATTATTGCACACAACAGTACGAAACTTTCAAACTACCGCTCTTTCAACATGGCGGGTGCGCATGCGCTTGTCATGTGATGAAAAGTACAATAGTAAGAAATAAGTACATTTTTCAGTAATGTGATTAAAGTTTACGTAAAATAAAGCCGCCGTAGTTGTAATGTATTTGATCTAAATATAGCTTCCATATAACTTGCGATCCAATTATAATCTCTGAAAAATTCAACTCATTCTTTAGCAATGTAGGTGCAAATCTAGCAAAAAATATTAAGCAGGGCAGAAATTATACGGAAACGAAAATTAAATCAGATCACATCTTTTTTCTTTCCCACTGACGCCTATGAAATACAAGGAACTATTTTGCAGTTGAAAGATAAAAAATCACCAGGACCTGATGGCTTGAAATCGGAAACATTGAAACTAATATCAACTGACATAGCTAAACATCTAAGTTATATTATCAATAAATCCTTGTCAAGTGGTCACTTTCCTTCTGCTTTCAAAATGTCAACTGTGGTACCTGTTTACAAAACTGGCGAAAAGACAGAGGTTTCAAATTATCGACCTATAACACTTATATCAAATTTGGGTAAAATTATGGAAAAGATCATAAAAAAAAGACTAAATTCGTTTCTGAAGAAATACAATCTGTTATCAGGAGCGCAGTATGGATTCACAGAAAAAAGTCCACCAGCGAAGCGATATTAGGACTCACGAGCAAAATATATGATTCAATAGATAAAAAAAACCTCCATTGGAATTTTTCTAGACCTGGCAAAGGCATTCGATACCGTGGATCACAATATACTGTTATCAAGCCTTGACGATCTGGGAGTGAAGGGTAAATCACATGACCTTTTCATCTCATACTTAACTGACAGGAAACAGCAAACAAAAATACAAGACATACTTAGCAAAAAAGAAACTATGTCATGTGGTGTACCCCAGGGAACGGTGTTGGGACCTTTGCTATTCAATATTTATCTAAATAATTTATTCTCCATACGATCACAAGGCAGCATCATAAGTTTTGCAGATGATACGGTCATATTCTATGAAAGTAACACATGGGACGACTTAAAGAATAAAATAGAAACTGACTTTGGTAACATTAAGAAATGATTCGATAATAGACTACTATCAATTAATCTCAAAAAAAACTTTCTACCTGCCGTTCTGTAGCTTATCTGCGAGCCTCCCAACATTTGACAAAATATCAATAGAAGATGACCTTGAAATCTTACCATCGAAAAGGGTTAAATACTTGGGTATTATGATAGACAGCCACCTAAGATGGGACGTACATATAAACTATTTAGTAAATAAATTACGTAGTGTTCTATATAGAATCAAACAAGTCTCACAACTTTAAACAAAAAAAAAATCTTTACCACAGTTTAGTTGAATCGCATCTGGGCTATGGTATTATAGGATGGGGTGGAGTATCCAAAACATACCTGAAATCATTAGAAATCATACAAAAGCGATTCTTGAAACTAATAATGTGTAGAAAAAACCGACATCCAAGTGAGGCGCTATTTGAGGAGACACAAGTTTATGATTTGATTCTTGAAACTAGGAAAAACACAATATTTGCATAAGAACGAACTCCTTACACATTCTCACCAACATAAGACGCGACAAAAGGACAAGTTTATACCCCCATTTATGAAGAAATCATTCGGTCAGAGATGCTACCGATATCTGGGACCAAAGGTATTCATTTGCTTTACCTGATAATATTAAAAACGCACCCACAATCCAACGCTTCACTAAAACAGTCAAAGATTATATCTGCGTAAAATCAATAATAGGACACTAAAACAATTAATAATGGTAATTAAAATGAAAACTATTAATATTACTAACACTTGGTATGATGTTAGAGTACTACTAATATTTTTTTTCATATATTTAATTAGGTTATTTAAGCACTACTTTTTATGTATTTTTAACTTTAAATTTTAACTTTATAATTAGGAACTATTCTGTACATTTCAATTCATCTTATGTTTTGTGTGCTCTTTTGTATATTTGTTTGTTTATTTATTTATTTATTCTCGCTCTACATACAGGTATATATGTGTATTCTGATTTACATACTATACCTCGTAGATTAACCTCTATTTATTCACACATTACCTGCATATAAATTGTCATTTTTATCTTTACCTTGTGAATACATTATTATTAGTATTATTATTATTATCCATTAAATATGTCAAACACAAAAAGAAAGAAAATAAATTGAACTAAAAATGATAGGAAGAATGGCATTAACGCTATAACGGAAATAATATACAATCCAATAATTTTTATTTATTATTACCAAAAAAACTGTTTCATAAAACTCGTTGATATCGTGAGAAATTAAATAGTGGCCTTAGTATTATTTGATCGGGATCCGTTGTTAAGCGATACGCCACCACAGCGGTTAAAGTGAACTTCTATAAAAGGTACAGGTTCATTATTAGATGTGTGATTAGATTGGATAAGATGCTTGTTTACAACTTATTTTATTTGTTTCGTGTGTTTTGGACATTGTTTGGTTTAATTTAAGACACGATTTTTATGTTTTTTTAATAAAAATGTGTGACAAAAGTCAATATAGCTCAATATCGCTGTACAAATCGATAATAAATTGAGTTTCCATCGATTTTCTCAAAGTTGAACGTTTAGAAAAAGAAAAGAAATTTGAATTAAAAATACAAATATGATGGAGAATTCGAAAGCTTGGCAATGTATGCTAAGAATACCAAACTATTAACGTCACGTAAACAAACAATTTTATCATGTCTATAGTAGTTTCGACTTGACAGTTAGGTATCGTTGCGATCTTAATCACGGATTCCAATGGAGATGGGAATTTCTATTTGTTTATTCATAAGCCCTGTCATCCAATGCTATAACTGCTTACTTTATGGACATAACACAAACCAATGCAGAGGCAAAGCAAAATGCAAAACTTGCAGCAAAAGCCATGAAAATGACTCAAGCTGCAATTTATATTGTATCTATTGCAAAAATAATGATCACTCATCAGTTGATGAAATATGCAAAGAACAAAAAAGACATTAAACAACTAATGGCATTCTCAAACATCTCATATTACGAAGCCAGCCAACAAATACCATCCAATTCTTCCACCATCCCATCAAAAAATGACCTACAGAACTTTCCAACTCTAAGAAAACAAAACTCAAAAGAACAGGCCAACTCAATTCAAGTACATGAAAAAAGATTAGCACCAATATCCACAATACCCAAAGTTGCATCTTATGTACAAGTAGCCACAACATCCCCAAGCAGCAAAAGAAAAAGACAAACAGGCTACGACAAAGCCGTACATACCAAATGGCAGATCAGAGATAGGAAACAACACACAGTGAACAGCCCCAGCAATTAGCAAGAAAAGAGGAAGAAGAAAAACTTCATCTCGATGTAGTACAAGCAATATCATTCTTATCAGAATCCCACAGAGAGCTTGTGTTAACGTTTATAGTAAATTTGATTTCAAATAATTATCTTACACCCCAGCAAGAAGTAGGTCAGCTAACAGAAATAAACACAGCACAAACATGTACACCTCCATCACCATCCACCAAATAATAAAATACTTCAGGGGATTATATAGACCTGTCCGACACGGACATGTTCTGATCTCCTGTGCAATATTTGCATTTTATTCGCATTCACTCCACTAACTGTAATCCAGTGGAATATACGTTCATACAACTCCAACACAGATAACTTGAAAGTAAACATTAGAAACCATAATTCTGATATAATCCTACTAAATGAAACATGGTTAAAACAAAACTATAATATTTCATGCAGAAACTTTCAAATTCTTTAGAAAGGACAGAGCCGATGGCTATGGTGTAACATCTATTCTAATAAAAAATACCATCAAATTTATCCCAATAACCTACCAAAGTAACTTTGACAATATAAATATTCAAACACCTACCATAACATAAACATTAATATTCTAAATATATAGTGCCCATCCAGCTCAATACTCAGAGTAAATAATTGGATCCATTTTATTCAGCATTCAAGAAACCCCTACTTATTTTGGGAGAACTAAATTGCAACCACCCCGCATGGGAGAGTAAGAGAATAAGTATTAATGGTCGAAACATTATTGACTCTTTACAGTCACTCCAATTAGTATATCTAAATGATGGACAGGATAAATCTGTGGTGGATGTTAACATAATATCTTCTGAGTTATCTCCATATGCTACCTGGGAAGTCCTCCTAGACCCTGGAAGTAGTGATCACTACCCCTCAACCATCTGCAAACTTTATTCCAATAATAAGGGCAACCCAAATCAGATAGTAACCACAAAAAGAAACTTTAAAAAAGCTAACTGGAACACCTCTGCACAACCCCACAGCCCCTAACCCATTTTCAATATGAAACATTCTAAGATAATATTATAAAAGCAGTAAATGCGGCAAAACCATCTTATAAAATCAAACACAACCAAAAATACAATATCCCTTGGTGGGATAACTCCTGTCAAGTATCTATCAACTGCAGAATATCTGCAATTAAAACATTTACCAACTCCCCTACGATAGACAACTTTATAGCAGTTAAACGGAACATTGCTGCTACTAGAAAACTCCTCATGTCCAAAAGAAAGAACAGTTTTCGCAACTTCTGTGCAAAAATGAACCGTAACTCTCCATAAAAAATTATTTGGAATAAAATAAATAAAGCTTCAAACCGTACACCTCAAAACAACTTATCAAATCAACTTCCACCTGGCATTCTGGCTCTAGAAATTTTATCCTCCTTATACCCACCTACCTTTACCGAAAACATACAAACATCCATATCAACAGAAATAGAACCACTCTCCTATAATGAATATAAATTCACAATAGAGTAAAAAAAGACTGCACCAGGTATGGACCAAATTACATACTCTATGATTAAGCACATGCCAATATCTTTGTCTAAGGAACTATTACAATTTTTACTTTTCCGCCCAACCTTTCTATATGCAAGAAAAGTATTGGTTTACCCCAAAAAAAGTTGGAATTTTGAAAATTTTTTTTGAGTTATTTCCACATTTTCCATCAACAACAACTCGAAAAAACGGTTTTTAGAAAAAAATCCTGTGTGTATGTCGTCGTCGTTGTCGTCGGCCACTTTTCCTTACATGTCTTGTTAGCACGATGCAGCCTCCGGATTGTAATAAGTCGGCAATTTTATGATTGAATATTGTAAGGGACGTGTCACAGATGATCCCTATTGATTTTCAGTTCACCAGAGCCAGTACAACGGGTGCTATTGTACTTGAAGTACGACATTTTGTAATTTTTTGAGAAATTTCAGTTTGTTAGCACGATACAGCCTCCGGAGTTCAACAAGTCATCAATTTTATGATTGAATATTATTCAGGGCATCTCATTGATGAAACCTATTGATTTTCATCTCACCGGAACCAATACAACAGGTGCTACAGTACTTTAAGTACGATATTTTTGTCATTTTTGGAGAAGTTTCAGTTTGTTAGCACGATACAGCCTCCGGAGTATATACAAGTGACCAATTTTATGATTGTATATTATTCAGAGCGTCTCAAATATGAACCCTATTGATATTCAACTCAGTAAAGCCAGTACAACGGGTGCTATGGTATTTGAAGCACCAAATTTTCGTCATTTTGGATAATTTCAGTTTGTTAGCACGATCCAGCCTCTAGCGTGTATACAGGTGACCCATTTTATGATTGAATATTGTTCAAGGTGTCTCACAGATCTACCCTATCGATTTTCAGTTGACTAGAGCGAGTACAGCGGGTCCTATAAATCCAGATATACTGAATTTTTGGTTTTTTTTGGAGAAATTTCGGTTTGTTAGCACGATACATCCCCCGAAGTGATAATTTTATGATAGAATATTGTTCAGGGCGACAGATGCGGAAAAGTTAGTTTTAATCCTTAAAACCGTTTATTTAATGATTGCATGCAAACTGCTACCATAACTCACACATGGAAGCAAACAATTATTCTTCCTCTCATAAAGCCCTACAAATCAGTAGCAATGAACTATAGACCAATTGCTCTAACTTCATGTGTGGGTAAACTTCTAGAATCGCTAATAAAAAACAGGCTGGAATGGTATGTAGAAAACAAAAAATTACTCAATCCCCTACAGTTTGGATTTAGAAGGAATAAAGGTTGTATGGACTGTTTAACGTTTCTAATGTCTCATATCCTTATAAATTATTCAGCCAATGAATACACCATAGGCGTTTTCTTAGACCTCTCAGCTGCATATGGCACAGTTGATATCCAACTTCTGTACAAAACTTTAATAAACCTAGCCCTACCTAAATATATAATAAACTTAATTTATGCTTTTATAAATAATAGAGTCATATTCGTTCAAGACAACTTAGGACAAACAATAGGACCTTTGCCAGCTAATCAAGATCTAGCCCTTAGTCCAATCCTGTTTAACCTCTATACCCTACCTATTTATAATATCCTCCCTAAAAATGTTAATCTTGTTCAATATGCAGCTGACTTGGTACTGACAGTTGGTGGATCGAATGTGAGCCAAATGGTAAATAATTTAAATACATTTTTAGAAAAATTGAACACACATGGTTAGACACACATAATTTCAAACTATCAACCAATAAATCTTATGCAGTAATGTTTAGTAAAGGAATCATAAAAAGATCTATCCCCAAAATAAAAATAACCTCGGAAACTATTGAATGGGTGGGTAAAGTTAAATACCTAGGTATATACATTCATCAAAACCTAAAATGGAATGCACATATACAATACATAGAAACAAAAATAAATAAAGGACTAAACGTTATGCGGGCTCTCTGTGGTACTTGGTGGGGCTGTGATCCCCTTACACTGAGAATACTCTACAACGCAATGGTACTAAGTCATATGGACTAAGGTAGCCCGATTTTCACCCTCACAAAAAAGAATAAAACAACGTTGGACTAACTTCAAAACCAGGGATTAAGAATAGTTACAGGCAACATGAATTCAGCACCAATCCCAGCCTTATTATCAGAAAACGGTGAAATGCCCCTCAAATATCGGAGGGAATGCCTGAGCTCCAAATACTTAACCCCATAATCAATATTCCAAAGAAGCTTAATAACATAAGCAAAAACTCAAGATATTGGACTAACAAAGAAAAACCGACTCTAGTACAAATCCTTGAACGGCTACAACCATCTACTAATATGATGTACACAAAAAAATATTGCCATGCTATGAATTTGACCTAGAAATTCAGCTAACTCCATTAAATGTGGCAAATCTTCAATCTAATAAAACTGATGAACTAGCGCAAATTCAGTACCAAAAAATATTCATTTGCACAAAGTGAAAGCTACTGAACAAAATGAAATAAAAGTGTATTTCGGGAACGATGTCGAGCATTCCATCTCTTGAAGCATTTGATTGCGACGGAGAAGTCAGTTCTGTTGAACTCCAATAGCGAAAGTGGAAAAAAGCCCTAGAAATATACATGGAAGCTGCCTCCATAAGTAAACCTAAGGAACAAAGAGCAAACCTGTTACATCTCGGAGGGTTAGGAACCCAATTGATTTTTTACAACTTGCCTGGTGCAAATTTTATAGATACTAATGGCGAAGATGATGCGGTCTTCACTATAGCCATTAGAAAACTAGACGAATATTTCTCCTTGAAGTAAAGCCGAATTTATGAGCAACACCAATTCCGGCTTTTGAAGCAAGAAGTAGGAGAGAAATTTTAGAAAATTTTAGTTAGACTGAGACACCAAGCCGAGAAGTGCCAGTTCATAAATTTGGAAGAACACTTGATTGATCAAATCACTGATACGTGCCACTCCGTTGACCTCAAAAATAAAATACTGCCTACAGGAGATTCAATAACTTTGGAGAAAATTATCGCCGAAGCAAACTCGTCAGAAACGGTTGATAGGTAGATATCTGAGTTCATGGAGAAGCCAGGGTGCAGCTCGGTTACTACTGTCCACACACTTCGTCAAAAGAAGAGACTCCCAACAGCTAGATGTACGGGATGTGGATCTGATATGGAAAGAGGCCAGGTACACGATTGCCCAGCAATCTGCCGGAAATGTAACTTCAGGGGTCATTACGAGAAGAATTGTCGTTCTAAGAGAATAAATAAGAATCAGAGAGGACCGCCACCAAAGAAATTCAAGCCAAGGAAACAAGGAAACCACAAAATGAAGAATTGGACTACGATGGAACCCAAGGAGAAGTGGAATACGTATTTCACATAGACGATGATGATGTGGTGGATTGTAAGGTATTATAATTGGGATGTTGGTAGATTCTGGATGTAAATCCAATATCTTAAATGACTACACTTGAAGACTTCTAAAGAAACGCGGAATAGTAGTTCAAAATCAAATTAAAATAAACGGTTTTAAAGATTAAAACTAACTTTTCCGCATCTGTACCCTTGAACAATATTCTGTAACATGTCCATCGACCTGTTTCGATTTAATATAATACATTCCGTGTAATTTCCGCTTGCCGTCTCATTAGCCACTCCCAACCATAGAATTAAAACTGAACGTTGAGACAATTGACATTTGTCAATTTCCCCCTGTTCGCTACAAGCTAAAAATCATTAGACATAATGCAATTTTTAAAATACATCACTTATTCTTATCCGTATACATAACGTAACGGAGATACGTCACTAATCAAAAAAGGTATAAAGTAAATGCGTTCATAACGTAACCATTTCTTGGGTTTTAATTTTTAACCTAAAAAATATTCCATCTGCTTGGATCTTCGTAGGAATTGTGCTTCAGCAAAATAATGTCGACATTGCCAGAATTAAATTAAATTTGTTATATATTCTCTTTTATTTCTAATCCACCCGGCTGTGAGATCCACAGGGTATAGTGTCCGGGTTTGATTAAGTTTGAGCACATTTTATCTCAACATTTTTAATATTAATTTTTAATTTAGAGTAAATCCTTTTACACGGTGTTTCTACCTTTATCACCGTAGTTTTGTTCGTGCTATTTCGTAACGTTTCAAAAGGTAGTGGCGCTCTGAAGTCTCATAGTCTGATCATCCTCTGTTATACAAGTCTCATGCCGGGATTTTGTTCGAGTGAACGATCAATGGTTACAAACTGGCGCCCTCAAACAAATAAATGGTTACAATTCATAAATCATAAAATTGTTACTTGTATACACTTCGGGGGATGTATCGTGCTAACAAACCGAAATTTCTCCAAAAATAACCAAAAATTTAGTATATCTGAATTTATAGGACTCGCTGTACTCGCTATAGTCAACTGAAAATCAATAGGGCACATCTGTGAGACATCTTGAACAATATTCAATCATAAAATTCATCAATCGTATACTCTCTGGAGGCTGTATCGTGCTAACAAACTGAAAATTCTCCAAAAATGACAAAAATTTGGTACTTCAAGTACCATAGCACCCGTTGTACTAGCTTTAGTAAGCTGAATATTAATAGGGTTCATCTTTGATACGCTTTGAATAATATCCAATCATAAAATTGGTCACTTGTATATACTCCGGAGGCAGTATCGTGCTAACAAACTGAAAGTTTTCCAAAAATGACAAAAATATCGTACTTAAATTACTATAGCACCTGTTGAATTGGCTCTGGTGAGCTGAAAATCAATAGAGTTCATCAGTAAGATGTCCTGAATAATATTCAATCATAAAATTGGTGACTTGTTTGACACTGGAGGCTGTATCATGCTAACAAACTGAAATTTCTCAAAAAATGACAAAATGTCATACTTCAAGTACCATAGTACCCGTTGTACTGGCTCTGGTGAGCTGAAAATCAATAGGGTTCATCTGTGGCATGTCCTTAACAATATTCCATCATAAAATTGGTGACTTATTTCACTACGGAGGCTGTATCGTGCTGACAAGACATGTAAGGAAAAGTGGCCGACGACAACGACGACGATGACGACATACACACAGGATTTTTTTCTAAAAACCGTTTTTTCGTGTTGTTGTTGATGGAAAACGTGAAAATAACTCAATTTTTTTTTCAAAATTATAATTTTTTTTGAGGTAAACCAATACTTTTCTCGCATATTAGAGTTGGGCGGAAAAGTAAAACCTAACAAAGTCTTCTTCGGCTATGGTTCGAGAGACCCACTAGAAGTTTTAGGTTCATTCGAGGCTACAATTGAAATTGGATCTAAAAAAGAAATGGCTACTTTCTACGTCATAGAGAATGGGAAAAGGAATTTGTTAGCGAAACAAACAGCAATATCTTTAGGAGTTCTCAAGATAGGGCTGAATATTAATAACTTGATTACGGAGCCTCTCTCAAAATTCAAAGATGTAATTGTTCACATTTTAATCGATAAGACAGTGAATCCTATGAGTCAACCCTATAGGAGGGTACCAATACCGCTAGAACAAAAAATTAACCGAAAACTTGGGGAACTTATGCAAGCTGACATTATAGAAGAGGTAAAAGGCCCCTCTGAATGGGTTTCACCTATGGTCCCTGTTCTTAAAGAGAGCGGGGACGTTAGAGTATGCATCGACATGCGAAAAGCTAATTTATTTATTTATTTATATCCAAACAGACCTTGCGGTCTAATTACAAGGATACTATAAAAACAAAACAAAAATCCATATATAATACATTAACAAACATAGGTAAGTTCAAATCTATGCTATAACCTAAGTTACCAAAAAATAAACCTATGACAGAGAATGTGAAACACATCTAATCAAAATGAATGACAGTGATGAGACGAAAACAGCTGCTATATCGATAAACTAACAATTTGTCTCAATACTGTCTTACGAAAAACATTTTGGGAGACTGACCAATCTAAGTCCGTTAGGGTATTAAAATTATTTGCTAATCGGCACATGGTCATAAGAGGGGCCCTGGTGGTAGTCAGCAATAATGGAATATTGAACATTACCGCAGTGCGTGTTCTTCTTGATGGAACATTAAATCTTACTAAAAATACAATTTCAGGTGAATTTATTTTATTATTAACAATTTAAAATAAAAAAATGAGTGCTACTAGTTTTCTTCTGTCTTGTAGAGATAATATTTTGAATTCATTTCTAAGGTGAACACTCCTAACTACATTATAATCTGGGCGAGTATAATGCTTCTTATAATAAACGTATCTTAAAAATTTATTTTGAATTTTCTCCAACATGAATAAAGTAGTCTGATACTCACCAAACCATATTTGAGCACCAAACTCTAATTTTGATCTTACTAGGGTATAATAAAGAGTTTTTAGTGTATCTATATTTGTAAAATTGAAAGTTTGTCTTATTACAAAACCCAACAGACGGTTCGCAGACTTCGCTATATTTTTTATATGTTCAGTGAAGGACAGCATGTGATCATATGTGATGCCTAAATCCCTTACCTTTGTACAGCGCACCAAAGTTTCCCCATCCATTTGGTATTCAAAAATAATAGGATCCTTCAAACGTGTTACAGATAGAGTGAAACATTTTTTCACATTAAAGTATAATTTATTTAGAGAACTCCATTCAAAAACACCATTTAAATCTCTTTGTAACAATATACAGTCCCGAACCGTTTGAAAATTTTTAGATCATCAGCGAACAAGAGACATTCTGAATATTTTAGAGCTGTTAGTAAATCGTTAATAAATATTACAAATAAGAGAGGCCCCAAGTTGGAGCCTTGGGGAACCCCTGAATTGGAATCAAATTTACCAGAAGTGTTTCCATTATGTTTTACAATCAAAAATCTATTTTAAAAATAACTCTTTATTAATTTAATCACTTTGTCGGATAATCCAAGCCTATTTAATTTCGTCAATAACACGTCGTGATCAACCGTGTCGAATGCTTTACGGAAATCTGTATACACGGTATCTAATTGGGACTTACATTCTAAAGTTTCATATGCATAATTGGTGAAAATAAATAAGTTTGAGATGGTTGATTCATTGGCCATGAAACCGTGTTGCTGAGATACTATGTACTTTTCAGCATATTGATATAAACTTAAATAAATGATTTGCTCAAACTAATTGGATGGTGCACACATTATTGATATAGGCCTATAGTTTTCCACATTCATTTTATTACCAGATTTAAAAATAGGAGTTACTAAAGCCGTCTTCCACATTGTTGGAAAGTTATTAGTGGAGATTATTGAATTAAATCTATGTAGCAGTGGATGCACAAACCAATCACTACAATCTTTAAGGACATAAGGTGGTATCCCATCCACACCGGCTGCTTTTTTTGGTTTTAGTTTTCTCACTGCGGCTTTAAAATCTAATTCAGTAATGAAACTTATCACAAAAACATCATTAAGAAAAGTTTTTTCTGCTGTACAATTTAAATTATAAGATGCTTTTACCGATGAGTATACGGAAGAAAAAAAATCTGCGAATGCATCAGCAGTTTCCTCCTCCGAGACTTGTTCTCCGTTGTAAATGTAATTGCCAAAATTAGAATTAATGTTTCTTTTACTATTTATGTGATTCCAAAAACTATTGATATCTGTAATTAAGTTTCTTTCAATATTTCTTATATGTTTACGTTCTTCTGACTTAATAATAATAATAATAATAATATCTTTATTGCTTCAAATTGATACAAATCAATATAGCAAGAAATCAGTGTCTATAAATAAATACATAGTTCATGCAGCAAAATCACAATAAAAATTAACGATAAAAGAGCGAGAAAAAAAATTTTTGTGTAAAACCCAAGCTATTCGTTTATAATAAATGAGCGAATTTTTGGCAGTCTTTGGTCTGTTCTAGAAGTTTTCATTACTTCTTTATTTTTCGTCATCTTCGGTAGGTGATCTCTCACTTGTGGTTCTTGTGCCTGTTTTTCTATGTGGTGTCACGCCGAGGTGTCTCTTCCCGTCTTCAATTTCCTGGCTCCCCATCAATTCCTCTACTGTGTATACAGTTCCATTCACTATGAGTTTGTTGTACCGCATTGTTGCACGCTTTCCTAGTTCTCTTGCCGAGATCAAATGTTTTCTAAGCACTTTACGTTGTTCCTGTACATCCCTCGGGAAGTCTTCATTGATGCTAAATTTAGTTCTCTTAAGTTGTTTACTGGCTTTCAGGATGTCAATTCTTTTATTACCATTTCGAAGTTCTACCATTATCGGTCTGATTTTGTTTTCTTCTTTTTTGCCTATTCTTTTAATCTCAACTATATCTTTTTCTGCATCAAACTCTACACCAGTTATTTTCACCACTTCAGCTACTTTATTTTCTTGCATTTTTTTATCCTCGTTGTTAGCTTCATCGATTCCAAAGATAATAATATTTTTTCTCTTAGATTCTCTCTGTAATTGTTCGATCTGATCATTTTGTATCCTTAACAAACCCATGAGTCGTTCATTCTCCTGTTTTCTTGCTTGATTTTCAGCTTCTAACTTTGACAATTTAGTTTGTATATCATCAATTTTACCTTCAATTCTTATGTTTCTTTCTTCCGCGATCTTAAGTTTATCTAAAATTTCTTTAGCATAATTTTCCATATTCAGTAATCTTTGCACTTCTAAAAATAATCTGAAGCCAACCCTGTTGGCACTCTTGAAAAAGTTCTAATATATCTGCCTACTAATTTACTTGTGTTATCTCAATTTAAAAAACTGGTTTCTTGTCTACCGGCTGATTACTGTTTAATAATGGATACTAATTTAATGTGGCATATAACTAACAATATATAAGTAATCTTACTTGGCTGGTAGTTAATCTTGCTGCAATTTACAACAGGCACTTATTACACTAAGGTGAATGATTACGTTTAGTTTATAAATTAAAAATACTGCATTAATCCACAAATATCAGAGTATTTTAAGGAGCAGAGCTCAAGCACGCTTACTGAAAATAATGCCAGGACCGGACCTAATATGAGTAGATTCCACAAAGTAGGAGTCGAGACAGTAAATTTCTACACCAAATGTTTTATAAATTGAAAAACTGTTGTGTCGCCAAAAGGAAATGAAAAAAAACACTGGTTTTTAGTGAACAAAAACATTAAAAAATTCTCAACTTATGAAACGCATATTTGATAATAACATTTTTGATTTTAATAGACAAACCCAAGATTTGACCTAAGCAATCATACAAGTAATAAGATCAGATGAGTAAGTAAAAATGTTAATCTTAAACAATAACTTCCTGCTCAACTAGTTGCAGGCTTATTAAGTTCTGATAGTTATGATGTTTGCTTAATTTGCTTCACAGTGAGCCAGACGCTTATATGTCCAGGTCATAAATTGAGCATTCGCAATTCAAACCAAAGCGAAGCAACCTTCATGATAAAATAAAATGATGAAGTTAAAATTCATGTATTTTAAAAAGTCTCAGTGCGCTTTGTCAGAGGCAAAATTAAGATTCTGTTAATCAACTTGACACAAAGTATAAGTATTATAAGAAAGGTCTAAAAAATAACATTTTGCAAGTGGAGTGCACTTAATAGCTCTTTTCAAAAATAAAGTGGGTTATTTTCAAACAGTTTGTTTTGTTTAAATGTTTCTAAAATTCCATGTCATAATCGCAGAAAACATGTATAAAGGAAGTACTGTTTACAACAATTGATGAGGTGAAATTTTAACATTAAAAGAGAAAGTAAATGGAATCGCCATGTCATTTGAACTAAACAGTGCAAGAATGCAGAAAAATAATGTTTAGCTACAAAATGTTCTATTCTGATGGAACGAAAAATGTCAGTATATTTTACCCAGAGTATATTACATAAAGCATCTACAAGGACAGCCTTCATAACTTTATGTTTTTCAATGATGAGTGGAAGATGTCAGCACTAAATTTAACTACAACAACAAAACAATCGTCTCGTTTGTTTAGGGGTGTTTTGAGGAAAATGATGTCTAAGTTTGTCAATTGTTAGTACAACCACTAGATCGCAAATGTTGAATGTCATGTTCAGACTGGAAAATTTCTGTACAAACAGTCCTTAATAAAATTAATGAAGTTGATTGTGTAGGCTATTACTATCCAAAATTTTAATATAATCAATGCCAAGTCATCAACAAGTTACAGCAAAAAATTGATAACCAGTACCTTCATTATTCATTTGATTGTTTCAGCTATAACTTGTGACATTTAAAAGTTTATAATTTTTTCTAAGTGCTATTAGAACCCCTCCTCCCCTAGATTTCCCTGTGAATTCAAGGTCCCTGTCAGATCTTACCAAATTGAATACTGAAGTATCCACAATTTCTCCATCCAGAACGCTCTCCTGCAACCATGTTTCTACAGCTATAACAATGTCATAACTGCCATTAAGACTATTATTAAAAAAATCATTCAGTTTACTGTTCAGTCCTCTACAGTTTTGAAAATATACGTTAAGAGTAGATATGTTGAATGTGTCATATTAAGAGCTCCTAATGTCAAGATTCAATAATCATTAGTGTTTGTTCTTGCCTATTATGCATCATAACAATACAAAACAAGAAGAATAAAAAAAAGCCATTTCTAATAGTATAATAATCCATTTTGCCTGTACCAACTAATGCGAAAGAGAAAAAATTAAAACTTAAAAATTAAGGAAGAAACTACAATATAAATAAACTCAAAAAATCCAATAAACGAAACTCCAATATTCCTTAAGTGTGAACAGATCCTAATACCTCCATCCTAACGGAAAATTACCCATTACCCACTATGGAGGGTCTTCTACCAAATTTTCGAAAAGCTAAATATTTTTCCAGGCTCGATATCAAGAACGCATTTCATCAAATTGAAATTTCTCCAAGATCACGATACATAACCACATTTATTAGTAGTAAAGGTCTATTCAGATATAAGAGACTCATGATTGGAATAACATCTACCCCAGAAATTTTTCAAAAAATTTTGGAAAAAATGTTATTACCTTGACAAGGTACAGCCAATTTCATTGATGACATCCTAATCTATAGAACCAGTGAAGCAGAACATGACCGTAGGGTTCAAAATACACCAAATATTTTGCGTGAGAATCATGTACTCCTGAATAGGAGCAAATGCATTTTCAAATTAACTGAAGTTCGATTTCTTGGACACAGGTTATCCCCGAAAAGAATCAAACCATTAGAAGATTGCGTAGGCGTAATAAAATCTTTTAGAACTCCAAAAACAATCGAAGAAGTACATAGTTTTTTGGGTTTAGTCAACTTCGTAGACAAATGGATACCAAATCTGGCGACTCTAACAGGCCCATTGAGAAAATTATTACGGATGAAATTAGGTAAGCATGCAAGTGTTGTAAAATACTGGGAGTCAGATCAAAACAATGCCTTCAAAAAACTCGAAGAAACACTCTCACATATGGGTTACTATGACCCTAGAGACAGAACCCAAGTTGTAGCAGACGCAAGTCAAGTGGGTCTTGGAGCAGTACTTATACAGTTTGATAACAAAGGTCCCAGAATCATTGCGTACGGCAACAAAAGCCTCACAGATTACGAAAAAGGGTATTGCCAGACTGAATAAGAAGCTCTCGCTTTGGTATGGGCAGTGGAGCATTTTGGTATTTATTTGTACGGAAAAGATGAGTTTGAGTTGGTTACAGATCACAAACCACTTGAGGTTATTTTCGCACTTAGATCACGCCCGTGTGAAAGAATCGAACGAAGGCCATCCAGGAATAGTGGCTATGAAGAGTAGGCCCAGAACGAAAGTGTGGTGGCCAAAAATAGATGAACAAGCTGAAAAGATTGTGAAATCATGTACGCTAGTTTCAACACCCACTGTCCCATACCAAATGAAAAGGAGGCAACTACCAACAGGACCTTGGGTAGACGTAGCCATGGACTTCATGGGACCTTTGTCCATATGTAAACATTTGTTAGTTATAGTCGACTAATTTAGTCGCTATAAAGAAATAAAAATAATGCGAGGCATCACTTCTTTGAGCACAATCAACACCTTGAAGGACATATTTTCAAGATTGGGATTTCCCATGACCATCACATGCGACAATGGTAAACAATTTATAAGTGAGGAGATAAAAACGTTCTTTGAAGAAAACTCCATACCATACTGGCCCACTGATGAATGGAGAGGTCGAGCGACGGAATCGGGATATTTTAAAGATGCTTAAAATCAGTCAAGCACTCAATAAAAATTGGCAACAAGAACGGGTAGATTAGCAAATGATGTACAATAGCACTCCTCACTCAACAACTGGAAAAACACCAAGTGAGTTATTCTTCCGACGTCAATTCAAAGATAAGATCCCCAGTTTCGGTGACACCGAAAATAGCATATTTGAAGAGCATGCCAAAGAGAAAGAGCAAACACAAAAACAAATAGGAAAATAATATGGGGATAGAAAAAACAGAGCTGCAGAAACAGATTTAGAATTGGACGATAAAGTCTACAACAAAATGAACGGTTTCAAAGATTGAAACTAACTTTTCCGCATATGTGGCCCTGAACAATATTCTATAAGAAAATTGTTACTTGTATACACTTCGGGGGATGTATCATGCTAACAAACCGAAATTTCTCCAAAAATAACCAAAAATTTAGTATATCTGGATTTATAGGACCCGCTGTACTTGCTCTAGTCAACTAAAAATCAATAGGGTACATCTGTGAGACACCTTGAACAATATTCAACCACAAAATTGATCAATCGTATACTCTCTGGAGGCTGTATCGTGCTAACAAACTGGAAATTCTCCAAAAATGACAAAAATTTGGTACCTCAAGTATCATAGCACTCGTTGTACTGGCTTTAATGAGCTGAATATCAATAGAGTTCATCTCTAAGACGCCCTCCTGTATAATATCCAATCATAAAATTGGTCACTTGTATATACTCCGGAGGCTGTATCGTGCTAACAAACTGAAACTTTTCCAAAAATGACAAAAATATAGTATTTAAAGTACTATAGATCCTGTTGTATTGCCTCCGGTGAGCTGAAAATCAATAGGGTTCATCATTGAGATGTCCTGAATAATATTCAATCATAAAACTGGTGACTTGTTCAACTACGGAGGCTGTATCGTGCTAACAAACTGAAATTTCTCAAAAAATGACAAAATGTCGTACTTCAAGTACCATAGCACCCGTTGTACTGGCTCTGGTTAGCTGAAAATCAATAGGGTTCATCAGTAGCATGTCCTTAGCAATATTCCATAATAAAATTGGTGACTTATTGCACTCCGAAGGCTGTATCGTGCTATCATGACATGTAAGGAAAAGTGGCCGACGACAACGACGACGACGACATACACACAGGATTTTTTTTCTAAAAACCGTTTTTTCGTGTTGTTGTTGATGGAAAACGTAAAAATAAATCAAAAAAAAAATTTCAAAATTCCAACTTTTTTTGGGGTAAACCAATACTTTTCTCGCATATTAGATAGGTTGGGCGGAAAAGTAATAATGGTTAGAGAAAATAAAACAACAATATTATAATCATTATTGCTTTATTATCATTATTGTTATTATTACTCATTGATATATATATATATATATATATATATATATATATATATATATACCTTTAATTCTAATTTTATGGTTTTAATAGTTATATTTTAATGGATATAAGAATATAACAATATGATATATTATTCGTCAAAAGTTTTCACAATCTGTGATTGTAGCGACACTATTGCAAACACACCTTTAGCAGTGTATGTAACCTAATTTAATTCTGACAGTAGTTGTCAAACAATGCCCGGCTAAGATAAATATTAATTTTTGTATTTTGAAAGATAAATTTATTCACAATCGACTTAATCACTCTTGTCTCAGGTGGGATCAAAAATTTTTAAATGATAATAATTCAAATTTTATCATTTTCACGTCTTCTCCAAATTGAATATTACTCTATATTCAGAATTTCGAATAACTGTTTATTCAATATAATAAAAGGCACTTGAATTATCTTATGACATTTACGATTCTACTGTCACTGGAAATTAACCAAATGTCACTGATTGGATCCAAATTTCTATAGAATGCAAAATGTTAAATACAATGAAAATAGGTACGGAATGAGTACCACAGTGAGTTGGAATCAAAATTATATATTATACGATCAGATAACAAATTTACAAAAATAATTATTGTTTCCCAAAAATATCATAAAAGAAACAAAGATAGAATTTTCTACCAACCTATGCTAGAAATCAACTAATTAAATATTTTAATCAAAAGTTCAATTCGTCTAATTTACACTTGACGTGTATCAATGTCAAATTGTCTATTCAAAAAATTTCTTCACTTGATGTAAAATCTTATATGTGTAACGTTAGTTTTGGTTTAGTTCAAATTATCATATAGATGCATCTATTTTTGAAATGTATTTAAAAAGGCCTGTCAATTCTTGAGAAATAATTTAAAAACTGGACTGGACTCACCAACTAGGAACAGGAAAACTCGTACGTATTCTAAACGTATTTAGAAT
Organism: Galeruca laticollis; assembly: GCA_963921935.1. Classification (NCBI taxonomy): domain Eukaryota; kingdom Metazoa; phylum Arthropoda; class Insecta; order Coleoptera; family Chrysomelidae; genus Galeruca; species Galeruca laticollis. The sequence goes on from OY998182.1 coordinate 41,477,137, forward strand.
TCTACAAACTTTCTAAATATATAATTTGGAAAACTACACTTTATACGATGCAATTCTTCTACGAATTATGCACACACTGGCTTTATAATGTATGGCTTTATGATCTGATTGTATAGTTATACAATTTCTACTATATTCTCAAATAAATTTGAGACAACTCTTATTATGATGTTGTCTCGTGGGGGTTTCAAATTCAACTGCCTAAACTTTTTTCAAATAAATAAATCCCTATTTTTAAAAAAAATACTAATTTATGTTTCCCTATAACAAAGAGATATTTGAATTCTTTTATTACAATTGTAATTCTGCTAGCAGAGAGATCTGTATTTTGAAATTTCAAATATATTTTCCAAATCGTAATATAATATATCTATCATTAGATATATTCTGCATAAATGTCATCAGAAATTAAAATGTCAAATTTGATTTGTATACCGAATCTTTCAAAATTATTGAATCGAAAGTATTGCATACAAATATAAATAATTCTCCTTATTTTAATGTTTCTTTCAAATTTTAAATACAGGAACTGTATTAATATATATATTATATATATATATATATATATATATATATATATATATTGTAATATATATTCAATATTCTTTAATAATATGTATTTGCCCCACGTCCGGGTGACAAATTGTTATATATTCAGTCTTATAATTGTAATTGCCCCGCGTTGGGTGACAATTGTTATATTTTCAAACCTTTGAATATAATTTCCCACGAATATTTCAATTCTTTAGATATAATTGCCCTACGATATGTAAATAAATTATACTATCTTGTCGCAGCGACAATTATTGTGCATACCACTTAAGTACGTATTGAATTTCAAATTTGACAGTAATTGTCAAATTAAATATGCCCGGCGCCAATAAATATTAATATAAAGATGAATTTATCTACAATCAATTTATTACTCCTATCTCAGGGTGAGATCATAATTGTTCAAAATTAATTCTTCAAATTTATTTGTTTTTTTTAAGATATTTCCAAATTCAATGTTTCACTATTATCAAACTCTCAAATAACTGTTAATTCAATATAATAAAGGCCATTTCATTATTTTATGACATTTACTAATTTACTGTCACTAAAAATGTCAACCAAATGTCACTGATTAAATTGAAAATTTTATGAATGTAAAAAATGATAAGTTCAATGAGATTGGATACTGAATGAATAATGCAGGTAGTTAGAATCAAAATTATATATTATACTATCAGATACGCAAAATTAACAAAATTGTTATTCCCAGAAATTATGATAAGAGAACAACAGTCGTAACCTCTACAAAACTTAAAATTAGAATACAACTATGCTAAAATTTAACCTAATGAATTATTATCAAACGTTCAAATAATAATTTACACTTGACGTGTATCAATGTCAAATACCGAAACTTCTGCTCAAAATGGTCTATTCACTTGATGTTGTAAATGATAGGTATCAATAAATTTGGTATATTTCAAATTTTCTTATATATAGATGCATCTTTAAACTGTATTGAATTTAAGGCCTGATATTTCTTGAGAAATAAATTTAAAACTGGAGAGGACTCACCCAATGGATCAGGAAATCTCGTACTTATTCTAACGTATTTAGAATATTGCAACTTTCTAAATATATACGATTTAGAAAAACTGGAACCACATACACTTTTACGATACAATTCTTTTCCGAATTATGTACGCACTGAATTTAGTATATAGGTTATTTATCTGATTGTATCATATGCAATTTATGCAATCTACCAAAAACATTCGAGAACAACTCTTATTTTGATGTTGTCTCTTCAAAGGATAAACAGCTACTGACTAAATTTTTACAAAATAAATAATTCTCCTTTCCGTTGGTTACCGATTTTTCTTGTTTTTGAAAAAGTTTCTAATCTATAATTTTCAATAACCAAGTGAGATTTTGAAATTCTTTTATTACATTTGCAATCTTGCTAGCAGAGACCTCTATATTTTACAATTTCAAATATTTTCTCCAAATCCTATTATGTTCTATCTATCATTAGATATATTCTACTCAAATGTCATCAAAATTATGAAATGTCATGTTTGATATTTCTACTGAATCTTTCAAAATTTAGGAATTTACGTAGAGTACAGTGTGTATCGAGAGTATGACAACTAAAATTAAATAAATTTCCTTATGTTTTACTTATTCTTTACATTTCACATAGAGGATGTGTATTAAATCCCCCTGATAAAAGAATGATAAATCGATTATTGTATATCATTGTAATTTCATCTTTAAATTTTCCAAATATTATCCTATTATTTCAGTATACTAGTACTGTTCTGAAAATGATTATTAACTGATAAAAAAAATTTCTTTTAATCAAATTAAACTATTGTTACTAATTTCATAAAACTCATTAACTATATTATATCTATCTTAAAATTTCACGTAACATACAAATATTTGTTATTTTAAAATTCCCTATATACATGTTGATCAATTTTTTCTATGATCTGTAATATTTCAACTCTCTTTTATTCTACTCTGCCTAAACAACTTACATGGAACTGGTTATGATTTTACTTTAACATTTCTCAGTATTCTTTATTTTGATAATCCATATTTTCATTAAGCAACCTTTAGTTCCTTCGGAATTCTTGTCTCATACATCTTTAATAATTCTTTTATAAATTTATAATATTCTTCATTACAGTCTGTCCAATTACCATTACTATTCACATAATCTATTTATTCTATCTCACGAACATAATTATTAGCCATTCCCATTTCTTTCTCACACAATCCTTCATATTTCATCATCAAACTCTTCACTTTCTCTTCATATTCCTTATTTCCACTCATTAACTCCAATTTTACCATAATTCCATTCCTCTTTATATTCCATAACTTCCTATTATCCTCTTCAATTGCCAATACTTCCATATTTACCTCCTCAAATTCAATTATATTACCATTTAATTTTATCTATCTATTCAAAATCAATTATTTCCTTATATTTCATAAATTCATCAATAACTATGTCTGTTTCTAACTTCTTCATCGACTATGCTTACATATCAACTTCTTTTTCATCCTTTAATTCAATCTTTTGTATCATATATTTGCTTAGTTCATATAACTTCCGTCCGTTTGTTCCTATAAATGTAATTATTTCATCCTGTCTATCTATTTTGTTGCTTAATTTTCATTTCTATTTTCATTATCATATCTTCTATCAAAGTTGCTAAAATCTCTTCCATTCTCACAATACTTGTTGTCATAAATTTTATCTCCATTTCCATATATTCGTTTTTCATTTCTGTAACTTCTATTTTCATTTCCATAATTCATATCAACATGTCTATCATTTCTTCTATTATCAATCCATGTTTATATACTTTCTATTTAAATATGTTTTTAAATATTACTTGTTAATCATAAACCTTTTATTTACAAATCGTTTTTATATCCATTCCTTACCATGTACAATTCCTTATAATTTTCTAGATTTCGTTCCTATAATCCTGTCATATAATTCAATTTTATTTTCTTTTCCTAAACTTCGTCTTATTCTCTTCTCTTATTGTTTGATTCTCTTTGAGTTTCCTAAATTTGTTCAAATTTTTCATAATGTTCTGTTTAAAATCGTTTTGCCATATTCGTTTACTAGATTTCTTTAAATTTTCCACTATGTTCTTTTTAAATTCATTGCCCCATATCTCATTATCTTCATCATATATTCTTGTTTCTGTATTTTCTTCCCAGAAATGCATTACAATTTGTATCTCAAATTCTTCTATAACATTGAAATTATTTTTTATTATTTTCTTATCCACCATAATCTAAATTCCTATTATTTTATTTCCAATTATATTAATAAAAACTTTTAGATCAATTATTTTCATATTTCTGTCACATTTCACTCTTATTTCGATATTTTCTGTATAAATTATTCGTCCGGCATTTTGTTTTGTAGTTTCTTCTATTTCTTTTACATTTTCTTGTAATCTTTTATTCATTTCCTCCAATTCTTCGTTAAATTGTTTCCCCCTATCATAATTATTTTTTCTTTTATCATATATCATGATTTGTTTTTCGGTATTACCATCTAAGTCTTTTATTTTCCAATAAATATTTTTTTTATAAATTTGCATCACTTCTTTACTTCCTAGGTTCTGTAAATCAATGTCTAACATATCATTATTTGTTTGTTTTTGTACTTTGATAGCCTGTATCTCTTCAATTTCCTTCTCAACTTCTTTAATCTCCATTAAACTTTGTATTTTTATAAATCATATTTCTTCAGTTATCTTCTTCTTTTGTTTGTTTGGTTCTGTTTGAATTGTTCTAGATAAATTTTTTTCTACGCATTTATCTAATTCTTGTATTTCATCTATCTGTTTTTCAAATTCTTCTTTGATTTTAACTCCGTTTTCTTGGTCTATTTTCAAATTCTTATTTTGTTCTTCCATATCTACTCTCTTCTCAGCAATTTGTTTCCTAAATTGCTCGTTTTCATCTCTGATTTTCTTAATTTCATTTAAGGTTTCCATGTTTACTTCTTCTATTTTCTTTTCCAATCTGTCCATGTTTCCGGTAATATGGTTAATATCCCCCTTAATATTATTCATATCTTCACGCATACTAATCATATTCTCATTTTGTCTGTCCATTTTTCAATTCATACTATTTATATCTCCCCTCATATTATTCATATTTCCATTCATACTATTTATATCTCCCCTCATATTCTTTTCCATACTAATCAAAAATTGCATTAATTGGTCATTGCTACTTGTATTTTCTCATCTCTCTTGTCTCCTATCATCCTGTTCTGCTGCTTCATCTCCCGTCAAAACTTCTCCTGATTGTTCCCTTCCTTGTTCCAAGTACTGCACCTGAAAATCTCCTCTTCCATGACTCCTTTCTTCCCTTTCTTCATCAGATCCACTTTCAACTCCTACCTGTTTACCATCCCTTAATGTCATTCTTCTTTCCATGGTCGATACTTGATTTTTTTATGTAATAATAGCAATAAATTTCTATATTTTTATAGTTATATGCAAATTTTTAATCGAGCTCCACATTTTGGGTGCCAAATTGTAATATATATTCAATATTCTTTAATAATATGTATTTGCCCCACGTTCGGGTGACAAATTGTTATATATTCAGTCTTATAATTGTAATTGCCCCGCGTTGGGTGACAATTGTTATATTTTCAAACCTTTGAATATAATTTCCCACGAATATTTCAATTCTTTAGATATAATTGCCCTACGATATGTAAATAAATTATACTATCTTGTCGCAGCGACAATTATTGTGCATACCACTTAAGTACGTATTGAATTTCAAATTTGACAGTAATTGTCAAATTAAATATGCCCGGCGCCAATAAATATTAATATGAAGATGAATTTATCTACAATCAACTTATTACTCCTATCTCAGGGTGAGATCATAATTGTTCAAAATTAATTCTTCAAATTCATTTGTTTTTTTAAGATATTTCCAAATTAAATGTTTCACTATTATCAAACTTTCAAATAACTGTTAATTCAATATAATAAAGGCCATTTCATTATTTTATGACATTTACTAATTTACTGTCACTAAAAATGTCAACCAAATGTCACTGATTAAATTGAAAATTTTATGAATGTAAAAAATGATAAGTTCAATGAGTTTGGATACTGAATGAATAATACAGGTAGTTAGAATCAAAATTATATATTATACTATCAGATACGCAAAATTAACAAAATTGTTATTCCCAGAAATTATGATAAGAGAACAACAGTAGTAACCTCTACAAAACTTAAAATTGGAATACAACTATGCTAAAATTTAACCTAATGAATTATTATCAAACGTTCAAATAATAATTTACACTTGACGTGTATCAATGTCAAATACCGAAACTTCTGCTCAAAATGGTCTATTCACTTGATGTTGTAAATGATAGGTATCAATAAATTTGGTATATTTCAAATTTTCTTATATATAGATGCATCTTTAAACTGTATTGAATTTAAGGCCTGATATTTCTTGAGAAATAAATTTAAAACTGGAGAGGACTCACCCAATGGATCAGGAAATCTCGTACTTATTCTAACGTATTTAGAATACTGCAACTTTCTAAATATATACGATTTAGAAAAACTGGAACCACATACACTTTTACGATACAATTCTTTTCCGAATTATGTACGCACTGAATTTATTATATAGGTTATTTATCTGATTGTATCATATGCAATTTATGCAATCTACCAAAAACATTCGAGAACAACTCTTATTTTAATGTTGTCTCTTCAAAGGATAAAAAGCTACTGACTAAATTTTTACAAAATAAATAATTCTCCTTTCCGTTGGTTACCGATTTTTCTTGTTTTTGAAAAAGTTTCTAATCTATAATTTTCAATAACCAAGTGAGATTTTGAAATTCTTTTATTACATTTGCAATCTTGCTAGCAGAGACCTCTATATTTTACAATTTCAAATATTTTCTCCAAATCCTATTATGTTCTATCTATCATTAGATATATTCTACTCAAATGTCATCAAAATTATGAAATGTCATGTTTGATATTTCTACTGAATCTTTCAAAATTTAGGAATTTACGTAGAGTACAGTGTGTATCGAGAGTATGACAACTAAAATTAAATAAATTTCCTTATGTTTTACTTATTCTTTACATTTCACATAGAGGATGTGTATTAAAATATATATCTATATATATATATATATATATATATATATATATATATGTATATATATATATATATATATATATATATATATATATCAATGAGTAATAATAACAATAATGATAATAACGCAATAATGATTACAATATTGTTGTTTTATTTTCTCTAACCATTATTACTTTTCCGCCCAACCTATCTAATATGCGAGAAAAGTATTGGTTTACCCCAAAAAAAGTTGGAATTTTGAAAAAAAATTTTTCAGTTATTTTTACGTTTTCCATTAACAACACGAAAAAACGATTTTTAGAAAAAAAATCCTGTGTGTATGTCGTCGTCGTCGTTGTCGTCGGCCACTTTTACTTACGATACACGATACAGCCTTCGGAGTGCAATAAGTCACCAATTTTATTATGGAATATTGCTAAGGACATGTTACTGATGAACCCTATTGATTTTCAGCTAACCAGAGCCAGTACAACGGGTGCTATGGTGGTTGAAGTACGACATTTTGTCATTTTTTGAGAAATTTCAGTTTGTTAGCACGATACAGCCTCCGTAGTTGAACAAGTCACCAGTTTCATGATTGGATATTATTCAGGACATCTCAATGATGAACCCAATTGATTTTCAGCTCACCGGAGCCAATCAACAGGAGCTATAGTAGTTTAAATACGTTATTTTTGTCATTTTTGGAAAAGTTTCAGATTGTTAGCACGATACAGCCTCCGGAGTATATACAAGTGACTAATTTTATGATTGTATATTATTCAGAGCATCTCATAGACGAACCCTATTGATATTCAGCTCACTAAAGCCAGTACAACGGTTGTTATGGTACTTGAAGTACCAAATTTTTGTCATTTTTGGAGAATTTCCAGTTTGTTAGCACGATACTGCCTCCAGAGAGTATACGATTGATCAATTTTGTGATTGAATATTGTTCAAGGTGTCTCACAGATGTACCCTATTGATTTTTAGTTGACTAGAGCAAGTACAGCGGGTCCTATAAATCCAGATATACTAAATTTTTGGAGAAATTTCGGATACATGCCCCGAAGTGTAGGTATACAAGTAACAATTTTCTGATAGAATATTGTTCAGGGCCACAGATGCGGAAAAGTTAGATTTAATCTTCAAAACCGTTTATTTTTTTGTAGACTTTATCATCCAATTCTAAATCTGTTTCTGCAGCTCTGTTTTTTCTATCGCCATATTCTTTTCCTATTTGTTTTTGTGTTTGCTCTTTCTCTCTGGCATGCTCTTCAAATATGCTATTTTCGGTGCCACAGAAACTGGGGATCTTATCTTTGAATTGACGTCGAAAGAATAACTCACTTGGTGTTTTTCCAGTTGTTGAGTGAGGAGTGCTATTGTACATAATTTGCTAATCTACCAGTTCTTGTTGCCAATTTTTATTGAGTGCTTGACTGATTTTAAGCCTCTTTAAAATATCCCGATTCCGTCGCTCGACCTCTCCATTCATCAGTGGGCCAGTATGGTATGGAGTTTTCTTCAAAGTACGTTTTTATCTCCTCACTTATAAATTGTTTACCATTGTCGCATGTGATGGTCATGAGAAATCCCAATCTTGAAAATATGTCCTTCAAGGTGTTGATTGTGCTTAAAGAAGTGATGCTTCTCATTATTTTTATTTCTTTATAGCAACTAAATTAGTCGACTATAACTAACAAATGTTTACATATGGACAAAGGACCCATGAAGTCCATGGCTACGTGTATCCAAGGTCCTGTTGGTAGTTGCCTCCTTTTTATCTGGTATGGGACAGCATGTAACTGCACTTATGTATGGTGAGTCACATCGTTCAATAATTCCTTCTGCTATCATTTTGTCCAGTTCTTCATACACCTCATTTTTAATTTTATATGGTATAGGGTATGTTTTCACTTTAAAATTCTTTATTTCACTACTCATCTCTAATTTATGCACATACTCCTTAGCTACACATACTTCTTCATTAAATAACCGCTTATTCTTTCCAAGTGAAGTTTTAATTTGTTGTTCTTGTTCTGTTGTCCCCAAATGCTTATATTCTTCCCATTGTAAGCCTTTAATTTGATTTATCCAACGAATTTTTGCGTTTCTATATTTTTCCTATTACTATTAATAAACGGAATCCTCTCCTCTTTACATTCTAGACATTGATTTTTATAATTAATAATCATTTCATGATTATTCATTTCGTCAGTCACTAATACTATGTCAAAATTAAGATTTTCTACTACTAACATTTGTGATTTATATTTGTTAATTCCAATTTGTAATTCAGCAATAAAAGTACTCCTTGTCTCATACAGTTTTTTATTGTTCGCTCCCACTAATGATATTTTATTCGTTTTTATCATCATAATATCGTTTGCTTCTAAATTTTCAATAATATTTTTATTTATCAACGTAACCTCAAAACCTGTATCCAGAAGAATATTACATGAAATATTTTGTATTTTTCCTTTAATAAAGATTAAATTTAGATTTTCATTGCCAATACTGTCCCCATTTTCATCAATAAATTCCCTTGGATGCTCATATTTAGAAGAATAAATGATAATATGGACATGGAAGCGATTTAGGCAAAATCCCTATGGTCCTGTCCTGTGACAGTTTCCCCAGGTCTATCATCTTCCCTATTTTGATTATCCCTACTATTTCTTCCATTCTGGCTACAACCTGTATTTTGTCTATTATAATTTCTCTCTTGATTTTGTTGATTATTATTCCTTCTTTCATAATCATTTCTTCTTTCATTATAATTGTTTCTTCCTTCCCCTCTATTCTGTTGCCAACTTCCATTCCTGTTTCCATTATAGTTTCTTCGTTCGTATCCTCCTTGGTTTCCTCGATCTTCATACTGTCTATATCCATTATTTCTACCTCCATTTCCATAGCAATTTCCCCGATTACCACTATACCTATTAAAGTTCCTAGCATCTCCATTGTTCTCCCTAAAATTTCTAATACCCTGTCTATCATTATCATCATAATGATTTCCTTGATACTGATTTGTCCGATTGTATCCACTCTGATTTGCTACACTCCTCTCTAATCTTTGCAGATAACTTGAAAAATGTTCCATCCTTTTGATGTTATGCAGAGCTATGGTCTCTGCCATTTCTTGATTGTAATGCCTAGATATATATATAAGACTATTTCTTCCTCTCTCATTTCCGGATCTAAATATTGTGCTGTGTTGTACAATGTCATAGCGTACATATTCATGTTTCTGTTACGACCATAGTCAAACTTTCCGAAATATAATCTTTCCCGGAAACTTGCCTGTTGAATTTCTCCCCAAAAGTAGTTTAAAAATCTGTTTTCAAAATCCCTTAAATTTTCTATTTTATTTTCCTCGTTACAGAACCATAGTAATGGCATCCCACTTAAGAGGGGCCTCACGTTTTAGGAACCTGAAAACAGTTGGCACCCGTGATTTGCAACAAAATTTAGGTAATTTTGTACACAACAAATCTAAAGAACGCAGAGAAATTAAGTGTTGAAATTTTAACACAATATAACTTGGACCTTTGTCTTGGGGATCAGGTATTTTGGTTGAGTTTTATATTGTTATAAAAAAGATACAAGCCATTAAGTGATGGTGTGATTTTGACAGTTTTGACAATTTGTGGTCACCAATCTGGACACCAAAACCTGATCCCCAAAAGGAAGCGTAGAGAATTCGATTCTGAAAATATGAAATCTCAAATCATTGTATTTTTTGAGATTTGTTGTGCGCAAATTTTTGCAAACTAACATCTTTTTACTTTAGTTCAACCGCTCCACCGTCTTGATGCATGGCGCTGTTTAGAACTCAATGACAGAAGAACACGGTCATTTCATAGACACATATTATTATAACTTTCTCTATGGGTCAAATGCTGTTGTCATATGTTTTGTGTTCATAAAAATATCCCAAATTTATAGTTTAGTGTGTATTGTATTTGTAAGTGATTATAATTAAGTAATTTTCATGCTAAATAAGTAATTTTGTGCTTCGTAAATGCTATTTATATTTACTCCACAAGATTGTGTTTAGTGTAGCCTAGACATAAAATAATCCACAAATATGTTTAGCTGTTAGTTGCTAGTGTCCAAGTTCATATCGATAGTATCGTTCTTCATGAAGATCAAGATGTTGATGAAGATGACGAAAATGTTGACTTAGGCATAATTAGAGATAGAATACCGTATACATTACCATTATAGACTAATTTACCATTCACCACTTTTAATTATGATATTTGTATAACATATCAATAAAAATCATTAACAGTATATTTTATTAATTAGAAAACTACAGTAGGTAACAAGTACTAAATAAATTATAAAATTAAATTAAAAATAACTTTACAAACAGTACAACAGAAATATGGTTTGATGATACTAGAACAATCAGTATTATTTATCTCATATTTTCACATTAATCAAATAATCCAGTAAACATAACCTCAAACATAGCTTTTAAAATTAAAAAACACGGATTACAGGATAATTTACATTATCATAATTATAATTTTTGATATCGGGTCGATACGATTACTTACTTTTTAACAATTTATCCCTTTCAAAAACATTTATGAAACTCTTAAATAATAAAAAATCTACAATCAAATGGAAATTATGTCAACAAATATTGTTTGGATCTGTGTATATAATATTCTCTTATCTATGCACATCTGTGCTGTGGTTTGGATGCAACATAAAAAACAGAGATACGGTTTCTGTGCTCACAAACAGTTGAAATATTTGAAATCAAAACATTCGAACAGAGATGCGTTTCTTTGAACCGTCAAGAGCGGAAAGACAGATAGAGAAAATATGTTGAATAAGTAAATTCAGTACTACTATCGACTACTATTGTAAATATTTTGAACCAAATAATTACTAGATTACCAACTAGTATTGTGTAGGTTTTTATGTTTATATACCTGTGAGGAGGCCTCTCTTAACATACCCCTGATTACTAATTTCATTTCCGCCAGATCCCTAATATTTTTAACCCTACTTCTCACAATTGTAATAAATACTTTGGGATGAATATGATTAATATTTCCATCATACCTAATTGCTCCATCCACAAAATCTGCTGAAAGTACTACAACTGCCCTTGAATTATGTTCTAAACTTCCCCCTATTCTCCTCATTTCTTCATTTGTATCTCTCAGCTTCCTATTCATTTCGTCCATCTATTTTTTAAAATTGTTGTCCCATATCTCATTCTTTTTAGCACACATCCCTGTTTGTTTTTCTACTCTAACTTCTAAGTCCTTAATTTCCCTGCCAACATTTTCTTTAAAATTCTGCATCACTTCCTCACTTACTTGTCCCTGTAATTTAATAGAACCCATTTCTTTGGTTAATTTTTTATTTTGTTTTGTGACTTCTATTTGAATCACATTTAGTATATTTTCCTCAAGACGTTTTCCCAATTCTTGTACTTCTTCTATTACATGCTTGTTTATATCTTCTCTGATTTGAATGCTATTTTCTTGAATTTCCATCCGCAAATTTTCATTCTGGCCCTTTATATCTTCTTTTACCTCATCAATCTGCTTTCTAAATTGCTCGTTCTCCTCCCCAACTTTCTTAATCTCATTCAACCTCTCCATTTTCACCTCATCAATTTTCTTTTCTAAGTTATTCATGTTCCCCTTCATATCATTCATATTCTCATTCATTTCTCCCCTCATACTATTCATATCTGCCCTATTTTCTTCAAACTTCTGATCCATCTTTACAAATAATTGTTGCATCATTTTCATCATCTGATCATCTCTACTTGTTCTTCCTTGCCTTTCCTGTCTCCTATCCTCCTGTTCTTCTTCTGCAATATCTCCCTGATTATCTCTAAGAGTTTGTTCTTGATCATCTCCTGACAAATCTCCCTCTAAATGTTCTCTTCCCTGTTCCATATACTGCACTTGGAAATCACCCATGCCATGTCCTCTTTCTTCATCTGAACTTCCTTCTGTACCTAACTGTTTTCCATCCCTTAATGTCATTTTTCTCTCCATCGTATCTACTTTTTTTGATTTAAAACAACCAAAAAAATATTTCAATATTATTTATAATTAGATGCAAATTTTTTTATATCACGCCCCACGTTGCGGTGTCAAATTATAATATTACCCGTTTCATAATTTATAATTATTGTTTTATTTATAATCAATCAATGTTGTTCGGCTAGCTCAGGGTAAATATATCAAGTAGAGCATGAGTACTCCTTAATCTCTTGAGTTCAGGTCTAAAGATTTTTATGTAATTTATTATTTTGTTTTATATATTTTCATAAAGAATTATTTGTTTTTATCTTTTATTTAAAATAAATTATATTTTGTCTACATTTATGTTGAGACACCTATGCTATCAATTATATTCCTGTTTTTAGTTGTCACTTGAAATTAATGGAATGCATATTTCCTGTTTTTAATAGAGGGTATAGAAACGAAAATTACTAACACTGTAATTATATATTGTCAAAGCTACGTTGGAAATTGGAAAAGAAATACATGTATTAATATAAACAAATTTAAAATCAAAATAGTGGAACAAACAACTAATATCTAATAACTCAACAAATTTATATTGTTTGAAATGGCCAAATTATGAAATTTCAAATTGGTTAACACTAACCTTTCACTAACGATGGTTTCTTGTGGCACCGACAATCACCTATATCCAATAACACCAACTCTCATATTAATGTGTCAACTGCAGTCACTCAATCTGGACTCCAGCTTGACAAAACTTCTCCAGGCAAGTCTTGAAATTCTTCACCGTGTCCCGTTCAACGTTCCATTTATTTGCAACACTCTTGTTACACTTTATAATGTTTTATTTATCTTCTTCTATTTAGAAAACTTGTTCATTAGTTTAGAGATCCTCTCAAATTATGCTCTCTGCTGTATTTTATTATTCCAATGCCTTTTCAATGCATCTGTTTCAATTATTTATCTTATATTCCTCTAATTAACTTTTAAATCTTCTCAAATCACCTCTTCAACTTTATTTTACTTTTTCTGATACTTTTCTTTGCATTATATGAGGACTTGTCTTATATTTTATTAAATTTTTCAATTTTCACTTACATCTCTCCACTCTTCATAATATCACACCACTTCCTTCTGCTTCCCCATCAACAACTCTCTTTTTTTCTCCCGTTGTTATGGACAAAAACGAATCATCTAACTAGATTTTTTTACAACTATTTACATATCTGAGGTTTTTTTTATTTAATTTAATATCTTTTTTAACTATATTAGAATATTTAATGTTCTTTTCATTTCCAAAATAATTTAATCTATTTATTTAAACCGCTACTTCTCTAAAACTATCCTTATTTATTAAAAAAAAACCTCTTATTGTATAAAACTTTTCCATTCTGGAGGAAACAAATCTACGCTCTGATTACTCTGAAGTACATATGCAATCCTTTTCCAATTATATTAGAATCCTTCCACAATTAGAGTTCATTATAAACGCGGCCTGAAATTTCTATTTACAAAAATTCTTTGTGTTATTTTTCATCATCGCTTTATACGCTTGTCAGAATTACATAGTTCTATGACAACGAATTCCTGTCGCTGACATCGAACTCTGTGGCGGCGTCAAGTTTCGGTCGCGGACATTTCATGCTATGAAAGTGAATTTGACATTCCAATCAGTTGACAGTTATCTGTGTCATAATAATAATAAACGTCTAAAATAATGATTTTGCTACTAATTCTTATTATACATGATGTATTATAATAATCTAAATACATTTATTCATTCTTTTAAGGTTTTAGATACTTTTTATGACGTATATGCCAAATTTACAAATTATTATATTGTTTAGAGATGATTCTTATGATCTGATATACAAGTATGAGTTGAATTATTTTAGGAAGCACGGACACAATGGTAAATATTATTTTAGCATCTCAATATTTACATTAAACAAACGATATCATAGGTACACATTCAATATATAACTCATTTTAATTTCATTCATATGATGAAAAACAAATAATTCCCTATGTTTTGGCAACTTACAACCAAATTTACGCTTGATAACCTCACACACCACCAACACCTTCAAACTCCTATAGATGTTGTGATGAGTTCAATATATATATATATATATATATATATATATATATATATATATATATATATATATATATATATATATATATATAAAATCTCTCAATATCTTAGGGATTCCGTCAAGAATACCTTTTTGCTTCATATATATATATATATATATATATATAATGAATCATTGTGTTTATGTCATATGATAAGCTCATATCAGGGTTGTAGGAAATGTATAAGTATACCTGTTATGTTCATATGTGAGTTATACTAGAAAAAGGAAGAGATAGTTATATGCCCATAAAGCTCATGGCGAAATATGAGAAGATTGAAGATTGCTCGATCAGCGTTTATATTTAATAAAACCAACTGCATTGTAACTTGTAATACACTTATTTTGTATCAATAAAGTTTGTAAATCGTTTTTAAAAATAAGATTTTCAAAAGGAAATCTATAATTAGATGTAGTGTATGACTCCGTATACCGATTAGAAATTGTAGTGTATGACTCCGTATACTGATTAGTAATAAAGAACCGGTGATTGAATACATACGAGAACACTAGCGTCTAGCAAGCTGCAAGTCACAGATGATCCTGACCAATCAAAAACGACCGAAGCTAGGATCCGTTAGTGTGAAAGTTTAAAAATAATATCTGCTTTCTATTGTCAAAAAAAAATTATTTCAATTAAAACGCATTATAATTGGTTTTTACTAGGTAATTAACCGAGAGTATTTGATATTCCGCCACTTTGTTACGCTGACAAGAAAAGAAAAGTCGAGAAAAACTTTTTTCCAGTTAAATTAACTTAAAAAAATATGTTAAATTGAAATAAAAATATTGTTTAACGGTTTAACGGACTATTTTGGAATTTTGGTTTTCTCATTTAAGCTTGAGTTTTCAAAAAACATGAACTAATATGGTTATTTGATTTTTCAAATTAAAATATATATCGTTAAGTAGGAACAACAATAATTTAACTTTTCTTTTTTCTCGTTGTATCTATCAATATTATTGCTATATCAACGAGCGTTGATATAGTAACGAAAAAAATCATCAAAACAGTCGTTATATATGACTTAGCGAATACTGCAGATTATCTGGTTAACTGAGATTTAAAAAAATGCAATAGTTAAGTCTAATTCTCACGTTGATCAAAGGAGAAACTAGGAAAATACCGTTGACCACTGTATCTGTTGTCATAAGGAAATATGAATATTTAACAAAGCAAAAAGAAACTACTTAAGACTATTGGATTGTCTTATAAATAATTATAATTTATTTATACATTTTTTTATGAAAACTTTGAAGCTAGTTCTTCTACTTCTTCATGACTGGGCTTATAAACACCACTCTTAGACATATTTTTCTTCTTTTTAGTAACAGAACAACTTCGTCTGAATATTTGTTCTTCTATTTTGTGGAACATTAATTTAAAAATCACTGGAAACTGATCGAGAAAAACAAACGTTAAATTATTTTTCTTCCAACTTACCAATTGATATTTTAATTTGAAAAAGCAAACACATATATTGGTTCAATTTTTTTTAAAAATCAACCTAGAATGAATAAATTAACATCCCAAAAATTCATTAAACCGTTAAACAATATTTTTATTCCAGCTCAACCGATTTTCTTAAATTGAAATAACTGCAAAACATTCTCTCTACTTTTCTTTTCTCTCAGTGTAGCAATGTCGTTATGATTTAATAAATGCGTCCGAATATCAAATAATCTCAGTTAATTGTCTAGTAAGAACCAATCACAATGCGTTTTAATTGAAATAATTTATTATTTTGGTCAAAAGAAAGCAGCTATTATTTTTAAACTTTCCGCCAACGGATCCTAACCTCGGTCGTTTTTGATTGGTCAGGATCATCTGTGACCTGCAGCTCGCTAGACGCTAGTTACGAGAACGACTATCGATGACTAAATAGTGCCAGTGGATTCGGAACGTTTGTGGAGTCGAGATCGGACTAAATTAGCAGAGTGTGTTTTTTATACTCCCCGACCAAATAAGTGACAAACGTTACAGTCCTATATTGCGAGAGTTTACAGTTGCTTGTGAATAAAATTATACATTTCACAAATTTCATTGTAGCGTATACATGAAAAAATTGGTCAATCGAGACACCATCATTTCAAAATAATTATTTAATTACAATAAAATTCTCCAGGGATATCGCCTTTTTTATATTAGTAAGTGATTTTTACCTTAAATCAAGTCAGAAAACAGCCTCTGCCATCATAAAGAAAGGAACTTCATATTTTACTTGTGAATGGATAAGCTAATACACATAATCGAATATATTATAAGATTAATTTCGCTATATGCGATTTTTTTGTTTCTCAAACACAAATCTGCGTTAAAAGAAACAATGTTTCAGTTAACTGACAAAAAGAGGCATGCGTAATAAATTAGCTCATAAAAGACGACTGTAAACAATGGACAGATCACATGGAATTTTTATGTATCCATTAAAAGCTATCATAGATAAATATGTATAATTCGAAATAAAAAGATTCGCACTAATATTGGTATTTTATAATGACACCCCGTAAACGAAAACTAATCCTGGCGCCACCACAACAGATTCGGCGAATGTATAAACCTATATTACTTATTTACGTTTGCAAATATTTGCCTCAAAGCTAGTGTTGATATAGGATATACTTTTTATACAATAATGTTGTTATTTCAAAGAATAATCTAAACATTTTTCAAATATAAATAGAAAATTGTAATTATTAATGATCCATAATTAATCGACAATATAATTTTACAAATTAAAAATACTTAATTTTGTCATCTATAAGTTTTGTGACGTCATTGTTCCGATTGGTTGACAGAAGTGGATGCTATTCGAACATTAAGTATCTGTCAACCTTTTCACAACCATTTTATGTCATAAGAAGGTAACTAATTTTTTATAAACAAAATTCTTCAATCATCCCTAATATTTAAGAACATTTTTCAACGTAATTCATTTATTTAGGATATATAGTGTAAGGTTTACTATAATTTTCGGATATTTTTGGGGAAAGTAATATATAATAATTTGAAAAACAATTAATTGAGGTTATGTTAGTTCTAATAAGGTAACATACATTCTATATATTTTTCAGGACTAAAATGAAGCAAATTGTAACAAACCAAACAGTTAAAATCCCAGAGGGATTGTCGGTGAGCGCTAAGTCGCGAGTAGTGACTGTAAAAGGGCCCAGAGGTACTCTAAAAAGATCATTCAAACATCTGGCTTTGGATATCCGAATGGTAAACCCTAGAGTTTTGAAAGTCGAAAAATGGTTCGGTAAGTTTTTAACATATATGTAATTTGAAATACAAGGGTAGTTAATCACGTTTATTTTCTTACAGGTACCAAGAAAGAATTGGCTGCTGTAAGAACAGTATGTTCTCATGTTGAAAATATGTTAAAAGGTGTTACAAAAGGATACCAATACAAAATGAGAGCAGTATACGCTCACTTTCCCATCAACTGCGTTACTACTGAAAATAACACAGTCATTGAAATAAGAAATTTCTTGGGAGAAAAATTCATCAGAAGGCAAGTACTCGTTTCTATTATTCTAATTTGACGGATTTAATCAACTTCGAAATTATCATATTCTGAAATTTTTAAGAATTAGAAAATCAAGTAAATAGGGGAGAGTTGAACAAAATGGGATAATTAGTTATTTGACCTGAAACTCTTAACTAGGCAATTAATATCTGTTGTTTTTTAACTGTAACTTCTCCATTGATTTCTTCCTATGTTTGGGAATGTCATCCCTGAATAGCTTCACGATAACTTAGAAAAGTCATTTAAAAATGGTAGAGTATCCCGATTTGGTCACTTGGCCAGGTAAAATGAATTTGAATAGAAAGGTATATTAAAATAAAAATATATTTAATGAACTTGAAAACAAGAAACATTATGTCTTATGAGTACGGCTCACCATTGTTCTCCACCCCGATGCAAGCTTCATAAGCCCAAAGTTGACAGTCTTGTCACATTACCTAACCGTAGTTCGTCTTAGAATTAGAATACAGTTCTGTATGATAAATGCAAATTTCGTCGTCCTCCTTATAATAATAATGTTCTTTATTGTATGTTTTAAAATCGATGTTCTGGCATTTTCTCTTCTTATTCTGTTCGTCTGATTGTGGTTCATGGCTCCTTGCCCGTCGTCATAATCCATAATTTTCCACTATTCACAGCAACTTTGTCCCTTGAATGACTCCTAGAATATTTCGGCTAAGTTTTCCCTGAAAAGTAGCTAAAAACGATTTCAAAAATGACATGGGGTTATTAGTTTTTGAGGCGGCAACATGACTGACGTTGATTTTGTTTTAATTCGTATGTTCAGATTGATTTACACGTGATGCTATAGGTTTGGAGTTAATCAATCTTGTTATGTAATTAACGTGCCATGCAGAAGTCTACACCCACTATCTCTGATGTCTCCTGTGCGATTTCCATCTTTGAGATTTTTACGAAGATTTTCTTGCAGGCAATTATAAAAGTTTGTCAAAATTTTTGTTATGAAGTCTTTGATTGTGGGTGTATCGGATTTGTCATGTAACCACGAATTTTTGGGTAATCTGTGGTAACAGTTGTGTTTAATTGCTATCCGCAGACACTTGTTTTGAACCAGCTGCAGGGAGTGGAAATTGTGTTTTGTACCGTTATAGTAGACGGGGGCTGCGTATGTGAGTATTGGTCTGGGTAATGTATTTAATGTGAGTATTTTGTTGTGAGTTAAGCTACTATGTGTACAGATGAGTGGGTACAGTTTGCTCATTGTAACCTTGGTCTTGTACACCTGTTGCGTAATATGTGCATTCGCTTTTGTATTGCCTTGTACCATATACTCTAAAGGCTGCTTGACATGGAGCAATATTACCTGCAATGTAATGCAAGTCGCAATATTTCTTGATCACAAGCATGCGCAGATGAAGCTCAGCTGATAGATCTCGGAATTGCAACTTTATCGGTTTGGTGCCATATCTATTGCATGCAAGTTTCAATTCTAGGGAAAAATCTAGTTACTTTTGGTTTAACAATCAATCAAATGTCAGTCAAATCACTTGATCACAAAATACTGATGACGGGTCCGTATAACTAACCTTGTTGATTTGTGATAAGTTTTTTATTTGCCTTCCATAATGTCAAACGACATGCAAAATTCATCACATGTAATATTTTGACCTTGCAATAAACTGCATGCAATTACTTGCAGATTGTATTGCTTCATGTCAAGTGGCCTTAAATATTTTAGGGTATTGCTAGGCTTGATATAATGCCCATCTACGCAAAGCTGAGAGTGCAATGATGTGTTTTTTGAGCTATTCTCCTGAGTAATAAATACTCTGTTTTGGATGCGTTAATAGCTAATATGTGTTCGTGTAAATATGGTAAAATTATAGTTGTTAATGTGTGTTTGTACTATTTCCAAAGTGAGATCTTGATTCTGTGCTGTGGCTACAAAACAAGTGTCATCGACATACGTTGCCGTTAACAATTGTGGGGATGTTGGGAAATTGTGGATAAACAGGGAATATAGCAAAGGTGATAATATAGAAACTTGTACTTCGGCTTGAATGGTGTACAGTCCAGCTGTGTAGTTTTCAATTTTTGAGAAAAAATTTCTATTTGATAAATATGAATTTAATACTTTATATAAATAATTGGGAATTTCGAGATTTATCAATTTGTTCATTAAACCCTTGAGCCATATGCAGTCAAAGGCCTTCTGTATGTCTATTGTGACCATGACGGCTTTATGTTTTGAACCGTCCCTTATGTAATTAATTACTCAGATTATTTGAGCTACGGTGCTATGGCTGCATCTGAATCCATATTGCTCAGAGGGTATAATGTTATGTTTCTCAAGAAAATGTTGTAATCTACGTAGAATAATTTTATAAATTACCTTGGCTATATTGCTGAGAAGGGATATAGGTCTATAGCTATCTACACATCATGGTTGTTTATCCGCTTTGATAATGGGGATGACATTTTCTATTTTGAGCATATCGGGATATACCCCAGTTTTGATAATATAATTAGTTATGTGCGTTAGTTGTACAATGGCTTTTTTGGGTATATTTTTGAGTAAAATGTTGTGTATGGTGTCTGACCTGGGGACAGTTTTGTGTTGTTGTATTGTGTTGTTTATTTCGGTGAATGTTGCTAAATTTTTCATGTTTGGTGTATTAAGTGAATTGTTGAACTGTGTGTGTTATGTTTTGATGTTGTTGTATATGTCACGAATGATTAACAAAGTTGCTTTGAAAATATTCTCTGAAGTGTTCTACGATTTCTGGAGTGTTGATATATATTTGACCCTTGTTTATGATTTCGTTATGCTTTTTCCTGAAATAGCGGGCGATTTTCCATAACGAATTGTCGTCCAGTTTCAGTGTTTCAAGGAATTTAGTCCATTCATTATTTTTGTGTTCCTTTATTAAATGTTGGTGATTTTTCAATACTTGATTGTTGATGTTTTTTGTCATATTTCTCTTAATTTATTTTTTTCCTGGATAATTTGTATGATATTGTCAGGTAATGTGTTATTAGTATGAATTTTCTGTTTAGTTGAGGTTGAATGATTTCTGGCACTGATGATTGTTTTTTGTAAGTTTTCTATTATTTTTGTTAAGTGGTTTATGTTGTCTATTATATTCAAATTTTCATTAATGTATTTTCTAAATTTGATCCAATTAATCTTATTGTAATTAAATATTTTGTTGTTGTTGGGGTTGGTAATATTGTGGGTTATTTTTAACACATTCACTGCGGATGACGCCAATTGGCGGCATCCGACCCTTCCACTTTGTGCGGGTGACGCCTTATGGCGCGCATGCATCGTTCTCATCAAATGCGTTAGTATTCATTCCGCATTACGCCGAGGTGGTTGTATTGCAGTGCGCACATTTTAATAGCATTGTTAAAGAAGATTTCGGGGTGGTTCGTAATTTCGTGAGTTTAAAAACTTTTTTACAGCTTATTTAAATATGAGTGAAGTAGACAATAATCAGGCAGGTCCTTCAGGTGTTAAAAGACGTAAAGTGACAATAAGAGATCCAAATAAACTAACTGTTGATGAAATGTTACAGTTTGTGGACTGTTCAGATGACGAAGACAAAACTTTTGAGCTAAGTTCTGATGATGACCTTGATTCAGAAAGTGAAGGGTAAAATGATGGTAATTTATTTCGTTTGTTTTTATTGTTTTTTTTCTGTATGAAGATGTTTTCTGTTTGTCATAGATAATATGGAGGAAAGAACAATCGACCAAGAACAGCAGGTAACATCCAATACTGACAAAGAATGTTGGCAAGATATTTGTTCCAGTATGAAAACATTTACTGAAACCAATCGAATGCTTGTCGATCTTCCGGCAGAGGCCAAACCCTACGATTATTTTAGACTTTTTGTTGATAATGGGTTTCTTGAAAATATCATAACAGAAACGAATAAGTATGCAGAAAACTTGTTTTTGTCAAGGTGTGGTAATGAAAGGTCAAGGATAACTGATAGGAAAGATCTAAAAGAAGAAGAGCTCCTGAAATTTATTGGATTGGTGTACCGTATGGGCAATGTGAAACTGAACAAACTTCAAGACTATTGGAGGACCAGTCGATTTTTTAATTTCAAATGTTTTGCAGATCACATGAGCCGGGATAGATTTTTGGTTATACTCAGGAGTTTGCATTTTTCTACGAATCCGGAACCAAATCAACCCGAACCAAACGCCGTCTATATAAAATTAGGCCAGTTATTAATTATTTCAATACAAAAATGAAGGACCTATATTATCCCGGAAAAAACCTCTCTCTGGACGAGTCTATGGTTTTGTGGCAAGGTAGACTATTGTTCCGGCGCAAATAAGCGACATAAATATGGACTGAAACTTTATATGCTGACAGAGCCAAATGGGCTTATACTGAATTTTGCAGTTTATAGCGGCCAGCTGGATGAGATGGGTGGTAAAGGCCATGCACAAAAAGTTGTTCAGTACATAGCAAAAGATTACCTCAACAAGGGACATTCTATTTACATGGACAATTATTACAATAGCTGCCAATTAGCTAGAACCTTGATAAATCACAAAACATACTGCACTGGAACTCTACGCAGTGACAGGAAAGGTGGTCCTGAAAAAATTTTGAAAATGAAACTGAAAGTTGGGGAATCAAAAGCCCAGTATTCAGATGGTGTAATGATTGGAAAGTGGAAGGATAAAAGAGATGTGACCTACATATCCACAGAATTTGAGAACCAAATGGTAGAGATAACCAATAAAAGAGGAGTTGCTAAACAGAAGCCTTTACCAATTGTGGAATACAATAAATGTATGGGCGGTATTGATCGCCAGGACCAGATGATGTCCTACTACCCTTCTCTGAGAAAAACGTTATTCTGGTATAAAAAACTTTGTGTTCATATCCTGCAGCTTATTTTGTTCAATTCTTACGTGATATTTTGCAAGTACTCTGGCAGAAAAATGACTTTCTATGATTACCGTTTAGCTGTGATTGAAAAGCTATTGCTTGATATACCACATAGAATAGAATATAAGGTATCTAAACACGTGCCTAGCAAAATTGACGCGGTTGATGCCACAAAGAGAACACCAAGAATAAGATGTCGTTTATGTTTCCAAAATAAAATCAGGAAAGACACTGTGTGGGAATGTAAGACTTGTCCAGATAAACCCGGTTTGTGTGTTGAGCCATGTTTTAGTCTTTTTCACCAAAAAATCGAATAAAAAGATTTATTACGTTTTTTTACCAAAAGTGACAAATGTAATTTCATTGATTTTGTTTGAAAATGTAGTTTTTTTTACATATTGTATTTTTTCTACTTGACCATTTTTACCTACTAACGCCATACGGCGTCATCCGCATATATCCTTGAAACTCTCGTACTGTGCATATGACGCCATTAGGCGTCAGAGTCTGATTTTTTTATAACTGATAAATAATTATTAGTTTTCTCAAAAAAAACACATTTAAAAACAGATACAGTCCTAAAAGCCTCAATAAAAAAAAATAAAAATCCCGCACATGGGTGAAGGCTTCATTATTTTTACGCAGTGAATGTGTTAAGTGAATGAGGATGGGATCATGGTCTGAATTATGGTCTGGGAGGGTTTTTTAGTTAAGATATTAAATATCGAAACAATTGTCAAGTATCTTAGAATTTTTAAAATCTTTTCAATATATTGTGGAATTAACTAGAAACAGTAAGTTTCATTTAAAACAGTAAAAGGAGTAGATTCCACGAAGTAAAGGTTGAGGCAGTTAATTTTTAGTAAAGTTGTTTATGTTTTTGCCAATCGCTATATCCAATAGGCTGGGGGTGTGATTTGCCACATACGGGAAATAGGTTGATTCTATGGTATGAAATAATATTACAATCAGAGTTATCGCAGAACTTCATGAGAGTATTCCCATTTGCGTTAGGGTAGTTGGTGTATTGATCCCACTGCGGATGTTTGAAGTCTTTTTTGGCTTTAAGGCATAGCCCATGCAGCCAGACACTAAGTAGGTAAAATGTTCAAAAGATCATGTAAAATTGATCTAAATATGTAAACCTGCAGACAAATTTTATAATTAAATGTGACAATGAGTTGATGCCTACTATGCCTATCTATCAGCAATATCCCAGAAAATAAATATTTTTCCCTAACACAAAGGATTAAGTTACAAAGGTCACTCTCTTCTCGCCCAGGGGTCTGTCAGGGCATTTTTTAAAACAACAAATACAAGGGAGACCATGGTAAGTAAGGTAAATAATACAGTAGGGTAGACATTTGGGAATGCAAGATTATCTAATGACTACAATTTAGTATTTGTCTTGGTAACAAAACTAATAAGGCAGTCGTATATATTTTTTTTATTTGTCGATAATAGATACAAAATATTGTAAGGAGTTTCAACTTTTAAATTTAGGAGTTTTGTTTTCAGTTTGATTTTTGTATCTATTGCAATTGAAGAATATGTGGTCTAAGTTGGACGTAACATTGCAAGTAGTACATAGGTTACTATCCAAGATATTGATTTTGCGTAAATGTGCAGGATAGCTGGCATGTCCAAACTTCATACGACTGATGGTGGTTATGTATTTCCTTGGGCGCTGATAATCTTCGAACCAGCATCGTTTTTCGGTTTTTGGTACTAGTTGTGTGTAGCGAGTAGGTTTAGTGTTTATTCCAGTTTATGTACATTTTAGTTCTGGTTAGGTTAATGCCTTTGTCCAATGTTAGCCAGCAGGTCGTTTCTTCGCCTGTTATTATGCTCTGTTTTGCCAGTTCGTCCACTTTTTTATTATATACAATTCTGGTATGGGCTTTGACCCATACAAAAATTATTCGTTGATTTTCATTGAGTTCTGCCAGATTTATTTTAATTTTTGTTATATATGAGTTATTATACTTTGAATTTATTTCTAAGTGCGATTTTAAACTATTTAGGACAGCAAGTGAATCAGTAAAAATTAAAGATTTTTCGATATTGTTTTGAATTGTATATTCTATTGCTTTTAATATAGCTATAGATTCTGCACTGAAAATGGATGTGTTTTTATAGTTGGTAACAGTGTTGTATCTGTTGGGGTATTACGAATGCGGCCCAGTCTCTTGATTATTTTTTGAAGCATCAGTGTATATTGGTGTGTAGTTTTGATATGTACTTGTGATTTGTTTGACTACTGCATTGTTTAGAGCTGTAAATTCTGAATATTCCGGGATTATTATTGTCACATCATGTAGAAGTTTCATGAGATCTGCAGAAATGCTGGTAGGATTGAAATCACTTGTGTTTCTATAAGTTTCACATAGAAGGGGTGAGCTTTTATGTCTCCAATATTTAGATGTCAGGTCATGAATGTTTAAAGCTGTTACCATAGTCATTAATGGGGAATTTTTAGTTTTATGTTTTAAGATGTTTTTCTCTACTAACATTTGTCTCCGTAGTTCTAGGGGTGGTTCTAACGTTTCTGCTCGAAGTGGTTCGATGAGGGTTGATTTCATCGCTCCAATGCACAACCTCAAAGCTTTATTTTGTAAGACATCCAGCTTCTGTAGCTCCTTCTTGCTTGCGCAGCCATATAATGTGCACCCATAGTCTATAATTGACCTTATGTATGCCTTGTAGAAAGTTAGAGCAGTTTGAGAGTTTGCACCCCACCATGTTTTCATTATAGATTTGAGAAAGTTTAGTCCTTTACTTGTTTTTACTAGAATTTCCTCTATGTGTGTCTTAAATGTCAACTTTCTGTCTAGTGTAATACCAAGATATTTAAATTCGTTAACTAGAGGGAACTGAATATTTCCCAATATTATTGTGGGGGTATTTAAGATGTTATGTCGAGTAAAGATCACACACTGTGATTTGTTAGGAGCAATATCCAATCCATGTTTCTCCAAACAATTGAAGAGTGGTGTTATAGCTGCATTAAATAAAGTTAAGCACTGTTCAAATCTTTTCGAATGTATGTAGATGGCAAAGTCGTCTGCATACTGGATAATATTAGCGTTGGGTGTAATCGTGTGAATGTTTATAGTGTAAATATTGAATAGTAATGGTGCTAATACAGAGCATTGTGGTAGACCTCTGTTGGCTACTCGACTTTTTAACAGGATTCCATTCTGTTGTGGAACTGTTAAGGATCTATTTACATACAGTTTGCAAATAATATTTGCTATTTCTACAGGTACCTGCAGATCGATTAATTTTCTGCGTAATATTTGCCATTCTACACAGTCATAAGCGGATTTTATATCGAGGAATAGTGTGATAAGATATTCGTCTTTTGCAAAACATGCTTGTACTTCAGTAACAATATGTGCCGCTGCGTCATAAGTTCCATAGTTTTTTTTATATCCATATTGAGTGGAAGGGAGGACATTTATATGATGTAACCACCATTCTAGACGATTTTTTACTATTCTTTCGAAAAAATTTAAAACACAAGGTAGTAACGATATGTGCCGATAAGAGTCAGCATCCTCTGGATTTTTGCCATGTTTTAAAATAGGTATGACTATAATATTTTTCCATTCAGTGATACTTTCGCCAGACAGCCAAATGTCGTTAAATATTTGTTTTAAAATTTGCTTGGCATTTAGAGGTAGATGGTGAAGCATGGGATATCGAATTTCATCGTAATTTGGAGATGTGTTTTTCCTATTTTGAAGTGCATAATCTATTTCCTTCAGGTTAATAGGTGTTGAAAAAATGGAATGATTATTTTTGGACTGTTTGAGTGTCTCTAGATTGTGGCTGATGTCATCGAGTGGCATAGGTGGTGCAATTTTATCAAGGAAGTCCTCCTGCCATGCAGTACTGTCATTTTTTTTCACACTATTTACTTTTCTTTGCATTCTTTTTGCTTGGTTCCAGAGCTCCGTCACATATGTGTTTTTATTAAGTTTTGAGCACCATCTCCTCCAACTATCCTAGGCTTTGTCTTTTAATAGTTTTTTTACTCGTGCTATTTCTTGTTTGCATAGTGTGTAGTTCTCCACGGTACTTTCATTTTTATAATCCATTAATTTTTGTTTACGTTGAGTGATTGCGGCGTCGCATTCAGGGTCCCACCAAGGAGGTAAATTTTTTTTATTTTTGTGTTTGAAGGGTTTGTTAACCGGGATTGCCACGTCGGCAGCCATATTAATTCCTTGGATAAGATCATATTTTTCTTCAGTAGTATGCATTTTTCGGCAGTTTTGGGTAAAAAATATCAGCTGCGTCCTGGTATAATTTTCAGTTGGCTTTACGCAAGTTCCATTTAGTTTTTGGGAGATAATCTTCATCAAAGTGAATGTTTTTGTTTACTTCTATTATAATAGGGAAATGATCTGATCCCATAACGTCCGCAAGCGTGTACCATCGGCAGTTAAGCGCCAGATCAGGCGTGGAGAGCGTGAGATCTATTGCAGATTGATTGTTATTATTAGTAAATTGCGTGGGTTGCCAAGTATTTAAAATTACAATATCACTATCGTCCAAAGCTTCTTTCATTTGTTTACCGTTGGGGTTATTTTTGTAAGAGCCCCAAAACTTGTGATGTGCGTTGAAATCTCCACCTATTATACTGTTTGAATCCAGTAAGCCAATCACATTCTGCCAGTCAGTGTAATTTGTGTTTATATCCAGTGGGCAATAAAGTGAGAAAACGTTGAAATTTACATCATTAGAGTTTAATATTTGAATACCGCAAATTAAGATTCCAGGTACAAAATTTCCTTAAAAGGGTAAATATTTTTAATTAAGATTGCAACTCCTGCATATCCATCATCCCTGTCCCTCCGGATTATATCATAACCCCTAAACGAAATTTGTCTGCTGGGTTTAAACCATGTTTCAGATATAAGTGCTATGTCAATATCATTTTCATCCAAACATTTCACCAAACTTAATTTATTTGAAACTGCAGATTTAGCATTCCATTGCAAAATTTTAAAGTTACTTTTGACCTTATTAGCCATTATAATAAATGTTGCTAATTTTGTTTTTTACAATTGTTGGATTTATTTTTTTTAATTCATTGAATGAGCTTACATCATCTAGTACACTTTGAAAGACATTAAAAAATAATTTTACAATTTTATTTGCATTCTGTTCATATGTTGATTTATCAAAAGGAGGGAGGGGACGTTCGGGCCCGAATGTGAAAGGAAACATGGGTTCTTCTGGTATAGGGGAGGAAACTTTTTTTCTTTTGTTGGGTGGTGTTGGTTCAGGGTGTAGTTGAGAATGGGATGGCATTGCTCTAGTTTGGTTGGAAGTGGATGGTTGAATGGGTATATTAGTTCTGTATGTATTACCAGGATTTATGTTTGTTTTTTGTATTAGTGGTGGAAAGGATTCGATGTTTTTCGTGTCTAATACCAGATACTTGTTATTTGTAATTATATTTGCGTAGGAATTTTTGAGACCAGTTTTTGCTTCTAAAAAAGTTAAATTTTGTTCTGCCATGTGTTTTTTTATTTTATGTTGCTCAACAAATTTAGGGCATACTTTGGAAATTGATTTATGTTTATCGCTTTTGCAGTGTAGACAAAAACTGTCTTGAGGATCCCTACAACTGTGCTTGTTTTCTTTTTCTTTAGTGCAATTAATGCATATGTACATATGGTTCGACTGCACATGCTACGCTATTGATGAAAACATGACTGGGTAGCATGTTCCCCTCAAATGCTAATAGGACCATTTGCCGAGGTACAAAAACAGATTCGCTATCTATGTCTATTTTTCTTTTGAATCTATTGACTTCGGTTATTGTTACAGGGGAAATTATGTTTTCAAAAAGATAATCCTCTTTGAATATTGTGTCAACATTTCTTATTATTCCCTTTCATTGCAACAAGTTATTAGGTATAAATGCTGTTAACTGTTCCTCAATTAATCTTTCATCAGTTATTAATCTATTCACGTCTTTTATAGTTTTCAATTCTATTCTTACTCTATTTTACCTACACTTGCTATGTTGATTATGTGTGGGATTTTTAGTTTCTTATGTAAAACGTGGCCTACCTTCATTGGGTGCATTTTACCTATTCCTTCCTCTTCCCTGTTTGTTTTTTCGATGAATACATATACCTTGTCAGAGTAGAGATGAGCTTTCTGGATATTAAATAATTTCTTTGTTCGCTCCTTTTCCATGTTTTTTTCATTTCCAGGATTATCCGATACGCACTTGTTGAAAGACCGATTCGAACTGGTGTTTGAAGTTGAGATCGCCAATTTTCATAACTTTGTTATGTGTGTTACAAATGTTGTGTAGAACTGTATTAGTTATTTTATTGCTGGGAGGGTTGTAAGCTCTGACAATTTTAATTTTATTATCAAAAAGGATCGCAATAAGCTCAATTGATGTATTATTTTGTTGCAGAATTTTGAAATTTATGGCTTTTTTTATTTATAGAGTGATACCACCGCCGTCAGCATCACCGGCTCGGTTCTATCTATATAGACGATATTCTGGGTTTCTGAAATTTATTATTTTGTATGATTTGAGGAATGTCTCAATTAGAAAGAAAATATCTGGTTTGTGGATTTCGAGAAAATGTCGGAGTAATGGGAGTTTGTTTTGTACTCATGGTACGTTGCAAAAAATTATTTTGAGATTACATCGTTTTTGAAATGCTGTTTTTTCACCTACCTGCCTATGTCATAGTCGTCAATTCTAGCTACAAAGTTGTTGTAAATAGTAAATTTCTGGATCTTGCTGGTTGCCTTTTTCATTTCTTGAAGTAGATCACCAACTGCCCTTGTTAGCTCATCTAGGTTGACCAGAAAATGCAATTCTCGAAACATGTCATTGAATTGGT
This sequence comes from Galeruca laticollis, assembly GCA_963921935.1. NCBI lineage: Eukaryota > Metazoa > Arthropoda > Insecta > Coleoptera > Chrysomelidae > Galeruca > Galeruca laticollis. Next base: position 41,507,260 of record OY998182.1, read on the forward strand.
TGAATTTGTGGACGTCGGTGGTTTGTGTTATATTATAGGGTGGTGCAGAGGGTTTGTATGATTGGGGTTGGGGGTGACTAATAGCTTGGGGGGTGAGATTTTGAGGGAAGGCAGGGAAATTCTGAGTTTTTGTTATTTTGTGTCCAGGGGTTGTTTTTTGTAGGGGGTGCGGGGATGAATTTTTGAGGGGTAGGTTTAGTTTTTTTATTTAGAGACCTCTTTTCTTCGAGCCATATTTTTATTTTTATAAACTTCAGCATTCGCTGGGTGGTCACCCCTGCAGTTGGCACATCTAGCTGGGGTAGTTCTTTCCTTCGTACATTCAGGCGTCAGGTGGGGTCTGGCACACTTGAGACATCTGGGAGTTCTACCCCAGTTTGATGTCGCATGTCCCCATAAGTGACATATGTGGCATTGGATTATGGGCTTGTTTTGTCTTCTGAACTCCCAGAAGACTCTGGTGTGTTCAATAACATGTACATTTTTGTTTAAGTAATCCAGGGTTACTTTAGCATCAGTGACTACTAGGTAGAGTGGTCATCCTAAAGATGTCTCGGACTTGAATTTTATGGGTTTTTTCGATTTCCTCTCTTATGTCAATAAGTTGGAGCCCCTCCGCAAGCCATCGTAACACGAATGCATGAAATTTATCGTCCCGTGTGGCATAGGTATGAAACTACACCTTTTCGTTTCTAAGTACAGTTTTACGTTTCTCAAAGTCGTCTATGTCTTTCGTAAATACGATTGACGAATTATTAGTGTATTTGATCTCAAACGATTTTTTGATTTCGTCTTTTAATTTGTTAACCATCTGACGATGGTGTGAGACATTTCCGTCTATAACGATAGGAGGGCAGGTTACTTCTGTTTTTTTTAGGGTCGGTTGATTTTGATATTTTGGATCTTGCGATGTGGCATTCTCTTCATTGGTGGAGAAGTCGGCAGCATCATTTACTTTGCGAAAATGATTTTTTTTGGGATTGTTGTTTTTTCCATCCTTTTTTCATCTTCTGAAATCATAGTTATTTTGTGTCGGTATTGGGTCATGCTTTGGGGATGTCTGTTATTAAAAGATGATACTTTTTTTGGAAATTCAATTCTGTCTTCTATGGTGTCCATCGGTAGAACTGATATTGCGTTAGTTCTTGCGTTGTGTTTTTACTATTGGGATACATTTGTCTAGCATTTATTTGTTTGGTATATGTGTTTAATGTTTCATATTTAGATGTGAAACTATCTTTCTGCAATTTTCCTCGTTCTCCTTCTCTTGATCCCATGATTGGTTGGCTGATTTGTGTACAATTGCTTGAACCGTCGTAGATTGGATATTATTCGGAGATTGTTGGGTGTCTATTTCATCTCCCGACGTATTTCGTATGTAATTAGGGCCTATGGTGTCCTCTTCCATGTTGTTCCGCTTTTCTTTATTGATATTGTGGTGAATTGGGGTGGAGGTGTGATTTGTGTGGTTTCCACGGCACTCGGGGATAGATAAGTTTGGTGTGACAGTTTTATCACTATCTATGTTAATTTCCGAACTTTCTATACACCTTCTATCTTGATTTCCCAGACACTTTTTTCTTGGTTATATTATGGACCATTTTTATTTACAATATTTACCGACGTTATTGTTCACAAGAAACTTGTTTGGATTCTATGCACTTTTTATTATCGGAGGCCGAATTTATAGCTTTAGTTAGTGTTTGTATATCTATTGCATCCAAACACTGTTTGGAAATATTAATAGAGGGTGAAATGTTGTGGTTGTTTGTGTTATCTTGTATTGACGGATCGTCGTCAATGACAATTTTTAAGAAGTTTTTGTTTCTGAGTTTTTGAGTTTTACTTTTAATTCTTCACTGTAATTGCCAAAACTGGTGTTAGTTTCTGTAATGGCTGATGGCCCTTGTTCGCCACTAGTGTTAGTTTCTGTAATGGCTGATGGCCCTTGTTCGCCACTAGTGTTAGTTTCTGTAATGGCTGATGGCCCTTGTTCGCCACTAGTGCCCGTATTCGCGTAACTTCTTTTGCTAATGTTTTTTTTTCTCAATGGAAATTTTTGATTGTCTACTGGACATTTTTGTTAATGTGCTTATGTTTAAACGTACCTTTATTTCTCTGCTTTCTCGGTGATGTTTTCACTGATATTAACGATTTGCGAACGCGAACGTTAATGTCATTAAATAAGTTGTCACTAGTAAAGAGATCAGGGATTAAGTGCGTAAATTTTGGTTATGAGCCTGCAAGTGTTCTCAGTCTTCTATGGGATTGTTCCCGTTGATGGAGGTGAGGGAATAGTTAGTATATCAATGGGCACGGACCCTATTGATATCTTATACAAAACACTGTAAACTTTGAAGAAACTTAATAAAATATGAAAAACACTTTATTCACAATTGATATCCAATTAACAAACCAACAAGGTCCTCCTTATATTCTGAATTGCTGTTCTTTTTCTCTCTTTCTTTGACATGGAGGGAGCCTGTAATGTAAGACGCAAAATTTCTTGATCACAAGCATGCGCAGACGAAGCTCAGCTGATAGATCTTGCAATTGCAATTTTATCGGTTTGGTGCCATTTCTATTGCGTGCAAGTTGCAATCCTAGGGAGAAGTCTAGATGCTTTTTGTTTAACAACCAACCAAATGTTAGTCAGATCAGTTGATTGACTAAAGCACATTTTTTTTAAGAAAAATTTAGTACCTTTTTTAGTGATTACTGCTATGGTTTCATTGCCCATCTGAGTTTTGATGTTATTGTGGATAGCATCGGATTATAGATCTATTCACTCCTCTCAACTCTAGTAAATTATTGAAAGGCACGTCAGCCACTTTGTTTTATCCTTTTTTTTCATTAAAAACTCTTCCGATCTTTGACCTCTTATCTGCACTCTTACTTTGACAGTCTTGTATGTGCTTTTAATTATATAAATTATAGAGCTTTCGGTACTTCTAAGTCTTCCTATAACTCTCAAATTTTTTCTCTGTCCACTATGTCAAAAGCTGCCTTCAAGTCAATAATGTTAAAGACATTTCTTCTCCCGCTTCTATTGTATTATCAATAATTAGCCTTCTTAAAATGTATATATTATCATTTGCTTGTTGTCCTGGTGTAAAAACTGCTTGTTCCTCATCTAATTTTGCTTCAACATAACATCTCAATCAGATCTCTATTATTCTTGTATATATTTTAAAACTGGTTAGGGCTAAGCATATTGGTCTATAATTATTGCACAGTGGCTGATCCCCTTTTTTATGTATTGGCAGTATAAGGCTTTTCCAGTCTTTGAGGATTTTTTTAGTGTCCCATGCTTCCCCGCATATGAGACATAGCCACTATTTTCCTTTTTCTCCTAACCATGTTATCAGCTCTGGCACTACTTCATTGTCCCCACTGGCTTTTCCTATTTTAAGTTTCATTATAGCCCCTTCCATTTCTTTTTGGATTGCAAGGTATTCATGTTTATTCCATTCCTCTTCAACTATATTTGTTGTTTTCTTCTTTGACCTTACTAAATTTGTCTTTGTAGTGGTCTTTCCAAGTCTTTAGTATTTGATTTATTTCGGTCTCCAATTCGTTATTTTTATTTTTTATTGCCCTTATATCTTTTCCTTTAATTCCTCGTAGTCTTTTTATTGCTGTCCAAAATTTTCTATTATCTGATGCATGTGTCTCTGACATCTCCCTTCCAAATTCTTTCCAGGAGTTCATTTTAGCTTTCTTATCCGCTTCCTTGACGATGTTTTTTTTGTGTTATATATATTCTTGTGGTTTTGTTTGAAGGTATTTTTTCCATGAGGTTTTCTTTTCTTCTACTAATGTTTGTATTTCTTTGTTCCACCACTTTGCGCTTTTTAAATATTTATTGAATTTAATTCTTCCACATATATCCTCTGCTTTTTCAAGTAATATTTGTTTGAATACTGTTCACCGTTTTTCGAGTGTCCATTTGTTGTTTTCATTAATCGGTTTTTCGAATTCCCTGTCTGTTTCTTCCTGATATTTAGATTTTTTTTCTGTATTTCTTAATTTACTTATTACAATTCTACTGAAACTTACTTCTGTCTTCATTATTTTTCCTTCATATTCCGCTACTACTAATCTATGGTTTGTACCCAACTCAGCCTCTTTTCTTGTCTCCTTTTTTCACCACATTTGATAGGTTTTGTGTATAAACTATGTAATCGATTAAACTTTTTGTATTTCTTTCTTCCGCTCCAAAGGTATATTTATCTTCTAGTTTTTGTTTCTGCATGTATTTCCTATTATTAAATCATTACTTTGACAAAAACCTATCATCTTAAGACCATTTCTGTCCATTGTTTGCTGTCCATAAACTCCCATACAACCCATTCCTCAATTGTAATCTTTACCAACTCTTGTGTTCCAATTCCCCATAATGATTATGTTTTTATTTGCTCTCTTATATCATCCACTACTTCCTGCAATTGTATGTAAAATTCTGAAACCTCTTCCTCTCCTGTTCCTTCAACGGGTGCATATATTTGTATTGTATTTAATATTTCTTTTAGTTGTATAGTTAGAACTAGTTATTATTATTCCTACTTCCTCTTTTGCTCTTTGTTCTACTTTTACCCCTGAGTACTATAATGTGTGATTCTTTGTTAAATTTATTTGTCCTGATCCTTTTTTCTTTGTTTCACCTATTCCTAGAATATGTCCTTTGTTTTTTCCTCCGTTATTTCGATTTCCATATACCTATATTTATATGTTCTTGGTCTGCACTATTTATATATTGTCTATGATTATTTTTTCCCCGTTGGCTGCTCTGATCATTTTTTCTATCCTGTCCCCTACCATTATTATTTTTGTGTTTAAATTTCCTATTAGTTTCTTCTTTATCCCTATTGCTAAAACTACTTCTATTCTTACTGCTACACTTATTAACTATTTTAAATACTATTATTTTTGTTTAATTTACCTTCGTGTATGTTTTCTAGTTTTTTGGGTACCCTGTTTGTATCATTTTCCGAGTTGGTGCTTTATCTTCATCGTTTTCCATGCTGGGTGACCACTGGCTAGCTGTTCTTCCATTTTTCTTGTTTGCATTTGTTTTTGTTTCTTCTTCTCGATTGTATTGCAGCTGATCTAAGGTATATATTGTGTCCTCCACTCTTAATTTATCATATATTATACTTGCTCTACACCCTTTTTCTCTAGCCGATTTTAGATAGGGGATGAGTGCTTTCCATTTATCTTGGATTGCTTTTGGTGGATCCTCTGATATCCATATTTTTGTACCTTTCAAGGTTTTGGCTTCTCTTATTATTTCTATTTTTCGCCTTCTCTTGATAGCTCTAGCCATACTGATCTATTTTTGTTATTGTCAGTCTCTTTTTTACCGATTCTTCTTGTTTCTATTATATCTGCTTCCATGTTTATTTTAGTCTTTATTTTATCTCAAATTTGTTTAATTTTGTTGTTTCTTATTTATCACGTTTTGTTGTTTCTTCTATCCCATATACTACAAGGTTCTTTTTCTTGCTTTCTTTTTCTAGTTGTTGTATTCGTTTATCCTGAATTTCGATTTTTTGTTCCATTCGGCTGACTTTGTTCTTTAATTCCTTATTTTAGTTAGTTATTTTCTTTATTTGTTCTTGATAATTGTCCATTTTTTATCTATTTTGTTTAGTTTTTTGATTATTTCCTTCATCATATCCTCCGTCATATCTGACATTGTGTCTCCCTGCAGGTTATATACCAGAACCCTACTTTATTCAAATCTGAGCCCTACCTGAAGCTGACAATTATCAGTCTAGAGTAATTTATTCTTTTTAGAATTTCCATTATCCGTAAATTTATAACGTCCGATGTAGTCCGTTCATCTGTATTCTTTTTAATAACAAATTTAATGAAGGCAGGTTCTTAGTATTTTGCTCATAACTCTAATAGCCTATTTTTCCTGATAATGTTTTATATGTTAATGTATTAGATTAGAAGTATTTATTTATTATATGTAAAAAAACTGATCTTCTATTTGCAGTGTTTATTTCCACTTATTTGCAACTTTTTAAATCATTTTTATGTGAACTAACTGAATTATTTTGATGTATTTCCTCAAAATTTATTATTATTTATGCCACTCTTAACGCGCTTTTGAGTAACCCAGCCAGAACCGAACTCCAGATAACGATTCTAGATACCTTAAAAAATTTTCAGAAAACCAGTATCCTTATATTTGCAAAAATGTTATTGTAAACGAAAAAGGAGAGCAACTTACCATCTTAGCGGACATAACTTTCGTTATTGCTAAAGTCATCATCATCGAGCCATTTTGCATATATTCATCCTCACTGTCTGATGCATACATTTGTCCCTTCACAAGTTTTTTGAGATTCTTTATCCTTACATTAGAAGGACCTGTTGTTTTGTCATCAACCACAACTAATAACTTAGGAATCAAATGACAACTATTACCTTAATTCAGTTAAATAGGGATCCATTAATACAGCGCACAACAAACAGTAACGATCTCCCTCATGGCTTAGAATATGAAATTGAGCGCCACACGGATCTTTGACGTTAGCATTGAACGTGTTAAATATTTAATTATAAAATATTTTTGAAAATTTTTTTTAAAGAACACAATTTTAATTAACAAAAAATACTGTTGTCTAGAAATTTTTGGATATTTATAACTTTCAAAATTAGTTAGATGAATTATGTAAATTTGGAAACGATGGGCGTCAATTTTGAGACACACTGTATAGTGTCTAAATATTGATGAAATATGCAGTTACATAGACTATTGTTCCACGTTACTTTGTAGTTGCATGTGATACAAATGTTTTATTTCGATTTCAGGGTAAAGATGGCTCCCGGTGTAACAGTGATAAATTCACAAAAGCAAAAGGATGAGCTCGTCATCGAGGGAAATTCTCTGGAAGATGTTTCCAGATCAGCGGCCCTCATCCAACAATCCACCACAGTTAAAAATAAGGATATCCGTAAATTTTTAGATGGATTGTACGTTTCAGAAAAAACGACAGTTGTACAAGATGAATAACTTGTATTGTTGGAATAAATTATAATAAGTTTCTACTTTGTGTTGTTTATTGTTGGTTGAATGATTAATGGGAAAATGAATAAGCGTTTTTAAATGAGACTACTGTCTCTAGTTAATTCCACAATATAATAAAAGTTATTGAAAATTCTAAAAAATTGACAATTGTTTCGATAAATCAATATCATCGTCAGAATGACAGAAGTTACATTTCATTTTATGCCTACCTGATGTTTAGTAGTTATTTTTGGCTAGACCAAGAAGTAACCTAACTTGTGATTGGCTTAATATATGTTTATAGAAAAAAGAAGATGTGATATTACAAATATTGAAGCTTAGATATTATTAGCCCTATGGTGATATCCTGGATATCATTTTTCCAATTAAGATCAGTATAACTGTGCAATGATATAGAAAACCAGGAAAACTATATATACGGATCTTTACAATTATCACTTAAGAAGACAGTTTATTAGTGGAGAACTCCCTAGATTTAACTGTTCATTAAGCCAATCACAAGTTAGGTTACTTCTTGGTCTAGCCAAAAATAACTACTAAACATCAGGTAGGCATAAAATGAAATGTAACTTCTGTCATTCTGACGATGATATTGATTTATGGAAACAATTGTCAATTTTTTAGAATTTTCAATAACTTTTATTATATTGTGGAATTAACTAGAGACCGTGAGTTTCATTTAAAAACACTAATATGAGCATATTCCACGAAGTAAGGGTCGAGACAGTCAATTTCATTAAATGAATAAGCGTTTACTCAATATATTCTCATCTTAAATTCTAGGTAAATAAACAGGTTGCTTTTTTTCTTATTAGGGAAGGTTTGAAATTTAGAGGATAAAAGCGAAATTAGGATACGCCAATGACTGAATAATAATTTAAATCATTAATCGATTATATTTAAAGCTAAATACTCCGATTTTGGTATACAAAGCAGGGTTGGACTGATTGAAACCATGATTTAAATCGCTTGATTTTTAAAATTAAAATCATGATTTAAAATCGATTTTTTTCATTTTTATTCAGAACCAGATAACAACATAATATAAAAGTTTTCTCAAAAATCAAAAGAAGTATCTGCTTTTAGCAAAAACAACAAAAAAGAAGTACATAATTCCAAATTCTTAAACGAAACATAACACCTAAATTTTATTACTGTATATTTTCAGTCTATTCATTTTCGTTATACAATTTAAACAAAAACACGAGTTTTCCTCCTTTTTCTATGCCTAATCTGTTTCTGATATCCGAGTGTACAAGACCAAAAGAGCTAAATACGCATTCTACTGAAGCTGAAGAAGCAGTTGCATACAGGAACTGTTTTATTATTGGCAAATGTTTCAAGATTTCCGGCTCATCATTTTGTGATAACCACCATTGTAGTCCGTCTACATTTTTTATTACTTCGTCCGAAAACATAACTTGCTTAAATGGAGCACTGCGGGCATTTAACTATTACTAAAGGTAACAGTCCAGTGTTTTCATATAACTCGTTAATTGTTTCTAAAGCTATATTCTTTTCTTCTGGTGTTAACTAGTATTTTGTGGATTCAACATATACGCTATAAAATGATATGGCATTAGTGCTTGCTTATATCGATTATTAAATTGTTGTGTTTTTTATAATGGTAATTCCACAGATTCATCAAAGATATATTGTAAATGTTTCCACTGCTCTACAGCATCTGCGATAGTAGTATTTTTCCTCTGCACAGTATCAAGAACAACTGATATAGGTTTTAAAATGTTTGAATAATCTTGCACTGCATGTTTAATCGCAACATTTGAAACATTTTGGTAAATAGTGGAATCAATCTCCTTTTTATTTTCATCGCAGATTTTTAATGTGATGTCTCACTGAGTGAGATACATCTCTAAGCAGTAGCCAAGGCTCTTGCTTGACTGAATTTAGCTCTAGCCAAATGGTTATTTCGAAAATACTTAACAATTTGGACCACATGTTCTTTAACGTCTTTAACTTGAAAGTCCTTGCACAGTAAATTAAAAATATGTGCAGAGCAGCCATAAGTTATAACTTTTGCTTTTCTCATAAGTGTCATATTTGCAGCATTGTCTGTCACAAAAGATTTAATGGTACACTTGTATTTTAATTGACATGAAGAAATCAGGTCACAAACTATTTCAGTTAAATATTCTGAAGTATGTGGATTTCCTGATGTGTATAGTTCCGTATAGGAGGGCTTGTCCATCTTCGGTGGTTATCGTTGCACATATCACTGGTTCATTATGCACGTTTGACCACCCATCAATTGACATATTTACGGACTGTCCTGACAGGTAGGAGAAATATCTTTCTTTTTCCTCTTCATAGATTTCGTCCAAAAGATTTGTTGCTACCGTTTTTCTCGAGGGCGGTGTATAACCAAGCCTTGATAACTGAATGGCTTTTTTCACCTCTAAATTCTCAATACATCTGAAGCTCGAATTAGTAGCAAAAATAGCCTTTGCTATTTGTTTGTCAATTTTATGTTTTTCAGCAGTTGAAGTCCGAACATTTAAAAATAATCCTATATGCCTAAAATCTATATCCTAAAATATCTATAAATGAATACTTAAAAATTATATTATCTTTGTTAAAAATAATATCTATCAAAAAAAATTTAAAATTATCTCAAAAATGTATCTTTTTCTTCTCATTGACTTTCAGACCTTAAGGTCCATAGTCTCCCTATTGGTGTTCCTAACCTCATTTTTCCGGCAGCGGTGGCCATCCGCTTGGCCAACCCTACTGCTTTAAATCAGTAGAGAGTTTGTGAATTCGGTGATTTAGTTTCTGCTCTGAAGTCTGTCATTTGCTTCTACTATTCTTTTCCATTCTATTCGGTCTTTTGCTTTGTTTTTCCAGTCATTTATTCCAATTTCTTTAAGAACTTCTACACCATCCGACCATCTAGTTTTCGGTCGTCCCCATGCTCTTCGTCCTTGTCTTTTAGTTTCCTGTATTTTCTTGACACACCTTTCATTACCTAGACGTTGTACATTTCCTGCCCACTTCGTTTACTTCTTATTTCATTTGTTATTATTGGGCTATTGAATTTTTGATTAACTTCGTAGTTTCTTAATATTCTCCATACTCCATTTTCTTTAATTGGGCCGAATATTCTCCGTAGTATTTTCCATTCCCTGATTTCTAATGTGTTTTCCTCTTTTTTGTTAAATTCTAGGTTTCTGCGGCGTAAAGTACGACTGGTCTAATTACTGTCTTGTATATTTTAATTTTTGTGTTTGTAGACAATATCTTTGATTTAAATGTGTTTTTTAATGCATAGAAACATTTGTTGCCCTGATGTATTCTGTTATTTATCAAAAATGTATCTACTTGTAATATAATACCTATATATTTAAAAAATATTTCAAAATATCTCAGAGTATAATTAAAAATTACACTATTTTACGTATAATTAATATTTATGTCTCAAAAGTTTCACTAAATTATCTCAAAAATAGGCAAAATCTAACCACGCGATCATTCCCGGGTTAAAAATAAAAATGTGTATTTTTTGTTATTGGCGTCATAGGCAGTGTAGCCTTTGGAGGGACTAATTTGTCGATGATATTTAGGCGGAAGTCATACATTGTCATTTTTGATTTCGTGAACTTCCTATATAACAAATATGAATTAATGAGAAGCATTTGCAGCACGTGTACCCCAAGCTTTTTGTACCAGCGAAGGGTTTTCTTCTCACATGGATAATATGAGAGCAGCTGATCTTGCCTATCGACTCCTCCCATATTTTCGTTATAATGGAAAATAGGTTTATGCTTTTCGCGATCCCTCCCTAATTTATCTTGGAATGCCACCATTTCATTTGTAAATTCTGTGGAAATATATGCCACATCCCTCTTATCTCGCCATTTACCAATAAGCACGCCATCGTCGCTGTATTTGACGATGGTTTTCAATTTAGCAATTTTTACCTCAGGGGGAGTGTTCTTGCGGTCCGTCCTGAGAGTTCCTGAGCAGTAAGTCTTACGGCCCAGTAGTTTTACGGCCAAGGCATGGCTGTTGTAGTAATTGTCCATATGAACTGAATGGCCAACGTCTAGCCTTCCATCCAATAAATGAAGTACTACATTTGCCGCATGGCCTTTGCCGCCAAAGTCGTCCAAGTGACCGGTGTAGACATCGAAGTTCAAGATTGTGCCATCAGGCTCTGTCAGAACGTACAATTTTATTCCGTACTTATGGCGTTTATTTTTGATGTACTGACGAAATGACAATCTACCCCTCCACAACACCATGGACTCGTCGAGCGAAAGGTTTTTCCCCGGGTAGTACACCTGTCGAATTTTTTCATTGAAAAAATCTATCAGTGGCCTAATTTTGAAGAGACGATCTCTTGGAACGGGCTGTCCTTCTTTCGGGTTCTGTACGAAATGTAAACACCTGAAATTGAATTATATTCGTAAACTTCATTATTCCAAAAAATATACTTCAATCTTACCTCATAATGAGAAGGAATCTATCTCTGCTCAACGCCGACGAAAAAAAGGCATACTAAAAAATCTGGAAGTTTTCCAATAATCTTGCATTCTATTCGTGGATATAGTTCCCATATGCAAAAGTACGCCGAAGAATACACGCATTTCTTCGATGGTAACATCGCGCCAACGAGTAATCCGCGACGACTCAGCTGTTCCCGGTGAAAGAAAAACTTCCTCAGCGTACCTATTTGTTTCTGTGACTATAAGCTTGAAAAAACTATCGTCAACCAGCATATTGAAAAAATCCATTGGTTGGTTGCCTTAAAAAATTAACATGATAAAATAGTATTATAGTAATCTAAAAAACTTACCATCGGGCACAACCAGAAATTCCTGTTTTTTCGTAAAGGGTATGTTTTTCATTGTAGGATTGTCTGACCATTTAGGGGTTGATGGGGGCGTGGGAACTGTTGGGGTTGATAGTGAATCGCGGAATCCAGTTGTTGCTGTCACATTTATTAATGTTTGTTGCTGAACGTCACTATCCCCACTTTCACTTTCGACGTACGAATCAGGACCGGAAGGAACATAATCTTCGTCTGACAACTCCACTTCCACATCCGAATCACATTCTTATAGGTCCACATCATCATCCTCCGATTCATAAAACATCAGCTGTTCCAACTCCCGTTCAGATAACGGTCGTTGACGAACAGTTTTTGTAGCAGGTCTTATCCTTTTGGCATTAGATGGCCCGGCTTCTTCATCTGCCATCACTATCGTTTATTGTATTTTTCAAACACGTGCAACCACGACAACAAAGTACAACCGATTACTGCGACGCTACAGCTACGACTAAGCTCGTAAATATGTATAACCGATGATTTCTGTATAATTCACGCTTTTCGCGTTAGTTGGCTCTGCCTGTTCACTCCGACATCACAAACTCAACTGAACGAGTTTTTACATTTTTTAAACCCTTTCGACTATGCTCACGTAAAATACACTCTATTGCTGCAGTGCTACCCTACCACTGAATGCTCGAAAACTTAAAGGACAGATGACTCATTTATAAGTCACGCGCACATGACAAATATAGCGCATGACTTATTAATGAGTCATGAGCAGCGAAGGTGTTAACTAACCTAACTAGCGAAATGCGTGAAATTGTTGGGCAACGTCCATTTATAGGTTGAGAAGGGAAACAAGCCTCGACAGGAATATTCTTGCAAAAAGCACAACAAACTCGCTCGTGCCTCACTCGGCAGTACTCTGCACTGTATAGTGAGTGTATAGAACAGAAGGAAAACAAATCGCGACAAGAATTTTCTTGCAAGAAGCGCGGCAAATGCGTTGTCACAAGTTTTTGAGCCGCAAATTGTATTATAATTTTTAGACTTATACATTAAAATAATTAACAAAAATTTCAAAGAATCAAAATGATCAAGTTAAAATAATCGGGATTTTTCTAAAAAAAATCAATGGTTTTTGATTTTTTTAATAAAAATCAGATTTTGCCCAACCCTGATACAAAGTGATTAAAAAAAGATTGATTGGAGTTATTTCTAATGTCAAAACTTAAAAAGTAGAGAACTATCACCCTGTACAATAAAAAATGTTTTATCCACAAAACGTTAATAAGAATAAATAATATTTAAAATTTTTGTTATATTAATACAGGGTGTCAAATTGTAATAAAATCGGTTATATGGATAACATAATCCCCAATAGAATTTTCATTGAACTTCCGGTTTAACCATAAATGATAAATATTTTGAATGATTGGGCTTATAAGAAAGCCCCTAACCCCAAATTATATGAAAGAATCGCCCTGTATAAGGAATTTATAATATTTAAACTTGCTATAAAACTAGTTTGACGATATTTAATGAAAAAGTTATGGTAAGTTGCATAAAGGTGCCTCATGCAGTCACTGGTTTGCGGCGATAAATCTAGTCACGTCACCTTATTTTGAAGTGTCCACCAATAAAAAAGTAGCGACAAGTTGGCGCGTCAATTTGGCTGCTTGCAGGAATAGTCTCGAAACAAAGAATAAAAAAATATCACTATATTTCTATACTTTACAATTTATTAAATTTCTTAAAATATGTACCTCGCCCTAATCCATTATTTACAACAATCAATCGGTCAAAGAAGTTGCAACACCACACAAATTACGACTTCTATTGCTCACTCCTTTCCCAGCAACATTTTCAGCTTTGTTACAAAATATCACGTGACCAGATTTGTCGCTGCAAACGAGCGACTGCATGAGGACTTAACTAGCTGCTTACTAGTTTTCACTGAAATCATAGTTTGTGTGGCCTCTCTTAAGTGTGATAAGTTTAATAACCTATACCTAGTTACTTTCCATAGATAAGATAATATTATATAGTTTCACTGAAATCGTAGTCTATGCATCGCCAGCATAGACCAATGGATACGTTGAAATTATAAATATTTCAGTATGGCTATTTTAAGCATTTTGATCCTTTTAAAGAATACCGAATTGAAATCAAACTTCGTTTTTTTGGAAATGGGTTGATAATTATGCAATAAATGCCGTAAATAAATTATGAGCTGTAAAATTTTATTACTTTCTTAAATAAATATAATTCACCATAAATTTATGTGTTCTTGTTGAGTTAACGACTTGTTCCACTTAGTGCAAAAATATACTGAACAATACAAAGAATGTTTTTTAAGCTTTATTTCATTATAAAAGCAATGCGAACAACATTAATTTTATTTCAAAACAAAAAAAGTATTATTGATCATCTGGATCAAACTCTTTTAAATCCAGGTCCAAGTCTTGCATATCCGTCATAGTGGGCAAGTTTCGGAAAAAGAAATGAAATACTTCATCGATGAGCGGCAAAAGATCAAGTAGGTCTTGCTTTTTCTCCTTACTAATTGGCAAAAGCGTGTCTGTGATTTGGGGCAATGTGCTAGGTATAATGTGTTTTCCTCTCCTACGGAAATTTAAAGATTTAAATGGCTGAGACATCTAAACTATGTTTATACTTGACAGTTCCCATTTCCCTGTTATACTGAAACCGCTGGACTGGCTGCCACAAAAAAATTTCTCAATCAGTGTTAACTTTTGTAACGACTAATCGCTCCTTTTCCTAGACTGCAAAAATCTAAGAACTCCTCTTGTTTCATTACTACTACTTTAAATGGTTTATTCTTCCTTCTGCAGGACCTTGCCATCTGATACCAGTCACTAGGGTGATTTATTTTCATCTGTGTTCTTTTCTTTCTCTATAAGGGCATGATTGGTATCACATTCCATGTGAGTGACCACTGACAAAAAATTTGTGATTTATTATTTTGATATTAGGGCATTTTGTAAAAGCAAAGGAGAACATGAAAGCGACTTGCTGGTTTTTATTTTGGCATCCACTAGTATCCGAGTAGAAAGTTACCTCTTCCACACTATGGAGTTCCAATAAAAGGTGGTAAATACAAGAGGCTATCTGATTGCTACCTCTTCCAGCAGTTGATTCGTCCCACATGGAACACGTAACTTCATTCGATGTTAAATCGTGAACTGTAAGGTTAAACGTCCATAACTGACGCAAATAAAAGGCAGTGTTTGCTGTTAAAAAGGGTGTTTGAAGGCACTGTTGAAGATCAAAAGTGTATGCCTTTTTTTAGTGTCTGAAGCCGCAATCTCCTTATCCATCTGTTTCGCCTTGTAGGCATCCTCTGTGAGCTGATGGTGTTTATCCCTCTCTTGTATTAAATTCTCTTTCTCCTCCCCCTCCACGACTTTTAATTTTGTTTCAAAAATATCACATTTAACACAAGTATCTTGTTTAGGTTTTTTAAATGCAAGGTTCAAACTGTAGACGCAGTTCTTGTACAATGTTAATGAGACAGGTTTGTCTACTATTTCTTTGTACATGTCATACATTTTAGCTATAGATAAGTAATTAGACAAGTACTTTTTAGATGTTCTATTTATACAGTAGTGGCTTTCGTATTTTGGAAACGACAAAATGTGATCTTTAGCTTTTTGAATATCTTCCATCGAGCGTCTATTACCTGAAAGAGCAATTCCACGTCTATCGGGGGGAATAATTCCAGAAAATGATTCTTTTGTTCTTTTCACCTACTATTTCAACAAATACTTCGGTTTCACCGAAGGTTGAAATAAAGCAAAATTTACAAATTGGCTTTTGTATTCCAGCAATAAGGATACTATATTGATATGAATATTCCCTGTGGTTTTTTCTTGGTCCTAGTTTTTCTGTTTTCTTTTGATTTAAATTAATTAGAGATGCTATATAGTTGGCCCTTTTATCACGACTTCCCAAGTTCCAATAGTCTTGAAAACATCTACCCCGGTCCTGATATGAAAACTTTTCTTTACATTTCATAAGACATGCTTTCAATGGCTTCATATTTCTAGGCTGTAAACTTTCCTTTTTTAGTAGTAGAACTTTTACCAGCATTTCTTAATTCTTTACTTTCTTGTCTCTGCTTTCGAGTCCTTCCTTGTTTCTTCTTTTTTTCCGTACTATTTGGCTCGGTTTCCACCGAAACATCGTCTTTGTCTCTTTCATTAAGTTATACGAATCTGTTCCTGTCGTTACCATTTTAGTTTTATCGAGGGTGTAGTCTAAGTTTGCATCCTTATGCTATTTTCTTCCGTTGGGTCTCTAAAATAAAGCTTAAAATAATACGAATTTCAAGTATTACGGACCTTTACCTTCAACTTGATCATCACTTTTGTCAGTAGATGCTTCTATGTCTTTAACGAAATCCGGATCAGCGATACTGTCGTCGGAATCGAAATCACTCTGGTTTAGGTGGCCGTTATCGTCAGATAATTAAAAGTACTTGTGGACGGAGCGGGATTAGCATCAAAACACTAATCCTACAGAAGATGTCGCAATAAACTACCCTTGGCGCAAATATCTGTTTTATTTTCTATTTCTGAAAAAAAACTGCTAGACAAAACAAAGTTAATTAACATTGTTTTGTAGTCTCATTTGTCGTTTTGTAAATGTTTTAAACAAATTTTTTATAATTCGCGTATAAAAGAGACTTCATTATAACATTGTTTACAGTGTCACAATGAAGCTCTTTGAACACTGTTATAGTAATTTTTAGTGTAAAGTTGGTTATTGTATTTAGTTATATTTTTATTTGACATTTGACTTTAACCTTGAAAAAAATTATAAATAAAATGGTCTAGCGTTGTTCTAGCTAGCAAATTATTATATTAAAGGTAAATTTGAATGATTTGTATATTAAAAATATTAATGAATAAAGTACGCTAACGTTTATTTATCAATGATTTGTCAATTGTTTATTTTTATATTGTATAGGGGGCCGTTCAAGTATTACGTGAGCAGATTTCTTACCATTTTTTACCCCCCCGCCCCCTTGTCATCAAAAGTAAGCAAAGCACTTACCCCCTCCCCCTATGCTTACGTAAACATTTCTAGTAATAAATGTTTTTTTATATTGTTATTTTTAAAATAGGAAAATTCATGAAAATATTAGGTTTAACTGATACACATAGAGTAAATGACAAAAAAATATAATCAGAAATAAAGAACATAACTAACATAAAGAATATTTTCGGAACACATTAACAGTCTTCAGTCCATGAAACCTGAATCCATGATTCTAAGTTATCGATGACATTGGATTGCTGCTCAGTGTTGTGAGTCTGCTCACTTTCATCCGATTTTGGAATGTCTACGTCACTCTCATCGAGCCATTCAACATCTTGGTGCTCTAAATTTTGAATAATGCACATCAGTTCATTAGCACGACGAGCAGCGACTCTTATAGGTCTAACTTTTCCCTCTGTGGGCGTGTTTACTTTTTTATGGATCTTCTCGATGTGACGATTTAATGATTTGACGGAAGCATGATAAAGACCACACGTTTTGCATGTTCGGCTTGATAGCCTAAATTTTACCGTCGTCAAAAATAATCGTAGGGCATTTGCAAAAAATCTTTGAGGGTAGTACTCAAGCGTAGAGCTAAATTGACTGGAAGATCAAGAAATTGTCCTCCTTCATCCAAAACCAAGTCATCAACTGTTTGTTTTACTTTTGCAGGTGGTGGAAGAAACCTGTTGTCTAGTAATCTGAATAGGCCACTTCTTGGACGACAGCATTCCGTATTTTTACATTTTACAATTTGAAGCAAGTATTGGCTTTCACGCACATGTTCTGAGTACCATTTAATGTCTGGAAATTCAGGAACATCTTGTTCATCAGCCTCAACATATTTTGCAGTAACATTATAGCCATCAATTTCCATTGAATTCCATACTGCAGCTAATACATTTCCTGCAAATTCGAAATTATATCTTTCTAATTGTTCATCAATTGTAATGCCACGTTCATCCAAATGAGACCCAAAATGGTCATGAGGCAGTATTAAACCAGCCAGTTCCCGACTCAGAGGAGCCATTCTTCGCTCTGCTCTGTTATACGCACTCCTTCCAGGAGCATTGGTAGCTATAAACAATGCATCGAGATCATGTCGTTTAAAATGTTGTATAGCAAACCCTATGACTTTTTGATAACGCGGATTTGCATCTGGCCCTCCATCAACCGTCATAATTACTACTGGTTTTACTAGTCCATGGTCAGTTTTTGCTAATGGTCGAAACTCTTCAAGTTCGAGAAGCGTCTCGAAATCCTGAGCATGAGTATTAGCAGTAGATGAACTATGCTTTCCACTTCGAATAGCGATGCCCAGAATATCCGACGGCTTGCGGTTGTCCTAGCATATTGGAAGTAACTTTGATACCAGCATAAACAGATGGTATTAATTTATGACGCTCAGCGATTACCCAATCGTGGTCAGGTAATTTGATTCTATATTCCATATGCATTAAAAGTGGTGCTTGCTTATTTGCCGCAGTGACGCCAATAGGGACTCGAGCTTTGTCATCTTGAGATAAGAAAAATACTTGATCTGGTCCAAGTATGGATGCTATGTTCTCTAAATAATGGATTGATGTTTCAGCGAACTTGCTATCTAAGTGGCTCTTGTGGTGATCAGTTTGAGCACGAATGAGCCTAACAGAGACTGTCGATACATGTCTTCGTCCCTCTGTAGAATTCGATTTTCTGGGAATCAAACGAAGATATGTCGCACTGCGACTAATGTCAAATCCTAGTTTACGCAGTTCTTGTGTGAGTTCGTCAAGAGTTTTTACGCTGCGAATAGATTCCGTTCGTCTCCTGTCATCACATGCACTCCCAAATAAAGCTATATCCGCAATTGTTTTCAATAGTAATGGTTGATCGTTTTCAAGTTTAGGATGTCCTACTGAATCCCTCAGAGATAGTCTTCTTTTTATTTCAGGATTTTCCTGACAAATATCTTCTAACTTTCTTTTCATACCATCCCTGTGTTTCTTCTGGGCAACTGCGTTTTGAATCTTCCTGTTTAAAGTATTTTTTGCTGTTTTTAGTTCCTCGCGCAACTTAATGATCTGTTTATCAACTTCAGCGCAATTTGGCATAGTATCTCTGGCAGAATACAAAGCGTTCAGATTTTTTTCGAGTAGAGTAATCTTATTTTTCAAAGCTTCTTGAGAAGGTTTTGCTCTTTGTTTATCTGCATTATTATTATTTTCGCATTGCTCTTGTGATTCATTGCCGGTTTTAATTTTATCTTCTTTCTGTTTTTCAATGTTAGAAAATGGCTGTATAATTTGTGTTTTTTCTGCAGGTTTACTGGTAGAAGACGTTGCCTAAAAATGAAAAATTTCTAAGAGTTCTGCTGGATATTCTCTTATTAAGCTACATAAATTCACCGTATTTAATAAAACCAGCGTTTAAATATTATTGAAAGCTTTTCCCCACAGAAACCCTTCACATACAGATATTGAAAACACCGTGTATTTTGTGACCAATTGCCGCAGTCGATCTTAAGAAATAAAATATCAATCATTTACCTTTTTACTTTGAGATAGGCCATCATATTTTTTACTCATAAATCGTTTTAATTGTTACAGAACGTAAAGAGAAACTTTGTACTTATATTTACTCACCTTGGAAAAAAAATGAAGCAGATTGGATTTATTTTTAGTCGCCGCTTGCAATTCTTCTTCAATTCTCTTAGATACAATAATATCTAGTTCCTTATCTGACTTTGCTTGTAATTTATAATTTCGCCAAACTTCGTTAACTAACTTTTGTACATTTTGCACTTTCGTCCCAGTATGAGATTTTTTAAAACTTTCGAACAGTTTTTGGTATAACTTGGATTTGTCTATATGATATGACATTCTAATAAGATATTTAAATTTAAATAATTAAAACGTTAAACTTTGGCTAATTGCATCAACATAAACACAAATGATAACTTTCAATGCTTACAATACGTTTAGAATCCAAACAAAACAATACTGATAGATGCGCACTTGCAGCCGGCCGGCACGAGAGTGAATTATTAGACAAGTGAATAGCCCAGCAAACACAAAAACATTTTGAATACATATATGTTACATATTTTTTGAAATATAAAAGTCACAGTTATATAAATCTGAAGTCACAACTAGATAATATTTATGTATTAAATACTGACAAAGGCCGGCACAGCTAGAGAACAATAATGATATAAGAAATACATATTATAAATTATATCTCAAATATTTCCAAATTACTATGTAATATATATGTAAAAATGAGATAATATCTAGAGAATATTTATGTATTAAATATTACATAATATATATGTAACAAAAGTTACATAATTTTTCTTTTACCTCATCCCTTACCTAAAATATTTTATTTCATTGGATCTATGAAAAAAGTCAGTGAAATTCTCAATTTATAATAAATTCAGAAAAATCTGTTGAAACAATATTTTTCATAGATGAAATGAAATACAATATTTTTAGTTGTTTTGATGGCCAAAAGATTAGGGAACTATTGTTACTATATTATTCAATACCTACCTTATGAATATTTCAAACTTAAAGCAACTTAATACAATTCAATATTTATATATTGTAAAAGGTATTTATCTATCTTTGGAATCTAGTAGCTGGCACTTAGTTAATAAAAAAACAGCAAGTAGATGCATATAAGTACATTTATTTTATTAACCTAAAAAAGAGAAATTAAAAACAAAACAACTAATGACAAAAAATATTGCAACAATAAAAATATTCAAATACTAAATGATAATAAAATATAAAAGAGAATGCAAAACAAATGAATATTCAAAAACAAAACAATAATTAACCACAGAAAATATTCTCTTAGAAGACTTTTCAAGGTCCATTTGTAAGTGTGTTGGCAATATTAAGGGATATTATCCATAGTTTTGGAGGGTTACAGTTTCGCCCTTCTTCTCCCTCTGGAGTCTCTTTACTTAGCCTTATCCACACCAAGGTGATTTGATCAAAATAAGTGCATGTCATATTAAACTGTTTCAGCAAAGTTTCTAAAAATGTAGGTGTATATATTAATTATATTAAATAAACAAATCATATAGTAACAATACCTTGAAATAACTTATTTGATTTTAAGTTCCTTATTTTGTAGTTATCTTTATGTCCTAACCATGAGTGAGATGTCTCTAAATTATGTATTTCTGGTTCACCGTCACCATTGTAAGATTGTACCACGTATCGTTTTTCTGTCTTATTGATAAATCACAGAAGTCCTTCAAATTTTTTCGTTTTAAACATTTATTTTGCCTAAAATTATAATTTTTATTAACCTAAGTATTCAAATATAAATAACTTTCAACAGACAAGTGTTAATTAATCCATTTCAAGATATTTTGTCTTGACTTACTACCTATGGTCAGAGGATTAAAGATGTGTATTTTATTTGATATTATTACAAAATCTACTTGAGCCCTAAGTGCATACCTGGGCGGCGGTAGTTGTTTCGGATTAACGACTCCCTACAGAGGGAATTCTTCTTAAATAATGTCTAAGTTGTAAGTTAAAACGAAAATATTATCTTGAAAAGTACTTTAGTGAGATAGGTATAGTGTGATTTGTAATTGTTTACTTCATTGTATATTTTCATATAGTTAACCTTTTTAATACGTTTGTTAAATAATCTTTTGGAAACGACAATGAACGGCTTCATCAGCGATGCCCCTTGCCTGTTTAAAATAATATTAATAATAATAACACTTACATGTTCTCCATTCCTCTACAAACAAAACTAAAAACAAACACACTGACAAAACTAAAGAAAAACCTTTTATTATACTTACTTGCAGGTATGTGGGCAGATCGACTCGTGACAATTTAAAGGTTATAATATTGAAATTTTACGTAGTAAATATATTTATAAAAAATTGCATATTTATGTAGCAGAATTTACATCTTGAATACATATAAAATTAGATATATCCAATATATAAAACATTTTATAATATAAATATTGGGAATATATAACAAAATTTATAAGGATTTTGTTACATAAATACTACATAAAAAATATATAAACGTTGGATATAAAAATGATTCCTCCCCTGTTATATATTTTTATGTAACATATACATTTGTGTTTGCTGGGAGCGCACGGTAATTTCCCTAATGCGCGGTAATTCCCCTAATCAGTTCTCAAAGCGAGTGCCTACGCATATGTATTATTTGCGGGAATCCCCGAAAAAACTTAAATAACTAACGATGACGTAATCATCATCTAGACCCCCCACCCCCCATGTCATCCAAAATAAGCAAAACAGAGACCCCCCACCCCCCCTTGGTGCTTACGTAATACTTGAACGGCCCCTAGGATCAATATATAGGTATAGAAAACGTTCGACTTTTGGGATAAATTACCAGATATCTATATGTGAAGATGTATTACAGAAATAATTCTGTTCATAATATAATATAAATAGATCGCAAGAGCATATACAGCTCTTTTTTAAACAAATAATCATCTTCTTTTTGCTTAAATGAAAGTTTGTTTACAATTTACACAATTATTGGGTTATAAAATGTCAAAAGTCAGAAGTTCTGAATAAAACCATCTGTGATCTGACCAATTAGGAATCTACAGAATTGCTAACTTAAATTCAAACCACTCCTCCTAGTTTAAAAACAGGGATTATATGAAATTCTATTTTATTTAAATAATTAAATAAATGCGAATTATAAAAAATATTGTGTAAAACTTGTGCCACAATGACTTTCTGTAGTACTCGTGATTTGCACAACTCACCGCTTCGCGGTTCGTTGTGTAAACTTCACTCGTACTACAAAACGAGTGACACTTGTTTTACAAATAACTATTTTAGTACGCCCTATTTTATGAATTTTATTCGTCAGCACCCGGTTCCTTGTTTTATGTATGCCAATGAGTACTTGTGTCCAAAGAAACTAAGGCCATTTAGCAAACTAAACCAAAGTTACCGGAATTTAACAATATAAGTTCCACCACTTGCAAAAATATCAAAAAAAAATTATTTTAAAAGGGTCTCGCCGCCAAACGGTTCGGCACTAATAATTTTATTGGCAAATACAGAAGTAATTACAATTAATACTTACCTGGTTTAAAAAGATCCGTAGGAACACTTTCTAATGTCACATTAATGCTGTTTTGATTGATTATTTCTGCTTGTATTACACTTTGTCTTTCACTAATATTTCTAGCAACTTCGGACACATTGCCTTGTATACATCCTTCCAAGGCATTTTTCATAATTTGTTTAACTCGATCTCCCATTTTTTTAACTGCTAAGATACCCTCCTAATAATGATTAAAACACCGTCTTCTTTCTTATTTTAAAAGGACCATCAGGCTGCTGTTCTACGTAAGGGTCTGCATTAAAAACAGTATGTACGAGCATCTACCAGGGCAAATAACTTTAGCCCATACTTGGAAAGTTTGTTAGGCTTATAAATGCGAAATGGGCAACGTCCATGAAATGCAGGTAGTTGTTCATCAATGGTCATATACTCACTGGGTATATATGAATTTTGGCAATTATCAATACATTTTATAAATATAGGTGAAGTCGGGGCAAAGTGGGCCACTTAAGGTTTGTCATAACATAATTCTTAAACGAAAAGGTATTTTGGGATATTTTTTGCATTAGAGGGTTGCAGGACCATTTAGCTTTATATATTAAAAATGTAGAACTAAAAATATCTTTTATCCAATATCATATAAACGGTTTATGAGAAGTCTGCAATAAGTTCACTTTGCCCCACATGTGGGGCAAAATGAATCTTTAAGTGGGGCAAAATGAACCAAAAAAAATTTCAAACATTTTTTCATTTTAATACGAAAAATATTTAAAAAACATGAACTCATTAACTAATTATTTATAAAAACTGAATTTTTCCATATCTTAACTTATGTGGGCGTAGTTTTCCTTTAATGTCAGCTTTTGTTATGATGGAAACATCATTGACATCTGGAAATATGAATACGTTCCAGTTTCCTCGATACTGCCTCATAAATTTCACTTCATAACTTGTTTTTTTGACGTCTATTATTTGCGCAACAAAATCTTTTTTCTGTTCATCATTGGTTACCTCAACTAGAACATAATCCTCTACATATAGATTTGTAGTTGGTTCGACATTAAGTTTTTTAATTTTCTCAATTTCCACGTCTTGATTATCAGAAAATATTTCTGTGTCAGTAGAATCATCGCACATCTCAGTTTCCTGAATATTAGGTTCTTCGGAATCGGATCGAAGAATCATGAACAACAATTTTTCTTTTTATAGCAGCTTTTTGTTCTTTTTCACAAGTTTAGCTTTTTGTTGTTCTTTTTCTGCTTTTAACTCAGTAAGATATGGAGATGTTATAACAGTTGTAGATCCTTTTTTTATAATTTTTCTTTTAGCAGTTTTAGGAACCATCTTTGGTATAGGCATGATATCCCTAGGAGAAACAGCATTTTTCATTTCATCAACAATTAAGACGTTCTGTTGATTCGCGGAACTGGGACCTATCTCAGAGATGGATATTATTTCTCTTGGTGGGGTAGCTGCTGAATTGGCTGATTTTTTTGAAGAAAATTGGGCTTCATTTGCTTCGGAAACATTTTGTTTCTTAAATGAATCAGGTCCATAAAATTTGTTTGTTGGTATCGGAGGTTGCTGAACATTTTATTTTCTTTTTGTATATTTAGCTTCTATAGCAAAATCGTTTTCACCTTCTGATGAATCAGAGCCATCGTTATCTGAAGATTCGTGAATATTTTCTACAGCTATGTTGGCATTAATTTCCGTAATAGGACAGCCAGTAACCTCTGCAGCCGCAAACACTATATCTGGAAAAATATGGTTATCATAGGGAAAAATTCCCGTTTGTTTAAAGCCAGGCAGTGCATTTTCAATTGTTGCAGCTCTCATGTATGCTTGACCAAATATGGTGCTAACCTCATGTATTGTTACAACTTTTCCAGGATTATTCCTTAGCCAATTTTGGACTCCTTGGCTATAATATGAACTTAATGGATATATAAATGCAACATCAAGAGGTTGCAAACGATGCGAAGTGTGCGGAGGAATTATTAAAATGTGAACATTACTTTCTGTTGCAATCAAAATTAAATTTAAATTTTTTACATGGGTCGAATGGCCATCGCAAATTAACAAAACTGGATCATCTTCTGTTGGTTTAGCATATTTTATAAAATGTGAAAACCATGTTGGTGCAAAGATTTCACTTTGCATCCAACCTGACGGATGAGGAACTACTAAACTTTCATGTGGTAGACCTTTTGAGAAATTGGAATTGTTTTTGACACGAGGAAAAACATGAAGAGGTGGTATGTATTGCCCTGTGGCACTAAAACAAATCTCAGCAGTAACAAGAGTGCCACGTTCTGCAGATGATAGGCTACCGACTTGTTTTTTTCCCTTGAGCGATAATACTTTAGACTGTTTATTAGGAACTGTATTAATTCCCGACTTGTCGCAGTTGAAAATTCGGCTAGGAGGAAATTTATATCTATCTAATAGTTCCTTTAGCAAATCAAAAAAAAATTGACGTTCACTTTATTAAATGCGGATGCTCAGGCTGCAGATGTTGGCTCTGGGACTCGAAGAGATAAATCATGGTGCCTCTTCATAAAATTGGAGGCCCAATCTTTTCCTGCCAACTTCTTTTTGCGAGAGAAGCAGTGGGGAGGGAGCATTATTTGCCTCCGCAAATTGATAAGCAAGACGTCTAAAATTATAGATAGTTAATCCAAATAAATGTCGTTCCATATCGAGAATGTGCTCTTTTAATTCTTGTTCTTGCTCCGGTGAAAAAACAGTTTTAAATCGTCCGAGCCCTTTTTTCGCTGCCAAATCAGACTCTTTGTCCGATTTAAGTCATCGGAATAATGTTGCTGCCCGAACATTAAATTGAACAGCAGCTCTTTTATAATTCAAACAATTTCATTTGTGTTTGATTGAAAGACATTTTTTTCGAAAAAGAAACAAGTTTACAATAAGAAAATGTGTATCAATTTTGTTTTTACGAAAGTATTAAACAAAAAAATATATAAGGGTAATTCAAATTCAACAATTTGTTTTAATTTTATTCAATATCTGCCTATTTGAATTTGATTTAAAAACAAAAATTTGTTGCATATTTTCCCAATTGTCATTTTGATTTGGAGCTCTGGCAGTATTCTCTGTTTGGGATAAAATGGAGTCAACCTTCTACTCCACTCTGTTTAAGCCTTCTGTTAGGTCAGTCACTAATTGAATAGGGTAGCCAGCTGAACTTAGTTTTTTCAATTACAACCTGTAATAAAATAATAAAACTTGTATGACTATATAAACTACTTCAGAAGATTGTCAAATTCATGAAAACTGCTGTTTCCCCATCTCTCTGAATATGTTATATCACTCATCTATATTTGAGATAAATAAATTTATAGTTTTTGAAATGAGATATTACATCTTAGTATCATTTTATTTTGATTGTAATACTTTTACCCAGAAATCAAAAAATTAATAATTATCTATTATAAATAAAAGAAACCCACGTGCTCTATAACTTATTCTCCTACTTTATTTTATCAGTAATTGGAAATTGAAGTTAAATAAACACAATTCATATTAATAGACGCATATTCTTACACAAACATTATTTTTATATATAAAAATAAGATACTTACATCTATACAACGAAAATCACTATATAGATTCGTGATAGAATTTCAGGGTCTCTGGCAACTATTATAACGATATAGAATCACTAACACTAATAACGCGCGAAAACACTCTTTTCTAGATAAAACCACCAAAACTCACCATTAAAATCTTCACCTTTAATGGCGTCTGACCCTCAACGAACAGCACTTAGTCCACAATTGGCCCATTGTGCATCCTTCAGAGGTTCAAAACTTCCTTCTAGCTCGTCATCCAGCCTACTTCTTTGAAGTAGGCGATAACGTCGCCTGAATTAAGTCCCCTCATACTGGCGTATGTTAGCCTGTGCTTGCCGAGTACATGAAACCTGAAACGATAGAGTGTCTGACGTCTCGCTCATCCTCCGGTTTTGTTTTTGTTGTTGATCCATTGTGATCCCACGAGTAGTTAGGAAAATGTTTGTCGTCTCTGGCAGAGCCTTGCATGCCAGGGAAAGGCTACTTCCAAGGGGGTGTCGCCTGGTACCCCCAGGGGGACGTTCGCGGTCGCATTCCCTGCGGCCATTCAGCAATCGGCACGTTCCTCACACCTTTGCTTGGGTTGTTGGAGTGTCATTTGGTTGGTTAATACTGCTGTCACTGATGATCAACAGTGCTAACGTATCCAGCGGTGCCACGAGTAGGCAGACACCCGATGGTTGCATTTCTCCATTGGACTGCAGAAAGCTACCTACAAGCAAATAAGCAAACCAACTACAAAGCAATGACCAGCATACAACCAACCCAGCCGGTAAGTTGCGTAACTAATAGTTTCTTTTACAGTTATCGTTATTTGTTGCACGCAGTGAAATATAAACTAAACTGGAACAACCACGACACAGTGTACAAATGAAGCCACGTAGTTAGACATGAACAACTGCTGAGGGAGGGTCAGCTATCTTTCTTACACACACGTGTAGTTATATAGGAAAAATGTGATAATATATATTTAAATTTAAAAGAAAAATATTTAGGAATGCTAAATACATTGAAAGTCCTTTTTATTATATGTAAGACAAGGTAACTAGCAATTTAAAAAGAATATTCAATAAGATTTGATTTAAAACAATAAATAAAAACGAGTAATAAGATGAGCGCACTTTGTTATATACCTTTTTTTCATTATTGCTCATTTGCTTTGATTCAGTGTTATTTTAATCAATTTAGAGCTGTAAAATCAAAACTTGGTACAATTAGAAATTTTCCTAAAAAAAATTATTGTCGTCATGACAGAATATTTAATATAGTAATATTAATAATATAGGGTCACTGTTAAAATAATACGACACAGTTAGTTTAATAATATATATTTAGTAACACAGAGTTAAATAATAAAATGACATGTTGGGCAAAAATATGAATGTCAAAAATCAACGACATTGTGTATAAAAGCTATTAACAAAAACATATATTAGTAGCGTTCGGTATTTTAATCGCAGACGCGACGGATTTTTGGTCACGTGATCATAGATTAACTGAGCAAATTTCATTAACGAACGGCCCGAGCAAATAAACGACAGTCTAAAGCTTACAGAAGCCATAGATATATACCTTAGACTATGAAACCACCTCTTGCACCAAACCATGGAACAGGAAAACAATTGTTTTTTATTCTGTGCTCAAACCGAGTAGCGCGCAGTGGCATATCAATTAGGAATGAAAATATTACAAGTTAATTAATTTCAAATCTGTAGAAATATGAAGGGTAAAATATTATTACACGGGTGTTGAAATAATTACAATATTCTTCAAAAACTACTATTTAATAATTTTACAATTGTTGCTCTCGCTGTAACTCAATAGAATGCCTGCTTAAAAATATCCAATACCTTATTTCTTTCAGTTATCGAATTGATATGCGCTGAGTCATACTTGTTTTTATAAAAATACAACACATCTTCTACATTCTAAATATTTTCCACTAACTTATTTACTTAAGAAAATATAATATGGATTCATATTATTTGATACTAATTAACTAAAGGGGATTATTAATAAGTCACCTTATGGATTATGTGAATGAATATAAGTAATGTCTTATATACAGTGTCTAACAATAATATGGTTTGGTATATCTAATCTACTTAAAGAGTAACAAATACATGACAATATACAAAAATAAAACGATATATTAATGGAAAAAATATATTGAAATCAATACAATTTTACTGTGATGTCAGTGTAAATACAATATTTGTTATTTCTTATCAACCGTTATTTGATAGTATGCTGAAAATTAACCTATACATATTAACTTATACTATAACTATAAAATAATACAAAATAAACACTCCAAACCTATTGTATTTAATTAACCTAATTCATTTATTTCGAGAGCAGTATGTTTCCACTGTCCTCGAAATAATTTCGTTAGTTGGCTTCGAACCCCATCTTCTTGTTGGGATTCATCTTGGAAAAAATATATTGAAATCAATACAATTTTACTGTGATGCCAGTATAAATACAACAGTTGTTATTTCTTATCAAATGTTATTTGATTGTATGCTGAAAATTAACCTATACATATTAACTTATACTATAACTATAAAATAATAGAAAAAAACACTCCAAACCTATTTTATTTAATTAACCAAATACATTTATTTCGAGAGCAGTATGTTTTCACTGTCCTCGAAATAATTTCGTTAGTTGGCTTCGAACCCCATCTTCTTGTTGGGATTCCATTTTATTTACCTATAAAATATATTCTGACATTTAAAAACTTTTCACATATTGTTTTCATCAAATAATATTTATGATTGATTGGGTATTTTTATTCAAAATATATCATATTCCACAGGTAGTGTGGGTCACTTCTTCCAATTAAATTGTGATATATAATTTCATCTGGTTTTTGTTTAATTCTACTGGAAGCAAATAACACTGGAACCTGTTCCTAAGGAATGCAGTTTCCTACACCGCCGGCTATAACTTCACCCCCTGCGAGGAGTCTTTTATATGCCCCTATGAATTGGCGACTAGTGGAGTTATTATAAAAATTATATTATATAAATTTAATGATGATGTCTTTCTAACTTCTTAATTTACATTTTCTCTAAAGTTTCTTAATGGACATTGGCCCTTTTTCTACCAAGCTCCAGATATGTCGTTATATGTGTCATACATTTTGCAGAGATGGGCTTTCTCAGGCAAATTCTAAGTAAATTGGATACACCTACATGATAAACATTAGCATAAACCCAAATAATGTACCTCCAGCAATAATGTTATTATAATTTTCTTGTGATACAGGAAATTTATATACTTTGTCTTCCTCAATTTCGGTCTCTTTTGCCAACACATGGAGAATGGACAAATAAAATCTAAAAATTAAATGTTTGTACCAAAGAATACAGGTGTATTCTTTGTTTGTACACAAAACATTATCTAAGAGACACAACATAACCTCACAACATGACAGGTAAACAAATTAATTTTTCTCGTCGGTTAAAATATTCCGAGTCAACAGATTTAAATCGGACTGGTCCGAGCGGAATTACCGAACGGTTCAGATTTATCTACCTACCTCTAGATGCAATAAACGAACGGTTCAGACTAGAAAGATTGATCAGACGCAAATAACGAGCAAAAAGATTTACATCGGACTGATCCGAGCGGAATTACCGAACGGTTCAGATTTATCTCCTTACCTCTAGATGTAATAAACGAACGATTCAGACAAAAAAGATTGATCAGATGCAAATAACGAACGCAGCTATTGTAAAATAAAATAGTTTTTTCACTACTAGCTGTGAAGTTGACAATTATTGTGTCATCTAGCCAACTGAGAAGTTGAATTTCTCTATTAGTGGTTAATTTCTCTATTAGTGGTTAATAATTTTTTCTATTGTTAATCTTGGTCAATAATGGACAAATTCAAATGTTTCTAGAATTCAGGGATAATAGCATAACAAAATCTAATGCAACATAATTTTGTATACCCAGGAGATTGTGTTTAACATATTTACTGCTTGAAATTAGGTACCTAACAAGATAAAATTATTTCAATAAAACTGTTATTAGTTTAAAATTCGCGCACAACCAACAATTTCTGATGACATAAGGAGTGCGTTCATAATATATTTTTGTAGATCGACACTATCAAAATTTGACATTGAAATGTGTTGTTTATTTTCCGTTAATTTTAGAAAAACGAGGATCGAGGAATGTTTTTACCTTAAACATTATCACCAGTGGAATTTGAAAATCTTCTGTGATAGAAACTGGTAGCTAACCATGATCGACATAGACAAATAATATATTACTTTCTCTATGGTGAAGCATATGTTAAATGTTTTATGAACGCTCACTTTGTACCCAAGTGTTGTGAACGCACTACCGCTGTAATTGTTCAAAGTAAAACATGAACCACGTTTTGTGAAATTTTTGGATGTGATCGTATAATTGGTTTCGTTAATTCGTTGCACTTAATATTGGTGATTATGAACTATAGGAATAATGGTATTCTATTGCTGTGTGATTAAATAATACCTACATGATTTTTATGAGACATTTTTTTTATTTTTTATGTTTGTCTTAAATTTTGCTAGTAGTGGAAAAAAATGTATATACACCACGGTGGTGAAGACATTTATAAACCTCGCACCTTATTCCGCTCGGGGCAAAGCCCCTCGCGAAATAATTTTAGTGCTCGGTTGATAATAATAGTCTTCACCACCTTGGTGTATAATATACTATTTATTTAAATTATGACAAAAAATCGCTTTGTCTCCTAATAACTTTAATGATCTCGTTTTTGCATGTGCCTGTATTCTAAGATCTGCATACCTACTTGCTACATATTTAAGCATTTGAAT
The DNA here is from genome assembly GCA_963921935.1 of Galeruca laticollis. Taxonomy (NCBI): domain Eukaryota; kingdom Metazoa; phylum Arthropoda; class Insecta; order Coleoptera; family Chrysomelidae; genus Galeruca; species Galeruca laticollis. The sequence goes on from OY998182.1 coordinate 41,538,669, forward strand.
TTCATGTAGTTCATTACTCATATCTACAACAGGATGTTTTATTGTAAAGAGTGTATTTACTTTTGAAAGAAAATGACGAACTACACATAAGATAATTCTTTTTTTAAAATTATACTTCCCGTTCCTGTTGTTCTTTCGTTGGTGCATCCATAAGCACAACAATACACAACGATTTTAAAAGTTTTTTATGGATTAAAATCGATAATAAACCAAATAAACAAAACTTAACAACAATAACTTCTCAAAATGCAATTAGCCAAAACAAGATAGAAAGAGAAAGTGTTCCCTCCCGCGGCATCTGTCCTTGTCTACATTCTGGCTTCAAATTTGAAAGACATTCGACTTTTACGTGCGCGTTCCAGTTGTTTATTTATTTCAGTGGTTGCACGTCTTATTCATATGGTAAGTTGCATAACTACTAGTTTATTTTACTATAGTAGTTTGTGTGTCACCTATCTTTTCGAATTTCGTGATTCAGACATATTACAGGTGGTTTTTGTTGGGGTAGATGGAAATATCAAAGCCGTGCTCGTAGTTTGTGTGTCGCTTGTGGTAAGTTACATAACTAATAGTTGCTTCCACTGTAATCGTAGTTGTTGTGTCGTCGGTCCTATTTAAATGGTAAGTTGCGTAACTAGTAGTTTCTTTCACTGAAACCATCGTTTGTTTGACGCCACAGACGTATAGAAAAGGACTGAGCGATCCGTATTGAATTGTGCCGTGAAAACAGACGGAACATCACGAGAAAGCGGTAGTTGTATTCATTGAACTGTGTATAAGGTAGTATTGAGATCAATGGTTGTATTGGAAGCACAGTTGCTTTTTCTGTCTAGACTGGTTAATTTGGTGTGAATATCGCTCACTCCATTTGTATCTACCTATGGGTGCGTTCAGAAAACATTACTCAACCGTTGAGATAGCGCTCAAGGGGGGTCCTCATAGGCGGATTTGAAGCGGACTAAATTTGACAGAGCAAAACGCAACGTTTATAGAGAAAAGGTTGTCTGGTAACTCTGAGCCAATGAGAATCAAGCAGAGACAGCCCGCGAGTGACGTCTGCCTGGGTGCCACATTTGAATTTTATTATTGGGACGAGTATTTGCTCGTTAAAATACCACTTGTAACTAGAACACTGAAATAATATAAAACTACTTCTGATAGGTTTTGGTTTTAAAAAACAATATATTCTCAAACAAACACATATTTTTTGCAGCATTTGTTAATTTAAGTACATATATTCAAATGAAAAAAAAACTCAAATATACTATGTACCTACATATTAATAACCCAATCTTTATCTATATTTGTGTTGCTTTATACGTTTTTTTTGTTTTCAGAGAATAAAACGTATTAGATTTTATTTGTATTGTAACATATTATTACAAATACAGTTCTTTATTATCAAAAACTATAAAAATACATATATGTGTTATCTGGTGTAAGAAATAAAACCAATAATTTGCACCACAACACTTTATTTACCGAAAATACGATCAATATTATTAATATACAAAAATAGCGACTTGCTTATAACAAAACTGTTGAGAGAATGTCCCACAAAATATCTAAATATCTTACGTCTAGGCGAAAACTTCAACATGTTAATGTTTAACTTGTTTATCTTAACAGAAATGTTTATGAAATTAATATGATTTAGGTCCTAAAGAAATAGTTCATTTATGACACTTAAACAGTATCCAGACTGATGGTGCATGAGTGACATAATCGCTGCAACGAATAGAAGATAAAACAAATAATATACAATCTTATCTATCTACTTACTACTTTTAATGTAAGAAACCAATATTATTCTAACATATGTAACAAAAATAGTACACAACATAGGCAAGCCTTTTTTCTCTTTATTTCATAACTTAAGCTGGATACTTTAAAAGTTACTTATATTTGGTATTGAAAGAAACTAATTTTACCTTAAAAACCTATATACAAAAAATTTTATTATTAACATTAAAAGGTAAAAAATAAGTGATATATTACAATCACTAAATTCATTTGACAATTTTTTTCATTTTTTTTTATCAATTTATTCCCTTTTTCTTTTGATAAGGGAGATTTTCTCTTTTTTGTTTTTCTTCAGCTTCTTTTAAATTTAAAAATTTTATTCTGACAAATATTCTTTGTCGACTAAATGACTTAACGAGCTCTTTTGGGATCTCTACTAATTATAAAATAACTCCAACACAACAGTAGCAAAGAATATACAACGATAATATTCTGTGACGATAGTTCCAGTTGCATTCACAACAATACAGATGAGTCTACTTCTTTTGTCTGTACTCTATAATACACAAAATACAAAAATAACAACAATAAATACTAATAAAGGAACAAGAACCCGATATAAACAACAATATGCACTCCTACTTCTATAAATTCATACAGCCTTGTCAAAGCTGGCACCCACAGTGACGTAACGATCCCCTCTTCCGTCTGCCCGCCGAGTAGTTATCAGGCAACCTTCTCTCTTCTATAAACGTTGAGCAAAACGTTCGTTTCTGCGTACTGGATCCGACGATCTCTGTTTTTCCGTTTCAGCGTGGACAGTTTGTTTACAAATAGAGCCTTGCGTGGAAAGAAAAATATTTACAGCAGATGAAAGTTTCAATACTAAGAAAATAATAAATCAAACTGCAAACAAACCGCACTGAAAAGCAAAATTCCTCAACATGGTCAACAATGTATTTCTCTAGAGCGTGCTCACCATAGATAAAGGATAGGTTAGGTTGATTTTCAATAGATAGATAGGCAACTCCGTATTAAGAGTTTGGTTCACTAATTACCGCGCCCTCTGGCGAGTGTAGTCAGAAATAAAGCAAAAGCGGGAACTGTACATATAAAATTTGAATTTTTTTTCTGGAACTGGAAGATTGTTTAAGAATTCATGAATAAAAAAACTGTTTCACTACATACGTTTATTTACAAGTTATATAATAATAATATAATATAATATACAAATATGGAATTCTCAACCGAAGTATAAATAGTATTTTTTTCACTACTAATCGCAGAACTAATACCGAAACACCTTATTTTTACCTTAAAATTAGTTATTTCCCCAATTATTCAAGGATATCGAAATATCAGCTCGGAATACGTGTCAAAGCATTCCATAAAATCATTGAAACTAAGGGGATTCAATAAACGTCATTTCTACTATTATTTTAAATAATTTTCATATTTTCTGATCATTTTCATTGTCTCAGGACATTTCCTAGAGCTTATTTTTCATATTAGTGTTTTTAAATGAAACTCAAGGTCTCTAGTTAATTCCACAATATAATACAAGTTATTGAAAATTCTAAAAAATTGACAATTGTTTCGATAAATCAATATCATCGTCAGAATGACAGAAGTTACATTTCATTTTATGCCTACCTGATGTTTAGTAGTTATTTTTGGCTAGACCAAGAAGTAACCTAACTTGTGATTGGCTTAATGAACAGTTAAATCTAGGGAGTTCTCCACTAATAAACTGTCTTCTTAAGTGATAATTGTAAAGATCCGTATATATAGTTTTCCTGGTTTTCTATATCATTGCACAGTTATACTGATCTTAATTGGAAAAATGATATCCAGGATATCACCATAGGGCTAATAATATCTAAGCTTCAATATTTGTAATATCACATCTTCTTTTTTCTATAAACATATATTAAGCCAATCACAAGTTAGGTTACTTCTTGGTCTAGCCAAAAATAACTACTAAACATCAGGTAGGCATAAAATGAAATGTAACTTCTGTCATTCTGACGATGATATTGCTTTATCGAAACAATTATCAATTTTTTAGAATTTTCAATAACTTGTATTATATTGTGGAATTAACTAGATACCTTGAGTTTCATTTAAAAACACTAATATGAGCATATTCCACGAAGTAAGGGTCGATACAGTCAATTTCTTATTTTTCATGTTCATTTCATTGAATAAATAGAGTTTTAGGTAAATATTGAGCTACTTCTCATTAGACAAATGAGGTAAATACTGCCCTGATAAGACAAGAAGTCGTATCTACAAAAATTGCGATTTCCTGATGTTTGTATATTCGGTAAGGTGAACGCTTATTTAATCAGTCTACAAAATCTAGAAGTCGTATCTTTACCGTAAAACCGTCAAAATTAGTGTGAAAGATTATTCGTAACTACAAATATAGGAGGTTTCCATAGTCAGATTATCGTATCTGACACTTACTACATCAATAAGTCGTATCTAACAACTCTGGTATCATTAACGACATTCGACCTTGGCAATGTCAAAAACTGTGAGGTTATGTTCCAGTTTTGGTTTTAACCGCATCGTGGTGAAAAGAGTATTGAATAGAACACGTTGGATATTATATTAAGTACCTTCCGTGTAAGTTTCGGTTACTTTAAATACACAAGCGTAAGTACTCATTCAATAGTTATATTTGAATTAATCCTGTTATAATTACTAGGTAAGCTATGTCTGACCGTTCCAGAAAGCTCGTTACATTAGCTTTAAATAAACAACTGGCTGAGAACTTGGCTACATTTCGGCGTAAAAATACAAAGTTTGAAAATAACGAGGGAGATGACCATAAAAATGATCCGGACTTTTCAGGAATATATTTATTGTTTGTAGGTATACAGCTTTTTATATATTGTGGCTGTTTCAGAACGAAAACCCAAACCAGTGAAGGTAAAGATGAATATTTCTGAAATCAATCGAAATAACTATGTTTTTGGACAAGATGTCCATATGGATACAATCAAAAACTCGCCTGAATCTCAAATAACGTTTGCAGAAAGCGAAACTGGTAAAATTGTTTGTAACTAAATAACTATAGATTTCATTTCAGAGCCAGTTGAGCCTGCAACAGTTATCATATTATCAGATATCACTGTCAAAAGTGGTAATAACCCGAAATTAAATAATGAAGAAAATATTTCGATTTTTGTGAACCAAATTCTCCAAAATATTGTTGAAACGGTTTTTGATAAATCTCGTGAAAATGAAATAACAAAAAAAGTAACTGAACGTAAAAGAAGAAGATATGCCGTTCCGTTACAACAAAGGAAAAAACAAAAAAGAGAATTAAAAGCTGGCAAACATGGCATTCAAACCGCTTGCCTAGGAAAATGTGTGCAAAAATGTTGAAAAAAATTACCGAGCAAAGACGAGAAATTATCAATATTGAATTTTGGGAACTAACCGATCCACAACAGAAACAGTTCATTTTTAACGCTGTCACGAAAATAGCAAAAAAATACAACTGAAAACGCTGATGTAGATAATTCTCGAAGACAAAAAACTTTCTTGTATATCCTGAAAGATTCAAATGGACTGTCGCGTGTGCAAAAAAATTTTTCTGGGGACCCTGGGATATGCTGTCTCCAATGACCGTATGGTAAGAGATGTCCTGAATGTTTCGTCGTCAGAAAAATTGGTATTTCATACAAGAAAAAGGGGACATTCATCTGAAAAAAGATTGATAGAGACAGCATCACAACTCATATCGAATCATTTAATCCCACCATTTCCCATTATAGACGAGAACACGCTCCAAACCGAAAATACCTCCCAAGTGACATAAACATTACAATGATGCATCGAGATTATTTATAGGAAAACCCTGATAAAAACATATCATATGAGTTATATCGTAAACAAATCGCTGATATGAGCATTTCATTTGCTGCTTTAGGACATGAAGAACGCTGGCACTGTGAATCTTTCGATGCTCATTCAAAAAGTGCAAACCATGATAAGCAAAATATTTCGCCGGATTGCGAAAAATGTGATCGCTGGAACAAACACTACAAACATGCAATTTCTGCACGTGCAGAGTATCAAAATGATTCATCGAAAGGGGGGTTATTTTTCTCAGTTGATCTAGAACAGGTAATTTTTTTTACATAATTTGAAGTTATTGGTTATCTATATATGTTTATTTTGCTTCAAGGTTGTCATACTACCCCGATGTGAGATGTTTAACCTTCATGGGACGGACATCAAAATTTTACGAAAAGGACTAACTGGGGTCCGAGAAGACCCCATGTGTAAAATTGCAGAAATGCTGTATTTTTCTTTAAATTAAATATATAGAAAAGAAGTTTTATTAAAGTTTTACTATTAACCATTTATTATTCAAAAATTATCACGAAAAAATACAAAATACCCTAATCACTAATACTACTAGCTACATATCATTTTAACATTTTTTACAAACTATCTCCGATTTTGAATGTTCTAGGCACACAAAGATATTACACCTAATACATATTTTTCTGGATTTTCTGTCTTTTCCTCTTTGACACATATGGCAGCGCCCCCTGGTAATGTATTGTTGTTCAACTCTATGTTCTGTTGCATCCAGTAGTTCGGGAAAAACGTCTGTCATATGCTGTTTTCTGTTCGTATTTATTATTATATCGCCGGAAAACGTTTTTCTTTATGAGTTCTTTTCCTTGTCCCAAAATATACATTTTACGATTATCCAAACTGTTTTTTCGCCAATCCGGGTTTTGCAGTAACCACAATTTATAAGCATTTATTCCTGCTATATCTATAAGATGCGAAAATATTGCCATTGGCCAGCGGTTTGACTTTATTTGCACTGTATATTCTTTGGCCAACTTATCTGAAGTGTCGACAGCACATTTTGTTTTGTTGTAATGAAGAATTATTTCTGGTTTATAGTGCTGTTCTTCTCCAGCTACTTTACTATCAGTATGCTCACTTAAAAGTAAGATGACAGCATGTTTTTGTTTTGGAACATAGGATACTAGCGTTCTTTGATTTCTAAAAGCAAACATACTTGAAAACTCTTTCTTGTACGATGCCTGTAGAAGTTCCCTGGGAATAAATGTTTTATTTTTCCGGAGGGTGCCACATAAAGTAATATTTTTTTTCCACAACTTGTCAGCAAGTTCTAAACTTGTAAAAAAGTTATCGGTCGTTATTCCAAATCCGCCTTCCAAATGGTCTGTCAAATCTAGGACAACCCTTTGACCTTGACCCTTTTCCGCTTTGTTACCTTATTTTCCTAAAAAATAATAGATACATAGGAATATAAAGTTTGCCTATATTGCTTTTCAAATAACTTACCCAAATAAACTTGCATGTTCACAATATAAGAAGTGGTGCAGTCCACAAGAGCCCATATTTTGATTCCATACTTATCAGGTTTACTCTTCATATAGACTCGGAATGGTGCCTTACCCCTAAATGATACAAGCTGCTTATCTACACATAGATGGTCGCCAGGATTAATTGATTTTTTACAATTAGAAGTGAAAATATCGAATATATCTCTTATCGGAGCTAGCTTATCTACTAATTTTCGTTCTTGTCTTGTTTGAAAATTATCAAAGCGTAAAAATTAAGTAATTTGTTTGAATCTGTCTCTTGACATTGCAGCAGGAATTATAGGACGACAGTAAGAAATATGTTGACACCAGAGGATATCGATAGCCTCTTTCGATCCGTGAAGTGCGCCAAGAATAAGCAACAGTCCAATATAAGCTTCAATCTCTGTAGAATCAACAGGTACAGAAACTTTAATTTTATTCGGATTTTCTATATTCCATTTATCATAATTTGTTTGTGCCTTTCTGTTTGTTTCGGTTACTATTATGTTCAGAATATCCGGAGATAGGAAAAGAAGAAAAGCGTCTTTTATACTTGAGTTATCAGAACTGTAATTTGTAAGGCCTAGAGCATGTCTCCGAATATTAGCTTTTGAACGTCTAACTTTTGTGTTTCCTAGAATTTTTGACCACTCAGTTCCATCTTTAGATTTATATACTGGAATGCCCTGGCTGTTACTAACTGTTGGTTCCTCTGGGTTCGTTTTCTCTATACTTTGATCAACAACTATTACATCATTTTCTTCCTCTACTTCTGTGACAATGACTTCATCTTCTAAGTCACTCGATGTTTCCTCATTGATACCACTATCAAACTCTGGATCATCACTTTCAAGTATACGTAACATCTCATCGTCAGTAAGCCCCTTGCGACTGTTTCTAAATAAAAACTGACTCTGTAACATGTACCGATCCGAGCGGATATAAAATAAATATCGAAATAAGTTCTAGTAACACTGCTTTTTATTCATTGAAGTGAAAGTAAAACATCAAAATTGACAAGCTGTCAAAAACTAATAGATCACATATTAGACTAGAGAACTATAACTACGTTTAGTACACAAGTGGTAGTACAAACAAGAATTTAGAAATATGAGGTATTAACTTACAGGCACAAGTATCTATATAATACAGACTCCATTAGTGTTTTTAAATGAAACTCACGGTTTCTAGTTAATTCCACAATATAATAAAAGTTATTGAAAATTCTAAAAAATTGACAATTGTTTCGATAAATCAATATCATCGTCAGAATGACAGAAGTTACATTTTATTTGATGCCTACCTGATGTTTAGTAGATATTTTTGGCTAGACCAAGAAGTGACCTAACTTGTGATTGACTTAATATATGTTTATAGAAAAAAGAAGAAGATGTGATATTACAAATATTGAAGCTTAGATATTATTAGCCCTAAGGGTCGAGACAGTTAATTTCATTAAAAACTGACTCATTTTCAAAACGATGTACCCTACTCGCAATATCACAAGAGACTAACCCGAATATTCAAGTCTAAAAATTATATCGCAGTGCGGGGAATCCTCCATTTGAACTGGTAATTCACATTTTACAATTATATGGGTAAATTCTCTGTGAGTAAACAAACGTTAAATGTATGGGATTCCCCGATTTTACTAACAGTTACCGGGATTATTTTATCGGACGTAAAAGGCTGACCGGGGTCTGAAGAGACCCCTGGAATATAAAACTATTTTTTGTTTATACCAGCCAATAAAAACTACTAAATACATTTTTTTATCAAAATAATTCATGAACTGCAGCTTGATGAAAGATCAATGTATAAAAATTTGCGTTTGCAAAGATACAGCAAAAAAATACGTCATGGGGTACAAACGGACCCCGGCCAGTCCTATGAAGGTTAAAGAAATAATATTCATTCCACGAATTATCTGTTTTAATGAATCATTTGTACCGATCGGAAAACAAACAAGCACAAAGAAGCCCATTGCGCGGCGCAAAATAAAAATGTTAAAGTAAAATTGTACTTTATATGTTAATTGTTCTAAAAGACAGTCGGTAGTCGTTACCTTGACTACAAATAAATGATTTTAATTTTAATTTTTCTAACTTGTCAGTCAAAAGCGAACAGTTATGTTAATTTACTGAATAAAAAGTTCACATCAAGATTAAACTGCATTCCTTGTATTTATTTTAATTGGTTATGGGCCCAGAACGCTTAATTGTGTACTAGAATCGTTTTTATTCAAGAAAGAATAAATTCGTATAAGAAACGGTTGGACTGTGAAGTATCGTTGAATAGCCACAGATGGATTTGGCGAAGCACATCAAACCCTTGGCCGGTGAGGCAGACTGGCCGATCTGGAAGCGGAAGATTCGTGATCTGCTCGATTATCATGAAGGTGCATTAGACGTTATCGATAACAAGATTAAAAAACCAGAACCTCTAGCTGACGGCGCTAGTGCGGCTAAACAAAAAGAATTCAAAGAGAAGTATGATTTCTTTCGAAAGGCAAATAGCTACGCAAAGTCTATGATTGCTAGCTCAGTTACAGATGCGGTGTATGAGAAAATCATCGATAAAGAAACCGCTCGTGATGCTTTCGAGGCCCTTAAAGAGCAGTTTGAAGCGACATCCAAGGATCAAGTTTTTCAAATTTGTGATTCATTTTTCGCTTTTAGTTGGATGTTAGGTGAGGACGTGTCTACACATTTAGCTAAGTTGAGAAGTCTTTGGAGTGATCTCAACAACGGTCTCACTGCTCGAAATGAAAACAAGTTACCAGACTTAATGCTTGTGTGTAAAACGCTCAATATTTTACCTGCTGCATTTGAGACATTTAGGTCCAGTTGGATGCTGCTCACCAAAGACACAGAGAAAACCTTTGACGAGCTGACTACACAGTTGTGTATGTTCGAAAGAAATTTCAAGAAAAGCACCAACAATGACAAATTTTCTCAAGAAGCTCTAGTGGCAAAAGGCGAGACGCAAAAACAAGACGCGAAAAAGAAGTCGAGAGCAGGTACAACCTGTAATTATTGTGGTAAGAAAAACCATTGGGTCAGTGAATGCAGAAAGTGGATCGCAGATGGACGACCATCCAAAAATAAGTCCGTTAATGACTCTCAAAACCAAGCTAACCACAAAAATAACCAAAACAAATTTCAGAGCAATGCTGTTGAGGTTAAGGAAGGTCTTGTGTTGTCATTTTCAGAGATTTTCAATACTGAGATCAACACTACAGACTGGTGGATCGACAAGGCACGCAACGAATAATTTCGATTTCTTTGTAGATTTTGAAAAATTCAAGAATCCGTGTGGCATAAAGGCTGCAGGAAAAGAGCTTTTGCAAGCAGTAGGGAAAGGCATCGTAAAAGTTGTATCAACAGTGAACGACGAGCGATACATCCTAACCTTGCACGATGTTTGGTACGTTCCCGACATATCGAAGAATTTGTTTTCTGTTCTAGCAGCTCAAGACAGAAACCTAAACAGTATGTTTGAATCAACAGCTACGTGGTGCTCGCTCAAAGTGAATAACAAGATACTGCTAAGTGGAGTCCGAAATGTTCACGGAACACTATTCAAAGCAGCTATCAAACCGATTTTTCCCGCTGGTAATGTAAGTTTCAATGTTGCTGTTACTGATAGTTCTCAATTACAGCTGTATCACGAGAGGTGGGGACATCAGGACAAGCAGCACGTGAAAAACTTGTTACAAAAAGAATTGGGTATTAACGTCAAGTTAGACAGAGAAATTTGTGAACCGTGCGTTTACGGTAAGGCCCATCGTTTAGCTTTCGGTACTAGAAGAAAAGCAAGCCAACCTGGAGAACTGATTGCTACAGATTTATGTGGTCCTTTTGATGTATCATTTAGCAAGAAGAGGTATATGGCCATATTCAAAGATATGTTCACTAAATTTCGATATTGCTACATAATTGCAGAGAAGTCTGACGTCACAGCAGCTTTACAGTCAATGATTGCTCACGCAAAACAGCAAGGTCATTCGATTAAGGCGCTGCTGAGTGACAACGGCGGCGAGTTCGACAATGTGGAGGTCAAGGCTATTCTAGAGAAAAATGGAATTACGCACAGATTGACAGCTCCGTATACACCACAGCAAAATGGTTGCGTTGAACGAGAAAATCGCACAATCGTTGAAATGGCTAGAACATTCAAGTACTCCAATCCCGACGTGAAATTTCCTGAAGCCATTTGGGCAGAATTAGTCACTACAGCTACGTACGTATTGAACAGAACAGGCAAATCATCAGTAGACGGTATGAGTCCTTACGAGCTGTGGATTGGAAGTAAGCCGAGAATTAAGCACTTACGCATCATTGCATCAACTTGCTACGTTCATATACCTAAAGAAAAGAGAAGAAAAATGGACGAGAAAGCAATCAAGGGTTATTTGATAGGTTACGATAACGATGAAAGATACAGAATTTATGTCAAGGAAGAGCACAAAGTTATTGTCTCAAGAGACGTTCAATTTCGCGAATTAACGAGAGATTGCGATCATGAGGTTCAGTTACCACTCAAAGATTCTCATTTACAGAAAGATAACACCGAGGAAAATCCTGAGGTTCCAGTCGAACTAGAAGAGCCTTTGGAGTACCCCGAGATACCAGTTCAACAAGATGAACCACTTGAGTACGAGTCGGAAAGCACGGAACCTGAATCGGCAACCGATGACGAGGAAGAGCCAGCGACGCCCTCGCCAGTACCTGCAAGAACTTTGAGAGATCGCTCGAAGTTGAGAAAGCCAAGTTACCTACAAGAATATGCACACATTGCTGAAAACACTGATTTTATTGACACGTATGTAACTCCTCAATCATTCCAAGAAGCTGTTTCAGGTAGGGAAAGTTTACAGTGGAAACGAGCCATGGATGATGAGATGAAATCGCTCAATGAAAATCACACATGGAAGCTGTCAACTTTGCCACAAGGAGCAAAAGCGATCCCATGTAAATGGACCTACAAAGTTAAAACCAATCCAGATGGTTCGGTCAATCGATACAAGGCAAGACTAGTTATAAAAGGTTTCAGTCAACGCTACGGCATTGACTATAGCCAGACCTTCAGCCCAGTAGCAAGAATGGCAACTATTCGGTCAATTTTAAGCATAGCTGCAAGTGAGCAGATGCATCTAGCACAGTTTGACGTATCTACAGCATTTTTATACGGCGAACTTGAAGAGGTTATTTACATGCAGCAACCAGAAGGCTACAAAAACGGTACTGATCAGGTATGTCAACTTCAAAAAAGTTTGTATGGTTTGAAACAGGCTCCAAGATGCTGGTTCAAACGTTTTGGCAAGTATCTTATCAGTCTCGGCTTCAAAGTTAGTGATGCAGATCCATGTTTGTTCATGCGAAAAGAAAATGACAAAAGTATTATCATGGCTCTGTACGTAGATGATGGATTAGTTGCCGCAACAGATCCTCAAGATTTGAAGATTTTCTTACAAGATTTAAGCAAAGAATTCAAGATCACTTCACAGAAAGCTTCATACTTTTTAGGGCTAGAAATTGAACAAACAGATGATTACATTACAATTAATCAACAAGCTTTTGCTAAAAAGATTCTAGAACGTTTCAATTTTTCAGATTGCAAACCAGTCTCTACGCCAATGTTGAAAGCTTCTGAGATTTCTCAATCAGGGAAAGAAAATTCCAAAGCACATAATTTCCCTTACAGACAGGCGGTCGGAGCTCTCATGTATTTGATGCTAGGAACTCGACCTGACTTAGCATACAGCGTTGGATTTTTATCAAGATCACTGGAAAATCCATCTTTGGAAGATGCAGCTCGCGTTAAAAGAGTTTTCCGCTATGTAGCAGGCACATTGACGAAAGGAATAACCTATACTCGTAAGGTAAAAAGGGGTATTCTTGAGACTTTCAGTGACGCTGATTTTGGAGGATGCACGAAAACTGGTCGCTCTACTTCTGGTGTCGTAGTTAAGTATGCAGGAGGGGCTATTTCATGGATGAGTCAAAGACAACCTACGGTAGCCACTTCCACTACCGAAGCTGAAATTATTGCAGCAAGTGAAGCAGCTAAAGAAATTATTTGGCTCTCAAGATTGTTTAAAAATATTGTAACTTTAAAGCAAGTTCCAATAATTGAGGTCGACAATACAGCAGCAGTGCGTTTAAGCGAAAATCCAGAGTTTCATCGACGAACAAAACATATAGCCATCAAGCACTTCTTTATTCGAGAGAGGGTAACCGAAGGCGAATTAGCAGTTCAACAAATATCTTCTGAGAATCAACTGGCAGATATTATGACGAAGCCTTTGGGTGCAATACGATTACAAATATTACGCGATAAATTGGGTTTAAAGTAACATAGTGGGTACTAAGATGTTTTGTTTGTTTATTTCATTATTATTACAACAATTAACAAGGGAAAGTGTTAAAGTAAAATTGTACTTTATATGTTAATTGTTCTAAAAGACAGTCGGTAGTCGTTACCTTGACTACAAATAAATGATTTGATTTTAATTTTAATTTTTCTAACTTGTCAGTCAAAAGCGAACAATTATGTTAATTTACTGAATAAAAAGTTCACATCAAGATTAAACTGCATTCCTTGTATTTATTTTAATTAAAAATTGGAATCTTGACTGTTTTTTCGTGTATCTTATAAACTCATCCGAAATTGATTGCAACTCAATCACTCTTAAATATCTGGAGACTGGCCACACCTTCATGTCGGCAGACTCTTTCCATCACCAAGTGGAAAAATCACTAAAACAGAAGAAAAAAGTATTGGATTTTGAAGATTATGTCAGCTGCGTCAAACAATCAAATAATTGCAGAGTCGAAGTTATAAACATGAAAGTAACTAATTTTCACGATGCCAAAGATCATTCATCTAGATTCAAGCTGGGAAAAACTACACCAAAACCTCACCTGAGTAACTTTTATGAAGTACGGTTATAATACTTTGTTTTATAAAACTGAATTTGGAGATCCAGTCATAGAATTGAACTTTCTAACTGCTCAGGCACATAAAAATGGCGTTCCAAAGCCAACGATTAGAAAAGATCCTAGAGGTGTGGACAAAATTAGAAAAAGGAATCTAATCTCAAAATTGTCAGAAATTCTCCCAGAAAATCGACTTCAATTCTGGAAAGACTTACCAGAATCAAGTTTGTCGCAACTGGATGTCTCTGAAGATATGTAATTCTATTCTACATTGTTCAATTACTAAATTGTTTCATGTAAGTGTTTAATAAATTCTGAACTAACATAATTTATTACTAGCATCATTGTAATATCAACTAACAATCCTTTCTTTAATTGCTGATCAAACAATATTTAATAAAAAGGACAATTACTTAACCAATAAGTCCTATATGGTACATACGACATCAGAACCTTAATCGTAGTGTCTTCATTCCTAAGTTCATTAGTCGTATCTACATATTTTCAAATATCTCGAAATAGTATGATTTTAATATATCAAGATTCTAGTCATAAGTTTGACTCACTCTGTTTTGTATACCTGTGCAACATCAGGTTTCTACAATAATACGTTCTCTTGGCAGAATATGATTCACAAATTTGTATTTTCCCACAAATGGTATATTTTCAGATACGACCTCTTGTCTTAGCAGGGCAGAATAATAAGGTTTTCTCATGTAGTGAAAAAAATAACATATAACAGATTTTGTTAATATAATTATCACAGCTTTAATATTGAAAATAACGCCGGTACTCACATTTTCATAGTCTTTGGAAAATCGATGCATTTTCACAGTGTCGCCCCGGCTTCTGCATGTTGGCACACAACAAGAAAACACCATATTGGACTGGTTTGGTTAAATCAGTTTAATAAACACACACAAAAATTAAAATTCAACTTAGTCTCAATACAACACTAATTGGAATAATAATGATAATGAGTTGGACTAGGTATTGGTGTTGATAAAAATAAATCAACCTAACCTAACCTATTCTTTATGTTTGGATAAACATTGGGCGAGAAATCGATGCGCCTGCGTATTGTGTTCTCGTAAAGCCGCTGTGATGTTGCCATATCTCAAAATTATCATTAAAAACTTATGATTTTTATTTTAATTAAAAAATACAGCTTAAATAGCTTCTGTAGTGTAGGGTATTGAAAGATAAGTTAAAATTCAAATCCAAACTAACATTCAAGTTTTATGTTATGATAATGAAAAAATATGAAATTGACTGTCTCGACCCTTACTTCGTGGAATATGCTCATATTAGTGTTTTTAAATGAAACTCAAGGTCTCTAGTTAATTCCACAATATAATACAAGTTATTGAAAATTCTAAAAAATTGACAATTGTTTCGATAAATCAATATCTGACGATGATATTGATTTATCGAAACAATTGTCAATTTTTTAGAATTTTCAATAACTTGTATTATATTGTGGAATTAACTAGAGACCTTGAGTTTCATTTAAATACACTAATATGAAAAAATATGTTTATACCTATTACATATTAGTAACTTTAATCAATGGATCAGATGATTGACGAAAAACTGAGGAATTTTTCTTTACAGATTTGACAACGTTCAAATTTAAGGTGATTACAGCGCCTCTGGCGAGTGTAGTCGCAAACAGCTCTTATGGAACAAGCTGGTTCATAAGAGTTACCTATGCATGGTGCTCACTACTGTCATTAAACGCCAGGAGTACGCCGAAAATATAGAAACAAATTCTACTTTTCAGCGTACTTTTGACATAATCTGCGCGGTTTAGTGACAGGTCACGTCACAATTTCAAACAACCCCATCATTGAACGCTAGTGCCCTCTGCTTATAGTCCGCACATGAGGACTCACCTACTTTTAATACGGGGGACTCACCTTCACTGAGCAATTAATGGTTGATGTATGTCTTCTAAACGATCATTTTTTGGAAAGTATAGGTGGAATTTCACGTGACGCTCGAAGCTCAGATTTTGACGCTCAAACCGGTGGTCACATGACTAAATATGCAGTTTTAGCGTCGCTTTAGGGAGTTCGTTAAACCAACTATCAGCCTCGATTTTCAGCTTGATCTAGTGTTGCCAAGTGAAAAACATTTATATCCAAGAATACACCAACAACTGTATTCTTTGTTTATATCCTCAACCATTTTACGGTTTAATTATAAAATGCATAAAATTATATAAAATCAAAATACAATTTTTTCAATGCATGTAACTTCAAAATAAAAAGCAGTCTTCTATGTCGCAACACAAATAAACAGAATATCACTTGGTACGTTGCTTGATGAAAAGTATGCAAATTACTAGGTTTTCACTTTCCACCAATAAAATTAGTTACAATCAAGTAAATTTGCTTACTTTTCGCAATTTCATTGTTTGTAAAGGTTCAAAATTGACTACCTAAATTGAATTAGATATAATTAAAATGCTATTAGCTCTATATATGTTATAAAGCCCGAATCGGACTAGATATTAGAAGATTGAGATTGCGCATTCAAGATTGTAATTTGACGAATCATTACAAGAAATCTTATAATATTTGTACTGGGATGATCAAATTACAATCTCCAATTCGCAATCTCAAGAACCATAACAGCGCGTGCGCAAGGTTTCAACTGTTCCCCTCTTTTTAAAATCCTTAATAAATTCTTCACTACGTTAAAAATCCCCAATTTGAGGAAAAATCGCCACCTTTGGCAACAATGGCTTGAACTGTGTTATTCCATAGATAAATCAGAAACGTAATACTTTCTGTATGGTTTATTAATGTATATAAATATTCAGTAAAATGAATGAAGAATTGGAATCTATAATTTATATTTAATCGTTTCACTTCTGCTAAATAATGTATATACCGATTATGCCATTCAGTATATTTCTGATGATATTCGCCAACATACTTTTCATATCAATCGTTATTTGACATTTTTACACTTTTTTATCAATATATTTATTAACAGGATACTTTTTCATTTACGTAGCGGGTACTCAATTAAATATATGTTGTATATATGCATTTTATTTGCAAGACGCTCCAATTTTGACGCTGGGATACCTTTTTCATGGACGCTATAAATTTGAGCGTTCCATTAGCTTTTAAAGCTCATTTTTTGAGCTTCCAGAGTCACGTGAAAATGTACCTTTAAACGATGACTTGGTATGATATAATTCTTGCGTTATTAGATGATATTGATATAAACAGAAATATTATAGCCCATGCAATAGAAGATTTGCAGGAACCATTACCACATGATTATAACCCGAGAAGATGTTTTGTTTTGTGTGTTGTCTGACACACCATATGGTATCGTTCAACTTAAACATATGGAAAGTTGCATATCTAGTAGTTACACGAATTTCGAGCTTCAGACGTAATAAAGACAGGTGGTCTTTGTTGGGACAGGAGGAAATATTAACATACGGTAATACTAATAGATTGACGTACTAGAATCATTAAAACACATGCAAGTGGAATGTATGTTATTTCAATCTCTCTGAATATGTATTTCTATGCTTCGGAATTATACAGCTGTTTGACATTTGTCATACTTCAGTTGAATAGTGACATGGGGTATAGTTGTTTTTGATTTATTATTCAAATTCAAAATTTTTGTTGCGCGCGGTTTTAAATTTCGTGAAAATGTATAATGTTTGTGAATTAAAAATCGGAGTTTTCGTTTTACAAAAGTATGAAGAGTGAAGGTTTGTTGCGTGTTCGTCAACGGGGGTGCGAGATACACATGTTTGTACTAATACAAACACAAGCCGTTGAATGTAAAATATGGCAAGTATTAAACAAAAAAGGAAATTCGGTTTATTGAAACCTGAAAATCGTTTGGGTATTAAAAACGATTATGTAAGTGTCATAAAACATTTCGAATCCAATGTACCTGTTCGTAAGTTACAAGAAACCGAGCTTCCAGAAAGAACGTTCGATATTAACAAAGGTATGACAAAAAATATGGACCCAACAAGTCCTAAAAAAAGGATTATTAAATACTCTAGTGCATCTAAACCGAGAGAATCTATAAGAAACTCACAACAGTTAGCAAGTACTTGTTCACCTGCAACTAGGGATTCTTTAAAACAGAGATATCCTTCTACACCACAAGTAAAGAATTTCAGAAAGGGTGGAAAATCCAAATTTACAAGCCAATCTTTTAGAGAACTTGACATGAACATTCTCACATCAAGTTATAATAATATGAAGTCTCCAAGTGAATCAGATGCATTGCGTACGTCATTTTCCGTAATTGTAGATAGTCAAGAGAAAAATAAAGATAATCACGTGATAAATAGGCAATCCACAACAAAACCGAGTAAGTTGAACATGTTTTTAATGTAAACTGTTGCACCTAACATCTATACAATGTTTTAATATTTACATAATTTTTAATTGTTTTTATTTCAACAATTCCTATATTATTCATACTGTTGTGTATATAATCTTCTAAAACTCTCAATTCCTATATTATTCATACTATTGTGTATATAATCTTCTAAAACTGTGTTTAATTTTTATATAGTTTGTACTCAGGAAGTTGAAGTAGTAACGAAACGTTCCGAAACATCTCTATTCGAAGTTTCTGATAAAATAGACGAACTTGAGACAGCAAAAAAAGTGGCAGATTTAAATGAAGAAATAAAAAAAGAGTGTATGAAAAATAAGAGAAGACATCTAGCTGAACTTAAAACAGAAATAGCCGAATATCGCAATAGTAATGGGATGTCCCACGATACCAGTCGAAATGTTGTTAAAGTAAATAAAGAGGATACTGGAACCGGTTTAAAAAAACGTATGTATTTGTTATAATATACAGTTGCATTATACATTCATTATTATTTAAAGAAACATTTATGTAGAAAAATCCCGAAATAGAGGTTGTTTTGAAGTTTTATCTATGATACAGAGTGAATAACCTTTAAGGGATCTCCCTTTTTTCAATTTGCGGCTTTTCCTTGCTCAGTTGATTCCAAAAATGTAACACAAATTGATACAAGGGGAACAAAACGCAAAAGTTGTTTATGCTAATTTATTATTTACAGAATAAGTGATGAGTAATAAACCAAAAAAATGTCTAGTAAATGTTTAAATTGTTTTCCGTTGACCTCTAAACAATGACAAACTGGTAATAAATTTGTCTTTAACATTGTGTTGCAAAGCGGGTGTTTCGTTCTGCATTTTCAACCTGTTTCGGGATTTTAGGTGACGCATTTAAGTATCCCCGTAAAAAGAACCGGTGTGAAGATAGCAGCCAATTTTAGCTGCAAAAATGTTGAGAACTGCTCAATTCGCGGTTTCAGTGGCGTGCAGAATATATATTGAATCGAATTCATATTTCGGAGAGCCAGCTTTATATTTAATGAGTAGGGGTGTATTGATGTAGGGGACACAATATTTTGGAGATAATTTGCTTACGATAGGGAACAAGGATTGATACGTCACCCCTAAAATTAAAATAAATTCTAACTTCCAAAGGAAACGAGAAGACAAGTTAATATTTGGAGGGTAGAAGGATTATAATGTAATACACGCCCTGTGTAAAGAAAACATGCTTACGATGGGGAACAAGGGTTCAAACGTCACCCCTAAAACTAAAATAATTTGTAACTTCCAAAGGAAACGAGAAGCCAAGTTAATATTTGGAGTGTAGAAGTATTATAATGTAGTACACGCACAGGGCAAAGGAAATTTGCTTACGATAGGGAACAAGGGTTGAAACGTCACCCCCAAAATTAAAATAAATTGTAACTTCTAAAGGAAACGAGAAGCCAAGTTAATATTTGGAGTGTAGAAGGTTTATAATGTTGAAAATACACTGTTCAAAGGAAATTTGCTTACGATCGGGAACAAGGGTTGAAACGAACCCCTAAAATTAAAATAAATTCTAACTTCCAAAGGAAGCGAGAAGCTAAGTTAATATTTGGAGGTTAGAAGGTATTTGAAAAGTCAAATACTTGAATAATCTTGAATAATAAGAAATCTACAGGAAATATGGGAAAATTTTGTGTTACGCTATGTTCTATGTACTTTGGAATGGTTAAGTATATCAACTTGACTTCTCGTTTACAATTACAATTTATTTTAGTTTTATGGGTGACGATTCAACCCTTGTTCCCCATCGTAAGCAAATTTCCTTTGAACAGTGTATTTTCAACACTATAAACCTTCTTCTTCTTCTTCAAGTGCCCTCTTCACTACTGAAGGTTGGCGACAATACCAGCAAACTCCTCTCTATTTCTTGCTGCTCTCACTAGGGTGTATGTGTCTAATCCTGTCCACTCTCTTATATTTTTAAGCCATGAGCATTTTCGTCTTCCGGGTCCTCTTCTGCCCTCTATCTTTCCCTCCATAAGCAGTCTCAAAAGTTGATATTTTTCTCCTCTGTATACATGTCCCAGATAACCAGTGTTGCGCTGTTTCACATGCTGTAAAAGTTCCCTGTCTGTTTCCATCATTCTTATAACATTTTCATTTGTCATTCTTCGGGTCCATGGTATCTTCAAAAGTCTGCGGAAGATCCACATTTCAAATGCTTCCAGTCGCTGCATTATCCTCCTTCCCATTGTCCAGGATTCCGAGCCATATAAGAGGACAGAATAAATGTATGCCTTCACGAAACGGTATCGAGTATCGAGTGACAGGGTGGCATTCGTTAGAAATGTCTTCATTCTCACGAACGTGGCTCTTGCGATTTCAATTCGAGCTCGAATTTCGGTCTCTGGTTCCAGGTTTTGGGTAACCCAGCACCCGAGATACTTGAATTTTCTCACCTCTTCTACTGGAGTACCATATATTCGTATATTGGCTTGTGGATTTTAATTTCTGCTGACTACCATCGTTTTGGTTTTGCTGTATTTATTTTCAGGCCGTGTTGGTCACCTGATTTCACAATCTTGTCTACTAGTTCCTGTAAGCCTTCTGGAATGTCTGCGAAGATGACAGTGTCATCTGCGTAGCGTATATTGTTAAGTATTTTACCGTTCACCTTTATGTCAATTTCACAGTCCTCTAACGCTTGCTGAAATATGTACTCGGAGTAAATGTTAAATAAAAGAGGCGAGAGAACACAGCCCTGTCGTACTCCCCTTCCTATTGGTATTTCTGACGATACGGTGTCACCAAACCTAACATATCCTCTCTGTTCCCAATATAAATTTTTTATAAGCCTTATGTCTTCGTAGTCTAGACCCTGTTTTTGGAGCAGTTGTAACAGTGTTGGATGCTTGATGCGATCGAACGCCTTTTCGTAATCAATGAAACACAGATACACGTCTTTTCTTTGGTCTCTACATTTTTCGAGTAAAACCGTTAATCCGAAAAGTGCTTCCCGAGTTCCCAGCCCTAATCTAAACCCAAATTGTTCGGGGCTTATATTTTGTTCGCATTTCAAGTAGATACGTCGATGTAATATTTTTAACATAATTTTCAAAGTATTGCTCATTAAGCTAATTAATCTGAAATCGGAGCACTTTCTTGATGTGTTTTTCTTGGGAATCGGTATGAACACTGACTTGAGCCAATCAAAGGGGTACATTCCTGAGCTGTAGATTTTATTAAAGAGGTCGGTGAGTCGTTGGAGATTTTCTTGATCCAGCAATTTTAGCATTTCTGTGTATACATTGTCTGGTCCTGCAGCTTTTCCACTTTTAGCTGTTTTTATTGCTGCGTTTACTTCTGATGGTAAGATATTTAATGTCAATTCATTGTCGCGTTCTAGTTCTGGCTCTGTCCTTTCATCATCGAACATTTCTCGAATATATCTTGACCACTCTTCTTTTATTTCTTCCTGGTCTGTAATTATTTCACTATTTTCTGTTTTAAGGAAGTTGGTCTGTAGGGCTTTCTTTCTTGTTCCTGTGATTTCTTTAACTTTTGTATATATTAAACTGGTTGTGTTTCTTTTGTAGTTCTTCTAATTCTTGGCATCGATCATTCATCCATTTCTCCTTTGCGTGTCTGATTAATTTTTGAATGTTGGTTTGGGTTTCTTTATATTTGTCGATGTTTATGTTCTTATATTTCCTGCGAGTTTCCATTAGATCTAGAATTTCATTGCTCATACATGGTTTCTTTGCTGCTGTTGGTTCTTTACTAAGTTTTTCTGCTTGTATTTGGTTAATTGCGTGTTCTAGAGAACTCCATGATTCTTCTATCGGTTGTTCTTGTTGCGTTATTGTTCCTTTAATTGCTACGTTTAGTTGTTCAGTGATTTCTCTACAGATTTCTGGATGCTTAAGTTTTTCAAAATCAGGTCTTTGTTGAATATGATCTTGATCTTCTTTAGTCTTATGAATATTGTTCCCACGACAGGGTTATGATCGGATCCGACATCGGCTCCAGGGTACGTTTTCACATCACTTATCCCATTTCGGTAACGCTTAACCTTCTATCCTCCAAATATTAACTTGTCTTCTCGTTTCCTTTGGATGTTACAATTTATTTTAATTTTAGGGGTGACGTTTCAACCCTTGTTACCCATCGTAAGCGAAATACCTTTGAACAGTGTGTTTTCAACATTAAAATCTTTCTACTCTCCAAATATTAACTTGGCTTCTCGTTTCATTTGGAAGTTATAATTTATTTTAATTTTAGGGGTGAGGTTTCAACCCTTGTTCCCCATCGTAAGCGAATTCCATCCAACAATGTGTTCTCAACATTATAATCCTACCCTCCAAATATTATTTAGCTTCGCGTTTTCTTTGGAAGTTACAATTCATTTTAGTTTAGGGGTGACGTTTCAACCCTTGTTTTTTTTTAAATAGTCTTTATTAAAATGTTTTTGTTCCCTTTTACATCATAAAGAAAAATTACAAAGTATTGCCGATGTTATGGCCAATTTTCCTCTTGTTGCGTTTGCCCGGTGATAGAATAAATGACTCCTTACAACAGCATTATCCATTAAGTTTCGCTGTCTACAACAACTTTGTCCCTTAGAATATATTTGACTACTACAATATTTCAGCTAGGTTATCCCTGAAAAGTAGCTAAAAAACAGGGTTTCAAAAATGACATGGGGTTATTAGATTATAAGACGGCAACATGACTGACGTTGATTTTAATAGTTTGTTTATTTATAGTTGATTTACACGTTGTGCAATAATATAGGTTTGGAGTTAAACAATCTTATTATGTAATTAGCTTGCCATGCAGAAGCCTACACTCACTATCTCGGATGTCTCCTGCGCGATTTGCGTCTGTGAGATTCTTGCGAAGATCGTTTGGTAGACAGTAGTGATAAAAATTCGTTGAGATTTTAGTTAAGAAGTCTTTGATAGTTGGTAAGTTGGCTTTGTCATGTAACCAAGTATTTCTGGGTAATTTGGGATAACAATTGTGTTTGATCGCCATCCGTAGAATATAGCAAAGGTGATAGTACCGAGCCTTGAGGTACTCCTGCTCGGATCGAGTATGGTCCAGCAGTGTGGTTGTTAATTTTAGCGTAAAAAATTCTATTAGATAAATACGAATTTAATATTTTTATTAAATAATCGGGAGTTTTCAGTGTAATAAGTTTATGTATTAATCCCTCATGCCATACGGAGTCAAATGCCTTTTGAATATCGAGCGTTACCATAACAGATTTGTTTTTAGCATGGAAACCTTCTCTAATGTAATTCATTACTCTAATAATTTGAGATATGGTGCTATGGCCGCTTCTGAAGCCGTATTGCTCTGAAGGAATAATGTAATTATTTTCAACAAACTGTTTAAGACGAAATAAAATTATTTTGTCAATCAACTTTGCTATATTGTTTAGGAATGATATTGGTATATAACGATCAACATAACATGATTGTTTATTTGCTTCGATGATAGGGATGACGTTGGCTATTTTGAGCATATCGGGATATTGCCCTGTTTTGATAATGAAATTAATTATGTACGTTAGTTGAACAATTGCTTTTTTTGGTAGATTTTTGAGTAATATGTTGTGTATAGTGTCTGAACCAGGTGATGTTTTGTTTTTAAGTTGTTGAATTGTGTTGTAAATTTCAGTGCATGTTGTTAGATTTTTAGTGTTTGAGGTGATAGGGGAGTTTAGGTGTTGTCGTACTGTATGTGTAATGTCTTGGTGATATTGTGTGTGTTGAGAGTGATTTACAAAGTTGCTTTGGAAATACTCTCCGAACTTTTCTGCGATTTCGGAAGTGTTGGTATATACTTGACCGTTACTTATTATTTTATTAATGTCATTAAACTTGTTTCTGAAATGACGGGCGATTTTCCATAAGGAATTATCTTCCGGTTTCAAAGTACTTAAGAATTCTGCCCATTCTTTGTTTTGATGTTCTTTAACTAGGCTTATTACGGTTTGTTGCTGTCTTAAAAGTTGTTGGTCATTTAAGTTTCTATATCTTTGCCACCTTTTCCTTATTTTATTTTTCTCTTTAATGGCTTGAATTATGTTATTGGGCAATTTATTATCTATAGGAGTTATTGATTTTGTTAATGTAGAATAATCTCTTGCTTTTATTATTACGTTTTGTAAATTTTCAATGGTGTTCGTTAAATGTTGGGTGTTTTCTATTATGTTTAAATTGTTGTTTATAAATTTTCTGAATTTTAACCAATTTGTTGTTTTGTAGTAATATATTTTGGGATTATTGGGATTGTGAAGGTTGTGGGAGAGTTTAAGGTGTATAAGGGCAGGATCGTGGTCTGAGTTAGGGTCGGTAAGGGTTTTGATGTTGGTTAAATTAATAATATATTTGCCTATTGCGATATCTATTATGCTAGGTGTATGATTTGCAGCAAAAGGGAAGTGGGTAGGATCATTTGTGTGAAATATATTACACTCCGAGTTATCGCAGAACTTCAAGAGGGTATTCCCATTAGCATTAGGGTAGTTGGTGAATTGATCCCACTGTGGATGTCTACAGTTGAGATCACCAACTACCAATACTTTGTTATGTGTGTTGAAAATGTTGTGTAAATCTGTGTGTTTGATTTTGTTACCGGGCGGGTTATAAGCTCCAACAATTTTAGTTTTATTATCAAAAAGGATCGCTATATGCTCAATTGATGAATTATCCTGTTGCAGGATTTTAAAATTTATGCCTTTTTTTATTAATAATGCGATACCGCCACCGTCGGCCTCGTCGGCGCGGTCTTGTCTAAAAATACGATATTCGGGGTTTCTGAAGTTTATTATTTTATATGATTTAAGGAAAGTCTCGATTAAATAGAAGATATCTGGTTTGTGAATGTCGAGAAAATGTATGATTATGGGTAGTTTGTACTCCGCATAAATTGCAGAAAATTATTTTGAGATGATGTCGTTTTTGAAACTCTGTTTTTCCACGTACCTGCCTATATATCATAGTTGTCTATTCCAGCCACAAAGTTATTGTAGATAGTGAATTTCTCGATTTTGGTAGAAGCTGTCTTCATGTATCGCAGTAGGTCGCCAACTGCCCCTGCAAGTTCAACCCTTGTTCCCCATAGTAAGCAAATATCCTTTGAACAGTGCGTTTAATACATTACAATACTTCTACCCTCCAAATATTAACTTGGCTCCTCGTTTCCTTTGAAAGTAACAGTTTATCTTAGTTTTGGAGGTGACGTTTCAATCCTTGTTCCCACCGTAAGCGAATTTCTGTCAAATAGTGTGTTCTCAATATTATAATCCTTCTACCTTCCAAATATTAACTTGGCTTCTCGTTTCCTTTGGAAGTAACTTTTTATTTTATTTTTGAGGTAACGTTTTCACCCTTGTTCCCCATCGTAAGTAAATTTCCTTTGAACAGTGCGTTCTCAACATTATTACCCTTCTACCCTCCAAATATTAACTTGGCTTTCCGTTTCCTTTGGAAGTTACAATTTATTTTAGTTTAGGGGTGACGTTTCAACCCTTGTTCCCCATCGTAAGCAAATTTCCTTTAAACAGTGTGTTTTCAGCATTATAATCCTTCTACCCTCCTAATATTAATTTCTTTCCTCGTTTCCTTTGGAAGTTACAATTTTCTTTGGGGGTGTCGTTGCAACCATTGTTCCCCATCGTAAGCGAATTTCCTTTGAACAGTGCGTTCTCAACATTATCCTTACCCTCCAAATATTAACTTGGCTTTCCGTTTCCTTTGGAAGTTACAATTTATTTTAGTTTAGGAGTGACATTTCAACCCTTGTTCCCCATCCTAAGCAAATTTTCGGGGCAAGTTTCGTTTAGTCGAAATCTGTTAAAAAAGAAAAAAAAATATGTTTGTCAACATTATTATCCTTCTACCCTCCAAATATTAACTTGGCGTCTCCTTTCCTTTGCAAGTAACAATTTATTTTAGTTTTAGGGGTGACGTTTCAACCTTTGTTCCCCATCGTAAGCGAATTTCCTTTGAATAGTGTGTTTTCAACATTATATATAATCCTTCTACCCTAAAAATATTAACTTGGCGTTTCGTTTCCTTTGGAGGTTACAATTTATTTTTATTTTAGGGGTTACGTTTCAACCCTTGTTCCCCATGGTAAGCAAATTGCCTTCAAACAGTGTGTTCTCATCATTATAATCCTTCTACCCTCCAAATATTAACTTGGCGTCTCCTTTCCTTTGCAAGTAACAATTTATTTTAGTTTTAGGGGTGACGTTTCAACCCTTGTTCCCCATCGTAAGCGAATTTCCTTTGAACAGTGTGTTTTCAACATTATTATCCTCCTTATACCCTCCAAATATTATTTTGACTCCTCGTTTCCTTTGGAAGTTACAATTTATTTTAGTATAGGGGTGACGGTTCTTCAACCCTTGTTCCTCATCGTAAGCAAATGTCCTTTGAACATTGCGTTTATTACATTATAATCCTTCTACCCTTCAAATACTAAGTCATCTTCTCGTGTCCTTTGGAAGTTATAATTTTTTTTAGTCTTAGGTTTGAAGTTTCAACCCTTGTTCCCCATCGTAAGCGAATTTCCTTTGAACAGTGGGTTTTCAACATTATAATTTTTCTACCCTTCAAATACTAAGTCATCTTCTCGTGTCCTTTGGAAGTTATAATTTTTTTTAGTCTTAGGTTTGAAGTTTCAACCCTTGTTCCCCATCGTAAGCGAATTTCCTTTGAACAGTGTGTTTTCAACATTATAATTTTTCTACCCTTCAAATACTAAGTCTCTTCTCGTTTTCTTCGATGTTACTTTTTTTAGTGTTAGGGTCGACGTTTCAACCCTTGTTCTCCATTGTAAGCGAATATCCTTTCAACAGTGTGTTTTCAACATTATAATCCTTCTACCCTCCAAATATTAACATGCTTTCTCGTTTTCTTTGGAAGTTACATTTTTTTTATAATTTTAGGGGTGACGTTGCAACCCTGTGTCCTTTACACCAATACACCACCACCCCTACTTATTGAACATAAAGGCGGCTCTCCGAAATATAAATTCGATTCAATATATATTATTTTTCATTTTTATCAAACTCATTTTTACTTAAGTGTGTAGGATTACTTATGAAAGTAGATAGATACAAGGTTAAAATAATTAACAACTTTTCCATTTTTATTCACCCTGTATCAATTTGAATAGTGTTTAATTTAAAAAAAACGTTTCCTCGTGGTTAATTTTATAGGGGGGTCATAGGAGATGTGACCAAAATCTTAAAATACAGAACGACATTGACCAGTCCCCCGGAGGCCTATTCGCCGTGGGCGGAAATTTTTCGAAAAACCATGCCCAATTTCTGCCCAGAAGTTGTTAAAATCGCTAAAAACGCAAAATTTGTGGAGTTCTTTACCTAAGTCAGAGAGGCAAACAAATTTTTGGGCCACGCTTGTTTTATATAAAAATAATGCTCTCTTAAAAAACAACCACATTTTATTCTTTTTTATACATATTAAATATGACAAATTTAAATGATAATTAATCTAAATCTTTTTAAACTTTAAGTGAAGCCTTCGATCTTTTCTATTTGCAAAGTGATCAATAACCCTTTCATTAAAATTATGAATACTATTCACAAATTGCTTTACTATGCTTAACATAGCTAACGCCAACAATCTCTTCTGTCTCATAGTATTACGCAAAAATGTCTTGATTCTCTTTAATGTAGAAAAACATCTTTCGCTTTCTACAGTTGTCATTGCTAATGTACATAAAATAGTCAACAATTTTACAGTTTCCGAAAAAGTTTCCGAGAGATTGTTATTAATAAACAATTGCGGCATTGACACAGCTCTTGAACTCTTATTAAAATCGTCGCGTTCATAAATAACTTGAAGTTCAGTTAAGAATACGAACTGGAAAATTAATTTTATAATGTTCGAACTGGTCGCTGTAAAATAACTGGACAATCACTAAATGATCACTGAAACTAAAGCGGTGGTTAATCTCAGAAATTATTATGTCGCAAACCTCCAAAGTAACTTGGCGCTTTGAGTCTTCATTTTTCCTTGGTCTTTTTGCATTTTTTGCACCCAGTGTTGAAGAGGATGAAGGTGCTTCGGGAAATATTTCATTTAATAAAATATGGTCTCTGACTTTTTGAATTGATATTTTAAATGAGTCTATATTTTTTTTCACCAATATCAAGTCAATACCATGTTTTTGAAGTTTATTAAAAAGAACTTCACAATTAGGCATTATTAAATGGGAAAAATTTAGCCAATAAAGGAAATCCACGCATTGCAAAAAAGTTTTTAATCCTATTGCTTGATTAATTGTATTTGAGTCTTCTTAAGCCTCAATTATCTTTTCTATTGAAGCCAGAATATCAGCTTGATACAAAAATACGGTTTCCACACAACGCGTATTAAAATAACACCTTGTCGGTGCCGCTCTAGGTAAACGTACTTTAACAAATTCATCGAGAATCGCTGTACGTTTTGGAGATCGAATAAAAAATGTGGAAAAATTCCTGTAAGTTGGCAAAAAAAACTTTTATTCTGACTTGCTGCTTTTTGCAGAATTTAATTTAATTGGTGAGCATAACAATGAATAAAATTTGCTTGAGGATATCGTTCTTTAATTTTTTTTGTACTCCGCGTAATCGACCACTCATAGTACAAGCTCCGTCATAACTCTGTCCAATTAACTTTTCCGGTGTTTTATTAATTTCTAGTACCTCTAATTCTTTAAAAATTATCTCCGATGAATGTTCTGCTGTGGTGCCGGTAGGATTTACAAATTTTATAAACCTTTCGTGAACGACACCGGATAAAATGTACCGTATAGTAAAAGTCATTTGAGATCTGTTCGAGCTATCAGTAGTTTCATCCACCTGGACTGCGATATATTCGGCTGACTGAATCTCCAATTTAAGTTGTTCTTGAGCCATCGATAACATTGAATCAAGTAATTCATTTTGTACAGTTTTAGAAGTACCCTTAAAAACCATAGCCTTATCCAAATATTCTTTGAATATTGGATCCAGCTCTGAAACAAAATTTATAAGTCCACGAAATATTCCCGGGTTTACAGAAGATTCTGTCTCGTCGTGCCCTCGCAAAGCAAGTTCAAATGCCCCACAAAATTTCACACAGTCAATTATTTTACTTATAATATATATCTGTTTTTCGACACATTTTCATTAAAAATTCTTACCGATTGTATATAAGCATTGTCTAATTGAGAACGAATATCCACAGTACCGATTGTAGCAAAACTCATGGCACATTTTATATGGTCTGCCGATAAACTATGTTTTTGTATTTTCTCTTTTAAATGTTTTAAGTCTTGGACACCGTTTTTACACCATAAAGAATTATTCGAAAAAAGCAGACAAACGAAACAGTAAAATGCATCACTTACTTCACATCCGCAAATCCAATCAGACAAATCATACAGACTTGCGAAAATTGCGATGAACTTCTTTATTTTTGTCCTTGCTAGTCTGTTTAATTTTTAAATCTGGAAGAGGATGACCACCTTCCTTTAGTTTTAATAGTTTTTCAAAATTTAATTCACTTTTCGTTCTCAAATTTTGAACCATTTGCACCACAGACATGATAAAAGGCGTAGAATAAAATAACACCAAATAATTAAAACACAAGCCCTCAAAAAAACGAATCAAAAATCAAACTAATAACAATAACAACTTATTACATCGAAACACAAATCTTATTTGACTTTAAAATGATCTCCTTTAAATCAAAATATAGCGCAGCCTGCCAACCCCTCTACTCATCTCTATTCTAAGCGTGTAATAATCGAACGACGTAAGTCGATTCATCATGGATATTAACCCGGGCTTTTGACCCAAGACATGTAAACTTCGGGCGTGTTTCTTTCACGTTCCGAAGATTGTCAACGTTCGGCAGATTCCGTCCCCATTTAACGCGTTGAGGTCATCGATGGACACCAGCCCGTTTTGCTATTTTGAATTTCGCAGAGTTGTAGGTACTCGCTGCGAAGTAACGTTTACACGGTCGTCTTGGAAAACGTTTACACGGGGTCTTGAAACATTTTAGGTAAATTTTATTTTTTATTTAAGAGAAATACTTAGTATTAGTATTTAATACTATACTATATGTATAGTAGGTATATTTTATTTTTTTATATATCTATTTAAATACTTTTTTAAATTATTTTTTAATGGGAGGTCATTGACCCAATGACCTAATGCCACTGAGTACCTCCACGAATGCAATATTTCAAGAAATCTTCAAACTTGAAATATAAATCAGTAAATGCATAATGAACATACAGTTTAAATTTGAAGAAGATTTACCTCTCCAAACATGAGATAATTTCGATTAAAAATAACATTTTTGTTCATGTAAGAATCGTGTTAAAATAACAATTTTTTTCTTGACAGACTTTCAACATATTGATAAAAAACTGGTCTTTATATTCCGAATAATTTCACAAAAAAAATTGAAATTATTTACCTCGCATTTGTAACAAAAAATTAAAATAACATTTTATTCAGAGGCTTATTTCCAGTGGAGGGGATAATTCATTGTATGTGTGCATTTGTAGGAATATCATAGAGTAAGATGTACAGTAACTTAAAAAAAATTGGGTACAACAGATATGGATAACGTAGGTTTTGTGCTAAAATATTTCGGTTGGACGTCGTGGAGGAACTATCTTAATATAGTCAATAAAAAAATTGTGTGGTTAGGTCGGAAATTTAATAAAAGTATAATTATTACTCATTTTAGGTGATCAAGAACTGATCGATAATGTGACACCCTCAGTTACGAAATTCGATTGTGAAGACGTAAACGTGTTTGATTCGGTCGCGTTTATTCTACAAAATAGAGTAATTATACCTAATTCAGACGATTTCGGATCTTATCCGTTGTTACCGAAAACAACGGAGAATGACAATAAGTTTGATGAAGTGACACAACAACAAATTGAGGCGTCTGTAGCAGAAACGGACGTCAGCGATGACGACGACGACGAGGCGTCCTTGTCAGGTAAATATTATTTTTATCATTCGAATAACGTCGTAACATACATGTTCAATTGAATATCTACAAAATTTTATATACCTAAATATAAGTATACTTTTGTTGTTGCAGGTTTTTCCGCATTCGAACTACAGATGGGGTAAGTGTTTAGTTTTTTCGTTTCCTTTCGTCATTTCATTTTCTCTTATTCAATGATTCGCAATACTGATGATAATGTAAAGAAATATTACCGTTTTTTCGATATATTCGATATTTTGTAGAGCAACGTCTACTTTCTATAACACCCTGTATTTAAAAAGAGTATATTACTCTATAATTTTAAAATTACGATAAAAATTGTACTTTTGCTTCTCGTGAACGTCAACTTAGCATTTATAAGTTTTGTCATTTCCCAAATGTTGCTGTAGAAAGAATATAAAATATTTTTAAATTTGTTATAATTCAGATTATAGAAGAAAAATATTAATTCAATTCATTTTTATGAAAATTAACGAAAAAAAAATATATCTGCAACAAATTTTGCCAACTTTGTGCTTAATTTAATATTTACAATTCTTTAATATATTTTTAATATTTCCTATTACCAAATAATGTTTTTAATCACTTGGTTTATACTTTTTTTAACATAAGTTTTCACTGGATAACAATCTTGTATTGTATTATACAGGGTATGAAGACCTTTACATACTTCTACCATATCTAGAGTCCCTCAGGGAGGATATCACGTAGCTACTAAAAAGTGTCAACTTCTCTTCTTTATTAATTTACAGGGTGATTTGTAAAATTGACCATAAATTTTGATTGGATATAGTGTTTACGCGGCTCATTTGATTTTTCTAATTTTTTCATGATACAGTACAGGGTGTCCCAAATTGGTGTATTTTGCAGGGTATCTCGTAAACTAGAAGAGATAGAAGAAAAGCAGTTAATATGTTGTGACTTTTTTTTTGTTAAAGTAACGATAGCCTAATTAAATCTTTAGTAACTCCCTGCAGTTGGAAGATACAGGGCGATTAATGAAAACTGTCGAAAACTACAAGGTACTATAACTTCTTAATTAAGAAAAATATAAAAAAAACGTTATAAACACTTTTGATAGATATAATATTAAAGAGTTCAGTGGCGCACAGAATTTTTTTTAGGGGGCTCAGTATGGAAATATAATGCAAACTTATGTTGTTTTAAATGGGACACCCTGTATATTTTGACGTTTTTCGTTTCCTTTTTTAATTCTCATTCACCTGATATGACATATTATATATCCATTCTCAATGGTTGGAGCTACAGTGCATATAAACAATTTATGGATGTTATCAGGTGAAACCTTAGAGTAATAATATACATAGAGTGGGCTATTCATTCATAAACACGTTTATTTTTGCTGCCAACAATTCTAAACGCCACTAGTCAAATCATGAATGAATTACATAAAGTGGGGATTGTATTGTGGATACAAA
Source organism: Galeruca laticollis (assembly GCA_963921935.1). Lineage (NCBI taxonomy): Eukaryota > Metazoa > Arthropoda > Insecta > Coleoptera > Chrysomelidae > Galeruca > Galeruca laticollis. The sequence goes on from OY998182.1 coordinate 41,571,562, forward strand.
GCATAGGCGTACCAAATCTATTAAAAAGCAACAAATTTAAAATTATATTATTGGAATTTTGGTGTTTATATATTATTATATGTATATATATATATATATATATATATATATATATATATATATATATATATATATATTTCCTGCGTCTTTTCATTCTTCCGACGTTTCGGCGTCTCCCTTAAATCAAAGAGTATATTATACTCTAATGATTTACTTCCGATGTCCTTATTGAGATGAACACGTAGATACTTTGAAATTTCAATATACTCTCAAAACAAAAAAGTTTTTTTTCCAAATTTCACCATACATCTTGCAGGCATTTCTGCATCCGTACATATTATCGATTTTTCTGCATCCGCGAATATACTCATTCACCACATATGCAACTCTGCGTCCGATTTCTGGTATTATGTTCATCTTATCTACCTTTCTGCATCAAGCAGTGTTGCCAGATATATAAGCGCCTCGAATTTGATTCGTATTCATTAACTCTGCGAGAGGTATTGGTGATAATCGTGAATCAGTATAACTATATTGTGTGTTTCATTATAGGGTCACCTACAAAGTTATCCAAATTGGCATGAAAGTTAAAATTGCAAAGAATATTCTTCGTCTATATCTATAACTGTGAAATATTTATTCATGATATAATAACTTTTTTTGTGTAGGAGATCATTATTTCACGGTCAAAATTCATAAATTCGATATGGCGGCTCCCAGATGACAAGTTTTTTTATTATGATTCTAGTCTATTTAAAATTGAAAGTAAAAAAACTGAAGAGAAATTTTGTTTACAAATACACTAAAAATAAAAATAAATAAATGAAGAAATACGCTAAAAAATAATAATTTTTTGATCTAGGTGGGCAAAAATGCAAAAGCTTGCTGCGAATACAAAATGAGTATTTTGTTGCAGAACAAAATTTTGAATCTGTTAACCAATATCAAGATTTATAAATAAAATAATTTTTATTTTCTAGGAAATTTGTTGAAAAACTTGTTTTTATAAGTACCTATTTTCTTTGTTAGTGCATTTGTCTGAAAATAGTTTTCAATTATATCCATTCAAACTATTGAATACACGACACTAGAGAAACATTGCATTGTAAAAATCGTAGGTTTGGTATGCGAAGTTAAATGTTTGGTATATGTTTTAAAAATTCCGATGTGAAAAGGAAGTAAATATTATTTTCCCATGGGTCACATACCAAATGACTATCCCAGGAAAATAACATAAAATAAATAAACGATTCTTATATGAGTGTTCACTTCTTTGATAAATCATCAATTTCTGTGAATATATATTTTTGGAATTAATTTTCGTCTAATCAAACAATGAATTCTCGTTAATCTAGACTAGAAAAACTCTTCAGATTTTTGGGATGTTCTCCCATAGGAATGAGGAAACCAGCTATTTACTCCAGTTACATACTGTTTGTAAAATAAAAAGTTTTAGAAAAACAGATAATAAAAAATCATTTTATTGACAAGCTTTTATTAGAGCTGTACTAAAACGAATAAAATAAGTCAAAAAGCTTGTCGTGCGAAATGTTCATAAAAGTAGGCATCAATTAATTTCATGGGACAGTGATTGGTTGATGAGTAGAAACTAGTCGACGTATTTATTTTTTCCCAATTCGCACGACAAGCTATTTGAAACCAAATAATTCAACAAAACATAAGTTTATCATTGTCGGCGATGACTTGAACTTATTTTATTCGTTTTAGTATAACTCACATAAATACTTGTCTCTTAAAAGTTGTTTTATCATTTATTTCATTTCATGCTTTTTAGTTATTGCGCCTTAATCTGTTCATTTCTAATAGAGCATCGTGATTACAAGAACTTTTCCCTGTGCGTTTTGAGCTATCTGCTAACGACGCTCGTCTCACCAAATCATGCAATCATGAACCGTTTTCAACAGATTCTCTGTAACTTCACTACATAGTAACCTACCATATTGAATTCGGAATAACTTTACTCGGCAGATCCTATCACAAAACTTCATTAATTTTGCGAAACAAATCATGATCTCAGATCACAAAAACTACCACACACCATTTTTTAATAGAATCTGACCATAATTACAAAACTCTTCCTCCATCTTGTGGCCGCCATTTTTAATTTAAGAATTTTGACGAAAATTTCGTATTCTCCGAGTCCGAAAACCCATACATACCAATTTTGAATCGAAACGGAAAATAATCAGAATTTTCGTTCGCCATCTTGAATTTATGAATGTTGACAATAAATTCATAATCTGCGATCCCGAAAACACCCACTTACCAATTTTGAGTCAAATCGGGACATAATAACAAATCTCGTCTGCCATGCTGAAGCTGCCATTTCGATTTTTTTAACAAAAATTCCATAATGTATTGTAACAGGAATTATGAACCCCTGACAAATTTCCAGTTAATCCGAAGAATAGGAGTGGGTAAAAATTCAGTTGCAAAATTTGAACGAACTAACAAGTTACTTATCTAAATAAGCAAAAAAGAATTTATTTAACACATGGTTAGAAAAGCAGGTATTAAAAAGATAAAATATTTCCCCTAAAATAGAATTTATAACAAGTAATAAAAGTTCAAACCAACATTCATTTTTGTTCAAAGAATTCAACAATATCATTCAATACCGCTTCTGTTCAAAAATATAAGAAGAAATTTTTTTTGGATATATTAAAAAAATAGTTATTTATTTTCAAATTTCATAAAATCATTCGATATAGAGAAAATTTCTTTATTTTGAAATCACAGAAACCCGAAAAGAATAAAATGCATTTTGTTTGAATAAATCTAATATGAAAATAGTTTCAGTAGTTGAAATACACTAGAAGTGAAAAACGAGATCAAAAACGTGTTAACAGTAAAACTGAGTTTAAACTGTTGATAATAATAATAGTTTTTTGTTTAAATAGTCCTAAACTTGTAAAATTGCTACATGATGCACGAAGTTCTGAGTGCAACAAATATGCTTTTTGCACATGACACACGCAACATTCTTTTCTGTAAGAAAAAACGTTTCTTTCAAATATGTCAGGTTTTAAGGAATATTCAAGGGAACCTAAGTATTTATAGTTACCATTTTCATTGGTACACTCAAATTTGATAATTTGAACCATAAATCAACAAACTTGTCAATATTCTTCACTTCTGTCATTTTGATCATGAATTCTTCAATCCCTCCACCAAAAAGCCCTAGGTACCAATTTTGATTAGAATAGGACACTAAATCAAAAAATTCGTTCGCCAGCTCGGAACAGAAAAATAGTTTCTTCAGATGTGTGTGGTATAAACTACCTCCTTTCCGAGCTGGCGAAAGAATTTTTTGTGGATAACAGATTCAAAAGCTTGCTGCACACGAATACTTATATTCAAACTTGAAATATTTCGCGGCAATATTTTGAAACTTTAGATTACATAGTAACGTCACAAATCTGAATAAATTTAATTAAACTTCTTATGAATTTGGACAAAACCTCCATAATCTTTGCCAACCAATCTGGAATAGTATTGGACTATAAATCACAAAACTCATTCGTCATTTTGAGATTTGGAATTCAGATTATAAAGGTCAGCGAGAAAGTGCATTCTGAATAACCCAATTCAAACCCGACGAAAGAAATCAAAACTCCAATATAAGAAATACATGATGTATTTTAAAAGCGATGCTGAACGGCATACCCACTTTTGAACGTCCTTCTGTCACAATGAAATAATAATTCTATATATTAATACGGAAAATAAAATACTACAACATTGCCAAATCTCATGGCCGAAATTTTAGAACTTTCTTCGATTTTTTGCCTAAACGATAGAATATCGAAAAATAGCATTAAATTCTGCGTTACCCACGGTCAGAAAACAACGTTTTTTACAGCATTGTCAAAAACGGAAATATAGTACTATATATGAGTGTGCAGCTTGAAAATGGATACTTTAAGAGAAAAACTCCTGTAGAGCATCAAATTCTGCGTCCACTGAATACACAAGTTGAGCAAGTATACAAATTTCTTATAAGAAATAAAAAAGCATTGGCTGTATTTGTAATTTTTTTAGTCTTGAAAAAGAATATAATGGTCAGAATTTGTTTATAACTTGATAAACAATGAAATGATTAATATTTCTTTGTAACTATTGAGAAATGCCAATTGTAATTTCTAAGTAGAAAAAATTCTTAACTAATCATATAAATGATGGAAATATAAGAAGTTCATTAAAAACAATGGAAAAATAAGAATGGTTTATTCAAGTCATCATAGTCATAACATAATATGACGAATGAAATGAAAAAAATAGTTCATTTGTCTACAAATCATTTATAAACAAATGACGTGAGAAAATTCATAACGTTTCTAAAAATGGGAAATTTAATCTTTTTTCTAACTTTAAAAAATTATAATAAACAAAATAATCAACTTTTAAATTTTTTTGTAACCTTTTTAGAAAGAAGCGAAAAATTTATAGACCAATTATTTGCCGTACTGGTCGCGCGGAGCTGTATTTTCAGTTAAATCAAAATTATAAATAATGGAGACAGCGTTCCTGGAGAAAGGACTTTTCAATTCAAAATTTCTCCTCCATCAAGGATATTTGATAGTTTCTGAATTATTAGCATAAAACTAAAAGCCTTTTTTCATTTCAATTTTTTGTGTGGTGTAAAATCATTGTATTGCATGTTTCTAGACATAATTTCCAATCAAATCAGCTATCGCTCATATTTTTAGGAGCTTTATCAAGAGTAAACATCTCAGATACACTAAATGCCACACAGTTGAATTTTAATTAGTTATATCAATTCAATTCTTTGATCCCATTCATGAGGAATCCGTAATCCGCATATTTGGTAAGCCGGATAATTTCAATTCCCACACCTAAAAGCACTGTGTAGAAATGTTTATTAGAATAACACCTTAAATCACAAAACTTGTTCGCCATCTTGACGACGTCTTCTCGAATCATTGAACTTAACCAAAAAATCTGTTTACAAAAATCCTCCGATATCAATAATTCTGAGTAGTACCCATATGTAGTAATGTTATATCAGAAAGTAGTGGAACTCAAAAGTTTATCGGGACAAGCTTTTGAATATATTATTCTCTGAACTGGATAACTTATGTCAGATCTACATCATTATATCATTCTCATCGCATTTTTTAATGCATACTTATATGTATTTATTTTTTTATTTTTAATTCTTTTGTGATTTCATCATGTTATCCGACCCTAAAAACTCCCGGATACCAATTTCCTGGAGAGTCGGATCATTAACATATAATTAAACCTTTTCGTAACCAGCTTTTTTCGAATGCACTGAAACGGGAAAATAATTCTTTCGGATTTGAGAAGTATGATATTGTGATAATAAAAAAGAATATTGCATGGCATGCTTTTAAATATGTTAATTACAGAATTACTAACGTCACAAATCTGAAGAAAATATCTCTCAATTTGTGATGAGTATTAGCAAAACCGTTGAATGAACTTTAGAATTTTGAGAATCAATTTATAATTTTTCTTCTCAAAAAGTCTGAAATTCCAATTTGGAATAAAATTGCAAAAGAAACGTGTTCTCCAATTCCAAAACCTCTACATACCAGTTTTTTCATACAATAGACTCAGTAATATACAAAAATTCTCCGTCAAATTTATTGTCAATAGAGTAGGTAGATGTGGCTGAAAATTCGATTGTAAGATTGGCGTATGTCAATTATATAGACAGTCAGATAGTTAAACCGAATGATTTCTTGTGAACATCTGATCAATCTATAATAAATCATTCATGAAACGTAATTCAGAACCTGCACGAAAAATAAATCGTAATAACCTTCAGAACACCTATTCATAGTGATTAAGCAATAGTTGGAGCAAATATATTACTGAGAAACTGCACTAAAAATAATCCAATCCGAACCCGTCGAAAGAAGGCGAATTCCAACATAAGAAATACGTGATATATTCTAAAAGAGACACTGAATGGCATATCCACCTATGAACGTCCTCTTGTCACAATGCAATATCAATTATAAATAAAACTACAGAAAATAAAGCACTACAACATTGCCAAATCTCGTGGACGCAGAAATATCGAAATGGTGACAAAAATATACGCCATCCCGATATACGCAGAGCGTGAACAGCGCACCAACTCGGAGTTTGGCTGAACTACGATATACGTAAACTGGCGACCATTCTCACAAATAGGCGTCCGGCTAAAAATTTATTCTTTTACGTTTTGGACCATCCTGCATTTATTGACGCAAAAAACTATATATATATTTACATCTCTTCGATAACCGTGCGTCCGTACATTGTGGTTTTTGCATTAATACCTGCGTCCTGCGACTTTCTGCGTCCGTATATGGACGCAGAAAAGTTTTTTGCGCCATTAAATGCAGGATGGTCGAAAACGTAAAAGAATAAATTTTTAGTCGGACGCCCATTTGTGAGAATGGTCGCCAGTTTACGTATATCGTAGTTCAACCAAACTCCGAGTTGGTGCGCTGTTCACGCTCTGCGTATATCGGGATGGCGTATATTTTTGTCACCATTTCGATCATTCTGCGTCCACGAGATTTGGCAATGTTGTAGTGCTTTATTCTCTGTATTTTTATTTATAATTGATACTGCAGTGTGACTAGAGGACGTTCATAGGTGGATATGCCATTCAGTGTTTCTTTTAGAATATATCACATATTTCTTATGTTGGATTTCGCCTTCTTTCGACGGGTTCAGATTAGATTATTTTTAGTGCAGTTTCTCAGTAATAGATTTCCTCCAACTACTTAGTAAACAAGGAAACAGAAGAATGCTGTCTCCATCATTTATAATTTTGATTTAACTGACAATAAAGCTCCGCGCGACCACTACGGCAAATAATGAGTCTATAAATTTTTCGCTTCTTTATACAAAGGATACAAAAAAATTTAAAAGTTGATAATTTTGTTTATTATAATTTTTTAAAGTCAACAAAAAATTGAATTTCCCATTTTTAGAAACGTTATGAATTTTTTCACGTCATTTGTTAATAAATGGTTTGTAGACAAATGAACTATTTTTTTCTTTTCATTCGTCATATTGTCTTATGACTATGATGACTTGAAGAAACCATTCTTATTTTTCCATGGTTTTTAATGGATTTTTTATATTTCCATCATTTATATGATTGAGTTAAGAATTTTTTCTATTCAAAAATCACAATTGGCATTTCTCAATAGAGTTTACAAAGTAATATCAATCATTTCTTTGCTTATCAAGTTATAAACAAATTCTGACCATTATATTCTTTTTTAAGACTAAAAAATTACAAATACAGCCAATGCTTTTTTATTTCTTATAAGAAATTTTTATACTTGCTCAACTTTTGTGTTCAGTGGACGTAGAATTCGATGCTCTACAGGAGTTTTTCTCTTAGAGTATTCATTTCCAAGCTGCAGACTCATATATAGTACTATATTTCCGTTTTTAACAAAGCTGTAAAAAAACGTTGTTTTCTGACCGTGGTTTTCGACCAAACCACTTTGAATGAATTATTGAGTTAACCTCAGTTAACGCAGAATTTAAGGCTATTTTTCGATATTGTACCGTTTAGGCAAAAAATCGAAGAAAGTCCTAAAATTTCAGCCATGAGATTAGGCAATGTTATAGTATTTTATTTTCCGTATTAATATATAGAATTACTCTTGCATTGTGACAGGAGGACGTTCAAAAGTGGGTATGCCGTTCAGCGTCGCTTTTAGAATTTCTTATATTGGAGTTTTGATTTCTTTCGTCGGGTTTGAATTGGGTTATTCAGAATGACCTTTATAATCTGAATTCCAAATCTCAAAACGACGAATGAGTTTTGTAATTTATAGTCCGATTCTATTCCAGATTGGTTGGCAAAGATTATGAAGGTTTTGTCCAAATTCATAAGAAATTCAATTAAATTTATTCAGATTTGTGACGTTATTGTGTAATCTAAAGATTCAAAATATTGCCGTGAAATATTTTCAGTTTGAATATAAGTATTCTTGTGCAGCACTTTTGAATCTGTTATCCACAAAAAATTCTTCCGCCAGCTAGGAAAGGAGGTAGTTTATACCTCACACACCTGAAGAAACTATTTTTCCGTTCCGAGCTGGCGAACGAATTTTGTGATTTAGTGTCCTATTCTAATCAAAATTGGTACCTAGGACTTTTTGGTGTAGGGATTGAACAATTCATTGTCAAAATGACAGACCTGAAGAATATTGACAAGTTTGTTGATTTATGGTTCAAATTATCAAATTTGAGTGTACCAATGAAAATGATAACTATAAATACTTAGGTTCCCTTGAATATTCCTCAAAACATGACATATTTAAAACAAACGTTTTTTCTTACAGAAAAGAATGTTGTGTGTAGCATGTGCAAAAAGCATATTTGTTGCACTCAGAACTTTGTGCATCATGTAGCAATTTTACAAGTTTAGGACTATTTAAACAAAAAACTATTATTATTATCATCAACATTTTATACTCAGTTTTACTGTTAACATGTTTTTTATCGCGTTTTTCACTTCTCGTGTATTTCAACTACTGAAACTATTTCCATATTGGATTTGTTGAAACAAAATGCATTTTATTATTTTCAGTTTTTTGTGAATTCAAAATAAAGAAATTTTCTCTATATCGAATGATTTTATAAAATTGGAAAATAAATAAATATTTTTTTAATATATCCAAAAAAATGTTCTTATATTTTTGAAAAGAAACGGTATTGAATGATATTGTTGAGTTCTTTGAACAAAAATGAATGTTAGTTTGAACTTTTATTACTTGTTATACAATATATTTTAGGAGAAATATTTTATATTTTTAATACCTGCTTTTCTAACCATTGGTTAGATAAACTCCTTTTTGCTTATTTAGATAAGTAACTTGTTAGTTCGTTCAAATTTTGCAACTGAATTTTGACCCACTTCTAGTCTTCCGATGAACTTGAAATTTGTCAGATGTTCATAATTCCTGTTACAATGCATTATGGAATTTTTGTTGAAAAAATGAAATGGCCGCTTCAGCATGGCAGACGAGATTTGTTAATATGTCCTGATTCGATTCAAAATTGGTGAGGGATCGGAGTTTATGAATTTTTTGTCAACCTTCATTAATTCAAGATGGCGAAAGAACATTCTGATTATTTTCCGATTCAATTCAAAATTGGTATGTATGGGTATGTGGCGGCCACAAGATGGAGGAAGAGTTTTGTAATTATGGTCAGATTCTATTAAAAAATGGTGTGTGGTAGTTTTTGTGGTCTGAGATAATCATTTCTTTGGCAAAATTAATGAAGTTTTGTGATTGGATCTGCCGAGTAAAGTTATTCCGAATTCAGTATGGTAGGTAACTCTGTAGTGACGTTACAAAAAATCTGTTGAACGGTTCATGATTGCATGATTTGGTGAAATGGGCGTCGTTAGCAGATAGCTCAAAACTTACTGGGAAAAGAACTTGTAATCACGATGCTCTATTAGAAATGAACAGATTAAGGCGCAATAACTAAAAAGCATTAAATTAAATAAATAATAAGACATGTTTTAAAAGACAAGTATTTATGTGAGTTGTACTAAAATTAATAAAATATGTTCAAGTATATCGCCGACAATGACATACTTATGTTTTGTTGAATTATTTGGTATCAAATAGCTTGTTGTGCAAATTGAGAAAAAATAAATGCCTCGACTAGTTTTTACACGTCAACCAATCACTGTTCCATGAAATTAATTGATGCCTACTTTTATGAACATTTCGCGCGACAAGCTTATTGAAACCAAATAATTCAACTAAAAAAAATATTATATCATTGTCAGCTATAACATGAGCTTGTTTTATTCGTTTTAGTACAGTTCTAATAAAAACTTGTCTATAAAATCGTTTTTCATTATTTGTTTTTCCAAAACTTTTTATTTTACAAACACTATGTAACTGAAGTAAAAAACTTTTTTCCTCATTCCTATGGGAGAACATCCCAAAAATCTGAAGAGTTTTTTTAGTCTAGATTAACGAGAATTCATTGCTTGATTAGACGAAATTTCATTCCAAAAATATATAATCACAGAAATTGTTGATTTATCAAAGAAGTGAACACCCATATAGAAATCGCTTAATTCTTTTATGTTATTTTCCTGGGATAGTCATTTGGTATGTGATCCGTGGGAAAATCACTTCCTTTTCACATCGGAATTTTTAAAACATGTACCAAACATTCAGCTTTGCATACCAAACCTACGATTTTCACAATGCAATGTTTCTCAAGTGTCGTGTATTCAATAGTTTGAATGGATATCATTGAAAACTATTTTCAGACAAATGCACTAACAAAGAAAATCGGTTCTTATAAAAACAAGTTTTTCAACAAATTCCCTAAAGAATAAAAATTATTTTCTTTATAAATTTTGATTATTGGTTAACAGATTCAAAATTTTGTCCTGCAACAATACCTATTATTCGCAGCAAGATTTTGAATTTTAGCCCACCTAGGTCAAAAAATCAAATAAATTATTATTTTTTAGCGAATTTTTAAAAACTGTCTATTTAAAAACACTATTCATTTATTTATTTTTTAATTAGTGTATTTGTTTAACAAAATTTCTCTTGAATTTTTTTAATTTCAATTTTGAATAGACTACAGCCGTAATAAAAAAACTTTTCGTCAGCTGGGAGCCGCCATATCGAATTTATGAATTTTTACCGTGAATTTTCACCCGTGAAATAATGATCTCCTACACAAAAAAAGTTATTATATCATGAAGAAATATTTCACAGTTACAGATATAGACGAAGAATATTCTTTGCAATTTCAACTTTCATGCCAATTTGGCTAACTTTGGAGGCGACCCTATAGTGAAACACAATATATACTTATACTGATTCACGATTATCACCAATTTCTCTCGCAGAGTTAATGAATACGAAACAAATTCAAGGCGCTTATATATCTGGCACCCCTGCTGGATACAGAAAGGTGGATGCGATGAACATAATACCCGAAATCGGACGCAGAGTTGCACATGTGGTGAATGAGTATATTTGCGGATGCAGAAAAATCGGTAATATGTACGGATGCAGAAATGTCTGCAAGATGTATGATAAATTTTGGAAAAAAAACTTTTTTTGTTTTAAGAGTATATTGAAATTTCAAAGTATCTACGCGTTTGTATCGATAAGGACATTGGAAGTAAATCATTAGAACATAATATACTCTTTGATTTAAGGGAGACGCCGATACGTCGGAAGGATGAAAAAACGCAGGAAATATAGTATTGTTTATATATATATATATATATATATATATATATATATATATATATATATATATATTTAGAATTATATCTTCTTGGGTTCAAAGGTTGTGGAATGAAACAAATATATTAGTTAAAATATATTTTCGAATAAAGACTTATCAAACTTCTTGACGTTTCGCTCTTATTTGAAGAACATAAGTGAATTTATATATATATATATATATATATATATATATGTATATATATATATAAAGAAGATGTAGGAATATCGCGTGATATGTTAACAACAACAACAAATATATTCATGGGTAATTCACGCAAAATAAAGGGCTACTGAAATAGAGTGGTAACCGTGGACATGCATGTTTCTGGCTCATTTTACCTCATCAGCACGGCATAACCAAATTAGGATGTGAAATTTGGGAGCAAAGATGGTCATCGAAACATGGGAAAACACAAAATAACGGATTTCAGCAGGGAAACCAAACGCTCATTTGTGTCTTCAATTGGAAGATCCCGAGTTTTCAGGACATCAACCAACATCGACACGGAGGCGCATATAGCCCCCCCGCCATGAACCCATGTTTCGATGACCATCTTTGCTCCCAAATTTCACATCCTAATTTGGTTATGCCGTGCTGATGAGGCAAAATGAGCCAGAAACATGCATGTCCACGGTTACCACTCTATTTCAGTAGCCCTTTATTTTGCGTGAATTACCCATGAATATATTTGTTGTTGTTGTTAACATATCACGCGATATTCCTACATCTTCTTTGTTATTTACTATGGGTCGGAAGGTTCATGGCGGGGGGGCTATATGCGCCTCCGTGTCGATGTTGGTTGATGTCCTGAAAACTCGGGATCTTCCAATTGAAGACACAAATGAGCGTTTGGTTTCCCTGCTGAAATCCGTTATTTTGTGTTTTCCCATGTTTCGATGACCATCTTTGCTCCCAAATTTCACATCCTAATTTGGTTATGCCGTGCTGATGAGGCAAAATGAGCCAGAAACATGCATGTCCACGGTTACCACTCTATTTCAGTAGCCCTTTATTTTGCGTGAATTACCCATGAATATATTTGTTGTTTGCTCTTTGTTTTTGTTAAATTGAACACTCAGTAACGAAATTTAACATTTTATTATAAGGATACTAATGGGTGACAATTTTATCTATCAAATTATAATTAATAAAAAATAAAACCAGAATAAAAAAATAAAAACAATAAACTTAAGAAACAACAAGAAATATTGTAACAACTAATCTACCTATAACTAATTTTATTAGAATGTAAAAATTACATTAAATGTTCAAAATGTCCTCCGTTTTGTTGTAATAATAATTGATTTTTCTTACTGATCTTACACAATTGAGAGTGTGCACTGGCTTTATTTTTCTAAATGCGGCATGAATATTTTGTAATAAGTCTTTCCTACTCTCGAAGTTAGTCTTGTAAATACACTAATCCAAGAATTTAACGCACCTCCAAAAAATAACCAAAAGTTTAGAGTAAATTTTTGTCTAAACTGCTTGTCCGATTTGAATGAATTTTTTTTGAATGACAGGTTGACACTTCCAGAGAGTTAGTGTACTCCTGTATTTGCATACAAACTTATTTTTGTATAAATACGGGGTGTTGCAATGACAATCTGATTTTTTCATAAAATTTGTAACACCTTGTGGAGTTCAACAGAAACAATATCAACTTAAAATTAAAATCAAACTGTAGCTTTATCTTTTTGTAACATTTTGATTTACTCTATTATGTTGGCCACAACAAGAGAAAATCAATTTTATAGCATATGTTTTTTATTAAAATTTATTATCCAACTTTAACAACGAAAAACAAAGAAACAAAACGTAAAAAAAAGTCAGTAGCAAGTATTTCCGCCTCTGGCAGAAATAACTGCTTGGCCCATACTTAAAATAAGCGTCCGTATATCATTTTGGTCAATTTCTTCCCATATTTCAATCAGTCGCCTCCCCGCGTCTTCCAAGGTGTTCAAGTTCCGTTCCTCTCGTAACCTCCTCCCAAGAGTGTCCCAGATATTCTCTATGGGATTTAAATCAGGGCTTCTAGCTGGCCATGCCATGGTATCGATGCCAACTTCCTCTAGATAATTCCTCACAACTCCAACAACATGAGGCCTGGCATTAACGTGCATCAACAAAAATCCTTGCCCTATATATGGCGCATATGGCATTACATGTTGGTCTAAAACCTCTAATATGTGTCTTTCAGCTGTAAGGCTTCCATTATTTATGACCACAAGTTCTGTGCGACCAGTCAAAGAAATACCTCCCCAGACCATCACAGATCCTCCTCCAAATAATGTGTTATTTGAGAAATTACACTGAACATATCGTTCGTTAGGGCGTCGATATACACGTTTGCGCCTGTCATTATTGTACCAACAAAATCTTGACTCATCCGTAAATAATACCTGTTGCCATTCCGCTTCTAACCAATTACGATGTTCCATGGCAAAATTCAGTCTCGCTCTTCGATGATCTCTAGTTAGAGTTGGCCCCCGAGCAGCAATTCTAGGTCTCAAATTGTGTTCTCGTAGTCGCTGACGAGCTGTTTCACCACAAATTTGTACACCAGTAGCATCTCGAAGCCGGGTTTGAGGGGTCCGGGCTGTTACAAAACGTTGTCTTAATGCCGATAATCTTAAAAAACGGTCCTAATTAGGGGTTGTTATTGGATTCCTTCCTTGTCCCGGTCTGCGACCATGACTTCCAGTGTCTCTATATCTTTGTATAACTCGTGAAACGATTGTATGGGATACATTAAATCGTCTACCAATTCTTCGGTAATTCCAGCGTTCCTCGAACAATATTAACGCCAGTAAGATTTCGTGTTTCACGTTGCATATTAATTAAAATAAAGGTTTTTACAAAAAAAAACGTAAGGGCTAACACTAAAAATACACTTCTATGAAATGCTTTTTGACACCTGTATTTAGCTAATGACAATTTACTGTAACTTATTGTTTTTCATAGCCTGCTACTCCCTTTTATTATTATAAATTTAAAAAAAAAACATGTTATGCTATAAAATTGATTTTCTCTTGTTGTGGCCAAGATAATAGAGTAAATCAAAAAACAAAATATTACAAAAAGATAAAGCTACAGTTTGATTTTAATTTTAAGTTGATATTGTTACTGTTGAACTCCACAGGGTGTTACAAATTTTATGAAAAAATCAGGTTATCGTTGCAACACCCTGTATTTATACAAAAATAAGTTTGTATGCAAATACAGTAGTACACTAACTCTCTGGAAGTGTCAACCTGTCATTCAAAAAAAATTCATTCAAATCGGACAAGCAGTTTAGACAAAAATTTACTTTAAACTTTTGGTTATTTTTTGATGGTGCGTTAAATTCTTGGAGTAGTGTATTATTTTTTTAAAATCCCCAAATAAAAAAATCAGGAGGATTTACTTCCGGAGAACGAGGGGCCACCTAACCGGTCCATAAGTACCAATCCACCGATTAGCAAATTCTTCGTTTAAATAATTTCCAATGAATAGAGCATTATGGGCAGGTGTTCCATCTTGTTGGAACCAAAATGTGTCCCTATCAGCCAACACTTCTTTCTTCAAAAGTTGGTGTAAATTTATTTCCAAGATATCTATATCATCAAATATATGATAAACTAATTAATTATGTTTGACAAAACAACTAACGTTAAAGCCGAATCTGCCTTGTCTCCTGATCCCCTGAAGTAAGTGTGGATTTTAGTAATTCCAATATAGTTCATTATGTCTGTTAAATATTCCTGCACTGCTTATGCGAGCTTCATCGCTAAATTAATATTACATTTGAATAAAAATTTTACATTTTCCTATATACCACTGTGCAAATTGTGTTCTTCTCAAAAAATCGTTTGGGTATAATTTGTGACGGACGGATGTTCGATAATGCCTAAATTTATATTTCTTTAAAATCCTTGCTGCAGTAGTTTTTGGAACACCTATTTAATTTTCAATTTGACGCAGAGAAGATTCATGATGTTCTTGGATATATTCCAACGTATTTACCTCTCTTTCTTCATTATTCTTTTCATACTTATGCCGTGGTTTCACAAAACATCCATACTCGATTAAATTTGAATCGAGTTTTTTTAAAATTCTCTTGTCAGGTTGCCTTCTTTCTGGATATAGTTGAAAATATAATTCAGACGCATCACTAACATTCTTTTGACATTCAATTATGCCACATGCATCATATCATATTTTTCATAATTTTCAAAATTCATGTTGTTGACAAGACTGCACGTCGTAATATTAATTCTGACACGTTTTGTTTTATTTTCCATGGTAAGAGCACCAAAGCCTACTTGATGAAAAGATCATTCTTATAAGATATAACAATCATGTCAATTGAGGTAAACAAACTAAAATATAACAACATATCGGGTTAAACATAATTAGAAATAAAAGGGAAATCTGTAAGAAAATACAGACGTCTTATTTCGTGATGTTATTTACCAATAAACGGATACAATAATTTCAAAATAATAATAATAATATAGGTACTTAAAATAAATAAATTTACCTACTTTGTTTTTAATTCACTGATTTTATTTTTGGTAATTCTGAATTGGTTGCAGATTATTTAAACGAAAAACTTTTTAATCGATGAAAACGGAGGACATTTTGAACATTTAATGTAATTTTTACATCCTAATAAAATTAGTTATAGGTAGATTAGATGTTACAATATTTCTTGTTGTTTCATAAGTTTATTGTTTTTATTTTTTTAATCTGGTTTCATTTTTTATTAATTATAATTTTGATAAATAAAATTGTCACCCATCATTATCCTTATAATAAAATGTTAAATTTCGTTACTGAGTGTTCAATTTTTTAAGGGTGTTTCACCTGATAACATCCATAAATGGTTTATTTGCACTGTAGCTCCAACCATTGAAAATGGATATATAATATGTCATATCAGGTGAAAGAGAATTAAAAAAGGTAACGAAAAACGTCAAAATATACAGGGTGTCCCATTTGAAACAACATAAGTTTGCATTGTATTTCCTTAGTGAGCCCCCTAACAAAAAATTCTGTGCGCCACTGAACTCTTTAATATTATATCTATCAAAAGTTTTTTTATATTTTTCTTAATCAAGAAGTTATAGTACCTTGTAGTTTTCGACAGTTTTCAATAATCGCCCTGTATCTTCCAACTGCAGGGAGTTACTAAGTAATAAAGATTTAATTTGGCTATCGTTACTTTAACAAAAAAATAAGTCAAAATATCTTAACTGCTTTTCTTCTGTCTTTTCTAGTTTACAAGATACCCTGCAAAACACACCAATTTGGGACACCCTGTACATTACTATCAAGCACTAGCTAAACTTAGAAATTCCAGGACCGGCTTTGGAAACATTAATTTAGGGATTCGTGTTGAATATTGCAATATTGCACCCTGAAATTCCCGTTATCACCACCTATATAACATTTTTCAGTCGTTATTTAAAAAAAAAATTTTCATTCCACAATGGGGTTCTATGAAGACATTCGATCCATATATGGTCAAGATTGTACCAAAAAACTTAAAGAATGGAGTAACATCAACAAAAAATTAGCTACATACCGGAATAGAAGAATCTTTCTACTAAAATGTAGACGAAATGGTATCATACCTTCACATATAATAAACAATACAAAAAATTTGAATATTCTAATCGAATCAAATAACAATAATAATACTCAAGAAATTCACACATTTAATGAAAAATTAACTAAGAAAATTCTGAATTTAGAAATTAAAATTACTCACAATGACTTAAAAAATTTAGAAAATTATTTTTTGAAATTAACAAATTCTCTCGAACAAACCATATCAAAAAATTTGTGGCTAGAATATACAAAATGACAAAAAACTTATTACAATAAGATTTTCAATGAAAGCAAAATAAAGAATATTAACATATTAAAACGATTAAAACTATGCTCACATGAAGAAATCAAAATAAATAAAAACTGGTTAAAAAATCTCACTAATATTGATATACCAGAAGATATTAAACATTTCCTTGCCCTAGGTTATAAATTCAGCTTACCACCAACTACAAAAGACATATCAATTGCTAAATTACTATCTGATATAGAATGCCTAATCACTGGGTTCAATCACGAAAAGAAAAATAATTAACATGATTACTAATTTTTTCAATTTTTTACAAAAACCTCTTAACAATAATCATTTTTTAAACTCTATATACCAAAAAACCAAAACTTTTTTTAAAAACAATCCAAATCTTATTCTAACAAAATCAGACAAAGGTAATATCACAGTAATTATGAATGAAGAAGAATATCTTGAAAAATCTTATGATATTCTCAATGACCCTAACTCATATATCAAACTTAATAGAGATTCTACTGTAACTATACAACAAAAAGCTATCAGTTGATATCAGTTTAAAAAAATTAAAAATTATCAATAAAGAAGAAGCTAAAAAATATATGATATACAGTTCAGTATCACCTAAATATTATGGCCTACCTAAAATTCACAAACCCACAATGAAACTCAGACCTATTATTTCTTGTATTGATGCACCAGATGCAACAGTAAAATAGCAAAAATGATAACCGATATTCTAACCAATGCATATAACTTTGAAAATAATTTTTATATCAAAGATTCATTTGATTTTTCTTCATTCATAAATGAAAAACAACTTCCACCAGATTACATATTAATCAGTCTAGATGTTGTATCCTTATTCAGTAATATTCCTATAAAATTAGTAACCAATAGTATCATCAAGAGATGGAATAAAATCAAAGATTATTGTAACATTCCACAAAATAAATTTTTATCAATAATCGACTTTATATTCAACTCAAGTTATTTTTCATTTCAAGGATGTTACTATAAACAAATTCTTGGCACACCAATGGGAGCTACTATTTCTCCAATAATAGCACAATATGTAATGGATGATCTTGTAGATATTCTTCCAAAACTACCATTTAATATACCATTTTTAAAAAAATTTGTTGATGACATAATTTGTGCTATACCACTTAATAAATCAGATGAAATATTAGAAAAAGTAAATAGTTATAATGAAAATTTACAATTTACAGTTGAATTTGAAAAAAATAATAGCATTCCATTTTTAGACACTAAAATAATCTGTAGAAACGATAACACTTTGATTACCGATTGGTATATAAAACCAACAAATTCAGGAAGGTATATAAACTATCATTATTTTCATACAAAAAAATGAAAATCTTCCTCATTATTTGTTTAAAAAATTGAATTGAAAAACTAGTTCACCCTTCTTTAAAACAAAAAAATTTAAGAATTTTACGTGACATCTTATTAGAAAATTCTTATCCTAAAACACTTCTAAACAGAATTCTTTTCAACACTAATTCTAATAGAACTTTTCATAATAATATCTCTAGCAATGAAACAGATAGGAATACAAATGTCGAAAATATTAATTACTTATCAATTCCAAATATTGAAAATTTATCAACAAACATAATAAAACTTTACAAAAATGAAACTAATATAAAAATAACACAGAAAAATATCAAAACGATTGGAAATTTAAATAGTAAATTGAAAGATTCTACACCTGACTTAAAAAAATCAAATGTAGTCTATGAAATAAAATGCAATAACTGTGATCTTAACTACATCGGTACCAGCTCTAGAAATTTGACTAATCGCATCACATCTCATAAAAGTGATATAAAACAACAAAAAAGCATGTGCATTAACACAGCATTCTATCGAAACAGGCCATAAAATGTTATTTAATGAAGCTAAAGTTCTACATCCTGAACAAAATATTTCTAAAAGGTATTTTCTTGAAATGGTTGAAATCAACAAGGCAAATAATAGTATGAATAAGAAAAGTGACATTGAAAATCTTAGTAATATTTATATGATTATTACATAAAAATAAATTCATTTCTATTTTCACAGGTTATAATCTAACCTTAAATTCAAACTCCATTCAATAATTATAAAGTAACCTAAAAGAATAAAAATAACTACGTAACAAACAAACAAATTATGTATTGATTTGTCTATATGTGAAATATGTCATCATGTATATTATAATTATATTTAAAAAAATTTTTACATTTACAACTTTTTAATGATTATTTGTCTTGAATTTACTTAAAATATTTTACATGTAAGTACTTATATTTATTTCTTTATTTTTAAATTATATTTATATTTGTATATATATTATAGTGCCCTGAAGAAGTGTCAAAAGGACACGAAAGCTTGGCGGCATTTTGTGAATAAAAGATCTTGCGTTGATTTTTTTGGACTGAAATCCCCGTGCGTGAATTACCCATGAATCTCTTTGTTGTTGTTAACATATCACGCGATATTCCTACATCTTCTTTATACATATACAGGGTGTTTTCGAATGACACTTACAACGTTTGCATGTAGATACCTCTCGTAAAATTGAACAAGATGATATATGGATTGAGGGGTCCAACCCATTTACTTTTCGAAATACAGGGTGTTAAATTTATGAAAAATATAATGTTTTAATTTGATAACTTCAAAATGGATGAATATATTGATCTGGCATTTGGCAGGTTGTTTTTAAATGTAAAAGGGCATATTTTGATGGAAAAACATGTTTCAATTCCTGATCCAGTGGTGTACATTTGGAAGAATATGTCACCTTTCCCCTCCCATTTTTTACGCCACTGGAATTTGAAGCTATTTTTAT
Source organism: Galeruca laticollis (assembly GCA_963921935.1). Classification (NCBI taxonomy): domain Eukaryota; kingdom Metazoa; phylum Arthropoda; class Insecta; order Coleoptera; family Chrysomelidae; genus Galeruca; species Galeruca laticollis. The sequence goes on from OY998182.1 coordinate 41,591,574, forward strand.
TTGATTTTGTATTCCTCACGTGAAAAACGCATAACCTCTACATATAAAAAAAATTGTAGTTATCAAGATATTTAATGTTTTTATGAAGTCTGCAAGATCAACTTTTAATAAAAAAATTAAAAAAATGTTCTTGAATGTTTTTTAATAACTACCAAACTACTAATGGTTAGAATATGTAACAGGTACTAATTTGTGAAACAGCAATGCATATAAAACATTGAGAGAGGATTGTTAAAAATACTTTTCCAAACTTGTGATATTATTAACAAAAGAATTAATTACAATAAAAAATAAGATAATTACAAAGTTAAATAATATCCCATTCAAACATAATTTTTAACTAAGCAGCCAACAAATTACAAAAGATGTTCAAAATTTTATCCATTTCCATTTACACAAAATCTGCAACGTGTTCTCATTGAAAATCGCATACCTTGGAAAGACTGGCGATTGCCGGAAATAATTTCTGTTACTGCATATATTCTTGCTGTCATTGCCTCCTCCGTATAATAGGATGGATGTCAATAATGAAATGGTAAATGTCATTTTGTTTAAAGTCAAAACGAAAATGAATTATTTGTAATTAAATTGCTTTGCGCAACTTTCACACTTTTTGTTATGATGGATTATACTTTGGAAGAAATGACTGATATGCAACTAATATAGGGAGACTCCAGAAAGAATGGTAGATGTCCCGATCGCTTGTATAGAGAAAGAAATCCAAATCGACCTAGATTTCCATGCCACACAACATTTTCTCAAATCGACAGGAGATTGCGAGAATTTGGACGATTCAATTCAAAGTTACAAGGTAGCGGTAGAAAACGAACTTTGCAATTAGAGGAGGCTGTTATAGACCGTATTGAAAATAGACCCGATTTAAGCACTCGCACCATTGGCAAATCCTTAAATGTAAGTAACTCAACTGTGTGGAATATTTTAAATGAACAGCAGTTCCTTATAAGTATACCCAAGTTCAGGCCCTGAAACCAACAGATTGTCCTCAATGAGTGGAGTTTGCCAATTGGTACACCCAAAAATGTTTAGAAAAAGTATAGTTTATGCTAAGTGTTCAAAATGGCGACCATTTATTTCCATACACTTCTAAATTCTTTTCAAAAACGAGGATCTTACTCTTTCTAACATAGCTGGAGTTATTGTGGAAAATGCGTTACGAATCCTTTCTTTCATGTCGTCTCTAGTAGTAGGTTCTGTTTGATACACAAGTTGCTTGACGTATCCCCATAAAAAGAAATCCATCGGTGTGAGATCTGGAGATGGAGGAGGCCGCGAAATTGGTCCACCACGTCCTATCCACCTGTCGGTAAAATGTTTGTTCAACCACCGACGTACACAACGAACGTAATGTACAGATGCTCCATCTTTTTGGAACCACAAGTTAACTCTTGTGATTAAATCAACTTCCTCCAATAATTCTCCCAAATGGTTTTTCAAAAAATTGTAATACCTTCTTCTATAGTGAGGCTACCTTCATTAAAGTATGGTTCTATAACTGTATCTCCTACGATTCCTCCTCATGCATTTATGGACCATTTAGTTTGGGTCGTTGTACGAAACAAATATGGATTACTATCGGAATAAAAATGAAAATTGCGGCGGTTGACGAAACCATTTCTGTGAAACGTGGCCTCGTCACTAAATAAAACATGTTTTTAAAATCTTGATATCCATTAATTAATCCACTGAACCACTCGCAAATATTTATTCTTATTGGAAAATCTCTCTCTAAAAGCTCTTGGCGCATCTGTATCTTGTACGGGTGAAATTTATTCTTTTTTATTATTCTTCTTATTGTTCGTCATCTAATGTCTAATTCAGTACTAAGTTTTCTAGTACTTGTATTAGGATTCTCAACCAAATTTGTCGTTACTAAAAATTCGTTGTCCTCATTGAAAACACGTTTTGGAAGAGCATGAGGTTGATAGGAAACATTACCTGATGTGTCGAATCTTTCCTTAAGTCTTTCGTTTGGATGTCTTCGATTCGGATATCTTTCACGATATACTCTTGAAGTGAGTAAACATTCTCCTAACACGTAAATCATATTGATCATGGCTTCCTGCGGAAAATTCATTATAGTTATTTATTATTTAAACCTAACAACACAAACGAAGAATACAGCAATATTTCTTTAACATTTATCAGTAGATACTATTTTGACAGTAGCCCACTTGATATAATCAAACATATGGCTTGATTATGTTTCGCCCTTTCTCAAACAAGCCTATAATAACAATTCTTGAAAGTGAAACATGCATAAGTATAAAATTTTCGGTAATTACAAGTACCTACGGTATTAACAAACATTTTATATCATTGATTAGCTTTTGTAGATGCATCCAAAATTACGATTAAAATTTATGCCTTAGAAATGTTAAAATTTACAAGACGTTGGCATGTAAAAATTTAATACCATTCAATTTGTGCACGTAAAATACTTGTTTTTGACCATTATCATAAAATATTTACGGTTTTCCATTAACGTATACCCTAAATGTACTACATCGTTTGAAAGATTATTAATTGTACTAACAAATTGTAAAAAGACTTATAGGGTGATTCATTTAAAAATTTTGAGATGCTGCTAGATTTGCATTTGTGACACCCTGTATTAAAGAAGCCACAGATAAAAAAGTAATTAATAATGAGCACAGTTAATGATATGTGAATGATAATTGAATACAAAGACCTGTATATTTATTTTGATTTACTGTTTTGCAGAGTGTTAAAAAGTTGAGAGGTGTCAAGGGACACCCGGATGGAACGAAGTTCCTTTCGATTAATTAGTGAAGGAATTGTAATAAAATTTTATTTTTTTTAAGTTATAATAATATTTTTTTTTATTATTAACAAATATAATGTTATATAAACTTAATCAGTAGGCTCAATTTTCGTAATAATTGGCTTGTGGTAACTGAAGTAGGAAACATATGTTTGGGATTCTATTTTATTTAAATGTCTTGAAAAAACTGCATCAATGGTAGTATTATATTTTGTTGTTGATTCTGCTGGATTATTGTTAATTCTTAAATCAAATTCTTCCTCTAGAAACTGTACCAATGGTTTTGATTTTTCATTACTGAAGTTGATGTTAAAATCACCGGCTAAAATGAGTGGAACTTTATCTATTTTTTTGTTGTATCTGTTAAGCGTTCGAGATACATCTTTAGAATACTCTAGCAGTGCTCGATGAATGAACTCCTGAATATCTATTAATTTGTTATTTGGTGAGACATATATGACTGCCATGATTAAGGTAACACCGTTTTCCATTACACACTCTGCCGCATTTAAATCTGCAACATTTGTACGTCTTACGTGCAAGTCCTGAATATTGTTCATTATGACCGACATATTTGGTGTTACAAAAAGCAAAAAAAAGAATTTTTCAGAAAATAAAAATTCCTCCCCACTATACTACCGAGAAATATGTTTAGGAGATTTCAAAAGTATTATTCATTATACAGCAAGCAACTGAAGTATATTATTTCAATTTTTGTTGTAGAGAATCTCAACAATTAATTAACATAATAAAGACAAAAAACTATACTAAGTAATATTAAAATATGATTTGTTTTTGAATTTATTAAAATTATGACGCGTACACTTGCTAAACACACAAAATGTGGAGATTATAAATCGTATGACTTGGTTGGAGAAACATGCGCACGCCGCACAGCTTACAATAGCTTCAAAAAGTGTCGTGACAACTTTTCGTAAGAATTTTTTCCGTCTAGCCTCCTTTCACAACGCGCGATAAGGAACTTCGTTCCAAAATGAGGTCTTTTTGCCAATAATTGGCCATATCTTTTTAAAACACCCATATAAATATTAGAATGCTAAATTTTTGTAACGCTCTCGGTGAGATCTTTTCGAATCTTGAACAAAATATAGTACGCTTCATTTAAAAAAATGTAAGTTTGTGCTGCTACGTGGTTTTGGAATACCCTGTAGAATCGAAAGTATTTTCAAAATGTGCCCTCAGTAACGGTATTAGCTCACACAAAACTTTAAAGTTTTATCTCTTACCACAACGATGTAATCCTCCGATGTCAGAAGATTGCCCCACCCTGTATATAATGCAATAAGTGATTTTCAAACTATATAAATAGCTAATGAAAACGACATATTCGACAATGTTGTCGCACTATTATTCCATTTTTAGTGAACGACCAATCTTACCAAAAATAGAACAACCATAATGTCGTGTCACATAATAAGGTATTAATTTGAGCAAATGTTATAAATTTCAAGTATTTCAATTTTGAATTTTTAGACAAAAATCGCATTGGGGCATTATTTTCGATAAATAATAAATTAAATTGATTAAAAAATCAAACGTCATGTATGTGTTAACGTGTGTTGATTGTAAATGATTAAAATTTTATGTCAAATAATAATACATTGATTCAACTGTACCAAATAAAACTAACGAACAACTCTAAAAAGCTTTAAAATCAAGATTGGCGTTGCCCGTTTGACGTTTCCTGATATTTTATACCCATTTTCATTATTGTCATTATTTATGTGTGCAATATTACATATTTCTTTTGTGAGTATCTACGTTAGGTACTATTGCGTTAGCTATGTTAGAGCTTTTGTATATGGGTTACTAGTGTAATGGGAATTGTAGAGCTGCTGCTAGACAATGTCACAGGGGATTTTTTAATCGTCGAACTCCCAATCATCCAACATTTGAGCCGTGTAAACACTATAGCCAATTAAAATTTATGGTTAATTTCACAAATTAATAAAGAAGAGGAGTTGACACTTTTTAGTAGCTACATGATATCCTCCCTGAGGGACTCTACATATGGTAGAAATATGTAAAGTTGTAACTCTTTTTTGGAGTTACAAAGATCCGGTGGCTCTTCGTCTGGTGCGCAGTGGTCGTAGGATCTTACGTATCACAAGAATTGGCAGGAATAGGGCGCCACTTATTTTTTGGTATTATTTCAAAAACAAGAAATTACTAACTCTAACTACTTTCTTGGCTCAATTCAACCTAATGTTACAAAGTTCCTCATGACTCACCCTGTATTATATCTACACATTATTTCTCTCTATTTCTTTAGAAAATTAGAAAATAATAAATTTCGTAAAAGTCCTTTATTACCAGTTGGTAATGTTTATTCGATTATTAAATATGTTTATTATATAGGGTGGCTATTTGAAGCAATTAATTTTTATTGTTTGGTTTATGAACATTGTTCATAAGCAGTGATATTTACGGTAAGTGAATGTTTTTAATTATATATTATTTTTATAATTAATACTTCTTTGATGAATCATAGTGTATAAATGTGGGAGAGGGAATTACGTATTTTACTGAAAAAAATACTTTTTAAAAAAATTATTTACAAAATTTGTTACAATTTGAATAGCTTTACAATTATTAATGCTGAGCTAAAATCTAGAACAAACTACATTTATCTATTCTTATATATGTAAATAAACCCTGATGTTGCATCTTCTATTTTTATAGCGTTCGAAGTTTCTAGGCGTGTAACTTATCTATCCCTAAGACTGAATAATAATGGAATTAATTTTCGGTTCGAAATTTCTTTTTCCCAATTCAATTTCTTCTTTCTTGCTTTTATCTTCTTATGAAATAAAATATTTTTATAGCAATACAAATAATTATTAATTTCTAAAATAATTGTAACGCTGCTAGGGTCGTTAAAGACCTTTTCGTTACTTTTAATGATAATTATGATTATTTGAGGGAAGTCCCTGCCAATGCGTAGCTGTTCTAGTAACCTATAGTTTCTGTCGCTATAGAACAGCACAAGAAGAATTAATACTTTTGAGCGGACTAAGGCTGTTCTTCCCAAAATAGCTTGAAGTTCGACCTCGGTTTACAATAAGAGGATTTAATTTTGGGGGACGCTATTTGTTCTACTTGTAGAGTTAAGGTTAGAGTAACTTTGAATGAAAAGCCGAGTTCACTTAATAAATAATAAGTTAGTCAAAATTTATAATGAACAAAATCAGAAACTAATTTAAATTTCAGTTGCCAAAATCGAACAAACTGTTTATAATTTAGAAAAGATAAGTGGGACGAAGTTTATTAGTTATAATTAACAACAAACAGAACAAAACAAAAATTATACAAAATATAGAAAGTTGACAGTTTAGCTTCTTAGCAATTGACTCATAAAATGCAATTGATAAAATCGGTGAAATTACAGTTTAATTGACCTGTGGTCAAATTGAACACAATAACAATTTATAGACAAAAATTGATTCAGATTTTTTGGAAAAATAAATATACTTCGAATTTCACCAAATAACATGAACTCCTGAGGATTAGTTCCTATCTCTATTCGAGAAACTGTGATACCCGCTAAATGCCACTTTATAAGTTAAATTAACATGAATGGACTTAAACTGCCTGATCGACTGAATTTCTTTAAAATTTGCGCCTGGTTTATTTGATAGATTTATATACCAACCTCACAAACATTTAAAATAATTGGTATTTAATCGCTAGTTCTTAATTAAAAGATGTTGAGATAAATTTATTTTGTGGCAGTTGCAAAATATCGCTACTTACGGTTTGTCCTGTTAATTGCCGTTTTATGACATTGGGTGACGAGACTTAGCAATACACCATCTACTCTATTACTTAAGTGAACTAACTACCCCGACGATCTGATTAATAGTTTATGTGCCGTCGACAGCGAGAAGCGAAGTATTGAAAAGTTATTAGTTTATATAATATGACGACTCTTAGTCAATTTCTATATTTCCTGATTCTGCATGTACACCCCTCAAATAATGGTTAGTCTGTTAAATAAAAAAAAGTTGAGAGGTGTCAAGGGACACCCGGATGGAATGAAGTTCCTTTCGATTAATTAGTGAAGGAATTGTAATAAAAATTTTTTTTTTAAGTTATAATAATATTTTTTTTATTATTAACAAATATAATGTTATATAAACTTAATCAGTAGGCTCAATTTTCGTAATAATTGGCTTGTGGTAACTGAAGTAGGAAACATATGTTTGGGATTCTATATACACATATATATATGTACTCTGTCTGTCTATTCTTTCATACACGCCATAGATGCGCGGGACTTTGTAAACACAACAGAGTGTATATATATATATATATATATATATACTCTCTCGACTTCGTAAACACAACAGCGTATAGGTTAGAACACGCACGGCTTGCTAAATACATACGTTCTGATATTGTAATATTAAAATATGATTTGTTTTTGAATTTATTAAAATTATGACGCGTACACTTGCTAAACACACAAAATGTGGAGATTATAAATCGTATGACTTGGTTAGCACAATAATAAAGAGAGGTTATAGTGCGTACTTGCTAAAAATACAAAAGCATTTATTATTATCTGTATATAATCTCTACTTACCTAACTCCATCAGCAATATCCGGAACTTGTGCAGAAACACTGTCAGGATTCATTATTATTATTATTTTTTATTATTTATTATTTACAAAAAAACTGTATACACTCAACAAAAATAATCGTCGCGACACTACACTGTTCAATGCGAAATAGAAATGAAAATATCTGGCTTGCTTTCTATAAGAGAGAGAGAGAGACAGACAGACAGACAGAGAAACATGCGCACGCCGCACAGCTTACAATAGCAAAAAGTGTCGTGACAACTTTTCGTAAGAATTTTTTCCGTCTAGCCCCCTTTCACTTCACTTCACTTCGTTCCAAAAAGCGAAAAAAAGAATTTTTCAGAAAATCAAAATTCCTCCCCGGCGGGGAATCGAACCCCGGTCTCCCGCGTGACAGGCGGGGATACTGACCACTATACTACCGAGAAATATATTTAGGAGATTTCAAAAGTATTATTCATTATACAGCAAGCAACTGAAGTATATTATTTCAATTTTTGTTGTAAAGAATCTCAACAATTAATTAACATAATAAAGACAAAAAACTATACTAAGTAATATTAAAATATGATTTGTTTTTGAATTTATTAAAATTATGACGCGTACACTTGCTAAACACACAAAATGTGGAGATTATAAATCGTATGACTTGGTTGGAGAAACATGCGCACGCCGCACAGCTTACAATAGCTTCAAAAAGTGTCGTGACAACTTTTCGTAAGATTTTTTTCCGTCTAGCCTCCTTTCACAACGCGCGATAAGGAACTTCGTTCCAATTATTAATTGACTCACCGGAGACGAAATCTATTCCTCTCAGACGTGGAGTGTGGAGCGAGTGACCCAAAGAATATGCACACAACAAAACAAAAAAAACTTAATCTGATAAATGACGTTGATTTTTCTGCTAACGAACAGAAGGAGCAACGACTTTTGCTAGTGATTTGCGCTGATCGCGTAAACTCCGCGTGGTTCCACAACGCCGGCTGGACCCACTCTCACCTTTTCAATATTTCCATTCCCCATCGACGGGTTCCATATTACCTCTTCATTAATTTTTTTGGTTACCTGTCTACTAAACTCTATATGTGTGTCGCTGCGTTTGCGGTTTCATACATGAGTTAATGTAATTCTCAATTTTTTTGTTTTAAATTATGATTCTACAATGAAGTGAAATAATAGCTTACGCTCTAATTTCCAATCACTTAGTTTTACGAAATGATAAACATTTTTTGTTTAATATAGTTTCGTAACGAAATATTATTTCATTTTTTTTATTTTTAAATTTATTGCGCATCAACCCCTATGGGTTATTAGCGCCCAACAATAAATTTACATTTAAGTCATGTACATAATAGGATTTTCAAACTTTATACAGTAAGTTAACCGCTTTCAGGAGAAGTAACAATTTTTCAACGTCACAGTTTTCTCCGATAATGTCTGTCATATTATTTGGTAAATTATACCGCGAACTTTGATGAGCAAAACGGGTACACTCCACTAACACATGCACTACCGACACTGGAACCTGACATGTTTCACATATGGGTGCCGCAGAATGAGACATTAGGTGGCCGTGGGAGAAACGAGTGTGTCCAATTCTAAGTCGAGTTAATATTATTTGATCTCTTCTTTTGGCTGGAAGGAATTTCCAGGCAGCTACACTTTTTTTCACTATCCTCAATTTTGATTGAGATCTAGACCAGCAGTTTTGCCAGTGACTGATGACTAACTGCTTAAAAAAGTTTTTACAGTCTGTCACTGTAGTTCTTGATACTAAAGTGCAAGAATGTTTTTAAACATAACAAGAGTGTTTATGAAAACTTAATTGGAAGAAATTAATAGCTGCTCACTTCCGATGACGCGTCACTTTCATTATCAGTTGATGGTTGCGAGTCGAAAAATTCACATTTTTTCCGAAGCTTGGTGCAGCGGGTTTTTATGCTTATATCTTTCAAATGAGGATGGTTTAAGCAATGCGCCAAAATCGGGCCTTTGTTTTTTTGGGGGGGGTTTTTCGGGTGTGACAAAGATATTGTTTGTTGGATTTTCTTCTTCCGCAATTTCAGGTGTTTCCCTGTCGGAACTGGTTCTTTTGATTGCATATACGGATTTTTTTGGTGTGGAGAGTAAATCATTTGTAATATGATGTTTTGTGAATTCACAATAGATTGATATGCTTCTACAGGATCTTTTGTACTGGGAGTTTTCTTAGAACTACTTGACTTATCAGAGGGTTTAGGTGGACTTTCTGAGTTATTTTCGGAAGTGTTGGGAGCGGTGGGTGCATTACAGCAGTTGACAGCAATATGACCTGGCTGTTTGCACGTGAAGCAGGTCAGGCCAGCAACGGATACGAAAATTCGATATAGAGTATTTTCATAGGTTAATGTGAATGATTCAGGAATGTTACTTTCAGGAGATAGAGGAGAGGTGAATACCTGGCGCCGAAAACTAAAAATATGTCCATCTTCTGGGTTGGAAACTCCTATTTTTATGAAAGTTACTGGTGATACAAGGTTTAAACCCAATTTCTTCAATTCAATCTCTAAAGTCCCGTGTGGTATACTAGGGCAGACGTTGGATAACGTAATACTGCTTGTTGGTGTAACGAGTCGTCTTCCCTGGATGTCTTGATTGTTGATTGTGATGCTAGAATATGTTGCCATAAAGTGATCAACCACTGACTTGTTTGATAGGTAAATACATACTCTGTTGTTTGAAATTCTTGAAGCAAAAGTGATGTTTTTGGGAAGAATTTTAGCTCCTACGGCAAAAATGTACTCCTCTAATTTAACTCCATCAATAGAAGGAAATAGGATACCTTGATCTTTAGAGGGAAAGAGTGAGTTAGCTGCAACATTTGAATAAGATCGAGAAGGACTTATTTGTGATTGGGTAAGAGAGGGACTTCTGTGGTCAGAAGCACTCCCTAAACTTGTCAGTTGAGGTTGGTTCGAAGAATGACCCCTGTGATCAGGGGGTTCCGCCAAATTTTCTGTCATGATTGAAATGATTCACATTAATACTCGCAGAAAGTTTCCAACTACAGTCCTGTCCTAATGTGGTCAGGCAAAACCTGACCGATATCAAGAGAACAATAAAAACTGGTATTATCAACAACCGATTGCGACTTATTTATATATTGATATTTCTAAATCCAAATATCTCTTATATTACTAGATCGAATTTATTGACTTACAGGTATATTTAGAACTGCCTATAAACTGCACAATAGTATACTGTTTTTACTTTAAACTCTTTGTTTATTCCACTTTGAGCTTGGAATGATTTCATTTTTTTATATGATACAGGTTGTCCCAATTCCATTAATCGCTTTTATAATGTATTTAAACCCATCATTACATAATCCAAATGTTGTATAATTTTTCGAAGTTTTTTCTATAATAGTCCAGTAACTGAGGAGGAAATAACACGGTAACCTCCGAAATCCGTGTATAAAGATCCCCTTCTAGGGGGTGGAACAAATAATCGTAAAAATAACCGCAGAAATCGATAGAGTGATGAATACTAAGCAAAAAATGTGTATAACCAATCAATGGAGCAAGCCAGTATAGTAATTTTTGACAAAAATCCTGGTAGAATGCCATCATATAAAAGACATTACGTAGTATCATTTTGATGTGTTTGGATACGCAAATGTTTTACAGTGATTTGTTATAAATATTTAAAACGAAAAAAACCTTATTTTTTTAGTTTTTTTTATATAGCGTAAGACGTACTCAAGCAATCTCAATGGTATGTATAGATAAATTATAGATAATTAAAATACGAACAAATTGAGGGGTCGAGCGATTCAATCGGATAATTAGGAACCGAGAAAATCAGGAAAAATCGGAAAATTCGTAACTTTTTAGAAAATTCATATGTTCGTCATTTTTTAATTGCAAGAGCTGAAACTTGGTAAAAAAGAAGTTTTTCATATGCCCTTTATATACGCGAAGAGCAGACGCCAAGCGACGGTTACTTTTATCGCAATTGAAATTTTAATGTTTTCATACGATGGTTTTCAACGTGTCTGGATGCGTTGTCGATTATCCGATTTTAAATTTGAAAACGGTTTTGAAAAGAGTAAATGTAGAGCAACAAAACGTGTATTCTCGATTTGAAATCAAGTGATGCGAAGTCGGTCAAAAATGCCAGGAAACATCGGCGAAAATGGCCGAGAGCTCGAAAGCGGCGAAGTAGTGGGGGAAGCGGCGACCAAGGAGAGGTATAGTATATAGATATACGAGCGCGCTGATGCGCGGCGTGGCTATATGCTTCGCGTTTGATTGTTTTGGCAAATAACAAAGGTATTCTTTTATTTTTTTTAATATTCAAGTACCTGGAGTCGACAAAACCCACTAGTAACTCCAAAATAATCAAGAAATAAAATTGTGTATCCTAATATTCAAAATGTGTTCTTTGATTTGAGCTATAGTTTCTATTTGGAGCAGCTGGCAGATGAATCACGGCGTCTCTTCTCTCTCTTTCTGTTTTATCTGGCGGTCGCAGCCGCGTAAATGAAACCAACTTTCATTCTACGCACTCCAGTTGCTAGCGTAGCAGAAGATTTCGGAGCGGCTACAACGTAGCGCATATTAACAATTTTTTACGTGATTAAAAGTTGAGATTAATAACACATTCTTCATTCGTTGTGAGTGTCGGTGAAAATCTTGACACTTCTTGCCATGAAGGTCGCGGATTTTCTTCTTTCCATTGCCGAATCTTCATTAGGCGAGGATCATTCTCCTGATCTTCTCTGACCCTAGTGGGTGACCATTCGTCGTTAACTACAGTAGTTCTTGAAACTACAACTTCCTTAGATTGCGACACCGGTGGCGACAGTGATTTTATTACCGAAATATCGAAACCACACCTGCCAAACGTTCAACTTTAGAAATATTTTTACAAAAGTTACAACTTTTATTTTTTAGAACTGAATTTCTTTTTAATAAATACATGGAAAATTATCATTGATGCTGCAAATAGAAGATCATATATGAATTATATGGCAAATTTATGCATAATTTGCCCGTAGAATATACTTTTTAATTAATTAAAAAAAATAGAATTGCAGGGAGAGGAAAAAGACGAAGTTTTCGGTATAAGAGTGTCTGCCGTCTAGCACAAAAATATATAGAAAAGGACGGAGTCGAGACGTCTACTACAAAAGTGTATTTTTCATCCATTTGTTGGTACCAATTTCCAATTATTAAATCATTTCTTCTGCAGAAATCTATCAACATGTTTATTGTTGGTTCTCCGTAAATTCCCATGCATCCCATTCCCCTGTTTTTCTCATTACCTACTCTGCTGTTCCAATCTCGCATAATTATTGTTGATTCGTTTTCTTCTTTTGCTTCGTCTAGTTCTCTATGTAATTTTTTGAAAAATTCCAGTACATCTTCAGGTGTATTTATTATGCTCCCTATGTCGTCGTTTATTTCGCAAGATCTGTAATTTACTTTTTTCCATTTCTTCGCTTATTTTTATCTCTTTTCCTGTTAATGTATTCATATTCCATATCGCTACTGTTATCTCCTTCTGCTACTTTTCTATTTTTAAGTTTGTTGGAGTTATTATTCTGTTTCTTATTTCATTTTCGTTTGATCTATCTGATTTGTTCCCATTTTGTGTATTATACTGCTCTCTGTTTCCCCCCGTTTATTATCAAAGTTTTTGTTACTGTTTCCTTCGCTTTTATCTTTTTTATCACCTTCTTTCTCTCCATCATTAGTATCCTTTTGATTCCTGTCTTTTTGTTTAGCGTGTTTGTCCGTTGGTTGTTTATCCATCTGGTATATTGTTTTATACCCCACTTCTTTGTTTAAATTCATCCTTTTTTCATTGCCTTCTTCGTCTTCATTTCCCCGTCCCGATTTATTCTCGTCTATTAGTTTTTTAAAGAATGTGCCTGTTTAGTAATTTTCCGGATTTGCTCCAATTCTTTCTGCGTTTCAGGTGACCTATCGGTAACTTTCCATTACCATTTTCCTCGAAATTTTGCTCTTCTTGTTCGAAGCTTTTCCTGTCATAAACATATCCATCTATTATCAGTTTGTCGTTTCTCATGTAGGCATTTTTCCCATTTTGCTTACCCTTTTCATGTGTGGTATTAGTGTTTTCCTATTGCTCAGGGTCTGTCTAGAATAATATTCATTTATCCAGATATTGCTGCCCTTGTCGCTCTCAATATTTCCATTTTCTTGTTCCATTTCATTAGTTTGATTAGTATCGGTCTCTTCCTATTTCTTTGAAAGGATCCTATTTTCCTCACCTTCCCGATATCAACATTTGATTCCACCTTTATTCCTGCTTTTACCAAAATACTTTCAATATTTACTTTGATTTGGTCTGTGTTTTCATCTTATTTATCTTCTATCCCTTGAATTATGATATTATTGCTTTTTACCTCTCTTTCTAACAATCTATTCTTTCTTCTTGTGTTTTCATCTGTTGCTTGATTTCTTGATTCACTTCTCTCAGTTTCTCATTTTTTTAAAGGTATTTTCAATTGTTGCCCTATTCTCCATAAGAAACTTGAACACATCCCTTATTTCCTCTATTTCTCCCATCTCTCCAGCTTAATTTTATCGGTATTGTGTACGCTACCGACGATGGCTTACTTAGTTCTTCCACCGACACCTACACGAACTAACTTTCCCGATAATTTTGTTCTTCACAAAAATTTCCTAGGTCCGTCTCTGTTGTTTTTTAATTCGTATAAATATTGATTCTTTTATTAAGGTATTCTAGTAAGTTAATAAATATTGTTATCAATTCTAGTTTTTTTTCTATGCCGATATGCCAAATACTTTAGACGTTTTTACTTCTGCATTAATCAACAGTTTGTTTAAATAGTATAAAAGTATATATTATGACTTTCTTAGTACTTATCTTATTTGTTTTCTGTTGTCCTTTCACTTGCACTTTCCTGACACTTATACAATCAACACTACTTAATAATGTAAAGGATTTTTAAAAATTTGGTTCTTTCTAAAAATTGATTTAATTTCGGAGCGAGTCTCAACCACGTTTATTCACTGTTCGTCCAGGACCGGCCAAAAACATATCAAAACGATTAATTCAAGTTTCCCAATATTTTTCAAAAGCGATCTGGCCTCACTCTTAGTTTGTGGTGTAGATCATGGTTTTTAAGATCCTCTAGAGCCTGCACACTTTTACCGTAATGTTTATACACAGCTGAGATCGCATCAAATCTTGCAGACTATCTTGTATTGCTTTCAGGTTTCAATTTCAGTGGCACATATTTTCGGAGAACTTGCTAGCGTGAAGTTGAGGCCGCAAATAAAGAATACATATTGTTGAAAGTTCTTAAAAAATTCTGGCCGTATTAGCACCAACTATATTGAGGGAGTGTGAGCAGCACATGGGACAAAATATGCTAGCTCGTTCTCCCGAAGTAATCTGGACTGAACTCCTTTATACTTCCCGGACATATTTGCCCCATTGTCGTAGGATTGGCCTCTACAGTTCTCTAATTTTAGTCCATCTTTGTCCGATTTTTTAAGATTTCTTGGCTGAGACCTTCGCCTGATTTTTCACTATTATTTTGAAAAAATTCAAATAATTTTTAATAAACTTCTTAAATTTTTCCGCCCCCTGAAATCTACCGCCCGGCACACGCGCTCCCCCTGCCCCGCCCTAGTTCAGGACATGGTGTAAATGAGAACATGTTTTACTCCATCTAAAACTTTTAAACTAGAATTTTCAGGACTGATAATTTTAAAAATCCCAATGATCCTTAAAGAATTTTGTATTTTCCAAAAGAAAATAATTGAAAATAACAGAGTTCCATAGACAACGGTTTTCCTAGGCGCTAGAGGGATGAAAGAATAAATGTGGAACTACTATAAAAATTCAGTCCTGTGTAAAATAAGTTAAAAAGGACCTGTCCTAGCATTTTTTCTAAATTTAAATAATGCTCGAAAAATTTGGGGGTGTAAATGTTAGTCGGGACGCCCTATATATGATCCTAAAGATATTTTAAATTCTATGGGAAAAATTCCACAGAAATATTTTTTCCCTGTTTTATTAGATAAATATATATTTCTAGAAATGAAAAAGACTATCCATCTCGAATGTAGTCTGTAGGTAAATAGCAGTAAGTGAAACTCAAAATCAGTACTACAGCATATATTAGTAAAAGGTGAAGAAGAGCAACTAGTTTCGGCTCAGTGAGCCGAAACTAGTTGCCCTTCTTCACCTTTTACTAATATATGCTGTAGTACTGATTTTGAGTTTTACTTACTGCTATTTCTAGAAATGTTTGATTACTCTCATCAAACCTATTACATAATAACTAAATTATTATTTACTGTTTAATATTACCTTTTTATGGAAAAAATAATCGGATAAGCCGCTGTATTATAAAATAAGAAAGTGAAAGGTGTCTTGGGTACGCGACAACAAAAGTAAAAGAGGAATGAAACCACGCGCATGAAATACGGGGCACAAACACCACGTATATACACACAAAGACGTTCCTGTTGTTCGCCGAGGGGTCAGCAGCTGCTCATCGAAAGAAAGGAACCACCCCACGGAACATCTGCGAATAAAAGATGGGCCCGGAACTAAGACGTATTCAAGGAAAATGAAAACTACTACAAAATACGCACACAAAACTTGCGCACGTGATGAATTAAATTCTTTTATCAGGACCTTTTAGGGTTTACGGTCGTGTGTACGATTTCTTTTCATATTCTAAGACGCAATTAGCAGTTTTTTGTCCCCCTTTTTTACACCTTGACCCGATATACAGTGTATCACGTAAATTAATGGGATTAGTAGATCGTTGAAAATATATTAAAAATACCTTAATACAATTATACTTTAACCTTATTAGTTTGTGAGATATAGGGCACAGGAGACCAGGGGAAATATACATTTTAGTTCATATCTTCTCGGGGAAAAGATTTTTTTATAGGTTATTTTCTTTCCATCTTTAAAGGCGAAAAAAATCTGAGATATCCTTGTACACGTTAATTGAAATATAACACATCTATATTATACAAACGAGCACATACGTTTGTAAAGAGCTCTTCAAAATTGTACTGTTCTACCACGGAAAAGAGTTTAAATATTTTGTGATGTTTTCATGGTGAATTGGTTGATGCTGTATGAACAACACTATTGTGAGTAGATTAGTTTGAATTTTCATTAATATAAAGTATAATTATGACAATTGCTTAATCCGATCAGTTGTAAAGTTGTTATAAAAACCATAAACAACTAATGGTAAAACCATTAGTCCGGAAGCTTAAACTCCAACTTTTAAAATGGATAGGTGTAAGTGTTGTCACAAACCTACAGAAGCTCACCTTATGTTGAATTGTTGTGTTTGTAAGGGAATGTTCAATAATATTTGCGCTGGTCTTACACCTACTGAAACAAGAAGTATCAAGACCAAGAAATCTCTGACATGGACTTGGTCACAGTGTTGCACCATTGGTTCCGACATAAAGGTAAACCCCCCAATAGATGACACTATTAAGGAAATAAAATGAAAAATAACTGAAATTTTCAATATTTTTAATAAAATTTGAAAAGTGAATACATCATGAGATACTCTAAGGTTTTCTAGAACTGGTCATCATTATCATATGAATATTTTATTAAAAACTGAAGGAGGAAAAATATTTTACTTGCACCCATCATTACTACCTAAAGATGACACATCTGAATTGAAATAGTCCAATAGATGACATGTTTGTGACCAATAGATGACTTGATTATTTTCAAACTACTTTAACCGACAATGATCTTGGAAAAGCTGATTCTTTCCCCTCTTCTCAAGATTTCTGGTTGAGATACTTTGCCAATTACTTGGTCCATGGATATAAAAGAGATGTCCTCTTGATGTGGAACAAACTCTTTTTTCATCTGTCTGTGGATTTTAATCCCATAACTTGAATGTTTTTTATCTTGCACCACACATAGATAAACAAATTTAGTTTGATTACGTTTACCACCTAAGAATTCACACAAGACAAAATCTCCCTCCTTGAGAAGTTCAAAATTAACTGGTTCGTATGATAAATCGTCTTCTTCATTGTTGACGTCTTCAAAATCTTCATCCCACGGAGAAGAGTCGGCACTTTCAATCGATAATGATTCTGAACTCGTTGAATCACTATCAACCTGTCCGTTAAGTGTGCCGTTTCTTTTTTTACCTTTGTTTTTTCTTCTGTTCTTCAGCAGATTCTTTCTTTTCTTTTAACTTTTTTCGTCTTTGTTCTTTTCCTTCCTTCCTCTTAGCTTGTTTTTCAGCTTTCTGTTGCTTATCTTCTTCCTTCTTCCGGTAATACATAATCGTTTGGGGCGATGTGAGTACTCAAGGAATTTTTCCCTTTTTCATCCTTTTAGACGTTTGTGGTTTTATATCAGGCCAAAATAGCACTCGCTTGAATGGAGATGGAATTGTGGGATCTGCGGTGTTTGTTGACTTCATGCTGCAATTTGTATTATTTTTTTTGTTTGGTGTTAACTCATGAATTACTTCTTTCAACTGTATTCCAGATGGCCCTGGTTCTGCTATGAAACTCTCAGGTATCTGTTCTTGCTGTGGGGCCGCTGCGTTACTGCCAGATGCTAGTGGCTCGGCAGCAACATTTTCAGAAGCTTAAATATCATTATTTTTCTGTTGATTATTGTCTGAAGTTTCCGGAACTTCTTGCAGCGGCATCTGAAAAATAGAACATACATTAGTGGTTCTAATCGTAAAATATAATGCTGATTTACCCGTTCAATTTTAGATTTAGTTTGTCTCCAAATGTTGTAGAGAGACCAATCTTCTTTGGGTCCTTTCCAGTCACCCTCATTATTATTAAACTGCGACATTTTCTCTTCACCAATTTCTTTCTCCAAATGTAGCAGAAATGTATTTATTACATTCATATCCATTTTTGCTCTTGGCGTTGGGTTATTTAGTGGCAAATTTATAGTTTGGGGATTCCAAGGTACGAGTCCGCATTTCTTAAACCCGTTTTGTAAAATGGAAGGATCAATTTTTTCTATAACTTCTTTGAGAAGTGGAGGAAAATCTTTTTTCTTCAGCTCTTCTCCTGTGTGAGACATTCTCGTCTTGAACCTGTTTTCTCCAGTGTTTTTTCAAGCTATGAAAGACCGCAACGTCCATGGGTTGTATAAGGTGGGTTGCATTAGGATATAATGCAATTAGCTCAATACTATTCTTCACGCAAAATTCTGATACATGTAGAGAAATGTGGGAAGAATGTCCGTCAAGCAAGAAAACAACGGGAAGTTCAATGTTCTCTTTCTGGAGCCACGGATGAAAAATATTCGCCATATATTCATAGAAAATTTCCTGGGTCATCCACTCGTTTTCGGATCTTCCTATAACTGAGTCCTCAGGGACTGCCTCAGCAATTTGTAGCGGTATTTTCTTGTAACGAAAAACAATCATTGAAGGAGCTATCTGGCCAGAGGCATTGGCAGTTAATAAGACAGTAATGTTTTCTTTTTCATCATTAGCTCCTGCTAAGTATACCGATTTGCTACCTTTATCAGCCAATACTCTACCACTTTTGGGGTTCATGTAGAACGCAGTTTCGTCCGCATTGAACACTCTAGGCGGATTCTGCATTGCATTGACGAGCTCTCTTTCTGAAATATAGGACCATACTTCTTTGAACCATTGCGCTAAATTTTCGCTGGTGACATTTGCTCTGGAACGAGTTAAGGTTTGATAGATTCTGTCTCTAATTCTATCATTGCGGGCGCGAAACAATTTATACCACTTTTCTCCTGGTACTCTCTCTAATCCTAACTTTCTGGCTAGCCTCGCAACAGTTATCATGAAAGTATTTTTTGTTACTGGAAAACCGGCCCTGGTCATGGAAAGTATGCACTCTACCAAAATTTTCTCTTGTTCAATGGTAAAAATTCCCTTTGGACCCATTCTTTTCCCTATTGGCAACTTCCCATTAACTTTGTACAAAAGTGTAATTCTAGATATTCCATAGCCGTTGCCTTAACGGAATTTCCTCTTCGCACTTCATCTAAGGCATCTAGCATATTCTGCTGGGAGTATTTCATCATATTGGTGATTCGGCATCTACAAACAAAACCGAAGAATTTTCACTCCAGAGTGAGACTGATACAATGACATAAAACCCAATAACTGACACCTATACGACCAATTGTTGACACCCCTGTCATCTTTTGGTTCCCAACATCTCTTTATATCCAAATTTATTTGTGTATTCATGAAGAAGCAAAACGTTAATTTCGTCTAACCAGCTGAAGAAATTGCGAAATCTGATGCCTGACATCGGATGTCAACTATTAGCCTCAACAGGTTCAGTTAGACCAAAAGCTGACACTACACTAACACATCTGTTATTTATTAAATATAAATCTAATGAAGGGAAAGCATAACCAAAGCAGTAATACTCATTTTCTAGCTTCAAAGATTCAGCATATTTCAACCCATAAGTAAAACAAATGAAAAAATGTAAACTTACCTCCCTAATATTCTCATTAGACGTGTACAAAAACCAGACTACAATTTGACACTCTTTGAACGAAAACGTGTTCACGGGAGTAGGTCTCATTACAGAATGAGAAAACGGTTACAGATAATCAAGCGTGATCTAAGCAATGTTGCCAACTGTCGGACTTCAGTAGGAAATGTTTGTATGTTTTAATATAGGTAGTTTTTGAAAGGGTGTCATGCATTGGCATAGAATTTGGGGGTGTTTTCTATTGGTGGCTTCACCTTAATTCATTGAAATCTGTCATAATTGCACTTCAAGAAGAAGTAAAAGAACTAAGAAATGCTAAAAATAAATCTAAAGTGGAAACATCTAATTCTGCAATTAAAGATATAATCCAGGAGGTAACGGAAAGGAACGCAAGAAAAAACTGTTGTGAGATGACAAGCTGTATATATCACGATGGCAAATCAATCGTAAGAAATTTCGAAATTTCACTTTACTGTGAATTCTAGGACAAGTTTGAATGTCTATTGCAGTGGTTCCCTACCTTTTCTGGACCACCGCCCCCTATAGAAGAGAACAAAAATTTCAACACCCCTCCCCCCCCAGTCGCTGGTTAGTCCAAAGTAGTTAATTTTATTTGAATATCATCTGTACCGTCCCAATTGATCTGTATTTATCTTTAATTTCAGTTAATGTCTGAATTTTATTTTAGAGGAATGATGAAGTAGAAATTTATTAAATGACTACCAAATGTACAATAAAATTGTTTATTAAACTTTTAAATATAAACACAGAATCAATAAGAAATACAATCACAATAGAAATAAGAAATGCAATACAATAAGAAATACAAAATTAATAATAAAGAAAAAAACCAATGAGACGGTTGAGGCTGGTGGAGTGTAACCAGTTTGTTAATATCGGGTTCCAATTTCGTTAACATCAATCGCAGATCGCCACGTTCAGTGATGTGTAGTCTGTTCCTCTTCTTTGACAGCAAATCAGTTACGGCACTGAATGCACGCTCAGCCATATAGGACGAAGGAAATGCAATTAACAACTTCTGTACTATTGTCCACAATCCAGGATAGAGAACTGGTATTGGTTATTGAAGCTAGAACTCTTGATATCCACGTTTGAATTTTACTTTCAGTTCTTCGTTAGTTGTGAGTTCTAATAGCTCCTCTTCCAAATTTGATGAGCCTTCAGTATCTGTCTTTGCGAAAGGATCTATAACCCAACTTGGTATTTCCATGTTTAAAATAGCTTGGAAACGATCTGTAAAATCAACATGAAGAACTTCCAAGTGGTGGCAGTAAGTAAGTAAATCTTCCGGTTTTGCAGACACTGTTGATAATGTGGGAAAATGGTTGTACTCACCTCTACCAAGATTTCTTTTGAAATTTTCCTGCAAAAGCAGCTATGACGTTTTTAGTTTTAATTGAATTTAAATCAGCACCTTGCAATTGTAGATTAACTTGATTAAATACTTTGAACAGGTCCGTCACATAAGCGATGTCATTTTTTGACGTAATCAGGTTTTCGCGCAATTGTTCGTTTTCTTCAATAAATTCCAACACTGAGTCAAATAGATTGAAAAAACGATTCAGACAAACACCTTTAGAGAGCCAACGTACTTCTGTGTGCAGCAGCAAGCGATTGTAGTCTTCATCATTTTCATTGCAAAGCTTATGAAACAAACGGTCATTCAATGAATTGCTTCTAATGATATTGATTGCTTTAATAACGTTATTGAGGAACGCATGCAGACGATCATTTAATTTTTTTGCAACCAAATGCTGACGGTGAATAATACAATGTACAGCGAGTACATTTGGCACTGCTTTTCTCAAATGTGCTATAAAACCCTTATGACGCCCGGTCATTGCTGGAGCACCATCAGTAGCAGCAGACAAAATATTGCTAGTAGGAATTTCTTTCTCTTGAAAAAATTCTTGCATGATATTAAATATAGAATGTCCCCTTGTATCAGATTCCAAATTCTTAGCAAATAATAACTCTTGATGATTTTTTTCTTCTTTTATAAATCGTAAGTATGATAAGAGTAGAGTTTCGTTACTTGGTAGAGTTGATTCATCGAGTTGAATGGAAAATTTGCAAGTCTTTAGGTAATCGCATAATGATATTTCAACGTCATTTGCCCTTTCATCTATTCTTCTTTGCACTGAATTATTACTGAGAGGAACTTTTCTAATGATATCAAATGGTGTCTTATGCTGGAGAACAGTTTTTAATATCTCTTCGACTGCCGGCAAAACTAATTACTCGCCAATGGTGGGTGGTTTTCCTGACTTTGCGATTAACAATGAAACGTTATATGAGGCTCGTAGCCCATCATCGTCTCGTTTAGAAGACGATGCAAAAGGTTTGATATAGTTGGCTGTTTTAAATATCGTTTTTCGAGTTCTTGAAAATAGAATATATCTTTGTTCTTCTTATCAGGATGCATTTTATGTAAATGCTCTTGTAGCCTAGAAGGTTTCATAACTTCATTTGAAAAAACTTTTCGGCAAATTAAACACATAGGTAATTATTTGTTTGTAGAAGATTCCGCAAATCCATATTTTAAATATTCAATACTGTATTGCCGGCATTTATTTTTTAATTGAGAAGTAGATTCAGCCATTTTCAAACAAAAATTAAATTCTCAATAGATTTATAGATAGTAATGTTTATAAAATGACACACCACTCACGATTATTTACTACGGCAGAGCTTATGATTCACGACTATATATCGCGGCCAAGCACATACAACTAACTAACAAAAAATTCGTAGAGCTGTTGCTTTTATACGTGTCATTTCGTGCATGAT
Organism: Galeruca laticollis; assembly: GCA_963921935.1. Classification (NCBI taxonomy): domain Eukaryota; kingdom Metazoa; phylum Arthropoda; class Insecta; order Coleoptera; family Chrysomelidae; genus Galeruca; species Galeruca laticollis. The sequence goes on from OY998182.1 coordinate 41,614,302, forward strand.
TCAACTTGTCTGTATGCGAACGTGTCGAAACATGTTATTTTGTCTGAACATCGCGCGTTCGCTAATCAACGTGCGAGGACAAGTCATATACTTCTATTCTGAACTAGAAGAAATTATTATAATTATTAGTATTATTATTAATGCTAATTTAAAACTGCTTATTAACCCTTATTAAATCATTTTTATTTCACCATTCCTCTTGACTGCTTATTATTTGCTTCTGAATCCGCTACCGCCCCCCTAAAAGACTGCAGCGCCCACAGGGGGGCGGTATCGCCCCCGTTGGGAACCAATAGTCTATTGTAACGTCAAACCCTTATTATTCACTTTAATGGTCTTAAACGCCCATTGGTAAAATAATGTTTAGCTTTAAGTACCTGTTTAACAAAAGTCTTTTTATAAAATAGAGATTATGGATACTTTCCAAATCTATTAAAATGTTACTACAAATAACTTCTATTAGCACCGTGAACAATATTTCAAACCCTTTCACAATGAATAGGGAATCAAGTATTCGAAATGAATGTTTTATGGATTGACATAAATTAACTAACAGGACACTATTTATCGCTTCACGGTAAAGTGGGTAATTAACTTTATGTCAAAAAATATCACTATTCAACTAACAGAGTTATAGTCTGAAATGGAAAGTCCTACCCCCAAAAAACGTATATCTACAGAAATTAACCAATTTAAAAAGAGTCAGTTTCTCAATCTCAAACAGTACAGAACTAAAAACCACTATCGAACGGTCGACATAAAAAAGTATTCGAAAACATACAGTGTGCGTTAAAACTATATCTAGATCAACGAATCATATCAATTTTAAACTTAAAAACGGGAAAAGTTACGATTTACCTGAAGTATTAAAATATCTCTCGCGTTACGACGCAATATAAAAACGTGCAATTTTCTTGTTCGAGAATTATCGGAACAATATACATAATTACCTCACGAGCATTTAGTATATTTAAGAAAACAGTAACCAACTATCAATTCTCTGTGGATATTCTTGTTGCTCTATCTTGTTACTATTTTGTTGTAAAGTGACTTACGTGTTTAAATTGTCGAATTTAAGTGTTTATTAAACGTTACTTAAAATACGACTTGCCCCTCCTTACGCAACCTTATCGAAGCTAACAAACAACAAATCTAGTTCATTACAAACCCTAAGAAAAACAATATTATTATATTTGGCATACCCGAACAGGATTGGCCCATCGGTATGGAGGATCGTAATGTGACCGAAAAAAATGATGTAATGAAAATTTTATTAGCTGTCATAGTAAGCCACAATGATGTACATCAAACTGTACCGCCCATGCGTTTGGGCAAGTTCAATGGCAAGAACTCAAAGTCTCGGCCTATCAGAATCATCGTCCATAAATTTATGGACGATGTCAGAATTACTTTGTGCAATGAAAACTTGGTACATAAATACATTAAAGCTTTACAAATTCTAAGGCATAATCCTCAATTCGCAAATATTCGGGTAGCCTTCGATAAGACTTCACGTCAAACCCAGTACTATAAGGAATTACATCAACAATTACCTGAACGTACTCAAGCAGGAAAGTCGAATCTCATCATAAAGTTTTTCAGTGGAATGCCAAAGATAGTTACTAATTTAAAATAAAAACCGAATCCACTCCGATTGCTCTAAATGTAACTGTCTATAACCAGAATGTTAGGGGGTTACGAACGAAAACGACAGACTTCTATAATTCTTTGGCTGTTGGTGATGAATTGGACATAGTGTGTTTGGCCGAAACTAATTTGCAGTGTGACATTTTTGACCAAGAGCTATTTCCTCCAATGTATTATAATATTCATCGTAGTGATCGGAATTTAAATGCGAATAATGTTACCCGCGGTGGGGGTGTACTATTAGCTACCAAAAGTTGCATAAACATGTTACCTTTAGACTTAACAGATTTGCATGTTAGTCTTCCATCTGTTGACATTGTTGGATGCAAATTAACTACAATTAAAAATAAATTATACGTATTTGTTTTGTATACAGGGTGGACCGGATTTAATTGACGTATACAGAGATCTCGTAAACCGCAATAGATACAATATCGATTAAATGGAGAAAAAGTTTGGTATATTTATGAGGAATTAGATGTTTCAAAACAATTTGAAATATATCGACTAGTTCCGGAGATATTCGACAAAATCCGAAAATGATCCTTTTCGTTTTTTAAATGTGCCGTTGTTATTATAAAATATATCAAAAAATTATTCTCTTACCATACCAAAAATTTCTATACCCCAAATAGCAATTTAAACTTGTTACAAACTTACATCATATTTGACACATCAAACTTCTAAACTTGCATTAAGTTTGCTACAGCAAGTTCACAAACTTGCTGCAAGTATAAAGCAAACTTGCTAGTTACAACATATCAAAGTTGCACCAAGTCAGCCATATGAAACTTGCTTAAAGTTTATAAGCTCAAACTTGTCACAAGTCACAACTGGGTGTCAAATGTCAGAATAGTATATATCCCACAGAGACTTGCTGGTATTCATTTCCTCCTTTATCATAGATGTCAACGACTTTTATTAGCATCTACGGCACATTTGTAGTTTTAAATGAAGTAGACAAACAAATTTAAGAACTTTTATTAACCTATATTATTTACAACATCATTTTTTCGTTGTTGTCTCTCAGCTCTGAAACAAAGGTTGAATTGTGATAAACTAATTCAAACAATTTCATTTGTGTTTGATTGAAAGACATTTTTTTCGAAAAAGAAACAAGCTTACAATAAGAAAATGTGTATCAATTTTGTTTTTACGAAAATATTAAACAAAAAAATATATAAGGGTAATTCAAATTCAACAGTTTGTTTTAATTTTATTCAATATCTGCCTATTTGAATTTGATTTAAAAACAAAAATTTGTTGCATATTTTCCCAATTGTCATTTTGATTTGGAGCTCTGGCAGTATTCTCTGTTGCAGTATTCTCTGTTTGGGATAAAATGGAGTCAACCTTCTACTCCACTCTGTTTAAGCCTTCTGTTAGGTCAGTCACTAATTGAATAGGGTAGCCAGCTGTACAACCTGTAATAAAATAATAAAACTTGTATGACTATATAAACTACTTCAGAAGATTGTCAAATTCATGAAAACTGCTGTTTCCCCATCTCTCTGAATATGTTATATCACTCATCTATATTTGAGATAAATAAATTTAGTTTTTGAAATGAGATATTACATCTTAGTATCATTTTATTTTGATTGTAATACTTTTACCCAGAAATCAAAACTATAACTTATTCTCCTACTTTATTTAATCAGTAATTGGAAATTGAAGCTAAATAAACACAATTCATATTAATAGACGCATATTCTTACACAAACATTATTTTTATATATAAAAATAAGATACTTACATCTATACAACGAAAATCACTATATAGAATCGTGATAGAATTTCAGGGTCTCTGGCAACTATTATAACGATATAGAATCACTAACACTAATAACGCGCGAAAACACTCTTTTCTAGATAAAACCACCAAAACTCACCATTAAAATCTTCATCTTTAATGGCGTCTGACCCTCAACGAACAACGAACAGTTCATTGTGTAAGGTTATGTTAATCTTCTTCTTTTCGTATTGAAACCCTGATCTTTAAATAAAATAGTATCCGGTCGCAACGATGATATGCCTAAATTTTATGAATATTTAAACATTATTCTATTACCTAATACATTTTATGTTTTTTGAGCTTATTCGCATATAAGTGATAAAATCGATTACGGTTAAATACAAAAACAATAAAATGTTTTTTTTTTTAAATTTGCATCAAATTTGCAATAATTTTTCATATTCACCTTTGACATGGCAATTTTGTTGCAAACTTGTTTCACGCTTAATATGACAAATTTGCTTGAGCAACTCAATATCAAAAATCAAGCAAGTTTGCAGCAAACTTGCGTGCTATCTGGGACGACGTTTCGTATTTACACGATCACAATCAACTTTATTTTTTTAAATACGGACCTGGAGTTCCTATTGCAATATTTTTTACGTTTTGAATAGATACATACAATGATATAGCATACTTGACTATTCTACCACGTTTCGTCTTTCAAAAATAAACATCTTTTTTAAGTCCGCTCTTCTTTACTAAAGTCAAATTAATAATTTTAAATATTGGGCATTAAATAAGAATTTTGAAAGTATATGATTCAATTCAACAATTTAATTTGAAACTTAATGACAATGAATAAATAATGATGTATTTACAAATGACACTAAGGTAATAATAAGTTAAACATAAATTAAAAACTGCAATCTAAAATCGGTTATAAAACTTGTTCAAAATGACGTCCATTCTGTGCAATACATAATTCGATTCTCCTTGACATATGATATGTAGCTGCATCAACCATTTCGGGAGTAATTTTTCGAAATGCATCATCTACTATTCGTTGACGCAGTTCTAGTATATTAATTGGCATATTTTTGCTGTAAACTTCGTTTTCTATTTATTTATTTATTTATATCAAAACACGCCTTACGGCCTAATTACATTGATAACATAATATATACTACATATTCCACTTATAATATAAACTTAACTATACCTAGGTACATTGTGCGAGTATTAATTTGATAAAATATGTACGAGATGTATTTACTTTTAAGTTGATAGAGTGATGATTTGCCTTAATATTGTTTTTCGATAAACGTCTACTTACATTGTCCAGTCTAAATCGATCAATTCATTAAATTCATTTGCTAACGACACATGGTCACAAGCGGGGAGCGAGTGATTGTATGTAAAAGCGGAATATTAAATAATGACTTAGTACGGGTTCTTCTGGATGGAACATTAAATCTTAGTAATGACAAAATTTCCGGAGAGTTAATTTTATTATTTACTATTTTAAACAAAAAAATCAAAGCAGCTAATTTTCGCCTGTCTTCTAACGATAAGATCTTGAATTCATTTCTTAGTTGGATAGTTCTAACAATGTTATAATCTGGTCGTACATAATATTTTTTTAAATAAAGATATCTCAAAAATTTATTTTGAATTTTTTCTAAAATAGATAGCGTAGTAAACCAAATTTGATTTCCAAATTCTAATTTAGTTCTTTCAAGTGTAAAATAAAGGATTTTCATGGCATCTATGTTAGAGAAATTGACAGTTTGTCTAATTTTGTATCCCAATAACCGATTTGCAGACATTGCAATATTTTTAATGTGTTTAGCAAAAGATAGTGAACTGTCATAAGTTATACCCAAATCTTTTACTTCTGTACAACGTTTTAGGGGTTCGGTATCAATGCGATATTCAAAAATAATGGCCCCATACAAAATAATCTATGGGGTTAAGACATGGGGATCGAGGATGCCATCTTGTTGACACGTTGGTACCAATCCAATTATTTCCAAAATATTCATTTAAATACTGTACAACTCTTCTCGCATTATGCGCACCACAGCCATCCTGCATAAAGTCATCAAGATTTCGTCTTGTTTCTAGGGCATTGAATACTTCCTCCAGTAGCTCTAAATATCTGAACTGGTTTAAATTACCTTCCAGAAATACTGGTCCAACTATTTGATTATTGATTAGACCACACCATACATTTTGCGAAAAACGGACCTGTGGCCTAACTTCCCCTATTAAATGGGGGTTCGCAGTGGCATAGAAATGCTTGTTTCTTGGATTAAATATTCCACTGTTAGTAAATGTACTTTCATCAGTCCAAAGTATCTTTTTGTTAAAATATGGAACACGGAGTAATTTTCGTCTCCACCAACGACAAAACGTCAGCCTTCTCTCAAAGTCTCCAGCGTTTAGTTACTGCACTTTCTGAAATTTATGCCCATAGTATTTATGTTTCTTCAAGGCCTTTTCACCGTGGAAGCACCTACTGCACATTCTTTACTTATTCGTCTATAGTCGAATTTTCAGGGTTAATGTAAATTTGAGCAAGAACATTATCTTCGTTAACCGTATCTCGTACCTGATATTTGGTTCTGGATATAATTCTAAATAGGCCTGAGCTGCCTGTAATTCATTTCGATGACATTTTATGTACACATCGTACATATCTTTCTTTTCATCGTCAGTGTAACGAGCCATAATATTTATTTACTTTTTAAAACATTTGAAACTTAAAAATCGAAGGAAATACCTAGTAACCCCTATTTCAATTGACAGATAAATAAGCAGTTTGGCAAAAGTTTTGGTTGCGACATCCACGGCTAACATTATGTAATGTTTTTCTTATTTATTAAAACGTTTTATTACGGGTGGGATAAATTCATACACACGGTAGGTTCACTTACGAATTTATTTAAACACTAAACTACTCACTAACACTTGATTTATATACACTTAACTATTCACTTAAATTTAATTTATATACATACAACCTTAATTATTAATTTATATCAACACTTTACTGTTCGCTATTTCGGTGTATTCTTGTTTATTTGTCGAGATCACTTTATCAACTAAAACTCACTCTCCCTGGTCGGTTCTTTATATATGAGTGCCTTTTTTACTAGATAATTCTAGATTGCGGCTTACACAAAAACAATTGGCTCTGGCATTTTCTAGATAAGACTGGTCACAAAAAACAATGTCTAGATAAAATAATCACAATCGTAAACAGTTCTAAGAAATCCCTGCGCATCCGCCATAATTTTAACTTTCATACATGGCTTAGACAGAGTCGGATTCAGGGACTATACCGGTGTGCTGTTTCGTAACAATTATTTTTAAAGAAAATCGTGATTGTAGAAATATTGAAGATAGAAACAAACGTGTAAGAAAATAGAGTGTATTCAACTTTACGTTAGGAAATATTTTATGGAAATTTCGATTATGTAAATTATTTACAGACTGCTTGATTTGATAAAAAATAAACGGTACTACTTTCAAATTTTCAAAAGTTAGATACTACTACGATTTTATTTTATTCGGACCGTAACACCTAGTTCTTGTTAACCGATTTTCATACATTTCCCGTTAACCAATTGTACAGATTTTCGGACACATGTTTAGTGCATTCATTTTCTTTCAAAATTCTTATTTAATGCCCAATATTTAAAATTATTAATTTAACTTTTGTAAAGAAGAGCGGACTTAAAAAAGATGTTGATTTTTGAAAGACGAAACGTGGTAGAATCGTCAAGTATGCTATATCATTGTATGTATCTATTCAAAACGTAAAAGATATTGCAATAAAAAATCCAGGTCCGTATTTAAAAAAATGAAGTTAATGGTGATCCTGTAAATACGAAACGTCGTATAGAAATTTTTGGTATGGTAATTTATAGAAAACCTCGTTTATTAAAAAAGTTGAGAATAATTTTTTGATATATTTTATTTACATTTAAAAAACGAAAAGGATCATTTTCGGATTTTGTCGAATATCTCCGGAACTAGTCGATATATTTCAAATTGTTTTGAAACATCTAATTCCTCATAAATATAACAAACTTTTTCTCCATTTAATCGATATTGTATCTATTGCGGTTTACGAGATCTCTGTATACGTCAATTAAATCCGGTCCACCCTGTATACCTCCAACTAGCAGCATATATATTTATGAGTACATATTTGATTATTTTGAAAGTTTGGAGTACATTTGGGGTGATAGTTTCTTAATAATAGGCGATTTTAATATTAATAATTCTGATAACAAAGTAAAATTGGTTTTCGATTTTATAAATTTTACTGGTTCTGATCAACATAACACTATACTGAACGTAAATAATCGATTACTTGATTTAGTAATATCCAATTTGGATAAGTGTGATGTTGTTGAGTGTGACGCGCCTTTTGTTGAGGTTTTGCACCATCCGCCTTTACTGATTAACTTGGAATTTGCCATCAACGTTCAAAGTCAGTTTGCTAATACAAGGATCGTTAAGAAAAAATTTTTAATTTTAGAAAGGACAACTTTCCTATACTATATGATCTTATTAGTCGAATCAATTGGTCAAATTTATATAATTGTAAATATGCTGATACTTCATGTGACATATTGTATAAATGTTTTGACGAAGCGGTACCACTGAGAGGAGTATGTAATCGCACATAGCCTCCCTGGTTCAGTAGCGACCTAAAAAAATTGACGGAAAAAAGAAAAATGCCTATATTAAATAATAAAAACATTCAACTCTGTTCTATTATAATAAATTTAAAGAATTAAGAACTGCTGTCAAAGTAGAGAGTGTAATTGCATACAACAATTTCATTGCAAATGCTGAGAATAATATTGTACAAGATTCTTCTTCTTTTTGGGTTTATATATGTCGGCGTCAATCAGTGAAATCTGCCATTCCCTGAAATGCCTAGTCATTTCACGTATTGCCGGCAAACAGCGTAACTCAACTTTTGGTACACCGTTTGCCTAATAGTTTCAGGCATTCCCTGTAATGACGGAATTTTTTGAGTCAAACGCTGTAACTAGCTAAATGATTTAAGCTACCCGGTTTGCCGGGTTTAGTCAATCATTGTAATTAGGACAGTGTTATCAGTAGTGCATGAAAAGTTATTAAATATTAAATTGTAAACATAAACACATTTATTGTCAGTATGTATTATATCGGACAAATGTTTAGACAAGTAACAAACAATAAAATATGATTCTGAGATTAAATTCGCCTATCTTAAGTATACATACTATAAAAAAATCATAGAACGAACAAATAGAAACAACACAAAATAATAGCTAGCCTACCTACAAAAATATAATAATATGGTTTATTATTTTTTATTAGCGCAAGGTGCGCTTCTATGATACCTTGAATAACAAAGAACTTTTTTTCTTACACAAACACATATGTTTGACAAACATTGTATTTTCGCTGATTTACATGAACACTTAAAATATCCTTGACCTCCGGAAAGTGAGAGCGACTGCACAGCTTCTCGTTTCCATTAGATCAGGTCGATTAAACCATGATTTTGTCCGACTTGATAGACTCCATTTTTGTAGTCCGTTACAACACACATCAAATTTTGCATGTCAGAAGGACCTATATCAATTTTATCAATAGGTAAAAGAACTCACAAACCTATATTTATTGGTGGACGTTTTCTGGCCGCATTTGTAAGCATTTTTTCTGCTGCTCGCTTTTGGCCCCGGCTTGCATCATATCTGTTTTCTTCAATTATTGCTGTATTTTGATATAATATACATTTACCTCCATATTTAGGGCATGTAATGCACAAAGTAATTTCTTCTTGACTAAATATTTTTTCTGTATTTTCATTGGTCATCAATGTGTCTATTTTCTCTTGGTCTTCAGCATTCGAGTCAACAATATCGTCGACAACATCCTTGTGACCATCAACCATTTCCTCCATGCCATGTGGTTCTACTATTTCATCAGATTGTGACTCTTCTTGTATGTTTTTATTTTCCACTTTATCCAGTACTGTACGAAATAACAGCCCAGTGACCAGCTTTTTGAACTATGGTCGTACATCCATGCTCTAAGTATATTTTCCACATCTTGATTGCTTCTCTCTATGCTTCCCTGCGATTGTGGATGCCTTGGTCGACCATGAAGAATTTTTAAAGATGACCAAATTTTCACCATTTTCGATATTACAGATGCCGTGAGTTCTCGACCATTGTCGCTTTGGAGTATAATAGGTGCACCAATTTCCAAAAATAGTTTCAGCAATTCGTTTGCTACCTCATTCGCAGTTTTTGTTTTAAGAGGACGTAAAAATAAACATTTTATTAGGTGATCTTGATAATTAAGCAACCAACGGTACTCATTGTCTGGGCAGGACCATAAGGTCCATTTGTCCTCTAGAGTTGAAGTTTGTTGAAATAATGGGTTTTATGGTCAGATTTGCATGAGACTTGTCCTTCTTCTTTTGGCAAACTTCACATATTTCGAGCAATGTTCTTCCAATGTCACATTTTGTTTTTAAAATGTGCATTATTTTATCCCGACCGCCATGACCAACATTAATGTGTGCTTCATAAACAACATCAAATATTTTTTAATAAGGAACCATGGAAACGTACTACCCTGCTTCATGTTTGCCTTTTTTAATTACTATTTTTTCTTCTGCCACTTCCAACACGTCATATAAAGATAAAAGGTGATACTGTTTTCTCGTTTTTTTGCCAGAAGTTTGTTTAGCCTGCAGACTTTCTGTAGCAACCTAAAATAAAAAAAATAAAACGTAATACCAGTTTTATAATTAAAATCTACTTGCTCAAAAACCAATACAAAAACACACAATAAAATCACTCTTTCTCCAAGCAAATGAATATAAAATCGTGTTAAACGTGACAACAGTGCGTGAATTTCAAGTGATTTTGTAGGTTGCAGTAAGTTGAGGTTTTGTTTGAAATCCTAATGAATTTACATACCTCCGTCAATTCCGCAATGTTTCAAGGTTTTTACTTGCTTCGATTGGAGTAACAGCCATCAAATTTCTTATAAAACAACTCTGAATGCTTCGACATTTTAGTTTTCACAAAAATAATACAACACAATAATTAGCAACGTTCGACTGAACCCGGCAAGTAAGGTAACTTAAATCATTTAGCTAGTAGTTACAGGGTTTGACTGAAATAATTCCGTCATTACAGGGAATGCCTGAAACTATTAGGCAAACTGTTTACCAAAAGTTGAGTTACGCTGTTTGCCGGCAATACGTGAAATGACTAGGCATTTCAGGGAATGACGGATTTCACTGATTGACGCCGACATATACATGGTAAAATAGGGCAGTCTCGAATTCCAGGTGTGATGAAAGATAATAATGGCATCTATGGATCTCCGCAAGACATAGTGGATGCCTATGCTACGTTCTTTAGTAGTGTTTATGTAGATTCCATTGACCGACCGTTTCAAAAAAGTGAATTTGATGTATTTATTGATGGTTAAGTTTATGTTCAATTACCGAAAATGATATCATCGCAGCAACAAAAAAGCTAAAAAAACTAACTGCTGGTGTTGACCTCATTCCAAGCTTCGTTGTTAGGGATTGTACTGGAGTATTATCTGAACCGTTATTGTTTGTATTTAATCTTGTTATGCGAACTTCTAATTTTTCAACAAAATGTCGTATTGATAAAAAAGGTGATAAGTCTAAAATTGAAAATTATCGTGCCGTTTCAATTCTTTGCAATTTTTCATAAATCTTAGAAATTATAATTAGGAATTTTATATATAAAAACGTTAGATCCTCCATCTCCGCAAACCAGCATGGATTTATCGAAAATAGATCTTGCAATACCAAATTCAGCATGTCTCAATAAATTTATTTGTATTTATTTGGATAATCGTGGCAGGTGGATGTCCTTTAATTAGATTTTAGAAAAGCTTTTGATCAACTCGACCATTATGTTCTATTGGATACATTGTCATGTTTAGGATTATCAGAAAACTTATTACAGCTTTTTAAATCATATTTGAGTAACCGGGGTCAAAATCATTCATCTACGCGGTTAAGTATGGTGTTTCCCAAGGGTCTAACTTGGGTCCCTTATTATTTCTTATGTTCATTAACGATATAACGAGAGTTATATCAATTCCTCATTTACTCTTTGCGGATGACATAAAAATCTATACAAGATATTAGTAACTGTTTTCATTTACAATCAACATTTTGTAGTTGTGCAATATCAATAAATTAAATTTAAATATTTCTAAGTGTTAAGTCGTGTCATTTACTAGAAAATGTAATGTAAATTTTGAGTCATTATTACGGTATGGAATTATTTTTTGGGGGAGAGATAGCGCGACACAGGACGTCTTTGTAGCTCAAAAGCGGATGATTAGAATATTAACAAAAATGGAATACAGGGCCAGTTGTAGAGACGTGTTTAAATCTCAAGGAATAATGACGGTTTATGCAATCTATGTATTTGAAAGTCTAACGTTCTTTTTTAAACATAGAGACATATTTAGCACTAAAATAAATCATGAGTATAGAACGGGAACAATGGACATTCCATATCCTATACACAGATTAGCACTCACTGAAAAATGCCCACTCTACATGTGTTTAAGACTGTTCAACGCTTTGCCACAGTAAAATTAAAGAAATATGTTCACAACAGCAATTTAAAGTAGAGGTTAAAAAATTGTTAATTAGCACAGAACGATGTTCTTAATATGTAAGTATTTAAGTAATGCTTTTCTATTTATAGAGTTAAGGATTGTTTCTCTTTTGTAGAATTGACGTCCTTTCATTTTGTGTTCCATATGTACATGATTTGAAATAAATATTATTATTATTAATTAAGGTTGATTATACACTAGATGGGATAATATTAGAATGATGTTCAGAGGTGAAAGATTTGGGTATCTGGTATGATTTTAAATTTACTTTTAATATATATACTGAGAAAGTTATTGCGGAGGCTTTAAGAATAATAGGATTCTTGTTTTTTTATTAGGTTAGGTCTAAGCTGGAATATGGTTCTTTGGTGTGGTCACCTATCTACAGGTGCCATGTTCACTCGGTGGAGGCGATTCAAAGGCGATTTCTTAAATACATATCGCTTAAAGCTGATGGTGTCTACCCTGCAAGGAGTTTTGATGGACATATTATGCTGATTAAGTTTTATAAGATATCTTGTGGTCTCCGTAGTCTAGTGGAATGGTGCTAAGTCTGCTAACTGAGCCGGGATCAAACCCGGGCCTAGATACATCATAATAAAAAATTCGAAAGGCCACCTGTCGGAAGGCAATGGCAAACCACCGACAGTATTCTGCCTAGTATAGCGTCTCAACATTGTCGTTCGGATCCGTCAAGCTGTAGGTCCCTTCTATCTGTGGTAACTGGAGAGCACAACACAGGTAGAAAGTGAGAGGTCGCCAACATCCGATCACGGATATGGCACTGTAAGAAGAAGGTATCTTGAAGCGAAGGAGAGTTATTTTAAATTTAATATTTTTGTGGAAACTACTTCATAATAAAATTTATTGTACGGCATTATTAAACGAAACTAATTTCTCGGTGCCAAGATCAGAAGTCCATCATTTTAATACATTTTATTTAAATATTCAAAGAACAGAATGTTAATATCGCCAGTATATGTAATGTGCTGCTACATACAATTCTATAAACACAAGCTGATTCTGGAATGCACTTTTCACTTTTCGCCGCCAGTAGAATCAGCTGAAATCCTGGATGTTCTTACTCCAAAGACGATAAAGCCGGATGCTCCTCGCCTATCTGGTTCTGTTGTCAAACCGAGATGCTCAGGGGGCCCTGGCTAGGTCTCCACTGGAGCTGCAAGAAAGTCTTCTTGTTCTCAACCGTCAGCTGCTGCGCCTAAGCCTGGTCACCGAGTGACTATCCGCTCTACGCTCACTATCATCCGTCCTACCCGATTCCCGTATTAGCACGATACACTTACAACGGTATGATCGACTGGAAACGAAAATTCGTCCTCTGCGCGCAGATGACGTATTTGCGATGCATGCACCGATCGTAGAACACGGACCGATATACAAAGTGTTTTAGTTTTCATCGATTTAACCCCACAAGGCCCATGGGGTTTCACTATTACAATTAGTCGACGTGAATGATGAATGTGTGTTTTGAATGTTTGCGGTTTTATTATAATTACGAAGTTTTAAATACTCTAATTTGCTGTTCAATTTAGTTAGAACGGTCAGTGGTTAAAATGCCCAGTTGCGCTATTTATGGATGTGCAAATTACAATAGGAAAACTAAGGGAACAGACATTAGATATTTTCGGTTTTCAAAAAATGATGAACTTTGTAAACTGTGGTTAACTGCGTGTCGCCGGCGAGACGACATTAATTTGTAAAACGGTGAATATTACAAAAATTATTACTGATCACTATGTTTACACATTTGTTTTCCTTATAGCATGTATTTGCTCAATACATTTTGAGAAAGGTTGTTTCGAAGATATTTCTGTAAGACAGAAACTTTCAAATTGTACAGGGAAAAATATGAGAAATTTAAAAGGGAAAATACTAGAAATTCTGATTGAGTAATTCGAATAAAACGAAGGCGATTGGTAGCAGAATGCCTAGCGGGAGCTACAATGTCTTCTGCCTCGATCACTTCTCAAAGTTGTGAAGATAAAATAAGAATAACGGAAGGTGGCATTACATTAAGTCGAGCATCTGTAAGGTAAACTTAAGAAATCGTCACGTTGATTCTTATTTTACTGTTTTAATTGAAACTTACTGTTTCTAGATAATACCACAATATATTGAAAAACATGTTTAAAAATTCTAAGAAATTTGACAATTGTTTCGATATTAAATATCATCGTCAGAATGACAGAAGTTACATTCTGACGATGATATTTAATATCGAAACAATTGTCAAATTTCTTAGAATTTTTAACATGTTTTTCAATATATTTTGGTATTATCTAGAAACAGTAGATTTCATTTAAAAGAGTAATATGAGTAGATTCCACGAAGTAAGGGTTGAGACAGTTGATGTGGATTCTTATTCTTCTATTTCAGTGAGGATGAAAAACAAATACTTGAACTTCAAAGAAAAAAAAACAATTTCCTTGTCAATGAGAATTGTGCACTGAAAGCTGAGTTGGAGCAGATGAAAACTGGATTGCGACAATTTTTGTCAGAAGGTCAAATCAAAAGAATAGTACACTCAAAATGTACAGCCAAACGATAGTCGCCAGATGAAATAGCATGTTCGATATCCTTACGGAGTGTTATCCCAAAGCATACCGCTACTTAAGAACAAATGGTTTTCCTTTACCGGCGCTTTCGACACTACGCAGATGGGCATCGACACTCTCAGTAGAACCGGGCATTCTGAATGACGTTGTTATTTTAATGGCTAAAAAATCTTCTGATATGCAGAATATTGAAAATTGTGTATTTTATCATTTGACGAAATACATTTATCTAATCGCATAAATATTGAGAAACGACATCAAAAAGTAATAGGGCCACATAAAACGTGTCAAACGGTAATAGCATGTGGTATTTTTAGTAACTGGAAGCAACCTGTTTATTATAATTTCGATCAAGCAATGACTATCGACGTATTATCTTCTATAATATCAAAACTTTTCGATGCAGGTTTCACAGTTGTGGGTATTGTCAGTGATTTATGTACATCTAACGTTAAAGTCTGGTCAAAACTGAAAATTGGACATAACCAAAATTGTTGTTTTCCACACCCTAGCAATAGTTTGTTAAACATATATGTGTTTGGTGACGTTACGCATCTTATTAAATTATTAAGGAACCACATATTGGATAAGGGTTTTGGGTAAAGAACAAATTAATTAATAGGGATTGTTTTGAGAATTTGTTGCAACTGTCGTCGTCCGAATTAACCATCGCATATAAAATTAACCCATACCACTTAGATTTAAAAGGTTCCGAAAGACGAAAAGTTAAACCAGCCGTTCAACTATTATCTAATTCTGTTGCAAAAAGAATTCGGTTTTGTGGAGAAAATAGGCTACTGCCATGTGTTTTACCGTGGAAGGAAGTTTCGGATTTTGTACAGTTAATAAATGATTGGTTTGATCTTTTTAATTCCCATACAAAAATTGTGGCAAATTGTACAACTAAAAATGCGTATGGAGTAGATTTAGATAAGCAGAAAAAAGTGTTAAGAGGTGACCGAAATTATTGGGAATATGACCGTAGGCAAACATAAGTCTCTCATTCCGTTTCAAATAAACGGTTTTAAGGATTAAAACTAACTTTTCCGCATCTGTAGCCCTGAACAATAATATATCATAAAATTGTTACTTGTATACAGTTCGGGGGATATATCGTGCTAACAAACCGAAATTTCTCCAAAAATAACCAAAAATGTAGTATATCTGGATTTATAGGACCCGCTGTACTCGCTCTAGTCAACTGAAAATCAATAGGGTACATCTATGAGACACCTTGAACATTATTCAATCATAAAATTGATCAATCGTATACTCTCTGGAAGCTGTATCGTGCTAACAAACTGAATATTATCCTACAATGACAAAAATTTGGTATTCGAAGTACCATAGCACCCGTTGTACTGGCTATAGTGAGCTTAATAGCAATAGGGTTCATCTTTGAGACGCTCTGAATAATATCCAATCATAAAATTGGTCACTTGTATATACTCCGGAGGCTGTATTCTGCAAACAAACTGAAACTTCTCCAAAAATGACAAAAATATCGTACTTAAAGTACTGCAGGACCTGTTGTATTGGATTTAGTGAGCTGAAAATCAATAGGGTTCATCAGTGAGATGTCCTGAATAATATTCAATCATAAAATTGGTGATTTGTTGAACTCCGGAGGCTGTATCATGCTAACAAACTGAAATTTCTCAAAAAATTACAAAATGTCGTACTTCAAGTACCATAGCACCCGTTGTACTGGCTCTGGTGAGCTGAAAATCAATAGGGTTCATCTGTGACATGTCCTTAACAATATTCAATCATAAAATTGGTGATTTATTGCACTCCGAAGGCTGTACCGTTCTAACAAGACATGTAAGAAAAAGTGGTCGACGACGACATACACACAGGATTTTTTTTCTAAAAACCGTTTTTTCGTGTTGTTGATGGAAAACGTAAAAATAACTCAAAAAAAAATTTCAAAATTCCAACTTTCTTTGGGGTAATCCACTACTTTTCTTGCATATTAGAAGGGTTGGGCGGAAAAGTAACAGGAATTCTGTTGTCAAATAGGTCACTGGAACAATTGTTTTCTTATTTGCACGAAAACTATAAAGGAGTCGATTACATCTTGACCTTGCGTCTAAATCAAGACGTTGTTGAAAACTTCTTCTCTTATATGAGAGGCATGGGAACTACAAATGACCATCCAGAACCTCTAGATTTTATGTATCGTTTGAGGTGGTATATATTAGGTAAAAACTCGGCGGCAATTTTTACAGAGAACAAAAATACAGAGGAATCTGGTGAAAAATATCTAATACAACCATTAGAATCAGGAGAATCGCGTCCCATCTGCTTAACTGAAACTCTACTAGCTAATGCCTCCAAAAATATTCAAATAACAAATACCCGTATACTTGAAGAAGAAGAAACATTTATTCCATATACATGCACTCAACCAGAATATATTCCTGACGATGAGTCTTTACAGTTATTGACAACCTTTGAAAGTACCGAAATAATTCGTCAAGAAGCTCTTAAATATCTGGCAGGGTACATAGCGTACAGATTTGAAGATAAATTTAATTTAGGTACTAAAATCAGCGAGATGATTTCCGTTGGAGCTCAAGATTGGGTACATTTCCTATCGAGGGGTGGTTTATTACAGCCAAATCAAGATCTTTTGAAAGCTACGGAAATTCTTGAATCCGAGTTCACAGAACATCTTTATCAAAAGAAGAAAATATTTTTAAAATTTTGGTTGATAAAACTTTTAGTATTGTCGGTCAAAACCAAATTGAAATCCCATATGAAGTGATTTATTGTTTGAGTCGAACAAGAACTTACATTAGACTCCGAGATCTAAATAAACAAATAAGTTTGCAAAATTTGAAAGCGAAAATGGAAAAAAAACATTCAAAATTTACGAACCTTAAAAAGAAAGTGAGATCGGAACAATGAATATTTGAAAACGAAAAACCTTTTTTAATTTCATGTTATTTTTAAATAAGTAAGTTGCATCTTATTCAATGTCCTTTGTATGCTTTAATGCATCCAGATTACCCTCAAAACCCCATACTTGGACTTGCCCTAAAATGTGGCTTTTGATACAACTCAAAAAGGTTCAATTATTTTTCTGTTTCAGTAAAGTTTAAGATTATTTGAAATATTATAATATAAAATATCTTTTAGTATGAACAATAAAGATTTGTATAATCATCCCGTCAAACAAATATCGCCATAAATACTTATTGATGCTACCGAGAGTGGCATTCGGGGCCATAATATAGAAATGAATATTGCATCGCAGTGACGTCATACGTTCGATGCGCGTAAGCATACCGTTGTGAGTGTATCGTGCTTATTAGTTTAGAGTAAGATTGAAATCTTGAGGGGGCTTGTTTGGGGCGCATCTAGTGTTCGTTCTAAGAATTAGTTAAATGAATCTCTACTAGTTATCACTGACCAGGATAGCCGTTGCTAGGGTTGATGTTAGTTGATGATTCTGACTCTGACGAGTCCACTACTTATTATGGTGTATTGTCTCAGTAACCTTGGATAAGAGGTTTAATTAAAACAAGTCATTTTCGGATAATTTTTATTTATAAAAATAGTTTAAAAAATGTGTGTAACAGGTGATGCAAGTGTGGAATGTAACATCGAATTTCAATAGGAATCAATCATCTTTTGGGTGATGTGATTGTGTCGTTGTGATTGATAACGATTTCCAAAAATTAAATAATACAAATACACCAAAAATAACTATAACATTTAATATTCAATCATTATTAATATACAGTATGGATAACGACTAATTATACGATCATTCATATAACAAAATATTATTAAATGAAAATTTTTATCCAAAACCAAAACTTATCAACAAATATGATTAATGATTATGTTATCACTTAATACTACAGTATATTTATTTTTTTGTCAACTTAATTGTCCACAAAAAGAGATAAACAATTATATTTTTCGAGATATCTTAAGAAACATGTAAAGTTTTGCTTCTAAAAATGATATATCAATTATTATAGAGGGCGTTATTCTGACAATTAAACATTTAAACTTTTGTGGCAAAGTACGTCATATCTGTTATTTAGCTGATAACAAAAAAATTTAGTCACAAAAACAGTTACATGGTTATAGTTAATTTTTCAATATGACACACTCAGTATTTAAATGCCCCTTTATTTATCCGTTACCACGATATAAAGTTGAAATATATTATACAGGGTATTTAAAAAGTTATTAACAATTATTGTAGAAAAACATAATAAATTTAAAGCCCTGTACAACAACAACGAACCATCGTAGACATAGTTTTTAGTAATTGTAAAAATGATTGATATTGCTAATAATAGTTAAATATAATACAGGGTGAATCAAATTATCATTTTTGTAAACGGACTTCTAACTTTCGTTCATGATCAATGTGTTTTTGGTAAAATCGTTACCTTGGGGGTAAAATCGTTACCTTGGGGTTCAGAAAATCAACAAAATAGAATTTTCGATTTAACTTTAAAGTGAAATGTCAATTTGGGACACATAACTTCATAGCAACCTTGAGTTTATTGCACTTTTAAAGAATAGAAAAAAATCTAAGTTTTCAGTATTTCCTTTGAACCAACAATAAAACTATTGCGATAAAAATCTGAAATATGGAATTTCTACTTTTCGACAACAAACTTATTTTTTGTTTTGTTTTTGACATATACCTTGGTCAATCCCAACCTAAATAAACTTCATATGAACCCTATTAAAAAGAACACGATGTGAGACCTAAATCAGTTAATACAATAAAACAAAGTTTTGACACTAACATTTTTCTTTGTGTAAATCGGAAAGGCGCCTGATATATTGAAATCAAAAATGTGCCTTTTAAGCCAGATCGTTCAGTCACAGTAAGCTGACAAAATTTCTGATGGAGCCACTGCATAGGTTACGCTACATTTTCGAAATTACTGTATGATGGACTTGAAAAACGTAGCTTTTAATTTGTAGGACCATTCAATTACAGTGAATATTTCCCTCATGTGTAAAAAACCCCAAAAGAGGAGTGCAATTATCGATTGATTACAGCGGTAACTGTACTGTAGAAACCGAAAGAGCACTGCGATAATTGCATTGTTTACGTATCCACGGTAATCCCGTTGTGAATCCATGATAATTAAAAATAAAATCAGTTTGACAAGTAAAGTCAAAAAATATTTTTAAAAATGTCTCGTTTCGGATGTAATTCTTTGGGAATTATAGAAAATAAAGTGATGGAAAGCGAACCAAATAACACTAAACACAGCAGACAATACGTATGACGACAGTTTATGAGCTTTTGTGCTGAAAAAAATATACATTGGATGAAACAACACAAATCAACGTTTTGACAGAAATATTAACGGACTGGGCATTCAATATGCGTAAGCAAAATGGTGAAGAGTACAAAGAATTCACTGTTAAAACGATTTGGAACGTCACCGCAAAATTACTAATGAATAAGTTTTTCACTGAATATGAAATTATTTTGGTAAAATTTGAGAAAACCTACCTGACACCGATTTCGAAAATTCTTTTTTAATTATGTAAGGCACTTACTAACAAACACATAGTACCACAAATTTTGCTGCGGAAACACTTAACAACCGCAGTAGAAGGATTTTCATTTTCGAATGGATATTTTTCATATTTTCTTGTTGTATATATACATATATATTCTCGAAGTATAATATTTAATTTGTTCTTAATAGATACGTGATAATTGTAGACTGAATCATTACGATAAACACTAGTTTTTTTCAAAATGATTTTGTTATGCTTGGACAACAACCTCAACTGACATTTGTTAATCACTGACATTAGCCACGTTGCCGAAGTTATGAAATTACGAAAAATGTAAGTATCGATTTCGTTTGTATGCAGTTACATCAATATTTTTTTATCTATGGTTATTTCGGAATTCCATGAAGTTAGTTTGCAAAAAAAGCGCGCCGGGTCAACGTTTCACAGTTCGCGCGCGCGAATTGCGAAACGTCGACCCGGCGCGCTCGCTTCGGTCGCGATTTCAATCCAAATTATTCTGTAATGCGGGCTTGAATAAGTATACCACATACGTTATTAGGAATATATTGCACAATTTGAAAAGAAAAAATTTTTATGAACAGCTATCAATAGTTTGCAAAAAAAAGCGCCGGGTCGACGTTTCGCAATTCTCGCGCGCACGAATTGCGAAACGTTGACCCGGCACATTATTCAGTAATACGGGATTAAATAGGTATACCACATACGTGTATAGGTTATTCATTGATATGTGTTAGGTGTCGGGGAACGATCTTTAAAACATATGTTTACTGTTTAAGCCATAAAAGTTAGATCATTTACACCTAGATTAGTTAATAGGTTTGAGCTGAATAATTATGTCAGCTGAGACCTTTAAAATAAGAAGCAGTAGCAGTATTCTTCTTTTTTAATTTTTCTTAGCAACTTTAGCAACGTTGTTAAGAAATTTGACGTAAATATTAGAATTTTCACACTTTTCATATTGAATTTTTACTGTTAATATGTGTCTCCGCGGAAAATTTTTTGGTTTTCCAGGTTAGTTAATTAATGTTTTATACTGTAAAAAAATTTTTTTTCAAATTCGTTGTACATACAGATTCTCAAATTTTTCCACAAACTGATCCAGCGAAAAGAAAAGAGTTTTTCTAAAGTACGATAAATTTCACAATATGGTTCGTGGTTGTGATGAAGACACCCCAGATGGGTTACAAAGGAAGGTATTTTTTGTTTTTGAGTTAGCTTGGCGTGGTGGAGAAGGCTACAAGTGCCTAATTTCATACTTTAAAGAGGAAAAAAAATAGCATAGGTGAAAAAACAGGAAGGATTATTTACGACCCTGTATTTACTAAGACAACGCAAGGAGCGGAAAAACCATGCGCTTTACCGAAATGGCTAACAATGAATAAAATCAATCCTGATTTGTGTCCCATTCGATTATACAAAAAATTCTTAGAAAAACGGGATGGAATAAAAACAAATCGACTTTTTCTTACCATAAATCCCGCTAGGAAGTTGAACTGAAAATGATTTAAAGATGTTCCCGCTGGACGAAATACAGTAAGCAAATGGGCTAACATACAAACCAAAATATCAGGTTTGAATACAGAGAATATTAAACTAACTAAACATTCCTTACGAGCTACGGCTGTCTCCAATCTCGCTAAAAAGGGTGTCGGCGAGCGGCAACTTATAAAAATTATTGGCCATTCCAATTCCAAATCAATAACGCCATATCTTCAAATGGATGAAAATCACAATGAAGAAATCGTGACAAAAATGCGTGGTAATGATGTACCACAGCACTTTCAAACATCTTCAGTCTTTAAAGTACCGTATCTGCATTGTCTAATTAGTACACAAAGAGTTATTACAATTGTGTATTTCATTGCAATTCCTGCAACTTTTAGTTTAGGTTTACTTTAAAAAAAAATCGTTTTATTATATATTTCCGATCTTTCTATTAAAAATAGTATTTATGGGTCTATTTATTTTGTTTGTACCTAACAGCATGTTTTAAAATGGATATTTTGTATTAAAAAAAAGAAATAGGAATTTAATATTTAAACCAATATTTGTATTCGGGAAATATTCCCCCGAATTACACTCGTGCATCAAAATAACCAGATAATTTTGCATTCGAGCGTGTGGTATTGGAAAAACTGCATTCGGTCATTTTCATATTTTGTTAAAAGACCCCTCCACCTTCGGTGTCGGGTTCTAGCTCCAAAATATGAAAATTAACTCATGCAGTTTTTAGAGAACACGCTGTCATGCAAAATTATCGGTATTTTTGATGCACTTGTGCAATTACTTCCGATAATTAACAAGCTACACTGAAAAATGTTATAAATTCATCATATTTTATAATCATAGGAGAACCGAATATTGTAGGACAAATGTTGTTTGAAATAACTTATAAAACATTTAAAAACTAACTGTTGTTAATATTAATATTGCAAATCTTATTAAAAATTTCGGTTGGCTTAAAATACCCAATACCGGGTGTAAATAGGACGTAGGCCACCCCTACAACTTTTGAATTCTTTGATATAAGCAAAACCTACCCAAATTTATGGAACCAACACATTTCCTTTACTCTAAATAATACCAAACTTTCATATTATATCATAACACAATATCTAGGTAAGGTACTGGAAAGCATTTCAGACATACCCCCATAACTGACACTTTCGTAATGAACGTCAGAAAATAAGGATTATTTAGAAGTAACTGCAACGCTGGATGCATCAAAAGAAACTTTGAACTATTTTAGTGTTGCGGGGTGGCACCACTGCTTCTCCACAATGAATTGTCTCAAATGCCATTTAATTTTCTAATGTAACATTCATTATGTGGCTTGTGAAACGGTTTCCATTAACAACATTGTTAAGGACAATAAAATAGTGTTTAATCGTTTGCTGATTGAAATTGATGATTGAAGGTAATTTTATTATTTACTACTATCAATAAACACCTTAGAAATACATGGACGTGGCTGTTTTTCGTACATCTAAAAGTGTTTGGAGGAATGCAGTCCTGCAGTGGAAAATTGATAATAATGGCTGTAAGGTGAAGAACGAGGACTTTGCATTAAAATATTAGAAAAATCAATATTGGCGTCAGTTACTCCAGAAGTACTAGCAAATGGATTTAAATCAATTAGACTACATTTACTTGATTCAAATGCTATCAAGAACGAAAAATATTTAAAATCCCATTGGTATACTTTGCACCAGAAGAAAATAACAAATAAAAAAAAATGATAACATTACTTATTTGTCGTTGAAATAAACATAGTAAAAATAAATAAATTCCAGCTCTTCATTATCTGCTCAGATAGAATTTCCACAATCCTTGTTTATACTGTTTCCATAAAAATAAACTTGAATTTGCCGTTCAATCAAAATAACGCCTCCATACTAATAAAAAGTCCCAAAGTATTATACAGTGTGAGAGAAAACCACATAACAATTTATAATTGCTACAGTAACATGAAGATCTGTTGTGTAAATGATTCTAAATAATAAAACTACAAGGTACTTATATATTAAAATTACGAATTCCGGTAACTATATTCAGAACCCAGATCCTTTTGTATCCACAATACAACTTTAAATACGTTACGTAGATCAACAAATTTATTTGATTATTGCAAACAATCAGGATTGTTCGTTTTGTAATTCCAATTCTGTTATGTGAGCTAATATATTAACTTTGGCGATATCTTGCAATTGATGCGGTAGCCTCTTGATTCTGTTCGATATTTCCACCATAAACATATCGGTGTCTCTGTCGTTTTGTACATTTTCAATGTTGATGTCGTCCGTTGAACAACTGTCTTCCGTTAAAACGTTTACTGGTATCAGTCCGATGTCGTCGTGATCTTCGTAAGTGTATTGATCGGTATCGTCGAGTTTCAATCTTTTAGATTGCACTTCTTCGGTTTCTGAAAAGACATCGTCTTCGTCGTCGCCGCCGCCGTTCTCCGCTTTTCCGTCTGGAGGACTGAAACAAAAACATTCCATTGTATACTAAGTACGATTGCGTACACACTGACGTGACAAATCGAAACTTCTGTTATTTTCTGGATAATCCTCGTAGCTGAAATGTTAATTATATCGCTCGCTCTATATACAGCTTGTCCACGGATGGGGTATCCTATAGGTGAAAAATGTTTAACTATTAGTTTTAGTGAAAATGTCATTCTTGACAAAAAGTTTTGCTTGTTCTGAAACCCCACAAAATTAAATAAAATTCAAGTTTTTCAAAACCCGTCTCATTTTATAGCTAGTTTTATGATAACCGTATACATTTTTGCACTAAGTTCGAAAAAAATATATTAATCTGGTTAGACGTTTACGATGTACCAAGTAACTGTCAACTTTTATAAATAATTTCCAAATTGTCATTATTGTTACGAAACAGCACACTGGTATAGTCCCTAAAACCGACCCTGTCTAAGCCAGGTATAATAGTTAAAATTATGGCGGATACGCAGTTATAAAAAACTGTTTACGATTGAGACTATCTTATCTAGAACTGGTTTTTGTGACCAGAGTTATCTAGAAAAGGCCAGAAAAATTATGTGTGTGTATAAGCCGCAGCCCGGAATTCTCTAGTACAAAAGGCACTAGTATATAAGGGGACTGATCAGGAAGAGTTAGTTAGTTGATAATTTGACATCGTGAAATAAACAAATAAATAAGTGGATTGAGTGAATATACTGTTGATATAAATTAATAATTAAGTGATTAGTTAAGTTTATATAAATTAAGTGTTAGTGATTAGTTTAGTGTTTTAAATAAATTAGTAAGTAGCCATACCGTGTGTTTCAAATTTATCCCACCCGTTTATTGTTTAAATAAATAACAAAAACATTACATTGGTGTCAGGTGTGGGGTAATATAAATAAATATCTACGTAAAATTGGCCAAGAGATTAAGGGATCTGAAAGTGGCGGAATTAAGAGCAGAATTGGAAGATCGTGAGTTGGAAACGTCCGGTAAGAAAAGTGAACTAGTAGAAAGACTTAAAGTGGCACTGGAAAATGACTGCTTTGATCCAGAAACAGTTTTATTTAATGACGAGGCTTCCACCTTAATCTCGTCAATTTCTGCTAATATTTCTGCTAACATGGACGAGAAGATTTCTGCCATGGAAGAGAACAGGACGAGAAGATTTCTGCTATGAAGATCGACATTTCTGCTAATATTTCTGCTAACATGGACGAGAAGATTTCTGCCATGGAAGAGAACATGGACGAGAAGATTTCTGCTATGAAGAACGATATTTCTGGCATGGAAGAGAAGATTTCTACGAATGTGAAAAACGATATTTCTGCATTGAAGAACGATATATATGCCGATATCTTATTAACGAAAAACGACATTGCCGCTGACTTTGAAAATGAAATTTCGTCTCTAAAATCTGAAATTGAGAATAAAATGTCAACGATGGACGAGGAAATCGAGAATAAGATTACAACGATAGACGAGAAAATCAAGGAGATAGAGGAAAAGATTGCCGATTCAAGAACGCGCGGCACGCCAGAGGAAGAAAATAAGACCGAGCAAACGAAACCTTGCAAGCCAGAAACACTACCTAAGTTTGAAGACATTGGCAGTTTTACCCGAGTCAAGGCTCCAACGTTCGATGGAAAAATGTCGTGGACCTGATAGGTTCATAATGCGGGTCTGCTACACTGTCATCATTTGAGAAATCACTTTCAACATCTGTAATCAATTCATCTGCATCAATTGAATCTAATAAGTTCCAGATATCATCTTGCGCCATCGATGAGGCGTTGTATGTTTTCTTGTAACTCAAAGCTAAAATAATGTTTTCTATACAGAAACATTACTTCTATATCGAAAACAAATATACCCAAGTCATGAAATATTTATTATACCAACTGTCAAGCATAAAAATAAATGTACGGTGCATTCAAAGTATAAAAAATTAGGCTTGGCTATGGGACAAAAAAGAGGAACACCCTGTAAAGTATTTGAGGAATAAATTTGAAATTGACAGTTGAACAATTCGTACCAAACGCAAATCGAATGAACAGCAGCTTATGTCAATTTTCCTAAGAGCCTGCCCAAGTCCGCCTGTAGGCAGACATTACTAATTAGTCACCTGAATAGATTTGTTTACTAATATATCTGTTACATGTAGAAATATATCATAAAACTCACCAGTAATTTTATATCAAGTTATAATCACTACAAATATGTTTTCTAATATTTGATAAATTATGAATATTCTAGATGGCCATACTCTACCAACTGTTACACGTAAATGTGATTTCAGAGCCGACTAAACGATCGTCCGCTGAAATTATTCAATAAGCATGCGTACCGGGTACAGACTGAAGACGGACGTGGGCAATAGCGCTGTAAAATATTTAGTTGATAATTATACCTAGATTTATTTAAGGTCCGCCTCAAGTCTGTTTTGGGCACAAGAGGGTTAAATAAAACATTACCTTAAGATCCTTTAGTAGAAATTTCCCTAATAACAGCAATTAAAAACATTCATTTTCGGTGCTAAGAAGCCATTCTCAACTCACGACCTATACACCCCCTTTGGTCTGATCCTGATGATCTTAACCCTTTAACATTAAGTTATTTTCTAACCGGAGCACCTTAAGGATAGAGTTCAGTACTCACTAAATATATTTTTGGGAATAGGCAACCAATGTTGCAAGCAGGGTTGGGCAAAATCTGATTTTTATTAAAAAAATCAAAAATCATTGATTTTTTTTTAAAAATCACGATTTATTAGATTTTTTAAATTAGAATATAAAATTTGAACATTTTGGTTCTTTGAAATTATTGTTAATTATTTTAATGTATAAGTCTAAAAATTATAATACAATTTGCGGCTCAAAAACTCAGAAATCTGGGAAACGAAAATACTACGGAGAATATACAGCCTAATTAAAGAAAATGGAGTATGGAGAATATTAAGAAACTACGAATTTAATCAAAAATTCAATAGCCCAATAATAACAAATGAAATAAGAAGTAAACGATTAAGGTGGGCAGGACATGTACAACGTCTAGGTAATGGAAGGTGTGTCAAGAAAATACAGGAAACTAAAAGGAAAGGACAAAGAGCAAGGGGACGACCGAAAACTAGATGGTTGGATGGTGTAGAAGAAGATATTAAAGAAATTGGAATAAATGATTGGAAGAACAAAGCAAAAGACCGGAAAGAATGGAAAATAATAGTAGAAGAAGCAAAGGACAGACTTCAGAGCAGAAACTAAATCACCAAATTCACAAACTACTACTACTACTGATTTAAAGCAGTAGGGTTGGCCAAGCGGCTGGCCACCGCTGCCGGAAAAATGAGGCTAGGAATCCCAATAGGAAGACTATGGACCTTAAGGTCTGAAAGTCAATGAGAAGAAGAAGATACATTTTTGATATAATTTTAAAAAAAAATTTGACAGATATTATTTTTAACAAAGATAATATAATGTTTAAGTATTCATTTATAGATATTTTAGGATATAGATTTTAGGCATATAGGAGTGTTTTTAAATGTTAGGTGAAATCGAACACGTGGCCTTTAATGTAACTTTTTTAACGCGACCTTTCCCAGGTTAATTAAAGATTATCTTTACTCTTCTATACATACTTAATTTTTAATTTTTTTCAACTTAAAAAAATAAATTTGCTTTTACATCTCTATTGAACATTTTCACTTTATTTTAAAATCAATAATTCAATACTATATCAATATATCATCAATTTCAATTTTCAATTACGTTTTTTCTCTTTCCAGAGAGTCGAATGTCGCTTGACAGTTTTGCTAGCACATTATCTGCCTCCAGTTGTAGTTCACTCATGATGGGTAGTTCATATGTTAGAAAAACTCCACCGAAAGTACCAACAAGTCCAACAACTTTTGAGCCAGTCCAAAAAAAGAAAGTAATCGAAACTCAGCCTACCATGAGTGGTTTTGTAATGAGGACTTCAACTGCTGAAAAACATGAAATTGACAAACAAATATCAATGGCTATTTTTGCTACTAATTCGAGCTTCAGATGTATTGAGAATTTAGAGGTGAAAAAAGCCGTTCAGTTATTAAGGACTGGTTATACACAGCCCTCGAGAAAAACGGTAGCAACAAGTCTTTTGGACGAAATCTATGAAGAGGAAAAAGAAAAATATTTCTCCTTCCTGTCAGGATAGTCCGTAAATATGTCAATTGATGGGTGGTCAAACGTGCACAACGAACCAGTGATATGTGCAACGATAACCACTGAAGATGGACAAGCCCTCCTATATGAAACTATAGACACATCAGGAAATCCACACACTTCAGAATATTTAACTCAAATAGTATGTGACCTGATTTCTTCATGTGAATTAAAATACAAGTGTACCGTAAAATCTTTTGTGACAGACAATGCCGTAAATATGACACTTATGAGAAAAACATTAGAAGAAAAAACGAACTCAAAAGTTATAACTTATGGCTGCTCTGCACATATTTTTAATTTACTATGCAAGGACTTTCAAGTTAAAGACGTTGAAGAACATGTGGTCCAAATTGTTAAGTATTTTGGAAATAACCATTTAGCTAGAGCTAAATTCAGTCAAGCAGGAGGCAGCGCCATAATTTTAACTTTCATACATGGCTTAGACAGAGTCGGATTCAGAGTCTACACTAGTGTGCTATTTCGTAACATTACCCCCTCCTTAAATGGAAGTTCTTCCTGGAACTTTTGTGTAGCCGAGACTGGATGTTTGAATCAGCAACTGCTCCATTTCTACACTTTCCGATCTTATGGAAATAACAGGGCACCGTCTTCATCCGATACTGATAACGGGGGTTGTTGCTGCAAATTAATATCTAGACACTGGTATCTTGGAAGATAAACTCTACCATGTTCCTGATGACTCGCCAATCCAGCTGGTTACTCGCTATCTTAGGCATAGCCAGTTTTTTCACGCTGGATTCTAGCATATGGTCTCGGAGGTTTCGAAGTTCTTCCACATATCGCGGTAGGTAGATCGATCTTGAAATTCTTTTTTAGTTACCACGCAGACGACGTTTCAGTTTCAGTGTCTTGCCAGAAGCTGGAATCTGGTCTTCACGTTTTTCTAATTGCCCGAACTTCTTTCGAAAGACAGATGCCAACCCTCGTGCGTTCTTGATACGGGCGAGGATGTTGTATGCCAGTGAATCATCTTCCGGGAGAGTGAACAAATCTTGTCGTTGTTCTAAAGTGACTCCATATCTAGTTTTCCCGGTACATACATACGCGCCCATAAATTCATCGAAGGTAGGGTCAGACACATCTCGAATATGGTTTACTCCTTTCTCTAGATCATGGTCTCCTTCGAATGGCGCTAGTCGGTTTTGGTGAACTACTTTTGGTTTTTCGTTGGGGATCTTGCTTATGCGATATATAACATCATTGATCCTTTTCTTGATTAAGTATAGACCTTCCCAGGATTTTTGTAATTTTGGAGAAAATCCTTTTCTCCTCGTCAGGTTGTGTAACCATACTTTGTCCCCTTCTTAAAAACCTCCTTCTGTGGCCTGCGTGTCGTACCGACTTTTCATTCTGTCGCTGGCAACTTGAAGATTTATTCGAACTAATTCATGAATATCGTCCAGCCTTCTTCTCAATTGGATCACGTAGTCTTCTCCTGCTAGATCTTCTCCAAGCCGACAGCCTAATTCCAGGTCACAAGGAAGCCTCATTTTACGTCCAAACAGGATTTTCGCAGGTGTTTCACCCGTGGACTCATTGACGACAGATCGATAAACCAATGCGAATAGAGAAAGATACTGATCCCAATCTCTCTCTTGGCTGGAAACTACACCACCATTTTTTGTCGTCGGAAATGATCCAGCGATATCTAGAGCAATCCTTTCGAAAGGGCTTCCAACATTATACTGGTTCATAAATGCACTTCTCTTGCGATGTGGTCCATTACTCGTAGCACAAGTCGTACATTTCTTACACCAGTCCTTCACATCGTCGGAGCTGTTCATCCAATAAAACCTTTCACGGACTCGCTGAAGGGTTTTCTTCACTCCCAGATGACCTCCCGATGGACTGTCGTGTAACTTCTTCAGTACCTCAGCTACTCTCGTTCTAGTGATAACTAGCTGTTTCCTCATCTCGGAACCATCATCGGTTTCAAGGACTCTTTTCAACAGCCCTTCTTCCAGGATAAGGGAGTCCCACTGAGCACAATACGCCTTGAGTTTCGGTGAAAATTTTGAAACTTCTTGCGAGGTAGGTCGCCGATTTTCTTCCTTCCATTGCCGGATCATCTTCAGGTGAGGATCATTCTCCTGATCTTCTCTGATCCTGGTGGGTGACCATTCTTCATTGACTACTGTAATTCTTGAAACTGCAACTTCCTTAGATTTCGACTTGTTGCATTGTGAATAATCTACAGGGCATGATAGTCTAGGAAAAGAGTTGGCTTTTCAGTGATTCACATCAGCTGGATGTTCACCTCTGTGTGATTTCCCCTGTGACTGGAGTTCTTGGGTTACAGGAGTCTTGGGGCGCTTAGACGGACTGCGTACGTGCTCTAGCTCGCCACACTTCCGGCATTTGATCTTTTTCGGTATTTTGTCCGCCATACCTTTCAACAAGTTGACGATCTGGTGAAGTTTGTCATCGTCATCTTCTTCCTGCATGGTCCTACCTTTGTTGTACCGCGAGCTCTTCGTGGCTGCTTTGCATTTAAGAGGTTCCTGGTTTGCAGGAGTCGTAGGACGCTTACACGAACTGCGTGCATGCTCTAGCTCGCCACAATTACAGCACCTGATTTTCTTCGGCTTCTTGTCTACCATACCTTTCAACAAGTTGACGATCTGTTCAAGTCTGTCATCGTCACCTTCTTCCTGTATGGTCCTAACTTTATTGTATCCGGACGCTTTCGTGGCTGCTTCATATTCAAGAGCAGCAGTCAATGCGTCGACTAATGTTTGCGTATGGGCTGAACGAAGCGTCCTCTTCCATCAATAAAGGCCTGGATGCCTAAACATTCCATCATGTTATCTGGTGCTGATGGATAAGCAAATCGAACTAGTCGGGCAATATCCAGTTCATACTCCTGAAGGGTTTCGTCACGTTTCCGCCTTCGGTTCTTCAGCTGGAATCTGTAAAAATGTTCCAAATGTTCATGACCATATCGCATGTCCAACCTCTTTTTCAGCTGCTCGAAGTCATCCGTTTCTTCAAGTGGTATTGTCTGTAGTACATCTAAGGCATCTCCCCGAAGCGCGATAGTTAAGTTCACTGCCTTCTCTCTATCGGACCAATTATTCACTCTAGTGTCTGCTTCAAACTGTTTCATATAATTGGTCCACGACATTTTTCCATCGAACGTTGAGGCCTTGACTCGGGTAAAACTGCCAATGTCCTCTAACTTAGGGTGTGTTTCTGTCTTGCAAGGTTTTGTTTGCTCGGTCTTCTTTTCTTCCGCTGGCATGTCTTGAGTTCTTATATCTGTCATCTTTCTTTCTAACTCCTAGATTTTCTCGTCCATCGTTGTCATCTTATTCTCGATTTTCTCGTCCATCGTAGACATCTTATTCTCGATTTCAGATTTTAGAGATGAAATTTCATTTTCAACGTCAGCGGCAATGTCGTTTTTCATTAATAAGATATCGGCAGATATATCGTTCTTCATAGCAGAAATATCGTTTATTATAGCAGAAATATCGCTTTTCACATTCGTTGAAATCTTCTCTTTCATAGCAGAAATATTGTTTTTCACATTCGTTGAAAGTTTCTCTTCCATGGCAGAAATCTTTTCCTCCATGTTAGCAGGAATGTCGTTCTTCATAGCAGAAATTTTCTCGTCCATGTTTTCTTCCATGACAAAAATCTTCTCGTCCATGTTCTCTTCCATGGCAGAAATCTTCTCGTCCATGTTAGCAGAAATTGACGAGATTGCGGTGGAAGCCTCATCATTGAATAAAAATAATTCTGGATCAAAGCCGTCATTTTCCAGTGCCACTTAAGTCTTTCTACTAATTCACTTTTCTTACCGGACGTTTCCAACTCACGATCTTCCAATTCTGCTCTTAACTCAGTGACTTTCAAGTCACATAGTCTCTTAGCCATTTTTATGTAGCAATTTATTTATAGTATCCCACTTCTGATACCAATGTAATGTTTTTCTTATTCATTTGTCGAGATCACTTTATTAACTAAACTAACTCTCCCTGGTCGGTCCTTCATATATTAGTGCCTTTTTTACTATATAATTCTAGATTGTGGCTTACACAAAAACAATTGGCTCTGGCATTTTTTAGATAAGACTGGTCACAAAAACAATGTCTAGATAAGATAGTCACAATCGTAAACAGTTCTAAGAAATCCATGCGCATCCGCCATAATTTTAACTTTTATACATGGCTTAGACAGTCGGATTCAGGGTCTACACTAGTATGCTATTTCGTAACAATAGGAACATTACTATTGTAAAAACGGTCATTCGACGCGTTCTTAACATATTGAAATAAAATTATTTTGAATTAGAGGTGGGAGTAGCTGAAGAATAAGTAACGCTTCTAAATAACTAATGAAAATTGAAACATGTCGCGATGACATGTTACAAACTGCTTGATCATTACTAAAGATTTATAGCAACGACTTTGCCAAATTTATGTATGTCATAAAATTATGAAAATTTTAAATCTTTTAACTCGTTTGTATGCAGTTACTGTTGTATATCAATATTTTTTGTTTGTATGTGTCAATGTGTGTACATTTGGCAACGTCGAAAAATATCAAATTTAAACTCGTTGGTCTAGTATACATGACCAAAATTTTGTTACTGCAGCTTACGGGATGATCTATACTTTAAGCACGCACTGTATACAAACAATAAGATGATTTTTTTATGTTTTATCGAACATTACTACTTATGACAACTTTAAAAACTTACCGTGTCGGTCTGAGAATTTCCAAAAATCTTAACGGTTCATAATAGGTCCAAGAATGGACGCTATTTCCTCTTCTTAAATGTCCTCGAAGAAAATGGTCTCTTAGGTGTCGCCACTTCTTTTTACAAACAGCAGCTACAGATTAAAAAAAATATGTGTATTAATGTGTTGGGAAATGCGGTTACTAAATTATCGAAATAACTTCATTTAAATTATTGAAAACATATTTTATTTGAAATGTACACATTAGAAGGTGGAAAAAAGTTTTATATTCTGAATGGTAAAACTATTAACATATTTGAAAAGATCGTCAAAAAGTAACCTGAAAACATGTTGGATTGTGAAAACCAAATAAAAAAATCTTCATCATACTGGTTTAATTGGAGCACCAGATCTGCTTTGTTTGTGTTCAATTTAATAATACCGAATTGGTTATATGTATGAATTAGACAATGGCAATGCCTATAGCCTGTTTTTATTATTTTTTAAATATACAATTAATTCATTTTTAAAAAATGTTAGTAAATCAACATGGAAACCATATCTGGGAGGCCACCAGGTAAATAATCGAAATCTTGATGAAAAACACAAATGTGCTTTTTTAACTTCGCCGTCCTTGCTCTGTGATTAAAGCCCAAAAATATCAAAACTAACGTTTCTGATGTATGCATCAATAAGAATACAATGTATATATAAATAAATTTTGCAGAATAAAACAAATAAGACATTGGTTCACAATGAAAATATACAATTTAAAAACTAATAAAAAATTATTAAACTTAAAGGTGGGACTTTGTGTCATCTTGTTCATAGAAGAGAACATATGCTTCTCCACTGACTAAAGATTTCCACGATATTAATAGTACCCTTGAATCGTTATATTCGTGCTAATGTCCCGTGTAGGGATGTCGGCATTATGTTGTGTAGTGACCATTGTAAGTGGTTCCACTGTGATTTGATATAGCGTAAAGGTTATACATACAAGGTGCCACATTATCAGCGGCGTAATGGCTCATATCAAGCCCTTTTATTGGAAAATCTATTGCAACATTAAGTTTTCCACTAAATCTTTCTGTTTGCTAAAAGCGCTTCGGGTGAATAACCAATATTTTCGGAAATTTATGAATTGAGAATGATTTAGTGCATCGTCTTCGTTCCTTTCACATTTCGAACATGTTGGTTTCTCATCACCGTCGAGTGTTTCTTCTCTTGTAAACGAATCTAAACATTGTGAAAGTCATAATTGGCCTGTTTTTTTGGGTATCGAAAGAGATAAATCCCAAAAGAAATCGTATGTAACTGAACAGTGACCAAAATGTGTGCACTTGATTGTTGATTTGAATTGACCGACAAAGTTACCCACAATCTTGGAGTCGTCCATTCTCGGATATCTCAACCAAGATTCTTATGTTTTCTCAATGTCACTAAGTGTGTCATCAATTTCTGTTAATATGGGCTTTGGTTTTTCATATACCTTGTTGATATATTCGTGAAGTCCTGCTAATAGGTAACGAAGAAACTCCTGTGCATCATGTTGAGTGTATCCCATGAACCTTGAAGTAAATCGCTGAATCTGACTTTTCAATGATACTGTATTAACCACTCTGTCTGAACTGTCTTCAGACCAAAGCTCTTGAATAACTTCAGCATATGCTTTAATTAGTGCTTATTTCATGCTAGAAATGTTTATGTTAATATCTCATATGTATGCGTCTTTCTTTAAATATTCTAATAGCCACCTTGTGTTTGATAGGCATTGGATAATACTATTCATGAAACATGTGTTACCAATATTTTTGAGGCCTTTGAGACCCAAAGATTTTTGGGGAATACCCTTTATGGATCTGATTATGGAGATATTGTTAAGAGCTCTTTCGCAACTACTATCATTGTCCGAATAATCTTGGATTCTTTCTCACTTGATCGGCGTGATAAGGAATTTGAATTGATGTTGTTTGCTATTGAATTGGTTGGACATATTGCGGTTTTGGAAAGTTTGGTTGATGTCGATAGATCATTGGTCTGGTTCACTTTGTTAATATATTCCTCGTTATCTACATCATTTTTAGATGTGTCCTTTTATTCATGTTGAGTTTCATCCCCTTTCTGAAAATCTATAATCGAAAATGAAATGTATGAAGAGAAGTTGTTAACTCTAGGATTATTTTTAGAATGGGAATTGATGTTTATTGATTCCTCAGTTACTACGACCCTATCGACTTCTGACCCATAATTTTTTTCTACGTCTTCATTTTCTTCCAATTTTGAATTTGACTGCAAAACATCGTGGTTATTTTGACACTTGTTGGAGGCAATGTCATTTTTTTTGGTCACCGAAACATTATTGCTAGATTTTGTAACTCTGGTTTATATTGCTTTTGTACTTAGTGGTTTCACTCCATTGGTCACATCAGAAATTTTGGATCTAACCTCAGTTGTCTCATTGGTGAGGTTAGTACCATTTTTTACTGTTCTGGAGAGTTTGTCATTAAAATATTCACTCAAATCGGCTACTGATGCGTGATTTCCGTTATCATCTTCATCAGACAGATTGTCTGTGTTAGTATTGTTAGAGTATGCCACACTGTTAGTATAAATACCTTCCATTTGATCGTTTACCTTTTTATTTGATGTCTTCAACTCTATTGTGGGTAAACTAGTTTTATATTTTGTTTTGGTCGAAGATAATTTATTGCATATAGGAATCGCATTATTCTCTAACATTGTCATCTTCTTCAGTATTCCTATGATTGGGACATCATCTCGCTGGTGGTTTTCTATATTTATGAGTCCACTGAGGCCCAAAAGCTTCGACTTTATATCGGTATAACCACCCTTTTCCTTCGTCTGC
The DNA here is from genome assembly GCA_963921935.1 of Galeruca laticollis. Lineage (NCBI taxonomy): Eukaryota > Metazoa > Arthropoda > Insecta > Coleoptera > Chrysomelidae > Galeruca > Galeruca laticollis. The sequence continues at coordinate 41,650,258 of OY998182.1, forward strand.
AATTGACCATCTTTTAATCCATGTCATAAGCCCCGTCTGCAGTTAACTTGCGCCGGAGAAAATATACACTGATAAAAAGATTTTACATTTATTACAGAATAATAAATTATATACAAGGTGTTCCAAGAATGAGAGGCCAAAACTTGAGAATAGGTAAATGGTATGAAAATAATGGCACTTTATATAACTTTTTTCCTACAGACCTCCTTTGTTGAGTTACAAGGCTTTAAAGTTAAAAATACATTTATATTTTGTTAGTTGTATAAAACCCTTAAAAAGGAAATACGAAAAGATATAAGGTCACATAACACAAAACTAATAAAGGAAACTATAGAAACTAACGCAAATCTGGGAGTACTTAGGACAAAACTCTCTCACGGAGGAACAAAAATCAATAAGATGAAAAATGAGACCGTTACTATAGTAACAGAGAAACGGGAGATACTAGAGACAATAGAAAAATTCTATAAATCTCTTTACTCATCATCATTTGCAAATGAAGATGTGAGACACCCTGTGACTAATTCGGGCTCAGAAGATCTACCTGACATAACAACAGAAGAACTACGAAGTGCTCTCAAACAGATGAAGAACGGAAAATTCCCGGGCGTAGACCACATAACAACCGATATGCTCAAGTTCGGAGGTAGCAAATTGGAGAAATCTATTATCGCACTTTTTAACAAATACCTGCATGAAAGTAGGGTGCCAGAATACTGGCTGGAGACAGAAGTGATCCTACTTTTCAAGAAGATGAACTACGCGAAATCTAAAATAACGAGTCCGGAAAATACATATATAGCAATAGATGGCACCTATATCGAAAATGTGACAGAATACAACTATCTAGGACACTTCATAAGATTTGAGAAAGAGAACATGTCGAGAGAGATTAGCAGAAGAGTGCAACTTTCATGGGCATCCTTTACGAAACTATCCCATATCCTGAGGAGCAACTCCATACCCATAAACTTAAAACGGAAGGTTTTTGACACCTGTATCTTGCCTGTTTCCACCTAAGGATTTGAAACAAAATACTTTCGTTTTTTATTTTATTGATGAACAAAATGTTATATATATATAATAGGTAGAGACCGCAGTATACAGTTAACTCATTTAACAGGTAAAGAGACTTGACCCTTTTCCTTCGTCTGCAATTGACCATCTTTTAATCCATGTCATAAACCCCGTCTGCAGTTAACTTGCGCCGGGAATGAGAGGCCAAAACCTGGGAATGTATAGATGGTATGAAAATAATGTCAGCAGTTTATATAATTTTTTTCCTACGGATCTCCTTTGTTGAGTTATAGTGCTTAAAGTTAGAAGTTAAAAATACATTTTTATTTATAACTCTAAAACTATATTTCGGAAGTTTTTCAAAACTGGGTGGATTGTCAAGCTATCAATGCATTTATTTTGGCAATATCAGAAATAATACTAGTAGTGCAGAAAGTCAGGATTAGACTTGGATCACTTGTTAAAAGGTCAAAACTTTTACAATGATGAAGTAACAAACTTTCAAATACTACTTCTCTTCTTCTTCTTTCTCAGCCTTTTTTCATCCACTCCTGGACATAGGCCTTTCCTAAACCCTTCCATCCGTCGCTGTTCTGAGCGTTATGCTGTAACCTTACCTTGCTGTTGTCACTACCAGAAGTGAGGTTACATTGCCAAAGCTTCGCTTTTCGCCGGAGAGCATAAGGCCGTGAGTTAGTGAGGAATATTTGAAAGCTTGTCCTGTATTATTTTTTTAAGGTGCCACTTGATTAGTAGGACATTCAAGAAAAAATTAGCTATTGTAACTTTTCAAATATGTTATTTATATCGTTTTACTTTTACGTTTGTGAATCAAATAAAACACATTTTATTGCCAATGAAACAGTTTAATTAAATGTAATGGTACCTTGAACAGATGGTGTAACAACAATAAATATGAGGTGATCGACTCCAATTATGCACTGATAATCAGTTATCAATGGTTGGTTAATTTAAAATGTTTAACAATTTCTAATGTTATCAACTATCTGAGATCATCATATACACTAAATCTTTAGTAACATGTAAATGGTATACCAGTTACAGCCTTACAAAAAGTAATATTTAACAAGATATAACCAAATAAATCAAAAGTGTCTCTAATATAGTAAGATTAAGCTGAAATATAATTTCAGGGCGATATGCAATAATAAAGTTAATATTTCAACTCTACAAAGTTGAAAGAATGTAATAATAAAATTGTAAATTGATAGACGTCTTTATAAGAATGTGAAGTTACTAAATAGTGAAATATAAAAGTTAATGTGTCATTAAACGTTAAAACATGAAGTTATAAAATGAATAAGTTGCTTAAAGTTCAGATGAAAACAAATAAAACTTTAAATGTTACTTGCGGTTCGTGTCCAAACTATTAAACGTCAATAGGTTTAATTGACAAGCCACATCTGACTTGTGGAACAAGATTTAGCTATGCGGTTAAGAATCGTTGTCCATAATGGAATCATTCCGCAGTTGTCACCAACAAACATAAGTCCAGCTTCGTTCTTTGAAGTGGAAACGTCGTTACAGCTCTTGTCGCTCTGTAGCGTTAACGCAATCCGAGATACGACACGTCTCTACTACCATAACCGGAGAACTATAGTCTGTCATCTATCTCCACGAAAATATTGAAAATATATCCCATATAGGAAACATCCGAAAATTGAGGCTTCTTAAAACCTTGGAATGATCATCATATCATCGATTACCATCACCCATAAAAACTGTTAAACCATATCCATTTGGCAAAAAAGTATTGTAAAAAATTGTAGGTAAAAACTATGCTGTACAAAAAAAACCCTAAAAAGAAATTGGGGCTATAGCCGTGAAAATATATATACAAGACGAAAGCTTACCTTGTTACCAAGGGCTTTTCACCACGATAGTAGCGAAAATAAATGGAATAAACCATGTGCCACTGGTCATTTTTTATACTCACGACTTGTCATAATCGACACTCAACTTAACAATTCGAAAAGTATCAGACAAGTGATTTCAATAATTTTAACTTCCCTTTACTATTGACATCTGCAATCAGTGTTATCAATGGCAGTCAAATAAAACCCCCACATAAAATGATAAAATACTCGTGGATTGGTTAAATTACATGAAAAATATTAATAAAGACACCCATTTCATTATTTAAATCCCATTATTCCAGGATATGCTTAAATAATTTTAAAACCCATAGTTAATTCCCTTATGCAACCAACTATACAGAAGTGTGTATATAAAGTTGCATACTCAGTTGCACCTCCGTGAGTTATAATACAATACAAAAAAAGCATTTTATTTTTATCATGCTACAATGCCACGATGTTTCTCAATAGGCAATCACAGCGCGAGGAGCTCGGGCACCGGCAGCTGCCAGAATGCCTCGTCGCACTTACGGATGCGCGTAAGACTTTTTATTGCGCTAATTTACAAACTTTATTAACGTCTGGTAATTGTTTATAACCCGCAAAATCGTTAGGCAATTTGCAGTTTGGAATTCTAGAAATAATAAATTAAAAGATTTAAAAAAATTCAAGTTGTCAAAAATATATTGTTTTGAATTTTTTTTTGCAAATCTATATGCTGCGCAGTAGCGAAATAATCGCTAATTCGCTAAATGACCACCAGGACTGGGATTCGTCAATTGACGAAATTATAATTTTTCGCAATTTCAGCTTGCCTAAAGAACCTTCCCAAAATTCGACTCTCTCCGACTAGTATGGGATAGTTTCCCAAAGGATGCCCATGAAAGTTGCACTCTTCTGCTAATTTCTCTCGACCTGTTCTCTTTCCCAAATCTTATGAAGTGTCCTAGATAGTTGTATTATGTCACATTTTCGATATAAGTGCCATCTATTGCTATATATGTATTTTCCGGACTCATTATTTTAGTTTTCGCGTAGTTCATCTTCTTGAAAAGTAGGATCACTTCTGTATCCAGCCAGTAATCTGGCACACTACTTTCATGCAGGCATTTGTTAAAAAGTGCGATAATAAATTTCTCCAAGTTGCTACCTCCGAACTTGAGCATTTCGGTTGTTATGTGGTCTACGCCAGGGCATTTTCCGTTCTCCATCTGTTTGAGAGCACTTCGTAGTTCTTCTGTTGTTATGTCAGGTAGATCTTCTGAGCCCGAATTAGTCACAGGGTGTCTCACATCTTCATTTGCAAATGATGATGAGTAAAGAGATTTATAGAATTTTTCTATTGTCTCTAGTATCTCCCGTTTCTCTGTTACTATAGTACCGTTCTCACTTTTCATCTTATTGATTGTTGTTCTTCCGTGAGAGAGTTTTGTCCTAAGTACTCCCAGATTTGCGTTAGTTTCTATAGTTTCCTTTATTAGTTTTGTGTTATGTGACCTTATATCTTTTCGTATTTCCTTTTTAATGGTTTTATACAACTAACAAAATATAAATGTATTTTTAACTTCTATCTTTAAAGCCCTGTAACTCCACAAAGGAGGTCCGTAGGAAAAAAGTTATATAAAGTGACATTATTTTCATACCATTTACCTATTCTCAAGTTTTGGCCTCTCATTCTTGGAACACCTTGTATATAATTTATTATTCTGTAATAAATGTAAAATCTTTTTATCAGTGTATATTTTCTCTGCCATTGACATTAAAATGTCACGGTCTCTCGATGTACGTATAATTTATTGATTTTATTTTTAAATTGTTTTCAAAATATAATTTATATAATGGATATACAATATTTATAGAAATGTGTTTAGAGATTAAATCTATGAACATCAAGAAATTAAGCTAGAAAACGACAATTAAATCCAGCGAAAATAAAAAGATTCGAAATTAATTGTGATGAATTTATATTGAAACATTATTCAACATTAAAATAGTTCTCTCGAAAAACGGTTTTATTTAAGAATTAAATGAAATTGCAATGTATGGTTAATAAAAGTGCCTTATCTAATTACAGAAACATTTTTTTGTTTGTGAAACAACATATTAACAATTAAATTGTGCATATCTGATGTATGAAAGCCTTGCATTAATTTCGGAATATCTCGAAAACGGTTCTTAAGATATTAAAAAAAATAATACAATGTAAATAAATCAAAGTATTAGAAGATTTAAAAAAACCTGAACTTATTGGTCGTATTGTCAAAAAGATATAGATTTTTGAAATTAAAAATCGACAATGTTAATTATGCACAATTTGATTGTTAATATCTTGTTTCACAGACAAAAAAAGTTACATGTTGTTTATATAGTTAAGATGAGATTCAGTTTCTATGTAATAATACATGAAATACCTGACAACGTCAAGAAATTGTACCGATTCTCCAAAAAGAAATATTAATTTTATGAATAGAAATAATACAGAGAAATATAAGTAATCACGTTGTGAACGCATTTAAAAATAAACCGATTTGGGATAAACTCTATCGAATTAATCAACGAAAAATACGAAGAAATTAAAGGGGTACATTTAGAAGCAATTTACTAGATTTAACGATGAACAGAAATACCTATTAGATGCATTGTATAATAGATAATAACTGTACCATTTATAATTATAATTTATCAATCAATCAATCAATCCTGCGATTGTCAGTGTTCCAACTTCAGATGGCTTTTTCTCTCGTGAAACGGACTCAATAGAAGTATAACTTAACAAAATTCTTAATGAAATGGAAAGTTTATTTGGAAACCAAAAAAATTATTAAATCAACATCGTCAAATAAAATATTACTACCTACATGATATAAGCCTGATGTCAGCGCCAGTCACAGTGAAGTGTGAAATCTGTGGTCAATTTTTTAAGAAGCGATGCCTAAAAACACATCAAAACAAGAACCATGATAGACAAAATTCGAATACAAAAGAAAGTTTTGGAAATAAGGATATAAAAGATACGCATTTTCATATAAAGTTGTCAAAATTGAAGAGCCAACGATCAGTAATCAGAAGAGTCCCAAAAGCTTCAAGGACTCTTAGTGCCTCAACACTATCTAATCTGATTGATGAATGCGTAAGACAAAATTCTATTTCTACCTGGGAAAATCTATTACCTTTTCCATATAATGTTTTAAGTCTTCCTTCTAAAAATTCTAATAAAAAAGTATCTCTCTCTACTATAGTCAAGAATAATTTAAAAACATTTGAAAGTATAGATCATCATTTAAATTTCTCTGTTCAGCAAAACACAAATTTCTCAGTTCGGAAAAACATAAATTTATCAAAAAATAGTAAAATTAAAAATGTCATTAATAAAGTTTCTGATGGCGACTTAACATCCGCAATCAAAATCTTAGCTTCTGATGACAGTTTTGCTGATGTCAGTGCAGCCACTTTAACAGAATTAAAATCGAAACATCCTTTAGAGAAACTTAATAGTACGTTTCCGACTCTGAGTTCGGAACCTATTTCTTTTCTTATAATTTGTGAGTAACGCTATAAACTCTTTTAAAACAAGTTCTGCTGGTGGTTTAGACTCTTTAAGACCATCACATCTACAAGATTTAATAAGTTACAGTGCTGGCCCTTCGAGAAAAAATATCTTATCATCTTTGTGTAAATTATGTAATTTTATTTTAAATGACACAGTCAACATCAATATTCATCCTATTTTATTAGGAGCGTCACTATTAGCTTTAACTAAAAAAGCAGGAGATATCAGACCAATTGCTATTGGTACAGTTTACCGTCGTTTAGTAGCGAAAATAATTTGTTCAAACATTAGAGATAAATTAGTATATTTACTTCTTCCATCTTAGTCTTAAGATGTAGTCCGACCTGGTTACATAATGATATCCTAATCTATTTTGACAATAACATTCGTCATTCATTAGAGTCATTAATTAACATTAAATTAGAGGACCTTTCTTGGAAACAAGCTTCACTACCTGTTTCATATGGTGGTTTAAAAATTCGCTCAATCGTTTCAGTAGCTCTTCCTTCTTTTTTGTCATCATTAAATAGTTCAAAAAATTTCATTAATTACATTCTGCCTATATTTTTCCACACACAAGACCCTTTATTAATGGAGGCAGAAAATATTTGGTCATTAAAGTCTAACAAAGTTGTACCCGATCAATATAAATCTTTTCAAAAATCCTGGGATATACCTTTATTGAACATTGAAAAAGAAAATCTGCTTCAGAAAGCTATCAATTTACCAGACAAGGCTCGTTTGAATGCAGCATTTTCAAAGGAATCCGGAGCATGGTTGAACGCTATACCGTCGGCCCCATTAGGTACGCTTTTAGATGACGAAAGTTTCCGTATTTCTATTGGTCTCCGTTTAGGTTGTCAAATTTGTGTAAAACATCGCTGTCGTTGCGGAGCTGATGCTGATGAATATGGTAGACACGGCCGCGACGACGGTAAACGTCCAGATGGTATGACCCTCATTCCATGGCAACGCGGAAGACCAGTTATATGGGATTTCACTTGCACTGACACTTGGGCTTCGTCCCATGTCCGATCCACATCTACTTCCGCAGGCGCTGCAGCTTTACAAAGCGAAACTTTTAAAATCAATAAATACAAAAATTTGGAGAACATTTACATTTTTATTCCTGTAGCAATTGAAACCTCTGGTGTTTTCGGTCATGAAGCTTTAAAATTCATTAAAGAAATCGGTAAAAAAATGTCAGTAGAAACCAATGATTCAATAGCAACTTTGTTCTTTATACAACAAATAAGTATTACAATTCAAAGAGGAAACGCTTCATCTTTTCTCGGAAAGTTTCCCCGTTCTAAGGCTCTAGAAGAACTTTTTATGAAACCTAATCATAAGAAACCTAGTTCTTTTACCTCTTTCAAACTTTCTCACATTACCGACCCTAAAACATGTATTGTGATCTTTCCTTTTTCCGAAATTCTTATTTAACATCTTCATTCTCAATAACACACACACACATATATATATATATATACATATATATATATATATATATATATATATATATATATATATATATATATATATATATATATATATATACATATATATAACATTTATAGCTGACATTTTCTCTGTAATTTTTCATATTGTTTTCTACACAGCACCTTAAAAATCGCTCATATTCCTTCTCATATTTTTGTTTAGATTTATCAGGTAGTAAATAATGAACTGCATTATCAGTAATATTGCGAAGTTCTGGTGGAGTACATGATAATTGGCAGTTTAGTTCCATATTCATAAATTCCGAACTATGCATTAGTAATTTATTGAACATTTAAATTTAAAAATTCTGTCAACTGTCACTTGTAAAGTGAGGGAACCAACATAAATAAATGAGCACAAAAATCCCTAATTGCAATTTTATTTGTAAAAAAACATTTTTGGACGTTCATTATAAAAAATAGTATGTAAAATTCTTATCACAATGACTTTTTGCAGCACTCGTACTACAAAATGAGTCATTGTGATACTTGTTTTACAATATACTATTGTAGATTTAATGTTACGGTTATTGTTATTATTATTGTCCTTTCTTGGTTATTTCTTCCTAGTTATTGAACTTATACGGAGTAATTTATTTATTGTATGTCAAAGTTATCAATAAATTAATAAAATGGTACACACACATTTTTCTGCAACAATTCAACTGTTGTTAGTGTCCAATTTATTAACTTAATGGTAAAATGTGCTCTAAAATGAAATTTTATTGTTTTCTCGAAAACGATTGAATTTATCAAGTTGAAACAAGTATACATTTTTTTATTTATAAACGTTGTCTGCACAAAATTAGCCAAACAAATAGGCCAAAAATAACTTTATGATGACATTTGCCACTCGAAAAACCACATTTACCAAAATTTCATCAATAGCAGTGAAGTGGCTACTGAAATATTTAAAAATCATTAATACAATCTTTCAGCTTTACCACCCTGTAGATAGTTAACTATCAACATTTTACTAAGGTCATGTTTTGCCAATCGTCATAATTTTATGTCAGGGGTCTACCATTGCTCTGTGTACAATTTATTATCAATCACCCTCTACCGGGTGATCGGTTAAGGGTAGCGAGCGGCGATATCTCATAAGATATTGGTCGTATAGATTTAGAAAAAAAATCATGATAAAAGTCGCCAAGAGAAATTGCTGGAAATTATTTTCGGTAACAACCAACACTAAGTAGAAAAATGGGATTTTTATAGAATTTTGGCTAATGAAAGTATATCGTTGATATCATTTTCATATTTACTGACTGTTCACCTACACTTTTTGACTAAAATGTTTTGTTCTATCAAAATAAAGCGGTGGGGGAGGTTCAATTGTTTTTTAAAACAAACCAAGATTTCTCTCGTTTCGCTTGACCGATTTTAACAAATTTGGGCACATATGAAAGAGCATAATTTACACTACAAAACGCTTGCACGGTTTTGACTTTCGTCTTCGCCGTTAGATGGCGTTAACTGAAGTGGTAGCAAATTTTTGATTTTTTTTCAAAAAAATAAATGTAACGGTATATTCATTTTTACATATTTTAAAAGAGGATACATTTTTCTAAAATTTAATGAAAAAGATTAATCATCTACTTTTTTTTGAACCGTTGATATTGAACAAAATATAATTTTATACATTGAAAAATAAAATCATTTTCGTAATCACTTATTAGTTGCTAACGAAAAGAGCTCCCTGACTTTTTTTCGTTAGACGAACGGTTTTGGATTGAAAAAATAAGATAGGTTTACATACTGTTTAAACTAACATCGCATTTAAGCGAAGAAAGGAAACACCAAATTGTCAATCACCCTGATATTCATTTTGACAGTTCCTGCTATTAACATCTAATTTAATGTTATGTAAAAAGTATTTTTACAACAAATCATGCCTTTTACGAATGAAGAAGCCTTCGATATGTTGAGAATTTATTTTCAATGTTTTGAAAATGCGGTGATTGCTTCTAGGCAGTATGCACTGCGTTATCCCCTCCGAAGACGGCATTCGAGAATGGTTTTTCGTCGTTTAGCCTTACGTTTAAGGCAACATGGCCAAGTGCAACCAACTCCAACTTTGAGAAGAAATCGTAGAGTAAGAAGAGAAGATAACATTATAAATGTGTTGTCTTATATTCATGCAGACTCCCATTTAAGCATAAGAGAGATCTCCAGATATTTAGGAATATCCTATGGCTCAGTGCAAAAAATATTAATGGATTTCAAAATGCATCCGTATCACGTCGTGATTCATCAATCCTTAAATGAGACTGACTTTGAACGTAGGCTCGATTACTGCTACTGGCTTAGATATTTCATTAGGAAAAACCGTCATATTTTGTCACAAATATTGTGGACAGATGAAGCATCTTTTTGCAGTAACGGCAGGGTAAATCTTCATAACATGCATTACTGGTCGGACACTAATCCACACTGTTTACGTGATTGGTCGATGGAGCGTCAACGTCTGGTGCGGTGTTATTAATGGTGCTATTATCGGTCCGCACATCTTTAATGGCAATCTAACCGGCGACATGTATTTGAACTTTTTATTGAACGATTTACCAGGACTCTTAGAACATGTGCCTTTAGAAGTGAAAAGAAACATGTGGTTTCAACAAGACGGATGCCCGGCACATTATTCTCGAAATGTGCAAGATATTTTGAACAGGCATTTTCCTAACCGTTGGATTGGTAGAGGCAGTCTATTTTTCTGGCCACCACGGTCCCCCGATTTAACCTGCCTTGGTTTTTATCTGAGGGGCCGAATAAAGGATTTGATGTATAAAACTCGACCAACTACTCGAGAAGACATGATAGTCCGAATTCAAAACGCCATAAATAATATACCAAGAGCGGAAATTGTGGCAGCTGTCAACTCCACCCAGAAAAGATTGAACCAGTGCATTCAAAATAATGGACAACATTTTGAACATTTACGACAAAACTATTAATTTATTTTTGACGTTTATTTTTAAAGATCTGTGTTCTTGTTTTTAGTGTTATTTGCTCCTGCTGTTGTTAGACAGTTTTATTAAGATTTTTAATCTATATATGTAAATTAGTATGTTTGGAGATATGTAAATTTATTTGATTTTTTTAATCCAAAACCGTTTGTCTAACGAAAAAAAGTCAAAAGGTTCTTTTTGTTAACAACTAATAAGTGATTTGATGATTTTTATTTTGATAAAAAGCAGTGGCGTGCCATTTTTTAATGTAATAAAATTATATTTTGTTCAATATCAACGGTTCAAAAGAAGGTAGATGATTAATGTTTTTCATTAAATTTAATAAATTGTATCCTCTTTTAAAATATGTAAAAACGAATATACCATTACATTTGTTTTTTTTTGAAAAAAATTCAAAAATTTGCTACCATTTCAGTTAACGCCGACCAGTAATGCATGTTATGAAGATTTACCCTGCCATTGCTGCAAAAAGATGCTTCATCTGTCCACAATATTTGTGACAAAATATGATGGTTTTCCCTAATGAAATCTCTAAGCCAGTAGCAGTAATCGAGCCTACGTTCAGTCAGTCTCATTTAAGGATTGATGAAACACGACGTGATACGGATGCATTTTAAAATCCATTAATATTTTTTGCACGGGGCCATAGAATATTCCTAAATATCTGGAGATTTCTCTTATGCTTAAATGGGGGTCTGCATGAATATAAGCCAACACATTTATAATGTTATCTTCTCTTCTTACTCTACGATTTCTCCTCAAAGTTGGAGTTGGTTGCACTTGGCCATGTTGCCTTAAACGTAAGGCTAAACGACAAAAAACCATTCTCGAATACCGTCTTCGGTGGGGATAACGCAGTGCATAATGCCTAGAAGCAATCGCCGCATTTTCATTGAAAATAAATTCTCAACATATCAAAGGCTTTTTCATTCGTAAAAGGCATGATTTGTTGTAAAAATACTTTTTACATAACATAACATTACATTAGAAATAGCAAGAACTGTCAAAATTAATATCAGCGTGATTGACAATTTGGTGTTTTCTTTCTTAATATAGATCATGGCCTGCTCCGCTTAAATGCGATGTTAGTATAAACAGTATGTAAACCTATCTTATTTTTTCAATCCAAAACCGTTCGTATAACGAAAAAAAGTCAAGGGGTTCTTTTTGTTAGCAACTAATAAGTGATTACAAAAATGATTTTTATTTTGATAAAAAGCAGTGGCGTGCCATTTTTTAATGAAATAAAATTATATTTTGTTCAATATCAACGGTTCAAAAAAAGGCAGATGATTAATGTTTTTCATTAAATTTTAGAAAAATGTATCCTCTTTTAAAATATGTAAAAATGAATATACCATTACATTTGTTTTTTTTTTAAACAAAAATTTGCTACTATTTCAGTTAACGCCATCTAGCGGCGAAGACGAAAGTCAAAAAGTCAAAACCCAGTAAGCGTTTTGTTGCGTAAATTATGCTCTTTCATATGAGCCCAAATTTGTTCTAATCGGTCAAGCGAAACGGGAGAAATCTTGGTTTGTTTAAAAAAACAATTGAACTTTCTCCAACGCTTTATTTTGATAGATAGAACAAAACATTTTAGTCAAAAAGTGTAGGTGAATAGTCAGTAAATATGAAAATAATATCATCGATATTATTTCATTAGGCAAAATTCTATAAAAATCCCATTTTTCTACTTAGGGTTAGTTGTTACGCCCTCTAGTGGACGTTTGACAAACTCAAAAATAATTTCCAGCAATTTTTCTTGGCGACTTCTATCATGATTTTTTTTTCTAAATCTATACGACCAGTATCTTATGAGATATGGCCGCTCGCTACCCTTAATTGATCACCCGGTATATAAGTTTACATGATGGGTTATGTACCGTCTCCTACAAAAGTTTACGACTGTCCGGAGTGAACTGTTGAATGGACAATAAATTATTTGTTTGCTTGTATAAAATCTTTCAATGCCAGGTCTATTTAGATTTAAGAATTTTATTTGTATAGAACGTGCGATTTGTATAATAAATTTCCTAAGAATGTTATATGAAAATAATAAAATTGAAGTTCTTGCACGAAACGATAAAAATAATAAAAATCAAATAGTATAAATTTATTGGTAATAGCAGCTAATCGCCCGTACTACAAATTCACCTGATAAAATTTTTATTTTTCCATTTCCAATCCAAATAAATACGAGTTTACTCATGTAATTCTTGAAAAGTATATGTAAGCGGTTTTCTTATCACTACTTCCTTTATTTTAATAATAATTTACAATTTTACGTCGTTCACTGTTAACATCGACAACACCGCTTCGATCGTTTCGTGGCCCGCACGTAGCAACATAAACGTTGACTATTACCAATTTACCAAACATTATGTTTTAGATATATATGTATTATTTAAATATTTCTGTTATTATTACAGACCTGGTTTATTTACTTCTGACGATATCTGGTTCCAAATTTCCTCTCTTTTCTGTCTACATCTATAAAATGCACTAGATGGGTTGTATAACAATTCGTTGTCCCGTACTATTTGTATTAGAGTAAGACATTCTTCCTTGCTAAATTCCATTGTAATTGACCCTTTTTGCAAGTTTCAAATATGTTATTATGATGATTCTTAACAGCTAGATTTGTTATTTAACTAACGCGGGACTGGCTAAGGTCGCCATACGGATAGAACTAATCGCTGTGGCTGTGTCTCGCACGAACACATACAACGCCGGACGGAATGTCGAGACGTAGAAGCAGATAGTGTCGTAATCGTTATACGGGTAAGGGTAACGCACTTGTGGATTTTAAAAAATAAACTCTAATACTAAACGACGAATTTCATATTTTATGTGAAAAGTGCATTTCTAACAAAAAAATGAAAATAAAACTTCCATGAATCTAGCTGACTATTTTTATATTTTTTACCTTGATTCCGAATTCCAAAGTAACGATTTAATAATAGGAAATACGATGTGGAAACAAAAACTAGAGGATAAATATACCTTGGTAGCGGAAGATAGAAATGCAAAAAGATTAATCGATTACATAGTTTATACACAAAACCTATCAAATATGGTGAAAAAAGTAGAGACAAGAAAAGAGGCTGAGTTGAGTACAAACCATAGATTAGTAGTAGCGGAATATGAAGAAAAAATAATGAAGACAGAAGTAAGATTCAGTAGAATTGCAATAAGTAAATTAAGAAACACATCAAAAAAAATTAAATATCAGGAAGAAACAGACAGGGAATTCGAAAAATTGATTATGGAAAACAACGAATGGACACTCGAAAAACGGCGGACAGTATTCAAACAAATATTACTTGAAAAGGCAGAGGATATATGTGGAAGAAATAAATTCAACAAACATTTGAAGAGGACTAAGTGGTGGAACAAAGAAATACAAACATTAGTAAAAGAAAAGAAAACCTCATGGAAAAAATACCTCCAAACAAAAACACAGGAAGATAAGGAAATATATAACGGAAAAAGAAACATCGTCAAGGAAGCGGTTAAGAAAGCGAAAAGGGACTCATGGAAAAAATTTGGAAGGGAGATGTCAGAGACACATGCATCAGATAATAGAAAATTTAGGACAACAATAAAAAGACTACGAGGAAGTAAAGGAAAAGATATAAGAGCAATAAAAAATAAAAATAACGAGTTGGAGACCGAGATAAATCAAATACTAAAGACTTGGAAAGAACACTACGAATAAAAATTTAGTAATAGGTTGAAGAAGAAAACAACGAATATAGCAGAAGAGGAATGGAATGAACATGAATACCATGCAATCCAAAGAGAAGAAATGGAAGTGGCTATAAATAAACTTAGAATAGGAAAAGCCAGTGGGGAGGATGAAGTAGCGCCAGAGCTGATAAAATGGTTAGGAGAAAAAGGAAAAGACTGGCTGTGTCTCATATGTAGGGAAGCATGGGATTCTCAAAAAATCCCCAAAGACTGTGAAAATAACCTTATACTGCCAATACATAAAAAAGGGGATCAGACAGTGTGCAATAATTATAGACCAATATGCTTAGCCCAAATTAGTTTCAAAATCTACACGAGAATAATAGAGATCCGATTAAGACGTTATGTAGAAGCAAAATTAGAAGAGGAACAAGCAGCTTTTAGACCAGGACGACAAGCAAATGATAATATATATATATATATATATATATATATATTAAGAAGGCTAATTGATAATACAATAGAAGCGGGAGAAGAAATGTATTTAACATTTATTGACTTGAAGGCAGCTTTTGATACAGTGGAAAGAGAAAAAATTTGGGAGGTATTGAAAGATTTAGAAGTACCGAAAGCTCTAATTAATATAATTAAAAGCACATACGAGACAGTCAAATTAAGAGTGCAGATAGGAGGTCAAAGATCGGAAGAGTTTCTAATGAAAAAAGGTATAAAACAAGGTGATAGCTTAAGCCCACTATTGTCTGTCATTATAATGGACAAAATAGTGAAGGAAATAAAAAGACGAGGAGGAAATCTGGTCATGATAATAGAGTACAGAAACATGGTGCCGGTCAGATTAAGTAATTTACTGTATGCAGACGATATTGTACTTATAGCAAAATAAAAAAATAAAATGCAGAAACTAATAAACTTATTGGCAAGAGAAATAGAAAATATGAAAATGACAATAAATACAGAAAAAACTAAAGTAATGATAGTAAATGAAAAACAGCGAGAAGGGAGTATCTGCAAGGAATTGAAATGTAATTACAAAACATTTGAAAGAGTAACAACTTATAATTTACCTAGGAAGTATCATAACAGAAGAAGGGAAAATAGATGCAGAACATAATAACAGAGCAAATAAATCAACAAGATTATATTATTCCTTAAATCGAACAATATTAAGCCATAAACACATTGATATGGACACAAAGCTGGAAATCTACAATAAAATGAAATATTTAAGGAAAGTAGCAGGTAAAACAAAATTGGTTAAAGTAAGGAACGAAGAAATCAGAAGCATAACTAATCAAGAGCCAACAATATCAAAGATTAAAAAGAAACAATTAAACTGGTATGATCACCTAGTAAGAATGAAGCAAGATAGAATTGCAAGAAAAGTTATGGAAATAGGAATATCAAGAAAAAGACAAAAAGGAAGATCCAGGAGGAAATGGATAGATCAGATTGAAGAAATTGGAAAAAACAAGGAAAAAAACATTAGGAGAGGTGAAGGCATTGGCCAGGGACAGAAAAAAATGGGTACATGGGAACTCCAATCCGACGTCTGAGAAGGCATAAGGATAAGAGAAAGAAAGATAGAAAGATTCTGAATTTATAGTTATACTTCATACATTATAATGATTGATGCACGTCATAATGTTTTTATCTTCAAATCTAATTCAAGAAAGAATATTTATTATATTAAAAGGTATAAAATTATAATTAATTATTATACTTAATTATGTTTAATAAATTATACCTTTCAATACACTCGGGGACAAAAGAATTGCATATTTTATTTTAGGTATTTTTTCTCTTTAACACTTTTGTGATTTCGTTTGCTAAGTCTGTTACATTGGAGTGTTCTACGTAGGTATATTGCAATTTATTACGAATAATGTAGTGTTTAGACGTAGCGGAAAACTATAAACGTAGCACAGTGTGCCTTGACCACTAAAACAGTGATTTTTCTTTATTTGACGTTGTCAGAATGACATTTTCAGTGCATTATTTCTTCCATTTTTAGCTTCAGTTAGTGAAATGCCACGTTTAAATGAGTTAGTTTCGGTTGAAATTGTTTGTTTAATCAATGAGGGATACAGACAAGAGACAAGAAGTCATTGCACAGATATTTGTCCATCAATCGATTGTTTCTCGCGTACTAAAACGTTACAATGAGACTGGAGGAGACAAAACGCATAAAAGATGTACAACGCCAATTGATGAGCAATATTTAAGAATTCAATCTTTGCGTAATCGTACACTTACTAAATGCAAGGCAAGTCAGTGTTTCCACCAAAACAATATAATGAGAAGACTTACGGAGGTCGATTTAAAGTCAAGATGACGTCCTGCTAGAGTTCCTCGACTTCTAGCACGCCATAAAATCGGACGGTAACAATTTGCAAGAGCACATGCTGACTGGAATGAATGTCAATGTGGAAAACTTCTTTTTACAGACGAAACAAGAATACAATTATGGAAGCCTGATGGACGTAGTCGAGTATACAGAAGGTCAGGAGAACGTTTCGCAAAATGTAATATTGCACATAATCTTAGCTTTGGTAGTGGTTCGTTCCATTATGCTATGCTGGCAATTGTTGGGAGAGTCGCACGGAGCTCATTGAAGTGAATTTATGGTGAATGCTACATACACAACATCCTTGCAGATCATGTTATAGCATTTGTCGGCTTTATTGGATATGATGCCCGTGCTCATGCCGCAAGAACAGTAAAACAGTACATTGAGGATGTCGCGATTGCGAAGCTAGAGTGGCCACCGTATAGTCCTGACGCAAATCCCATAGAACATGTATGTGACATCCTAAAAACCAATATTCGAGCACGGAATCCAGCTCCTAACTCAATTGTAGAATTAAGGATTGCTGCACAGGAAAAATGGAATCGAATACCACAAGAAACCATCAAAGAACTTTTGCGCAGTATGTCTATGAGGATGCAGGCTAGAGCTAGATTTTTTATTTTGTCTTAAACTAATGTACCGTGTCCATGTTATTGTTCTTTCTTAATTAAACGTTATTATCCATAACGGGCCATTTCACGAATTTGTTGTAAAGCTTCAATATGTAATTAATAACGTAAAAGACTCTAATGTAACAGATTTAGCAACCGAAATCACAAAAGTGTTTTAGGGGAAAAAAGACCTAAAATAAAATATGCAATAATTTTGTCCGTGCATCAATCTTTATAATGTATGAAGTTTCTACCTACGAAGCAGTTGTAAAAGATAATGAAGACAATTATGAAATTTTCTAGAAAATGAGAACAGAACCAAGACATCTCATCAGTCGCTCGTCGAGTTTTCTGGACCAAACAAGGTCGAAAGAGAAAAGATATGCTGCTAGCAAAACTTTACAGGAACAATCTGCCGAGCTAGAAGAGCCTAAACCTACTTACGTTGTACCAGTAGACATTTGTAACTTTGAAAAAATATTTCAAACGCTTCTGAATTGATAAGATTTGAAAATATATGCAGAGTGGGACACCATATACCGCACGGAATCTGGTGCCCAAAGTATAACAATGAGTGGTTCAAAACATTTTGGCATATCTAAGTATTATTATTTTTAAATGGAACACCCTGTATATAATGACTAAGGATTCCTTATACCTATCTTTTATGGTTTTCGAAATATCTCGGTTTTTAATACTTACGGACAGAGGAATAAATGGTAAAGTAAGATTAACACAGAAAATTTATAAAAACAATGAAAATTTGCAATCATAAAAAAACAACATGATATCACAAACATTCACTACAATTATTTAAGTGTGGGCCACAATCATAAATTTGAAAATGTTTTTTGTATAAAAATTGATCTTTTTGAAACAGTGGTTTGAAGCAAGTCGTAAAAAATGTCCACGGTTGATTCTGTACAAGATTTAGAAGTAACGATAGATTATGATGAGAGAGAAAACTCCTTTACGCTGTTTCATGCGCAGGAGCAATAATTACATAATTATTTGTTACATCATTAGATGTAGTTAAAAGACGGTTGCATGCTAAACAAAAAATATCCCAAGACCAGACAAAATGCTTTTATCCTGTAATGGCTTGCGTTCATGGATCACTTTTGTAGGTGCAGTCTGGACGCCCCTAACAGTCGAACTGAAGCAATTTTATCCTTGCGGAGCGGCCTGAGGCCAACATTAGTATTAGCGTTAATAACGTCTATAGTTTATTTTGTAGTGCATGAACAATTACAGAATTATTTTAAAGGTAAATATAAAGAAAAAATTATAACTCTTAATGTCTATCAAAGTCAACCATCTTTGTGGATACATTTATTGTCAGGAGGTTCAGCTATCAGCAAGTTATTTAACTTTGAAGCGAGCATTAAAAACTCTAGTGAAATAAGATGGATTTATATAGAGATGTTTCATTTTCCGCTATTTATTGGATTAATTTTGAAACAAATTCACTACAATTTTTACAGAACTAAGACAAGGTGGCGGCTTAAGTCCGCTACTGTTTATAATATTCATGAATGAAATAATAAAAGAACGTAAGCCGCTTACAAAAAAATATTGTGTAGGACACTTACAATTTCAAAAAGAGAATGGAACTGATGGAGGATTCGCAGATGATGTCGTATTACTGGCTGGAAGTGAAAAAGACTTGCAAATATGTAAACATAAATGTATGGAACACTGCGGATGAAAGAGGGGCGCAAAGGTGAAATTTGTATTTTTTTATTATTCTGGATACTTATTCCTATTTCTGACTAATTTGTCTTTGGCTTATATGAGGATCTTCTAGAAGTGAATCGATTACTTGGAATTCAATATTCTCATTGCCTATAATCGTACCTAGTTTATTGTGGTTTTCATAAGATACACTTCCAGTATTTCGAAATGTGTTGAGTAACTTCTGAAAACTTACCTTTTTCGGATGGTTCCTGTCGGGCTATTTTTGCGCATATACACGTGAAGCTAATAGGCAAAACTTTCTACACACTCATCCAATACTAAAATAATATCAATTCTCTGTTGCATTGAATATGTTTTCATTCTGAATATTATAATGAATTAACTGTGAATAATTAAATGAAGTATTTAAATTTACGAAGCTTTATGGAAAATATCAACAACTAAATACATTATTTCCAGTAAATTTGACATTTCAAGTATTGCTTAAAATAGTACTGAACCCACTACTCCTTTACAACATAAGAGAAACACAGAGCTGATTTTAAATATGTTTACTATTTATTACGTGAAAAATACCAAACTTGCCAATCGGGAACCTTAATACCGTGAAAGAGAATCTTTTACTGTATTGGATAAGATACAAAAACTTCGGGTGTTCTATTTGAGATAAGCATGTTTTTTAAATTAGCAGGAATTCATAATATTTCGCACTTTTGGAACAACCTGTACATTTAAACATAATACTAAGGTTATAGGTGAGTGGGTTAGAAAATACCGCCTTCCGCAATGTTGCCTAAAGGCTTGAATTCAACTGATCCAAAGCAATTTTATACGCCTACCCGTTTTATCGTTATTCTTTTTTTGTGAAGTACTGTATTTGTATGTGGTAAGTCTTGGTCCAAAAATGCCATAAAAACTTTGATTTTTTCTTTAAGTGCCTTTTCAGTTATCTATATTTTCTCTCTGATCCTTTACTTCTATGATCTTTTCCAGTATGTTCATGGATGTAATTGATAATATGTGATACCTCGGTAGTCATTGCAGTCCCTGTGGTCTCCTTTTTTGAAGATGGGTACTATTCGTGCTTTCTCCCAAGCCTTTGGCAAGGTTTCCTCTTCATACTCTGTTGTAAATAAGCAACAATATATCTCTTTCTTTCTGTCCCCTTTTTTATCATTTCAGCTGCAATTTAGTCTTACCCGAGTGCTTTTTAATTTTTTGGTTCCTTGATAACTCTTTCTAGCTCTTCTTTATCTATTGTTTTATTAATATCAGAAAAAAATACTATTATTAAAAACAAATATTCCAAGAAATACTTTCTTAACAATTTCGACTCGTCTATCCTGTTATTTTGAATCTTATTACTGTTAAGTTTTGTTAAATTCATGTCTAATAATAATAATTGAAAATTAATATGTATAACATGTATTGTTTCTTTTTGTAATAAAATGCGTTACCCATTAAAATATCTATGATTAAGGGAACACTAGAAAGCGTATTGGTGGTTGCCTATGCTTCAATAACATTACAAACTAAATTACGGATCTCCATAGTATTTTAATTTGTTTATTATGATAGTATAATCATTAATACACAGTTGTATTAATATACACATTTAAATTTTATATTTACTATCCTTATAAGTATTTATCGCATTGTTACAAATTAAATTATTTAACAAGCAAATAGGCTACATTATTATACGTTTATTCAATAAGTTTCTCGTTATTTTAATTTTTTAATTTGAGCTAATAAATTAATATTATTATAGATATTTTTTATGTTTAATTTAAGTTATTGTTAGTTTTCAACTTTTTATTGCTTGTTAAATAGTATTTCTCAGACACAAATTGATATGAGCCTCTTTAGCTCAGTGGTAGAGCACTGGTCTCGTAAACCAGGGGTCGTGAGTTCAAACCTCACAGGAGGCAATATCATTTTTTGTTTTTTTAAATTTGTTTTTCAATAATTTACAAAACAGACTGTTTTTTTATTATAAAAAGCTGCGGCCCTCTTTAATACATAAATATAATCGAAATAAATAATGCAACTAATAAAATTTCGAAATTTGGTGCATTTTTATTGCTTTACCCTTGGACTATGAATCAATATTTCCGTAATTTGTAAATTTAATTTGAATTATCTTGAAAATCTACAATTTGTATGGTAATCTATTAACGTTTCCAATATATCAATAATGAACGTTAAAATTTGATAACGATATTACTTTCTTTTTAGAAATGTTCAACTAGTTTATTATCCATTTCGTGATAAAAGAACATTAATGGTTAAGTATCGCCGTCAAAGGATAAAAACTAAGTTCATTGTGTAAAATGAATAGCTTCTTACACTGGAATAAAAGAAGTTATAGCTGCCTTGTGATTTCGATATCTAACTTCCAATATGCCGGTTATTATGTAACTGATTGCGATATTTATAGATTCGTTACGTTTCCATATTTAATAAATAAATTTCAGTTTTTGTTAATATTATAATAAAACCAAATATTATTTTGAAGCAAATAATATCCATTTAAGTTATTTTTGAAAGCTCTGCTGATCCCCAAACTTTACTCGCTACCATTCCAGTCACGGTTCCCGAAATATTGGACAATTTATGTTCTATTCATGGAAACGCGCAAGCATTTCTAACAGCACCGCCACCACCATCGCCACCCCTCGGCGGTGGAACTACGAAACAGCAGAGATTGATCTGCCACCAGCGGTGGCTGGCGCTACGACGCAACACCGTGGTGTGGCATTATCGACGTGGTAGAAGCGTCGTCGGGGAAAATGAAAAAGCGCAATCTCCATGGAAGATGGCCCAAATACGGCTGGACCTTCTAAAATGCGACAATAATGGATTTTGGAAAAATATTTCGTAAAAGCATCTACCTAGAAAACGCTTTTTAAGCAAAACGTGAAGCTAAACCCACTAATTTCGCCTAAATTGACTCTCATATTTTTAAACAGAGTAAAAATTTAAACAATAAAAGAATATAAATACGTATACACATCATAGAACAATCAAATTGAATCGAGAAAAACCGTTTTGAGTAATTTATTTCAACCAAGATGGATATCGTTTTAATATCTTTATTTGAACCTAAATACAGGTTCATCGACCTAGCCCCCTCAGCCCCGAATTTGTTGTTGCAAATAATTTTATTTTATTGCACTCTCACTGCACAGCATTGACAAGCAAAATTTTTCTTTGCACAACTTCTCCTGGAAAGTTATAAGGGAAAGGCTCTTCGGGGGCTAGGTCGATGCCAGCCTTCCACGTTAATATAATTTTCCGTCAACTGTCCATTTACGATGAATTTTAACGCGCTCAAAATCATTGATTAATGACCACTATTAATGAATGATTTTGCATTAATCGGCGATTTTATTATATGCAACCCAACGTACATTGTTCTTATACATTTGTATTGGCAGTGACCGTGATGCAGTAGGCTTACCTGCTAAAACATTGTTAGTACTATCTGTCACTGTATGTCTTTATTTATCTTATTGTTTAATTTCTTAAAATTGTATGTATATTTTAAAATCAAAAGTAGCCTCGACCGAAAAGTTTTGTAATGAAGTCGTGAATTAAAATGGAGACTTAAATGGCCGGTTGCACCAGCTAAAAAACAGTCCGTTGAATCGGCCGATCGACCGTAAATCGTAGCTTTCGTGTTGCACCATCCAAAAGCTGTCCGTTAATCGATTGATTTTATGGACAGAATTAAACGACTGTTTTCGGGCGATAATTGCAAATACGGACCGTTATTTAGTAATAACCTCACTATACCAATGACATTTGTTTGTTGTTATGAAGTTTACAGTGATTTGTCAATATTTTTAATATTATTTATGAATCATATTACATTACGATTAGATAGATATTACATTTACATGACACAGTAATAGATATGGATACGACCGCATAATGGAACTTCTTCCAGAAATAAGACAAGTAAGACCAGGGCGTGATCCATTTAATTTATTCAACAACCAACAATTTAAAGCAAGATATCGTTTTTGTAAAGAAACAGTTAACCAGCTATTGCAAACGATTGGAGAAGATTTATTACGTTCCCAAAAGAATAATGAAGTGACTCCTATGAATCAATTATTAATAACGTTAAGATACTACGCCACAGGTTCATTTCAACAAGTGCTCGGTGATCATATTAACATACATAAAAGTACCGTGTGTAGAATAGTGCATCGAGTAGGGCACTACATAGCTTTATTAAGTGATCGTTTCATTCGAATGCCTAAAACAAATAAAGAAATTGGTGTGGTGAAACAGCAATTTTATAACGTTGCTAGATTTCCTGGTGTTATCGGAGCAATTGACTGCACCCATATTAAGATTTTGTCGCCTGGTGGTGAGAATGCAGAGGTTTATAGAAATCGTAAAGGCTGGTTTTCCATCAATGTGCAAGTGATTGGTGATATGAAATTGAAGATTCGAGACATAGTAGCAAGTTATCCGGGATCTGTACACGATAGTACTATTTATAACGATAGTTTAATTCGTTCTCGATTTCTTAATAATGAATTTCCCAACAGTTATTTGATAGGCGATGGAGGGTACATGTGCACAAAACACTTAATGACACCACTGAGTAACCCACAAACACAATCCCAAAATAATTATCAAAACGCACATATCAATACTAGAAATGGTATTGAAAGATTGTTTGGAATTTGGAAAAGACGGTTTCCTGTTTTGTCTGTGGGAATGCAAATAAAGGTTGAAAATGTATTAAGGGTAATCGTTAACACAGCTGTATTACATAATTTAGCAATAGAGAACGATGACATTTTTGAAATTGATTGGGATCAACATATTGAAAATCAAATTGAAGTTGAACATCAAGATGCTGAATTGGAAAGAAATGGGAATGCATTACGAACTCATTTGATTAACACTTTATTTTGAAATTCGAATTGGTAAAAAATATAGTTTACTTATAAATAATAATATTAATTCATATAATAATACATAAATTAATTACAATAGAAGTAAATTAACAACCATAATTATTTTTAAATTCAATTTCTTTTTCTCTTAATTCTATTTCTGCCTTCTTTAACTCTATTTCTGCCTTCTTAAATTCTATTTCTGCTTTCTTGGATTCCATTTCCTTTAGTTTTTCTTCATAAGTTAATATTTTTATTTTTAGTGCATTTGCCATTTCGTTATGTTCAAATTCCTAATTTTTTAAATTTTTTTCCATTGTATAAATTTGTTGCTTGTGTTGATTGTTAACACATGAATATGCTTCTTTAGATTGCAATTTTTTTTTCTTCTCGGATGTAACACTCACCACTTCTTCGTAAACATCAGCTAATGTACGTTTTTTAGTGGACTTTACAGGTGTTTCGTGACATTCTGCAAAATTATAATGTAAAAGTGTACATAATTAATAATAAATATATATTATATAAACATACCTTTAATTTCATTAACATTTCCATCAGTGAAAATCATTTCAACTTCATCTAAATTTTGTATCTGTTCAGTTTCTAAAATATTACAATTATCATTACAACATGTTATATCATATAATTATAATTGTAGGTATACATACCATCATGTAACCCTTCATTAACACTTATAGACTCGATTTGGTTAATTTGTAAGTTTAATTCCAAATCTTCTAATTTTTCCGAAATCGTTTCGGTACCTAAAATAAATATGTATATCAATAACCAGTTTTTGAATTCATCAGTGTATCTCTACTTGCCTTTACAATAATTTTTATTAGAATGGTAGATATTTGGTAACGGGGTAATTTGTCCTTTTATAGCAGACAAAATTTTTTCTTGGCTCGGCTGCAAAACCAAGCTGGGCCCAGGACCTCCACCGGTTTTATATCTTTCCACCTATAAAAATAAGTTATTAGATAGTACACTCACTTAAAAAAATATGTATATACATACCTTTTCATTAGAAATTTGTTTCTTAAGTTTTCTCTTGGTATTTTCATATAAATTTTTCAATTGCTTACCAGACCGAGGCACGTTGATATTACAAGAATTATATTCTTTTGCAATATTATCCCATGCCTCAAGTTTTTGTTTGTTTGTTACTCCATCAGTCTTCTTATTTTCTATTATACCTTTATATCGTAAAATAATATCAATGGCACAATCTCTTTCTAATTGGGTGAAATGCTGATTAGTTTCCATTTTTATATGTCATTGACAATACGTATAAAGTAGGGTTATAGTTTAAACACTCACTTCATGTTATAATAAACGGTCGGTTCAAATACCAACTGTAATTTTTTCTGGTGCAACTGGTATTATGAAATATCGGAGAATCATCGATTAATCGGTCGATCAACGGTTATTGTATCCACTGTTTTTACGGTGGGTTGGTGCAACTGGGCATAACAATCTCGCTTCACTCGCTCGTTAAATTATCTC
Organism: Galeruca laticollis; assembly: GCA_963921935.1. NCBI lineage: Eukaryota > Metazoa > Arthropoda > Insecta > Coleoptera > Chrysomelidae > Galeruca > Galeruca laticollis. The sequence continues at coordinate 41,675,971 of OY998182.1, forward strand.
GATTGGTAATCGCCCTTATTAATAATAATAATAATAAGTTTATTCTGGAAAAAATATACATAGTATTGACAATGTAACATGTAACATGTAACATGTAATGGAGTATATGAATATATATTTTTTTCTATTATTAATGTTTTTATATCTTCATTTAAGCCCTGTATTAGAGTTTTGAGATATAAGTATTTATTCATATCAATTATTCTATTCATGAGCAAAGACAATAATCAGTATGTATAACAAGAAAATTATTACGACAAAACTGGTAAAGCGGATACAACCACAGATAACCCACAGATAGATGAGACACTGATTGTGGCGCCATCTAAAGAGCCTGTCGACTAAACAATTGATTGATGTTAAAAAGATTTCTGTGATTTTAGGTTTTGGCGGTATATTCAAATTTACTGTATTTTAATTATTTTATTTCAAATTAACCATTTATAGTCCATCTTTTGACATTTCATTCAATTTAACTCCATTAACTCAAAAATGATTAGATGTTCAGTTAAATTAAATGAAATATCAAATGATGGACCATAAATGGTTAATTAAATTGGAAAAAATAAAACAGTAATCATATAAACAGTTTATTTATTTTGGTATAAAAATACACAACAAATAATTTATTTCACAAAGTTCTTTTCTTAACAAACAGAATGGCAATAAATAAACTATAATGTAAAAATAATGCAATGATTAAAAAATAATTTGAGTAACATACATTCTAGATTGGAATATCATTAGATTTTGAAATGATGTTAAATCAAGATAAAAATAGAAAATTATTTATGATAAGTTTATATTAATTTATTTATTTATTATTATACTCTTATAAACATACAGAGCTGGACAAACTAGTGGAGCATAACTGCTACTTACTTAATCAAAAAAAGTGTTAGCAATGAGTAGTTAACTACTATTTTTAGCAACGTTGTGTGAAAGAAAACATTAGAGTATAATGACTGTGAATGTTAGAACAAAAGTAATTATATTTTATAGGAAAAGTTGTTAAATACTGCCCAGCTCTGTAAATACAAGGTGCCAAGTAATTACATATAAGAGTGCTAAACAGCACTTGTGACTGTACAACATTTAAAATAATATATCTAGCATTTCATTTCCACTTAAAACACAATTTTATTTCTTTACTGGAAGTATTAAATAGGTTTATATCACAAGCTTAAACCTAGTATATTGCATATTTGTATATTTCTACATTTAAAAGCATTCCGTTCTTATGAAACCATCGCATAAGGCGGTTTAAGTTACCCTGCAGCTCCTTGCAGTCTATAATTGTAAAATGTTTCTTAAGGGCTCTTAAAAATCCCACTGTCTCGTGGAAGTCATTTTTCGTTTCTGCTTGAGCTTCTACAGGTGAACACACAAGATAACAACAATAAATAAGTAAACACACAAATATGTTTGAAAATTTATATCAACAAAAGAGAACAAAATGCGCTTACTATTGAAATAATAAGTTTACACATGTTTCTGTACTAAGCCAAAAAAATATAAAAAAATGTTTGAATGTTGAATTTTTTTGGTTTTCTTCAATTCCTCTTTTTAGGAATTCTTGATTTTTATTGGCTTTTAACTATTTTTTGATTTAATGTTTTTTTATGTTTTGTCTTTATTGGATATTTTGAATTTTTGGTTATCGCTAGGCCAAATACTTAGACGTAATGCCTCAACAAAAGTTAATACTCACTTTCATTTCTTCCCATAAATTGTCATACCATGGGCTATATATGAAAATCGGCAAGGAATTCCATAGCTGGTGGAGGGAATAGCTATAACATAAAATAAAATCCAGATTATTATTTTTTCAATGGGTACATTTTAAAATGGAGTTGTCTGAGTATGGTGTACACACTAGATATAAATTGATTGAATGAAAAGACGAGTACCTACTGAGTGTGTAATTTTATTAAAATTAGGCAATTCTCAATGCTGTCATCAAGAGAAAAACATACAACAGGTGTCAAAGAACATCACACCCTGTAACTGTTACATACAATGAAATAAAATGTTTTATGTTACATCATTATTTAAGTAAAATTTGTTAAAATTACCCTATAAAGAGGGTGTACAGTACACACATATCATTTAGTTGATAATTTCAAATTAGACGTTTCATTAAGTGAATTACAATTGTACACTCCCTTTATAGGCTAATTTGAACAAATTTTACTTAAATAATGATGTAACATCAAACGTTTTATTTCATGGCCTAATGGCTGAAAGAGCTTAGCTGGAATTTTAATAAAATTACACACCCAGTAGGTACTCGTCTTTTCATTCACTCAATTTACATTCTAAAATGTCCAAAATTATAGAATACAATAAAACTTACCATCAATTTTTGTTAATTTCCATTCATGGGAAGGCAAATCAAACTGTCTTAATAAGCTCCCTTCGTCTTTCTCAAATCTAAAGAAACACTGTTTTTGAATATGAAGGGAACATATCCTCCATCGTTTTCTCGTCGACAAATTTAATGATTTATTACCACTACGTTTCAGCCATATTAATTTTTTTTTCCTGGGTTGGAGAAATAAAACTGTAAAAAGAAATATTTACTTTAGTAATGCAACAATTTTCAGTTTAGCTAATCTAAAAAACAACCATGATCTCTAAAGTTGTCGATTAAATTAGTAAAAATTATATGTTTTATAAAAATAAAGAAAATGGTTGTTACTTGAAAAAGAAAAAATGCTCAAATTTTTTTAATAAAACTTACCGAGTACACCACTTATTAGACTCCTTCAGAATACACTTTGACATTGTCTTTTCAATCAATAACAATAAAGCAACGAAACAACAGATACGTATTATACGATAACAGTATAACAGATAAACTGTGGGGACGAGCAATATGACATCGCGCATACGCAGTAATAAAAATAAATAAAATTTGATTACCAACGACGTTACAGTTATCTACCGATTTTAGTTACTCGACAGGCTCTATACATGGCACGGTCTGCAGTGTCCCTAGCCTGGATACAACAAGACAAATCACAACAGGTATTGAACAAACATACACCAAAACTTGCTTAAGACCTGTACAGTTTGCGCGCGAGCATTATCTTTTTTAATTCACGTTTCAAACACATTTTGTACCTATTTCAATTTGTTGCTAGATGCATTACACTCTTTTGTCCAATTGAGTATTCTTTTATTGTTTCTAACATTTATCTCCTTTTTTTCCTTTTTTTTTTAGGTTACATACTTAAATCTACACTTTTAAAATATCTCTCTCAATCAGGGAGTGAACAGTAGACCACAGATAACCCACAGATAGATGAGACACCGATTGTGGCGCCATCTAAAGAGTCTGTCGACTAAACAATTGAGTGATGTTAAAAAGATTTCTGTAATTTTAGGTTTTGGCGGTATATTCTAATTTACTGTATTTTAATTATTTTACTGTAAAATAACCATTTATAGTCCATCATTTGACATTTTATTCAATTTAATTCCATTAACTCAATAATGATTAGATGTCGAGTCAAATAAAATGAAGAATCAAATGATGGAACTTCTTCTACTTCTCGTGCCAAACGCTGTAGGCGATCATCCACCAATAATTAGTCTATAATGAGTAATTGCCCTACCGCGGCTAGTGCGAATATAAAACCCACGTTCCTCACTCCGCACCAGTTTCTGATAACATATAACCACGAATGTTGTCTTCGTCCTGGGCCTCTTTTTCCTTCTATTTTGCCCATTAGTATTAGTCTTAGTATGTCATATTTATTGCCTCGGAGTATGTGCCCCAGATAAGAGATCTTGCGTTGTTTTATAGCTGTTAATAGTTCGCGCTCAACGTTGGCTCTTCTAAGTACTTCCTCGTTTGTGACCCGGTCTACCCATGGAATCCTCAAAGGCCTTTATGCGGTTCATGGATTTTACTTTAAGTGACCATGTTTCCGAATTCTTATGTTCAGCGACACTTCTCTTCGACATATCTGTGGCAGAAAGTCAAAAGGGCATAAGTATTTTTTTTTGCAAAATTAGTTATTTATACCGATCGATAGCATTTTTCAAGCTTGATAATCTGGCAAAAGGGTTTATCTATATTCCTTTAAAATAACGGTTTTTTTTTAACATAAGGGAATATCTGAATGAAAAATATTTTTTCTTCCTTGCATAAAGATATAATTGGAGTTAACAATTTTTTTTATTTTTTATTTTTTTGACAGGAAGGTATATCTTTAGATATTATAATATTTTTAACCTTGTCATCCGACATAAGAGCATAACTACAGTTGAATCATATTTTCGGGGAAATCTAGTCAGACAAAGCGGCATAAGTCGACTTATGACTCTTTGTCGGTTTCGAATGCCGACAAAATATTTCGGTCTTATTTAGATATATGTCTTTTTGTCGGTAAGAAATTATCTAGAATTTAATAATCGTGTAATTTCGGCACGTTTCGTACGATTGTCTATGCGGAAAGTCTATTAAAAACACCCCTTCGGTACGGATTCTTTCGCATTTCATTATAATCACTGCAGTAGGTGTGATGTGTGTAGACTGATGATGAGTGTAAGCAAGCGCACCGAATTAATGGTGGCCAACTGCCGTAAGTATTCTTTATCGTATTTTTTTATTACAGAATTTAAAAAAATAATAAAAGAAAACGTGTTTGTATTCATTCTAGTGCGGAATTGCTTTAAATAAGGCAAATTAACAAAGCCTAGTCAAAAAAGTTATAGAATTTGTTAAAGAAAATAAAACTTGATTTATTTAAAAATTTAATTAGCGTTCTATTTTAATTAAAAATATTATTGGTTAATTAAAAACATTTAAATATAATATCAAACAATTCAATCAAATAAAGTTTACAATGATGAAAATTAATCCTTTTATTATTTTGAAATAATAATAATAAGTAGATCGGTACTTTGTTTTTTTTTTCATTGTAGAACTGCCAGGTGGCCAAAATGTTCAGCAAAGTTTATTAAAAAAAGCTGTCCGAATTAAATATCATTTATATAGTGAAGGTTGGTATTAAAATATTTTAAATTTAAACTGCTTCATTTTTTTTTTAGTATTTCATCCCCCAGTTGCAAATGAGACAGGCACGTCCGTCAATTGTTTTAATGATTACAAATACGACAAAAATGAGCTATTTCCTGAGAGTGTCAGCAACAACTTTCAAAACGGTAAGCTAATTCAATTAATGCCTTTTAAAATATTTTTTATTTAAATGCAGATAAGTACAGAAAATTATTGCTTTTTTTATAAATGTTTGTAAAGACCAACTGGCTATAGAATAAACAAAAACGTTTTTTGTTCGTGCTTAATCACTCATGTAAGCGCGTCAATTTTGTTCATTTCATAGCCAGTTGGTCGTTAATAGGTATTTATAAGAACTCGGTATTGATTTTTTAATTTTGTTATAGTGTGCTTGGAACAATACACTTTTGTTGAAGACTCGGATGATAGTGTGCAAGATCCGGATTATACTGCTGAAGAAGAAGACTCTGAAACTTCAGATTCAGATAAAGAAAATAACCTTAACAAGCCCAGTTGATCAAGTGCTTCAAAGCAAAACCCAAAACCCAAAAAAATTTCTGAAAAAAGACAAAGAAAAAAAGAAATAAAAGTTTGCAAAAGCTCCGGCAAAGCGTACATCTCAAGCAGTCAAAAGCCAGTTAGAGAAAGAAAAATAAGACCACTGAAATTAAATTGCAGAAGAAAATGCAGAGAACAGATAGATGAGGCTACAAGGCTTATTTTATTTAATGATTATTGGAAAATGGGAAACTATGACCGACGAGTATCTTATATTGCAAGTTTAATCAGTTGTGACGACAAAAAAATTGCAACTCTTAAAAGTGATGCTCGAGGTAAGGCAAAAAATAGAGAAAAAACATTTTCGTACTTTTTGGAAGTCAAAAGCAAAAGGTTTCAAGTGTGCAAAGAATGCTTTTGTGCCACTTTTGACGAAACAAATAAATTCATTCTGTTTGTTACTAAAAAGAAACTTACTTCTGATAGTGGCATTCCATATTTAGACAAGCGCGGTAAACATGCCCCGAGCCACAAACTATCAGAAAGTAGTTTGCAAAGAGTAGTTGATCATATTAAAAAATTCCCTGCGTACGAGTCCCACTATTCTCGACGACATACCGAAAAAAAATATTTAGCAGCTGATTTAACAAAGGCTAAAATGCATAAACTTTACTGTGAAGAAGCAATGAAAGATGGAGTAAAGCCTGTTTCAATTAAAATCTATTCACAAGCTGTTGATAATTTAAATTTGAAGTTTAAAAAGCCGAGCAACGATACCTGCAACACGTGATGTTTTTCATATGAAAATTCAAAGTTCTTCAAATGACAATATTAAAGATCAGCTTAAAGAGCAATTAACTCAACATCATTTAGATGCTGATAAAGCTTATAATAGTAAAAGAGATGACAAACTTTTATCTACCAATGCGCCAAACACAAAAGTTATAGTTTTTGATTTGCAACAAGTGCTACCCACCCCATACCTTTCGACAGGTACCGTATTTTACAAAAGACAACTTCACACCTATAATTTAACAGTTCATGATTGTGTGACCCAAAAATCAATGCACTTTATGTGGCACGAAGCAATTGCTGGACGAGGTGCAAACGAGATCGCATCTTGTCTTTACAAATATTTTTCCGAATTAAAAGAAACGGAGCACATCATTTGCTACAGCGACACATGTGGCGGCCAAAATAAAAATTCACATGTAGCTGCTATGTTGTCTTATGTAGCATCTGAAAGTAACAACATAAAAATTATTGACCATAAATTTCTTGTGCCAGGGCATACGCACATGGAGTGCGACTCTGATCATGGCATTATTGAAAAAGCGAAAAAAAGAAGTCCCTTTAACATACACCTTCCTCGAGACTGGTACAACCTTGTTAGGCTTGCAGGCAATCAAGGTTCGAAAGCAAACAAATTTACAGTTGTCGAAATGAAGCGAGAGAACTTCCTGGATTTTGCGGCATTGTTAAAGGGTCCACTTGTAAATCGAAAAATCACCGAAACGAAAAAAAAGTTTTCATGGAGGCCAGTAAAATGGCTGAGGTATGAACACGAATTTGGCATAGTACAATTTAAAAATAGTTTAGAGGAAAACTGCCCTTTTGAAAAATAAACTTTAAAAGGAAGACAACACCTTTAAATGCAAACTTTGATTTCAAAGTTCTATATGACACTGACAGACCAATAGACAAAAAAAAAGCACAAAATTTATTAGAATTGTTAGATCTCGTCGATGAGAGTGCTAAACTTTTCTATAGAAACCTAAAAACTTCGTTTGAAGAAAGTAGGGATGTCGATCCAGACATTGATAATTATTTCAGTGGTGAAGAATTTTAATTTTTGCTTGTCCTAATGTTGTTTTTTTGTAAAATTTGATTATTTGTTTTTTAAATAATTATTATTAAGAATAATAAAGCATACACTATATCTACACTTACTGAATCTTTTTATTATATCAATCACAAAAAATATTTTGACAGAAGGGAATATGTTTAGATGCTGCCTTTTGTCAGATTCTATATTAGGTGGCTATCTAGTTAACTAAAGTTATGCCTTTTTGTCAGAAAGTCAGAACATTTAATTCAAGGCACAACTCTGAGTTCCAAATAAAAAAAAGGTTTTACCGTAGCATTTTTGAAAAAAAAAACTCAAAAAAGTGTTTTTCTAATTCCCGACAAAAATATCTTTTGTTTTACGTAACAAAATTCTTCGTATCTTCATTGCTGATAAGCGAAATCCAATAAAGTCAGTTTTTTAATTCTCCTGTAAAACGTGAATTTTTGAGTTATGCCTTTTTGACTTTCTGCCACAGAATATATCTTTGAAATTTAATAAAAGTAGTTCTTGCCATTGCCGTCCGCATTTTTATCTCCATATCGCTATCGAATTTGTCATTGACGTTACAACCGAGGTATTTAAATGTGTTGACTTTTTCTATGGGCTTATCTTCAATCACTACTTGGGCCTGATTATGTTGGTCTCTGCTGATGATCATGAATTTTGTCTTATCGATGTTTATTGTAAGCCCACATTCCTTACCCACTATATTACTTCTGCTTAGAATGTGTTGTAGATCTTGCAAATCGGTTGCCAATATAGCAGTATCATCAGCATAACGTTTGTTATTTATGGGTATTCCGTTTATTTTTATATCTTTTCGTGGATTTTCTAGGGCCCTACTGGAAAATAATCTCCATGTATACCCTGAATAATAGTGGAGACAAAATACAGCCTTGACAAACACCATTTGTTATTTCTAGTTCTTGGGTTTTTAATGAGTTTACTGCTGTTTGATTCCGATATAGATTTTGGATAATTCTAAGATATTTTGTGTCGAGACCAATTTGCTGTAATATTTCTAGCATGTGCTCATGTGTAATGCTATCGAAAGGTTTCTGGTAGTCAATAAAGACTATGAAGACGTCTGTACGTTGGTCGTAACATTTTTGGGTCAACATCTGTATGCAGTACATAGCATCTCTGGTGTCCATTGCGTTTTTAAACCCAAATTATGTGTTGCCGCTGTGCTCTTCGCATCTCTCATATATTCTGCCGTGAATATTTTTTAGAAATGCTTTTAACGCATGACTCATTAGGCGTATGAGTCTGTGGTTATCGCAGATGTAGGCCTTACTCTTTTTGGGTAATGCTATAAATGTTGATCTGAACCATCCAGTCGGAATAATGCCAGAGTCATAGATTTTATTAAATAGTCGACATAAAATTTTTGGATGCAATATAAATGGTTAAATTGGGAAAAATAAAACAATAATTATATAAACAGTTTATTTATTTTGGTATAAAATACACAACAAATAATTGCTTTCACAAAGTACTTTTCTTAACAAACAGAATGACAATAAATAAAATATAATGTAAAAACAATGCAGTAATTAAAAAATAATTTGAGTAACATACAATCTAGATTGGAGTATCTTTAGATTTTTAAATGATGTGAAATCAAGACAAACGTAGAAAATTATTTATGATAAGTTTATATTAATTTATTTATTTATTATTATATTCCTATAAACACACAGAGCTGGACAAACTACTGGAGTATAACTGCTAATCAAAAAAAGTATTAGCAATGAGTAGTTAACTACTATTTTTGGCAACTTTCTGTGAAAGAAAACATTTGAGTATAATTATTGTGAATGTTAAAACAAAAGTAATTAAAATACTTTTAAAGGAAAAGTTGTTAACTACTGCCCAGCTCTGTAAATGCAAGGTGCCAAGTAATTACATATAAGAGTGCTAAACAGCACTTGGGCTGTACAAAATTTAAAATAATATATCTAACATTTCATTTCCACTTAAAACACATCTTTATTTCTTTACTGGAAGTATTAAAAAGGTTTATATCACAAGCTTAAACCTAGTATATTGCATATTTGTATATTTCTACATTAAAAAGCATTCCGTTCCTATGAAACCATCGCATAAGGCAGCTCCTGGCAGTCTACGATTGTTCAAATGTTTCTTAAGAGCTCTTAAAAATCCCACCGTCTCGTGGAAGTCCTTTCTCGTTTCTAGTTGAGCTTCTACAAGTAAACACACAAAATAACAACAATAAATAAGTAAATACACAAATATGTTTGAAAATTTATATCAACAAAAGAAAACAAAATGCGCTTACTATTGAAATGATAAGTTTACACCTGTTTTTGTACTAAGCCGAAAAAAATATCAAAAAATGTTTGAATGTTTAAATTTTTTTGGTTTTTTTAAATTACTTTTTTTGGAGTTTTCGATTTTATTAGGAATTCTTGATTTTTTTTGGTTTTTATCTATTTTTTTATTTATTGTTTTTTTATTTTTTGTCCTTATTGGAAATTTTGGATTTTTGGATACCGCTAGATCAAATACTTAGACGTAATGCCTCAACAACATTTCCCATAAATTGTCATACTATGGGCTATATATGAAAATCGGCAAGGGGTCAATACTTTCCATCCCATAGCTGGTGGAGGGAATAGCTATAACATAAAATAAAACCCAGATTATTATCTTTTCAATGGGTACATTTTAAAATGGAATTGTCTGAGTATGGCTTTGTTTCAAAGTTTTAGACACAAATGTATCGAAAAATGGGTAATTTTTCGATATTTTGGTACATCTGTTGTTCTACAGCATTTTTGAGTAGGCAAACATAGATTATTGTTGTACACAATATTCGGCAACTTTCTGCATACAAATTTTTGCGTTATCCAACAATATCCATTTCGATTGCTCTATCGCCTGGACTATTATGGGATGACACTGTATTGTGATCTAATAATTTTTGACATTTTTTTATAAAGAATCGTTGGTGTACCTTTAACTTTTCACATTACAAACACGTGTCTTTTTCACGAAACGAACATTATAATATTTAAATTGAGAGCTCAATATCGAACTGGAAGAAACGTGCTCTGAATATATTCATAGCGGAATGAAAGAAAATCTTCGTCGAAAAAAAACCTCGCTTCGCCTTTTTAATTGTGCATTTTCTCGGCTTTTATTTTAATTAGGACGAACTGCAACGTAGATTAAAAGCAGTCAATTAGTTTTTACATGCCACGATTTTTTTAACAACGTGAACTGGATTTGTAGAGTTCTGATGCATTTAACTTTATGATCTTAATTAGTATGAAAACTACCGGCACGTGTTTGACAGAGACAAAGATTTTTTTCTGCTGCAGTCTAGGAAATAACATCTTCGGTATCATTTATCTTCCCTGTCTTTTGATATCTTCCACACAGTAGTAGAGGATCGTAATTTCCGCCTGGAAAATTGTGGCCTCATTAGTTTGGCTTACTGGGAAAGCTATCTCTTGTTACACTACACATTTTACATTAGAATCTTCCATGCTTCCTAAAAACCTCTTGTTACAAATACTACACATCTCATCATTTTTACTTTTTGTCTGGCCACGATATCTCAATTTCGGAATGAACTCTTCATTATCTGAAATATCATTAATTGAGTCAGTAACTGTATTTGAGAAAGAATAATCGCCGCTACTGCTTGTCATTTTCTGTGTAGTCCTCTTCTCTTTTTGGATGAAATATTTCTTCGATTTTGTTTTCTTTTTACCATTCAATTTACTTTTGTTTGAGCCTTTATCTGAATTTAAAAATTTGTTGTTTTAAATTTTGAAGATATCCATCAGATTTCCCATAAGCAGTCTATCTTTTTCAGGAAATTCAGTAATAATTTTGCTTTTGCCATCCAGTAGCTTTTCGTGGCGGCGCTTTTTACCCAATAAGTTCTGGAGTTATTGGAAATTGGAGGGTGAGAAGAATTTTAGGGTTCAAAATGGGGCGCTTGAGACTTAAAACATCCAAGTTGTCTAGCTCATTCAAAATAGAGGAATCTTGTTTAAAATAGAAGGTCGAAATTCTGTGCCTTTTAAAATGGAAGCTGAATGTTTTCTTGAAATATGCCGTGGTTCAAAAAAACAAGGTCTATGCTTCGGTTCTTCTTCAGCTGAAGAGGATTCGTTAAAGCTGTCAACAATAGCAATCGGGTTTTAAGGTGACAGCGCTAGTCACCTAAATCGTCTTGATTCAAACACAAAATGTCTATTAACGATGACAGATTAGATTAGATTAGATTAGATTTTCACGGGGTTACAATGCACTGAAACCTAAGGTTCATTGTGCCCCCCCCCTATCAGAGCTGTTTTCGCTACTATTACAGCTCGCCTTCCAGTTCCAGGGTTCTAATGAACTTTAGTATTTGGAACGGCTTCAACGAGGTTATATCCTCACTCTTACAAGTTTTTCTTGTCAGAAGGATTTCTTGCGTTGGTTTGCAATGGCGAGGCATTCCAGAACTAGGTGATCCGGACTTTCATCCTCCTCCTCACGAAATCTACACTCGTCAGTTTCTGCTAGACCTATTCTCATTAGGTGCTTCCTAAGGCGGCAGTGTCCTGTAAGAAAGCCCGTGAGGAGATGTAGCTTATTTTTACTGAGATCCAAATATTTTTTGGATCTAGCAGTGTCAAAGTTCCGCAGGAACGTTTTGGAATGTTCCAACCCGGGAATGCACCACCAGAGTGCTTCTCTTTCAGTTTCCTCCTTCTTCCGAAACTCTTTCTTATAGGAGCATTTTCCTACACCACGGAAAGGCTCCGGGCTAATAAAGGGCGTTTGTGCTCCTTTCCTGGCAAGTGTATTGGCCTCTTCATTCCCTGTGATTCCCGAGTGGCCAGGAACCCAGACTAAAGAGACCCTGTTATTATTGCCTAATTCATCACGTTTTCTTCGGCACTCCCATGCCAACTTTGAGTCAATGCTGCTTGACTATCAGAATGGATCGATATGTCACATTTCTGATAGTTTCTTTCTAGGTTCATTTCCACGCATCTTACATTTAAAAAGAGTTACGCGCATTGTTCGGGCAAAGTTAGACTCTGAATAAATTCGGTAAATTATTCGAATTCATTAAGGCTGGACTCTCATTTTAAGAACTTAACCCTTTCGCTGCGGCAATACGACGAAAAGATACGGCGTTTACGGCACAATATTTTATTTGAAAACATATTGGGTTTCTATGTATTGTACAGATTTTTGTCAAAGTTAATCATATTTGCTGTTTTTATCACTAATTTCTGAAAGACGCTCATGTGCGTCCTCCGCATATTTGAATCGATGCGGAAAGCGCAAATGCGCTTCTAATGAAATGTTTAAAAATAATATTTTCTTAAGAATATAACTTTATTTATAAACGAAACCACTTATAATAAAAAAAAAATGAAACATACATATTATAAAACATTAACATTATTTTTTGTGGTATTTTTGAAAACATGCCCCTAAACACAGTCCAGGTTTGTCTGTGCATGCTAGACAATGGTAAATGGTATCTCTTCGTATTTTTTTGAAGTAATTTTCGACATTTTTTTCTTAAAGTTTTGCCCTTTTCATTGCTTATAGAAATTTTTGAAGGTATATGTTCCAGATTTGGTTTATGGCCTTGTAATGGGGATGGTGCTGGTAAAAGTTTTTCCAAAATTGTAATTCTAAATTTATTGAGTGTCATTTTTTTCCAGAAAATTTGTTGAAGAGTATATGAGAGTTCATCAATAATAGCTGAATGACGTGTATACCCATTTTCTTATACCAACGTATTGTTTTCCGTTCCGCTGGATAATAAGCCGTAAGTTGGTCTCTTCTGTCTACTCCACCCATATTTTTATTATACAGGACAATTGCTAAGGGTCATTCTTTTTCCTGTCCTCTTCTATTTTGCACCACTTCCATCTTCTTTTTAAATTCTGTTGAAATGGTCGTAACATCTCTCTTATTAAACCATTTACCAATCATTACTCCATTTAAATATTTGGCGATCATTTCACCCTTTTTTAACTTTACATGTACAATGTCACCTGGAGAACCCTTTCTATCCTTTCTCAGGGCACCTGTGCAAAAAGTGCCTTGATTTATCAAAGTTTTGGCGAGATCATAGGAGTTGTAAAAATTATCCATATAAAGTGAGTGCCCAGAATTTAGATAATTACGCATAAGATGAAGTACTACTTTCTGGGTATGATCTTTACCCCCAAGCATATCATTTGCGCCAGTATAAACTATCATATCCAGTACCGGTCCATCAGATTCGGTCAACATATAAATCTTGATTCCATATTTATGACGTTTATTAGGAAGGTACTGTTTAAAAGTAAGTCTTCCTTTCCACAAGACCATCGATTCGTCTAATGATAAATTATTTCCTGGATAGTATATATCTTTCATTTTTTGAGTAAAATAATTCAATATTGGCCTTATTTTATGTAGTCGATCTAGTTCCTGATCATATTCTATATTTGCGTTGAAATGTAAGCATCTCATAATGAGTAAGTATCTATCTCTACTCATTATATGTTCCAAAACAAGTAGAGAATAATCGATGTGTTTTCCAGTAGTCGTGCAAATTATTTAACTTTATTGTTCCCGTATGTATTGTCAGCCTCAAAAAAATTAGTAATTCTGATACCATAATATCCTTCCATCCGGAAATGCTTGACTTTTGCCACTACTAGTAGACAGAAGCTCTACAGCATATTCATTTGTTTCTATTACTATCATTTCCAACAATTGGTCATCGATTAACATTCTAAACCAATCATACGGATCATCGCCTGGTGATTCAACCAGCAATTGACTCCTTTTTTGAAACTGAATCATATTCATGTCATATTGTCAATTGTTTCTTGTCACTCACTATTAATTTCCCCGTAAATTTCAGACAAATCTATAATATTTTGAGGAATAGTATCTTGAACCACGTCATGTAAATATTCATTTTCACTCTCAGAATTGCCAGTCTCATCTTCGTCATCAATTCGCCGTCCGCATATAGCTCGACTTCGCCAGACCGCATATGTGCGCTTGCCGCAGCGAAAGGGTTAATATTGCCTGAAATAAAACAAATAATTATAATTTAGTGAGTTAGTGAATATTGAGATTTGCGATTATATTTGTAGTTTATTTGTAGCAAAAAACTTTTGAATTTGAATATTTTGTGTTGTGAGAAAACATTACTAAAATATTATTTTGGTTTGTACCCTAAGGATAGAATTTCGTTTTATTTAAAAATTATAACTCTTTGTAATGGAAAACTTAGTTAGGAAAAGAGATCGCAGCAAGGCTGCTATAACTCGCATTGAACGCTTTATAATTTCAATTTCCACCGATTCTAGCATTGATATTAATGAATTAAGTATTAGAGAAAGTTTACTCGTAAAGTCCTAAGAATGCTATGATAAAATTCAGGAGGAAATTGAAAACTTAATTGATGAAAATAAAGTATTAGAGCAACTTGCCGATCGGGAGGAAGTTGAGAAAAAATATGTAGCTTGTCACAGTAAAATTAAGTCTCTTGTTCAACAGCATCTAGCTCATCTGCTGGGGGCTCTGTACGGGGTAATTACTCTTTTCAGTCGAACACGCAGTCCAATCCTTCGGCTAAAAGGTTAATTTACCGAGCATAAATGTTCCTATTTTTAAGGGAGATTATGGTGAATGGCGTACATTCATAGATATTTTAACCGCATCAATTGATGAGGACGATCTCAAAAATTCATGTATCTCAAATCCTGTTTGAAAGGCGAAGCTTCATCGTTAATCTCGGAATTACAAATAGCTGACGATAATTACATCAAGGCTCTCGATATTTTACGCAATCATTATGATAGAAAAATGCTGGTAATCAATTATCATATCGATACTTTATTACAGGTTTCATACAAAAAGGCCCAAATGGTCTTCGCGATTTTACCAATCAAGGGCGTCAACATATAAATGCATTAGAAGGGCTAAAGGTTACAGTCATGAATAACTGGGATTTAATTCTTTTGAATATTTTCTCAGGTAAACTCGATAGAAATTTAAGAAGTAGTTTCGAATTAGAAAGGGATCAAAATACTCTACCCGCACTCAAGGAATTCTTTCATTTTCTCGACAAACGAATTGTAGCTTGGAAATCTTCATGCATTCAAATGATCAAGGTTCGCGACCGGGCAGCAACGAAAAATTGCAGTTCATGGTATAATTGTTTAGGTAGCAAACATTCTGTTACTCAGTATACGAGAGAAAAATGTAAGGCTTGTAGTGGAAAACACCACACTTTGTTGCATGAAACTAGGGAAAACAGCCATTGTCAAAGTAAACCACAGTCGATTTTCGAGAACTCTCAGTCACAACTAAATCAACCAACGCAATCGGTAGCATGTACGTCACATTTAGGATCAAATGATATTTTACAAGAAGTTTCTAATAAAATCCAGTCCTCTGAGTCTTTACAAAAGAAAATGTTCTTTTAGTGATTACAAAAATAAATTTAGTTTATGGTGAAAAAAGTATTGAACTTCGCGCTCTCCTGGATTCTGCACCACAAACATCTTTTGTAACATCTGATCTCAAAAAATTACAGATTGAAACATTTAAGACCAATTTAAATATTTCTAGAATATCTCAAGGTACCACCCATATTTCACATGTAGTCGATTTAATCATCGAATCAAAATCTTCTGAAAGAAATAAATTTAAAATAAATTGTGGCGTTTTGCGCTCCCCCAGACACATATTGATGTATCTGGTCTCAAAATACCGCCAAATATCGAACTTAACACAAATTTCAATGTGCCAGGGAAAATAGACATGCTCATAGGTGCTGACTTATATTTTGATGTAATTGAACCAGGAATTATTTCTCTAGGACCAAATCTACTTATTCTCTTAAACAGTAAATTTGGTTGGGTATTAGGAGGTAAGGTAGGTACTCAGTCTGATAGTATTTCGAATCTAAGTGTGAGTTTATTTACTCAAAACATCAGTAATGAAATCAATGATATAATTCCCAAATTCTGGCAGCTCGAGGAAATATCACACAAAAGAATTCTTTCCCCGGAAGATAAAATATGTGAGGCAATTTTTTCTAACACTACTCAGCGCACTGCTGAAGGTCGATTTAGCGTCAATTTGCCATTAAAAGATGACCTTGATAATCTTGACTTGGGTGATTCTTTTGACTTGGCCAAACGCAGATTTCTTTCTTTGGAAAAAAGGTTGATTCGAAACGAACAACTATATTCGCAATATCGAAAGTTCATTCACGAGTATCTTGAGTTAGGTCACGCAAAATATGTTCCATTAGAAGTAAAGGCAAAGACCTCACCGAGAAGGCATTTTCTCCAACATCACTGTGTAATTAGGGAAGAAAGCGTTAGTACAAAATTAAGGGTTGTATTTGACGGGTCATTGCAAACTAATACAGGTAATTCGTTGAATTTCGTAATATACAAAGGTCCCACTGTTCAAGCCGATTTATTCGATATTGTTTATAGGTTTCAGGTATTTAGTTATGTACTTACATCCGACATTGTCAAGATGTATCGCCAAATCCAAATAAATCCAATACACAAAATATATTATGGCGGGATCATCCTGATGATGAGCTCAAATGTCTCGAATTACAGGCACAGATTGTGCACCGTTTCTTGCAACCAGATGTTTAGTCGAGATAGCCAACGAGGGTGCATTAACTTGTTCGCTTGCTTCGCAAGTTCTCCTAGAACAGTGCTACGTGGATGATGCTCTTGCAGGCGCTGACACTTTGGAAGGTTTAAATAAATTATATTTTCAACTTGTTGATTTGTTAAAATCATATGTCTTCAGTTTACATAAGTGGATGTCAAACGTACAAAACTTTCCAGACAAAGTTAATGTTAATAAGCATAGCTCCTTGAATATGAATCTGCACGTTAGTGAATCCTTGAACAAGTCTTAGGAATTTCGTGGCTTCCTCTTTCTGATGATTTTCAAATTTTTGGATTTTTAATTAATAATAAGGATGCGCCCGCCAAAAGGAATATACTATCTCATATTGCACGCCTATTCGATCCTTTAGGATTCATATATCCACTAATAATCACTGGTAAAATATTAATGCAAAAAATCTGGAAAACGAAAGCGGATTGGGATGATGTTTTATCAAAGGAAATTCAAATGGAATGGAAAAGGTTTAGTAAAGATATTCTACTTCTCAATGATCTCCAAATTCCAAGGTTATTATTCAATCCTTCTCATGCAGTTAAAGCATTCGAACTGCACGGTTTCTCAGATGCCTTCCTGAAGGCGTACGGAACTTGTTTTTATTTGCGCACTACCTACTCCAATAATGAAGTAACTTGCAGATTGATCTGTTCAAAATCAAGAGTCGCACCTCTGAAGGTGGTAACACTTTCTTGACTAGAACTGTATGGATGCTTACTCATGTCCCGATTATATCACAAACTCGTTTCAATTTTTCTAATATTGTTCTCTGGACAGACTCAAAAATTGCTTTAGCATGGTTACAGGCTGCTCCTACTCGCTGTACGACTTTTGTATGTAATCGTGTCGCTGAAATTCAGGAATTGACAACCAATGCTCAATGGCAACATGTATCATCAGAAGACAATCCTGCAGATCACATTTCGCGAGGACTTGATCCATCATCACTAATATTATATGACCAGTGGTGGAATGGTTCTAAATTTCTTTATAATCCAGACTTATCTCTGAGTACAGAATCACTTTCACTTGACTCTCTACCAGAACAAAATACTGTGTCCTGCAACTCCACTAATCTCGAGTTTTTCTAAGCTTCAAAGAACAATAGCATTTTGTTTGCGTTTTGTAAACAACTCTTCACAATCTAAACATAGGTATACAGGATCTCTTTCAGTTAGAGAGCTTAATAATAGTCTCCTTCTAATAATTAAATGTGTTCAAAGTCATTATTTTGCGCAGGCAATTGACAGTATAAAAAGAAATCTAGTTCTTTGATTCAGTTAACTCGCTTTCTTGATGGCCAAAACGTACTTCGAATCACAGGTAGACTTTCTCAGTCAAATTTACCCTATTCTCAGAAACATCCAACTATATTTCCGTCTAAATGTCATTTCGTCGACCTGCTCTATAGATATGTGCATCTCAGTTTATTGCATACCGGCCTTCAAACCATGTCAGCACATATCCGCTTGAAATTTTGGCCTATGAAACGCTCTTCGACAAATAAAAAAGGTTGTTAAAAATTGTGTTACATGTTTCAGATTTAAGGCATCAACTGCTCAGCAGCTTCCCTCTGATAGAATTTCCCTCTCTCGTCCATTTTCGAAAATCCGTGTAGATTTCGGCGGCCCAATTTTATTGAAAGAGGGTAAAACTCGTAAAGCGGTTGTTACAAAAGCATATATTTAATGAAATTAACTGTCTCGACCCTTACTTCGTGGAATTTGCTCATATTAGTGTTTTAAAAGAAACTCACGGTTTCTAGTTAATTGTGGAATTAACTAGAAACCGTGAGTTTCATTTAAAACACTAATATAAGCATATATTTGTCTAGTGACTAAAGCAATTCATCTAGAGCTAGTGTCGGACATGCAGCCGCATTATCCAGCAGTCCTGTTCAGAAAACTATGGGTCACTGTCGGCGTTTGAACCTTGCGAGTTCCCTTAACTTGGGAAGCCAGAGTAATTAGAGTAATTAGGCAATTAGAAGATAGTTCAATATAATAATAGTATATTAGTATAACTTTGATAATGTTTTAAGTTTTATATTAGTAGGAATTATTTAAGTAAACAATTGGGTAAAAGTAGTCTAACTATAGTGTTAAAATTAAGCCAAAGTTATGATTTCAGTTGGGCA
Source organism: Galeruca laticollis (assembly GCA_963921935.1). NCBI lineage: Eukaryota > Metazoa > Arthropoda > Insecta > Coleoptera > Chrysomelidae > Galeruca > Galeruca laticollis. Next base: position 41,695,192 of record OY998182.1, read on the forward strand.
TGCACGACATGGTCGTATCTGAACAGCAGCATACGGGGGTAAAATTTTAAGGGACCCCGCGTTCCGTTGAAGCGTGACTTCAAGTTGGCCTCCCTTCACACATAACAGGGAATAAAGAATATAGCTTACTCCGTACCTACCTTTCCTTTTAGTGAAGCTGGCGATGGTAGTCAGGGGCGTGTGGTGGGATCCTCCATCCTCTCCTTTTTTTTGGAGCTAGTGTCTAGTTTATCTTTAGAGGCTTTCATTTCTACTCTAAAAAGATTTATTTCCAGAAGAGGTTGTCCAGAAATAATATATTCAGATAATGGTACTAACTTCCAAGGCGCCAATAATACTCTTAAAGGAATATATCATCTTTTCAAACAAAAGGTAAACTATTTCAAAGATTTTTTAGCTACTCTGGAATAAGCTCTAAATTTATCCCCCCTAACAGTCCACACTGGGGCGGCATCTGGGAGGCAGGGATTAAATCAACTAAATTCCACTTGAAGAGGGTTATTGGGAATCAGGCTCTTAACTAAGAACAGATGTCCACTTTGTTGTGCAAAATAGAGGCAATTCTTAACTCGAGACACATTTCTCCTATCTCATCTGATCCCAATGATTTCAGCTATCTCACACCGAGTCATTTTTCAATTGGAGAAATTATGACCTCATTCCCTGAATAGGACTTATTAAAATTCCCGATAATCGACTCAAAATTTGGCAGCAATGTCAAAAAATGAAAGAGCTTTTTTGGACGCGATGGTCCTCTGAATTCCTCAATAGGTTCCAACATCGCCCAAAATGGTCTCAAGAATCTTTCAACTTTGAAAGGACGACTTAGTTTTAGTTAAAAAAGATGGAACTCCTCCATTAGCTTGGAACTTAGCACGTATTATTGAACTGATACCCGGAAAAGACAAAATGGTTCGGCTGGTAAAAATTTGTAGTCAAAAGGGCGATTATTATAAACCAATCATAAAGTTGTGCCTATTGCCATTCTCCTTTTCTGTTGGAACCATCTCAGCCGGTGGGGAGGATGTTGCATTTTAAAAACGTGCTAGTTTGGTTGCCTACGCTACGTCGCTGTTTTAAAATTTTCCTTTGCCTTAACCATAGACAGCGTAAAAAGAGACAGCTCGCGAATATAAGCGAGATATGGCAGATTTGCAGTAAGTTGAGAGGTTAAGAGTGTGTATGAAAATGTAACAAACATTCTCTCCATTATTAGTTATTCATACTATCACTGTTAGTCAATTTTATAAAGTGAATATGGTAATAAGTTATATTCAATACTCCACATCGGTTTAATAAACTACAGTCCACATCCTCGAATATAAATTGAAGGGAACTATTAATAATTGAAATTTCAATTATCCAAACAGTATCATTTACACTTTATAACCGATGTACAAATTTTTCAATCAATTTAGCATAGTTTCTTCCGTAATCATAACATCCAAGTTACTCAGCAGATGATTATTATTATTATTGTATGCATTTTTAAAATGATGGATTGGTCCCATACGTAACGGAAGTTCACCTTTGAACTGGTTATTAATCTACAGTTTTGAAAAAAAAATAACATTCTTCATATATTTAAACTTCTTTATTTTTTATCCGCACTATATTAGACGGTATATAATTAAACTGGTTTCATTTCAAAACTATTAAAATGCAACTAACTTCTCCTGGATTCTGAATTCCATCCACCGAAAATTCTATAGGCAAGTCGATCCAAAGTAGCATATTATCTCTTTTTTTTTGTTTTCGGATCAATACTCTATGGACCAGACGCCACTCCTCGGGAATAGCGTGCAAAGTTATCGATTTTTCAGCGTGTGGCACTCACACAAAGCGAACACGGCGACTACGTCGTCGTGGATGCGATGGGAAGGACCTACCCCTAGCTTTCTATGCTGACAAAGAAATCGATTAAGAAGGTCCGTTTCCCTCTTTTCCAGATCTTTCAATGAAAATTCCCCCAGCGTCAGTGAACGAAATATTATGTTGATATATATGATCAGATTGTCATCAAATAAGAATGTAATGCGTTCCTTGAATTCCTTCATTGCTTATAGGCCAATAAAATGAACAACGAATTACCTTTCAAACCTGTTTGAAATGAAAATAGTATATTACGTAACGAGTGCGGAAAGTGACATTTTTCACACGAGTGGGAAGTATTGTCGAGTGTGAAAAATCACTTTCGCACAAGTTATGTATTTTTCCTACGACCACGCGATATACTTTTACCGAATCAGGTATGTACAATATTGCGTTTTTATGTAGATGTGACAGGTTTTATATATGTGTATTTGTAATTACTTTATATAGTTTTGGTTACTTAACCTTTGAAAGTGGCCCAGAAAATTGTAATTTTTATGCTATGAAAAAGAGTGCCTTCATAAAAAAGTTAGAATAAATATCGGTATACAAAATATTACGACCATTTATTGTAAAAAGTAACAACAATTGGAAACAGAACAAAAATAAAACTGTTTTTGTTACATAAATATTGCGATTCAGAATTAATTATTCATTTGAATCACTGTAGAAATTGGAAGTAAAATTATTATTAGTGCAATTTATAAATTGCAATGGTTTATGTGCAAGATTTTTTTCGATATTTTCTCGGATGTTACTTGCAATTGTACTCGAAGTTGAGGGATGCTGATTAATATTTTCTAATATCACTGATTCTGCAGTATCTTTGGATCCTCCTTGCACAGCGTCTACAATTTTGGATGCATTATTTATTCTATTGGTAGTCGAGTCGTCTATATATCCCTCAGCGACAGTAGAGGATTTCCATCCTCCATGTCTTTTAAGAGCTGTAATATCTCCTCCTGCATCTACCAATATTGTGGCGGATGATCTTCTAAGACAATGACTTGTGTAGGTTTTTGCATTGTCAAGTTTTAAAAATTTGGCAACTATAGTAGGTACAGAACCTATTTTGTTTATACCTACAACTTGTTTGGTACATTTTTTGTTTTGGTAGTTGAGAAAAAATCTTTTCTCATGTGTTGCAGGTCTTAAATCAGCGTATTTTTTATATTTTTCATAAAATATATCTGTTACATTAAATTTCCTGTCAATTTTAATTTTTGTATTGTAAATTTTAATTATCGCTGCGCAGAACCTAGATCTTCTATATCATCTACACTATAATGTTTACTAGTTCTTGTTTGCGGCATGCTCCACTAATTCCAAAGATTAGGACTACCTAAAAATTAATATAACACTTATTAGTAAATACAACACGTGAGCAATACACAACATTTATAAACTCACCTTAATGAATAAAAACTGATCGTCAGGAGCTTGTGTTATGAAATCGTTTATTCGCAAGGTGGTTAAGATAGACGATGTCTTTGGTTTCTAACCATCATTCTTTCTTTTTAAAAATGCCTTTGTTTTTAGATATTTAGCAATATCTACATTGTGGTTTATATATAAAGTAGTACGCAGCATAAAATATATTGACCACAATGTATTTGGCCGTACTTTTTTGGATAATTCATCCATATATGCAAGTAGTACATTTTCTGAAAATTAACTTTTGATATCTTTACCTTTTCTCCAGTTTATAAATGTACCGGGTGTCCCAATAAGAATAGTTCTCGGCCATATCTCGGGAACCGTTTATAGTACAGCTTCGGGAAAAAAAAATTATAACAAAAGTGACCTCGAGAAACACCTGGAAATTATTTACAGAGTTGTAGGTCCACCGCCAGAGGGCATAATTAAATACCAAAAATTATAAAGTGAATAATTTACAAATTTTGCCTAATTAAGATGCATTTAAACTATGATTATCGTATTCTTCAAGAAATTCAGCGTATATTTGATATTACAAGTTTTAGTCTATCTCTTCAAATAAGAGGTGGGGGGAAGTGGGAACTTTATTATGAAAAAACGCCTGTAATTAGGCAATCCAACGACCTGTCAAAATAAATTCAATATGACGGTGACGGTCAAATAAACAACAAAGTTACTGTAGAGTGTGATTGTTTAACCCACGTTAAATCGATTTTCTTTCTGTTTATTGGCTGTAAATGGTGGTTTTTAAATAGTGTAGTGTTTGTCTTCGATATATATATATATATATATATATATATATATATATATATATATATATATATATATATAATAGTTGGTTGTGGAAGCTGTTCTAATCGTGATGAAGCTTCGTTTTGTTTCCACAGAGACAAAACACAAGTTTCTAACTAAGAAAAACGTTTTGACCAAACTTCGCAGGGCTGCATGAATATCTGTGGCATGGATTGCAGCAATAAAGAGAGACGATCAGACCGAATCTATATTGAAACACCAGAATATTTGCTGAAGACACTTTATAACTGGTAGGCTTCTTATCAAATATATCAACTCTACTAGCTCCTAGTTTACGTAGTTTGTACTCAAGTAGGTATTAACTCATTTTAGGCAAACTTGCTGTCTTCGAATATAAATAACACCCTGACTGGGTACCATCTCAAAATATGGGACATGTGTCTCAGAAAGTAAAAAAAAGGGCTGCAGATGTTGACCGAAAGAATCGCAGAGATAAAAGGACAAAACTGACTGACACTAAGGTAAAAAATAAATAATAGTAGTCCTTTTTTATGTAAATTGTCTCAAAAGCTAAATGACAATTGATTAGGATATGTGTAACTGATCGTCCTGGTCAAGAAAAGATACTCGATGAGCATGTTTTGCACACTATTTTGATAAAAAGAATGTTAATTTTTAGTAATAGCAATGTTAAGTTATGTATTGATAGTTGCTGAAAATTGTTATAATTAATTACTTTGTCAACAGGTTATGGATATTGATGAATTGCCTCAACAGTTCCAGGATGATCAAATTGAATTTATGGAGACGGTGCTGTCTATGATGCTTAAGTATTTATGTTTTAGTTTTGAAGCTAAACATTTAGTAAATATTAGTTTGCAACTTTTACTATTTCTCAACATTTAATGAATGCTTTATTTTGATTTGTACTTAAATTAGTAATAATTCTTGTCTCTTCATAATACGTATAACGTTTATGTACTAACTGTTATTATAGTAATATATTTTTACATAGCTTTGTCAATAAGATCAAAATCTTTGAACAATGAGGCTGAAGTTCATTGATTTTACTCATGTTAATATTATAAATATGTATTGTAATGTACACATGTCAAAATGAAATAAAATTTATATTTTGCAGTGTAAAATAATTGCTTTTCTAATGCATTAAATGTCATACACTTTAGGGACAATAAAAAACAAAACCCTTATATAACAGTTTATTTTTTCCAAAAACAAAAAAAACTAGATAATTAAACCCCTAGGGTCATTAGGAACAATTTCACAAGCCAACATGGATAAAAAACAATCATTTATAAACTCATTACATAACTACAAATACATTTATAATTCCTTACAATCAATGAAAGGTTAACTTAGTTCTACATTTATTTACAAAAAATAAAATACAGCACTGATTTAATAGAAGAAGGTTACACATAATATATCTATTAGGTAAACTATTTATGTTTCTCCAACATCTGGATTTTACACTAATAACGATTTAAAATAAGCACTCTTCATCTTAAAATAGGAAAATTGTCCTTCTCAAATACTACAAAACACCTTAAAACCCCACAAAATACAAAGTAAACCGTTTTATAACTATAAAACTCTGCAGCTTCTAAACATAAATGAATGTACTGAATCCAATGTTTGACCGTCGCCGCCATATTGACAGCTAAAAAGTCACGTGGTTTGGATTGCCTAATTCCAGTTCTACTTAACCTATCTATGCAAACTTAGTCTTTTTGAAGAGAGCTCCTTTCTACCAATGTAAGAGTTATAATTTCGAAACAACCTAATGAGTAACGTATACGCTAGAGGGCGCTATTTATTTATTTTTTTAAATCTAGCTATCCTTGAAAAATGTTGAATGGAAACATGCAGTTTTAATTAAGGAATATAAAAGAAGACCAAATTAGCAACAGAATAGCGAAAACCGCATGTCGATATCTTTTTCGTATTACGATATATCCTAGGAAATGTGTAAATTTTAAGCATTTTCCTTTAAACATAAATTACTCCGGTTTGACTGAACGGATTTTAACATTTTTTGACTCCTCAAAATTGTCTTTCCTTGTTCTAATAATAATAGTTCCAATTATTATGTAAATATTACTTATGATGTCACCGGGAAACTGCGTTATGGAAGTTAATATGGAAATATAACTTAAGGTACCTCGCTAGTGACGACCTAAATGTTCAAATTGGCTCGTGATTTTGTAGGTAGGATTTTTAAGCTTGTTATTTTTGCTGCTTCGACAATTTCTGGCGGAGTGCATTCACTATAGCTATTACTGTCGTCCGTATCCATAGTTTTTTTAGGTTTCTATCAAATATTGTACAGCTGTAGGAAGATAATCAACAGATAATTTTAATATAATCACTGTAAAAAAAACTTTTGACACTTTACATGAATTGTTCGACGCCTACTTTTAAAAAAAATTATTAGCACGACCGTTTATCATGTTGCCTACCTGTAGGGGATTGAAAGTATTAATTAGCTGTTTTAAGGATTCATTGTTCAAACTATGCTTCAAATAATTGAAAACGGATATTTTTTGTTTTAAGAACATGAAAGTCCAAGAAATTTCGATTTAAACACACTTTATTTTTAAGAATAAATAAACTGTTGTGTATATTTTCTTAGCGCTATGAGTATCTTTGACAAGAACACAACGTACCAGCGATGGAATGGCCGAGCGGGCTAAGCGTCCGTACACTCGATTTCTGACAAACAGTAAGGTGGTTCGAACCCAGGCTCGGTGGGTTTTTTCTTTAATTAATAAATAAATTATATTATATGGACAAATGAACATAGGAAATACGCATTTGACATATACATAAATTTGCGGGGTAAATAGACTAGCATTTCAACATATATGTGTCACCTACAACATGTTCGTATTCCATCTTTAGACAAACGAGGGTTGAAAAACGCTTTTATACGAGCCAAACGTTACACAGCAAAGTCACAAATAAAGCGCTAGAACTATACTATTAATTTCTATAACGGTTTCATTCTAAAGTACTTATGTCCCAAACACAAAATGCGTATTGAATGTCCAGGCTATTTTCCTTTTTGATTCTTGTTGGACTAAAATCGATTTGGAACGCCGAATATTAATTTATTTGACGCATCTATATTTGTAGACTGTAACGCCACCTTTAACTAAAATTTTGAAGTTTTGAACAAAATGCATTTTGAAAGTCATCTCCACAAGTGTTGGCAGAACTTATTTTGGGCTAACGCATGCCATGTGAAAATATGTTTGTCAAATAAAGAAGTAAATTAACTACTTTGGCATTTGGCGGGTTTGTTCGTGTTTTAAACAATTATTATAGCGCGGTTGTGTGCCTATTAAAAATGTATACAATATAGTATATTTTATTAAGAATTGTATTTTGATTTATTTGTCGTTGAGCTATTGCCAAGTATAAATGTAAAGATTTATGGGTTTAAGTGGTAGTGTTGAATACACCGTAAAAATCTGGTAATATCAAAAATGCTGTACTGTAGGTCTAATAGTTTCATCTGTTTCTGGTATTTTGATAAAATCTCTAGCCAGACCTACTATAGCTCTTGAAGCTTTTAGCACTATTTGACTTGCCGTAGCTTTATCAACTCCGGAAAAATTACTTGCAGCTTACAGAATGTATCTAGTAGAGTAAAACCTCAGAGCTAATATTTCTTCTGGGGATAAAGCATGATTCCTACTGTAATGTTTTTCTTATTTATTTAAACAGTAAACGGGTGGGATAAATTTAAAACACGCGGTATGGCTACGAATTTATTTAAACACTAAACTACTCACTAACACTTAATTTATATACACTTAACTATTCCCTTAAATTTAATTTATATACACACAACCTTAATTATTAATTTATATCAACACTTTACTGTTCGCTATTTCGGTGTATTCTTGCTTATTTGTCGAGATCACTTTATCAACTAAACCAAACTTCTCCGCTGGTCGGTCCTTATATTAGTGCCTTTTTACTAGATAATTCTAGATTGCAGCTTACACAAAAACAATTTGCTCTCGCATTTTCTAGATAAGACTGGTCGCAAAAACAATGTCTAGATAAGATAGTCACAATCGTAAACAATTCTAAGAAATCCCTGCGCATCCGCCATAATTTTAACTCGTATACATGGCTTAGACGGTGTCGCATTCAGGGACTATACCAGTGTGCTGTTTCGTAACATTACCCCCTCCTTAAATGGCAGTTCCTCCTGGAACTTTTGTGTAGCCGAGACTGGATGTTTGAATCGGCAACTGGCCCCATTTCCACACTTTCCGATCTTATGGAAATAGCAGGGCACCGTCTTCATCGGATACTAATAACGGGGATTGTAGCTGCAAATTAATATCTGGACACCGGTATCTCGAAAGATAATCTCTACCATGTTCCTGATAACGCGCCAATCCAACTGGTTACTCGTTATCTTAGGCATAGCCAGTTTCTTCACGCTGGATTTTAACACATGGTCTTGGAGGTTTCGAAGTGCTTCCCACACATCGCGGTAGGTAGATCGTTCTTGAAATTCATGTTTAGTTACCACGTAGAAGACGTACCGCGAATTATGTTTCAGTTTCAGTGTCTTACCAACTCCTGTCGAAAGACGAATGCCAACCCTCGTGCGTTCTTGAGACGGGCGGGGATGTTATATGCCAGTGAATAATCTTCCGGGAGAGTGAACAAATCTTGTCGTTGTTCTGAAGTGACTCCATATCTAGCTTTCCCGGTACCTCCATCCGCGCCCATAAGTTCATCGAAGATAGGGTCAGACACATCTCGAATATGGTTTACTCCTTTCTCTAGGTTATGGTCTCCTTCGAATGGCGCTAGTCGGTTTTGGGGAACTACTTCTGGTTTTCCGTTGGGGATCTTGCTTATGCGATACATAACATAATTGATCCTTTTCTTGATTTTGTCCCCTTCCTTAAAACCGCCTTCTGTGGCCTGCGTGTCGTACCGACTTTTCATTCTGTCGCTGGCAACTTGGAAATTTGTTCGAACTAATTCATGAATATCGTCCAATTTTCTTCTCAATTGTATCACGTAGTCCTCTCCTGCTAGATCTTGTCCAGGCCGACAGCCAAATTCCAGGTCACAAGCAAGCCTCATTTCACGTCCAAACAGGATTTTCGCAGGTGTTTCACCCGTGGACTCATCGACGGCAGATCGATAAGCCTATGCAAATAGGGAAAGATATTGGTCCCAATCTCACTGATGGCTGGAAAATACTTTGGACGGGTATTTTCCAATAGCCCTGTTCATTATCTCGACCATTCCATCTGACTGTGGATGTACTGCTGTTGTCCTGGTCTTCTTCATTCCCAGCTTCTCGCAAATCTCCTGGAATAGATGGCTTTCAAAACTTCTTCCCTAGCCACTGTGGACTTCCAAGGGTACACCATATCGGCTGATAAATTCCTTCACCAATACATCCGCGACAGATGTGGCCTCTTGGTTCGGGATAGCGTAAATTTTCACCCACTTTGTGAAATAATCCACTAGAACCAGGATGTATTTACCACCATTTTCTGTCGTCGGGAATGGTCCAGCGATATCTAAAAACATTGTACTGTTTCATGGGTGCCTTTCTCTTACGATGTGGTCCATTACTTGTAGCACAAGTCGTACATTTCTTACACCAGTCCTTCACATCGTCGGAGCTGTTCATCCAATAAAACCTTTCACGGACTCGCTGAAGGGTTTTCTTCACTCCCAGATGACCTCCCGATGGACTGTCGTGTAACTTCTTTAGTACTTCACCTACTCTTGTTCTCGGGATAACTAGCTGTCTCCTCATCTCGGAACCATCATCGTTTTCAAGGACTCTTTTCAACAGCCCTTCTTCGAGGACAAGTGAGTCCCACTGTGCCCAATACGCCTCTAGTTTCGGTGAAAATCTTGCCAGGCAGGTCGCCGATTTTCTTCCTTCCATTGCCGGATCATCTTCAGATGAGGATCATTCTCCTGATCTTTTCTGATACTGGTAGGTGAACATTCTTAATTGACTACTGTAATTCTTGAAACTGCAGCTTCCTTAGGTTTCGACTTGTTGCATTGTGAATAGTCTACAGGGCATGACCGTCTGAGCAAAGAGTTGGCTTTTCGGTGATTCACATCAGCTGGATGTTCACCTCTGTCTGATTTCCCTTGTGACTGGAGTACTTTGGTTACAGGAGTCTTGGGACTCTTAGACGGACTGCGTACGTGCTTTAGCTCGCCGCACTTCCGGCATTTGATCTTCTTCGGCTTCTTGTCTGCCCTACCTTTCAACAAGTTGACGATCTGGTCAAGTTTGTCATCGTCACCTTCTTCCTGCATGGTCCTACCTTTGTTGTATCCCGAAGCCATCGTGGCTGCTTCATATTCAAGAGCAGCAGTCAATGCGTCGACTAATGTTTGCGGATGGGCTAAACGAAGCGTCCTCTGCCATCAATAAAGGCCTGGATGCCTAAACATTCCATCATGTTATCTGGTGCTGATGGATAAGCAAATCGAACTAGTCGGGCAATATCCATTTCATACTCTTGAAGGGTTTCGTCACGTTTCCGCCTTCGGTTTTTCAGCTGGAATCTGTACAAATGTTCGTGACCATATCGCATGTCCAACCTCTTCTTCAGCTGCTCGTAATCATCCGTTTCTGCCAAAGGTATCGCCTGAAGTAGATCTAAGGCATCTCCCCGAAGCGCTATTGTTAGGTTCACTGCTTTCTCCTTATCGGACCAATTATTCACTCTAGCGGCTGCTGCAAACTGTTTCACATAATTGGTCCACGACATTTTTCCATCGAACGTTGGGGCCTTGACTCGGGTAAAACTGCTAATGTCTTCCAACTTAAGGTGTGTTTTTGTCTTGCAAGGTTTCGTTTGCTCGGTCTTCTTTTCTTCCGCTGGCGTGTCTTGAGTTCTTATATCTGTCATCTTTTTTTTCTAACCCCTTCATTTTCGTCCGTTGTTGTCAGCTTATTCTCTATTTCAGATTTTAGAGACGAAATTTAATTTTCAACGTCAGCGGCAATGTCGTTTTTCATTAATAAGATATCGGCAGATATATCGTTCATCAAAGCAGAAATCTTGTCGTCAATATTCGCAGAAATGTCGTTCTTCATAGCAGAAATATAGTTTTTCACATTCGTTGAAATTTTCTCTTCCATGGCAGAAATATCGTTCTTCACATTCGTTGAAAGTTCCTCTTCCATGGCAGAAATCTTCTCGGCCATGTTCTCTTCCATGGCAGAAATCTTCTCGTCCATGTTAGCAGAAATTGACGAGATTAAGGTGTAAGCTTCGTCAGTATATAAAACTGATTCTGGATCAAAGCCGTCATATTCCAGTGCCACTTTAAGTTGTTCTACTAATTCACTTTTCTTACCGAACGTTTCCAACTAACGATCTTCCAATTCTGCTCTTAGTTCCGTCACTTTCAGGTCACATAGTCTCTTGGCCATTTTTACGTAGCAATTTATTTATATTATCCCACTTCTGACACCATTGTAATGTTTTTCTTATTTATTAAAACGTTTTTATTACGGGTGGGTTAAATTCATACACACTGTAGGTTCACTTACTTAATTTATTTATTCATTACACTAATCACTAATTATATACACAGTATATTCACTTAAACTAATTTATATAAACACTTCACTAATTTATATTCACTTATTTACTGTTCATCTCACGATGTCAAATTATAAACTAAACTTCTCCGCTGATCGGTCCTTTATATATTAGTGCCTTTTTTACTAGATAATTCTAGATTGCGGCTTACACAAAAACAATTGTCTCTGGCATCCTCTAGATAAGACTGGTCACAAAAACAATGTCTAGATAAGATAGTCACAATCGTAAACAGTTTTAAGAAATCCCTGTACATCCGCCATAATTTTAACTTTCATACATGGCTTAAACAGAGTCGGATTCAGGGACTAAAACAGTGTGCTGTTTCGTAACAATAGTTATTAGTAATGTCTTTCAAAAAATTCGGTTCTGGAATCAAGTATATTCTTTATTAGGTACGTATTACAAAAGTAGACTTATAGAGAAAATTATTTAGAGCACTTGCAGACCTACAATACTCTAAAATTTGCTTTCAAAGTTATTATAATCATTTGAATTTCTACCTTTAACTAACCTTTATTCGCCCTTTCAACTTCATAGTCTGTTAAATAGACAATAAATTTATTACCACTGTTGTGTTTAAGTATAACTTTGTGTAATTGCTCAAAATTAGCAATGCTTTCTATATTATTACTTGGACACAGCACCACAACTGGACAACTTTGAAAATAATTTTGTAAGTTATGTTATTAAAGTGATATCTTTTTGACCTTTTCCTTCTACTTTACTCCGCCCGACCACTCTCAAAACGTCGAGGGCTGGTTTGAAATTTGACGAATATTCCCAATCAGCTGATCGGTCAAACCACTGGTCAGACTTTATAGGTACTGAACGAATGTGACAGGTCAAACCAGTTACTTGACACAGCCTTTATTTTGTAACATCGTTTCATTTTCTTCTGGATAATTATATTCTTAATATCACTCATTATAATATATCTTCATTATTTACCATTGGCAATCAAAAAAGAATGTCAAAACTCAAACGTGCTTTATGACTCACAAGAGTTTCTCGGTATTTTCGAAGGAACAATTTTATATAAATTGGATCACGTACTGGCCTTCGACGTTTCGTTCGAAAACAAAAACAAAACTAAGAGGACGGAGATATTGAAGAGGTGAGCGAAGCTAGCGGCAACACCGCTTCGACGACAGAACCAGTCAGATTTTTATGGCAGCATGTGAAACTCGAATGGAGTTCAAGGACTTATGACGTATACTCTGCCGTCTTCCACCCGCACTGGCAAACTTATCGATCCATGTTGCCAAATGTGAAACAATCGAAGTAAAAACGAAGTATACCTCAACTGTATGCATCTTTGTTAAGTGCAGATCAACTCATGAATAAAATTATAAAACTATTTTGTATGTAGTATGGCAACTACATTAACAAACGTTGGCTGTTTCGTTGATGTCCTTGAGCTTCAATATTATACTTTTGCATACGTTTTTTGTCCCATATAATTGCCAATTTAAAATTTCGAAATGAACAAAATTTAGCTTTAGCAACATTGCCCTTTTAATTTGGTCCACCATTGCGAGTTTGAGGAGTGCGAATATTTTCACTAATAGCGTTGTTGCCGTATGCTCGCAGACAATTTAACAAACATGAGCTATTTATAAAATCTTGTACACTACCTACAATTCTGTGTAAATTTAACCTTTTACAAAAGTGAACGTTGCGTGAAAATGGAATTATTTCATTCAATGAACAAGAATAAATAAATATTATAACAATATTGCAGTTGCAGGTTGCTGTGAATGAAAAAAGTTTTTTATGTGGACTTGAAATCAAAAGAAAGGTTCGGTCAATAATATTGTCAATTACTTTCACGTGAGAAATATAATCCATACTCGAAATTACTTTTTTAAAAACTTCATTTACACAACTAACTACTTTTATTAGATATTTTCAAGTTTACAAGTTAAAGATTGACAAAGAACTGCGCTACACAATGTATAATTCTAATAAAGTAAAAAATGCAGAAATAACAGTTTGCATGAATATCATGATATGAGAATCTGCTGACGTTGAAGGTTCCATAAGAAACGGAGACATAATTCGTGAAACAATAAATTTACTGATAAACCAACACTTTAGAATGCAAAGAATTACATGAACCGTTATTTATGAAAAAAGCGACATTATTTCATCGACTAGAATGTATCTTATCATAAATATGTGTTAATATCCTTAGAATTATTCATTGTTTACCGCATTTACGTTCCTTTTGTGTTCGTTATCGCGTTAGTCATATATTATAAACAAAAGTATCGCCATCTTGGTCTTTATATCACGCGTTCAGAGAACTTCAACTGACAGATATTGGAATTAATGTAGTTTACCAACAATCTGTGTTAACCCTTTAATTAACGAGTTTTTGTTTCAAGAGATAAAAATTATGTTTTGTCATATACAACGTCTTCCGGGACTTGTTGCAAAAATTCGGGAGTGAGTAGATGACGTGAAAATAATGCCAAGACAAAAAAATTCTCATATGACCCCTCGTTTTTGAGTTATAGGCCTTTAAAGCTGCGAAATCAGAACTTATATTTAAGTATATTTTCTAAATTATACATTGGAACATTATGAATTTTAAATGGATGATTACGTATGTCCATGTAGTGTGTTTGACGAAATAAATAATTCTACTCTATTATATGAAGGCCAGGGGCGGCTCATGCCCATTAGTTAACAATCCGTAACTTTTACAAGGACAACCTGTACAATCTACAGATAGCAAAAATGAAATTTTCAATCGATTTTTTAACAAAAAGGTAGGGTAAATGCACCAGTGAATGAACAAATTGAAATATATTTGAAATTACTGAGAATATGGTGTATTTCTCGTAAACACTGCAATATCCCTCATGACGTGCAACATGTTCCTCTTAACGTGATACTTCGTTAGTTCAAGTCAGTTCCTATGAATGAACGTACCGCTGTGTTTTTGTTGACAAAATTTGAGAAACGTATCTGTTATTGGAACGATACTAAGCAATAACCAGGTGAGCAATAGTACAGAATAAGATATTAACAAATGAGATGTGTGGTGTGTCGTCATTATCACATCTATTAATTGATTTCATTTGATTTTATCGAAAACCTAACCTCAAAATACACCGAAATCAGTATTAAATTCAATAATTTGAGTGTTCATTCATTGGTGCATGTGCTGAACCCAGTAAACGAACAAAATGTTCATTCATTGGGATTTTACGTGTTAATCTAGATTTCATCGATCTGATCCTTATATACTCGTTTAGAAAGGCTATTTCACGAGTTCCGTCAGGAAATGTCTACTAAGCTTGTTATCCAGTAATTGAAACTTTGTTCATTCATTGAATCATAACATAGATCAATGGTGCTCCAGTGAATGAACAATTTATTCTTTCTCTGTTTTTTCTGATTTCATATTTTTTTCAATCATTTGACAGAAATATGGAAGGTGGAAAGTCCAAGCCAGAACATCAGAAAAAGTATGTAAGATTCCGATATTCCGATGACGGTCTCCAGAAGGCCGTGGAAGCAATAATAAAAAAAGGAAATCACCATCCATGCGGCCAGCAGACAATATGGGATTCCGAAAAGTACACTTTTCAACAAAACCACTGGAAAAGTTCCCATGATTCGAAAAATGGGACCTCCCACCATTTTGACCTCCGAAGAAGAAACTACTCTAGAAACTTGGATTTTATCCAAAGCTCTATTAGGATTTCCCATGCATCCCGATGAGGTGAAGGACTCAGTGCAACGTGTCCTCAATACTGTTGATAGGCCCAATAAATTCGTGGATGATAGACCGGGTAGGAAATGGTTACATCTTTTTTTACAAATACTTCCAAAAATAACCACAAGGAATACAGAATTAATATCCAAGGCGAGTGCATCTGTAACAGAGGAAAATATTTGAAAATTGTTTCAGGAGATGAAGGAATATTTAATTGGAGAAGGCGTTGAAGACATCCTTTCTGAGCCTGATAGAATTTTTAATGGGAATGAAACCGGTTTGCATACTTGTCCCAAAACTGGAAAGCTTCTGGGTCCCAAAAATTACAGGACTTTTTATGAAATTGCTAGTGGCCCAGAAAAATAGTGCATAACAGTTTTCTGTGCATTTTCTGCCTCAGGAGAATCTGTTCCACCTATGATTGTGTACCCGTACAAGCGTATTCCAAGAGATATTGCACAAAATATACCTGAGGAGTGGGGTATTGGCCGATCAGATAGTGGATGGATGACGAGTGCAACATTCTACGAATTTATTGCGAATATTTTCTTTCCTTGGCTTCAAGAAAACAACATTAAATTTCCTGTTTTACTATTGCTTAACGGTCATAAATCGTATATCAATATGGATTTGTATAATTTCTGTGTACACAAAAGAATAATACTATACTGCCTTCTGACCAATGCAACACATATCTTGCAACCTTGTGACGTATCAGTATTCAACTCTCTCAAAGGACATTGGAAAAATACCATTTTGAAACATAAACAGAACACCAATACATCAGTTACAAAAAATATCTTTGCCCCCTTTTCCAAAAAGCATTTGAAGAATCGATCAAACCGGAAATCATCAAAAATTGTTTCAGAAAATGTGGATTGTTTCCATTTAGTGCAGACGCTGTGAATTATTCCCAATGCATTTCAACAAGGAGACAGCAGCTTGACCTAAATTGTGACAAGGAAGTTTCTGTGATCTGAAAGTCATTAAACATCATGTAGATTCAAAAACTTTGATGGAATTCAATAGTGCCTATAAAGGTGAAAAAGCAGTCGACATTCAGTTCTACAACTTTAGGAAAATATATAAAGAAGCAACCGATGCCGATGGAACGAATAATTTGAGAAATGCTGATGGAATGAACCAAGAATGTGAAGAAGCCTTCGAAGAAAACTCTCAGAATATTTCTAATTTTGACATACCGGATATACAAGAATACACAACAGACTTAACAGATGACCTGTTGAACCTACGATTGGAAATTGATGGTATTCTCTATCCAGCGAACATATCTGACAATTCAACAATAATATTGAATGTGGATAGAACGAAAGATATAGAACACGTTATCATAGGGGAAATTAAGAATCCTGAAGATATATTGGACGGTACCGAGCAAGAGAGTATAACTAATAATGATACTCTAATAGAAGGTTACGAGAAAAAAAACAAGTAAAACAGATGATCTGAATGCTGTATAAGAACTCTAGATTCCAGATAAAATAGACGTAGTAATAGATAACAGGAGTGTCGATTTCCATAATCAAGAGCCGCAGAAGCCGAAAACTACCAGATACGTATGGCTACAACATCTTCATTGGCCAAATATTGAAAAAAAGTGTGGCAAAAGGTAACAGGCAACTTTAATGCCGTTTGCCATCACTTCCAAAAAATGGAAAGACTATACAGATACAAAAGAATCTCAGAAAAAGAAAAAAGAAGCTGAGAAATTGGAACAAAAATAAATTGAAGAGAGAAAAAAAACAAGAAGCAGCCACAAGAAGAACCGCGAAAAGAACCAAAGCAGCACCAGCAACAGAAATTACCTGTTTACAGGCTGATATGATCGATACTGGCAATCAAGATAAAAATCCTAGTGTTTCCCAAGATATCACTGTAGGAACTCATGTTATAATAACGTATAACCAGAAATACTTTCCGAGCATAGTAGAAACTATTGACAATGATGAATATGAAGTCCGCGCTATGGCACCAGCTGGTCTTAATACATTTAGATGGCCAGATTGTGTTGGCCAGATATGGTACAAGAAGTCTTCAATTGCAGAAGTGATCGAAGCACCTAAGCTTATTAGATGTGGTTCCTACGAGTGTCCCGAAATTCGTAAATATTCTGAAAATATCAATCCGAGCAACGTAAGGAATATACTATCTTCCCCAGAGGATGATAACAACAGGGATAAAAATGGAGCAAAAATCAATGATTCACAAGAAATTACTATTGGAGCTTATGTCATAATAATGTATAACCAAAAATATGTTCCTGGGGTAGTGGAAAATGCAGTAGGTGATGAATATGAAGTTCGCGCTATGACACCAGCAGGTCCCAATACTTTCAAATGGCCAGAACGTGTTGACCAAATATGGTACGAGAAAACTTCAATTGTGGAAATGATTGAAGCACCCAAGCTTATAAGACGTGGTTTTTTCGAATGTCCAGAAATGCTGAAATTTGTCTGAAATAATATTGTATCACCATATGTTGTGTTGTCGTTGATAATCATTGATTAAAAATTGTTCAACGTCTATTTTCTTCATAAGTTCATTCATTGGATCAGCCATGTTCAATCAAAGGTAGCATTCGTTCATTTACTGAGGTATTATGCAACATTTTATTTTTTTACCAAGTCTTAAACTGTCTACCTCTGTAACTAATGTATGCAACGTATTCACTATTTCATTGAACACGAAGTGGAGCTGAAAATCAGTACGGATGGTTTATAAAAATACAGTGAAGTTCAAAAATGTCTTGAGTGTTCATTCACTGGTGCATTTACCCTACTCTTTGCTTAACTCGATAAATGTTATGGTGTAGGAGATATGTAGATTTTTAGATCGTTGTACATGCCAAGGAAACCGTTCGCCATAAAGAAGAAAATTATCATTAATTGTAATTATTTATTGAAAATACTTACATGAGGTATTAAAACACAATCAAACACTTCTAATTGAACTGCATACTGTCTAACATCGTGCTACTTACATAAGGAAAAAATTGAAATGCAGAAAAATTTAGTTGGTTAGCCTACAACTTATCAAATAAAAACAAAAAAAACTATATCCCAAGATTGCTTCAAAAGAAACAAAGTACTGTTGTGCAATTTTCTTTAATTAAAATTTCGCAGAGCGCTTTCGGCATTATGCCATCATCAGTGCGGTCACTATAAATTTGTGAATTACAGTTCGTAAAATTTGATAAAATTCATACATACTTGTCAAAATCCCAAGACAGGGGCATCCAAATTTATACGTCGGTACATTTATTTATTTCGTGGTTCTCATTGTGGGTTT
Source organism: Galeruca laticollis (assembly GCA_963921935.1). Taxonomy (NCBI): domain Eukaryota; kingdom Metazoa; phylum Arthropoda; class Insecta; order Coleoptera; family Chrysomelidae; genus Galeruca; species Galeruca laticollis. Next base: position 41,713,939 of record OY998182.1, read on the forward strand.
TAGAACAGTGTTAAAAATATGTTTTTATAATTCGCGTATAAAAGAGACTTCATTATAACATTGTTTACAGTGTCACAATGAAGCTCTTTGAACACTGTTATAGTAATTTTTAGTGTAAAGTTGGTTATTGTATTTAGTTATATTTTTATTTGACATTTGACTTTAACCTTGAAAAAAATTATAAATAAAATGGTCTAGCGTTGTTCTAGCTAGCAAATTATTATATTAAAGGTAAATTTGAATGATTTGTATATTAAAAATATTAATGAATAAAGTACGCTAACGTTTATTTATCAATGATTTGTCAATTGTTTATTTTTATATTGTATAGGATCAATATATAGGTATACAAAACGTTCGTTTTTTGGGATAAATTACCAGATATCTATGTGAAGATGTATTACAGAAATAATTCTGTTCATGATATAATATAAATAGATCGCAAGAGCATATACGAAGAAGCTCTTTTTTAAACAAATAATCATCCTCTTTTTGTTTAAATGAAAGTTTGTTTAGAATTTACACAATTATTCGGTTATAAAATGTCAAAGGTCATAAGTTCTGAATAAAACCATCTGTGATCTGACCAATTAGGAATATACAGAATTGCCAACTTAAATTAAAACCACTCCTCCTAGTTTAAAACCAGGGATTATATGAAATTCTATTTTATTTAAATAATTAAATAAATGCGAATTATAAAAAATATTCTGTAAAACTTGTGCTACAATGACTTTCTGTAGTACTCTTTATTTGCACAACTCACCGCTTCGCGGTTCGTAATGCAAACTTCACTAGTACTACAAAACGAGTCATTGTGACACTTGTTTTACAAATAACTATTAAGAGATTAAAATTCAATAAAATCACTAAAATTTGTACTATACATCTTTATGATCGACCATTTTGCCAAGTGATCATTAGAAAAACTTATTCACAAGAAGCTGCAAAAACCCTAATTGGCATTCCATTCCATCGAGTGGGTTCCGAATCGTCGGAGTATAGACAAACATCGTGCTGGTATTATTAAGTGAAGATATTTCGTGACCCTCAATATACAGGCAACTACCACTTACCAAAAATAATAAATTTGGAGGCAGACTTGATGTCCATCTGGTGAGGGCGGCGAAATCTATGAAAAACCAAAACCAAAAACTCTACAAAGAATAAGTACTCGACCAGAAATCAACCTCTTGCTGTATTCATTCCAAAGGTGAACAAAACTCTTACCTTGAGAAGTCATGTGTTTCTCGGTCCAAGATTGTACAATGGAATCCCGTTAGAAATTCGTGAAATAAACTCACCTATAATGTTCAAAAAGAAAATTAAAAAATGGCGGCAAGCTAATACAATTGTCTCGCAGATCCTCTTAACATAGAGCGTTATTATATGTAAAACTGAAATACTTTACCTTACCCTATATTTTTTAGCTGTCCATCAAAAATACGTTACCTCTATAGTTCTGAAAAACAAGAACTAACAATTATTGAATTCGCATTGGTAAACGGTGTACTTCTTTTATTTGCTGTGGTAATTTAAAAAAAATATTTACATCTCTAATAGTATGATTTTAATTGCTATTTATTTGTATTTACCTGCCTAATTGGGAGTTATTGTTTTGTTTTGTATATGTATTTTACGTGTCTTAAATGTTACTGTATCTATTCAGTTTTGTATAGTCTTAATTCATAACAAAATAGACGTACCAACCTTCTCGAGAATAAATAGCCTTCACCCACGCACAAGTCGAAAGACTTCAGTGGGTTTCTCCTACTTTATTTTCATTTTACGTTTACATGAATGAACTATATACTTGCAAACTATTTTGAAATTGTAAACCATCTGTTTTTGAAAATAAAATTATTATTATTATTATTATTATTTCATGTATTAGTCTCAGAGTTGTTAAACATCTGGTTCAAGAAGTAAGGGGCCCAAGCAAACCTTACTCAAATTCCTGATTAGGCATGTTCAGGACTGTTCGTACGATGCGACACGTTTCGAGGATAACATTCTTCTGCATTTTTGGGATCAGTGTGTTTGGGTCGAGCTGCATTTTCAGTATTAATTGTGACAGATTTTTGTTGACCAAGCCAGTTGCCGTTATTACAATGGGAACGATTTGTACTGATTTTAATCTATGAATTTCTTTATATTCTATTGATAACGGAATATATTTTTTTATTTTTTCCTCTTCTGCCTTATTGATGTTGTGGTGATTAGGGTGGGTTATATCTACGAAAATTGCTGTTTTGTCTTTCATATTGTGCAGTACAAGGTCTGGTTTATTCGCTGTTATTGTTTTGTCTGTATGTATCGAGAGGTCATAATACAGTTTATAAGAATCGTTTTCTAATACCGGTCTTGCTTTATAATCGTAGTATGGTACCATGTCTTTTTCTGAAAGGAGGTTATACTTTACGGCTAGTGCTTGATGCAGAATGTTCGCTGTAAGGTTGTGCCTATGGATGTATTCTGTATTCGCGAGACTTGGGCAGCTTGATATTAGGTGATCTATTGTCTCAGACTCTCTATGACACCTCCTGCATCGGTCAACCACATCTAGTTTTTCTATATATTTCTTATAGTTGTTGGTCGCTATAACTTGATCTTGGATGGCCTGTATGAAGCCCTCAGTTTCTCCAAAAAGAAACCCATCCCTTAGCCAGCGAACTGACGCTTCCTTATCGGCATTGTCTAGGGATTGGGGAAATCTTCCATGGAGTGCTTTCGATCTCCAGGCTACAACTCGGTCTTTAGTTGTTATGATTGTCGGTAAGACTTCAGCTTTAGAGAGGTTAAGAGGAGTGTACGATATATCGCTTTTAAGAATGGCGTCGTGTAGCGGAGAATGTCGTGCTTTTACGGTGAAGAATTTCTTCATTGCAACCACCTGTCTGTTGCATAGATTCTTTATGTCTAATAATCCTCTGCCACCTTCTTTTCGGGATAAGTACAGTCGTTCCATAGCTGCTTTGGGATGATGCATCCTGTATTTGGTCAAAGTTGTTCTGACAAGTCTGTTTATGGCGTCTAATTCTGTTTGTGACCAGCTTAGTATTCCAAAGGAATAAGTCAAAGCTGGAATGGACCAGGTGTTGATTGCTTTTATTTTATTCTTGGCTATGAGTTCTGTTCTAAGAATCTTATGCAACCGGTTCTTAAATTTTGCCTGCACTTGCTGTTTCAATTCTTTATTATTTTTTGTCAGCAATTGACCGTAACCAAGGTATTTGTAAGTATTTTCAGGGTCAATCGCAGGAAAATTCATTTCGTTGAGCATTATGGTTATGGTCTCTGGTTCCGATACTTCTCCACGGATGATGTTCAGACAGGCACATTTGTCCAGACCAAAATTCATTTGTATATCAGTGCTGAATTATTATTATTATTATTATTATTATTATTATTATTATTATTATTATTATTATTATTATTATTATTACATAGAGGGCTTATGTTCAAGGCTCGCTTCCCAAATATTTGCCTTGAAGCAAATGAAGAACTGTCTTAGTCAACAGGTTTTAAGAACAGTATATTTCGCCCTTGTACATAGTCACCTTAACTACGGTGTTGTACTGTGGGGCAGTGCCATTAATGTTGCGAGAGTCTTCTCACTCCAGAAAATGGCTGTACGTGTAATCGTAAACGCCGAATATGGCGATCCTTGCCAAAAACATTTTTAAAAATTACAAATACTTCCGCTTCCTTGTGTATATGTCTACGAGTGTCTGAGGAGTATTCATAGCAATATCGATCTGTTATTATTTCACTCGGACGTACATGGATATGACACTAGGAATGCGACATCCATTGTGCCTCAGAGATCAAGAATTTGTTTATCTCCGAACAACAGGCTGAATTATAATTTATATAATGCATTGCAGATTAAATAAAATTGTTTTTTCGAAATTAATCAAGAAATTGTTATTGGCACACTGTTTTTATAGTGTGGATAACTTTATTGCGTTCTGCAGTAACCCTTGACTTACATATCGGTTCCCAAACGGATGATTTTTAATTGTATATATATATATATATATATATATATATATATATGTATATATATATATATATGTATATATATATATATATATATATATATATATATATATATATATATATATATTCATATATTTTTTCAATGATTGATTTTTTAATGTAATATTTGACTGTTATCTGTAACTCTTTGACTATTTATGTATTTGGACTGTGTTAAACTAATTAACATCTGCATTCATATTTATTTTTGTTTTTACGTTTTATATATTTATGTTATTTATTGCTATTGTGTTATTGTATGCTTATATTTTAGTGGACTATGAATTTTACATAGGTGTTTTTAATTATTATATCAAAATCTAAGGAACTTCATAATTTGTGACGATATGTACTATTTGTATACTAAACGTCAATAAACTATACTATACTATACTACTACTACTATACTATTATTATACAAATGGGCGTATAAGAACTGACGTGGGGGACAAACTTGAAAGGTGGAAAGCATACCTGTCGGAACTGTTCGATGATGAAAGACCTCCAAAACCGGTATTAGAATCAAGCACTGTGTACTTCAAGGTATTAAGATCATAAATAGTTTATGCCCTGGAAACTATGAAACCCGGTAAGGCTGCTGGTCCTGATCGGATACCCATAGAGCTTATCAAACTCTTTGAAGATGATGTGGTTGATATTCTCCTGGACCTCTTTAACCACATTTACGATAAGGGAGAAATTCCTAAACAGTGGCTATCATCCACTTTTGTGCTCATACCAAAGAACCGAATCCAAGATAATGCTCAGATTACCGAACCATCGCACATATGAGCCATACTTTGAAGTTGTTCTTAAAGATCACTCACAAGAGAATTTACAGAAGACTAGAGGAAGACATAAGCAACACACAGTTTGGATTCCGCGAAGGACTTGGAACACGAGAGGCGCTTTTTGGGATTAACATTCTTTTCCAGCGCTGTCTCGATATAAACCAAGAGGTATATGCATGTTATATCGATTTCGACAAAGCCTTTGACAAGGTGAAACATGACAAGTTACATCAGCTGCTCGTCAGCAAAAACATTGACTCCCACGACGTTAGTATAATTAGTAATTTATATTGGGACCAAAAAGCTAATACAATGGTAGAAAACCAACCAACAGAAGAAATGGAGATTTGTCTAGGTGTTAGACAAGGTTGCATACTATCACCGATTTTATTTAAAAAAAAGCGAAGCTATTTTTAAGGAAACCCTAGAGGATGAGTCAGTGGGAATAGTTATAAATGGAGAAGTAATTAATAATATGAGGTATGCTGATGACACCGTCTTGTTAACGAGCAACCTTGGAGACACACAACACCTTTTAGAAAAATTAAATGATCGATGTAATGAATACGGGGTAAAAATTAACTTTAAGAAAACCAAGTTAATGGTAATTACAAAATTTCCTCAAGATCCGAACCATGCGAACCTGATGGTGGCAAACACCACGATAGAGAATGTGTCGACATTTAAATATCTAGGAACCTGGATAGAACAATCGGGTGACCAGACAAGAGAAATAAAAACGAGGATAGAGACAGCCAGATCAACATTTGCAAAGATGAAGAAGTTATTTACGAGTCGAAATATTAACATGGGACTTAGGATGTAGATGCTGCGTTGCTACGTTTTTACCACTCTCTTATATGGGGTTGAGGCATGGACCCTCAAGAAAAACCACATCGATAAAGTACAAGAATTCGAAATGTGTTGTTACCGTAGAATGTGGCGCATTCCCTGGACCGATAGAGTTACTAATGCTGAAGTGCTGAACCGAATGCAGAAGGAGTTACAATATTTACATTGACCCTACTGGCGAATTTAAAAACGAAGCTTGTTTGTCTCTAACATCAAAGGGGACAGATTGACTATTTCCTCCTTGCCTTGGCATACTTCTCATATTTCTGACGACTGTTTTTTCACTTGTATGAACATGGTTATCTTTTATGAAGTTGTGCAGAATACACGTGGTTAATATTACTTTATCTACATTTTCGTATTTTAGCTGAATTCTTCTGTTGTATATACGAAACTTTTGTGCTAATTGTCCAAAGGCATTTTTTATTACTTTTCTTGTACGTGACAATCTATCATTAAATACTCTTTTGTACTGAATATGAATTTATGTCTGAGGGTAGAGTCGCATTAGATATGTTTTCAATGGAGAATCTTCGTCGTCTATAATAGCATGTGACATTAATATTTCAGTACCAGGTAGGTATTTGCCGCCAGAACTATTCCAATTGTTGAATTAGAGAATATTCCTCCGTCACTATTTTTCCCAAACGACCCAACATCTACACATATAAATTTATAATTGGCATCAACTACTACCATTAGCACGATTGAAAATGTTATTTTATAGTTAAAATACAGAGAGTCACTATTAGTTGGAGCTGCTGTAACGACTTGGTTGCCGTCTATGGCTCCAAGAGAGTTAGGAAAATCCCATACGTTCCAAAACTGCTCTGATATCAATAATCATTTTTCTTTGGTAGGTGTTGGCATACATTCTTCTGTCATTTCCTGTATGATAGCTGTACATACTTCTATAACTATATTGTGAACAGTGCTGACACCAAGTATGCTATACTCAAATAGGAATCTCCGGTTGCCAGAACTATGAAACAAATTTGTTATTAGTTGTTGGTATTTATCATTATTATTTGTTTTAGGAAAGGAGTGCAAGAAATCATTGGCTTTGTTACGTGATGCATTCTGACGTGCCATAAAAAAGCAAAAAGAAACAAAAAGTGGACAAGCTGGTGAATCTTCAAAAAAATGGAAATATCAGGACTAGATGTCTTTTCTTTTGCCATATTTTTAAGAGAGACCACTCTTTGCACTGTCCCAGCTAACGATGAAGACAAAGATAGTTATGTCGAAGAAAATTATTCCGATGAAGACAATGAAGCAAGTTTGGCTTCTCCTCCTGATTTAAATAACGTAGCACAAAAATCTCCATTTCCAGAGCAAGCAAAAGTTTCTGAAGCAACTGCGACCCAGCCTTCTACCTCTAAAAACAAACATTCAATTTCTGGATCGTCACAAAAATTTAAACTAGGGGCAAAACGGATAAAGAATCGCCAAAGAAATACTCAACAGAATACTTCTCGTGATACGCCTTCAACCTCGTCAATGAAATTCATATTAGAAAATAAAACAAAGACCAATGAGATTCAGAATTTTTTTGATAGTATTGCCACTACAGTTCAGTCATTCCCACCTCGAGATAAAGGCTATAGCAAAAGCTAAAGTATTTGCAGTGATATCTGAAATTGAGCTAGAAATTCTTGGTAGAGATGACAGATATTCAAATAGCAATACTGAATATGCAAGTTTACTCGCATCGTGTGTAACGCCAATGCCAGGATCATTATCAAATGATTTTTATACTATATAATTTCCGCTTTCGTCAAGGTTTCCAGAAGGGGAAAATAATGCATCAGGACTAATAGGGTTCAGCAATAACCAACAATCTCAGCGTTGAAGAAACAACTAAATATGCACTACAAAATTATTTTACGTCATATGTTACTAAATAATAGTATTTTTTTAGGACAAGATTAACCAAACCAAATTTTTTTTTGCCAAAAGCATGGTGCAATTTTTAGTTATATGTGTTGTCTTACATTTGTGGTTCAATTATGATAATTTTAATAAATAGTTTAGTATTGTATTTAAGTTTTATGTTTTTATACATTTGTGGGTCGATTATAATTATTTTAATAAATAATTTAAGCAGTGTATCTTTCAATGTTAATTATTTATTACTAATAATCAAATCAAACAAACTCAAAGTTTATATTATTTATTTAAATGACCATAATGAACGTATTCATAAGTTCAACAAAGCCAAAATTTCGTATTCTATAATAAAATACTATGTATCGTTTTGTAGAATTAGAATATACGTATATAAAATATAAATCTTACCTTAAACAAACAGCTAGTTCCTCCCTTGTTGATAAAAACTCCTTAAACTTGGTGTTCTGTTTAGTTATTAACGGTGAAGTTTAGGTTACAATGGTTTGAAACTCATATTGGCTCATTCTGAAGTATTTGAAAATGTGTCTTCGTCGTCTACTAAGTTTTTGTAGAAGGCGTAGAATTCTCCTTATTTTTTTTCTTTTTAAATTCATTGTATTGTTACGAAACAGTACACTGATATAGTTCCTGAATCCGACGCTGTCTAAGCCATGTATGAAAGTTGAAATTATGGCGGATGCGCAGGAATTTCTTAGAACTGTTTACAATTGTGACATTGTTTCAGTGACCAGACTTATCTAGAAAATGCCAGAGATCCAATTGTTTTTGTGTAAGCCGCAATCTAGAATTATCTAGTAAAAGAAGCATTAATATGTAAGGACTGCCAAGGAGAGTTAGTTTAGTTTATAATTTGACATCGTGAGATAAACAGTAAATAAGTGAATATAAATTAGTGAATAGTGTAGTGAATAAATAAATTAAGTTAATAGACATAACGTGTGAGTATAAATTTATCCCATCCGTAATAAAAACGTTTAAATAAATAAGAAAAACATTACATTGGTGTCAGAAGTAAGAGAATATAAATAAATTGCTACGTAAAAATGGCCAATAGACTATGTGATCTGAAAGTGACGGAACTAAGAGCAGAATTGGAAGATCGTGAGTTGGAAATTACCGGTAAGCAAAGTGAATTAGTAGAAGGACTTAAAGTGGCACTGGAAAATGAGGCCTTTGATCCAGAAACAGTTTTATTTGATAACGAGGCTTCCACCTTAATCTCGTCAATTTCTGCTAACATGGACGAGAAGATTTCTGCCATGGAAGAGAACATGATCGAGAAGATTTCTGCTATGAAGAACGTTATTTCTGCCATGGGAGAGAACATTTCTACGAATGTGAAGAGCGATATTTTGGCTATAAAGATCGATATTTCTGCTACGAAGAACGACGTTTCTGCTAATATGGACGAGAAGATTTCTGTTATGAAGAACGATATATCTGCTGATATCTTATTAATGAATAACGACATTGCCGCTGACGTTGAAAATGAAATTTCGTCTCTAAAATCTGAAATCGAGAATAAGATGACAACAGTGGACGAGAAAATCAAGGAGTTAGAAAGAAAGATGATATAAGAGCTCAAGACACACCAGCGGAAGAAAAGAAGACTGAGCAAACAAAACCTTGCAAGCCAGAAACACAGCCTAAGTTTGAAGACATTGGTAGTTTTACCCGAGTCAAGGCCTCAATGTTCGATGGAAAAATTTCGTGGACCAATTATGTGAAACAGTTTGAAGCAGCCGCTAGAGTAAATAATTGGTTCAATAGAGAGAAGGCAGTGAACCTAACTATAGCACTTCGGGGAGTTGCCTTAGATGTACTTCAGACGATACCGCTTGTAGAAACGGATGACTTCGAGCAGCTGAAGAAGAGGTTGGACATGCCATATGGTCACGAACGTTTGGAACATTTGTAGAGATTCCAGTTGAAGAACGGAAGGCGGAAACATGTCGAAACTCTTCAAGAGTATAAACTGGATATTGCCCGACTAGTTCGATTTGCTTATCCATCAGCACCAGATAACATGATGGAATGTTTAGGCATCCAGGCCTTTATTAACGGCTTATGTGACCACGATATGGAGAAGATGCTTCGATTAGCCCATCCTAAAACATTGATCGATGCATTGACTGCTGCTCTTGAATATGAAGCAGCCACGATGGTTTCCGGATTCAACAAAGGTAGGACCATACAGGAAGAAGGCGACGATGACAGACTTGATCAGATAGTCAACTTGTTGAAAGGTATGGTAGACAAGAAGCCGAAGGAAATTTGGTGCTATAATTTTGGCGAGCTAGAGCATGCAAGCAGTTTGTGTAAGCATCCTACGACTCCTGCAATCCAAGAACCTCTTGAGTGCAAAGCAGCCACGAAGAGCTCGCGGTACAACAAAGGTAGGACCATGCAGGAAGATGACGATGAAACTTGACCAGATCGTCCACTTGTTGAAAGGTATGGCAGACAAGAAGCCGAAGAAGATCAAATGCCGGAAGTGTGGCGAGCTAGAGCACGTACGCAGTTCGTGTAAGCGTCCTACGACTCCTGCAAACCAAGAACCTCTTAAATGCAAGGCAGCCACGAAGAGCTCGCGGTACAACAAAGGTAGGACCATGCAGGAAGAAGGTAACGACGACAAACTTGACTAGATCATCAACTTGTTGAAAGGTATGGCAGACAAGAAGCCGAAGAAGATCAAATGCCGGAAGTGTGGCAAGCTAGAGCACGTACGCAGTCCGTCTAAGCGCCCCAAGACTCCTGTAACCCAAGAACTCTAGTCACAGGGGAAATCAGACAGGGGTGAACATCCAGCTGATGTGAATCACCGAAAAGCCAACTCTTTGCTTAAACGGTCTTGCCCTATAGACTATTCACAATACAACAAGTCGATATGGAAGGAAGTTGCAGTTTGAAGAATTACAGTAGTCAATGAAGAATGGTCACCTACCAGGATCAGAGAAGATCAGGAGAATGATCCTTGCTTAAAGAAGATTCGGCAGTGGAAGGAAGAAAATCGGCGACCTACCTGGCAAGCAGTGTCAAGATTTTCACCGAAACTCAAGGCGTATGGGGCTCAGTGGGACTTCCTTGTCCTGGAAGAAGAGCTGTTGAACAGAGTTCTTGAAAACGAGGATGGTTCCGAGATGAGGAGACAGCTAGTTATCCCTAGAAGGAGAGTAGCTGAGGTACTGAAGAAGTTACACGACAGTCCATCGGGAGGTCATCTGAGAGTGAAGAAAACCCTTCAGCGAGTCCGTGAAAGGTTTTATTGGATGAACAGCTCTGGCGATGTGAAGGACTGGTGTAAGAAATGTACGACTTTTGCCACGAGTAATGGACCACATGGCAAGAAAAAGGCACCTATGAAACAATATAATGTTGGAAGCCCTTTCGAAAGGATTGCTTCAGACATCGCTGGATCATTTCCGACGGCTGTCGGCCTGAAGAAGATCTAGCATGAGTGAATGCATTAGGTCGAACAAATCTTCAAGTTGCCAGCGACAGAATGCAAAGTCGGTACGACACGCATGCCTCAGATATAATATAGTTTATATTTATCGATTTGCTATAGTATGATACAGTTTGGACTTAGATTGAATAAAGTTCTAGTTACCGAATTGATATCGCAGCAATAGAAACAGACTATAAATTCCCTGTACAGGATATATATATATATATATATATATATATATATATATATATATTATTAACATATACTGAATTATTTACTTACTTTTATTGTGAAATTTATATAACTATTATTTTATATTTAGAATTTTTGTTTAGTTTGGCTAGCTCAGTTATTGTTTTTTATATAGTTGTTATATTTATTATATATTTATTAATTCGGAAGCATGAAACCCTTTTTTCTCTTTGAGTCCTGGCTTTTTATAATGTTGTATTTGTTTAAATAAAAAGAAAACACTTTAATTTTAAATAGATTTAATTTTAAATTCAATATTTTATATTTGATAATAATAATTTGAGACGCCTATGGTTATATTATACCTACTTATTTATTTTGATAATTTCTTCAGTGCGCGTGCGTAAAAAAACTAGTCATGCGCTTTAGCATAAAACGAACAGTTCTTACACGAAAGAAGCATCTATACATGTACCAACATAGTTTGTTGACGATGCAGACAAACGAATGGTTCAAACACATAAAAGAATTTATATATAAATCATAGTTATATATGATACAAATTGCTGTGGAAAGAAAATAGTTATATACATAGATAGAAATATAGGAATTATATACAGATGGACATAGTTATTACATTAATAAAATTTCAAGCACCATATTTATACGATTACAGCATGGCGTAAGTACATATTTTAATTTATTTAAATTCGGCCTTTTTATTAATATTAACGATTTATGCAATTAATTAACTATATAAAGTCTGTTCTCTTTCTTTTTCAGATCGATCATATTCGCAAATGTTTATCAATTTATGAAATCAAGTACTTATTTGAGTATTTTGAGTTTTTACTCTGATTATTGGCCAATAATATTTTAAACACACTGACCTGTTGTTCTTGAATTGGGATGAATGTCTCTGGACCCCAGGAATACTCCTCTGAAGCTCCAAAAACCAATAATGATGAGAAGTTTCGAAGATTCTTGCCGAAAAACTCGATATAATTAACTGTGAGTATTAATAAGATTGTTTTTTATAGTACTTTATAGTTTTAATTGTGTTAAACTGGGAATTTCTTGAAATTTCTGGAACATTCTCACACACACTCCTCGCTTCTTGACACCAGCTTCCCAATTCTTAAAGCGTCCCCTCGATTCTCCACTTTTTTCAACAAAACAGTCTTTTGTTTCTTTTAAGGTCACTATTTCAAAGTTTACTTGTTGATTCACAATTTGTTCTGTCATATTTTATAACCAATACAATATTGTCCTTTGCAATCAAATTAATTGAAACTTCTTTCACTTATTAGAAAAGTTTCATACATACACTCCTTTACATTATTAGTTCATTTATAGAGTTCCTATGAATTTTTTTATCATACAAATAAATTAAAGTTGGTTATACATAGATACATTTAAATGGTACAACATCCAATATTGTTATTGACAGTCTATCACTGTTACACTCATATTATTTATAAATATAAATTCTTTTATGTTATTTGTCTATACTCTTTGCATTATATTATTTATAATAAACTTTAACAAATTATTATTTATTGATTCAACGTTTATTTTATTTACCATACATCATTTATCTATATGTCATTATTTGTTTATCTATGAAAATCTATTGAATTATATTCTATTCAATATTTGTATTTGTTTTTATTCTTAAATTAATGATTATAATGAATTAACTATAATAATATTTGTTTTCATTTCAGATGAACAGCTGATTATGTTATGGAAAATAATCTTCGTCTTAGGTAACTTTATTTACATCATTACATTGGTTAGGCAATCTCTATATTTTATGTTATTATTGAGGTAATTTCTTTATCTATTATATTGTTATAGACAATTATTTAATATATCTTTACTTGATATGTTGTTTAAATTAAGAAAAGTGTTTCCTTTTTACTTGTTTTCTTAAATTATATTATTTTCATATATTTTCATACTATCAACATATTTTTATAGAACTAATTCTCTTACTATCCATGATATCTGGTTCAATATATATATATATATATATATATATATATATATATATATTAATACATATACTCTATCTAAATTCTGAAGAAAACATTGAAATAAAGAAAAATGTACATATTTGGATGTAATACTAGTGATATACAATGTATTATAAATAATTTAAAAGATTCAATATGCAAATAAAATTTGACATTACAATTTCGAATGACAATAATGCAGAAGATACTTAATGATACATAGATTTTATAAAGATTTTAAAAAAAAGAATACAGATGTCGCTGGTAGCAAAATTACAATTAGAATTAAAGAATGAAAATCTCTTTTTGTTATATGAAAACATAAATTTGTATTTTTTTTTAAAAAAGGAATTCTTTGGTAACCAAAAGGAGAACAGAATTATTTATGGAAAAAGTTTAGTTAGTTGATTTTGAACCCCTCTCGAGAGAACATCTAATATGAGTTCTCTCAAATTTGCTGAATAATATAATAGTAATTGATATATTAAAATAGCATCAGATTATAATAATTAGCATGATAAGATCAGTGCGTGAATAATTCCTTAAATAATTATATTGAAATAGTGTTAGTGAATTTTTCCGGGTTCTAAATTATAAATTTAGTAAAGTGGTTCCGGCGATTCTAAAAGACGTGCTTAGAATCAGAACGAGTGATCCTGATACCTAGTTGGTGAGTCCAGTCCAGATTTTATAAATTATTTTTCAAGAATTAACAGGCCTTTAAATAAAATTAAGATAGATGCATCTATATCACATTTTTGAATACTGACAAAATTAACGTTAAAGATATATAAAATTTCACCTGAAGAGAAGAGAAAATTTTTTTGAATAGACAATTTTATCGCATATAGTTATTTGACATTTATACACGTCAAGTGTAATTTTCGACGATTTGAACGTTTAGAATAAGTAGTTAATTAGGTTGTTCTTCTAGTATATAGGTTGTTTTTTTAATTTTAAGGTTCGTAGAAAGTACGATTATTGTTCTTTATTATATTTTGGGAATAATAATTCATTTTCACTTGTTATCTGATGGTATATAATATATAATTTTTGATTCCAACTCACTTTGGTATCAATTCAACTCCTATTTCATTGAATTTGAAAAATTTTGGATCCTATAAAACTTTTGATATAATCAGTGACATTTAGTTAATTTTCAGTGACAGAAAAATTGTAGATGTCATTAGATAATTTAATGGTCTTAGAATATATTGAACAAGCAGTCACTATAGATTTGCAATAGTATAATTGACAATTTTGGAATATTCTTTGGAAATTTATAAATTTGAAATTTAAATTATTAATTTTTTTTAATCTTTGAACCCTCCCTGAGGTAAGAGCGAGTAAGTCGATTTTGTAGTAATTTATCTTTCAGAATATAAAATTTCATATTCATCTGAGCCGGGCATAATAATTTGACAATTCCTGTCAAAATTTCAAATAGGTTATATTCAGTGATAAAGGTGTTTTCACATTAGTGTAGTTACTACCACGATTGTAACAACAGCATCTAATAATCAAATTTCAAATAAAATCATATAATACATAATTATAAAAACAGTAGAACATTAAATATATTATAATATATATATATATATATATATATATATATATATATATATATATATATATATATATATATATATATATATATATATATATATATATATATATATATATATATATATATATATATATATATATATATATATATATATATATATATATATATATATATATATATATATATATCCCAAGTAGTATTAAATAGTAGATATTTATATATACAACCTGTTTAAAAAATGTATGCAAACAAATGTAGTGCGTATTCTAATCGTTATGTATACGTCAATAAACCTTCAGTGTATAATAATCACATAATTAAATGAAAAAATAAAAATTTTGTAGGTATTTAATTACAATTTTATAGCATTTACTACCTTTCATTATTTTTTCCGTACTGAAAAATCCTTATAAACACCTGTTTAACATAATGTATATACCTATACCTAACAGAAGATCCTGCGTTGGGAATCGATCCTGGAACATAGATGTGTAATTGCTGACGTTTGTAGTCTATTTCTTAATGTCTGACAGCACAGTAGCCTCATTAAATATTCAAATAGAAAATTATCTCTTACAGAGTGATCCTAAGAATTTTACAAGTAAATACTGAAATTCTAATGCAAAACAAGTAGATGTCTTTTTTGGTTATCTGTACATCCCTGTTGAAGCTCAAAATACAATAGGTATGGTAATAAAACTGAACAATGCCAGCAAAAGGATAAACAGTGCGGCAGTGGCGGAGATTACAATATTAATTCATTTTGCTTATTTAATTAGATTCGGTCAACATTACAGTTGAAATAAAATTCAATCGTTTAGGCCTATTAACAAGTTACATTTTCATTTTTATTAAATTAAATTAATTAAAGAAAATATAGTTCAATTCTCATAATTCAAATTTATTGATAATGAATTAATCTATATTAAGTAAAGTAAACATACCATTTATAGGAAATATAAAATTCAATCTATAGTATCATCCTCTTTGCTGGTCATACAAGAATCATCCAAAGACTCGTCGAGAGAGATCACTATCAGTTCTATAGTTTGTTCTATAAGGTTATCTAAAACCCACATTTTCTTCAAGGAAATTAGAAGACATTTAAGAAACCCACAATATGAAGTTGTCAATGAACAGTTAAATCTAGGGAATTCTCCACTAATAAACTGTCTTCTTAAGTGATAATTGTAAAGATCAGCAGATATAGTTTTCCTGGTTTTCTATATCATTGCACAGTTATACTGATCTTAATTGGAAAAATGATATCCAGGATATCACCATAGGGCTAATAATATCTAAGCTTCAATATTTGTAATATCACATCTTCTTCTTTTTTCTATAAACATATATTAAGCCAATCACAAGTTAGGTTACTTCTTGGTCTAGCCAAAATTAACTACTAAACATCAGGTAGGCATAAAATGAAATGTAACTTCTGTCATTCTGACGATGATATTGATTTATCGAAACAATTGTCAATTTTTTAGAATTTTCAATAACTTGTATTATATTGTGGAACACTTTCTTGGTTCGAAAAAGATATTTTTTCGGGGAGTTGGTCTTCGGACCAGCGAAGCGAATAGTCAAGTGAGTCGAAAAAGGCCTGCCTGGGAAGTGTATACCGTGACTGAAGACAAAGTGCCCCTTCTAGAGGAGAAGTCGTGTCCTGGGATAATTTTAATGTAAGTGAATAGTTTATTGTATTCCTTTTGCACAATATTGTTAACTTGAGAGTGTACATTATATTGCTGTCGGGAGACTTAAGCTTATGCTCAGTACGGCCAGTCGTACTTTTCCGTAAGCCTTGTCATTTTGGGAGAATATTGTATTGTCTCCTGAGGGTCATTGAATATATGCCGGTGAAGGCTGAATGTATTTGTCTTATATTTGTTTTGTATATATTTTGTTAAGCTTTGAGTGCATATCGATTTGTTATCGGAAATTCCGTCAATATATTTGTTAAGTTTTAATGAGTGGTTTCTTAACTGACCCCCCAGGCCCAAATAGTGGATTCAGTAGCTACATCGTCGATGTTGGTAGACGGGTAGGGACCCAACCCGAAAATCCTAGCATTGGAATAAAACCCTATATCGTGGCAATATTACCTTTATATATCAGATCGGGTATAAAATTAAATAGTAAATAAATTCCTTAGATGAACTGTGACGCTTATGCTTTACTACCTGACTAGCATCTGTGAACTATTCGCGTGCTGTCAGTCAATAAGAAACAGACTATAGTGCAGTTGGCGGCTTAACTCACTCGGCTAGCGGGTCATGTTTTGAAATCTTGCTTTCATTCTACATAATCATATTTTTGTGTCGCAGATAAATTAATTTTTTAACCAAATCTCATTAAAATGTCAAACACCAAAAATAAAATTGTCGTCGTTGGGCAGATACCTGATACAATTCGAGGTTATAAAAATCGTCGATTTCATATATTTACTGGTAAGATTGCAACAAACGGTATGGGGTTGATTTAGGTATTGAATACATATACAGTATCCGCCAAAATAAACAGTACCGAAAATAAAAATGAAAATTAATTTTTAATTTCTGTAATGTAAGTGTTCAAAATGTTCACCATTTCGACGCAAACAAGCTTCATATCGATTTTGTAAGTCAATAAACATATTTGTAAAAAGTGGTTGATGTAACTGCCGAAAAATATTTTGTATTTTTTCCCGTAGTTCGGCAATATTCGCCGGCGGATTTTCCGAGTGAAATATTTTGTCCTTCATTATGCCCCAAATGTATGCGTCAGGTGGCGTCAGATCAGGTGAATGAGAAGGATATTCGAAGTCTGTTCCCCGATAAATTATTCTATTATCGAAATGCTGACGGAGTAAGTCTAAGGTGCGCACAGCTGTATGGCTCGTTGCACCATCTTGTTGGAACCATTGTGTGCGAAACTGTAGATTTCGTGCACGGCAAAAGTTATTTAGATCTCTCACAAAAGGTATAATAATTTTCTCTCTATAACGCTTTTGGCTGACAGTAAGTGGATTCTGATTATCATCTTCAACGAAATAAGGACCAATCATTCCATGACCAGATACCGCGCACCCAACGGTAACTCGAAGACTGTGGAGTGGTTTCTCTACAATGACATCAGGACGTTCAAATCCAAGGAATCTGGTTGTTTGTCGATTAATATAGCCGCTAAGATGAACGTGACTCTCGTCTGAAAACCATATGTTTTTCAAAAATTCGGGATCTTCGTAAATTAAACTCAACATGCGACCACGTCCTTCATTTTCGTTAGTGCATACTGTTTTTCGACGACCTGAAGAACCTTTACGGTGACACAATACACTATCAGTGCGACGAAATTTTTCAACAACAGCTAACGTCACACTTTTACTAGGAGCTGCTTTATTAAATTTTTGTTGATATTTTATTGACACCTGTTCTAAGCTTGGACCATCATTACGACATTTTCCGCATGAACGAAAATAATGCTCTACCAAAAAAACTTTTTCTTCCGTTGTTAGAACCATTTTTAAATCAAATTTAACTGCAGCGTACTATTAATATATCAACTAATGACAATTAAGTCAAACATGACAAATCCATATTACATAAACAACTCCACAGCACTCTCTGTTTCGGTACTGTTTATTTTGGCGGATACCGTATTTTATAGAAGTACGTGTTGAAGGTTTACAAGACACAAATGTGATCAATGCCCAACAGGTTCATCGTCTGATGACAACGTTGATGAATCAAAAGTCATTTTCCGACAAATTACGTGAATGGGCAATAAACGGAAATATTAAGTTAACTGAAGTTTCCAAATTATTACGAATTTTAGTCGACACTGGAAATCATGTCGACCTCTCATTGGATGCAAGATCATTACTTAAAACACCTAGATCCGTGAACGTTCGTCGTATGGACAATGGATATTATTTTCACTTGGGTATTAAATATTATCTCAATACGTGTTTTGAATGTTTTGGAAGCGACATTTCAAATTTTAAATTACCACATTTGCTGCTTTCTTTTAACATGGATGGAACGCCCATAAGCACAAGCGGTGGAGCAACATTTTGGCCAATATTAGGGAGTCTATCCAATGTATTTAATGGTCAGCCTGATGTTTTTATGGTGGAAATATTCAATGGACTCCAAAAACCCGAATCGTACAATAATTACTTATTAGAATTAGGTGAAGAAATGAAAGCTTTATCAGACAATGGATTTTTGTGGAATGGAATTATTTATCCAGTTCAGGTGATAGCTATTATATGTGATGCCCCAGCCATGGCTTACGTAAAATCCGTTAAAAGTCATGGTGGCAATTATTGTTGTTCTAACTGTTATATAAAAGGTGAACCGGTGGCTACTGGAAATAAAACGAAGATAGTTTTTCCTGGTCTCTACTCCGAACCAAGAACTGATGAAGCTTTCAGAATTAGAAAGATTATACCATCTGATGAAGATGATACTGGACATAATATGAACAAAGAACGTAGTGCGTGTCCTACAACTACTAACAATTGATATGATAAAGACATTTCCCGTCAATAAAATACATTTGGTTGATGAAGGCGTAGTGAAGAAAATAATAAATATACGGTTTGAAAACCAGGAACACAGAAACTACAAGCTTCTAAAGTTATAATTATCAATCAACACCTAGAAATGTGCTCCTCATATAGTCCAATGGACTTTCAACGAAAACCAAGAAGCTTGAAATCTGCACATTTTCTGAAAGCTTCAGAATGTAGAGTTTTCTTGCTATACACAGGACCAATGGTGCTAAGGAATGTTTTGCCCAACGAGACATTTGAACATTTTATGTCCTTAAGCCTGGCAATTCGAATATTGACATCACCATTGTATTATGAGAAGTATAACGAGTATGCTCATTCTCTCCTTGTTAATTTTGTCAAACATTTTATTAGACTTTATGGTAAACAAAATGTCACCTACAACATTCACGGACTTCTGCATTTGGCAGAAGATACAAAACACCTTGGCCCTCTAGATGAAAATAGTTGCTACTTATATGAAGCATTCATTAAAGTAATAAAAAATAAACTGCACAATTGCAATCGTCCACTACAGCAGTGCAGCAATAGAATGAATGAGCTTAAACAGATATATCTGAATAATTCTGGATGTGCAAACAAAATAAGAAAACTGATGCAAATATCAAGATATGATGTACAAACACTGACATTCTATGGGAGGAAATAAAATATATTTGACTGCTTCATTTAGCAATTTCCAAATTCGAACCAATCGAAAGAGTGATAGTTGTGCAATGTTGTGCAGTAAAAGGATTATCAAGGTGAAACTTTTTAAAAAGCAAGAAGGGAATATTGTCATTGAAGGACAAGTTTTCATGGTTTCAAGTGTGTTTTCGAAGACTAATAGAGAAGTGTATGAATCGTTTCATTTTTTCATTGGACATTTTGACGATCAAATGTCCACAATCTCATTAACAGAAGATCATATTATTTGTAAAATGTGCTGCCTTCCCCTTCCCAACAAAGATGACAACGAATTTTTTGTTGTACCCATAAATCATCTGCTTTTTGTTGAATAAGAAAGAATTTATTGAAATAAAAAACATGATGTAATATAGTAGTTTACTCATTTGGCGTGGACTTCTTCATCGTCGTAACTCGAACTCGATCTGTTACATGCTGTAAGTGATACATGTATTCGTTGATAGCTTCAACCTGAGTTCTATTGGTGTTGCGTTGCATTACTTCTGTAAAATAATATTTCATAATTAGTATAAAACTCGTGTTATGAAATAATGTCGACTACTCACCTAGTATTATTTTTGTTTGAATTAAATTTTTCGTAGAAAACTTATTCTCACGTCCAGAGTAGTTGAGTTTTTGTCGTAATTCCAAAGAATATAATTCTTGTATCATAAATTTGATCGTCGTTTCCAATGTTGTTCCACCAAGTTGAAGCAAAAAATATTTCTGAAAAGACATTACCTATAGTCATAAGTATACAGAGTACAGGGTATTTCAGGATGAGCTTATATGTGATTCATATCTGGTGAAATATTTATTTGATACTATCATTTTATTATCTTTCATAGAGTCATTTTCTGAATTTGCCAAACTTTGATGCAAATCTTTGACATCATCAATGGTTTGCATCGCAAAAGTCTATCTAGTTACCGTCGTCACCCTACCATCCGTGTTGTTATCATCATCGTCCCGTTTCAGTTTTTTTACCAGTTACCAGTATGGTGAGGTTATCTATTTTTGTATTTTGTTCTTGAATTAAATTATTTTGTGCACTGACTTTCACTGGCTAAAGACAATTGCACATCACTTGCGACGTGGGTTATTACTTCAACTTGATTTGTTTCCACTGGTATAATTTCTTCCTGAATCTCATAATTGTCTCTAATCTCATCAGTCTCATTATTGTTCTCGTAATTCGTGTTATGATCTAGAAATACAGTTTGGTTATTAGTCAATACTGTTGTGTTAAGTGGTGGTAGTTTGATTGTATGGGCGATCTCGTCTTCACTTGAAGATAAATCGCTCTCCTCTGTAGGTAAAACCTTATTTCGTCGCATTTTTTTAGATATAATTGCTGTGGGGTTGGTAATTGCTTCAATATCTGTCCATTCTAAGTCAGATTTTTCCAATAAAACAGATTCTGCCTTATAAGCAGCATCATAAGAATCTAAAAAAAATATCTTATTACTTTCTATACCAATAAATTATTATCTAAGTGTCTAAGTATAGTCTATTTCTCAATATCTGACAGCACAGTGCCTCATTAAATATTCAAATAGAAAATTAACCTAAGAATTTTACAAGTAAATACTAAAATTCTAATGCAAAACAAGTAGGTGTCTGTATTGGTTATATGTACATCCCTGTTTCAGCTCTAAATACAATATGGTAATAAAACTGAACAATGCCAGCAAAAGGA
The DNA here is from genome assembly GCA_963921935.1 of Galeruca laticollis. NCBI lineage: Eukaryota > Metazoa > Arthropoda > Insecta > Coleoptera > Chrysomelidae > Galeruca > Galeruca laticollis. The sequence goes on from OY998182.1 coordinate 41,735,688, forward strand.
TAAACAGTGCGGCAGTGGCGGAGATTACGATATTAGTTCATTTTGCTTATTTAATTAGATTCGGTCAACATTACAGTTGAAATAAAATTCATTCGTTTAGGCCTATTAACAAGTTACATATTGACAATGAATTAATCTATATTGAGTAAAGTAAACATACCATTTATAGGAAATATAAAATTCAATCTATAGTATCATCCTCTTCGCTGGCCATACAAGAATCATCCGAAGACTCGTCGAGAGAGGTCACTATCGGTTCTATAGTTTGTTCTATGAGGTTATCTAAAACCCACATTTTCTCTTCCTCTTTAATTACATGATTCACAGCATCTCTCCAGTTCTCTTCAGTTATTGTTGTCAATGAGTACTTCATGAGTTCACGAACATCTTTCATTTTAAATGTTTTATTATGTCTAGCTACATAACCTTTCATTTGGGCCCATATTAACTCTATCGCATTTAATTGGCAATGGTATGGCGGCAAACGAAGCACTGTTATCCCACGATTCTTGGCTATTTCATCGATAACAAACTTTTTAAATTGTAGCTTGTGATCTGAAGCAACCTTTAAAAGTTCTTTTTTCAACATATCATCTTCAAATGGTATATCTTTTACGATTAACCAGTTTCTAATATTAGCTTTTCTCCAAGAGGTAGATGGAATATTTTCTGTTAATCGCAAATGATAAGTGGCATTGTCCATAATGATTACAGCATTATTTGGAATTAATTCGACCATTTGTGTAAAATACATCTGCAGTAATTTCTTCATGATTGTCTTTGGTTGATGTTGACTGAAACTCCAGTAAACCACCTTCAACGAACCCTTGATTGCATCCAATATGCCTTATTATTAGTCGGCGATCTTTACCGATAGCAGTTTTCAGTCCAGTAGAAAAACCTTCTATGAAAGCTTGACGACTGGTTTGAATACTTTTGTCCTGTCATATTTCTTTCACTGATTGTCCTTCATTGAGCCACGTCTCATCTAGATAATAGATTTGTCTTCCCTCCTGTCTGTATTTTCGGATATCTCGTAAATACTGGCGTTTCCAACATATTATTTCTTCGTTGTCGATTAGCACTGATTTGCGACTTTGCTTCTCCCAAGTAAAATTTAATTTGTGCAATATTTTCCACAAAGTTTTTCGCCCTATGTCAGGCCTCCTTCACCATTCTTAGAATTCTGTCAAGGGTTGGGATCTCTTTTTTAAAATATAATTCATGTACTTTTCGGCTTATTGTATTTTGCATATGTTCATCAAGGTCAAATGGTTTTCTTCCAGTTGACTTTTTAGATGGAGATATATTTCCATTTTTCCTCTCTCTTAGAAGCCTGTAAATAGTAGATTCACTAACTCCTGTTATATTGGAACATGTCGAAACTATATTTCTAACAGTAGCAGCCGGCATTTCATGTACAACAGCATCATGCTCATTTAACACTAGTCTTCGTTTGTAAGCTAATCACGCTCTTACACTTTACTGGGGTAAAACTTGAAGACATTTTTCACAACAAAGTTAACACTTATGGAACATAAGCGACTCTAAGCAAAACAAATTATACAAATTTGGGCGAGACCAAGTTTCACCGTATATACCTGCAAAACTTCTAAGTAGTCATTGGGACAATCCCTAGTAGGACCCTATTGTAATGTTTCTTGGAAATGTTATTTCAACATTTCGAAAATCAGAAAATAATTATCTGGAGAATGAAATGATAAATGGTTTGTTGATATGACTCCCAAGAATTGACCTGCTTCAAATTCTCAAGATAATTAATGAAATATTTAGTCAGAATAGTTGCGTTACAAGATTATTTCAAAAATAATTTATTGTTTTAATTGTATGTACTCTACAAATGTATGAAGGTCAGTTAGTTGTTTTAACTAACCGAATTTATATTTATATTACCTTTATACATCAGATCGGGTATAAAATTAAATAGTACATAAATTCCTTAGATGAACTGTGACGCTTATGCTTTACTACCTGACTAGCATCTGTGACCTTTTCGCGTGCTGTCAGTCAATAACAAACAGACTATAGTAATCTCTTATTGGCATATACTTTACCGAAGAATTTTGTGCATATTGGTTTCACTTTATAGGTAGGCTATTTTTTATAAGGTAGTTTTCCCTTTTTTGCGTATTCGGAACCCTTTCTGCTATCATATTTCACCTGCAAAAAAGTTAAGAACAGAAAGTGTCTATTAGGCACACAGAGTTGCTTATATTCTATAACAGGAAAATAAATCAAATAAGGCCACTGCAGACAGTATACTAATGTAATTGTGAATTATAATATAAAAGCCCTATCTACTACTGTACAGTTTAAATAACGGAAACATATGTAAAGGAAATACTAAAAATATTATGATATATAGTTAATAACTTTATCGAGAAATCTTTATAGAATATTAACTAATCTATATAGTTGAGAAAAATCTGTATCGTTTGGTTATACGGGAAGCGTGCCATTAGTTTTCGAATCATCATTGCTCAGAGTCCATGTCTGACGTGGAAAAGGTTGCGATAAGCTCTTTGCCTTAGAATAATAGACTTTGGGTGCCTTCCGAGTTAGGTATCTACAGTTTTGATGTATATGACGTATAGAAGCGTTCCAAATTATATACACATCATATACTCGGAATGGTTTCATACTGCACCAAGTTGTCAAATATTAGTCAGCTGTTTTGTTAGTAAACAAAATCTTAACCTCTCTAAACGATCAAATAAATAACAAGTTACTGTAAAGTGTGATTGTTTAACCCACGTTAAATTGATTTTCTTTCTGTTTATTGGCTGTAAATTATGGTTTTTAAATAGTATAATGTTTGTCTTCGATATGTATTGTAGTTGGTTGTGGAAGCCGTTCTAATCGTTATGAAAATTCGTTTGATCGCGTTCCCGCAGAGACAAAACACATGTTTCTAACGAAGAAAAACGATTTGTCCAAACTTCACAGGGCTGCATGGATTGCAGCAATAAAGTGAGACGATCTGACCGAATCTATATTGAAACACCAGAAGGTTTGATGTAGACACTTTATAACTGGTAGGCTTCTTATCAAATAATATATCAACTCTACTAGCTCCTAGTTTACGTAGTTTGTACTCAAGTAGGTAATAACTCATTTTAGGCAAACCTGCTGTCTTCGAAGATAAAGAACACCCTTACTGGGTACCATCTCAACATATGGGACATGTGTCTCAGAAAGTACAAAAAGGCTGCTAATGTTGACCGAAAGAATTGTAGAGATAAAAAGACAAAACTGACTGATACTAAGGTAAAAAATAATTAATAGTAGTCCTTGTTTTATGTAAATTATCTCAAGAGCTTAATGACAATTGATTGGGATATGTTTAACTGATTGTTCTGGTCAAGAAAAGATACTCGATGAGCATGTTTTGCACACTTTATTTTGATAAAAAAAATGTTAATTTTTAGTAATAGCAATGTTAAATTATGTATTGATAGTTGCTGAAAATTGTTATAATTAATTACTTTGTCAACAGGTCATGAATATTGATGAAATGCCTCAACAGTCCCAGGATGATCAAATTGAATTTATGGAGACTGGGGCGTCTATGATGCTTTAGTATTTATGTTTTAGTTTTGAAGCTAAACATTTAGTTAATATTACTTTGCAACTTTTATTATTTCTCAACATTTAATGAATGTTTTATTTTGATTTGTACTTAAATTAGTAATAATTCTTGTCTCTTCATAATACATATAACGTTATGTACTAAGTGTTAGTATAGTAATATATTTTTATAGCTTTGTCAATAAGATCAAAATCTTTGAACAATGAGGCTGAAGTTCATTGATTTTACTCATGTTAATATTAGAAATTTGTATTGTAATGTACACATGTCAAAATGAAATAAAATTTATATTTTGCAGTGTAAAATAATTGTTTTTCTAGTATTAAATGTCACACACTTTAGGGACAATAAAAAAATAAAATCCTTATATAACAGTTTATTTTTTTCCAAAAACAAAAAAGCTAGAAAATAAAATCCCTAAGGTCATAGAAACAATTTCACAAGACAACATCGACAAAAAACAATCATTTATAAACTCATTACTTAACTCCCAATACATATATAATTCCTTACAATCATTGAAAGGCTAACTTAAGGCGGGTTTATACAACATTTACATAGTCATAATCATAATCACAGTCACAATCATAAGAGTTAAACTAATGATTTCTTATAGCATCGTTTATACAATTGTCACAATCACAATCATAATCATAAGCATAATTTTACTGACCTTGAAGTTCCTAACTTTTAACTTTATGATTATGATTAAGACGAGAATTGAAATGCGCATGTGTCGTAACCAACACGCGATGAGCAATGATGACAAAAAGGCGTCTTGGTTGAAGAATTAATTTTATTGGCCGTTTTTTGTAGGTATTTCTGTGCTCCGTCAATCATTGTTTATATTAACTTCATTGATTTGACTTTTTGGCAAATTTCATTTATATGAATTTTATGCTTATGACTGTGACTATTAAAATTGTATAAACGCCTTTCAGAGTTATGATTATGATTAAGTTTATGATTCTGACTGTGATTATGATTATGACTATGTAAATGTTGTATAAACCCGCCTTTAGTTCTATATTTATTTACAAAAAATAAAATACAACACTGATTTAATTGCAGGTTACACATAATATATCTATTAGCTAAACTATTTATGTCTCCAACATCTGGATTTTACACTAACAAAGATTTAAAATAAGGTACTGAATCCAATGTTTGACCGTCGCCGCCATATTGACAGATAAAAAGTCACCTGGTTTGGATTGCCTAATTCATTTGCACTAACAGTTTATGTTGTGAAATGGATAATGAAATTTTGAATATCATCTTCGAGGCGAGTAGTAGTAGCAGCTCCTCTTCTTCCGATTGTGAGGATGAAGAAGTAGTTAATTATTTGAGGAAAAAACGAACTGATTTAAGATCAATTCCAAGAATAAAATTTTATGTTGAACATGTTATTTCTCAGTATTCAAGTACAGAGTTTAAATTACATTTCAGGCAAGTGAATTCTAAAAATAAATATTTTTGTAAAAGAAAATGCTTATTTTTTTAAATGTTTTGTATATTTATTTAAGGATGCTACCAAGTACTTTTGAGGAAGTGTTAAGGCTTGTCGGACCAGTGATTAGCAAAACAACTGTAGCTTTTGGTAGTAAACCAATAGATCCAAAAAACAGTTATTAATCGCCTTGTGGGTATTTGCCACACCAGATTCTTACAGGTATGATCAAGATTTAAAAATAATAAAATTATTGCTATTGACTTCCTAATTTTTTAGATCCGTATGTGAGAAGTTTGATGTAGGACAGGCAACTGCATTGCGATCTGTTAGAAGAGTGACTACTGCTCTTTATGATTTAGCTAAAGATATAATTAAGTGGCCTACAGAAGAGCAAGTAACGGCTACATCAAATTATTTTCAGAGAAAAAATGGTTTCCCAAAAATAATTGGGGCAGTGGATGGCACCCACATTATAATTGATGCTCCTATAGTAGATGCAATATCTTATGTCAATCGAAAGGGTTTTCATTCCATTCAGCTGCAGGTACATAAATCTATACTATCCAATAATATAAAAAGGTTTATACGTTACATATTTTTAGGCTGTATGTGATGAAAAATTAAAGTTTATAAGTACTTACGGTGGATCAGTGGGATCTGTTCATGATGCCAAGGTGTTTAAAATTTCTCCACTGATCCAGAATTTTGCAAATCCTGATATTTTTTCACCAACGATTCTCATATTATTGGGGACTCTGCTTACCCACTCAGTCGGTATCTATTAACACCATTTAGAAATAATGGAAATTTAACCAGGCGCCAACGAAATTTTTATTTTTGCCTATCATCATGTAGGATGGTTATTGAAAGGGCATTTGGGCTTTTAAAATGCAGATTTAGAAGGCTTCTCCACTGCCTACCAATGACGGATGTTTCAAAAATTCCTGAGTATATCATATCCTGTTGTGTTCTGCACAACATATGTGTAGACATGAAGGATCTCATCGAGATTGATAAGGATTATAATAATGAACATGGGGAATTTGAAGAACTACATATAGACATAGTTAATGGCAACTTACAAAGAGAAGGTGATTTGAAGCGATACAACATCGCTCAAATGTTGCCTCTTGTTGTTAATTAAAATTTAAAATGTATTGTAAATGAAACATATAAATAGAAATAAACATTTTATTGAAAACCCTGTCTAAATTCAACACAAATTCTTAAAAAAATTTTTTGTAGGTATTTGTTTAAAAAGAAATAGAAATAAATATAAACTAAACTAAAATCACAAATATTTCTTAATATTAAAAAATGACTAAATATGTTTTTGTTAATAATATATACTCAAAAAACTAAAATCATAAAAAAAATTTAAAACAAAATAAAAAATAATTCTGAAAAAATGAACAATTGTAAAAAGAAACAGATAAATAGGTATTTTTCCTAATTTTTTTGTTTTTTAAATATTTCCAAGATTTCTTTTTGAATTTGTAATCTTTCCTCGTGCCTTTTTCTTTTTTCAGCTTCTTTTACTGCATGCATTTTTAATTTTTCCTTTCTATATTCGTCTGTATTTTTTATATAAACATCAAATTTTGTATCGGAAACTGTTTTTTTGTATCCGAACCTGTTTTAGGTGCATCACCTAAAATTTATAAAAAACCAGAAAAGAACATGTTTTAGATCTTGCTTTTATTTACTTTGTTTTGAAGTACTTGCAACTGATCCTTTTTCTGATGCTGTTGCAATGGGCTTCACCCAAGTTTTTTTGGAAAATACTTCATCCAAGATCTATAAATATTTTAAAAATGGGTTAAAATAATTTGGACTTACTATACTTACTTACATCATAATAAAACCAAGATTTTCTTGAATTTCCAGATTTGCTGTTTGAATCTTTTATATTTTTATACGTTCGTGTCAAACTGCTAATCTTTGATGAACATATTTGCCCTGTTACTGAATGAAAGGAGCCATTTATTTTTTTCATTTCATTTGAAATCTTATTCCACACTTCATGCCTTTTTGTTGTTGTTTCAAACCCCTTTTCATGATTTCTGTAAGTTTCTATCAGCAATAATATCTTTTCATTGGTCCAATCTTCTTTGTCTAATAAAAGATTTTATTATTAAAACACTACTATCAATTCCAAATCCGGATGAGATTTTTGCCTTGCTCCCACTTCCGAGAACCACGTCCATAAATGCTGTGGCTAAGAGCGAAGCACTTCTTCACTTCCAAGTTTGGAATGGATATAAAGGATATTAATTTGAAAACAAATATTTTGTACCTTTTGTATTTATTGATTAAAGTTACTAATATGTAATAGGTATAAACATATTTTTTCATATTAGTGTATTTAAATGAAACTCAAGGTCTCTAGTTAATTCCACAATATAATACAAGTTATTGAAAATTCTAAAAAATTGACAATTGTTTCGATAAATCAATATCATCGTCAGATATTGATTTATCGAAACAATTGTCAATTTTTTAGAATTTTCAATAACTTGTATTATATTGTGGAATTAACTAGAGACCTTGAGTTTCATTTAAAAACACTAATATGAGCATATTCCACGAAGTAAGGGTCGAGACAGTCAATTTCATTACTTCAAATGTCTTAACTCGGAACATGCAAACAGCGGAATATGCAGTATATGCTCAATTCGGAAGGCACCCTTTGAAAATATTATTTGACTATTTTTAGTCGTTCTTCCATGGGTAATTCATCAAACCCAATCGCCAAGGAATTCCTTATGATGTGCACTTGTAAATAAACAAACAAAACCGTTAGCAAACAAAATATTTACATGTCAAATCCATGTTCTGTTTTCTTGCCTACCCTGTAGTATAGGATTAACGGCTTTTACAAAAGGTTTTTTCAAGAAAAATTTTTGATAATAACTTACTAAATACTAGCATTATAATTTTGGATTAATAATTTCTATGCAAAGATTTTTTAATGATATAATTTAGGGCGCCCTAAGTACTTATGTGTACTAGTTGTTTGGGATTACCAACCACCTACTCATGGATTATTACATGTTATCTTTATTGGAGTCAAGAAAAACATTTTTGGAAGGAACTATACTTAAGTAAATGGTTCAATAGATTTATTTTTGGTCCGAGAATACGCGGTTTAATTTTCTACCTTTTTAGTTCACCCTGTAGATTTAAGATCGAATAGTTTTATTATTTACGTTTAGAGTGCCGTTTTCAATATGGTAAAGTAAGTAATTTTATAAACGTATTCTTGTAAAAAAAGAGGTAATAAAAACTGTGCGAGATAAACCAGGTATTCGATTCTCTCAACTGTAGCTACTACCTGCAGCGGTACCACGAAAGGCACAGGCAGTACCGCGTCGGCGCTTTGTACGCACCACCCGTGACGCAAACGGGCAGTGGTGATCGTACCGCTTTACGTCGAAATAATGCGACGCTTTCTCCGCTGCCTTTTCCGTTTTCAACGCCAGTAGACGGTAACCTGTTGCCTTAGCGGCAAGTACCCACTTAACGACTCAAGTCTAAAGGAAGAAGCCCGCGCGCGAGATATTATAATACAAATGTGCGAAATTTCGAGTATGGACTACGACATGAAATTAATCGAAGAAGTAAAGAAGTACCCGGAATTGTATGACAATACGCACAGAAATTTCAAGAATAAAGAAGTAAAAGCCACGTTGTGGAAAGATATAGCCTATAAGATGAGAAAACAGACTGATGAATACTCAGGTAAGTCGTTTTATCTTCCATAATCGTAATAAATGATCGTTTTGTTAACGAGTTTGTGACTGAAATCGTAGTAGTCGTGTTTGGTATATATGCAACGGTTGTTGTTCAGAGCCCAGGCATGCGGTTAAGTTGAAGAACGAGTGAGAGAAAGAGAAGAGGGAGAGAGAGAGTTTCGTTGTTTTGGTTTTGTTTTTGCATGCCGTGGGTTAAACAAGAAATTACTAGAGAGGGGCGATCGAATGTTACTTTGGCACTGTTACTGTTAACTGTTATTCATTAAATAAATATATTAATACATTGCTTGCCATGTCAGTCATACTTTCAATGAGGCCTTGTCGGTTATATATGAGTGACATATTGTTTTTTACATCTTGATGTGTCCGTCAAATTTGGATGACACTAAATATTTTTTATAGGGTTCTAGTAGGGCGGACTTCAGGGAAACTATAAATTTTGTGGTCACTGAAGGACAAATAATCTAAAATTGCAGGAAATCAATCTCATTTATTTTTTCCAATGTTACATATTTAAATTGTAGTAAAAAATTGTAAACTAACTATGAATATTTTTAAAACAATCAAAATATATGAAAGGTTCACCTTTTTTACTAACTTTCTGACTGCAGATCTGTCTTCTCAATTTCTTAAATTCTTATAACAAGATTCAATGAAGTTTTCTTCAATTCTCATCTCTTTTTGTAGACAATGCATGATTATTATACGTGGTTGTGTTTCTTGTAGTTGTAACAGGTCTTGAAGATAATTATTCTCTTTTTTGTAACAATTTTCATTAAGTAAGCATTAACAATTGTAATGCCTATAGTAAAATCGCAATCGGTGCGGAGTAATAAATCAAAATTTTATGGGACTTGTTCACCACAAGTGGACCAAACAAAATATGTAATTTTACCCTTCCTGTTGTAATGCATGTTGTGAAAACAAGAAATTTATTTGTGCCGACGGGTATTGTAGAAATATTACAATGACCGAGTCTTATCTTAACACTTTCTAGGGGTATAATAGGCGTAGGTTTAGGAACAGTATTAGGGGTTCCGTGAAATGTATGAATGTCAGCGACAATTCTAATATATTCAGAGACATTATTTTATGAACAAGAGGAATATTGTAAACACTTCTTGTGGATCAATAATCTGGTATATTCCCGAGCTTTACTAGACCTATCCAAAGGGTAAGACCAAGACATTTTCTTATTTCATCATTGCTTGTAGGTATATATTTTGTTACTCTAGATTGGCGTGATAGTCTAGTTTTTTCAATTAATTTTGAGCAGTGCTATTTTTAATTTAGTTGGGCCTTATCAAAGCATTGTTTCCTGTTACGAATTCTTGAAATATTATCCTTGTAAACATTACTATTCGGCTGAATTTTTTTAAATTCCTCTTCAATTCCATCAAACTGTTCTCTAAAACTCTTGACAAATTCGATCAAACCACTGTATAGTGTATGAGCCGTTTGATTATCTTGTAGATATTTACTGGTGGAATTTATTCTTAGATTCTTTTCCAAATTGTATTCATTTTGTGAAGTAAGGCTACGTTCGTAATCAATTCACTGGCCAAGTGGCACTTTGGCACGCAATCTAAGCAAATCTATTTCAGTGTGATCGTTCACAACGCAATTTGGCGTCAGATTTGAAGTTGAAGTCGTCGAAATTTCTTGCCAGCTGCCAACTTTCACTTCGACTTGCACTTCGTGCCGGCCATGGGACATGCGCATTAATACTTGTTTTTTGATATATCTAACATTCGTCTGATAGTTTGACATTTTCATCGAATTGTGTGTTTTTGGTTTGTTTTTCTTAATTTTTCCGTACGACTAATTGATTAAAATAATAAAATGGAGAAGGAGGACATTACTTCTACTTTACTTGCAACAATGCTGATTTTGCTTTAAAAAAAGGCAATTGTTGATGCAGTCTGCATCATTGAATTGATATTCCGCGTTGTCCATCACTACTAAACTCCAGTATATACTGCTATAAAAAATAAATCCAAATTACATATTATAACCTCTAACCTCAGACTAAACTAAATACAGGCAGAATCAGTTTAAAGAATGTTTGGTACATGGTAAAACATATGGATTATTTGTCTTTTATTTTTACCTGCAATCCGTTATATTTTCCGGACATATTGGATGTGTTGTCATAACTTTGGTCTCTGCAGTAATTTATATTGTACGAAAGCGTAGAAGGGCCACATCACAAATAAACTTTTTTTCTGCAATTCACACTTTTTTTACAAAATTTCGTTAAAGAAGTGTAAAATTCAGCTTTTTCGTTAAAAAAGTGTGAATTTTGTAAATAGTTTGTGAATTCACACTTTTTTAACAAAATTTTGTTGTTTGTCATTTTCCTTAAACAGCACCACTTTCAATTACATAGGAATGGCAATAATAAACATCAACTACGCAAGCCCTAGTTACCATATCAAAGCACACCTCTAAATTTAATTTTATGTAAAGATTCGATCGAAACTTTAATTTTGCTAGTTTTTCACAGTTACACACAAAAATTGAGTCTGCCACATGGTCGTGAACTATCTTTTTTTCTTCGAATGTTTATTTGGCCCTGCCTGCGCCTCGCCAAATAATATTCATTCTCTTAAAATATAGTACTAGTTCACGGCATTGTAACATGAATAACTATTTTCCCAATCAGCTACAGAAAGCTATACTTAGAGAATTTTGTACACTTACCTCTTCCACTGTATCCTCTGTTTAAAAAAAATACACTAGATACGCTAAAAATCACATGCGATGTGAGTGATGATGATGAATGAAGAATGTAACGGCCATTTGCAATTTACAAACTTTTTGCACTTTTTTTATGAAAAAGCTGAATTTTACACTTATTTAACGAAATTTTGTAAAAAAAATGTGAATTTACAAACTTTTTACAAAATTCACACTTTGTTTACGAAAAAGGTGGAGCTTCCACTGAATTAACGAATTTTTGTAAAAAAAGTGCGAAATCACAAACTTTTTACAAAATTCACACTTTTTTACAAAAAAGCTGAATTTTACACTTATTTAACGAAATTTTGTTAAAAAAGTGTGAATTCGCAAACTTTTTAAAAGTTTTACACTTTTTTACGTAAAAGCTGAATTTTTCACTTGTTTAACCAATTTTTGTAAAAAAAGTGTGAATTCACAAACTTTTCACAAAATTCACACTTTTTTTACGAAAAAGGTGAAGTTTCCACTCATTTAACGAATTTATGTAAAAATAGTGTGAATTCACAAACTTTTTTATAAAAAGCGGAATTTTACACTTATTTAACGAAATTTTGTTAAAAAAGTGTGAATTCACAAACTTTTTATAAAACTCACACTTTTTTTACGAAAAAGGTCAAGTTGCCACTCATTTAACGAATTTTTGTAAAAAAAAGTGCGAATTCACAAACTTTTTACAAAATCCACACTTTTTTACGGAAAAGCTGAATTTTACACGTATTTAACGAAATTTTGTTAAAAAAGTGTGAATTCACAAACTTTATACAAAATTCGCACTTTTTTTACGAAAAAGGTGAAGTTTGCACTCATTTAACGAATTTTTGTAAAAAGTGTGAATTTTGTAAAAAGTTTGTGAATTCACACTTTTTTACGAAAAAGCTGAATTTTTCACTTATTTATCGAATTGTTGTAAAAAAAGTGTGATTCACAAACTTTTTACAAAATTCACACTTTTTTTATGAAAAACCTGAATGTTACACTTATTTAACGAAATTATGTTAAAAAAGTGTGAATTCACAAACCTTTGTACGAAAAAGGTGAAGTTTCCACTCATTTAACGAATTTTTGTAAAAAAAAGTGCGAATTCCCAAACTTTTTACAAAATTCACACTTTTTTACGAAAAAGCTGAACTTCACACTTATTTAACAAAATTTTGTTAAAAAAGTGTGAATTCCAGAAAAAAAAGTTTATCTGTGATGTGGCCCTTCTACGCTTTCGTACAATATAAATTACTGCAGAGACCACAAACTTTTTACAAAAGCCACACTTTTTTTACGAAAAAGCTGAATTTTTCACTTATTTAACTAATTTTTGTAAAAAACGTGTGATTCACATACTTTTTACAAAATTCACACTTTTTTTACAAAAAAAGCTGAATGTTACACTTATTTAACGAAATTTTGTAAAAAAAATATGAATTCACAAACTTTTTAGGATTTTTCGTAAAAAAAGTGTAAACTCTGGAAGAAAAAATAGTTTTTGTGTGATGTGGCCCTTCTACACTTTCGTAATATTGATATTAGGGTCACTTAATTTGGTTTGTAAAATATTTGATAGACTTTCTGCAGTATGAGAAAATATTTCCGCAAAACCTAAAAACCAGATACGTCTTTTTTTGCTGTTTGAATTTAAATTAAATGGTATATAATTTTTTCAAGGCATATTTTCGGGCCACGATTTCTACCGGGACCAAGGCCCGTGCCTTATGTGCCTTTTGGTAAAATAGGCCCTGCTTTTGGGCGTATTTATTATTATATTTCACAATATTACTAATAATTTCGTCGTCTACAAATAAGCAGAATGTCTCAAAAAGTGTTATATTTGCAGAAAGATTAATTTTCAAACCAGATGCATTTATAGAAAACTATGTCAACATTATTTTATACTCAGATTCTATTATTTCCGTTTCCATAACAACTACTTCATAATTATCTGATTAATCGCTAGCTTGTCAGTCGTAACTAATTACCGAATTTATAACATAAAAACTATATATGTCATATAAAAGTGACATTTTCTAGTCACCACTTTTCACAGAATTTAATTTCGGTGGGATTGCCCTATGAGACAGTTAAGAGGCAGAATAGTTGTTGATATATAAAAGAATAAATGAAGTGTGGGAAATAAGATATGTAATAAAGAATGATGAAGTTTAATGTTTATTAATGTTAAGAAGAAACAAATAGTTATTATAATCATTAAGAGATACATGTATATTTTATAAATTTTGAATGATGTATTTAATGAGGAAAATATTATTTATTATTAACATTTTTATACTTCCTTTTCAATTATTTATAAAAAGCTAGATAATTTATCCATAAAACTTATTAATCATAATAAAATTAGGGTCACCCAGTAAATTGAAGATGTAGAAATTTTTATTTTTCGCGATTGTAACATAGTTTACTAACGGATTGCTTGAATAAAAACAGTTTTTGTAGTTCAAAGTTTATTGAAAGTAATAAAAATGAACAATTTTACTTTGATATGCTTTACGTTAAAACACAAGAAATTTTAAGAAGTTCAGTAAGTTAGTATTCCCTCCTATGGCAGTGATAACAGCTTGCAAACGACGAGGCATGCTTTGGATCACATTATGTGGAAGATTGTCCCATTCCTGCACTAATATTTCGCTAAGCTCTCTAGAATCTCTGGGGGCCGGTACATGTCTACGTAATTGTCTCCCTATTTCATCCCAATCATGTTCAATTAGATTTAAATCTGGACTGAAGGCAGGCCAAACAAATGGCGTGGTTAGCGTAGTCAGCAATACATGCTTGAGCATATCGCTCGCCTTGTCGTCGCCACACTCTTACACGTCTCTCTGAGCCTGTGAGACAGAATCGCGATTCATCAGAAAACAATACGCTATTGTCCAAGCCAAGTGATCTCGTGCAAAATTCAATCTTTTTGTTGAATCGTTATATTCGTGCCAGTGTCCCGTGCAGGGATGTCGGCAAAATGCTATGTAGTGACCATTATAAGTGGTTTCACAGTGATTTGATATAGCGTAGAGGTTGTACATACAAGATTCCACATTATCAGCCGCGTAATGGCTCATATCAAGCCCTTCTATTGGAAAATCTATTGCAACATTAAGTTTTCCACTAAATCTTTCTATTTGCGAAAAGCGCTTCAGGTGAATTACCAATATTTTCGGAAATTTATGAATTGAGAATGATTTAGTGCATCGTCTTCGTTCCTTACATTTCGAACATGTTGGTTTCTCATCACCGTCGAGTGTTTCTTCTCTTGTAAACGAATCTAAACATTGTGAAAGTCGTAATTGACCTGTTCTTTGGGATATCGAAAGGGATAAATCCCAAAAGACATCGTAGGTAACTGAACAGTGACCACAGTGTGTGCACTTGATTGTTGATTTTAATCAACCGACAAAGTTATCCACAATCTTGGGGTTGTCCATTCTCATAATTTATTGCGTATATGAATCGCATCATTCTCTAGCATAGTCATATTCTTCAGTATTCCTATGAATGGGACATCTGGCTGGTGGTTATCTATATTTTTTAGTACATTGAGACCCAAAAGCTTGTTGGAGGCATAATTTATAAAATTGTCAACGCATGTATTATCAGAAGGCACACATTCTGAAGAAGAGAATGAAGATGTTAAATAAGAATTTCGGAAAAAGGAAAGATCACATGGTTTAGGGTCGGTAATGTGAGAAAATTTGAAAGTGGTACAAGAATTAGGTTTCTTATGATTAGGTTTCATAAAAAGTTCTTCTGGAGGCTTAGAACGGAGAAACGTACCGAGAAAAGATGAAGCGTTTCCTCTTTGAATTGCAATACTTATTTGTTGTATAAAGAACAAAGTTGCTCTTGAATCATTGGTTTCTACTGATATTTTTTTACCAATTTCTTTAATGAATTTTAAAGCTTCATGACCGAAAACACCAGAGGTTTCAATTGCTACAGGAATAAGAATGTAAATGTTCTCCAAATTTTTGTATTTATTGATTTTAAAGGTTTTGCCTTGTAAAGCTGCAGCGCCTGCGGAAGTAGATGTGGATCGTACATGGGACGGAGCCCAAGTGTCAGTGCAAGTGAAATCCCATATAACTGGTCTGCCGCGTTGCCATGGAATGAGGGTCATATTATCTGGACGTTTACCGTCGTCGCGGCAAGTACCTAACGGTTCCAACGAACAGGGAATCTTTGCAGATGACAGGCCTCGTTTGAGTAGGTCATTTACTGCAGAATGACGTGAAAAACGGCCGGCACTTAAATTGCAGCTTAGGCCGTGTCTGCCAAATTCATCAACATCAGCACCGCAACGACAGCGATGTTTTACACAAATTTGACAACCTAAACTGAGACCAATAGAAATACAGAAATTTTCGTCATCGAGAAGCGTACCTAATGGGGCCGACGGTATAGCGTTCAACCATGCTACTGATTCCTTTGAAAATGCTGCATTCAAACGAGCCTTGTCTGGTAAATTGATACTTTTCTGAAGCAGATTTTCTTTTTCAATGTTCAATAAAGGTATATCCCAGGATTTTTGAAAGGATTTATATTCATCGGGTACAACTTTGTTAGACTTTAATGACCAAATATTTTTTGTCTCCATTAATAAAGAGTCTTGTGTGTGAAAAAATATAGGCAGAATGTAATTAATGAAATTTTTTGAACTATTTAATGATGCCAAAAAAGAAGGAAGAGCTACTGAAACGATTGAGCGAATTCCTAAACCACCATATGAAACAGGCAGTGAAGCTTGTTTCCAAGAAAGGTCCTCTAATTTAATGTTAATTAATGACTCTAATGAATGACGAATGGTATTGTCAAAACTGATTAAGATATCATTATCTAACCAGATCGGACTACATCTTAAGATATATGTTAATTTTGGAATTAATAGACAATTCTTGAGAACGTAATAAGCAATATGTGTCGGTAACCATCATTTAATAAAGGTGCACTTAATAGAAATAAATTTTGTTTGTTGGTAGTTGTTATGCCTGGTGCTACAGAATCAAATTCATCAATGGTTAGATTATTTGGTGATTCTAAGAAAAATAACTCGCATTTGCTGAAATTGAGTTCAAGACCAATATTCTTGGAATTGTTTGTAATATAGACAAGAGACTTGAACACGGAATTAGTATTACCACCTAAAGAACCATCATCAAGGTACCAAGCATTGAATTCTTTGTCAATGTTGCTTATAGGTTTGTGTATCGATATTCAAAAAAGGAGAGGTGCCAAAGGGTCCCCTTGTTGGACGCCTCTTTCCGAATAAATGATATTTTCGCCAAATAAAAGATATGAAGGGAATCGATAACATTGATTGATGAAAGGAAAAATTTCAGGTAGAATATCTGCTACAAGTTTTAATAAATGATCGCGATGAATTGCATTGAAAGCATTTTTAAAATCAATTTTCAGAAAAACTTTATTATTAACGTCTGGATGATTAGAGACGTAACGTCTTGCTGCATGTGCAACTGCTTCACAACCACCTTTCGACCCGATACCAAATTGTAATGGACGAAGTAAATATCCTAATTTGTCTCTGATGTTTGAACAAATTATTTTCGCTACTAAACGACGGTAAACTGTACTAATAGCAATTCGTCTGATACCTCCTGCTTTTTTAGTTAAGGCTAATAGTGACGCTCCGAATAAAATAGGAAGAATATTGATGTTTACTGTGTCATTTAAAATAAAATTACATAATTTACACAAAGATGATAAGATATTTTTTCCCGAAGGGCCAGCACTGTAACTTATTAAATCTTGTAGATGTGTTGGTCTTAAAGAGTCTAAACCACCAGCAGAACTTGTTTTAAAAGAGTTTATTGCGTTACTCACAAATTCTTCTGTTATAAGAAAAGGAATAGGTTCCGAACTACTCAGAGTAGGGAACGTACTATTAAGTTTCTCTAAAGGATGCTTCGATTTTAAATCTGTTAAAGTGGCTGCACTGACATTAGCAAAACGAAAATCTGAAGCTAAGATTTTGATTGCGGATGTACAAGTCGCCGTCAGAAACTTTATTAATGACATTTTTAATTTTACTATTTTTTGATAAATTTATGTTTTTCCAAACTGAGAAATTTCTGTTTTGTTGATCAGAGAAATTTAAATGATCAATCCGGTGTGCACGAGAAAACGGCGGTCCACTAGCTCTAGTTCGAGAAGATAGACCAGCAGCGTGAAGTCGCCTCCTAACTATCCTCTCACTTATGTTTACATTTCTCACTTCTTGCAGATGATGTCGAAGGGCAACTGCCGTAACCGCTCGGTTTCTTAAAGCATTAGAAACCAGAAGGCGGTCATCTCTAGCTGTTGTAGTCCTGCCTCGCCCTGAACCAGGTCTTCGAGTGAGCATACCAGTCTCTTCGTACTGTTGCCATACTCGTTGCACACTCGAGAGATTTACACTAACGTTTCTGGCAGTTTCGTGCTGACCTCGACCATCTTCGGAAACCGCCAAAATTCGTGCCACAACAAGAGGATTTGAGCTTATTGCAATACACTAACAATGACAATGCTAAACAAACAATTTGCAATAGACAGATAAAACCATAGGAACAAAACATATGCTGATAATGGTTTTTAGGAATTTGGGCGAGGGGCCGTTTTTTGTTGAACCGCTTTTCGAAATAGCAACAACTTTTTTAATTCAAGCAATCCGTTAGTAAACTATGTTATAACCGAGAAAAATAAAAATATCTTCAAATTACTGGGCGACCCCAATTTTATGCTCGACAGTGTAATATAATTTCTTGTCGATACTGTTATTCAAAGTTGTAAATTGTTAAAATCAACTGTTATGGCGTTTATTATCATAATAAAATATTGTCAATAACATCATTACCTAATTATTATCATATATAATACAACAAATGGAAATAATCACTATCGATAATCGCTTGAGTTGGGACACGAAACATGCTGTAAAAAATTAATTCCACGAGTTTGAAAGACGAGTGGAATTATTTGACATGTTGAGTGCACCAACCCATGCAATTATCAATAGTCAGGATTCCAAGAGAGGATTCATTAGATTATACAACGAATAATATATTATTGAAAGAACAAGAGATAATTTTATTCTAAAAATTAAATATACAATTATTATAAACAATGCTACAGTTTTTTTTACTTAAAATTACCGTATTTGTCGAAGAGGTACTCAGTGAGTTGGATGTTGATGGCAGTGGTGTAGTAACAGTGTTATTCCTTAAGGAAGAAATAATCTTTGCATGATGTTTTTCATTTAATTTCATTTATGGTTTCGAGAGAACTTGTATTTGTACGACCAATTATTTTAATTATTTCTTCTAAATTTGCACCAGCCTTTTGACAAATCACTAACGGTTATTGTTCTAGGTATTTTAATGATTAGTGATTCTCTTTCTTTTTGTATTGAGCCCACTTTTTTCTGCCCCGAGACGAGTCCATTTACAAATTTCATTTATTCCAACGGGCGTGTTTTTATATCTACAGAATTAACCAAATTCTTCTCTGTATCTGTAAGAATTTGAAGGGTGGGTGACCCCACATCACTTAGGCCACAATCGGCCCATTGTGCATCCTTCTGAAATTCAGACTTCCTTGTATCTCGTCATCCAGCCTACTTGTTTGAAGTAGGCGATAACGTCGCTTGAAGTAAATCCCCTCATACTGGCGTATGTTAGCCTGTACAGAAAACCTAAATTGAGAGAGTGTCGGACATTCACAAAGAATGTGTTCGACAGTCTTAACTTCTTGTTCACATCCTCTACAAAGTGGGGTGTCAGACAGACCCAGTCTGTGGAGTTGTTTTCATAAATGGCAGTGACCAGTCAGAATACACATGGTGGTTCGTAGGTTCTTCCTGTTCATGGTCACGTATTTTTGGACTATTTTGCTGTCCGAATGTTGTAACAGTTCCTTGGCAAGCCTGCAGCCTTCAACGTCGTCCGATCTGCCCTTAAACTTATTAAAGGAGTGTTCCTTTAATAGGTCAGCCGTCGCTGACGCCGATAGACCAATGAAAGTGCTGGGTCACAAGAGTTTTTGGGATGCTGCTTTCCTGGCTAGCCGGTTTGCAATACGGTTCCTTTCGATTTCTCGTGGCCCTTGATCCAGCCTAAAGTGACTATATTGTTGTTACAGGCTTCTATTAAGACCATGTGACATTCTAGTACTAGGCCTGATGTAATGCGTGGTCTGTTCAGGGCTAGAAGTGTTTGTCTACTATCCGTAAGGATGTAAATATTATTACCTGGTAATCTCTTTTGCTGCGTTGCAGATAGCAGTGAGCTCTGTTTGAACAACACTTGCATTGCAGCCCATTTTATGTTTAGATTCAGGGGTCTGGAAAAAATTCCACATCCTGAGCCTACGTTGGTTTTAGACCCATCTGTGAAGATGCAAATTGCGCCTTCTTCCAATGGGTCTTGTGCGTTATTTTTAAGGATTACCTTGTAGGGACTGTGAAAGGCATATCGCGGTGGAATTGAGTCCGTATTAGCCTGCAGCAGTGGGACCTCTCTGAGGGCCCCATGCCACAAGTTACGTCTCAGTTTACCGGATCCTACATCAGGTTGTATACCGGTAGACCGTAGACGTGTCATGATCGTCAAGACAACCTCCTTGATGTGTATGTCAAGGAGAGTGAGACCAAGGCTCCACAGCTCTTGTATTGGATTGGATTTGATCCAGTTTTCGGATGACTGTCAGCTGGTTTGCTTTAGCTTCCCAGGTACGTCAGCATAGGTCTGATGATGGCAGTGTAGATCCAAGCAGTGAACCTAGGTGACATTCCCTAGGTACGGCCGATAGTTCCGCGACACTGTTCATAAATAAGCCTTCTAAATGAGAATTCTACGTTAACTTACTGTCGAAGGTGACCCCTAAATAGTTCACCTCTAAAGAAAAGTTAAGTTTGGTATTTAGGAGCTTTGGGGCTTGATGTTTTGCAAGCTTCCTTTTTTTCGTGACAGTGACTGACTTTTGCACCATTGTTCTATGATATTGAGGGCCTCTTGCATTAAAGCGCAGTGTCTCTTCGAATCTTCCTGTTAGCAGAATCACTAGGTCTTCTGCATTTGCTATTGTGTAGAAGTTACCATCGTTGAGGCGGCTGACCAAGGAGTCTAAGACCATGTTCCACAGTAGTGGCGAGAGTACGTCTCCCTGTTGACAACCTTTTACAACCAAGCCTCTGATGGTTACATCGTCTACACTGATTTTTATTGCTCTTTTTGAGAGGATGTTATATATCCAGCCATTTATGGGGGATATTCTTTTTGGTAAGTGCGTTTGTTATTTTAGTAAAGGTAGTTCTATCAAACGCACCTTCTATGTATATGAATACACCCAGGGTGGACTCTTTTATTTTCAGCGATCTCTCGATGCGGTCAGCCACGAGATGAAGTAGATTTTCCTGGAGTATATGCATGTTGATTTGGATGCAGTGGATTTTGTGTTATCACTACATCTCTTATATGTATAGTTCGCACATCCTCTCCAAGGTCTTCATTGAAAACGATGTGAGGCTAATGGGTCGATATGCTTTTGGAATGGAATGGTCTATTCTTCCTGGTTTTGGTATGATCACAACTTTGACTTCTCTTCAACCTTTTGGGATATACCTCAGTGCCAGTGAGGATCTGAGGATTCCCACCAGGTGCGGCATTAAGTCTTCCAGGCCCCACTGAAGTTAAGCTGGATAAATACCGTCCGTTCCTTGAGATTTAAAGGGAGATAAGCCAGAGATGGCCCACCTCAGTCTGTGCGTGTCGACGATCTGTGGCGATATACGCCAGTCATCGTCCGTCGGGTAGTGATTCTCCTCTTCCTCCCAGATTGCCATGTTTGTGGTTCTGCAGTCAGGGAAGTGAGTTTACAACAATAGTTGAAGGCTTTCCTTCAGGTTGGCAGTTTTTGTGCCATCCTCTTTGGTTAGTATACCGATATGACGGTATAGATCTTTTGAGAGGGCTTTTAGGAGTCGAGCTGCTTGGGGGAAATCTTCGATTTCCTCGCAGTAGATTCTCCATGCTCCTCTTTGTTTTTGTCTAATGACTGTTTTATACTCCTTGAGGTGAGACTTGTATGCGTTCCAATCTTCTTTGAGTCTGGTACTTTTTGCCTTGTTGAAAGATTTCCTCGCCGTCCTCTTGAGCTGATCAATCTCATGGTACCATAATGGAGTGGGGGCTCCATTAAAATCGACCGGCCTGAGGGGGCAAGACATCTTATAGACATTAGTTATGGAGTTTTCAATGGTTTCAGAATGAATTCCCAAATCTCCTTTATTGTTAGGCAACACGTCCTCGACTCCTCGCAGAGCTCCTTTCAAACAGTGGATATATTTTGTCCTGTCCGTTTTCTGGGCGCCAGTTTTATTTCAAATTTTTTTCAGCTGTGGTTCGACATTGAAATCGTTGGATACATGCCAGCCGGAGATTATATTCGAAATGTTTATAGTAGATAAGGTAATATCTATTCGCGTTTCACTTCTAGTTAATAAAAGTTGGTTCAGTACCTCTATTTAGAATACAGAGATTCTTGTTATTTATGTAATCATAAAAAGACTCGCCTCTAGTGTTAATATCTTTGCTGCTCCAGCTTACGTGGTGAGAGTTTGAATCGCAGCCTATTACCAATTCAAACTTTGGGTGAAGCAGTGTTCCACAAGGTCCTCCAACTCCTTAATTGGTGGTGATTTAGCAGCGTCTGAGGGGAGGTATGCAGATGCCAGTATTAACACATCTTTTGACCTTTCTGTGCATATTCAACCTTCACTACCGTTAGGCCGGAGGACGAAAAATGCGTCAGTGGGTAGGTCTTAAAATTTCTAGTATATGGCTGTCCTAGGTTGCTGATTGCTTGGAAAGATTAAACTATTTGGATTATTTAGATCCATGATTTTGATTTGTCTTATGCAGGGTTCTTGGATGTCCTGCATCACATCAAGGTGGCGGCATAGTGTTGCGGAAGCCACCTTTTTGTGTTGAAGGTTACACTGAATAAATCTTACCTTTTCATTATCCACCTCTGCTTGGTGATGGTGAGATAGGTTTTAATTTCTTTTAGGCTATCTCCACGTCCTCACTAGGAGGTGGGTTGACGTTGCCTGTATCTTGACTTAGAGCTGTTAGTTCTGCCAAGAGACTGTCGGTCGGCATCTTAGGGGATGGCTCGACAGTCTCCACCGAAGCAACAGTTTCTTGGGGCTCGCTCCTCGTGTGGTGGTTGTTGAACCGTAAGGTCACCAATAAATTTAGGAAGATTTAGTTAGTAAGAATTAAACCACGAATCTTTAGAAATACGATTAATTGAATATTAATAATAACACGTGTACGCGTCAAATACACAAACATTGATTTAAGAAGATAAGGTCGAACAAGGCGACGACTGTTGTGTATTTATTTCAATAGGTATATATATATATATATATATATATATATATATATATATATACCATATGGACCGGCCTTGTCTATAATAGCTACCCGTAAATGGTTGGTAGCTGCTTTACTTTAGCGTTCATCCATATCCTCTTTCCTCTGGTAGAGCTCTCTTCTGTGATGCTGGGGTGGGTGAGCTTCTTTTCTTGGGGGGCGACGCATTCCGGGCCTCTTTTGGTAGAGGAACTGGCATCGCTGCCCTTCCATTTTTGGCCGCTGGTTCCAGGTTTATATAGGGAGGGGCGAGTGGCGCTGGTTGGTGGTGTCTGTAGAGACGCCAGCCTGCTGCTTCGCTTTCCTCCTTCTCTTTGCCTCAGCACCGCAGACTCATTTACCTCAATAGTGCTTTTGTGTTGGAGGTGTGCGTTCTTGCTCATCATCCGGTTTTTGCTTTGTTTGTTTTTGTTTATCCATTCTGATCCCACGAGTCGCTAGAGAAAGGTTGTGTCATCACATGCCAGGGAAAGGCTATTTCCAAAGGGGTGTCACCTGGTACCCCAAGGGGAAGCGTTCGCGGTCGCATATCCTGCGGCCATTCAGCCATCGTCACGTTTCCTTATACCTTAGCTTGGATGCCGTTTGGTTGGTCAACACTGCTGTCACTGAAGATCAACAGTGCTAACGTATCCAGCATTCCTCCATTGGGCTGCAGAAAGCTACCTACAAGCAAGCAAGCAAATTAGCAAACCAACTACAAAGCAATGGCCAACTTATAACCAACCCGCCTTACCAAATTCTTGTTTGGAGTTAAAAACAATCTTCTGATTATTATGTTTTCGGTTCTTTTTGATAACATCTTTTTAAATAATCTGACGGGATACAATTCTTTATTTTCTTGGTTTGGAATCAGTCATTTGCTTTTTGCCAATGTTCTATCTCCTCCTTGGATCGTTTCTGAGAACACCCAGTTGTATTCTATGTACCCTGTATAAGAACCGTCGTTGTTAGTTTCTTCATGAAAATAATCTAGCAGACAGGACGATGCTGCATTTTCTCGCCAAGCGAATACAGCGGCCGCTACTTGATAGAACCTTTTTTGAAGTCTTTCTGGGATGTCTTCATCGTTATTCAAAGCAATGGCCTCAATTTCGTTTACAGTTAAAGCTGCAGCACTTACTTTCCTCCTCTCCGGCAAACGTTGGAGTTCTTTGTGCTTAGTGTTTTTCGCAAGTCTCGCATTTTTGAAAATGTTCCCGTTAAAGGGATTAATAGAACGTTTATAGTTATTAAAATATTTTCTTTGCAATAATTTTGCACTATCAACGACACTTAGTATTCTGTTCCATCCTTTTTCCTCATATGCCAAATCTTGCAAGATATTTACCATTTCTTCTTCTGTTCGATCGTATGATAATGTGTATTTGCGCGAATCACAAAATTCCATAAACTGACTCCAGATGTAACTTTCCAATCTCACAGTTTTCGTTGGCTTGTTATTCCATGTGAATTCTTATATTTTTGTAATGTAATGACAGTTTATGCTTGTTTGTAAGAAAACCAAGAATAACTATAGCAACTGCTGGAATGACACCACGAGTGATTTCCACTTATAAGTCAGATGATTATCGCTATCTAAACATCAATAATAATAGGAAATTAATATACACTTACCGACTTAAAATTCGATCCATTCAAAATAATGATTTATTTAAAAATACTCTTACTTTCAAATGCGGAAGCTGATTTATTTCAATTTTTTAGCAACTTTTAGATAAAATACTGTAGTTTTAAGATTATTATTGGGACATCTAAAAGTAATTCAGTATTCGCTGGATATACAGGGGGGAAAAGGAAACAATTTTTCCTCTACTTTTGACACACCCTGTAGGTTAATTCTGCTAGTAGATCTACACAAAATTAACTTTATCAAGAAGACTGATTTGTTTCCAACATTTTGATTTTTCATTTATCCCGATATCTTAATTTGTTTGTGAAATGTGACGGTTGAAAGAAAATGCAACATTCTTAAATTTTTTATTCATTTTTAGAAGAGTAATACATAATTTTATAAACAAATCAAACAACAAATAAACTAATAATTATTACAAATTAATAACGGGTATTTCTCCCACGAGCGCGAATAACTGCCTCAATGCGTCGTGGCATACCCTCTATTAGATGTCGAATCTCGTCTGCCCATCATGACCCAGACGTGCTCAATTGGATTCAGGTCTGGGCTACGTGATGGCCAGTTCATCCTTTGAATTTCTGTTTCGTCCAAATATTGAGATACAATCCTCGCAATATGTGGTCGAGCGTTGTCGTGCATAAACATGAATTCGTTTCCTATAAACGGTGGAAATGGAATTACATGTGGATCTAGCACATCACGAATATATCGGTTTGCTGTCATTGCTCCGCCGCCAACAATGACTAAATCAATACGAGCTTCCATGCTTATGCCGCCCCAAACCATCACCGATCCTCCTCCATAACTGAGTCTTGTGGAGAAATTTGCTTGTTCAAACCTTTCGCCTCTTCTTCAGTATATTCTTTCACGGCCATCTGGAGAACGTAAACAAAACCTTGACTCGTCAGAAAATAAAATCTTACTCCAGTCATCGACATTCCAATGTTGATGCTCCCTGGCAAATCGAAGACGGGGCTGTTCTGTGATTCCTAAGTAAGTCCGGACCAGTTGCAGGTCTTCTGGAGCCTAATCCATGTTCTCGTAATCGCCTTCGAATCGTTATTTCGTTAACAGCTACTTGGCGTACTCCTTCCAAACGATTTCGAGCCATGACAGCAGTAGTATTTCTTTCTCGCAAAACGTTTAATGTTACAAAACGATCATCTCGAACATTTGTAGAACGTCGTCTGCCAGATCCTCTTCGTCTCGAAAAACTACCAGTTTCATTGAAACGTTGTACAGCTCTCTGGGCGCTACACCTTGTAACACCCAATATTCTTGAAGCATAATACTGCGACCTACCATCTTGTACCAGAGCAACTGCTCGTGCTGCATCAGTAGGTGTTAAAACCATGATGGTAAATTAAATACTGATAATTAAACTGCAATTGCCAAGTAACGAATATTTGACAGTAGTTATATTGTGAGTTGCCACAGCACTCTACTTATTTTGTAGTTTATTCTCTACCGTCATTTAAATTATGACCATTTCTAAAATGTTGCATTTACTTTAAACCGTCACATTTCACAAACAAATTAAGATATCGGGATAAATAAAAAAACAAAATGTAGGAAACAAATCAGTCTTCTTGATAAAGTTAATTGTGTGTAGATCTACTAGCAGAATTAATCTACAGGATGTGTCAAAAGTAGAGGAAAAAATTGTTTTCTTTTCCCCCTTGTATATCCAGCGAATACTGAATTACTTTTAGATGTCCGAATAATAATCTTAAAACTACAGTATTTTATCTAAAAGTTGCTAAAAAATTCAAATAAATCAGCTTCCCCATTTGAAAGTAAGAGCATTTTTAAATAAATCATTATTTTGAATGGATCGAATTTTAAGTCGGTAAGTTTATTATGAGTTGTATAATCAAGAATATTTAATTGTTAATAATTAAATAAAATTTAACTTATGATGATTTATAGGTCATTCATTTAGCGAGCGAAGAAAATTATCTAACTGAAAGCAATAACAATAAGGCGCTACAGGGCGGCTCTCTTTAAAATAATTGTTTACTCACACATATCTACCCTTTTATATAGTTTTATAGTATTTTAGCTGGACCAACTTGTATCTTCATAAATATGTAACTTTTTGGATACATTAACAATACAAACATAAAATATAAATGAGGCTTTAACTTTGATGTTCAGTGGCGTAACATTGAATAATTTAATAGTGTAATTGATGTTAAACACTTAAATATTATACTTATACGTATAAACAAAATAGAAATTTATTTTAAAAATGATTCAAATAACTTACCCAACATATTGATATTTATAATTATGTAGTTAGTTGAAGTCATCTTCACTTGATTCATCATCGGTTTCAAAAGATATAACAAGTGGTTCTATATTTTCCTCCGCCATATTATAAAGCTTCCACGTCTTTTATTCCTTTTTAACTACGTGTTATATAGGTTTTCTTTTGTAATTTTTGATAATGATTGCAATAAAAGTTGCGGAACGTCATCAAGTTAAAATATTGTAATGCGATGAGTCACATATCCTTTCATTTGTGCCCAAATAAGCTCAATCGGATTCAATTCGCAGTGATATGGTGGCAATCGAAGAGCAGTAATTCCTCTTTCCTTGGCCGTTTTCTCAATAGCGTATTTTTTCAATGCTGATGTATATTGCCTAGCCAACACCAAAAGTTCTTTATTCAACATATGACTGTTAGGCCCAATTGTATAATCGAAGCTTAAAATTGAGCTCAATTGAGCTGGACATAAAATATGAGCTCGGCTCATCTCTAAAACTGTTGTACAAGCGTGATTCAGTAGCAGCTCTATTAAACACCCACATTTGCAAGTGAGGAGCAGACTTCCAAAATGCTTTTTGTCCAAAATTCAAAATTTTCAGGAGAACAGAAATAGTACCGAGTAGAAATGACGACTCTTTGATCAAATTTTATTGTAGGAAAAAATGTGAAAAAAAAAACACTTGAATAAGATGCACTTTGATTTCAGAAATATTTTTTCTAATCCTTTATCATATGCATAAAAATGTTGGTACTTAAACGCATTTTGCTTGTCGACAAAAGTTGTTTTGTTAAGGAAAGGTGAGGACAAAGTACGTTTTGTATAGACATAATTATCAAGTCAGAAAAGAAAATTAGTAGTTTATTTCTTAGAACAAAGTTGAAAAACTCATCATAAACAAATAATAATATTTTTACACCAGCATCCACTTCGTCTTCTGCTCCATCATCTGGAATATTTTCGATGCTATCAGGTAGAATTACCCTTAACCATGCCAATTTTGGATCACTACTCCAGTTATAGTTGCGAATTTGGAATACCGTGTTTATTATCTTCGACCGTTGATAACTTTACCCAGTGGGGAACAATTTATGGACCGTAAATAGCATAGTTGTAAATCAAGACCAAGTACACAGTCCGACCTTACGCAGGGACGTCTTTAAAAATTTGAGCAAAGTAGAAAACAATTGCTTCTTGACAAGGATTTTATGGATTTACAAACAAAAACGACTCATATAATTATTACATTATAATTATACACAACTATATTAGGGTAAAAGAAAAATTATTTCATTATTATAATATGATGTAATATTTTTTTATAATAATACATTTATTCAATCAGTGAAACATACATAGAAAAATATTAGATTTACGCTGGACATGTCAACAAAACAAAAGTACATATTATACATAAATATATATGTATACGAGAACAGTCTGTAAAGTAAAAAGTCATCTACATCATAAACAACCTTCACAATCAGAAACTGTTTAACTGACTTCTTGAAAATGATATATACAATATACACACACATATAATATATATATATATATATATATATATATATATATATATAGACACATAATATGTTACAATAATAACAAATATTTGCGTCATAAATCATCGTCACTATCAACAAACAGGTCACTATTATCGCTGTCTTCGTCCAAATTAATTATAAATTGTTGTACATTCGGAGACACATCTGAATCTTCCACTTCAACTACGTGTGCGATGCAATTTTTTCATAAAATACTGTCTATATTTTCCACCTCACTTGTAATTAAATCTATTACAGCAGAACTTAGCCTTGGAGCTGTATTTTTACGCCGAATTCCTCGTTTTAGAGTACTCCAGATAAGTTCAATGGGATTTAGTACACAGTAGTGGGGCGGAAGACGCAGTACCGTATGTCCTTTTGCTTGTGCCATTGTGTCAATCCGGTATTTTGTAGAAATGTTCAGGTCTTTTATAATGGTTAGAAGATCTTTTTTGGTGCGTTTTGATTTAGGTATTTCTATATCATTTTCAGCCATATATTGTAGAATTTCTGCGTTTTTCGTGCTTGTGGTGGGTTTCTTGTTAATTTGTTTTGAATGATAACTGGCGTTGTATATCACAATGACATAATTATCGGGAAAATTAGACAACAGTTGTTCTTGAAATCAGGTCTCGAAAAGTGGTGAATTCATGTCTTCGTGAAAGTCGGCTGAACAATTTTTTATATTTTTTGCGGACAACAGCAACGCATTGGACACCCATCCATCGCTGCCACCGGCATGTAAAATTATTATTCTTTTTCCCCTAGACGGAGGAGCCTCTAGTCAACAACTTTTTGTGCCATCAGTCCATCCTTTCTTTATAACGTCATGGATATCGTACCATGCTTCATCCAACCAAACTATGTATCGACCTTCTTGGCGAAATCTTCTTATTTCTGTAACGTACTCCCAACGCAATCTTTTTAACCGTCCACTTTCTATGATGCTCATCCTTCCGTTGAGGGTTTTACACTCAAAACCTATGGTTTTCAAATATTTCCGAAACCATTGTTTCGAATAGGTTACTTCAATTCCCGAAACTTTCAGTCTTTCCAAAATCATAGACGTTGTTGGCACCCTATTTTCTTTGTAAAAATAGTAAATTTGTTGTTTTATTCCAGGTCCCGCCGCTTCATCGATTCTAGAATTTTTTTTCATTTCTCGTTTCTGTCTTTCCCTTGTTTATAATGTCACTTACCGTAGATACAGGGACTTTTTTTAATTCAGTTGTCACGGTGAAAGAAGTTGAACACCCTTTTTCAATTAGAGTTTGGTAAACATTTTTTATTATCGTTTTTGCGTCACTTGACAAATGTTTTCTTTTAACCTTCCTGTTGTCCGAAGCATCATCTTCAGTATCACTGTTGTCACTAATTTCAATCACTTCAATCTCTATTTCCATTTCATTCGACAAAATGTTTTCTCATGGACGAAACACTGCAATTTTTATTTGCACAATGCACAACGATGAAAAGTCACAGACTGATAGACTGCACCCTTGCTTTACGTGGTTGGTGATTACTCCGACCCTGTTAGGACGCAGGTATAAAGGATAATTTCTAATTTATGAGGAGGCGGTATCTGTGGTCTTTATGCATTCTTGTTGTATTTAACATTTACACAATGCTCCCTGTCATAAACACGGTATTTCAAATTCGCAAGTATATCTCCACCCAGTTCGACTAATAATTTTACCAAACTTACCACTTTCTTAGCTTTAATGTCGTGTCTGAGTGGCACTTCACGTTATTGTATCATCTCCAATGTTTTTCCTTTTTTTCAATAAAGTTTGGTATTTAGTTCCAAAATCATCGTCTCTATAAAATTGCTCAGTCTTCACACATACGCCACCAACAGAGATTCTTTTAAAGATAATTCTTTTTGCATCGCTTATAGCGTAATTTTTTTTCAAAACGGCTAAGGCTTGTTTAATATCGTAAACTTTCCAATTGTCGCCCAGTTTTCGAACTTCACCAAATTTTGAATATATTTCTTTAGAAACGTTTCAAAATTCTTGTTCGTATACTCTGTTCCATTATCACTTCGCAAACATTTAATTCTTCTACCTGTTTGATTTTCTGCCCACGCTTTGTATTCTTGAAATTTACTAAATGTTTCAGATTCTTCTTTTAGCATGTAACCAGTTACCTTCCTACTAAAATCGTCTATAAAAGTAAGACAGTACCTTACACCTCCCCATGATGATTTTTCCATAGGCCCTAACAGATCTGTATGTACCAATTCTAGCAAGTCTGTGGCTCGGTTGGTCTTTTGCCTTGAAAACTTTCCCACTGTTTGCTTTCCTTGCAGACATACTACAAATGGCTGATGATTTTCTTCAGTGAAATGTACTCCATTCACTAATTAAACCATTCCTTAACTCCTTTATAGATCTCCTGTTAAGATGGCCTAATCGTTTGTGCCATAATTCATGCTCCGAAATACCTGCTGATAATGCTTTAATCGGTTCCGTATTAACTTGATTAACCGTATATAAGCTATTGCATAATTTCGCAGTAAGTTCTACATTTCCTGAAACATTAAAATTATTTACATTATAAACATTACATTCAAACCTATAAAATACAACAATGTATCCTTTTTTGTCATTTTGCTGACATACAGGAGATTTAATGCAAGATCTGGAACTAACATAACATCACAAATTGTTTTTGTAACAATGTTACTATCTTGATTAAAATTTACCTCAATGTCCCCAGAACCTTTGGACAATATCTTCTGATTATTGGCCGTCACAATGTCACCAACTGAATCTTTTTTGTAATTGGACATACCTTCACCATGCATCGATATATGAGATGTCACTCCAGAATCTATCATCCAATTCACAGTTGGTTGACTTACCAAAGCCGCTGCCACTAGAGTAGTATTGGAACTTGCTTTCTTCTTCTTTTCTGTATCACTTTTTTCATTCTTCACTGGACAGTCTCTTTTTTATGACCTTTTTCTCCACAAGAATAGCATATAAACTTCTTAGGAAACCGCTTAAAGGTCTGCTTACTTGAACCTACCTTTGAATACAGCACTGAATCTGAATCATTTGAATGAGCCTTACGACGTGCACACTCTTCAAGAAGTTTGGTTTTTATAACTTCTGAGCAAAGTTTATTATCCGTATGAGTTAATGTCATTATTAGAGGATCGTAGTCTGAGGATAATCCATTTAATATTACAAATGCAACAAATTCATCATCCATACCAATATCTGCTAGTTTATGAACCGTTCTTAATATATCATTTAAATATTCTTCTACATAGGAAAATTTTTCTATCTTGTTTCCAAATAGATGCTTCTGAACTTCAAACCGACGATCCATACTTTTTGCTTCAAATGCAGTCTGAAGATTTTCCCAAGCTTCTTTAGCACTTACAGCTTTGCAAACGTGAACGTAGCATGTGGGTTTTACACTAAGACAAATTTTGACTAGAGCAATACCATCTTTCTCCTTGCCTAGTTTATCAGTTTGAGATCTCACACCATTTGTCACTATTTCCCATAATCTGTCAAGGGTTAAACTCATCTTCATTGCAAATTTCCATGAGTCATAGTTTGATTGCCCCTCCAACTTCTCTATATTGGGTACAGAAGTTGAAACTGGGATGGACATATCTATATTTGATGTATCAGGCATTCTGCAAATTTTTGAGTTAGCGGTATTCTGGATATATCTGTTGATAGTACAGTAGAACGAAAATGCAGAGATGTACTACCCTTTTAGTTATATTAAATAACGGTACATTCGTACATTGACAATTATTTCATTATTTCTGACATTAACGATGTCATAACAACATAAACAAAATATAATGATCACCTTATTCAGTAGATTCTTATATTTTCCTAAAGCTTCAACAGTTGTGGTTTATAAAAATTGACCTTATTTTGATTGCTTTCACTCAGGTAAAAAAAACCTTCGCACGCTAAACGAATGGACTATATATAACGAATTATGCACAATACCATACACGTGATATACGATATAAAGGCGTCCTACCAGAGCCTCCTACGAAACCTAATAATATACGTTCTGTCAAATATTTATATATATAAATATATAATGGATATTTTTATGGGGATGTGGCAATAATACTCCAGAGTAAATTCTCTCAGATACCTATTTATTCCCGAGCTTTCGAATAATTTTTATTCATTATCAAGGGCTATAAATAATTGGTCAAATATTTTGTTTATTGTCATATTGTTTTTGAGTTTTTCATTGATTTATGTTTAAAAGAATTTATTATAAAAATTTACAACTTTTCCAAAATTCGCTATAGATTTTATGTAAGTATTTATTATTTCATTTAATTATTAATAATAATAACATTGACCAATTATTTATAGCCCTTGATAATGAATAAAAATTATTCGAAAGCTCGGGAATAAATATCTGAGAGAAAATACTCTGGAGTATTATTGCCACATCCCCACAAAAATATCCATTACAAATAAGTTGTCAAATATCTTTCTTCAAATTAAATTATATATATATATATATATATATATATATATATATATATATATATATATATATAGAGAGAGAGAGAGAGAGAGAGAGAGAAAAGAGGGAGAGGGGGAGGAAGAGAGAGAGAGAGAGGGGAAGGGAAAGAGAGAGAGAGAGATATATGTTAGGGGGCTAGGTACTGTTTTCGATAGATGAATGAAGATTTTTTTTTCAATTTTTATTTCACTTCTTTCTACCTAGATACGTTTTCTGAATAAACAATATTTTTTGTAAATTTTTTCAGTTAAGACTGTGCGCATGAGATGGAAGAGCCTCCGAGACTCCTACGTCAAAGAGATAAAGTACAAAATGGCATTGAGCAGCGGACATAACGTGAAACCGCGAAAAAATTGGCGCTACAGCAACTGCATGACTTTTCTAGCGCCGTTCCTTGCGATCAGTTTTCCGATGTCGAACCATAAACAATTTGCCGACGAATCGGGCGAAGTAATAAAAGAAGAAAACGAACAAGTCGATCAGCCTTACTTTATAGCAGTGAATTCGTCGTCTCAAGAAGAAGCCGCTAACGGTCATTTTTTAGGTGCCTTATTAGATTTTTCCAAACAAGAATCTGTCGTGCCCGTAAAAAGTGACGACAGCGATATAGATTCGTTTTTTAAGGGTGTCGCAGATACTGTGAAAAAATTGAGTGCCGTCAACCAAGTTTTCGTACAAAGGAGCGTTGTCAATATGGTGTTGGACATGAAATTAAGGGAGGCGCATGAAAGGATGAGTCTCGAAAGAAGCGTTAGTGATAATGATTGATATTTTTTATTTTGAGGATTTATTATCGATACTGTTAAAAATATTTTGATGCCATAAATATTCTTTTTAGTTAATACGGTCTAAATTGACAATCGCACTTGTGATACGATCAAAAATATTGTTTTTACTTTTTCTAACTACAAAATAAAATAAATATCAGTAGACATATATGTCTATGGAAATATCAGAGATGTCGCGATTTCTCTATTCAGGGTGAGTCATCTGCATTTATACGGATTCTAGACATTTTTGAAAAATTCTTTCTCATAGTTAAATGAACATGAAGATATGCATAGGTTTGGATTTGTTCTAAATTCATTACTTCTTGACCTTTAGGAAGCTAGTATCTTTAGTCACTTTTTCATCGTAGAAGCATACTTTCCACATATTTCACATGTATTTAAATATGAAACATGTAACCATCGACCACATATTTTTTTCCTGGCCCTACATCTCTGGGTGAGTCATGGCCGCATCCACTATCGCCCTCCATCTTCCTCGATCTTGTGCTTCCATTTCCCACTGTTGGACTCCCATTCTAGACACATCTGCTGCGACGGCATATTTCCATCTTTTTCTGGGTCGTCTTATTGATCTTCTACCATCTGGTCTCTCAAGGAATACTGTTTTTAACAATCTGTGGTCGTCTGATCTCAATACATGCCCTGCACATCTTATTCGATTAGCCTTTATGTGTCTGACTATGTTCTCACTGCCATACAGCGCTGACAACTCAGCATTGTGGCGTCTTCTCCAGTGTCCTGTTGCCTCATCTTGTTGCGGTCCAAATATCATTCTAAGAACCTTCCTTTCAAAGACAAGAAGCTTATTTATTTCCCGTTGATTAAGTGGCCAGGTTTCGCTGCCATATGTAACCACCGGGGAATAATTGACTTGTATATTGTCAATTTGGTTTGTCATCTTAACATTTTAGATATCAAGAGTGTTGTAAGAGAATATAGCGCCCTATTTCCCGCCATTATTCTTGCTGAGACATCTCTTTCTACTCGATTATCATCTGTAATTAACGCTCCTAGGTACTTAAACTCCTTAACCACTTCAAATTTGTACTCAATAATGGGAATATTCTGTCTGATTCTAGGTCTTGGGTTCTTGGTTACTACTTTGTATTTCGTTTTTTTTTCATTTACTCGTAGACCTAGGTTACCTGCTTCCTCCTCGAGTTGGGAGAACATTTCTCTCATATATCCCGTTGAATGAGCCACCGTATCTATATCATCAGCAAAAGCCAACAATAGTTTTTAACCCTGCTTAGCAAAACCTTCAGTTAGTTCCCATGTTATTTTACCAACCGCATACTCCAAGGCTAAACATCCTATCCTCACCTATGCATATGAGTTTACCACACACATTTGTGTTAGCTCCACCAATTTCCTTGGGATGCCCATTTCTAACATTGTCACCCACAACCTGCTTGTTTTTATAGAGTCATATGCTTGCTGGAAATCAACAAAGATTTGGTGAACATCCCGGTTCAATTCCCAGTTCTTTTCTAATATTTGTCTGATCGTGAATATTTGATCTATCGTTGACCTTCCAGCACGAAACCCGCATTGATAGTCGCCGATAACATCTTCTGCATAAGGGGTCAACCTTCTCAGTAGTATGTTGTGTTGATAAGTGATATTTCTCTACAATTTCTAAATTCTTCTTTGTTTACTTTCTTATGTATAGGTATTATGATACTTCCGCTCCAATCATTAGGCATTTTCTGTTGTACCCATATATTCAGGATCATTTCATATATTTTTCGGTGTAAAACATTTCCTCCCTTTTTTAACAACTCTGCATTTATACCATCATTGCCTGGTGCTTTATGATCTTTGAGATGTTATCGCATTTTTTACTTCTTGGAGTGTTGGAGGTGGTATTATTATATCCGCTGAGGAGTGGAAGGTGATGTCTTCTTCTTGCTCTGTCTCCCTTTCAATAGTTAGTAATTGTTTAAAGTACTCCTTCCATCGTTCACCAATTTCCTTTTCCGTCATTATCAGTTTTCCACTTTCATTTCTCATGCCTTTCGTTCCTCCTACACTTCCATTCCTCTTCACTCTCTTTACTTCCCTAAAGAACTTCCTTGTCTGATTCATCACTCTATCCCTGTCTATTTCCCGTATTTGGTGTTCTAGGTAGTTGTTCTTTTTAGTTCTGAGTAATCTCCTTGTCTGTGCTCTTGTTCTGTGAAATTCTTCTTTTTTCTCATTCGTAGGGTTTATTAGAATTGCCAGTCTCTTATTTGTTTTCAATTCCAGCGCTTCTTCACATTCTCTGTCAAATCACCTTCTTTTGGGGCGCTTCTTCTTTTTTCCAATGGTTTCTGTCGCTGCTTCTTCTATGACTGTTGCCACTTGCTGCCATGTTTCCTCTAGTTCTTTATTATCTTCCTCGTGTCTTAGGCATTCGAATTTGTTGCTCAAGGCCATTTGGTACTCACCTTCCTTTTGGGTTCTTGAAAAGCTTCTACGTCCCATCCTTCCCTTGACTCTTTTTGTTCAGGTGTCTGTGTTGTTATTCTCGTTCTCATCCTGGATTTAACTAGGAAGTGATCAGTATCGCTGTCTGCTCCTCTCATACTTCGTGCACTGATGATGCTACTGTGTCTTGCATGTATGAGAATGTGGTCTATTTGGTTTCGCGTTGTTCCGTCATTTGAAACCCATGTGGTTTTATATATGTTCTTTCTTTCAAATTGTCTGGATTTTACTACCAATGTATTAGATATTCTAAATCCTGCTAATCGGTTATGTCGTGTAGGCTATGTCTTCCTACCACCTTTCTGAGATACTCCTCTTTTCCCAGTTTAGCGTTACAATCTCCCATCACTACCCTGATATCATGCCTTGGAGACTTGGAGCCGCCCCTCCAGTTTTCTGGTAGGTTTTTAATGTTTTCTTGTCCAAACTGATATGCAAATTTCCTTGTTTGCTTAGGCGTTAGACCATAGTAAGGGTTTGCAGAAGTGAGAAAGTTTTCCATCAGTGAGTCGAATAAATTTGTGAAGTGACAAAGTTTGGTTGAAAGGTGATACCTCTATCCTCCTGATATTTTGAAACATACCTCTTCAATGTCACTTTGTCAACATTGTACTCTCTGGCTGTAGCCATTAGTGCTTTATTTTCATTCACTACTTCAAGCACTGCTCTTTTTAAATCATCTGGGTAATACTTCGTCCGACCTTTGAATTTCCATTTAAACGGCATCTATAGCAATGTACCCAATTATCCTTAATAATTGCCGTGAAAATTTCCTAACTTATTATAAATTATAAAAAAAAGAACATACATTCATTCCATATAGGGAGGTTTGATACCCGTGTCAACCCTCCCGACGTAAACTGTATCAAACCTCCCAGGACGACAAATCTATGAAATATTGAGGTTAAAGTATCATGACATTCGATTAACCCTAGGATGCATAGATTAAACTCTCGACAAGAATGCATAGCATGAGTCTCCAAGACTCATTTAAAAAAGAACACCAATTTATATTTTACGTTTATTTATCATAATAATATGTTAAAAACAACCGTTAGAAATTGAAATACTTATTAAAATGTTTAATTCATTATATTGTGCATACTAAAACACTGTGTTCTTCGCATGTTGATTTATTACACTTAGTATAAGTCAGTGTACTCATTCTTCAAATTCGTGTAGGACATTGCGAACATCTTCTGTTCTTTTTCAAAACTGAACCGGCTAAAATATTCTCTTCTTCCAAACGCGTAATAAAAAGTTTCATACTACTTCTTACAGTATTTGGAAGTTTTGGGTTTTGTGCTCTTCTTCTCATAAATGGTAACACTAATTCGGTTGCTAAGTCTTTGATGAACATTCTTCTCTTGTTAGTTTTTCCATCGTGAAAATTTTTATTTTCATGGGTGTACATAAAGTGAGCATTTAGAGCTGCTAAATCCATTATGTTGTACCAAACTGCGACAGGTCTTCGTCTTGTTTGTCGCTTTGTGGTATAGTTGCCTATCATTTGATTCGTATATTGAAACTAAAAATAGAGGAATAAACACTTCTTTCTTTAGAGGCTTGAAACTCTTTAGGAATTTCCTTCTTGTTTTTGCGCAAAGTTCCCACACAAGTTATTCCAATAAGCAGCAGATGTTGTGGTAGTGAAATACTTGTAAAACAATTGTCAACTGTTAAGTTCTGTCCTGAGTTTTTTATGGAAACAGTTAGAGCTTTTACAACATTTTCTGCTACGTTGTGCTGTACTGGTTCTCCATGTTGGCGCCCCAAATATACTTGTCCACCAATGGCATATCCTGTTTCACAAAGCCAAAAAAACTTTATTCCATATTTTGCTGGTTTTGAGGGCATGTACTGTACGAAACTACAGAGACCTTTAAAAGTAAGCAATTGTTCATCTATGGTAACGTACTCTTTTAGAATCATTTGTGTTCGGCACTGAACTAAAAATAATTCCCATATATATGACGAATATGAGCAAATTTATCAGTTTCAAGTCTAACCGAACGAAGAGTCTCTTTTGTCATCGAAACGAAGATATTTTTTTATATTTTCAAAACGATTTACTGCCATTGTAGCTTTGTGCATTGGGTTCGACATCTTATCAAGAAATAATTCTCTTACAGGAGTATCCCAGTTTTTTTCAACACCAGCCAACAATAGCAAACCGAAAAAATCATCCATCTCATCTCTTTCGATTTGTGTCCAAATCTTACCTTTTTTTCAAATTCGCGTTTGCTTCTCGATTAGTACAAAGTATTATTTCATCAACAATTTCAGGCGTAATAAATTTATCCCACGCATCTTTGATACACCAAACTTGATTTCTTCTTTGAGATCCTGATGTAAATCTTACTATATTGTGTAATCTTACCCTTCCTTGTGAGGGCTGAGTAGAATTCCACACAAAATTATTTCTTCCAATAAACGTACCATTGGAGACGTCTGAAGATGAGTTGTGATCCGGAATATTTTTTGTTTCGCTATCTGAACAGCTTTCTCCAGTGTCACTAGATCCTTCAGGTGGTTGATATTGTTCATCAGTGTCTGATGTATCACTTTGACTAACAACAATATTCTTATCATCTTCTTCATACCATGTCATCAAAGTTTCCTCAGAATTAGAGTCACTAGATCGTATTGATCGTTTTCGAGATGTAGGTGAAAGGCGGGTAAGATGACGAATTGGGAATTTCTTCTACGGGAATATAGATGCCGCGATCCGCGCAATCTTTGTAGGTAGGGAAAGCGACAAAACAGCTGTGGGCAAATTTCAGACGATGTTAGTTCCAGCGGCAGTTAGTTACAATCCTTTGTCTACATTGGGTGTGTGTTGTTATAATTTCGATACTGAACAAAATAAGGCCGTGTGTCCACGAAGTAAGTTATTTATTTATCTGAATTTTTTTATGATTATTGAAAATTGTTAGTTATAGCATAAATTAGTTGAAATATGAATACAATTAGCGTACATTGAATTAGGAATTTTTAAAACTTACCCACGTGTTGTTTCTAAGATGACGAATACTGGTTGTTGCTAAGTTGACGACTTCGTCATCTTAGATGCAAGCTAAAACTTAAATAATTTGAGTGCTTATGTTATGACGCAAACTATAGGTAAATAAATAAGAAAATCAACTAGACAAACATGGAGCAAAGACTAGATGAGGGCAGCAATGAAAGCCGTTACAGATAATAATTTAAGCACAAATTCAGCTGCAAAACAACACTCAATTCCAGAACCAACTCGAAGGCGATATCTTAAGAAGCATAGCGATGAGGTAAGTTGACATATACCCGCAATTTTTAGGACAAAACAGGGTGTGTTTCTTTTACAGAATTTCCCACGAAATGCTGGTCGATTCAAACCGACATTCATAGACAACCAATTATTAGAATTAAAAGATTACATAACACAAATAGATCAAAGAGCATTTGGTTTAACAAAAAAAACAGTTCAGTTCAATTGTTTTTGATTATGCAGTTCATCATGGGGTTGCCCACAGATTTAATACAAATAAGAATAAAAGCTGGATTAGCGTTTTGCGAAGAATTCATGAAATAATTCAAAATTTCGTTGCGAACTCCAGAATAAACCTCGGTTGCTCGATTAATGGCATTCAATAAAGAGAATGTTAATAAGTTTTTTACCGCACTTAAGAAAGTAAAGCAAAAGCATGGGTTTTCTGCCAACTGTATTTATAATTGTGACGAAACTGGTATTTCTACCGTTCCAAGCAAAACTCCAAAAATACTAACACCTACAGGAACCCGTAGGGTTGTAAAATTGTCCTCCGGTGAGAGGGGAAGCAACGTAATAGCTCTATACTGTATTAGTGCGACAGGAACGTATATTCCTCAATTATTAATATTCCCTAGGGTTAGAATGCAACCAAGTTACTTAAATGGAGCTCCTCTAGGTACCATTGGATTAGCCCATGAAAGCGGATGGATGACCACGGAGAATTTCACGAAATTCCTACAACATTTTATTCACCATGTAACCTCAGGAAAAGATAAGCCGTACTTTTACTGATGGATAACCATGCGACACACATTGGTCTAGATAGTATCAATTTATGCCGAGAACATCACCGAATGTAGCCGTTAGATGTCTCATTTTAAGGGCCTCTTAAAAAAGCTTACATCATTGTCTGTGATGATTTTTTAACCAGTAATCCGGGAACAACAATCAGATTACAAGAAATTGGCTCTCTTTTCGGAAAGGCTTATTTGAAAGCAGCAACAGTTGCAAATGCTGTAAACGGGTTCAAAGCAACGGGAATAGAACCACTTGATTTAGATGTTTTCTCAGAAATTGACTTTGCACCCGCTAATACTACTGATAAGCCCCCTGTGACTACACCTTCAACAACACCTCAATCTGTTATACCAGAAGTTTTGTCTATATCAGACCTATCAACCGATGTCCCAACAATTGATGGTGATTTGGATGCTGCACCTTCTGCAGTAGTTCAACTAATTCCATCAACATCTAGGATTTCACGAGTCAAAAATTCTCAACAATTGACAAAAAATTTACCGTCTTCATCTCTTCAACTTATTCCATCAACATCTAGGATTTCACCAGTCGAAAATTCTCAAAAATTGATAAAAAATTTACCGTCTTCATCTCTTACGTTCACTACCAAACAGTTTT
This sequence comes from Galeruca laticollis, assembly GCA_963921935.1. Taxonomy (NCBI): domain Eukaryota; kingdom Metazoa; phylum Arthropoda; class Insecta; order Coleoptera; family Chrysomelidae; genus Galeruca; species Galeruca laticollis. Next base: position 41,776,577 of record OY998182.1, read on the forward strand.
ATTCTAAATTCACAGGCCTTCCACCATTACCAGTTGCAGAAGTCAAAATTACAAAACAAAGAAAGTTAAAAGTGACATCGCTAATCATTTCAAGCACACCAGTAAAGACTGCTTTGGAGAGAGTAGCAGAGGAAAAACTAGAAAAAGAGAGAAAACAGATAGAAAGCAATGAGAAAAAGAAGAAAGTAAATGAACTTAAACAAGACAAAATGCAGCAACAGAAAATTAAAAAGCAACAGAATAAAACCAAAATACAAGAGAAAAAAAGGAAAAAGCAAGAAATTCAAGAAAAGGAGTTAGCAGTAGCAGTGATAAAGCGCAAAATAAATTTTAGCTCAGATTCTTCAGACTCATCAGTTATAGTTGAATTTATTGACAGTGATAACGACAACGATCCATTAATTTTAGAAAATGAGAAAAACTGTATCATCTGTGACGATTCAGGCAAAGATAATGAAATCTGGTTTCAGTGTATTAAGTGTTTTAAATGGGCTCATGCAGATTTTACTGGCCTTGACCAAAAAGAGGCGAAACGAAAACTCTGGTTTTCTGACTTTTGCAGTTAGACATTCTATTCAGTTGTTTGATAGTTTTTATTTTTTTTAAATTCGGTTTTACTTTTTGTTTTTTCAATGTGTATTTTATTTTTTATTATTATAAAGGCAGAACTCATTTTTTTTAAATATTGTTTTGTTACTAACTAGGTACTTCGCCAACTTACCATCGACTAAACGTCATCTTGGCAACAGGTGAGTCTAAGATGACGAATTTGACATTTTTTTAAAAAAGTATCAAAATATAGAAAAATATAATATTTATACACATTATTTGCAATAATATTTGTTTAATAATGTTTAAAATACCAATACATAAAATATAGTTTGTATACAACTACGAAGTTAAAAGTAATCAAGCAGTAAACCTTAAGGTCGTCATCTTACCCGCCTTTCCCCTACTTGTTGAAGCCATAATTTACACTATGTAGAAAACAAAAAAAACCTTATAAATATTGAGATTTTGTAGTTTTTATAAATAATAACCTAACTTAAACTCTTACAAAAATAACCTACCAGTATTGCACAATAAAATTACATATAAGTCTTTGGAAACTGTGAGCACTATTATTTTAGGTTTACTTCTAGAAAAGAACAAAGCTAACTGAACAAACCAAAACAAATGATAAAAATTACGTGTTAATTGCACATGCGTATTGGAATAAATACATACATAGTAGCCGATATAAATAGTACAGAACCGTCAAAACCAACAAGAGTCTGCCAGACTCATGATATGCATTTAGCGACTCTAAAAATTTGTAAAATACAGAAGTTATGAATACAGTGATATACATTTAAACTAATAATAAACAAATTTGTACCTGTTTAAATTTGTTCGCGAGTCTCTGAGACTCATGTTTTGCATCCTAGGGTTAAAGATCTACACTACTATACTCTATGATCTAAAGAAAATGGACTTGAAGCGTAATGTAATAAATTTTGTCAAACTAAAACTTACATCGAATTGGTACAAAACACAGTTTAACCTCGAAAACTTTCAAACACGGACTTTATCAGATATTGTTTCTTTTCTTTCTTTCAATACTAACGGTCGGCACTGCATGTGATTACCCCTTCCTTAAGGAACCGAGACGGGAAATTTGAACGTGTATCAAGCCTCCCCACGTATCAAACCTCCCTAGTCTCCCTTATTACGAATACCCTTACATTCAAAATTATATTTATTAAAAACCTTCTTTAAATTGGTAAAAATTAAACCGACATTGTGTCTATTGAAACTGATCGCTTGACTCAAGCTTGTATCCCCCGGAGATCTAATTGAAAGGGTAGGGTGCCTTTTCATATATGCCGTAAACCACTTGGCGGTTGCCAATCTTTGATAATCGTTACGTTGTTGGCGACTGCTAAAGCTCGTATATCCTCAGGAGTCAAACCTTAGTTAGTTTTTGAACTATGAATGATATACTATTTCAACTGAATTCCCAATTTATCATTAAATATATCTTGATGTTTAGCATAACCTATTCGAACCTCTGGCTTTGTTTCTTTTTGTATCTAAACAAGGTCATATTGTGGATTTCGTAGATTATAAACAGGAACAGGAGTGTAATGGTATGGATGATGCTTGTTCCTCTTTTGTATTATATCTCGGAAAGTAGCAGTATTTGTATGAGGCATGTTGGGCTAACTCATAATATTTTGGGACCTAGAATATATAGTTCAGTACAGTACTTCATCCTGTATAGGCGACGTAGACTTCCGTATTAATATTTTAAATATTTGAAATGGTGATATCTCTTTTCGGTTTATTTAAAATGTTTTATGGGTTCAACTTCTATGGAAAAATTTTCGGTACATTTATGGTTAATGTAGTAATATATAAACAACTGTGATATCAGTTTATATTTTAGATCTGATATATTGGTTGGTAAAAATAAAAATTTAGGATACGCGTCAGATAATTTAAGCAGTTTTTAAAAATATTTTATTTATGGTAGCATTGAAAATTGAATGAATTTTTCTTTTTCCCTTGATTCCAATAAGCAAATTGTATAAAACAGACAATAAGTATTAAACACGATATATAATCTTTGTAAAATTTTTATTTTTACCAACGAGTTCATTTAGAATTTATATTAATTTTTTATTAATAAAACATATTTCGACTTATTTGTGGTACTTAAAAACATTATATTTTTATAATTATAATTGTTACTTGTACATATTATATAATTTAGTTTTTTGGAAAGTTCGCATTTTGATTTGGGTACGATTTAATTCGTTTTTTTTTATAAAAAATATGTTTGTAATTATTTTTAGTTTATCGTTATAATAAAATTTATATAAATTCATTTTTATGGTTATCTACCCATTTCCTTTCCGAAAAGGATAAATTCGAAAGTGGAATTATCCAAATTTTTTTGAGGATGCCTTCAAGTTTTAAAAGTATATGCAGGGTGACTAAATACTAATTGGAAATAATTTAACAGTAGAATCCTGACTTCAAATTATGAAGATTTAACGCAAACCACCTAAATAAAATGTAGCCGTTTACTGAGTTTTGTTTAAAAATTTAAAAACGAACAGTGCTCAGTACTTTCAAACATTGTTATACATATCCATTTCTTATTTGGCAGAAAGTGTAGATACTAAAGAAGAACGCATTATTTCTCGTTCTCAAATATGTAACAATTTCGTCTTTTTATTAGTTAGTAAATGCGCATTTATAATTTCGTATGTTGAGAAATATACCGAATTTAGAGCTAAAGCCGTAAAACAATTTTATTTTGTTGGAAATATTTTGAGTTTGGTATCAAATTGTAGAGGAAAAAAACAACGCTCTTAATAAAAATATATTCGCGTTAATCAAAATTTGCTGGAACAGAATATTGAATTATAATCAATCTTATATTGATTCGTAGTGCAGAGTACCTGGGAAAAGCCGACATGTCCGATACCTAACGCCACGGGGGTCTATAATCAGCTTGATGTATTTCGAGCACCCCCATATGAGTTACCATTCAAATTTGCTGGTTATTCACATGGACCCAATAAACTATCCCCAAAGATACCACACCATACTGTAATGTTGTTCTTATTTAAAAGTTTTTATTACGACAGGTGGGATAAATTTATGCACACCGTATATCTATTTATTTAATTTATTTATTCACTAAACTATTCCCAAATTCACTTACACTAATTTATATAAACACTTCACTACTGTTTATTTACTTAGACTTAATTTATATATTTACATGTTCACTGTTTATCTCACGAGATCACTTTATAAACTGCCTTCTGCCGCTGTTCGGAAGTCTTTATATATTAAGTGCCCTTATTTCTATATTGCGGCTCACACAAAAACAATCGCCTCCCTGGAATTGTCTAGATAAGACTGGAAATGTCTGGATAAGAACAGTCACTAAAATTAATGATAAACATTTCGAAGAAATCCATGCGCATTCGCCAAAATTTTAACTTTCATACATGGCTTAGACAGAGTCGGATTCAGGAATTACACCAGTGCGCTGTTTCGTAACATTACCCCCTCCTTAAAAGCAAGTTCCTCCTGGAACTTCTGTGTAGCCGGAACTGGATGTTTAAATCGGCAACTGGACCCATGTCGGCAATTTGCGGTCGTATGGAAACGTATGAAACAGGGCACCGTCTTCAACGGGTACCGTTAACGAGGGGTATAGCTGCAAATTCATATGTGGACACCGGTATCTTGGAAGATCAGCTCTATCATGTTCGTGATGACTCGCCAATCCAACTGGGTGCTCTGTATCCTGGGCATTGCTAGTTTCTCCACGTAGAATTCTAGCACATGATCTTGAAGGTTTCATAGCGCTTCCCACACATCCCGGTAGGTGGATCGATCTGTAAATTAATTTCTAGTTACCAGGTAGGAGACGTACCGCGAATTGTGTTTCATTCTTAGTGTTTTGCCAGTGGCTGGAATCTGGTCTTCAAGTTTTTCTAATTGCCCGAACTTCTTTCAAAAGACGGTTGCCAACCCTCGTGCGTCTTTGTAAGTGGCGGAGATGTTATGTGCCAGTGAGTACTCTGCCGGGAGCGTAAACAAATCTTGTCTTTGCTCTGTAGTGACTCCGTATCTAGCTTTCCCGGTACTTATGTATGCGCCCATAAATTCTTCGAAGGCTGGGTCAGACTCTTGTTGTAGACGGTTCACCCCCTCCTCTTTGTCATGGTCTCCTTCGAATGGCGCCAGTCGGTTTTGGTGGACTACTCTCGGGTTTCCATTGGGGATATTGCTTATACGATAGATGATCGTTGATCCTCTTCTTGATTAAGTATGGACCTTCCCATGATTTCTGTAATTTTGAAGAAAATCCTTTTCTCCTTGTCGGGTTGTGTAACCATAATTTGTGCCCTTCTTTGAAACTGCCATCTGTGGCCTGCGTATCATACCGTTTTTTCATTCTGTCACTGGCAACTTGAAGATTCGTTCGAACCAATTCATGCACATCGTCAATCCTTCTCAATTGGATCACGTAACCTTCTACTGCTAGATCTCCGCCAAGCCGACAACAAAACTCCAGGTCACAAGGAAGCCTCATTTCACGTCCAAATAGAATTTTCGCCCGTGGACTCATTTATGGCAGATCGATAAGCCAACGCAAATAGGGAAAGATACTGGTCCCGATCTCTCTGGTGGCGAGAAACTACTTTGTCAGGAATTTTTCAATTGTTCTGTTCATTCTTTCGACCATTCCATCTGATTGTGGATGCAACGCTGGTATCCTGGTCTTCTTCATTCCCAGCTTATCACTAATTTCCTGGAATACCTTATTGGCTGATAAATTCTTTCACCAGTACATCCGCGACAGTTGTGGCCTCTTGATTCGGGATCGTATAAATTTCCACCCACTTTGTGAAATAATCCATTACTACTAGGATGTATTTACCACCATTCTCTGTCGTCGGAAATGGTGCAGCGATGTCTAAAGCAATCATTTCAAAATGTCTTCCATTTCACCAGTCCTCCCCATGGTTGGAGCTGTTCATCCAATAAAACCTTTCACGGACTCGCTGAAGGGTGTTCTTCACTCCCAGATGACCTCCCGATGGACTGTCGTGTAACTTCTTCAATACCTCAGGTACTCTCGTTCTCGGGATAACTAGCTGCCTCCTTATCTCGGAACCATCATCGTTTTCAAGGAATTTTTTTAACAGCCCTTCTTCCAGGACAAGGGAGTCCCACTGAGCCCAATATGCCTTTAGTGTCGGTGAAAATCTTGATACTTCTTGCCGGATAGTTTGCCGATTTTCTTCCTTCCATTGCCGAATCTTTTTTAGGCGAGGATCATTCTCCTGATCTTCTCTGATCCTGGTGGGTGACCATTCTTCGTTGACTACAGTAGTTCTCGAAACTGCAGCTTCCCTAGATTCCGCCTTGTTGCAATGGGAGCAGTCTGTTGGACACGGCCGTCTGGACAGGGAGTCGGCATTTCGGTGACTCACACCGGCTCGATGTTCGATGTTGAAATCGTACTCTTGAAATTGTTCAATCCATCTAGCGATCTCGCCCTCGGGATTCTTGAACTGCATCAACCACTTGACTGCTGTTTGATCAGTCCGGATTAAGAACTTCCTACCATAGAGATACTAGTAAAAGTGTTCCACGGACTTCACTACCGCCAAAAGTTCTCTTCTTGTGACGCAGTAGTTTCGTTCTGGTTTGGAGAGGAACCTAATGAAATATCCCAGCACTCTTTCTTGCCCTCCTTGGATCTGTGAGAGCACTCCTCCAATTCCTACATTGCTTGCATCAGTGTGAAGAATAAATTCTCCCTCTAAGAATGGATATCCTAATATCGACGCCATCGTTAAATGCCTCTCCAAGGTTTCAAAAGCCGTTTGACAGTCTTCGTCCCATTGGAAAATTCTTGTTTCTTCCGTGGGTCGAGTTAGGAGCTTGGCAATATCTTCAAACTTCCTGATAAATCTTCTATAGTATGTGCAAAGTCCCAAGAAGGTCCTAATTTCGTATATGTCGGTTGTTTGCGGCCATTGCTGAATGGAAGCAATTTTCTCTGGATCCACCTCCACTCCTTCATTGCTTACTATATGACCTAGATAGTTGACTCGCTTTTGGAATAGATGACATTTCTTCGGGTTTAACATGAGCTGGGCCGCTTGGAGTCCTTTGAATACGTCTTCCAAATTATTCAGGTGTTCGTCAAATGTCTTCCCCAGTACTACGATGTTGTCCAAATAGATCAGGTATGTCTTCCAAGACAACTGTCTGAAGACATTTCCATGAGTCTTTCAAATGTCGCGGGCGCATTACACAGTCCGAATGGCATGACGTTGAATTGCCATAATCCAGATCCGGTGGTAAAAGCAGTCTTCTCTTTGTCTTCTGGGTGCATTTCTACTTGCCAATAACCAGACTTCAGGTCCAAGGTGGAAAATAGTTTGCTGCCGGCCAAAGTATCTAGCGTATCGTCGATTCGAGGCAGAGGATAGCTGTCTTTCTTCGTCACGTTGTTTAGCTGGCGAAAATCCACGCAGAATCTCGTACTGCCATCCTTTTTCTTGACGAGCACTACTGGAGACATCCATGGACTGGTAGATGGTTCTATAACTTTTTCTTCTGCCATTTCTCGAATTATTCTTTCAGCTTCCTCTCTCTTCGCTCGTGGTAGTCTTCGCGCTGATTGTCTAATTGGCTTGGCATTACCAGTATCGATTATGTATTTGACGGCTGATGTTCTACCAGTCTTCCCTCCTTTTTGTACAAATAGGTTTCGATACTGCAAGAGAAATCCTCTCATTTTCCTTTTCTCAGCTTGATTTAAAGATTAACCAGTTACTGATAACATGTATTCGAAGCTAGAATTGGAATTGTCAGTTATCGTTGTTTGGCGAATTATAGACGTCACTGGTACGCAGGATCCAATCCTGGTTTCTTTCTTGATGGTAGTTGGGTAACCGTTCACGTTTATCATACGTACTGGGATCTCCGCCGACGTAACCAATTCTTTTCCAATTAGTACTCCTTTACCAACCTCTTCGTCGTGGTTCCTTGGCTCCATCATAACCGGTGTACCTTCTTCCATGATTCCCTGTAGCCGCGCTACTATCATGGTTTAGCTTCGTTCAGGTAGAACGGCATCTTCCTGTACAGCTGTCAACACCGTGCTGCCTTCATATGGATGATGAAATACCTCCTAGGAACCCACTTTAATTGATCTGTTTCTAAAGTCCAATTGAAAACCATGTAAATTCATTACGGCCATTCCCAGAATCACGTCTTCTTCAATGTCAACTACGATTACCGTATGCGTGAACTTCTCTGCGCCAATTACTTCTCTGCGTCAATTTCCAATTGTGTATCCCCGTGAACGTTGAATCTCTCATCTGTGGCGGTCCGCAGTTGCAGTCTCGTTAGTAAAAGTTTCTTCTTGGAGTATTATCTTTGGTCGTATAATGGTTCTAGTTGCCCCAGTGTCTACCAACAGAGTATATTTCTTGCTATTCATTTCGCCATCTACATTTACTTTGTCGTTGCAACATTTGAGAGAATCTATCAGTAAGAGAGGGTTTTTGGAGCGATCATGGGTCGGTGCTGCCCCCTCGTAGCCAACCCGTTCTAGTTTTCCTGTTACTGGGGTTCTTCGTTTGAAGTAGTCCTGGGGCGCTTACACGAACTACGTACGTGCCCTAGCTCGCCACAATTCCAGCATCTGATCTTTCGCGTCTTCTTATTCATCATACTTTTTATCAAATTAACGATCTGGTCAAATCTGTCCTCGTCGCCTTCCTCTCGTATGGTTCCAGCTTTGTTATAACCCGTAGCCTTCGTTGCTGCTTCATATTCAAGAGCAGCCGTCAGTGCGTCGACTAATGTTTTGGTATGGGCTAAACGAAGCGTCCTCTGCATATCGGGGTCACGTAAGCCATCAATAAAGTCCTGGATGCCCAGACATTCCATCATGTTCTCTGGTGCTGACGGATAAACAAATCGAACTAGTCGGGCAATACCCACTTCATACTCTTAAAGGGTTTCATCGCGTTTCTGCCTTCGGTTCTTCAGCTGGGATTGGTACAAATGTTCGTGACCGTATCGCATGTCCAAGCTCTTCTTCAGCTGCTCAAAGTCATCCGTGTCTTCCAGAGGTATCGTCTTAAGTACATCTAAGGCATCTCCCCGAAGCGCGATAGTTAAGTTCACCGTTTTCTCCTTATCCAATTACTCACTCTAGCGGCTGCTTCAAACTGTTTTACATAATTGGTCCACCATGTTTTTCCGTCGATCGTTGGGGCCTTAACTCGAGCGAAACTGCCAGTATCTTCTATCTTGGGGTGCGTTTCTGGCCAGCAGGGTTTTGTTTGCTCGGTCTCCTTTTCTTCCGCTTGAGTTCTTGAATCTGTCATCTTTCTTTTTAACTCCTCGATTTTCTCGTTCATCTGGTTTTCAATAATTGTCATCTTATTCTTAATGTCCGATTTTAGAGATGAAATTTTATTTTCGACGTCAGCGGCAATGTCGTTTTTCATTGATAAGATATCGGCAGAAATCTTGTCCATGTTAGCGGAAATATCGTTCTTTATGGTTGAAATTTTCACGTCCATATCAGTAGAAATATTTTGTTGGATGGCAGAAATTGACAAGATTAATGTGGAAGCCTCGTCATTGAATCAAAATGTTTCTGGATCAAAACCGTCATTTTTCAGTGCCACTTTAAGTCTTTCTACTTTTATTACCGGATGTTTCCAACTCACGATTTTCCAATTCTGCCTTCAGCTCTGTCACTTTTAGGTCACATAGTCTCTAGGCCATGTTTACGTCACTATTTATTTATATTATCCGACTTCTGACACCAATGTAATGTTTTTCTTATTTATTTAAAAGGTTTTATTGCGACGGGTGGGATAAATTTATGCACACCGTATGTCTATTCACTAAACTATTCACAAATTCACTATATTCACTTACACTAATTTATATAAACACTTCACTACTGTTTGTTTACTTAGACTTAATTCATATATTTACTTAGCATTAACAAAATCACCCATCGATTTTAGACGAAACACTGTTTAGCTCACGAGATCACTTTATAAACTGCCTTCTGCCGCTGGATGGAAGTCTTTTTATATTAAGTGCCCTTTTCTCTAGATAATTCTAGATTGCGGCTAAAACAAAAACAATCGCCTCTCTGGAATTGTCTAGATAAGACTGGAAATGTCTATATAAGAATAGTCATAAAAAATAATGGTAAACAGTTCGAAGAAATCCCTGCCAAAATTTTAACTTTCATATAGGGCTTAGACAGAGTCGGATTCAGGAATTACACCAGTGTACTATTTCGTAACAATACATTTATCTTAAATTCGTGCTGTAAATGTTATTGTCGGAATACATGGGGATTTGTAATATCCCAATTGTGACTGTTTCCCAGTTAAAAACTCCGTATAATTGTGGCTTCGTCAGTAAAAAAAATGTGTTAATAAAATTACGATCCTAATTTTTTTTTATTTATCATCCACTGAGCAAAATTCATTCTTAAAGGATAATCTCTAGGCAATAAATTTTGTACCGGGTGTAAAATTTTCCTTTTCTAAAATTCGCAAAAATGACCTTTGAAAATATACAGATGCTGTCACAATTAAGTACCATCAAGGTGGCAATCTACAAATTGAAAACAAAACAATTTCGTTCCCGCCCAGACTTTTGGCGGACTTTGGTTGAATTCGCAAATCGTTCGTGGTTGGGAATAATTTTCGAATGCTGTCCGCATCCGATCGTGTAAATCCAGCACTGCTTTTGACGACACAGTTCGGTTTCTGAATTGTAATGTCATAGCAAATTATGTTATGGCAATTCTCCATATTTATTTTAAAAACTTGGAAGTTACATTTTCGAAGCACATTGTTTATTATGTTATTTGTTATTTCTGTACACTTTTACTACAAATAAATATCATGAATTTCGAAACTAATAAATAATATACAATTTAACATATATAATTTGTTATGGTTACTTATCACCGTTTTCTAGTACTAACTTCATATTACATAAAGTACCAATTACGTTTTAATAAAAAATTTCCGGCAATGGTCAGCAAACAGTAAAGTTCGTCGATCTTATTAATGTTTTTTTTGTATACATAACGACAAAAAGACAAAAGACGTCTATTAAATCATTCTCTTCCTCATATTCCCATCGCACTTGAATTATATAAAGAGCAGACGTCTTCCCACGGTACCACATTATATAGGTACCGCAGTCTATTATTTTCCCAACCTGACAGACATTGATCTTAATAATTGTACCATAATTATTTCATAATAACCACGTAAGATTAATTGAATTAATTAAATTGGTACCTTCTCATAAACAATACAGCTCATTTCAATTAAAACTATCCACCCTATATGATACTAAAGGCGCCGTTTTGAAAAGGCGATTAGTGGCAAAAATTTTGGTTTTTTGATATCCCTATAGAAAATCTGGGGGGTTAAATCGAGTGATCTAGGTGGCGTTGGAGAATAAATCTAAAGTTGATGTTATTTCATATTAAAAAAGGTAAATTGGAATAAGGAAATAAGTACAGGTAGGACTGGTTGAAGGATATGATCGGATTTGTACCAGAAGTAAAGAATAGGACTTTAAATTAATATTGTTAATATATTGTAGGGGTAGTATTTTTAATGCTGAATTTAAAGGATACAAGATAAAATCATCTGCTGTCTATTCTGTAATATTGCAAATTTACATTGTATAATGGTCGATGTTAGGAAACAAAGTATAAATATTATAACAATTTGCTCATTGTGCATTAATTCCAAATATTATCTGATCGACACGTCCATTTTTTAAATTAGTACACTTATAAATAGTTGTCAGTAAATGTGTTTACGTATGGCGTCACTATAACCAAAAGCAATCGAACTTGGCTCGCGTCCAGTTGAAAAATGTTAACTTTTCATGTCTGGTTATAACGGTGAACTTGGAGATTCATTTTCTTAGAAACAAACTCGATATATACACTGCTTAAAATAATAAGAAGAAAACATATTTACGTCTTGATATTTTTATTAATATTAACAATATAGAAATCTGATAACGCTTGTTTTAAAGATGTACATTTTGCTCAAATAAATTTGCGAACTGAACTATGAGTGCATAGATGAGATGAGCATTGAGACAGAATACAGATGTATAAGTAAAATAAAATGCAGGATTGGAATTACAATTTAACTGAACGGAGGTGTATAGATAAAATGTGATTTGCGGTAAGCAGGTGCATAAGTATACATAAAAATGGAACTAAATTTAAAATGACTAGGTGAACAGAAAGTGTATAGATAAAATAAGGATTGAACAGAACAAGTGTATATAGAGTGGGATTAAAAATAAAAAGTTTAGAGGAGCGAAAATATCCTTCACACGTCACTCAATGAGCCCGAGGCAGAACAGTATCCGTCGATGGATTGGTACGGTATTTCAGGCTCAGCCGGAATCGTTTTCTTGGAGAGCTCTCTCCATCTTCTCTTTTTCCATAATGGCCGTTGCTACTTCCCTAATTATGATTTCGAAGTTGACTTTCGATTTCATGGCCAGGGCCATTATGTTATCTAGCGAAATGTCGTGCCCTATTTCTTTTACAATTGTTTCTCTGTATTATTTGAATCTAGGACATGTGAAGATATAGTGTTCCGCTTCATCTCTGCTTCCACAGTCTCTGCATGTGTCATCAGCTGTTTTTTTTATTCTATAGCTAAAGGACCCATGCCCAGTGAGGAACTGAGTAAAGAAATAATTTGTTCTTTTATAAGTGCACTCATACCACTTCTTGATATCTGGGATTATTCTCCTGGTCCATTCTGCTCTTACGCTTTCCTCTTCCCTTTGCCATTTGTCTATACTCCCATTCTTCGTTCTTCGCTTCTTTTTTTGCGCATGTCTCTTGACCAGTTTCACTGTTGTACAATAGCTTCCTCTCCTCGGCTCGGATGTGGATCGGTACAGCACCCGCTATGGCCTGGAGAGCAACCGTTGATACCGTCCTATAAGCAGAGACCATCCTAATTAGAGGTTCCCTCTGTGCATTTGTTAATATATCTTTGTATCTGGCGATAAGCAGGATTTTACTCCAGATGGGAGCTCCGTATGACAGTGTGGAGTTTACTACCTCCAAAAGAATTTTCCTCTTCATCATGTCGGGTCCTCCTATGTTCGGCATGATCTTTGTCAGAGCTGCGGTTTTTGCCTCCGCCTTACGCGTCGTCTGCTTTACATGCTCGCAGAAAGTTCGCTTTTCCTCTAACGTCATCTCCAGATATTTCACTGTTCTGCTCGGTGTCAATTCTTGATCCCCCAGTTGGAATCTTATGTGTCCTCTTGCTCTTGGCCCTTTCATTATCAGGACCTCCGTCTTAGTTATTGCCATTTCCAAGTTGTTTCTTTCGAACCATTTTCTTGCTGAGTCGAGTACCTTGTTCCCTTTGAGTGTAACATTCCACTCGTACTCCTCCTCCATAATAACTGCGAGATCATCAGCGTATGCTATCGACGTGCATCCGGTACCCAGGATCTCCATTAGCAGACTGTTGTACATAATATTCCAGAAGGTAGGTCCCAGTACAGAGCCCTGTGGCACCCCGGTCGTGAGATTCATGTGGTTGTTTTTTCTACTTCCAGTTCTCTCTCAGAGAAGTAAGACCTAACGACGTTTGTTAGGTACGGTGATACCTTCATTTCCCTCATCGACTGAACCACCCCTTGCCAGTTCGCGTAGTTGAAGGCGTTCTTCACGTCGATGAAGAAAACTACGGCCCATCTCTTCTTAGTCCCTCTTACCACGTCCATTAGCTTTTTTACCGCGTCGACCGCCGACTGCAGGTCTGATAACGATTTCATCTCCTCCATTTCTGTCTCCAATCTTGCCTTGATGTGACTCTTAAATAGTTTCCCTGCTGTGTTTAATAAACAGATGGGCCTGTACGCTGATGGGCCTTCTGCCTGTTTCCCAGGCTTTGGGACCAATACCAATTTCGCCTTCTTCATTGCGCATGGGAGTTTTTGTTCATATAGTACCTGGTTCATACCCTTTTGTAAGACTTCTGGCTTGTATTTGCATATAGCTTTTAGGATCTCAGGTTTTATCCCATGCGATCCTGGTGCTCTTTTCGGTTTGAGTTTGTCCTCCGCCTCTGATTTCCTCTATGGTAAAGCGCACGGGTTCTTCGCAGCTTTCTTTTTTGAAGACGGCATTTTTTGTGTGGGGGAATAAGGCCTCTGCCACTCTGCGTCTATCTCAGTAGCAGGTGGCCTTCCCTTGTCTGTCTCACTCCTATTTCATCCTTTTCTTTCTTTAAATTTTGTTTTAGCCTTGCGACAATTTCCACATACGTCATATTCCCAGATTTTTCTACCATGAATGCCTCGTTCTTGAATGCTCTTTTCTTTCCCGTTGTGCCCTGTTCTGCTTTTTCATGCAGGATCACCAGGTCAACCTCTGGGAAAACGCATTCTATCACCTTCCTTTTCGCTGCCACCAGTATTTTACTGACGACGGCGATGTACAGAGGAAATATCTGGTTTCCTTTGGTGATTTCCCTTAGTTTCTTTCCCAGTTTGAAAATGGATCCAAGTTGCACGTTCTCGTCTTCTGTTTCGTTCGATATGGGTTTTGTTAGAAAACCTTACTTCCTGTCCATTCATGTTTGTTATGGCTTCCGATTGATGCTGTATGATCTCCCCTGGATTCATTTTCCCGCTTTTTATGAATTGATGTAATTTTCTGGATGTGCCCATAAATTTTTTCAGAAATTTTGCCTGTGGCAGCTCTTTGGCGGGTGCCATAACAATGGTCTCACCCTCGATCTTAGGGCTTATAATGTTGTCACTGTCCACCTTATGATGGTATGCCTCCTCCGACCATTCTTTTCCTAGCACCTCTTTTATCTCGTCAAAATCCGTGTTTTCGTGGATGCAACCTCTGATATCCCCTACGGTCATGTCCAAGTCAATATCGTCCGGGGTGACTTATATCCCGACTGCTTCCGGTGCCTACCATTATCAGATGCGCAATTTGGGACTCGATTTTAGATTTTATCCCGCTAAGCTTCTGGGATATTACAGCGATATCCCCGTTTTATGTGGTACTTATATCTCCAATTTCCTCAGCGATTCTTCTCAATGCCTCAACTACGTAATTGAATCCTTCCGACTCCATACTTACATTAACCGGATCCTTTTGCCTAGAGCCCAGTGTCCTATTTCTCATTTAATTTTTCTCTGGGACTCGGCATCTATCGTATGAGACGATTTAAGCCTAAGTGAAACTTCGACCCTAGATTTTACAGCTTCTACACGGTTTCGTGATGTCTCATGAACTTTAAACATATCAACTATATGCTTCCTATTTTTGTAGTCACCTTTAGATAGACCGAAAGTTATATGTAGTTGTATTGATGAAAATTTTACAGCAAAAGCAATACAACTAATTTTTTGCCACAGAATATACAAACCAATCTTTAAACATTTCTTCACAGTTATCAAAATTTCTTTTATAGTATCTCGAAGTAAACTTCCGGCCATTGATATCTCGTGGAAATTCTAATTCATATAGAGAGAGGGTCTGGAGAACCTCTATTTACCAAATATATAATATATTCTTTCTGCAGCTGTTAATCTACTGGGATACATGGCTGGGTCGAGATCTGAAATAGACATTAATTCTGTACTAGTACCTTCACCTACAATAGCGCTTGACCCAGAAGTAGAAGTTACAGATTATATTGGAATCGAAAGTATGTTCTTCTCGAGGTTTACGCGGAGTCTCTTTTTGTTTCAAAAATGACTCAAATGTCCCTGCTTGCTTTTGTCACTCTGCTCGGTTCATACGATTTAATTGTTATAAATTTAGGTGGGTCTTGGCACACCTGCTTTTATTTGTTTTAGTTCAAAATATTCAGCTTTTTGTTTATCTCTGAAAAATCGATCTGTTATATAGATTCCAATAACTTCGCATACAGTTTTGGGAGAATTTTTCCATTTTGTTTATGAGACTATCGTGCCGGACCTTATCGAACGCCTAGGCTGTGTGTAGAAACAGAGCAGAGGATACTTCTTTATTTTCACTGGATCTATTGTCGAATGTTTTTCACAGAATTCAAACCGGTGGTCTTTTATGAGCATATTTCCTTCTATAATATTAACTGTCTCGAGCCTTACTTCGTGGAATCTGCTCATAATAGTGTTTTAAATGAAACTCTCGGTTTCTAGTTAATTCCACAATATAATAAAAGTTATTAAAAATTCTAAAAAATTGACAATTGTTTCGATAAATCAATATCATCGTCAGAATGACAGAAGCTACATTTCATTTGATGCCTACCTGATGTTAGTAGTTATTTTTGGCTAGACCAAGAAGTGACCTAACTTGTGATTGACTTAATATATGTTTATAGAAAAAAGAAGAAGATGTGATATCACAAATATTGAAGCTTAGATATTATTAGCCCTATGGGGATATTCTGGATATCATTTTTCCAATTAAGATCAGTATAACTTTTATTATATTGTGGAATTAACTAGAAACCGTGAGTTTCATTTAAAACACTATTATGAGCAGATTCCAAGAAGTAAGGATCAAGACAGTTAATTTCATTAAAAAATCTTCGAGAGAAGATTTGACCCGACTGTACCAGAAGTTACTACAAAAACGTTACAAAACATCACAAAACATTTGGTTTAACCAAGAATGCCTTAGGAAAAAGGTAATACCAAATTATGCGAATATAAAATGTCACACTAAAACACCACAAGCACAAAAAGCTATAAAATGTGCTCAACGAGTTTGGATAAAAGCAGAATGTAAGAAATGGTTCAAAGTTAGAGACTCCTTAGACAACTACATAAAAGTTGTACATTCAGAACTCACATTCCAATTACATCCAGTAGAATTTGACTGTTTGGATGACAAAATTAGAGAAAGTGTCAGCACGATGAAGCATGAGAAATTTAAGACACAAGAAAAGAAGCTACAGAATCTTGAACACACACAACATAAAATTCAATACTCAAAACATCATGAAACTGTGAGTACCTATATACCAACACACTTTGTACCACGATTTGAAAACCTTTCAGACACTAATTTTACAGATAGTGGAATAGAATTTTTAAATAAAGGTTTAAAGTACAGCATACCACCAAAATTTACGAACAATATTAAACAAATTATAGCTACAGAGTCAAAAATAGCTTTAAAATCTAATTCAATTAATTTTCTTTATGAGAAATTAAAAATTGCCAATTTAATCAAAAATATTGAACCTTCAAAAGTTAAACGTCAAACAAAAAATGACGTTACAGTTTTAAATGCAATAAAAAAGAAGATAGAAGATAATAACCTAACAGTTACAAAATCTGATAAGGGGAACACAACTGTCATTTTGACGACTGAAAATTACAATTCCAAAATATATAACTTTATAGCGATGTAAAAGTTCTTAAAGCAGACCCAACAAAAAAGTTTTCTAATAATGTAAGGGATATAGTTAATAATTCAAATTATCTTTTAAGTGATTACGAAAAGAGGTCTATCATACATAAGAATCCTCATTGTCCACAATTATATGGAACCGTTAAATTACATAAAATAACGAAACCAATTAGACCTGTAGTTTCTTATGTTAATGCTCCTAATAATATATTGGCAAAGAAGCTCAACAATATACTCAATAGTTACGGATATGAATCTCAGTACTCAATTAGAAATTCAATAGAACTAATCAAAAAGTTGAAAGCAATCCACTTGCAAGATAACTATAAACTCATTTCGTTCAATGTAACTAATATGTTCACTAAAATTCCTCTTAAAGAATGTCTAATACTTTTAAGAAAATTACTAGAAGATAAAAATAATAATCCAGGAATAATATCAGATATACTTAATCTATTTGATGTATGCATTAATCAGAATTATTTCACTTTTGACAATAAGATATATATTCAAAATGAAGGTTTACCAATGGGAGGCCCTATATCACCTATTTTAGCAAACATTTTTATGGACAATTTAGAAAGAAAGATCTTTGAAAGTAATATTTCGAAAAATATTATATTTTGGTATAGATATGTAGATGACATATTAGCTTGTTTTATGGCTGGTGAACGACAATTATATGTATTTTTCAACCAAGTCAATAATTTACACCCAAAAATTAAATTTACATTAGAAATTGAAGAAAATAGCTCAATCAATTTTCTTGATTTAAAAATTCAAAGAGTTATTAATGTACTTGATTATTCAATTTACCGAAAACCAACACAGACTGATATGACAATTCCATTCAATTCCAATCATCCTATATCACACAGACTAGCGGCATATAATTCAATGATACATAGAGCTTTTTCAGTTCCTATGAACAAATGTAATTTTGATAGAGAGATTAATACAATTAGACAAATAGCAACATCCAACGGTTATCCATTCTTCTTCTTCTAGTGCCTATCCGGTCCGGATGTTGGCGATCATTCTGGCTATTATGATTTTATTTGCTGCTGCACGGAATAGTCCTGTAGTAGTTGTTGAAAACCATGTCCTGAGATTTTTGAGCCATGAATTTCTCCGTCGTCCTGGGCCACGTTTACTAGGGATCTTCCCTTGCAAGATATTTTGTAATAGACTGAACCTTTTCTCATTTCGCATTATATGACCGAAATATTCTAGCTTGCGGATCTTTATCGTTTTTATTAATTCGGTGTCTTTCTGCATTTTTCTGCAGACCTCTACGTTGGACACATGGTCTGTCCATGAGATTCTTAATATTCTACGATAGAGCCACATTTCAAAGCTTTCGAGTTTTTTTGTTGTTGCGTCGGTCAAGGTCCATGATTCGACCCCGTACAGTAAGACGGAGAAAACGTAGCAGCGAAGGAGTCTTATTTTGGTAGTTAACGTCAGAGATCGACTTTTAAAAACTGATGCCATTTTGAGAAATACGGCCCTTGCTTTCTCTATTCTACAGCGGATTTCTTGTGAGTGGTCCCATTGGTCATTGAGTGTAGTTCCTAAATATGTGTATTTACCGACCCTCTCAATTTGTAGCTGATTTAGGGTGAGGTGCTCCTGTGGAATCTGACTTTTGCTGATTACCATGTACTTCGTTTTGTTGACATTTATATCGAGACCGTATTCTAGACTAACTGAATACACTCTGTTCATTAGTTGTTGTAATCCATTGAGGTCTCCAGCCATAATCACTGTATCGTCAGCGTATCTGATGTTGTTTAATCTTTTACCATTTAGTAATATTCCTTCATCTACGTCCTCGAGAGCCTCTCTAAATATGTATTCTGAATAAACATTAAATAATAGAGGGGACAATACGCATCCTTGCCTTACACCTCGTGCGATCTTTATGGCATCTGATTTTTCTCCTTCTACAGACACATATGCTGACTGATCCCAATATAGTCTCGATATTATTTCCAAGTCTCTTCCATCGATCCCAACAGTATTTAATATTTCCACTAGTTTGTGATGTTGTACTCGATCAAAAGCTTTACTGTAGTCTACAAAACAAGCATATACGTCGCAGTTGACGTCTCTACATCTCTGGAATAATACCTGTACACTGAATAGTGCCTCTCTAGTACCTACCGCATCTCGGAAACCGAATTGAGTTTCCGACATATAATCTTCACACTTTTTGTATATTCTTCTGTGAATAATTTTCAGGAATAGTTTCAATAGATGACTCATG
Organism: Galeruca laticollis; assembly: GCA_963921935.1. Taxonomy (NCBI): domain Eukaryota; kingdom Metazoa; phylum Arthropoda; class Insecta; order Coleoptera; family Chrysomelidae; genus Galeruca; species Galeruca laticollis. The sequence continues at coordinate 41,795,854 of OY998182.1, forward strand.
AGACTGATAGTTCTATGATCTTCGCATCTCTTTGCTCCTGGTTTCTTTGGTATTATAACAAATTCCGACAGTAGCCAATCTTTCGGTAGTTCGCCTTTTTCATAGATGAGATTGAACATCTCTGTTAGTTGTGTGATTCCAGATTCGTCGAAAAGTTTGAGAATTTCAGATCTAAAGTTGTCTGGTCCAGGAGCTCTTCCATCTTTCATTTGTTGCACCGCTGATTGCACTTCATCGACGGTGATGGCAGGACCTGATTTATCTATTATCTGTGGCCGCTGCGGTCTTGCATCTTTAAATAGTTCTGAGATGTAGTTGCTCCATACCTTTATCTTGTCTTGTTTGTCTATTACTAGATTTCCTTGTTTGTCGGTCAGTTTACATATTGTTCTGGGCTTGATCAACCCAGCCGTTTCTTTAACCTTTTTATACATGTTAAAACTATCATACTTTTCCTGTAGGGCTTCTATTTCCTGGCAATCTTCTTGTAATTTCTTTTCTTTGGCATCCTTGATTTTTCTTTGTATTTGCTTGTGAATTGCTGAATATGCGGGTGTATCTTTCATAAGTCGTCTTTGTTCCATCATATGTAGAATTTCGTCTGTCATCCATGTTTTTCTTTTGATGTTTTGATCTGATTTTAAATATTTTTCACTGACGCTTGTAGCAATGTTTTTTATTCTGTCTAATTCAAATTTCACATCATTATTGATATTTGTTTCTTGCAGTTGTTCTGCTAAGTGATGTCTTACTTTTTCCTTCGTGTCCGGGTTTTTTAATTTTCGCATGTCATAACGGTCTTTCTTTGTTGTCTTTTTCACAGCTTTTAGTTTTAGCTTTAAGGTGCCAACTAATGGGTTATGGTCTGACATTATATCTGCCCCAGGATATGTTTTAACAGATGTGAATGCGTTCTGGAATCTCTTATTTACTAACATATAATCAATTTGATTTCTGACTATATGTTCTTTAGAGTCTAGTGGTGATCTCCATATGTATAACCTTCTTGGTGGTAGTTTAAAAAACGTATTAAGTATTGCCGCTTTTTTGTCTGCTGCGAATATTGCCAATCGATCGCCACGCTCGTTCCTTTCACCTAATCCATGAGGTCCAACATATTCTCCCTCACCTCCGTTGCCTATCTTCGCATTGAAATCGCCCATTATCACCGTTAGGTGGTGTTTGGGAAGTCTACTGTATACATTTGTTATTTCGCTGTAGAATTCTTCAACTTCCTCTATGGTTTTATCAGCTGTGGGAGCATATACCTGTATGATGTTTATCGGAACAGGACTTGCGTTGATTTGTAATAACAAGGTTCTTTCACTTATTGGAGTAAAACTTTTGACGTGTTTTTCTACGTTTTTGTGAACAATAATACCTACTCCATACTGATGAGCATTTGTATTTGTTCCTGAATAGTAGACTTGATGTTCATCTATCAGACATTGCCCTGAACCTGGCCATCTCATCTCACTAATTCCCAAAAATTTTATATTTAATCTGTTCATCTCTTTAATGGCATTATGGACTTTTCCGGCTTGATATAGTGTTTTTACATTCCACGTTGCTATCTTGCAAGGATTTCGCAGGTTGACGACCTGGGAGGCCTTGCAGTCCTTAGTTTTTCCTCCCCTGCCGGATCCTGGATTCCGATATCCATGATCAGTGAAAACTTTTCTATTTGTTGTATTAGCCATGCTGATAATACTAGGGATGCCTCAAGCCTTTAATACGATGGTTTCCCGTTGCCTTTCGTATTCTTATGCCGTTGGCAGTTATCTGCTCATCCGCCTTCGGGGCCAGTTTCCCAACCCCTGGACAAAAGAGTGAGTTATCCATTAGATATGATAAATAAGCTAATTAGTAAAAAAGAGGAAAATGTGGCATTAGAACTAATATTTCCTAGACAAGCTGATGAAATAAAAACTTATAAAACCATCACTTATGCAGGAAATATTTCTAATAATATTTCAAAGATAATATCTTCAGCAACGAATACAACAGTTTCTTTTAAAACAGAAAGTAACGTTAGTACAAAATTGTTAAATGTAAAAACAAAAATACCACTATTAAAGAAGTCAGGTATATATAAACTCAAATGTCCAGAATGTAATGCTGTCGATTTGGGTCAGACCCTTAGGAATTTTGAAATCCGATACAGTGAACACGAGCATACAGATTAAAACAACCAGATAAATCCCACTACGCAAAACATCTACTTGATACCAATCATTCATTGACACCTAACACAAAACTAGAAGTGCTGCATATTTGTGAAAAGAAACAAGAACTGGATTTCATTGAAGAATTGAATTGGAAATTAGAAGACGTTTAAGAAACCCACAATATGAAGTTGTCAATGAACAGTTAAATCTAGGGAGTTCTCCACTAATAAACTGTCTTCTTAAGTGATAATTGTAAAGATCAGCAGATATAGTTTTCTTGGTTTTCTATATCATTGCACAGTTATACTGATCTTAATTGGAAAAATGATATCCAGGATATCACCATAGGGCTAATAATATCTAAGCTTCAATATTTGTAATATCACATCTTCTTCTTTTTTCTATAAACATATATTAAGTCAATCACAAGTTAGGTCACTTCTTGGTCTAGCCAAAAATAACTACTAACATCAGGTAGGCATCAAATGAAATGTAACTTCTGTCATTCTGACGATGATATTGATTTATCGAAACAATTGTCAATTTTTTAGAATTTTCAATAACTTTTATGATTTTGTGGAATTAACTAGAAACCGTGAGTTTCATTTGAAACACTATTCTATAATATTTTTAAGTCTTTTCAGAAATATATTTTCTAAGAGTTTTGATATTACAATTAAGAGGGAAATTGGCTTGTAAGATTTAGCTTCGCTTCCATTTTTCCCTGGTTTTAGAATCATAATCACCTCAGCTACTTTCCAAATCCTTGCAATATGTTTCAGTCAGAAAACTGCATAGTGAGCTTCACAATGCCTTTTCTTGGTACTTGGTTCAATATTTCTCCTCCGATTAGGCGTTTTTTTTGGACTCAGGTTTGCTTTTATTTCAGCGGGTACTTCTCTGGGAGAAACCAATTTGATTTATTTTTCTTCAGCTGTTTGTCTTCCACCAAAAGGGTTCTCGGTGGCTATTTCATTAGGTTGGAATATCCTTTTAAGGTATTCTGCAAAGAGGATTGCTTTTTGCATATTTTTTGTCCAACCTCCCTCTTCAATCTTAATTGCTGGGGTTTCGGTGATTGGCCTTTTAAGTTAAGTATTCTTGTTGCTTTCCAGAGTGAGTATTCTGCCTTCTTGTCGTGTCTAAGTTCGTGTACCTAGATTTTCGTTTTCTGTATATCCCTTTTAACTGTTGGGCGAGTGTATTAGATACTGTTCATTAAGGTTCTTAGAAGAATGCCATTCTTCATTGCCTTTCTTTCTTCTGTGACTAATTCACACATTTCTCTTGGGCAATTGTCTCCAGTCGTTTTTCTTTTAAACTGGACTATGTGTATATAAAATTATGCAGTTTTTTCACTCGTTCGACATATATACGTTGTCAGATTTACCGTTTTTCTGGTAATATACTGAACTTTGTTATTCCAAATGAATGGCGTAGTCTATTTTTGGATCCCCTAAAAATATTGACAAAACTGGCGAATATTAGGATATTAAGATAGATTTCAATTATATAAAATGACGTTACTCTATAAAAGTACATACTATAAAATAAAACATCCCATTTGTACTGATTCGACCTACGTATTATTAGCGATCTGAACCATTCCGTTGGTTGTACAATCGTAAAAAGAATGTTACCGAGTCACGCGACCACGCACCCATGAAAACCAGTTGCATGCTCGGCGAAAATTATACAGTGAATCCCCTCGGGCGACCACACATAACGTGTCTGTATTTCATAAAAAAATACGTTTTAATGGAATGACTCGTATATTATAATGGGGGAGAGGGGGGGTGTTTCTGAGGCATAATTCTACAGCTACTAATATATAAAAAGACAGTAAATATTTATTCTAATTATATAATATGTTAATTTAGAGACGTATACCATCAAATTGACAGTAAACATACAAACTTTATACATTTTATCCTTTTCTATTAGTAGTGGTAGTAGAAACAAATACGTTCTTTTGTATTCCTTATTATGACCCCATAAAGTTGAAAAGAGATGCGACAAACAACATTAATTAGGTTCTTTTCATATGGATTCATTTTGAACTCTTCTGGCAACTGTATTTTCAAAAATCTTGACACTTTTAGCCACTTTCGAGTAGTTTTCAAAGTGTCTTTTCATTTGCAATCAGATATATTCTAACTTCATATATGAGGGCCCTAGTATCAAAGGCGGCATTGTTCACTGACGAAACCGAATTACATACATCATATTCTTCAGTTTTTCGTGCTCTATCTAAATAAACATACTGTAATGTTTTTCTTATTTATATACAAGTTTTCATTACGACTTAATTTATTTACTCACTAAACTATCTACAAATTCCCTATATTCACTTACACTAATTTATATAAACACTTCACTACTGTTTTTTTCACGAGATCACTTTATAAACTAACTCCGGTCGTAGGCAGTCTCTCTTATATATTAAGTGTCCTTTTACTGGATAATTCTAGATTGCGGCTCACACAAAAACAATCGCCTCCCTGGAAATGTATAGATAAGACTGGTTACAAAAACAATGGACCTCACTGGAAATGTCTAGATCAGAATAGTCACAAAAAATTATGGTAAACAGATCGAAGAAATCCCTGCGCATAGATGATGTCGTTGATCCTCTTCTTGATTAAGTATGAACCTTCACATGATTTCTGTAATTTTGGAGAAAATCCTTCACTCCTTGTCGGGTTGAGTAACCATACTTTGTCCCATTCGTTGAAACTGCCTTCTGTGGCCTGCGTATCGTACCGTTTTTTCATTCTGTCACTGGCAACTTGAAGATTCGTTCGAACCAATTCGTGCACATCGTCCATCCTTCTTCTCAATTGGATCGCGTAATCTATTCCTGCTAGATCTTCGCCAGGCCGACGGCCAAACTCCAGATCACAATGAAGCCTCATTTCACGATCAAACAGAATTTTCGCAGGTGTTTCGCCGATCGATAAGCCAACGCAAATAGGGAAATAGGGAAAGGTACTGGTCCCAATCTCTCTGGTGGCTGGAAACTACTTTGGATAGGTATTTTCCAATGGTCCTGTTCATTCTCTCCACCATTCCATCCGATTGTGGATGCAACGCTGTTGTTCTGGTCTTCTTCATTCCCAGCTTGTCACAAATTTCCTGGAATACCCGGCTATCGAAATTTCTTCCTTGATCGCTGTGGCTGCCTTTCTCTTGCGTTGTGGGACATTACTCGTAGCACAAGTTGTACATTTCTTACACCAGTCCATCACATCGTCGGAGCTGTTTATCCAATAAAACCTTTCACGGACTCGCTGAATGGGTTTCTTCACTCCCAGATGACCTCCCGATGGACTGTCGTGTAACTTTCTCAGTACCTCGGCTACTCTCGTTCTCGGGATAACTATCTGTCTTCTTATCTCGGAACCATCATCGTTTTCAAGGACTCTTTTCAACGGCCCTTCTTCCAGTACAAGGGAGTCCCACTGAGCCCAATATGCCTTTAGTGTCGGTGAAAATATTATCACTTCTTGCCGGGTAGGTTGCCGATTTTCTTCCTTCCATTGCCGAATCTTCTTTAGGTGAGGATCATTCTCCAGATCTTCTCTGATCCTGGTGAGTGACCATTCTTCGTTGACTACTGTAGTTCTGGAAACTGCAGCTTCCCTAAACTTCGCCTTGTTGCAGTGGGAACAGTATGTTGGACACGGCCGTCTGGACAGGGAGTCGGCATTTCGGTGACTGACACCAGCTCGATGTTCGATGTTGAAATCGTACTCTTGAAGTCGTTCAATCCATTTAGCGATCTGGCCCTCGGGATTCTTGAACTGCATCAACCACTTGAGTGCTGCATGATAAGTGCGGATTAAGAACTTCCTACCATAGAGATACTGGTAAAAGTGTTCCCCGGACTTCACTATAATAATAATAATACTATTTATTTGCATATTTAAACTGGTTTTACATAACAATAATATTATAATTGACCTAATGCAAAAAGGAGCCAGAAAACAATTTTAAAAAGCTCTAGTCTGACCCCTGTATTAATTACAAAACTTAATTTTAAATGAAGTAAAGCCTTACAATAAATAATGTGTACATATAGTAGAACACGAAAGATCGAAAGAAATCAATAGTGGTAATGAGAGTATAAGTAAGAAAAAACTAATTTTCATCTATCAAACTTCTTTTTATATTGATCTTAAAACTGTTCAGATTCAATACTTTCAGAGAAGCAGGAACCCTATTGTATAGGTGGTAAATATTGTATGTGAAGCTTCGTTTGAACATTTGTGTCCTATGAGGTGGTGGTGATATAAGCCCTTTAAAACGCAAATTGAGCGTATGAACATCAGTACGATATTTTATTTCATGTACCAAATAAGTGGGTCTCTTGTTCAAAATAATATTGTGAAAGAAGATAATTGCATGCAATTTCCTACGTTTTTGCATATTTAGCCATTCAGCATCTACAAGTTTATATGAAACAGGATCTTATTTACGAATGCCATAAATATATCTTAAACATGATTTTTGAGCTTTTTCGATACGTGTTGTGTCTGTCGCATTTAAACAAGGTCCATATACGACATCGCAGTAATTAAAGTGACTTAAAACCAGCGAATTTGTTAGTTGAATTTTTTGTTTGTGTGATAGTAAATGTCGATGTGGATATAATAGTTTAAGAGATGCGTAAGCTTTACTCAAGCATAAATCAATATGTTTTTTAAACCTCAAATCACTATCAATAGTTAGTCCAAGATTTTTTACTTCATGAGTACATTTGATTTCATTATTGTCTATCTTGACAGATATTTGACGTTCAACTGTCGCATAGTTCTTCCCAAAGAATATAACCGATGACTTATTGGAATTAATTTGCAAAAAATGTAATTTAGCAAATTGTACCAGAGCATTTATATCACGATTGATACAATTTTCAGCTGTACCTGTATTTGCATGTTGAAATGAAAAATAAATTTGCGCGTCGTCAGCATATAAATGACTTTCACAATATTGCAAACACGACGTTATGTTATTTGTATATATATTAAATATAAGTGGACCCAAAATAGATCCCTGTGGGACGCCACAACAAATTTTTTCTTTAGAGGACTGTCCAAGCAAGTTTCAACATACTGAAATCTATTTTCAAGATAACTTCTTATCATATGAACAGCGTTATCAGCGAAGCCTACGAAATGCAAAATAGCATACAACAATTTATGACTAATGGTGTCAAAAGCCTTTGAAAAATCTAACAATACTAGAGCCGTACACTTCCCTAAATCGATTTCTCTCCAAATATCATCAGTTATATTCATTAACGCAGAGGAACAACTATAACCGGCTCTAAAGTCTGATTGATTTTCATGTAAAATGCTCGAGATGACATTTTATTTGTTTGTTCATGACTTTTTCCATAACTTTTGAGAAGCATGGTAAAATACTAATTGGACGCAAATCGCTATAGTTTAGAATATCAGATTTTTTAGGTAAAGGAGTAACCCTAGCTATTTTCCAACAAACAAGAATTAATAATATTAACAATAACTGGTAGAGCTCTAGGACAGCATAAGAGTATAATTTCTAAATTAATTAAATCAGGTCCAGTAGAAAGAGACTTTATTTCATTTAAATATGCTTCAATTTCTTCAATACTAACAGTAGAAAAGGAAAAAAGTTCATGAAAATGTTGTTTTAGATTGGTACCATAGTAACTTAACAAATTGTTATCAGGTTGTTGTTCTTGTGAAGAATATTGCATGAAAAAGTTGTTTATTTCAATTGGTTTATTAATGAATTCAGGTATTTTATTTTTTTTTCGCTTATTAAGAATGTTTAGTTGGTACAGTCTTTTCCAGAGAGAATTGGTATTGTTATTAATGCAAAAATTTAAATAACTCTTTTTTTCATTACTTACCGCTATATTTGTTTGATTACGAATTTGTTTATAATAATTCCAGTGCGCATTTTCTTTAGTTTTTTTAAATCTATTATAAGCTTTGTTTTTCATATTAATCATAGTTTGAATATTATCCGTTAACCACGGAGGTTTTTGATATCTAATTAATATTGTCTTTAGAGGTGCTAATACATCAAAAATATTGAGTAATATATTATTAAAATAGTTAACTTTCTCATCAATACAGTTTATATAAAAAATGTCCTCAAACGGGGCATTTAATATAAATTCTTGCAACAAATTGTGATCGACTCGTTTAAGGTTTCTAAATGTTACATAAGTTTTATTTCCGAAGGTTTTTTTTCCCAAATTTACAAAATACTAAACAGTGGTCAGAGATATGCGAAACTTCTAGATTACCTGCAGTGTAAGCAGACACAGATCTTGAAAATACGATAACATTAGCAAAGTTTTTGAAGTTTTAGTCACTTTTGTGGGTTTATCTATTACCTGTTGCAAATCAAATATTTCTAAAACCGAATTAAATTTTTGAGTATTCGCATTATCCAAGTCCAATAAATTTGTGTTAATATCACCACCAAAAATTAAGTTATTGTGGGAAACTGTGAAGTCAGATAGTGTATCTTCGAAAGACTCAATAAAATCAACGAAACTTTGTTTTGGAGGCCTATAAAGACAACCTATAACGCAATAGTTATTATTAATTTTAATTTTTACCCACAACTGTTCCAAATAGGAATTATTTCGTGTGTTCAAAATATCAAATTTAAATTTTGTGCTGATGTACATACCCACACCACCACCTCTCGAACCTCTATCCCTTCTTACCAGGTTATATCCTGTAATATTAACAAAGTCACTGCTAACATGCTCTGAAAGCCATGACTCCGTGATGCCAAGAACATCGTATTTATTATTAATGAGAAGTGTTTTTACGCTTGCAAAATGGCTAGTTAAAGATTTCATATTCAAGAAGCTTACAGTGAGATGTTCCATATTTAGATCAATAAACGCAATCAAAAGACAAAATTGATACCACTATCCACTATTAGTTACTAACGTACCGTTATTTACTTCCCACTCTTTCGCTCTTCCTTCTCAACTTATAACAACTAAAATAACAGTAAGCTTCGCAATAGCATCGAGTGGCTATGCAACTTGAGTATTTTTAACCTCCTCTTCTGTCTTTAAACATATTTTCTTGCCTTTAACACTTGTGTATATCAAAGCATCTTTGGTCCATACTTTTTGTTTCCCAAACTTTTCTTTTGCAGCAAGCAATATATGATATCTGCTTTTAATAAAATCTTCCGTAATAATTAAGGTTGTATTTTTCAGTTTTCTTTTATTTAAAAACACCTTGTTTCTGTCTTTATAGCTACCGAACTTCACCAGAACAGTTCTTGGATGATTTTGTTCCGTTTGTTTCTTTCCCAGTCTGTAACACTCCATAATTTTAATGTCATTTACCTGCAACTTATCTCGAAACATCGTTAGTAGATTGTGCTCCAACGTATTTTCTGTATCTTCTAGTAATCCATATATTCGTAACTGATTTATTTCATCTCTTTGTTCTCGGTTTCCCAACTTGACATGTAAATCTTTATTTTCACTAATCACATCAGAAATTTTAGATTCAATTACTGTAATTTTATTATTGATTTCTTCTATATATTTTTCAATTGTTGTTATAACACTGTCAGCTACTTTTTTTGTCAGCTGTTCTAAAAACTTGTCGGTACTAATAATATCAGGAAACACTTTTTGTGAAGTGTCTTTAACAACTTGCATTAGTTCACTTTTTTGTCTTTCTGTAAATACCATTGTGCTTAGGTATGATGTTTATTTAACGAAAATATACTTTTGGAGATATTAAAAATAAACGACTTTTACACTCGTTCAGCCAAAGCGATGCATAAAACGTTCTACTCACTACGAAGGCTCATTACGCACTCCATCGCCAAAAGTTCTCTTCTTGTGACGCAGTTGATTCGTTCTGGTTTGGAGAGGACTTTACTGAAATATCTCAGCACTCTTTCTTGCTCTTCTTGGATCTGTGAGAGCACTCCTTCAATTCCTATGTTGTTTGTGTCAGTGCCAAGAATAAAGTCTCCCTCTGGTAACGAATATCCTAATATCGACGCCGTGGTTAAATGCCTCTTCAAGGTTTCAAAAGCCGTTTGACTGTCTTCGTCCCATTGGAAAGCTCTTGTTTCTTCAGTGAGTCGCGTAAGGGGCTTTGCAATATCTCCAAACTTCCTGATAAATCTTCTATAGTATGTGCAAAGTCCAAGGAAGCGCCTAATTTGATGTTTGTCGGTTGATTGCGGCCATTGCTGAATGGAAGCAGTTTTCTCTGGATCCACCTCCACCCCTTCATTGCTCACTATATGACCTAGATAGTTGACTTCCATCATGTTCTCTACTGCTGATGGATAAGCAAATCGAACGAGTCGGGCAATATCCACTTCATATTCTTGAAGTGATTCGTCACGTTTCTTCCTTCGGTTCTTCAGCTGGGAGTGGTACAAATGTTCTAGATGTTCATGGCCATATCGCATGTTCAACCTCTTCTTCAGCTGCTCGAAGTCATCCGTTTCTTCAAGTGGTATCGTCTGTAGTATATCTAAGGCATCTTCCCTAAGCACGACAGTTAAGTTCACTGCCTTCTCCCTGTCGGACCAATTATTCATTCTAGCAGCTACTGTTTTATATAATTGGTCCACGACATTTTTCCATCGAACGCAGGGGCCTTGACTCAAGTAAAACTGCCAATGTCTTCTAACTTAGGGTGTGTTTCTGGCTTGCAAGGTTTTGTTTGCTCAATCTTCTTTTCTTCTGCTGGCGTGTCTTGTGTCCTTAAATCTGCCACATTTCTCTCTAACTCCTTGATTTTCTCGTCTATCGTTGTTATCTTATTCACAATTTTCCGTCCATCATTGGCATCATTCTTTATATTCGATTTTAGAGGCAAAATTTTATTCTCCACATCAGCAGTAATGTCATTTTTCATTAATAAGATATCGGCAGAAATCTTGTTCATGTTAGCAGAAATATCATTCTTCATGGTTGAAATATTCTCGTCCATATTAGCATAAATATCGTTCTCCACATTAGCAGAAATATCGTTCTTCATAGTTGAAATTTTCTCTTCCATGGCTGAAATTGACGAGATTAAAGTGGAAGTCTCGTCATTGAATGAAAAGGTTTCTGGATCCAATCCGTCACTTTCCAGAGCCACTTTGAGTCTTTCTACTAATTCACTTTTCTTACCGGATGTTTCCAGCTTGCAATTTTCCAATTCTGCTCTTAGTTCCGTCAGTTTCAGCTCACTTGGCCATGTTTACGTGAGTGTTTATTTATATTATCCCACTTCTGACACCAATGTAATGTTTTTCTTATTTATTAAAAGGTTTTTATTGCGACGGGTGGGATAAATGTATACACACGGTATGTCTATTCACTTAATTTATTTATTCACTAAACTAACCACAAATTCACTATATACACTAATTTATATAAGCACTTCACTACTGTTTATCTCACGAGATCTCTTTATAAACTAACTCCGATGGTACGCAGTCTCTCTTATATATTAAGTGCCATTTTTTCTGGATAATTCTAGATTGCGGCTCACAGAAAAACAATCGCCTCCCTGGAATTGTCTAGATAATACTGGTCACAAAAAATAATGGTAAACAGTTCGAAGAAATCCCTGCGCATTCGCCAAAAATTTAACTTTCATACATGGCTTAGACAGAGTCGTCGGATTCAGGGACTACATCAGTGTGCTATTTAGTAACACTATGATTTGCGATACCGAAAGCGGATTTACCCATTACAAAACTGCATTAAAACATCATCTGAGAGTCAAATTCAGCAATCTCTATTACCCGCTTAGAATCAGAGTCGGCAATATCCGTTTTGACAAATTAGATGGCTCGCAGCGATCACGTGACGTGACGTAACGTAACAACGTACTGAAATTCAGTGAAGTTTTCGACGAATACTACTTTGAAAAGTTGGTAGATCTACCACCTATATTTTTTAAGCTTCGTAGATAACTCACAATAATAATATGATACACATAATTAATGTTTCTATTGGATAACAAATATTTCACCACTTTTTATAAGGAAAGCAGAATCATTGATCATCAATTCCCTAAATAAAAAACGAATCGTGATGAGTTTACTATATCCTGATTTAATTATAAATATTTAATTCCTTTATTCGTATAAATATACTTACTTGAACCTGAAGACAATAAATTTATAGCGGGGATAATCAGTAGCGTAGCGCAAAATACGGTGGCTCCCCTCAGGATTTTAATGACAATATTTTACTTAGTTTTAGAACATGCCAGGAAAAATGCTTAAAACTCAACCTTAAGAACTTGTGTGAGTGTTCTAAAACGGAAAAATATGCCATGGCAAGATATTCAAATAGTGAAAATATTTACGCACACGTAACAGTAGCCACTTCTTTTTGACTTCCTAATGTTTCGTTTCATTTCTTGTGTTTGTTGGGTATGACGTCAGTATAAAGGTCAATTTGATTAAGTATACGCTATCTATATGTGTTTTTTTTGTTATCAATTTTATTGAAATCAAATATCTGGATTACAGTGTAATCTCGAGTAAATTTTTGATAAGGGAGCGTGTTTTCTCTGTCCTGTAAATAGATAAAAGATTTTTTTTCTATTTGCGTTATTTTTTATTTGATATTTATATCGTTCCACCATAACAACAATAACCCTAATGATAATAATGGTGATTATCAATATTGAAACAATGGAAACGCGTCACGAAAAAACTGATACTTATGGTTAATGTATTTATAGTCTATCTAATCTGATAATATATTGTATAAATATTGATTTTTTTAAGGAAGCTGATATTAAATATCTGCCAAATGGAAATGGTATGGGTAGATACAATAATCATTGTTAATTTGAATGAAAAAAAATGATCTCTCATTGTTTTTTTGTAACATTTCTAGTGAAAAAGTTATTTGAGAATTGCGCGAAAGAAACATGGAATGAACTTATTAAAACTTCTTAAACGAACTTCATTAAAAAATCATAGTAAAACTTTTAATTGCGCGACTAATATAAACATCTTGTACAGGAACAAATAGAAAAAGGGCGATCAATTCTACATACAAATAACCGCGTCATTTTGAGAATTATTGAACATAATACATATCCAATTATTTTCAAATGTAAATACAATCATGGATTAGTTTTTAATTTTTTTCCCACTTGAGTAATTTAGCAGTCAACACAATGCCAATTGAAATTAGTAAATGACCTGCTCGAAGGTCGAATTAAAAACTGCTTTCGTTCTTTGCTAATTTACGGAAATGTACGAGGGTCATCTGAAAATTTTGCAACCTAAAAAATAAGCAAAACATTTTTTCTTGAGATTTAGTTTTATTTTTCAGCATAGTCTCCTTTTAAGTGAATCCATTTTTCTAGTGTGCATTAACAAGACCAAAAGGCATTCTCAAAAACTCATAATGCCCATCTGGCGTCACAAAAGCCGTCTTAGGATTGATTTTTCGTCCATTGGAATTTGGTGATATCCCGAAGCTATATCTAAGATAGTAAAGTATTTACTGCCTTTCAAAGAATCCAAGAGGTCGTCAATTCTCTGGAGAGGGTACTTGTTTTTCAGTGTTTTTCGATTTAAGGCTCTATAATCAATGCAGATGCGCTGCTCTCCATTTTTCTTTTTAACAAGCAAAATCGAATTTGAGTACGGGGAAGTCGAATCATGAATTATTTCATTATCTTTAAGTTCTTGGACAATCTTTCTAGTTACTTCCCGTTCACCAAATGCCATTCTGTAAGGACGATAAATAATAGGCAAATCATCTGTTAGGTCAATTCTCATTTTCGTAACATTAGTTTTGCCAACCTCTGTAAGTTCTGTAGCAAAACAGTCGCGATACTCATTTAAAACATTAATAGAATCAGTTTTCGATAAATCAGGTTTGATTTTCAATATCTTCAAAAGTAAACATTTGAAAATTCGTAACCTCTGCTGACATAGTAGTTATAAGGATCTTACAGTCCTTTGTAACACGTCCACCCTCTAACAAAAAGGCGACCTTTTTCGTAGCATAGATCGTTGTCTGAGGAATTTAAAATCGACAGGTAGCCGCCACGTTTCAAATTCGTCACACACCTGGGTATAACAAGAAATTTTCCCGGCATATTTGTATGTCGTAAGTCAACAAAAACTTCACCTACGTCTTCATTACTGTAAACCGACATATAGCCTACGTGGTGTACTGGAATCACAGTTGCCCCAGAAACATTTCTTTGGAGGAAATTGGTTCATGCATGAATAAATATTATCCTTACCAATTAGCCTAACTTAGTTGCGTGTGTGTGTGTGTGGGGGGGGGGGGGTTGTGATATTGACTGCGGATCCTAATGGTTCCATTAGCCTAACCAATTGTTTGACTTACTTATAGTTTTACCATACATTAATAGTTTTTACATCTAATTTATACAATAATTCGAAATATATATGTTTTATAATACAATACGATATGTTACTTAAATTCTATTTTTTTGTTCTTTTCTCTTTTTTTTCTTTTTTTCCCTTTGGGATTACACAGACAAGTTGAATCATGCACGAAATGAAACGTATAAAAGCAACAGCTCTACGAATTTTTTGTTAGTTAGTTGTATGTGCTTGGCCGCGATATATAGTCGTGAATCATAAGCTCTGCCGTAGTAAATAATCGTGAGTGGTGTGTCATTTTATAAACATTACTATCTATAAATCTATTGATAATTTAATTTTTGTATGAAAATGGCTGAATCTACATCTAAATTAAAAAAGAAATGCCGGCAATACAGTATTGAATATTTGAAATATGGATTTGCGGAATCTTCTACAAACAAACCATTACCTATGTGTTTAATTTGCTGAAAAGTTTTTTCAAATGAAGCTATGAAACCTTCTAGGCTACAAGAGCATTTACATAAAATACATGCTGATAAGAAGAACAAAAATATATTCTATTTTCAAGAACTCGAAAAACAATATTTAAAACAGCCAAATATATCAAACCTTTTTGCATCGTCTTCTAAACGAGACGATGATGGGCTACGAGCCTCATATAACGTTTCATTGTTAATCGCAAAGTCAGGAAAACCACCCACCATTGGCGAGTAATTAGTTTTGCCGGCAGTCGGAGAGATATTAAAAACTGTTCTCCATCATAAGACACCATTTGATATCATTAGAAAAGTTCCTCTCAGTAATAATTCAGTGCAAAGAAGAATAGATGAAATGGCAGATGACGTTGAAATATCATTATGCGATTACCTAAAGACTTGCAAATTTTCTATTCAACTCGATGAATCAACTCTACCAAGTAACGAAGCTCTACTCTTATCATACGTATGATTTATAAAAGAAGAAAAAATTCATCAAGAGTTATTATTTGCTAAGAATTTGGAATCTGATACAAAGGGACATTCTATATTTAATATCATGCAAGAATTTTTTCGAGAGAAAGAAATTCCTATTAGCAATATTTTGTCTGCTGCTACTGATGGTGCTCCAGCAATGACCGGGCGTCATGAGGGTTTTATAGCACATTTGAGAAAAGCAGTGCCAAATGTACTCGCTGTACATTGTATTATTCACCGTCAGCATTTGGTTGCAAAAAAATTAAATGAACGTCTGCATGCGTCCCTCAATAACGTTATTAAAGCAATCAATATCATTAGAAGCAATTCATTGAATGACCGTTTGTTTCATAAGCTTTGCAATGAAATTGATGAAGACTACAATCGCTTGCTGCTGCACACAGAAGTACGTTGGCTCTCTAAAGGTGTTTGTCTGAATCGTTTTTTCAATCTATTTGACTCATTGTTGGAATTTCTTGAAGAAAACGAACAATTGCGCGAAAACCTGATTACGTCAAAAAATGACATCGCTTTTTTGACGGACCTGTTTAAAGTATTAAATCAAGTTAATCTACAATTGCAAGGTGATGATTTAAATTTTATTAAAACTAAAAACGTCATAGATGTTTTTGCAGGAAAACTTCTTATATTCAAAAGAAATCTTGGTAGAGGTGAGTACAACCATTTTCCCACATTATCAACTGAGTCTGCAAAACCGCAAGATTTACTTACTTACTGCCACCACTTGGAAGTTCTTCATGTTGATTTTACAGAGCGTTTCCAAGATATTTTAAACATGGAAATACAAAGTTGGGTTATAAATCCTTTCGCAAACACTGATACTGAAGGCTCATCAAATTTGGAAGAGGAGCTATTAGAACTCACAACTAACGAAGAACTGAAAGTAAAATTCAAACGTGGATATCAAGAGTTCTGGCTTCAAAAACCAATACCAGTTCTCTATCCTGGATTGTGGACAATAGTACAGAAGTTGTTAATTGCATTTCCTTCGTCCTATATGGCTGAGCGTGCATTCAGTGCAGTAACTGATTTGCTGTCAAAGAAGAGGAACAAACTACACATCACTGAAAGTGGCGATCTGCGATTGATGTTAACGAAATTGGAACCCGATATTAAGAAACTGCTAACACTCCACCAGCCTCAACCGTCTCATTGATTTTTTCTTTATTATTAATTTTGTATTTATTATTGTATTGCATTTCTTATTTCTATTGTGATTGTTTTTCTTATTGATTCTGTGTTTATATTTAAAAGTTTAATAAACAATTTTATTGTACATTTGGTAGTCGTTTAATAAATTTCTACTTCATCATTCCTCTAAAATAAAATTTAGACATTAACTGAAATTAAAGCTAAATACAGATCAATTGGGACGGTACAGATGATATTCAAATAAAATTAACTCTTAGGACTAACCAGCGACTGAAGGGGGGGAGGTCGGTGAAATTTTTGTTCTCTTCTATAGGGGGCGGTGGTCCAGAAAAGGTTAGGAAACCACTGTCTTACTGTCTTAGATGATTAATTTTTAGTTGATGGTAGCCCTCGAACTTTTCGAATTGGAGGTTATGTTTGGTTATATAATATAATAGAAAGTTTTCCACATAAAAGTAGTAAACTGCTTGACGAAAAAAATATCATTTCGTTGTTGTTCATCCGAACCCTTATAATATTATCATTACTGTACAATGCATAATGCACGCACAAAAACCACAATGATGCTAAAAATCGATCGCGAGACACCAAATTATATCCTTGTTCGATTAAATGAAGTTTTCAAGGGGAAGCTCATCGAATGAACAAACAAGCAGCGAAACCGTGACCATGCATCTTACGTTCCAAATTAGTCAAGGCCCTCCTATGACTATGACTGATTACTATAGACGATCCTGGTTCCTAATCGATACGAGAGTATAATATTTCGTCCTCTACTAGACTATATATAATCTCTCGACGAATTAAAGGGGAAGATATTCCACATATTGATTTCTTATAACGTTTTTAGAAAGCTCTTGTTTTTCTATACATGGTGTCCTAACGAAATGTACCCACCCTAAATAACTGCAGAGGCAAACAGTGGTGAAATATATCGACCTTGACTTTAAGGGGAACACATTCTACCAGAATACTTGTATATGTAACGTCACCATTCTACCCTACACAGTCACCCCATTTCAGAGATATACCAGTCGAAAATGCAGGGAAGTCATATTTGTATACAAGGGACAAAGTAACTTTCTCAAATGACAATAATTGGATAATGCTTCTAGCAAGAAGCCATGTTGATCTCCAGACTTACACAAGGGTAGATGGAATTGCCAGACCACCGGTTTTTATGTATATATTTTATTCCTAGATACCCATGTAAAAAACATATTTTAAAACAAAACTAAACACCCCCTTAAACAATTTAAATTGCAAGGGAAGTCGAGTGATACTTCTTTTAAACGATCTTTGAATTCTCTTTACAATCTTATATAATTTTTTATAAAACTTATCAATGGGTTTGTGGAAATTACTGCCTTAACCTTTTTGTAGTGGCGCGTGTGACTTAGGGAGTGAAAAATTGGGTCGAGAGCAACAGCAGAACTCTGTTCATTAGTACCAATCGAGAGTCCAGTGCATTTTATTTTAGTTTTTTGTATAAGAAATCGACTTCAGTATTAGTTGTCAGTTTAGTGCATTCATTCTTTGGTGTGTTTGTTTTGGATTTATTGATGTTTGTTATAACTAATTAGCTTTTTCTTAGCCATGGTATATGAAAAAGAACAGCAGAGGCTATTTAAGTTGACGGAAAAAATATCATCTAAAAATGAATATTATGACGTGGATAATTTAGAAATTATGTTTGGTTTCAAACAAGACACTACTTTTGTTTCCTATCTACCTAAGCCTGGAAAGGCTGTCCTGCTAATTCCTACTATGCATTTTAATGACAATCAAATAAAAGATGGAGTGGGCTTGGTTGATAAGCTAAGTGCAACATAAATTGTGTAAGACCATCATCAAATCCGTTAGTATCATAATCATAGGCTTCGTTAGCATATTCGATGTTCAATAATTTGTCGGATGTAAATCTTGGTGGATTTTGCTGTTGCTGAGGTCTCCAGTTCCGGTTCTAAGTCGTAGATCTAATGCTAATGCTGATAGGTGTTGGTTTATATGGCGGGAATATTCCAGGTTTCTACTCCAGTGTTTGGTTGTTGAGGCCTACTGAATTGTTAAAACCTTTACGGTCCAGGGAATACTTTCTGGTCTTGTGGAATGAAATTATTTGGTTGCACCGGTGGTCTAAATTCAAACCGTTGAAGTTGTGGCTGCCACTGTGGTCGGAGGGGTGGTGGTTGCCATTGTGGTCTGAAAGTTGATGGTTGCCATTGTGGTCTGAATGTTGATGGTTGCCATTGCAAAGACATGAGAGCGGCTTATGTTGCTAGTTAACGCTCATGTATAATAATAATTCATTCAATTATTTTCAAAATGTTCACACTATGACAATAGTAAATCATAAAATATAAGAGAGAATCGTATAACATGTAGCATAGTGTTACGAAACAGCACACTGGTATAGTCCCTAAATCCGACTCTGTCTAAGCCAGGTATAAAAGTTAAAATTATGGCGGATACGCAGGTTGTTTTTATATTTGTTTACGAATAGTGACTATCTTATCTACACTGTTTTTGTGACCAGTCTTATCTAGAAGATGCCAGAAAGCCAATTGTTTTTGTCTAGAATCCTCTAGTAAGAAAGGCATTAATATATATAAGGGACTGATCAGGAAGAGGGGGGGAGTTGATAAAGTGATCTCGTGGAATAAATACACCGAAATAGCAAACAGTAAATATAAATTATTTAAGTGTTCATATAAATTAGTTTAAGTGAATATACTGAGTATATATAAATTAAGTGTTAGTGATTAGCTTAGTGTTTAAATAAATTAGTAAGTAGCCATACCGTGTGTTTAAAATTTATCCCACCCGTTTATTGTTTAAATAAATTAGAAAAACACTACATTGGTGTCAGGTGTGGGGTAATATAAATAAATTGCTACGTAAAAATGGCCAACAGATTAGGGGATATGAAAGTGGCGGAGTTAAGAGCAGAATTGGAAGATCGTGAGTTGGAAACGTGCGGTAAGAAAAGTGAATTAGTAGAAAGACATAAAGTGGCACTGAAAAATAACGGCTTTGATCCAGAAACAGTTTTATTTAATGACGAGGCTTCCACCTTAATCTCGTCAATTTCTGCTAATATTTCTGCTAACATGGACGAGAAGATTTCTGCCATGGAAGAGAACATGGACGAGAAGATTCTACTATGAAGAATGATATTTCGACTAACATGGACGAGAAGATTTCTGTCATGGAAGAGAACATGGACGAGAAGATTTCTACTATGAAGAATGATATTTCGACTAACATGGACGAGAAGATTTCGGCTATAAAGAACGATATTTCTACTTTGAAGAACGATATATCCGCCGATATCTTATTAATCAAAAACGACATTGCCGCTGACATTGAAAATGAAGTTTCGTCTCTAAAATCTGAAATCGAGGATAAAATGTCAACGATGGACGAGAAAATCGAGAATAAAATGTCAACGATGGACGAGAAAATTTAGAATAAGATTACGACGATAAACGAGAAAATCGAGGAGTTAGAGGAAAAGATTGCCGATTCAAGAACGCGAGGCACGCCAGAGGAAGAAAAGAAGACCGAGCAAACCAAACCTTGCAAGCCAGAAACAGTATCTAAGTTTGAAGACATTGGCAGTTTTACCCGAGTCAAGGCCCCAACGTTCGATGGAAAAATGTCGTGGACCAATTAAGTGAAACAATTTGAAGCAGCCGCTAGAGTGAATAATTGGTCCGATAGAGAGAAGGCAGTGAACTTAACTATCGCACTTCGGGGAGATGCAGGAAGAAGATGACGATAACAAACTTGACCAGATCGTCAACTTGTTGAAAGGCATGGCAGACAAGATGCCAAAGAAGATCAAATACCGGGAGTGTGGCGAGCTGGAGCACGTGCGCAGTCCGTCTAAGCGCCCCAAGATTCCTGTAACCCAAGAACTTCAGACACAGGGGAAATCAGACAGGGGTGAACATCCAGCTGATGTGAATCACCGAAAAGCCAACTCCTTGCCTAGACGGCCATGCCCTGTAGACTATTCACAATGCAACAAGTCGAAATCTAAGGAAGCTGCAGTTTCAAGAACTACTGTAGTCAATGAAGAATGGTCACCCACCCGGATCAGAGAAGATCAGGATAATGATCCTCATCTGAAGATGATCCAGCAATGGAAGAAAGAAAATCGGCGACCTACCTGGCAAGAAGTGTCAAAATTTTCACCGAAACTCAAGGCGTATTGGGCTCAGTGGAACTCTCTTGTCCTGGAAGAAGGGCTATTGAAAAGAGTCCTTGAAAACGATGATGGTTCTGAGATGAGAAGACAGATAGTTATCCCGAGAGCGAGAGTAGCTGAGGTACTGAAGAAGTTACACGACAGTCCATCGGGAGGTCATCTGGGAGTGAAGAAAACCCTTCAGCGAGTTCGTGAAAGGTTTTATTGGATGAACAGCTCCGACGATGTGAAGGACTGGTGTAAGAAATGTACGACTTGTGCTACGAGTAATGGACCACATCGCAAGGGAAAGGCACCCATGAAACAGTACAATGTTGGAAGCCCTTTCGAACCGATTGCTTTAGATATAGCTGGGCCATTTCCAATGACAGAAAATGGTGGCAAATACATACTGGTTGTAATGGATTATTTCACAAAGTGGGTGGAAATTTACGCTATCCCGAATCAAGAGGCCACAACTGTCGCAGATGTATTGGTGAAAGAATTTATCAGGCGATATGGAGTGCCCTTGGAAGTCCACAGCGACCAGGGAAGAAATTTCGAAAGTCATTTATTCCAGGAGATTTGCGAGAAGCTGGGAATGAAGAAGACCAGAACAACAGCATTATATCCACAGTCAGATGGAATGGTCGAGAGAATGAACAGGACTATTGGAAAATACCTGTCCAAAGTAGTATCCAGCCATCAGAGAGATTGGGACCAGTATCTCTCCCTATTCGCATTGGCTTATCGATCTGCTGTCAATGAGTCCACGGGTGAAACACCGGCGAAAATCCTGTTTGGACGTGAAATGAGGCTTCCTTGTGACCTGGAATTTGGCTGTCGGCCTGGAGAAGATCTAGCAGGCGAAGACTACGCAATCCAATTGAGAAGAAGGATGGATGATATTCATGAATTAGTTCGAACAAATCCGCAAGTTGCCAGCGACAGAATGAAAAGTCGGTACGACACGCAGGCCACAGAAGGCGGTTTTAAAGAAGAGGACAAAGTATGGTTACACAACCCGACGAGGAGAAAAGGATTTACTCCAAAATTACAAAAATCCTGGGAAGGTCCATACTTAATCAAGAAAAGGATCAATGATGTTATATATCGCATAAGCAAGATCCCCAACGGAAAACCAAAAGTAGTTCACCAAAACTGACTAGCGCCATCCGAAGGCGACCATGACCTGGAGGAAGGAGTAAACCTTATTCGAGATGTGTCTGACCCCACCTTCGATGAATTTATGCGAGCGTATGGAGGTACCGGGAAAGCTAGATATGGAGTCACTTCGGAACAACAACAAGATTTGTTCACTCTCCCGGACGATTATTCACTGGCATACAACATCCCCGCCCGTATCAAGAACGCACGAGGGTTGGCAACCGTCTTTCGAAAGAAGTTCGGGCAATTAGAAAAACTTGAAGACCAGATTCCAGCCCCTGGCAAGACACTGAAACTGAAACATAATTCGCGGTACGTCTTCTACGTGGTAACTAAAAATGAATTCCAAGATCGATCTACCTACCGCGATGTGTGGGAAGCACTTCGAAACCTCCGAGACCATGTGTTGGAGTCAAACGTGAAGAAACTGGCTATGCCTAAGATAGCGAGTAACCAGTTGGATTAGCGAATCATCAGGAACATGGTAGAGGTTATCTTCAGAGATACCGGTGTCCAGATATTAATTTGCAGCTACAACCCCCGTTATCAGTATCCGATGAAGACGGTGCCCTGCTATTTCCATAAGATCGGAAAGTGTCGAAATGGGGCCAGTTGCCGATTCAAACATCCAGTCTCGGCTACACAAAAGTTTCAGGAGGAACTTCCATTTAAGGAGGCACACTGGTATAGTCCCTAAATCCGACTCTGTCTAAGCCAGGTATAAAAGTTTAAATTATGGCGGATACGCAGGTTGTTTTTATATTTGTTTACGAATAGTGACTATCTTATCTATACTGTTTTTGTGACTTATCTAGAAGATGCCAGAAAGCTAATTGTTTTTGTCTGGAATCCTCTAGTAATAAAGGCATTAATATATATAAGGGACTGATAAGGAAGAGGGGGGAGTTGATAAAGTGATCTCGTGAAATAAATACACCGAAATAGCAAACAGTAAATATAAATTAGTTAAGTGTTCATATAAATTAGTTTAAGTGAATATACTGAGTATATATAAATTAAGTGTTAGTGATTAGTTTAGTGTTTAAATAAATTAATAAGTAGCCATACCGTGTGTTTAAAATTTATCCCACCCGTTTATTGTTTGAATAAATTAGAAAAACATTACAATAGTATATAAATGTACATAACTTAACTAATTATGAATAAATTAACCCGAAGGGTTCTGGGAGGTGTAATAATAACACCTGTTTCGGCATGTTACTAAAACATATCAATAAAACGTTGCTTATTATAAGACTAAACTAAAATTAAAAGTAATCTAATACAAAAGAATAATTCTGTTACTATGGACTAGTAGACAAATAGTAAACCTTCCAAATGATATCCGATTGAGGTTTTGTTTTAAGGTTCATACAAACTATAAAAATGTATATTTGGGCATCTTTAGTACTTACCTACTGGTAAGGACAGTATTATAGAAGTCTCTTGCTCTTTCTGAGAGAAAAAATTTAACTTTTTTTTTAAATAAGTTAATATTAGGAATAGCTTGTAATTCTATAGGAATGCAAACCGTAGTATAAAGTCTTGAGATACTTAAACGGTATACATTTTTTTTTAAATATTTAAATCTATAAAGAATAAATTGTAATTTTCTTACAATGATTTAATGTGGTAGTCCCAAGTTTTTATCTATAATTACTCCCAAGTATTTAATGTTTGTTTCAGGATTTATGATGAACTTATATACAAAAATAAATGCAACTATAGACTAAAAATATGCAATTCTGCAGAATCATCAATTGTTGTACGAAGTTGTTGAAATATGTATTAGCGTCTGCTACTGAATTAATTTCCTAATTTATTTTAAATAACTTCAAATCTATCTGACCTAAAGCACCGTACATAAACAAATGAATAGTAAGTTCACTCGGCTCTTTGATGTAACGCTGTTAAAGGCTTTCCGAAAAACGATCGTAAAATCACACGTGTCTCGAGTATACAGGGGTCGCGCGAATTACTACCGTCATAGCTTGTTGATTTATAAATTGAGTGTTTGATACGGGGGCCAATAAAAATGTACATTGTTAGAAAACTATTTCTAAAAACGATAGGTATTGTTATGTTATGCAGAGTACGTTTTAGTATTTAATAGGGAATATAAAATTACTCATAAGGAATATACTAGAATCATCGATTAAAATAGCTTTTATTACATTATATAAATAAAATAATTCATCAAAAATGTACAAATATATACAGTAGAACCTCGATAAGATAAAGACCGAGAGAGACGTTAAATAATTTGAGTTATTGAGGTTTCTATTTACTAAGGGTTTAAGTTAAGGAATTTTTATTGGTTTATATTTTTACTTACGGAGGTCCGTTTATGAGCTTTGTTCAGGAATTATAGAGATAGACGGCTGCAAGCTAATGATACAAATAAGTTACTGTACTGAGCCATTTGGTAAACACGTGTTAATTCATTTCAAATGACGACTCATTGATAGATGATTCAAGTTACAAAGGTCGTCGTTACAACTTTTTAGTTACTGACGTGCGATGCCCAAATTATTCGTTAAGTTATAGAGGGTTCGTAATTTAAGTAAAGGAGGTTTTGGACTCAGAGGGGAAGGGATCACTAAATTTTATGAATTTATAGAGGTTATTATGTTATCGAGGTTTAAGTTATCAAGGTTCTACGTATATAAATACTTAGAATAAATCAAATCCTCATGTATACATTACAATATAAAAATAGAAAGCATGAACAACTATATATTTAAAATAGTTAAAAAATATACCAGATTCTATAACATTCTTTAGAATTTGTTTTGCATATAAGAACAATATTGAATAATAACATATAGTTAAGAATGTAATCCTAAACCAAACTTATGAAGCAAAGCAAAAAGGAATAATTACAAATTTTGTAATATTTGTAATTTTGTATTGGGTTTATAAGACTTTTTAAGTTTTATTTCACGATTTGCAAATTTAATTGTGTAATATAAACGCACTCTTGTATAAAGAGATAAGAAATAACTTAAAGGAAAATTTTTACAAGGATGCGTAAATGATACATTTTTAAAAAGATCTTTTAACGTCGCTCCGATAGAATTTTTACATGCTAATTTATTGAAGTTAACTACAAATATACCTTCAAGCTGGGTAACATATCCAACAAAATTCTGGCTAGGTACATTGAGCCCACCAAATGGAAAATTTGTATTGCTGGTATAGGCTTTTCTCTGAGAAAAAATGGTTGTTTCTTTTCTTAAGGTATTTATTTCATTAAAAGCAATACATATGTCGCAGGAATGTTGCTGCATACATTTTTTTAATAAATAACCAGTAACGTAAACTAACGCGTTGCCGTCGGTACTGTTTAGATTCCTGTAATCAGTTGTAAAGACTTTCAAAGGATTTGATGGTTCTATTGACGGTAAAATGAGATCTTTACAATTTTTTTTTTGCCAAGTCTGGAGTAATATTTAACAACAATTCATTAATGTCATTAGTGCAGTTGGCGCCGTCAACATGGTCTAAATACTTCAGAGTAAACAACTTTTTGAATGCTCTAGAAAACTGTATAGGCGTAGGGTTTCTTGAATTACCACAACAGTTTCTAACTTGCCCAAAAAAGTTTTCAAGGCAGTCTTGGTTTAAATTTCTTGTCAGTAAAAAGGTGTAACCCTTTGATTTTAACATACCCCAAAGGGCTTTAACTGATTTTATTGTAAGCCACTACCCAAATATAAATTTCATTTTATTTGTTAAATTTTTTCCTTCACTGTTAACCACACGGACATTTTTCAGTAAAGTTTCAAATTCTTCCATCAGCTGAAACTGTTGTTGGGTACCCATGAATGCATTGAAATTATTTAAATGGCACGAATTTAATAAATCGAAAACATCATTCATTGTTTTAATGAATTTAGCAGTTACTTTGGCATCTGCAGGCAAAAGTTTAAAATCAATGTACGTATTAAGAGCAACTGCAACAGAATGACTACAAATCTGAGAAGCATATTTTACTTTCATTTTCTGAAAATTATTTGGAAACATATGCTCGTCAGTTAATTTTGGACAGAGTCTAAATTCCTTTTTTTTTCATAATTGTAAAATGTATCCAAATACATTTTATTGGTAGTTCCTTCTGGTAACTCAAACCAGTAAGAAAATAAATAGTTCCTAGGAGATTTAAGTAAGTGTGGCACGTCAAAGAAGTAAACAAGCTTGATATTATCTACGTAAATAAAACATTGTCTGTGCTCAATTTAAGGCAGCTTTTAACTAATGTTTGGAAGTTAGAACCCTGATCAGACACCACACCTAGCACATTTAGACCGATATCACGTAACTTTCTAACTCTTTCGAACAAAATGTCTTTTATTTCATTTGAAGGCGCCGTTGATTTATAAAAGAAGTAGGCAAGCGGTTGTTTCCAGCTGCTTGATACACCCCGTGCCATAACAAATAATGCACTAGTTGCTGGTTCGGATTCGTTTTCTGCTGAAAGTGATTCTTGGAAGCCTACTATTTTATCCTTTGATAAATCATAAAATAAATGAGTTTTCAATGACATCTCATCAAGGCATATAATACAATCTTTTTCTTTATCACTTAATAGTCGAGATCTAAGATCAATAAGGCGAAAAATAAATTCGTTAAAGCCTGGGTTTACTGCCCAACGGCGGGTAAACCGGTTGAGCGTACTTTTGGAAGGTAACCGATACAAAGTAGAAAATTTCTTGTATGCTTCTAGGTCCTAAAAAGTAAACGCTCAAAGCAAACTTTTTAAAATCGTCTATGTACCTACAACCTTTAGGTGATTTATTTAATAAACTTATCTGAGACGTTAGAAGTTTGCAGGCATCTTCTGAGTAGTTAGTTTCCAAATATTTGGAAATATCTTCAAACGATATTCCAGTTTCCAACTTTCTTGAACCTTGAGCAGGCACAGTTGATTTTTTCAAACACTTTATCTCCTCTCTCAACACTTTTTTTCAAGGAGTATTGGCCGTAAGCGTCATTGAGGTCTGTGAATGTTGATCTAAAACAAATCAAAAGTTCTATAAAGGATTAAACTTTCGCCACCACTTTTAAATGAGTATTACTTATTAACCACGAAATCATAATAGACGTAAAAATTAAAAATGTTTTATTTAAATCATTCATAGCGTAGCTTTTAGAAATGTATGTAGCTATAAAAAAACATTAAATACCTCTGGTAACCACAGAAGCTAGAGTAGAAACATCGTTACCACTTTCAACATAAAATTCGCCTTCTGTTTGAACATAAACATCTTGATATTTCATATCGTCTGAAAATAAAATTGCTATAAAATACTTAACTTACATATATTTATTTTATCCCAAACACGCCATCGATAAGTATAATAACATACCTTCACTGTGCAGCATTGTCTTAAAATCAGTTTGAACTGCGACTTCCTTTAAAGTTGTACTGCCATCTAAAAAAATTGCAAATTATTTGAAATACCTAGTAAAAATATACAAGACAAAATCCTATTGTCAGAAGTATTGTTTAGGTACTAAAAATTTTGGGAACTTACTATTTTTTTGCAAATTCAAGGACGGAACTGCATTATATTACAGTTTTGTTCTGCTATTACTGCACATATAATATTCTTGGGAAAAGTGTCTATCGCACACTCTTAATGTTTTGTTCCATTGTTGTGCGTCCAAATTGGCATACCTGTGACAATCAACAAAGCCTAAGGCCTGTTTCCAACGTTGACATCTGAAAAGATATATTGGTAATATTTTATTTTGAAACACAATAACATCTACTACACTGCTTCTTATAACAAAATTACTAATATTCTTTGCTAAATAATATTGTAAAATTTACCTTGTGTCATCCTTGGGAAATCTGAAGGAAGATGTTTTTGCCCAATCTCTACCTCTACAACTGTCCACACAACACATTCGTGGCATTTTCTTTTTAATAAATATCCCCTAATAATAATCGTACCTTCAACTACAAAAGACACACGGTAACTGTATATCGATCGATTCGGAGTTTCAGGATACCGAAAACGAGTAGCATCGGAGACCGAGTGAGATAGACATCGCGCTAGGAGGAGCTTAGAGTGAACCTACTATTCATTTGTTTATGTACGGTACCTAAAGCACGTTTGAATGTTCTTCTACCCATTGGTGCATGTCCTTTTCACTTTTTATATCACTTCGAACACACTTGTCATAAATAATTAAGTTACGAAACGATGTGGGTAATAATTTTTCCATACATAGACAGTTTTGACTAGCGTAAATACCTATATAAAACCAAATCACTGCATGAAATTAAACACGTCATAGTTCAGCATTTATGGTTTATGTGAATAATAACTACATTGAATTCCAACTACGATCTATGCAGCACTACGCAGTAATTTCCGACCACATGTGCATACAACGCTTAAAACAAATTTCTGACCCTGTTTTTCAGCTGCTTTTCAGGGATAACCTAGCCAAAAGATTCTGGGAGCCATAACTATATACCGGGGACACAGTTTGTAAGCAACTAATTTTTTTGGATAATGCGGTTACCGCAAGGTGCCTTAATAACCTCACAGGACGAACGCAGACTGCAGGATGAAAGCCAGACCATCGGCACTATTTTTCTCTCTGTATTCTGTAATTTTGGGAAACAAAATATTTAATAAAGAAATTTTTAATAATAATAAAACAAATTTCGACTCGCACGACTTGGGATGCTTACTTAGCTGCTGCAGGTAGTTATCTACCTAGAAAATAGACAACCAGAGCCACAATGAATGTACAACAATAAGTCGAAGAAAGATTTTAATTTAAGAAACAAAACAATCTCCAGGTGGTCGCAGCCTTCGGAAGATTCACAGCAAAATGAAGAAAAATCGAAGTACCTAGGTGTTTGCAGAATAATATTGACAACAATGTCCCAAACGCAACAGGGCATTAATTTGTGTTAATATATAATATGTTCTTGTTTAGTGCAGGCCCGTTCAACATACGGTTCGCGGGCCAATATGTTGGCAACCGATGTCTTTCACCCAGCACGCGGGCTACTGTAAATTATATGTATGTACCTATAGGGTTTTATAAGAGTCAATCATGGTATGTTATGGCATCCTAAATCACAGACTGTTCCAGACTTTTCTAGCCGATGTAGGTTTAGGTAAGACGATATCGTGTGCATCAGTCGAGTGTGCTGGCTCAGAAGAAGTGATTTTATGTATTTATTGATGAATTAAAAACAAATCTAGAAAACAAATGCCAATATATTAGTTTTATAACTAGTGAACAGTGGTTGGCTGATCTAGCTTTCCTGGTTGCCATAAATAAATATCTCTCTGATCTCAACCTTAAATTTTAAGAAAAATATGAACTATGTTTGCAACTATATGAACATGCTCAATTGTTTCACTGAAGACGAATATAAGGAGCTCACATCAATTTAAAAAAATATTTTTCGACAATTACTACAATTTTGCGATATTATTGAACAAAGTTGTAACGTTTTTATTTTCCCTACATTTCGCCCTGCGAAATCGAATTATTTCTATCCCAGTGCGGCCCTGGCGTAACAATATTTTCTTCGAACTGTGTAGAATATCGTTTCAAATGACCAATAAACATAAAAAAAAATTAGGAACAATATATCTCTGGACGCCGAAAAGGTTTGTTACGCCTCAATCTCGATTTTCAATTGAACTTAGTGACAATTGAATGTACAAAAGTTTTAATATCGCCTCCAAAAAAATGGTGCGATGTGCACACAATAGTTTTTAATATCGCCTTCGGACAAAAAGGTACTGGGTAGACAGCGTATATGTGCACTTACGGCCAGATTCTTTTTATATGATTCGTTATATGGCTTTTTTTAGAACTAATTTTACAGTTATTTTTCGGAAAGAATTTCTAAAAAAAAGGCTGTCTATCCTCAAAAATCTCGTCACAAGAGGCGGTCTGCGACGAATACTTGGCCAAGGCAGTTGTAAAGTTCCGAGAGTGTCAACTCTACTTACGTGTCGTATTTATCGTTATTAAGATTAAGTTATCGTATCGTATCGTACCAAAGTATCGATATTTCCTGTGCATAGTCGTCGAATTAATCTGTTTATTGTGTTTATTACCGACATTAAGTCACCGAAGAATACCGAGTGTCTGTGATTTGTTCCATCGTGCGGTGAGGGTAGATTACTTATTACAAGTACTATCCTAAATTTTTAAATCGACCTAATCGAGATACCACGCCTCCGGCGTTGATGCAAGTGTGGTGATTGGCTGGAGACTGTTGGACTCAGTTATCGTAAATGATTATTTAGTATCTCTCCTACCTGGAGTAAATCGCACATTTCCTTAGACGATGGTGAAAAGACTAATTTAGTGTCACGCCATTTCTTTAGCGAAAATACGGTATCAGAACTATTTTATTATGATAACCAGATTATTTATTACTAATATTGCCATTGTTTTAGAGAACTTTTGTTTATGCTTTATAGAATAACCGTTAAGAAATTCGGCGTGCACGCCAAATCTAGATTAAATTATTTTCCAACCACTTATATTGACGTAACTTTCACAAAGCCAATGTGTTTTTTGTTTTCAAGTAATTCAGTAATATAATATCCTACATTTTCTTTTTTGAATAAACGGAAAATAATTTCGTTAATAAACTAATTTAGTTCGCAAACTCTGCGACATTTATCGTTTGTGTATTTATATGATTTTGATTTGTATACTTCTTGTACTTTGGAGACGATTTATTCCTCGAACAATTACCGTGTAATGTTGAGTGATAATTTGTTTTATTGTTGCTGTCTGTTGTTGGTACGTATGCATGTACCCATATTGTAAATTGTTTTATGTTCTGTTCACTGACGCTGGTCAAACATGTTAACAAACTGGTTAACATAATAAACCGAGTTTTAGTGAGTACTTCCCTAACCTCCATAGACACATTACCGAATATACCTCACTTTATATAATTTCTCTCGCTTATCGCAGTTTTTGAAATTTTTTCTGTGAATTAAAATTTCTGGGGCCCTTTAATTACCTTTCCAGTTGATTAACGTTCCTAAAATAAACCCACAACTCTTAGCTCTCCAACCAAAACAAGAGTGCCGTTCGCATACGTCTTAATTGTTTGTCGCCCGGTATCGTTTCAAATAATAATACGTCACCTTGGTCTCATCCAAGGAAACTTGGAGAAATTGGTACCGAACAATTAAGACGGTAACAAGGTGGCAAGAGAAGAAATGTCGAAAAAAAACATATGCTCACATTTTTTATCAAAATGAAGCATGGAGTTTCAGATGAGTTTTTGAAAATATTGTTTAGTTATTCTTCCCGCCAAGCAGCAAGCCTCATTATTTTTAATGTGAGATTATCTCTTTTACAAAGGTTGGTACCGAATAATATTGGATTTAATTCGATAGCAATAGAGAACATTATATAAACAGTCATGTATCCCCTTAAACGAATTAATTGTACAATCCCACACCAGACATACCCAAAGCAATAGTTTATATAGATTGTACCTACAATAAAATAGAAAAGGGCAGTAATTTTCGAGTATTGAGGCAATCATACAGTTTCCACAAGAATGAACATTTGGTCAAACCAGAGATCGATGGATATATCTTAGCAATCAATAGGCCATACTTCGTAAATGCTAGGAATAATGATGCCAGTGTTCTAAACCACGAATTACAAAATGATTTCAATGGAATGAGAACATAGTTTCAAGAAGGCGATTTTCGATGGAGGCTATAGAGATTCGATCAATAGTCTACAAGAACTTGGCTTGCATTACTATATGCCACCAATTCTACCGCCGAATCAAAGGCAATTAACGACAAATGAAACCAATCAGGAACGTTTCATAACCACTACTAGATGGATTGTAGAAGCTATAAATGGACATTTTAAGTCAATTTTCAAATGGTTTCGACAAGCCATATCAGCAATACATGCTACGAAGTCACATGATTATTACCTGATTGCTGGTGCTCTTATAAATAAATTCCATCCTTTGATAAATACGCCTGGAACGTTGGATATGGCCACACAAATGTTAGTTGATTCCGATGATTTCAACACTGTTCAGGTACGAGTTGAGGCTGAAAACCTTCTTACTAGGAATGGTCGATGGATTCGTTTGCATCAAATTCATATACAATCGTTCCCTCGCCTTGATAACGAATATTTAAAATCACTTACTGGAACATATCATTTACACTTGGCTGCGTCATATATCCAAGATACAATCCGTAGAGATGGTGAAGTAGACAACATTTTATAAGTCGATGAGTTACATGGGGAGTCCAATTTTCTACGATTCAGAATATTTTCTCGGTTCAGGAATGCTACTAAACACTTGCTTTGGGTTGTTTTTACTGATAGAGGTGACGAAAATCCAGAAGATCCTGCTATCCCCATTTCGGGGTATTATTGTATTTGTAAGTCCGGTGCTAGGACTTTAGGGACTTGTGCGCATGTTGCTAACGTAATATGGTTTTTGGGGTACGCTAGATATCAAGCAAACATACATTTTCCATCAAATCGTCTTTTAGATTTCATAGGAGATGCTGCAAATAGAATGCTTCCAGAGGACATGGATATCGGACAAGGAATAGTTTAATTCTGAAGGTTATTTTCTCATTTATGAATGTTCATAAGAAACTTTTTCTTATTCGTATTTGATATTTTTTGAATGTGGAAAAATTCAGTTATCCATCAAGTTCCTCGTTGTGTTGTCTTCATAATATGACAAGCGCTTTGCTCGTACCAACTCAATTAATAAATTATATCGTATGGATATCTATTCAAGTCGCTATATCCGCGGATATGGATATCCGAAATTTCCCAACTGATGTGAGTATTTATTTGAATACTGTAGATAAATTAGACAAGAGATGTTTTAAATGGTCTCAAACTTGAGCGGATTCGTTTTAGGGACATTGCAATAGTATTTTCCTCTCTACGGGAATGAAAACTAATAATGGAAAATCTAGATGATTTGCTGAAACTCCTTCAATCGTGGAGTTTCCGATTGTGATTCCCACATATACGGAATTTTAGATTTTCGATTTGATTTGTCTTGAGTATTTATAATAATAATAGTCATGTCCACAAGAAACAGCGGTTAGTTATGTCTACAGCGTTATCAAGTGGGCACCTGTGAAACTGCATAATAGACACTTTCATACGATATTATATATTCTGTCTGAACACCATTTCAATTCACTCTTTGTATAACTCTCAGTACAGTCTTTATACATTTTTTGTATTATTTCTGCTCTTTGTTAAAACATATTTTTGTATGGTTCATTTTAGTTCTTTTTAAAAAGACATTTTTCGTAAAGAAAAACAAAACTGGCGCAGTCAGTAGGATCGCGCGAGTTGTGAAAACGTGAATTATACAGTGTACCGATTTCTACGGTTTTCGTATAAACTTTCATGACCTTAACGTTTTAATATTTTGAGCGCGAGTTCTATCTACCCTTTCTGTGGGATCAACAACTGAGAGCAGCCTTCCTGTGGACGTAGTGAGAGGAACCAAAGAGTCGGGGAAGAAGATTTTCTAAACGTAAGTGCCTAATTTCCTTTTTTCGCCTTCCTATACCATTCTTTGGAATTAGTGAAGATATAAATTAAGTTATTTTTTATTATTATATAAAATAAAAATATATGAACGATTTGAATAATAGAAACGTTGATAATATTGTAGAAGTTTTTAATAATATTTCATTAAACGAAATAAATAGTAACGAAATGGCTACACCTAAAATTAATTGGGATCTTTTCATATCTAAATTAGCAAATATCAAACCATTTAACGGTGATAGTGAATATTTAAACAAATTTATCACTAGATGTGAGAGTTTAATTGAATCCTATAGAAATTTAAATGATGCCGAATTAAATTCACATTTAATAGAATGTATTCAAGAAAAGTTAGAAGGCCGAGCAGCTTTCATGGTCGGTAGTAGAGTAGAGTTAAATACTTGGCAAAAATTGAAAACTGCTTTATAACAGTGTTTTGCTGATAGGTGTGATATAGGTTGTTTAGTACAAGATTTAATTAGAGCCAAACCTTTTAAAAATGAGCACCTTATCGATTTTGGTAGTAGGCTTCAGTTAATTCGTAGTAGTGTAATTCAGAGAATAAGTAACGACCCAAATATAAATGCTGTTGAGCGAAATTGTCAAATTATTCAATAGTATAAAACTGCACTAAATACTTTCATAGCGGGTTGTAATGGAACGCTGACAAATAATATGCATCTAAGAAAACCTAATTCCTTAGAAGATGCGATGGCATATGTCGCAGAATTTGAAAATTTCGAAAGACTTTATGGATCATTACATGATAAAAATTTTCGACAAAATAATTCTAATAATAATAACAATGGTATGCAATATTCGCGATTCCAAAATGTTCAAAGATCAAATTCAGACCAAAATCAAAATCGTAACCAATATCGAAATTTCGTACCAAATAACAGACCAATTAATAATTATCAACCTTCATATAATAATTATCGATATAATCAACGCAATGTCTCAAATAATGTAGTACAAAACAGAGAATATTGGCCTTACCAACCGATACCTGTTCAACCTATCCCACAAAATAATAGATATTTCACGAATCGACAAGTATTTGGTCCAGCAAAAAATGTTTTTAAACCTAATCAAATACCACAAAATCAGTTACCAAAACCTGTACCAATGTCGACAACGACGCGAAATTTCACAGAAAAAAGTCGAATGCCTGTTAATAATAATAACAATAATAATAGATTCTTCCAAACAAATCCCCGTGCTAAACCAAATTTTGTTTCTGAAGAATTATATTTAAATCAATGCGATAATCTAGAATATGATCCTAACCAATTTAATGAATATGAAGAAATAGAATTTGATCAACCCGATACGAATGATGAAGTACAATTTGAGGAAAATTTTCAGATAACCGGGCCTTCCAAAACAAAGACGTAGTTGAAATAAACGTTATTTCCGCTAATCCTTTACCGTACAAAGATATTAAGAATCCCAAAGCTAGACTATTAATCGATACCGGTCATAGGTATTAAAGATCTTGTTAATATGAATTTAAATATAGACCTTGCGAACCAACAATTAGTAGGACCTAATATAAAAATACCATTTAAATATAGACAATCTGATGATATAGAATTTTCTTTTTTCGAAGAATTCGATTACAATATTAAATATTTAAAAGGTAAAAGTAACAAGGCAGCCGATGCACTGTCTCGTTTTCCTAATATGAATGCTTTAGAAACTGCATCACTTGATGTTAATTTAGGTGACATTGAAGAAATTGTAAATCAAGAACTCTAAAGACTTAGTTCATATAACGAATCTACAAATCAACTTCCTAATTTAGATAATATCAACTTTACAACTATTTCAGACGGAAACGAAAAAGATGTATCAGATACCATAATTAATTCACCCCCGTTGGAAGAAGAAGTGAACCCCAATAATGACGACATTGACAGTACACACTTCTGCGGAAAATCCCATTTTATCAATTCCAATATCTGAAAAACCACTAAATATGTGTAAAAATCAATTTAGAAATCTCATTAACGAACATTTAATTATCGCAGATAATATCAAAGACATTAACCAATTATCTAATACAATTCTTAACTTGCAAGAAATAATTACGAATGCGAGAGATAAATCCACAACTTGTAAATCTAAATCTCAAAGCTTTAACTCCCTTCCTGAATATATTACCAAAATGATAAAAGAAAAGAACTCAATCCGGCGTAGATGGTAAACTTCTAGAGATCACTTAGATAAAGAGATCCTCAATCACTATCAAAACACTATAAATAGATTAATAAAAGAATACCGCAATTACACGTGGAAAACATTTTCAGATAAATTATCTCCTCAAGATAATTCTTTGTGGAAAATTACAAGGAAACTAAAAGGTAATAAACAAGACGTTTCAAAAATAATTGTTAATGGTAAGACGTACTCTCAAAACTCAGACATCGCAAGAGCCTTTGGAGAGTATTTCCAAAATAATTTCACAAACAATGCTCCAAACACTCAAGTTCATTACAATATTTCGCACACAGTACAAAATCATTTAAATAATACACCCATTCTACACACGAAGAACTTAGTAACCACTCATGAAATTTACCGCACAATGTTTACACTTAAAAATAAAACAGCGCCGGGGATTGATGGGATACCTAACATCCTCCTCAAAAATTTACCTAAAAAAGCGATAGTTCAACTAACATATATAGCTAATTATATAATTAAAACAGGTAACTACCCGGATATGCTCAAAACAGCCAACGTCATTCCCATCATCAAAGCTAATAAGCAACATTGTTATGTAGATGGTTATAGACCCATTTCCTTGTTAAATAATATAACAAAGGTGATGGACAAAATCATTCTGAACAGAATTCAATTATATGTTGACAGAAATAATATAATACCTCTCGAGCAATACGGTTTCAGGGGCGGCCATAGTACGGTAGCCCAAATAATTGGAGTATTCAACTTCATAAGAGAAGGTTTTTTTGCTAAACAAAAATCTGTTATGGTCACCATAGACATTTAAAAATTCTGCTTTTAAATTTATCATGTGTACCAAAATTCTCACTGATATTCAATCAGTTGACGAACAACGAGAGAAAGTAGAATATTACCATATAAGTAAATCAGGTCACAGAGGTATAAATGAAGTAAAAGCATCCCTTAGTCGTACATATTATTGGCCAAAAATGATAGAAGAAATAGAACATTTCATTAATAATTGTGAAACTTTTAATAAGTATGACAGAACTCCCCCAGTTATAAAATTCAATTTAACACCCACAGCTTCGAGAACTTTCGAACATATCCATTTAGACATTTTCTATATATCAAATAAATCGCATTTAACAATCATAGATTCATTTACAAGATATGGTCAAGCCTATCCGTTAGACAGTATAACGTAACATTCAACGGATATTTATAGGACATATTACATCCCCTACCTAGTAGATATCTTGAGACTCCCGCATTATCCATGACGGGCATCTTTATTATAGTTATGGGATATATGTGTGCCATCTGTCAAGGCCGTTCAAGTTGTGATTGGTTAATTATCCATATTTCTACTGGAGTAGGCCTCATGGGGACACTACCATAGGAAAATAGGAAAACCTCTGGGGTATAGTGGAAATGATTTGAAATAATGTTCATTTCACTTCACTGAATTCCTTGCTTTTACGTTTTGAATAAATAAACATAAGTCACATCAGGAGACTTCAAATGGATTGGTTAGTCTACTCATCTAAAATCCACACCTACATTCCAGTAAAGTTAAGTGGTAATTTATTAGCGCAAAATAGTGAAAATATATGGAATTTTTCACAAATTGTTCGCCTTGTATATGAAAATCACCTCATAGGATTCCGTTGAAAATTTTGTACGATATGAATGAAAGTATTTCGAGTTCTCCCATGAAAAAATATCGCTATCTTTTGGGACTCCCTTATGAGATATAGTGTGATAAAAAAAATCAAGGTTTTTATTTAATAAAGTATTCGTAATTTTTGAAATTGACATCATTCGACTCTGTATACGATGAATCACATCATTTAACATCCTGCAGGAGAATTTTGTCATTTTCGGTGGGTTTATTACTACAAGGTGTCCGAAAAACCATAATTCGTTATTTTTCTATATTCGTGAATCACCTTGTATGAATTGTATCAACAGCTGGGTTGGGCAAAATCTGATTTTTATTAAAAAAATCAAAAACCATTGACTTTTTTAGAGAAATCATGATTTATTTGATTTTTTTTATTTCTTAAATTTGAATATAAAATTTGAACATTTTGATTCTTTGAAATTATAGTTAAGTATTTTAATGTAAAAGTCTAAAAATTATAATACAATTTGCGGCTCAAACAACGCATTTGTCGCGCTTCTTGCAAGAAAATTCTTGTCCTATACACTCACTATACAGTGCCGAGTACTGCCGAGTGAGGCACGAACACGTTTGTTGTGCTTTTTGCAAGAATATTCCTGTCGAGGCTTGCTTTCTTTCTCAACCTATAAATTGACGCATTTCGCTAGTTACGTTAGTTAAGTGAAGTGAAAACATATAAATAAAGTAAAATGAGTGGAAGAGGTGGTATCGAGTTGCGCAAGATCGAAGCCGATGGACGAATTTGAAAGAGGCCTATATCCTAAGGATAGAAAACGGCTAAAACTGGAATGGAAAAATAGAGTGGAAGAAAAGAGGACCCAATATGGCAGTTCTATATTAAGACAACAAATTCAAATAAATGGGGGGGTAGGGCTATTTGTAGAAAGTGCAAGAAAGATATTCAAGGGTTAGTCCAAATACTTAAAGCACACCACGATGTTTGTAATTATCAAGAGAGGAATACAGGTAATTAAATTATTAATTTAATTTTATTTATATTTAATAAAGATTTTTATTATTAACCCGCATGGTTAGATTTTGTCTAATATTTTTTGTTGATTCTCCAAGCACTTGATATTTTATTTTTGAGATAATTTAGTGAAAGTTTTGAGACATAAATAATAATTATAAGTTAAATAATATAGTGTAATTTTTAATTATATATTCTGAGATATTTTGAAATATTTTTTAAATATATACGTATTATATTTTAAGTAGATACATTTTTGATAAATAACAGAATATAACAGGGTAACAAATGTTTCTATGCATTGAAAGACACATTTAAACCAAAGATATTGTCTACAAACACAAAAATTAAAATATACAAGACAGTAATTAGACCAGTCGTACTTTACGCCGCAGAAACCTGGAATTTAACAAAAAAAGAGAAAAACACATTAGAAATCTGGGAAAGGAAAATACTACGGGGAATATACGGCCCAATTAAAGAAAATGGAGTATGGAGAATATTAAGAAACTATGAATTTAATCAAAAATTCAATAGCCCAAAATAATAACAAATGAAATAAGAAGTAAACGATTAAGATGGGCAGGACATGTACAACGTCTAGGTAATGAAAGGTGTGTCCAAAAATTACAGGAAACTAAAAGACAAAGATGAAGAGCAATGGGACGACCGAAAACTAGATGGTTGGATGGTGTAGAAGAAGATCTTAAAGAAATTCAAATGAATGACTGGAAGAACAAAGCAAAAGACCGGAAAGAATGGAAAAGAATAGTAGAAGTAGCAAAGAACAGACTTCAGAGCAGAAACTAAATCACCGAATTCACAAACTCCCTACTGATTTAAAGCTGTGGGGTTGACCAAGCGGCTGGCCACCGCTGCCGGAAAAATGAGGCTAGGAATCCCAATAGGGAGACTATGGACCTTAAGGTCTGAAGATACATTTTTGAGATAATTTTAAAAAATTTTTGATAGATATTATTTTTAACAAAGATAATATAATTTTTAAGTATTCATTTATAGATATTTTAGGATATGGATTTTAGACATATAGGATTGTTTTTAAATGTTAGGGGAAATCTAACACGTGGCCTTTAATGTAACTTTTTTAACGCGACCTTTCCCAGGTTAATTAAAGATTATCTTAACTCTTCTATACTTACTTAATTTTTAATTGTTTCAACTTAAAAAAATAAATTTTCTTTTACATCTATATTGAACGTTTTCACTTTATTTTAAAATCAATAATTCAATACTATATCATCAATTAATCAATTTTCAATTATGTTTTTTCTCTTTCCATAGAGTCGAATGTCGCTTGACAGTTTTGCTAGCACATCATCTGCCTCAAGTTGTAGTTCACTCAAGACGGAAATTTCATATGTTAGAAAACCTCCACCGAAAGTACCAACAAGTCAAACAACTTTTGAGCCAGTCCAAAAAAAGAAAGCAATCGAAACTCAGCCTACCATGAGTGGTTTTGTAATGCGGACTTCAACTGCTGAAAAACATAAAATTGACAAACAAATAGCAAAGGCTATTTTTGCTACTAATTCGAGCTTCAGATGTATTGAGAATTTAGAGGTGAAAAAAGCCATTCAGTTATTAAGGCCTGGTTATACACCGCCCTCGAGAAAAACGGTAGCAACAAGTCTTTTGGACGAGATCTATGAAGAGGAAAAAGAAAAATGTTTCTCCTCCCTGTCAGGACAGTCCGTAAATATGTCAATTGATGGGTGGTCAAATGTGCACAACGAACCAGTGATATGTGCAACGATAACCACTGAAGATGGACAAGCCCTCCTATACGAAACTATAGACACATCAGGAAATCCACATACTTCAGAATATTTAACTCAAATAGTTTGTGACCTGATTTCTTCATGTGAATTAAAATACAAGTGTACCGTAAAATCTTTTTTATAATTCGCGTATAAAAGAGACTTCATTATAACATTGTTTACACTGTCACAATGAAGCTCTTTGAACACTGTTATAATAATTTTTAGTGTACAGTTGGTTATTGTATTTAGTTATATTTTTATTTGACATTTGACTTTAACCTTGACACAAATTATAAATAAAATGGTCTAGCGTTGCTCTAGCTAGCAAATTATCATATTAAAGGTAAATTAGAATGATTTATATATTAAAGATATTAATGAATAAAGTACGCTAACGTTTATTTACCAATGATTTGTCAATTGTTTATTTTTATAATGTATAGGATCAATATATAGGTATAGATACAAAACGTTCGAATTTTTGCATAAATTACCAGATATCTATGTGAAGATGTATTACAGAAATAATTCTGTTCATGATATAATATGAATATAGATCACAAGAGCATATACAAAGAAGCTCTTTTTTAAACAAATAATCATCATCTTTTTGCTCAAATGAAAGTTTGTTTACAATTTACACAGTTATTCGGTTATAATATGTCAAAAGTCAGAAGTGCTGAATAAAATCATCTGTGATCTGACCAATTAGGAATTTACAGAATTGCCAACTTAAATTCAAACCACTCCTCCTAGTTTAAAAACAGGGATTATATGAAATTCTATTTTATTTAAATAATTAAACAAATGCGAATTATGAGAAATATTGTGTAAAACTGGTGCCACAATGGCTTTCTGTAGTACTCGTGATTTGCACAACTCACCGCTTCGCAGTTCGTTGTGCAAACTTCACTCGTACTACAAAACGAGTCATTGTGACACTTGTTTTACAAATAACTATTGTGACTGACAATGCCACAAATATGACACTAAAGCTGGATTTATAAACTCTGTTGTTCGTTATTGGTTGTTCGTGATTCCCGCTGCTCGAAAATGAAACATTGATATCACATACATGCGTTTATAAACCGTTGTTGCCGTGTTGTTCGTCGTTTCCACGTCGTTCGTCGTTGCTCTCAAATAACCAAATTTTATATCTTGTTATTCGTGTTTCTCAGTTCCACCAATGAAAACTGAAGTTAGTGCCACGTGACTTGATTTATACCAATCATTTTAAACTCAAAACTGACACTACTATTTTTACGGTCAGTCAAGAGAGGCGCTACATAAGCTACTATTTATTGATGCACTTCGGCAGCATGAAATGAGGAAAACTATTGGTGCTACCAGCTGTCGAGTTAAAAGCACTAATCAGATTCACTCTTGTGATGCGCGATTTCTACATGTGAAGTTGACATTTCTTACTTGACGTGGCGCTGTTTACGATACGAGCTTGTGGTTTGGTTTGGTTATGACCAATCAAATTTCGACAACGCCAGCAACGAAAAACGATATAAATTAGTCAACTCGGGAACAACTGTGAATAACGAATCTCCAGCAACTTGGAAAAGACCGCAAGCAACGAACAACAGGAACAACAGAGTTTATAAATCCACCTTTATAATAAAAATATTAGAAGAAAAGACGAACGCAAAAGTTATAACTTATGGCTGCTCTGCACATATTTTTAATTTACTGTGCAAGGACTTTCAAGTTAAAGACGTTAAAGAACATGTGGTCCTAATTGTGTATTTTCGAAATAACCATTTGGCTAGAGCTAAATTCAGTCAAGCAGAAGGCAGCGCTTTAGTCTTTCCAAGCGATGTGCGATGGAATAGCCTTGGCGACTGCTTAGAGATGTATGTCACTCAGTGGGACATCATATTAAAAATCTGCGAAGAAAATAAAAAGAAGATTGTTACCGCTATTTACCAAAAAGTTTCAAATATTGGGATTAAACAAGCAGCGCAAGATTATTTAAACATTTTAAAACCTATATCAGTTGCTCTTGATACAGGGCAGAGGAAAAATGCTACTATCGCAGATGCTGTAGAACAGTGGAAACATTTACAATATATCTTTGATGAATCTGTGGAGTTACCATTACAAAAAACACAACAATTTGTAATCGATATAAGCAAGCACTAACGCCATATCATTTTATAGCATATATGTTGAATCCGCAAAAAACAATACCAGTTAACACCAGAAGAAAAGAATGTAGCTTTAGAAACAATTAACGAGTTATATGAAAACACTGGACTGTTACCTTTAGTAATAAAGTTAAATGACCGCAGTGCTCCATTTAAGCAAGTTATGTTTTCGGACGATGTAATAAAAAAAGTAAACGGACTACAATGGTGAATATCACAAAATGATGAGCCGGAAATCTTGAAACAGTTGCCAATAATAAAACAGTTCCTGTGTGCAACTACTTCTTCATCTTCAGTAGAACGCGTATTTAGCTCTTTTGGTCTTGTACACTCTGATATTAGAAACAGATTAGGCAAAGAAAAAGGAGGAAAACTAGTGTTTTTGTTTAAATTGTATAACGAAAATGAATAGACTGAAAATATACAGTAATAAAATTTAGGTGTTACGTTTAGTTTAAGAATTTGGAATTATGTACTTATTTTTTGTTGTTTTTGCTAAAAGCAGTTACTTCTTTTGATTTTTGAGAAAACTTTTATATTATGTTGTTATCTGGTTCTGAATAAAAAAGAAAAAAATTGATTTTAAATCATGATTTTAATTTTAAAAATCAAGCGATTTAAATCATGATTTTAATCGTGATTTTAATCAGCCCAACCCAGATCAACTGGCATTATTATCAAGTGAAATCGCCCTGTAATACGAAAAGATTTGGAAATGAATTTCTCATGAATTTGTCATACAAGGATGTGATGATAATACCATCAAAGATAAATCAGAACTAAATCATAACTTGGGATATACGGAGTGATGAAAAGTGAATATCTCCCATATTCAACACCCTGTATCTCGAAAAATAGTCATATGATCGTGTTGCGCCCACTGAAACATTTCACCAGAATAATCAATTCTACAACGTAATAAAAATTCAAGAAATTTGACAGAGATTTTCCCAC
This sequence comes from Galeruca laticollis, assembly GCA_963921935.1. Taxonomy (NCBI): domain Eukaryota; kingdom Metazoa; phylum Arthropoda; class Insecta; order Coleoptera; family Chrysomelidae; genus Galeruca; species Galeruca laticollis. Next base: position 41,839,200 of record OY998182.1, read on the forward strand.
ATAAGGTGTGCGGGGTCCTTTGTAAAGAGAATTCAAGATCTTCTAAAAGAGGTATCACTCGACCCCCTTTGCAATTTAAATTTTTAAAGGAGCGACTGAGTAGGGTAGAGGGATGACGTTACGTATACAATTAATTGTTAAAATGTGTTCCTCTTGATATCAAAGTCGACGTATTTCACCACTTTTTTAGAAAGTAATTACCCCTACAATTATTACTTTTCGTTGGATCATCGTGTACCTATATATGTATAATCAAAAATTGTTTTGGTACAGAACAAACATGGGATATTCTTTTTATGCTCGTTACTATAATACCGATAATATTTCCACTTGAGCAATATTCGAATTCACTCGGGAATAAACAAAAAAAAGTCAGTCGATGGAAACGAAAGCCATGACTCACGACGCAGTATGGAAGGTCACACAAACAATGCCGTAACTATACAAACGTCCGTCGTCTCGCTCGTCTGATTTACTTTTTATGAAGTGTCTGTTTAACCAACTTATCGGACAATTACTAACCACATAATTGTATCAACAATTAAATTTTCAAATGAATTAAGTATATATGGGATAAACAATATATTACTGGCATATATTTCCGATAGAGCGGTTAATTATACACTACCGTTTTTCTTCGAGTGTTGAAGTAAAAGAGAAGAAGTCTCCGCCGTGGTCGTCATGCCATGGGAAAGTTGTCGGTACGCTCGGTTACGCACGGCCTGTTTCGGATGTGTTATATTTGATACACGGACGGCCATGACGGTTCTGTTAACCAGATCTATATTCAACGAGACGTGACCTTACTCGGATGTAATCAGGTTCTCCAATTATATATACATCGAATTTGATCGTACGGTCGGTATACAGGGTTCATTATTTATAGAATGTCTCGTCGGAAGAACAACAATCATAGGAATTGAAAACTAAATATTGCCAGCGGCTTTTTTATACCCTTCAACTGAATCAAATAACACTAAACTATCGAAATATTAGAGAGTTATTGAAGATCTGTAATAAAGGCTGCTTTTATTGAAAGTTCCTTTATTAAAGTATCTTTTAGTATGACTTTTTATAGAGTTATTGAAAGTAGCAATACAGGAAAAGAACTTTATTTTATAATGACATTTGGCAGATTATAAAAGAACATAACCTATCTATCTGTTTGTTTTGGTATATAAACATCATGCTTATTTGTGTGCATCTATTGTATTATTAATTTATATTATTATGGAGGAACAATTAGAAATAGCAATTTTAGCAGGAGCGAATGCAGGAGAGATAGAGATGCTGATTTTTCACTATTTTATTGGTATTGAAAATAATTAACAAATGCAAATAAATGATATAAATAATATGAATGATGACGAACTTAAAATCACTTTAGTGCTTAGGGCTGATATAGTACACCTAAAATTGAAGAATCTGCTGCAATTACCAGACCATTTCATCACCGAAAGTGGAAATAGTGTGGATGGTAGGTAAACAAAACCACATTCTTATTTCTGTGTCTTGAAGAAAATCTCTAATTACCATAAATTTCAGGATTTTAGGTGATATCCGATATACGTTGCCTCAAATATGAAAATACTGAGATAAGTTTTAAAGGTACGGTCTATCTGCAGTGATTAATCGACACGATTTGACGTAGCGATTAGACGCGCTGGTTGCTGATATGCGTTTGTGAGTAAGCGGTCTATTTTATGTGACAAGTCGCTACAAGTCGTAGCAAAACGCCGCGCCTCACAGTCGACTTGCTTCGGAGGCAACTTAAACGCGCACGTTTTGCTAATCGCCATCTTCTTGAAGTTGTGTATAGTGTCAAATACTGTGCTTATTGAATTTTTCCATATTATTATTATTATTTTAAAATATGGCGAAACATAATAATAAAGGTCACAGATTACGGTTTTCAAAAGAAGAAGATGAAAGACTGATTAATGAGGTCGCTCAACATCCTGCTCTCTATGACCCTAAACACAATCTATATAAGGATCAAAATGTACGAGATAATACCTGGGAAGAAATTTCACAGGCGGTAAGCAAAAATGGTTAGTTTTGAGGTCCGTCAAGCTGCCCCCCCCCCGGTTAGCTTTTTTTACCAAAATGCTAGCACATATAAAGGGCACCTAGCACAACAATTTTTATAGCTAGCACACCAACAGCTCACAATAAAAATGCTTTTGAATTCGGGAAGGGCCAGGTTAACGCTAGCCCCCCCCCCGGTTGGAATTTTTGCGCCAAAATGCTAGCACAGATAAAGGACACCTAGCACACCATTTTTAATAGCTAGCACACCAGCAGCTTACAATAAAAATGCTTTTGAATTCGTGTGGGGCCAGGTTAACGCTAGCCCCCCCCCCGGTTGGAATTTTGTCGCCAAAATGCTAGCACAGATAAAGAACACCTAGCACAACCTAGCACACCATTTTTTATAGCTAGCACACCAACAGCTTACAATAAAAATGCTTTTTAATTCGGGTGGGGCCAGGTTAACGCTAACCCCCCCCCCGGTTGGAGTTTTTTCGCCAAAATGCTAGCACAAATGAAGGACACCTAGCACAATTTAGGACACCATTTTTTATAATTAGCACATCAACTACACTTTTGATTCTGGGGAGTGGGACGGATGGTAGTGAAATAACGCTATACTTACTCGATGAATAAATGAATGGATAAATGAATAGGTTGAATATATATGTAAAACGGCTGGTTTAATTGTTTCGTACCGTAGTTACGAAAAATTTTCGGAACAACCCACTCATATGGAAAAAATTCTAAATGAAGCAGGATCTTTTCGGAGATAACTCCCCGACAGGGCCGATAATTTCCCTCTTAAGTCCGTATCTAAGTAGCGTCTAAGTAACAATTGTTGTTATTATCATAATTTTTATTTAAAATATCATAAAAATGTCACGGTTTGAAAACAATTCTTCAAGTTTAATCCAAAAATAAATGATTGAAAATGAACCAAAAAGAGTAATTAAATACCATGTAATGTTGTATAAATAATATAAATTTCGCGTTAATACAGTCAAATCGAGAAATATTCTATCGAATTACACTCGTGAAAATAGTTAGATTATTAGTTTTACTTATATAGTCCATGTTGATTGTAATATTGTTAGGAAGAATACATATTATTACAACCATCAGCTCTACGGGGAAACCCTTTCTTAACCCAAACATCTGAATCGGCCAGTATGGATGTACCTATAAGAATTTTATTTACTCTTAAGACCCATAAAAACGGCATTATAAAAATGATTCAAATTTTAACGATAGACTTGGTTTAACGACCCTTTTAAAAAGTCCGATGAGAACTTCAGATGGATTATACCTATTAGTGTTTTAAATGAAACTCAATGTTTCTAGTTAATTCCACAATATAATGAAAAATGTTTGAAAATTCTAAATTTAATATAACTTCTGTCATTCTGAGGATGATATTCAGTGATCGAAACAATTGTCAATTTTTTAGAATTTTCAAACATTTTCCATTATATTGTGGAATTAACTAGAAACATTGAGTTTCATTTAAAACACTAATATGAGTAGATTCCACGAAGTAAGGGTCGAGACAGTTAATTGGATTATACCTAGTTTTTAGAAAAATAAAAATACCTATGTCATCAATTTTGCTTACAGTACATTTTGCTTGTAATATGAAAGAAAAAGTACATTTTTTATACTGCTCAGTCCTCTAGACCAGCCGTTCTTACCCAAACATCTGGCTTTTTTACAATTTGTTTATTTCGAATAGTTCTGAGGTAATAAAAAATATCCAATGTCCATGGGTCAAATTGAAAGTACAAGAAATTTATTCCGTCTTTTCTGTTCTTTAAGACCCAGTCTAACAATCCGCCGATCTCGGCAAATAACACAAGTCAAAGTGAACCAATCGATGTAACACAGTCGCACAATTCGACATCAATGTCATAATAAAGGTCTCAAAAAACACAAGTACACCAAAATTGTAGACGGATTGGATCAATGAACTATAACTCACATTCGTATTCCTAGCAAGTCCTTCCATTACCCATATTGTAAGAAAGCATAAAAAAATTTTCTTTAGTTCGCCAACTTTGGTGATCCGCCATGTTGAATTTAGAATGACGTCACATACATAATCATGGATTGGCATGCAAACTAGACGTATATACAGAATTTCAGCTCAATCGGTTGAAGATATCTGCTTCAAAACTGAGTTGCAAGATTGCAACCGAACAAACATACATTGCCAGTTACATACTAAAAACTTTGAAAAATACATAGTAGTGTTGGTATCTTATGATATGCCACAGAAATATTTGAAGCTCTGATTAACCGGCTCTAAGAATTAAAAGATGCACGTTCTAAGTAAACTTGGGAATTTAAAAAAAATCTGATAGTGAAATGCAATATTTATGTTATCATTGGGTTTGTTCCAACCGAAGTAAATACCGTTTAATTACCGTACAATTTCAGTAACGCAACAAATTTGATGTAAATTACACAGACTTATTATATTCACTAATCAGCAGGTCAACTGGGTTTGCATCGTAATTGTACGGTTTTTGTGTTGGTTGGAACAGACCTATTACAATGGATAATTATTTATCAACTTCGGCAATAAATATTCTGGCAAATTTAAATATAAAGTGTGAGTGTTTCTTTTAAATAAGGACTACAGTGAACCACGATCAGTCTAAAACATGTATTCTCAACATATTGGAACATTTTTAGGGATCTCAGCCGCCCCTTCCCAGATTGCACATTTTTGTCCAAAGGACATATCCAACGGCTTCGCTTTTTTGGACATTTATTTATCCAATGTCTGTACGCAAACGTTTGTCGTTGCCTTTTTTATAGTGTGACGTAATTTGCAACATATTAGTGCACGGATTGTTTCTGATTCCGTGACTAAACGGTTCAATTTAATTATTTTGTTTTATTAAAATTACTATGATTTTGACAAAATTATTTTTAAAAGTGAAGGTTTTTTGTATTATTTCGTTTTTTAGCATTAATTGAAAATAAATAGATAACTATTAATTAAATAATAGTTAATTATTAATTAATCAAATACCTTGCTAGATGGGAAAATATAGATATCACGCACAATCCGGCAACAGCTGACAACAATAATGCTGTTTAGGGGCCATTTTTTATAGGAAAATGTTTAGGGACAAATACATCCAACATTTTCATTCATTCGCGTAACCATAGCGTTATTTTGCAGACACCCTCCGCCCCCTGAATTCAAAAGCGTTGTTGATGTACTAGCTATAAAAATTTTTGTGCTAGGTTGTGCTAGGTGTCCTTCATTTATGCTAGCATTTTGGCGAAAAAATTCCAACCGGGGGGGGGGGGGGGGGGTTAGCGTTAACCTGGCCCCAACCGAATTAAAAAGCATTTTTATTGTAAGCTGTTGGTGTGCTTGCTATAAAAAATGGTGTGCTAGGTTGTGCTAGGTGTCCTTTATCTGTGCTAGCATTTTGGCGCAAAAATTCCAACCGGGGGGGGGGGTCTAGCGTTAACCTGGCCCCACCCGAATTCAAAAGCTTTTTTATTGTAAGCTGTTGGTGTGATAGCTATAAAAATGGTGCGCTAGGTGTTGCTAGGTGTCATTTATCTGTGCTAGTATTTTGGCGCAAAAATTCCAGCCGGGGGGGGGGGGCTAGCGTTAACCTGGCCCCACCCGAATTCAAAAGCATTTTTATTGTGAGCTGTTGGTGTGCTAGCTATAAAAATTGTTGTGTTAGGTTGTGCTAGGTGCCCTTTATGTGTGCTAGCATTTTGGTAAAAAAAAGCTAACCGGGGGGAGGGGGCCGCTTGACGGACCTTAGTATTTGGTAGATCAAGAGTCGATTATAAAATGAACTTAAAATATGTATTTTATATTTAAGTTGAGGAGTGCAAGAAGAGATGGAAAAGTTTGAAAGATGTGTATTGGAAGAAGAAAAAGGAAGGCAAACACAGAACTGGTGTAGCAGCCAAGTGAACCACCAAATAGGAACACATGGATGCGCTAGCTTTTCTTGATAGAGTTACGACATACAGACAGTATGAACACATGCTCTGTTAAATTGTTGAGGTAACTGATTTTTATTGTTATTTTTTAGAGTAGTAACTAATGTAATAACGGCAACAAACGAGGCAGATATTAATTCATTGCAAGCAGCAGACGAAGTAGTTGATGAAGACGTGGTCGAAAATAGAGACGAAACGCTAGAAGGGGAAGCATCTCAAGACACTGAAACAGTGGACGAAATGGCAGAATCTCAATACCGTCAGTGTGGAGGGAACACAGTGGAATCAACTCAGTTCAGGCCATCAACGAAAAGAAAAACAACTAACGAAAAGCATTTGGACGCTATCAAAAAGAGGGCAGAAGGTCGTTCAGTTTTCTTCAAGAAATTGGAATCGGCAATTGAAGACAAACCTCATCCGATACAACTGTTTTTTGCTACTATGGCAAAAACTGTCATGCTTTATCGGCCAGCGCTTGCTGCTCGTGCTAAGATGCGAGTGATGGAAGTCGTCCATGAATTGGAGTTGGAAAATTATGGAGTCAGTTCTACGTCATCGTATGATTCCCTAAGCCGAGTGCCTACCCCTGCTACTTCTTTGAGTTCTACGTCATCGTATCACTCTACAAGGCGAGAGTCAGATACTACCACATCTTATGTAGACTCGTGTTATTCGGCACCAAGTTCGGTTGAGCCGCCTAGAGTTTACGAAGACTGTGCTGATTTATTCAGCAGCACAACTTTCCAGTAAAGACAATACGCTCATATTTTTTATGATTTTTATTAATAAACGTTACTGAATATCAGTTCTAGTAATGTGCCTCATCTGCCAACAGTTCCCAAACTACTATTGAAATAGTCTTTAAAAGCATTTCTGTTTTGAAATGCTGCTGCCGAAGTGTTCCCACCTGTGTGACGTATTTTCAGTGGGCATTTCAATATCAATATCATCTTCTTCTTGATTAGCTGTACGTGAACCCCTGAGTAAGTTGTGCAAACAACACGAAACCATAACAGTGTCATGTACGAGTGTTGGATTCGTTGCAATAGGTGTATAAAATATACGAAAAGTTTGACATAAAATGCCGAAGGCATTTTCCGAGGTTCTTCGGGCTGGACTCAAACGATAATTAAAGCTCCATAAGCTCCTTTTGTGAGCCAAAAACTGCAAAAAATGTTTTGAATACAGCAGTGACTTTATTCTTTTACAAGGGTTGTAGTAGGTCTTTATTTTTTTACAATAATTAATCTTTTATGTCTAACTTTTGAAATGTATAATATGTGTGAAGTTGAACTTGTACTTTATGTTTGCATACTTTTAATTAGGCAACTGCTCCTTAATACCTTTGAACAAACTGAAGATTAATTATACAAATTTTTACTACATTGGACATAGTTATTCTTTAAATTATGAGATACTGATTTTTATTTTATTGGCCAATCAAAGATTCTGTTATTATTTTTACTTTTCCGTCCAACCTATCTAATATGCGAGAAAAGTATTGGTTTACCCCAAAAAAAGTTAGAATTTTGAAAAAAATTTTTGAGTTATTTTTACGTTTTCCATCAACAACAACACGAAAAAACGGTTTTTAAAAAAAATCCTGTGTGTAAGTCGTCGTCGTCGGCCACTTTTCCTTACCTGCCTTACCTTACCTGCACGATACAGCCTCCGGAGTGCAATAAGTCACCAATTTTATGATGGAATATTGTTAAGGACATGTCACAGATTAACCCTATTGATTTTCAGCTCACCAGAGCCAGTACAACGGGTGCTATGGTACTTGAAGTACATTTTGTGATTTTTTGAGAAATTTCAGTTTGTTAGCACGATACAGCCTCCGGAGTTCAAAAAGTCACAAGTTATGATTGAATATTATTCAGGATATCTCACTGATGAACCCTATTGATTTTCAGCTCACCAGAGCCAATACAACAGGTGCTACAGTACTTTAAGTACGATATTTTTGTCATTTTTGGAGAAGTTTCAGTTTGTTAGCACGATACAGCCTCCGGAGTATAAACAAGTGACCAATTTTATGATTGGATACTATTCAGAGCGTCTCAAAGATGAACCCTATTGGTATTCAGCTCACTAAAGCCAGTACAACGGGTGCTATGGTACTTTAAGTACTAAATTTTTGTCATTTTTGGAGAATTTTCAGTTTATTAGCACGATACAGTCTCCAGAGAGTATACGATTGATCAATTTTATGATTGAATATTGTTCAAGGTGTCTCAAAGATGTATCCTATTGATTTTCAGTTGACTAGAGCGAGTACAGCGGGTCCTATAAATCCAGATATACTAAATTTTTGGTTATTTTAGGAGAAATTTCGGTTTGTTAGCACGATACATCCCCCGAAGTGTATACAAGTAACAATTTTATGATACAATATTGTTCAAGGCCACAGATGCGGAAAAGTTAGTTTTAATCTTTAAAACCGTTTATTTTCATTAATCTGTACAATTTTATTGCTCTCTTGGCAAATTTTGCTAAAGTATATGCAGAATCACCGACGATATACTGAATAACGAAATGCAAATTAATATAGTTGTTAACATAGACAAACTAAAATATATTAATATTTGTATTGTCTTTGTCAGTGGCGTAACTGACTATGGGCTAGGCGGGGCAGTGCCCCGGGGCCCTCAAGCTCAGGGGGCCCTCGAATCCTTACCAGATGACAGGTGGCAACCCCACTTTACTCATGAAAACTCAGTTGAGAGAAATTCAAAAGTTATGCCTAGGGAATTCCCCTAAATTCTTTCTGTAGGTTGGCAGTGTTGTCAATTTGACGGATAGTGATATGTGCGTTTTATTATTCATCGATGTGCGTTTCATTGTGAATTCGAAAGATTTTTTTTTCGAGAACGGTTAAAAAATTAATGCTGTATCAGGAGTAAGTCAATATAGAATATAGTGGTTCAGTTTTATTTGATTTTACCACTCATATTGATGTCCGTTAAGTCAATAACTCGTGTCAAATCTATAGATTTCGGCTAAACTGGCAACGGTGGTAACTCTAATGGTGATAATTTTTTTCCGGGGATTCCCCAACAACACTTGTAGCTTGTAGCGTATCATTGTGTTTCTCTTTCCTTTTATTTTATTTTTAACTTCGTCAGTGAACAGTGACTACAGTGAGTTGAGTACCTACCTCGAGCACAATCTAATATTGTATTGTTTCAATAAATAAGAAAACTAAAATTATGGATAAAAAGAAGAAACCCAGTGGTGCATTTAAACGCAAACAACGCCAAGAAAGAGAAGAAGAGAAATTGCCCAAAAGTTTTTTAGTCAGCCTTCTGCAAGTACATCTGGCCAAAATATTTCTATTGATAGTGACTCAAATAATGTGGTAACTGCAGTGTTGGTTGAGAAGCCTACTGAAGAAGATTCGACAATTATTGCAGTTGGAGATACCTCCGCCGCCGATCATGTGAACGTGGATGATGTTTACATGACACACATAAGAGCGGGTTTGGAGGAACCACACACATTTTTCGAAAATGTGTACGACAAATCTTCTTATGACTTGGGAAACTTCACGAACAAAATATTAAGTGATAACGAAAAACGTCAAATTCTTGATATGGGGCCTTTACAACCTTCAGGACCTTTTCCACCAGACATCAACCAGAACAATAGGTGTTTTTCAAAATCGTACTACGTTTCGTGTTCTAAATGTGGGCCAGTTAATCGTTTTTGGTTGTGTTATTCCAAAATACTAGACGCTGACTATTGTCAACCCTGTTGGTTATTTGCTTCACAAAGGAATAATGTTTGGTGTACGGGATTTCGAGATTGGAAGCATTTATCAGAAAGAATTAAACAACACAGTTGTTCGAGTGGCCATTCGGAAGCATGTGCTGTGTATGAATTTTGGAAAAAAAACGATACTAATACTATCGACAAGGAACTTGAAAATGAAAATCGCAAAGAAGCATCATTTTGGAAAATGGTTCTTCAAAGGTTATTCGATATCATACTTACCCTAGCAAAGAGTTCTTTGGCTTTGAGAGGACATAAAGAAGACTTAAGTCAGGAAGGAAACCACGGAAATTTTCTGTCCTTTGTAGAGCTTGTCGCCTGATATTATCACATTTTGCGGCAAGTTTTGGATATGCCCAAAGGTAATAATAATTATTTCTAAGTTTTTTTATTGTTTTATTTTGTTTATAATTATTAACTGTTTAATATCAGGACTTTTTTTAAATTGTGTTTTTTTATGTTTTTAGGATCTACAAGATATCTGAGTGCAACAATTCAAATTGAAATGATTGAGAGCTTGGGGATCAAACTCGAAACACATCTACTAGAACAAATTAGAGCGTCACCGTTTTTTGCCATCATAATGGATACGACACAGGACATATCGAAGGTAGATCAGCTAAGCATTGTTGTGAGGTATGCAGTAGATTTTAACGGGGTTACTGTGCACTGAAACAAAAGGTTTATTATGCAGTAATAACCAGATCGGAAAATGGACAGCCAATTGATATAGAAGTAAAAGAAGTGTTTCTAGGCTTTTATGCAGCCTTCAAACATGGCGCAGTAGATTTAGTCAACCAAGTGACAACATTATTTATCGACAAAAATATTGATTTAAAAAAATGTGTGGGGCAAGGCTATGATGGAGCCAGTGTGATGAGTGGTGTGTATAATGGTGTACAAGAACATATTAAGGATATCCAGCCTAACGCAGAGTACGTACATTGTGCCACTCATAATTTAAATTTGGTGATAAATGATGCCGTTAGCAGTTGTGTGGAAATACAGAATTTTTTTGCAACGTTGCAAAATTTGTATAACTTTTTCGGAAACAGCATCAAACGTTGGGATCTACTGTCAAAATTCACTGGCGAATCGGACACCAATCTAAAAAAACTAAATCCGACTAGATGGTCCAGTAGGGTCAATACGATATCTGCAATAAAACTTCGTTATTTTGATATTATCAAAGCATTATCAGAAATAGTTCTAAAGAGTCCTAATAAAGATGAGCGTAGTGAAGCAGAGACTATTAAAACAAAAATGCTAAATTTCGAGTTCGTGTTGCTTTGCGAATTCATGCACAGTGTATTGAACGATGCATCCAAAACTTTACAAAAATGCGACATCAATTTGGGCGAGGCGAGTAAAGTTTTAGCAGAGACCAAAGCAAAGTTGCAAATTTATAGAAATGATGTCGAATTATTCAAGTGCAAAGCCAGTGAAACTGCAAGAAAATATGGTATTGATCCCCATTTTCAAGAAAAAAGGCAAAGACAAGTTAAAAGACATTTTGATGAATTAGCTGCTGATCACCGATTTCCAAACCGAGAAAAAATATTTAAAATTAAGATTTTCAATAGTGTACTAGACACAGTAATATCTCAATTAAAAACACGTTTTATTGGTATGAGTGCAGTCTGTCATAAATTCGATTTTCTAACACCAACATTTTTATTACATGTTGATGAAGCAACTTTATTACAAAAGTGTGACGAATTCCAAAGAAAATATTCAGATATAATAGGCCCTAGTTTTTCACTTCAATTTATTAATATTCACCACCTAGTTTTACCTCAACTAACTCCAGCATGGACTGTTCACCAATTATGTAAGGTAATAATGAGCAACTATGGAGTGCTAGAATGCGACCTAACGGAAGTATTTACAGCAATATTATTATTCTTTACAATTCCTGTCACTTCTGCATCAGCTGAAAGGTCATTTAGCAAATTAAAAATAATAAAAAATTATTTAAGAAATAATATGGGCCAAACTCGACTCCGACATTTATCGCTAATAGCAATTGAAAACAAAACCGCTTCAAGTCTGGATTTAAACGAAGTCATTGAAACTTTTGCGAAAACTAAAACTAGGAAAAAATTGTAAATATAATTGTTATTTAGTCAGTTGGTAGGCCCGACCTTTATATAATAAACCCTTGAATCTTCTCTATTTCGTTTTATTAGCCAAACCTACACCAAGTATTAATTGTAATTTATGTTGTTACTGTTTAGTATTTTTATTACCTGCCCTGCAGTGCACAAAAAAGAGATTAAGAAGTTAAGTAGCTTAGCATTTTTAAAGTATTTGTATATTTCATATTTTTATTTGATAAAACCTAATCAGTTTACATAGCAGTGGGGCCCCATTTTTTAATTTGCCCCAGGGCCCTTGGTTCCTAGCTACGCCACTGCTTTGGTTGTTAGTTTCAATACAATCACAGAACTGAAATAGCTATTCTACTTCTGTGAAAAGTGTGTCAAACATGTCGAAATTAAAGACCTTTAACTAAAAGTTTCCTTTCCTGTATTTTATTTAAATATAGGATACCCTTTATTTACATAAAATTATTAAAGTCGTACTTAAGAAATGCGCATGCGTATATGTCAAAATAAAGGATTTCTCAAAGGACGTTTCAATAACTCTCTATTATTGTATTAACACTAGTTCAAATAACAAATGATGATAATCAAGAATGAAATAACTTTATTATAATTGCGTAAAACGGTGTAACAGAGCAATTTATGATTCGGAGTCCTATCAGAGAATGTTCACCTCATCTTCCCCGAAAAATATACCATCCTTCAGTTTAGGTATAAAAATGTTACCGCATCCTTCAGACGAAACGCGAACATTTGGTGTGAAACGTGGTGTTTTTCTTGAACGACCGTACAGTTATTACAGTCGGCTAACCTGACGGTATATCACGTCCTCGTGAGCTACATACAAATAAAAAAATTATTATTGATTCGTAATCAACCATTAATCAAATTATTCGCTATCAGAACTATTCGCATCATCTGATGAAACTCAGGTAACAAATAATATCATCCGTTCAGAAGGGCATATCCCTGTATATGCCTTCCTTGATCTTTTCGATCCTGACAGTTCCTCAACCACGTAACGGTCTTTATCGAGAACTTTCCTAACTACAAAGGGTCCTATACAGGGTATTCCATTTCAGACGAGCCACCCCGTATATTTCTTATCCTTTATAAGTTTGAAATCACGATTAATATTTTTAAAAACTTTTATTCTAAATTAATTTACAATATTTAGATGTTTTCACTATGAAATATAAAGTCATTCTCCCTGATTTGATTGTGATTAACAATAACGAAAGTTCGTATTGCTGAAACAGCAGCATAACGACCTCGTTGAAATAAAACAATAAAACATAACAATTTTGCTTATACAGGTAAATTTACATTCCATAACTTATCCCATAGTGATTGGAAAAATTTCCCGAAACACATCGGTTGATTTTCTTTGGGGGACATCTTTTGACGTATATTTGAGGCTTGAACAAGCAACCCCCTAAGAGGGGGCGCTTCAACACCTCAAAATTGAATAAGGAAGAGGGGTTGAGTGATACTTCATTTGTAAGGTCATGGAAGCTTCTTTACCACGGTGAATGAAAAAAATCACATTCTTAAAAAAATTAATTGTTTTATTATGCTTACAATAAAAAAAATAAAAACTGCGTTTTTAAATCAAATGTTCAAATTGTCCTCCATTGACTTCCATACAATAATACAATCTTGACTGAAAACCGTCTCTAACATGGTCCAGCATAATTGGAGTTATTTGACGACACTCATTTACAATTCGTTGGCATAGTTCGTCCAAATTTTCAGGCTGAGTCACAACAATCTTGGACTTAAGATGTCCCCACAAGAAGAGGTCCAGAGGGTTCAGGTCAGGAGAACGGGCAGGCCACTCCACAGGTGCTCTTCTTTCAATCCAACGACCAAGGTATTGTAAATTGAGGTATTGGCGAACTGGTGCGGCGTAGTGTGGAGGAGCTCCGTTTTGTTAGAAATGCAATTGTTGTTCAATTAGTAGAGGATCGTTTTATAATTTTTCTGTTATTAACGAATCAAATTTTCCAGCATTTCAGGATAAATTTCTCCATTTAAATTACCAGGAATAAACAGAGGTCCAATTAGGTGGTCTCCCAAAATTCCTACCCAAACGTTTAGCTTTTCCGGATATGGAGTGTGAGCTTCTCGAAATACATGAGGATTTGTATCTCTCCAAATTCTATAGTTATGCCGGTTAACCTCTCCATTAAGTGAAAAAGTGCATTCGTCAGAAAAGCAAACGTTATACAAGAAATTTGGGTTATTGTTGGTGCGCTCGGCCATAATTTCGCAAAACTCTTGCCTTCGATACAAATTATTATCATTTAATTCATGAATTAATTTAATTTTGTACAGATGGAACTTGTGTTTATGTAAAATTCTGAAAACGTTAGATTGGCTAATACCGGAAACCGCAGAAAGTTGTCGGACAGATTGCGTGTTTGGCATAAGTTGGACATGGCTCAATACCGCCACAGCTGCTCCTTCATCATTCACAATTCACAATCGAAGACATCGAGTGGAATGAAAATCATGCATCAACAAACATTGACGTAGAACAACCTGAGCGTTCCAAACGAAGCAGGTTAGAATATCTACCGAACCAAACAAGTGGATTAGGCCTACCGGGGAAACCACGTTAAAAAAACGAACTGGTGACTCTGCCTCGAGATGACTATATCCTAAGGTAGTGTGGAAATGAGTCGGGTAATAGCGGATTTCAGATGTAATGAATTCCTAATCCAATTATAGATTAATAATTTCAAATTATCACGTTGAAAACGGGCGTTTTGAAAAATTATGGAAATCGTCTTTAGGCTGTTCCAGTTGGTAAACTGTACAATCTATAAAAAAAATTTGATACAAAAGTTATAGAGAATTATCTTATAATAATATTTTCGTTGTAGGATCACTTTGAAAGGAGATATTTCGAAACAGTTTTGGCCGCGATGGCGACGCAGGCGGGAGGTGGTCAAAGTTAAAAACTCAGGGACTCATTCATGACCCAACGACCTTGCCAAAAATTAAAACTCCCGGATCTAATGTAGGGCAAAAATATCCATTGACTGGGCTCTAATAGCATTGCCATAAAAATCTTCAAAAATTGCGTTGCATAAAACTTGAACGCCCCTTTATCTGAATTGTGCATAAATTTGATACGCTGTTTTGTGTGATATATTAGGAAACTGACCATATAATCTTTGTGGAAAGAAGCCATAACTTGATATGTCGACATTCGGTAACTTTACAGGAGAGCCATTTTAAGATAAACTGTCGGAGGCAAATCTATACTTCAACATAAATTTTACAGTTAATACTTTTTGTAGAGCTTCAACACCAAATATTGGGAGTTTTAAGTATGAAAGTGAAATATATCAAAATATCGGAGTTATTTAAGGTTTTTGAACATAACAGGTTTTACCATCTTTTACTCCGGTATATTTTTTTAATTGGCAAATCGATAACAGTACTAAAGATATCCCAAAACATGTTATTTTTGTGCAAATATTTACATTTTTAAGTTTTGATATCAATATAGGTACCCAAGGAAAAAAATTCAACATCTTGTGAAATTAATATTTCTTTAATAAACAAAATACAAAAAAAACTAGTGTTCAGACTCGGAGTCTTCCTGCGTATCGCTCAACTCATCGAACTCCTGAGCTGCTGATGTTGTTGGGAGCTTCTTGTGGAAGTTGTGGAACTCTGCATCTATTAAACTTAGTATTTATAACAGGTCCTTCTTTTTCAAAGGATTTATCCCAATGGTACCCCCATATGAGTTACCAACTTCAAGATTAGTAGCAGAGGTTTTGCGGCCTTTTCTGTCGCGAATAAGGTTTAGGGTTCGAAATATGTATCTTAGCCATTTTATTTTTAGCTACTCGACTGGCTTTTTCTCAGTGTCCTGATTGCGATGAACTAAAACGTTATTCCTAGCTAAAAGAGATGAAAATGCTTTAAAATCTGGTAAGTTCATCTCAATCACATTAAAGCTTTTTTTTCCATGGATAGCTCTTACAAACTAACACCAATCACGAGGAACCATAATCCTATAATTTTCTCCCCCACTGCTGGAAGATCCTGATGACCCAAGTCTTTTTTTTGCCCGCTCAATACGTGCATGGTCACTGTCACATTCTAGACGTGTGTGACCTGGTAGGAGAAATTTTTGATCAATGACCTTCAAATTCTCGTTTTTTGCTAGAACATACATAAACATAACTGCCATATTAATGTTTCTGTTCTGGCCGCCACATGTATCTGAGTACGTAATTACCTGCTCTACACTTGTTGGTAACTGGAGAAGCTTTTTTAAAATACAAGAGGCGATCTGATCTGATCCTCTCCCTCCTTGAAGCTCACTCCACATACAACAGTCTGACGATTCTTTCTCTTGTGAGCAATCACGGATGGTTAGGTTGTACATAGTTTAGTTAATAGTCTTTTGTATTATGCAATATTGGTTGTGAGGTACGGCACAGGCAAAATTTGTTGCAAGTCAAAAACCAAAACTCTTTGGTAAACAGTGTTCTTTGCATTTTATTTGTCTTCACGTTTACGGTCATAACCCTCTTGTGCCTCTTGAACGTGAACATTATGATTTTTATCGATTTCATCACGGTCAGCTTTACTAGTAGCATGTCTTTTAAATACATTAAACTCGCCGCAAGTTTTGCACCTGTCAATGAATGGCTCTTTAAAGTTATAGCCCTTTGTATTAAAATTTTTTCTAAAAGTGTCGTAGCCAACCGATTTTTCGAGACCATTTTCTTCTCTCCATTGTAAGTACTCTTTGTACATTATTTTAATACTCAAGTGACTAGGCAAAAATATCTTTTCTGATGAGTTATCTCGCCTAGCGTAATGACTTTCGTGTCTTGGGTATTTCTCTATAAACTGGTGAATAAAATGTATCTCTTCATCACTTGTTTTATTGGGTGGTGTCTTCTTACCCCTCATATCAACATAAATAACGCCATAGGAAGAGGCCCTTTTCTTTTCTATTAATATGTCCAATTTCCCTCTGGTTACGCCATACGCACTCATGAACATTAATTTGCAAACATTGTGTTTTTTATTTTCAACAATAATACTATAACTGACAGTCACAAGCCGGTCGTGAGTAAGAGCACTCTTACCTCTACCTTTTGCACTATACTTTGTATTTGAAATTTCAATTCTTTCACACAATGTTTGTTCTCTTACTTTCATTGGCAAAGAATAAATATTTTTAAATATTTGATTTTGTATTTCTGGAGTTATTATCTCAGAACACTTTTTCCTCCGACAACATCTCTCAATAGACTTGAACTCGAGGGGACCTTTAACTTCACCTTTTCTATTTTTGTAGGCCAAACCGTGATCTTTTTTATTTTTTTCTTGTTCACGTGCTCTAACACCTTTCGTTCTTTTTGGTTTAGAGGAAGTAGAAGTAAGTAGTTTGGTTGTAGTTGAATGTTTGTTTCTACCTTTATTCTGATTATCATCTTGTAACTGAGATGGTTCCAATGATACATTGCTTTCGGAAACTATTAGTGGACTGCTACGTATATTAAGTTCATTATCCAACATAACCTCATCTGAAAAACAAACAATACTATTAAGATCTTAATTTTTTTTCACGGAGGTGTACAACAGGTACATCCATCCAAATCTTTAAGTTCTCCAATCTTTAAAATTCCCTACTCAAACTAAAAAAAATGTAAAATCTGTAATCTTTAAAATAAATCATCATGTACACAATAAAAAAAATAACCTTCAGTACCACTTTCCGATCTTGTCTTTTTCCCCTTTACTGGCACTAGACTAAATAGTTTTCGTTTCCTGGAGTGGTCTTTAAGGTCATCAGGAGTCCATTGTGGGTCTGCATCTGAGTCATGGGAATCTTCTTCGAAAGAGTCCTACAACAACGTACAAACATTAGTTTTACGTAGACCTACTATTAGTTTTAACGACATTAGGTCCACGTTAATATTATAATATTTACCTGGGGTTCATATGTTGAGTTCAGGCTACTAGTTGAAGGTTTACACATCAATGTATTATGTGGCATAGAGATTACGCCAGTAGCTGCATTTTTTCGTCAAAGGTACAATCATTTTTAGTAACACTAACCTCACTTTTAACCGAAGACCTTGTACCGCACTGTAGTAGTTTATCTCCACATTTTCCGGAATGTACCATCAATTCACTTCGAGTTACACAAATTTTATTACAGTTAGTACAAGAATAAGTCATTGTTGGTACATAAAACACACTTTTTTCACAATAGAACTGCTAAACAACAGCACCTATTTTAAAATCGATAATAATGAATAATATGACAAAACTTGATAACACAGCTTGACAAGTGACATCACTGTAGTGCAGTCATCTTTTCTCAGACGCGAAAACTTGATATGTTCACATAACAGATTCCGCATTGATATAATTACAGAATAGAGGATATTTTTAAGGAAGGTAGAATTTGATATGTCAACATATCAAGTTATGTCTTCTTTAAAATCTATAAAAATTAGCTGTTTTTGAAAGTGGAAGAATTAAATAAATCGACATATCAAGTGTTGACATCTTTTTTAAAACCATTTAATTAGAGGCATACATTATTATGTCAACTTATCAAGTTTTTACCTCGTCTGTAATATCCACTTTAAACATATCAGGTTTGGGCATCCCTTCTATGACCGTTATTATTAGGAATTCGAATTATCAAGTTATACCATCTTGTAGATCTCGACGAGACGAACACAGTGGTATTGATAATCTTAATTTTGATAAAAAGTCGACTTATCAAGTTGTGACTTCTTACCACAGATCTCTAATGAAACAAATTTGACACCTCAACCTGCAATCAATCATTAAAATACGTTTTATAGAATCTGTTTAAGGTTTTTTATTCATATAATGTGAGGTAATACATTTTAAGCGTTTTTTAGTATATTTTATTCAACAATTATTCTTTAAACATAAATGATACATTTTATTTGTATGTATAGTATTTAATAACAATAAACGTAGTAAATGAAAGTCCACAAGTTATTTTGTATGTGGAAATGCCGAAAACCACTTTCAGTTTTCTGCTCTTCTGGTTCCTAGGGACGCGTTTCGAAGACCGCCGCAATATCCAACAAGTGATGTATTTTGGGGAAATGCCCTTTTTTGAGAAATCGATATAACGGGTAGGGATAAAGTATGGAACCAAGTAAATATCTTTAAAACGCAAAGGACGATATTAATGAAACTTTGCAGGCAAGTTCAATAATGCATAACGCATCTGATGCCTAATTTTTTGTTACTACTGTACTTCCAGTTTCACCGGAAATACCATCACCTTTTTTAATTTAATGGGACACCCTGAATATTTTTGCAGATTTTAAAAGACCTTGTTATTTCGAAAAACATTCAACTATACTTAATCTTTGAACATAAGTGATACATTTTATTTGTCTGAAGAGATTTCAATAACACTAAACGTAGAAAATGAAAGTGCGCAAGTTATTTTGCATGCGGAAATGCCGAAAACCGCCTTCAGCTTTCTGTTCTTCTGTTTCCAAGGGACGCGTTTCGAAGACCGCCGCAATATCCAGCACGTGATATATATTTTGAGGAAAAGCCCTTATTTGAGAAAATCGATATATGAATATAACACGCTTTCTACCACATAGAGGGTGATCAACTTATACTGCGGAGTTCAATATGTGGGTTGATGGGGTGGAATTTCACTGAGACCTAAAAGATCTATTGTGCCCCATCTGCTAGTCAGTTTCCACGGACTGTCTTTAAAACTAGTAGTTCCGTTATTCCTGATCCATTGATAAATTTTAAGAAATTCGCCGGTTTCAGTTGGGGTAAATCTTCCTCTTCTATCCTGTGCTACAAGGTATCGAGTCATGAGATTCTGTGGTGCCTTGTATTTAGCAATTATCTGGATGGATATTCCCTCCTATATCCTACAGACTTTGCAGTAGTCTTTTTTGAGTTTGAGTTTTTTGAGGTGTCCATTCAGGCGACAATGTTCTGTAAGAACCTCTGTTAAAACTCTTAGTGCAGACTTCCTCTGGTTAGTGCATTCTTCTGATGTCTTCTGGTATCTTCGATTGTCCTTGTCCTACTATGTTGTCCCAGTAGTTAAATATTTCCCTTGTTTTTTTTATATTTTCGATTTTATCCAATATTGTATTGGTACTGATTCCACAAAAAGGCTGTTGTCCCCAGAAGGGTCTTTTTCTTTGCTAGTTCATCAGCTATCTCATTTCCTTCTACTTCAGTATTCCGCAACAGGGAAACTATGTTATTCCTGCCTGAGCATTCCCAAACTATTACTTTTCCGCCCAACCTATCTAATATGCGAGAAAAGTATTGGTTTACCCCAAAAACAGTTGGAATTTTGAAAAATGTTATTTTCACGGTTTTCATCAAGAACAACACGAAAAAACAGTTTTTAGAAAAAATAAACGGTTTTAAAGATTAAAACTAACTTTTCCGCATCTGTGGCCCTGAACAATGTTCTATCATAAAATTGTTACTTGTATACACTTCGGGGGATGTATCGTGCTAAGAAACCGAAATTTCTAAAAAATAACCAAAAAGTTAGTATATCTGGATTTATAGGACCCGCTGTACTCGCTCTAGTCAACTGAAAATCAATAGCGTACATCTGTGAGATACCCTGAACAATATTCAATCATAAAATTGATCAATCGTATACTCTTTGAAAATCAATAGGGTTCATCAGTCTGATATCCTGAATAATGTTCAATCACAAAACTGGTGACTTGTTGAACTCCGAAAGCTGAATCGTGCTAACAAACTGAAATTTCTCAAAAAATGACAAAATGTCGTACTTCAAGTACCATAGCACCCGTTGTACTGGCTCTGGTGAACTGAAAATCATGTCCTTAACAATATTCAATCATAAAATTGCTGACTCATTGCACTCCGGAGGCTGTATCGTGCTAACAAGACATGTAAGGAAAAGTGGCCGACGACAACGACGACGACGACATACACACAGGATTTTTATTTTTCCGTCAACCTATTTATATGCGAGAAAAGTATTGGTTTACCCCAAAAAAAGTTGGAATTTTGAAATTTTTTTTTGTGTTATTTTTACGTTTTCCATCAACGACCACACGAAAAAACGGTTTTTAGAAAAAAAATCCTGTGTGTATGTCGTCGTCGTCGTTGTCGCCGGCCACTTTTCCTTACATGTCTTGTTAGCACGATACTGCCTACGGAGTACAATAAGTCAGCAATTTTATGATTGAATATTGTCAAGGACATCTCACAGATGAGCCCTATTGATTTTCAGCTCACCAGAGCCAGTACAACGGGTGCTATGGTACTTGAAGTACGACATTTTGTAATTTTTTGAGAAATTTCAGTTTGTTAGCACGATACAGCCTTCGTACTTCAACAAGTCACCAATTTTATGATTGAATATTATTCCGGACATCTTGCTGATGATCCCTATTGATTTTCAGCTCACCAGATCCACTACAACAGGTGCTACAGTACTTTAAGTACGATATTTTTGTCATTTTTGGAGAAGCTTCAATTTGTTAGCACGATACAGCCTCCGGAGTATATACAAGTGACCAATTTTATAATTGGATATTATTCAGAGCATCTCCAAGATGAACCCTATTGATATTCAGCTCATTAAAGCTAGTACAACGGCTGCTATGGTACTTGAAGTACCAAATTTTTGTCATTTTAGGAGAATTTTCAGTTTGTTAGCACGATACAGCCTCCAGAGAGTAAACGATTGATCAAATGTATGATTGAATATTGTTCAAGGTGTCTCACAGATGTACCCTACTGATTTTCAGTTGACTAGAGCGAGTACAGCGGGTCCTATAAATCCATATATACTAAATTTTTGGTTATTTTTGAAGAAATTCGGTTTGTTAGCACGATACATCCCCCGAAGTGTATACAAGTAACAATTTTATCATACAATATTGTTCGGGGCCACAAATGCGGAAAAGTTAGTTTTAATCTTTAAAACCGTTTATTTTTCTAAAAACCGTTTTTTCGTGTCGTTGTTGATGGAAAACGTAAAAATAAATCAAAAAAAATTTTCAAAATTCCAAATTTTTTTGGGGTAAACCAATACTTTTCTCGCATATAGAAAGGTTGGGCGGAAAAGTAAAAATCCTGTGTGTATGTCGTCGTCGTCGTTGTCGTCGGCCACTTTGCGTAACATGTCTTGTTAGCACGATACAGCCTCCTGAGTGCAAGAAGTGGCCAAATTTTATTATTGAGTCTTGATCAGGACATCTCACGGATGAACCCTATTGATTTTCAGCTCACCAAAACCAGTACAACGGGTGTTATGGTACTTGAAGTACCACATTTTTGTCATTTGTTGAGAAACTTCAGTTTGTTAGCACGATACAGCCTCCGGAGTGCAACAAGTCACCAATTTTACGATTGAATATTATTCAGGACATCTCACAGATGAACCCTATTGATATATAGCTCACCAGAGCTAGTACAACAGCTGCTATAGTTCTTTAAGTACAACATTTCCGTTTGTTAGCACGATACAGCCTCCGAAGTAAATACAAGTGACCAATTTTATGGTTGTATATTATTCAAGGCGTCTCAAAGATGAACCCTATTGATATTCAGCGCACTAAAGCTAGTACATCGAGTGCTAAGGTACTTGAAGTACCAAAGTTTTGTCATTTTTGGAGAATTTTCAATTTGTTAGCACGATACAGCCTCCAGAGTGTATACAAGTGACCAATTTTATGATTGAATATTGTTCAGGGCATCTTATAGGTTAACCTTATTGATTTTTAGCTCACTAAAACCAGTACAACGGGTGCTATGGTACTTGAAGTACTACATTTTTGGTCCTTTTTGGAGAAACTTTGTCAGCACGATACAGCCTCCAGAGTGTACACAAATGACCAATTTTATAATTGGCTATTTTTCAAGCTGTCTCACAGATGTACCTATTGATTTTCAGCTGTGTAGAGCCAGTACAGCGGGTCCTATAAATCCAGATATACTACATTTTTGGAAAAATGTCGGTTTGTTAGCACGATACATCCCCCGAAGTGTATACAAGTGACAATTTTATGATAGAATATTATTCAGGGCATCTCACAGATCCGGAAAAGCTAGTTTTAACCTTTAAAACCGTTTATTTTAGTACCGATTACAGAAGAGCATAGGCTGGCTATCCAGCATGATTATTATTTTTTGCCTTCTGTATTTTGCTTGTGGGTTTTCACAAGCTTTCAAAGTGTTTTTTTGTTCCAGGCCCATACACTCTTATCCCAGTTCCTTCCTTTGTTTTTGAACCGTCAGTATATTATAATACTATGTTTACCCTTTTTATTACTTTATTCTATATTGAATGTTTTAAAGAAACTATACATTTTCGTCATTTCATCTTGTGAGACGTTCCAGGACTTCTATTCTCTAACTATCGAGGGAAGAGTTTTTTCCGCAGAATTCACTCTACACAATCTGTGTCTGGTTCTCTCTGCTACACTTTCCACTTCTATATGCAGTAGCTTGAGGTTCAGAATTACTTCCGTGGGGCATGTTTTCATTGCCCCTATTATACAAATTATGCAGGCTAACCTTTGAATTCTAGAAAGGATGTCTTTCGTTGTTGATAGGATGGTCTTGCTACTCCAAACAATAGTTTCGTACGTAATGATAGGTCTCACAATGGCGGTGTACATTAGGTTGGAGCGAAACATGGGCGAAACAATTTTTTTTTTAGAAATTGATGAACCCTGTATCGGAAAAAGTGACATACTGTAGTGCATACTTACCTTGCAAAAGCTGAAGTTTCTTGGACAATATTTTCTGGTGCCCCTAGCCACTCAAAGTTTCAGATATTAACGTAATCTCATAAATTTCTAAAATTGCATCTATTCGCTTTGTTTTTTGATAAAACAAACCAGAGCTCACCACGAGGAGGTGGCTGCAAGTCGAGAGCCAGCCGCCCATCCATTTCCTTAACAGGTTGACTGCCAACCTCTTTTTGCCTACATTACCAAAGAGTCATTTGTGTACCATATATATGGTACTTGGTCCAAAAGATAAATTCAAATATTGAGAGCCAAATTGGTACTCGGTATAACTTATAAAATTGCATGCCGTGTACCTTAGCAGTCTTTCAGCTTGTGTATTTTTATATGGAGAAATTAAAGTTGTGTCCTCAGAAAACCGTTCGTTGATCTTAGCCCTTGGCTACATGTTATGATTGTTTAACAAAGTTTTATATAAATAGACTTATATATTTATTTTATAGCAGCGTAACGCTAAAAAATGGTACAAAAATGAAAACAAACAGTACAGACAAGTTTACATAAATGCTTATAAAGAAAAATTATCGTAATTTGGTAACATTCATCTTAAAGAAGCACTCAGAACAAAAATATTTTTTCTACAACTGCTATGAAAAGTAGCGTATTTCTCATAGCATACTTATTTCAAAACCATTATTGCTCACTCTGTGGGAATAGTAATTTATGCAACAGTGCATAAAGTGGTACTTTTTTTCACGAATGGAAAAAGTTGACTGCACGAGCCGTCAGGCGAGTGAGGCAATTCCATGAGTGAAAAAAAGACACTTTATGCACATGTTGCATACATTATTTTTTCTACAGCCCTATACAAAAAAATAAAATTCAAATAGAAATTTGGGATATTTTAATTAAGCTTCTTCGGTAAATTACAATTATATGTATTCCCAGTTTCATGGAAGTGCATCCTCGATGTCCAGCCAAGATTCATTGTGTTAGCTTATGGGAAGCATGAAATAAAGTTAACGTTATGGCACTTTTTTTAACGCATTTTTACTTTTTTTCACTCTAACCATAAACAACCACTTTAAGCGCTGCAAACCGATGAAATACAAGGTACTTTAAAGATAGGGCGTAGAAAAATATTATTTCTCACGGCACTTTGCCCATACTACATACATTTATATGGAGAATCTAGTAGGGGATAGTCGATGCCCAGCCGATTTCAGCAGGGTATACTCGTTACCCAGCCGTTTTCAGTGGGTGGTCCTCGATGCTTAGTCCTTGTGGAAGTTTGTGGCACGAGCCAAGGGCGAGTGCCGCAAACACACGAATGAGAAGAGTACTTTTCCCACATGTTGCACACTATACTTTTTCTACAACTGCACAAATTTAAAGAATACAAGTAAATAGTTTTGTAGAAAAAGTCTAAGCATCGAGGACCACCCACCGAAAACGGCTGGGCATCGAGTATAACTTTCTGAAATTGGCTGGGCATCGAGGATCCCCTACTGGATTCTCCATATAAATGTATGTAGTGAGGGCAAAGTGCCGTGAGAAATAATATTTCTCACAGTGTGAGCAATATATGATTTTGAAATTAAGTAAGCCATGAGAAATACGCTACTTTTGCTAGCAGTTGTAGAAAAAGTACTTTTCCCACATGTTGCACACTATACTTTTTCTACAACTGTACAAATTTAAAGAATACAAGTAAATAGTTTTGTAGAAAAAGTCTTAGCTTTGAGGACCACTCACCGAAAACGGTTGGGCATAGAGTATACCCTGTAGAAATCAGCTGTGCATCGAGTATCCCCTGCTGGATTCTCCATATAAATTAATGTAGTGTGGGAAAACTACCGTGAGAAATAATATTTCTCACAGTGTGAGTAATATATGGTTTTGAAATGAACTATGCTATGAGAAATACGCTACTTTTCATAGCAGTTGTGGAAAAAAGTACTTTGCTGACTCGTGTGTTTGTGGCACTCGCCCTTGGCTCGTGCCACAAACTTCCACACTCGTGAGAAAAGTTGAACTTTCCCCACTTGTTGCACAATATACTATTGCGCAAGCAAAACACTTTGTCCACGCACGGGGAGTTTCTTTGGTACTATTTTTCTGCCATATCTGGTAATAATATCCTTATAACATTGATTGCAGCGGTTTCTTTTTGAACATTTTGTCAAATTGTGCAGTGGGCTGCCCACTAAGAATGGACGCCGGCCATATCTCGGGAAAGAATTCTGACTGATACATACATCAAAAAGATTAAGTATATCTGATATTATTCCTGGATTAATATTTTCATCTTCTAGTAATTTTCTTACACTATTAGACATTCTTTAGGAGGAATTTTAGTGAACATATTAGTAACGTCAAATGAAATAAGCTTAGCTTTATCTTCTAATTTGAATGTTTTTAATTTTTTGATTAGTTCTATTGAATTTCTAATTGAGTACTTAGATTCATATCCGTAATTATTGAGTATATTGTTAAGCTTCTTTGCCAATATAGTATTAGGAGTATTAACATAAGAAACTACAGGTCTAATTGGTTTCGTTATTTTATGTAATTTAACGGTTCCATATAATTGTGGACAATGAGGATTCTTATGTATGATAGACCTTTTTTCGTAATCACTGAAAAGATAATTTGAATTATTAACAATATCCCTTACATATCTAGCGATGTAAAAGTTCTTAAAGCAGACCCAACAAAAAAGTTTTCTAATAATGTAAGGGATATTGTTAATAATTCAAATGATCTTTTAAGTGATTACGAAAAAAGGTCTATCATACATAAGAATCCTCATTGTCCACAATTATATGGAACCGTTAAGTTACATAAAATAACGAAACCAATTAGACCTGTAGTTTCTTATGTTAATGCTCCTAATAATATATTGGCAAAGAGGCTCAACAATATACTTAATAGTTACGGATATGAATCTCAGTACTCAATTAGAAATTCAATAGAACTAATCAAAAAGTTGAAAGCAATCAACTTGCCAGATAACTATAAACTTATTTCGTTCGATGTGACTGATATGTTCACTCAAATTCCTCCTAAAGAATGTCTAATACTTGTAAGA
Source organism: Galeruca laticollis (assembly GCA_963921935.1). Classification (NCBI taxonomy): domain Eukaryota; kingdom Metazoa; phylum Arthropoda; class Insecta; order Coleoptera; family Chrysomelidae; genus Galeruca; species Galeruca laticollis. The sequence goes on from OY998182.1 coordinate 41,865,944, forward strand.
AAATTACTAGAAGATAAAAATATTAATCCAGGAATAATATCAGATATACTTAACTTATTTGATGTATGCATTAATCAAATTTATTTCACTTTTGACAATAGGATATATATTCAAAATTAAGGTTTACCAATGGGAAGCCCTATATCACCTATTTTGGCAAACATTTTTAAGGACAATTTAGAAAGAAAGATCTTTGAAAGTAATATTTCGAAAAATGTTTTATTTTGGTATATATATGTAGATGACATATTAGTTTTATGGGTAGTGAACAACAATTAGATGTATTTTTCAACCACATCAATAATTTACATAAGAAATTGAAGAAAATAGCTCAATCAACTTTCTTGATTTAAAAAAGCAAAGAGTTAATAATGTACTTGATTATTCAATTTACCGAAAACCAACCAGACTGATGTGACAATATTTAATTCCAATCACCCCATGTCCCATAAACTAGCGGCATATAATTCAATTATACATAGAGCGTTTTCAGTTCCTATGAACAAATGTAATTTTGATAGAGAGATTAATACAATTAGACAAATAGCAACATCCAACGGTTATCCATTAGATATGATAAATAAGCTGATTAATAAAAAAGAGGAAAAAGTGGCATTACAACTAATATTTCCTAAACAAGCTGATGAAATAAAAACGTATAAAACCATCACATATGCAGGAAATATTTCTAATAATATTTCAAAGATAATATCTTCAGCAACTAATACAACAATTTCTTTTAAAACAGAAAGTAACGTTAGTGCAAAATTGTTAAATGTAAAAACAAAAATACCACCATTAAAGAAGTCAGGTATATATAAACTCAAATGTCCAGAATGTAATGCTGTCAGACCCTTAGGAATTTTGAAATCCGATACAGTGAACACTTACGAGCATACAGATTAAAACAACCAGATAAATCCCACTACGCAAAACATCTACTTGATACCAATCATTCATTGACACCTAACACAAAAGTGATAATTGTAAAGATCAGCAGATATAGTTTCCTGGTTTTCTATATTATTGCTCAGTTATACTGATCTTAATTGGTATACCCTGCAAAACATATCAATTTGGGACATACTGTATATCCACCCCTGAATACGTGGGTTGTAACCCCAATTTTTCCCTGCAATGTTTCTGCACGCCATTAGAGCCATTTTTGCTTTATGTATTATCTCCTTTTCGTGTTTATTCCACAGAAGTTTACTGACCAGTGACATTCCGAGGTACTTGACCTCTTATCTCCATTCAACCTCTCTTCCATCAATTTTAATGGATTTCAGGTTGGATTCTTTGTGAAATATTAGGCAACTTACCATATTACCTATAATTAAAGAAATTTGATACTTCAACCCGCAATCAATCATCATTAAAATATGTTTTATGTTATGGAATATGTTTTCTTTCAATAATATAATGTAAGGTATCACATTTTTGAATTTTTTTTAGTATATTTTATTCAACAATTAATCTTTAAAGATAAGTAATACATTTTATTGGTCTGTACATATTTTAAACATAGAAAATGAACGTTCGCAAGGTATTTTATATGTGGAAATTCGGAAAACCGCCTTCAGCTTTCTGTTCCTCTGTTTCCTAGGGACGCGTTTCGAAGACCGCCGCAATATCCAACAAGTGATATATTGAGGAGCATTTGAGAAAATTGATATATGAATATAAAACGTTATCTACCACATAAAAGATACGCGGAAAGAGCGTTACATTCTGTAACAATACGTGGTTTTAAAATATAAATATTGTGAGGTTCAGTGGTGTAAACCTTCGATTTAACATTCCTCCACAGAAAAAAAATCCAAAGGTGTACGGTACTTCGAATAAGTTCACCGGTAGATGCAACTTGGGTTGAAGAAAAAGTAGGATTTACTACGATTTCTGCGAATAAATCAATTTTTTATCATAAAAAATTTGTGGCCTGCCAGATCGATTTGCATCATTAATACTACACTTTGTCTCAAACTTACGAAGCAACTCACTCAAATAGGTTCTCGAAATGGGGTGATTGGGTGGTTCAGCAGATCATTATTGCGGGAGACTTCCTCCAAACCTTCAATTCCTCGTCCAGCAGGAATGTTCAGTTTTCGTTTTTTCTTTCGCCGGATTGGTTGCTTCTTTCTGCCTGCTTTCTTGGCGGTAAGCTTGAAACGATTCAACCCAAATTTTTCTAGTATTCTCGATTTATATCATCTTTCTTCTTATATATATCCACAAGTGTGATTCCTGACGCTTTAACACCACTCATCAAGCTTTTCTTAACGGTTTCTTCGCCCAATTGATCAATGCAATGCAGTCACACGCCACTTTATTTTTAGTGGCTGAGCATAATGAGTGCTATTGTGAGGTAGTAGCACAAACTTAATGTTGTTTTCCTTGCACTCACTAATGATGTTAGGAGACTGCATCTTTCTCAAATTGTTTAAAGTTTTGAAAGGCTGTAAATAGCTCTCTTAGAACCATTTTCAGTCCGTGCGGAAGAAGTGTTCCGTCTGCACTACCTGAAAACATGACAGACGTGTTTGCCTTTGAAAAATCAATAATGCGTCCAGGGTAACGTGAGCCCCTCCTAACTACAATTTTTTGTCTTCCCGGGCCATCAGTGATGTTCATCTCATATTAGTTCACTATCACACATGGTTCTACTCCCTCAAGTGTGACAGCGGGCTGGTTAAAGTATCTGTTAATAGGTTCCCCATTTACGGAAGCTCTGCTTCTTTTGACATTTTGACAAAACGTATTTGAAAGGGCTTCATAGTATCTGATTATAAATGATTACACAAAATCAGTCTCAGGCATGTTGTTTTTGAATCTCCTACACTTCGATCAAGATATGTCCAAGGTGGTTAATGTGGATCCCCATTCTCCAGCCAGAGTTATACATTGTACCAGCTGGTTTTGTTCTGTTTCATTCAAAACACAAGGTCTTCCCACCTTTTTAGTTTTCCCTTTGACTGCTGCTGTAACAACAAATCTTGAAATCTCATGCTGTTCAGCAACCTAACGCAAAGATAGGACATTCCTAACAGCTTCAACGGCTATTTTTAACTTTTCCTCTATGTAGTCTTTATATTTGCGAGCTCCAAGAGGCCCTCAGTAACTTCGAGGCATATTGTATTGTAACGATGTTACTATTTTTCGTTCCGACATCCCACTGTATACATTTTAATTTCTCATTTTATTAGTATTATTATTAAGCTATGTTATTATTTACTTATACACCCCTCTTTCATCAAAAGCTGTAAATTTATTTGCTGTTAATAATTTTATATATGTATATTGATTTTGATACATCCGGTATATATTGAATATGTATTGCTTACTGTACCGTTCGCGCAAATCAGTCGGCGTCGTTTTTAAGATTGTCAAGTAGGGGACCTCCTGAGTGGGGTCGAGGGAAGAATGTATAAAACCGGCAAACAGGATGGAATAGGTCTCTTTTGCTCTTTTGCTCTCTTAGCTCTGTAGCTCCTAGTTCTGTGCTCTTATAGTTCCGCCGTTTTCCGCCGTTTCCGAAACGCCGACTGATTTTCGCCAACAAGGTAAGCGAATTTAGAAATTATTTTATAAATCATTCTTCTTGTGGTAAATTCATTTTGCTCCTAGCGTCTTTCGTAGCTGTATTAATAAATTTTATTTTTGCTTACTGTTTGTTTAATTTGAGTGATTTTCCGCGTATTTGTGTACAATTCCGAAGTAAGAATTTACTGTTGATTTTAACTTTAGGGGAAAAGAAATATAGTTGGGAAACTCCCAAGCATTCTCGCTGCAAAGCAGGTAGATTCTTGGGGGACTTTCAAGGTATTTTGGGAATCCCGATTCCGGTATACAACACTAGGGAAAGGAAATACCGTTGGGAAACCTTCAAGCATCCTCGCAGCAAAGCAGGTAGATTCTTGAGGGATTCTCAAAGTATTTCGAGGGTTGCTCAATCTAGTACCATAGGCCTTGTTAGCGTGACTTTAAATATTTGATAATAGGCAACTTGGAGGAGCCTCGTCTGTGTTCGCTGCCATAGCAGGGACATCCTTCGAGGGTTTTCCAATGCGTGAAACGAAATAATCTCGCGAGCGTTCGCTGCCATAGCAGGTTAGGATTCTGCCGACTAACTGATCTTTACGCGATTGATTTTAGCACCAACGGCCGGGGTAATGTCCGCACAAAAACCGAGGGAAATTTATTAGTTACCGCCGTTCTATTCTAAACCGTACACAAATACCAAGAAACGTTCCCGTAAAACACCGCTAGTGCCTTGATAACGATTTCTCTGTGTAATTTTAACCGTAATGCTAGTAAATTTTCACTGATTTTCACCGGCAATCGCCGAAAACTATTAAAGCTTTGCCCGTTAGGCTTGTAATCGTAAAACATTTATTCTGTAATAAAGTGCTTTGGTCTGGGTTGTAATTTAAATAGAAATCGTAAATACTGAAGGGTTTTCATCAATATTTAGTATTTTAAATATATAGCTACGTGGTTCGTTTTATTTTCCTTTTCCCAAATTATTTCGAAGTCGAAATAAATTGTAAAATTTTATAAAGCACAGGTAGTTTCATTTTCCGACAGTGGTAAACAATTAAAGCATGTTTCCCACTTCGCACGGCATAGAGGTCAAGAACAACATACCCCTGGAATTACTTAACCTCCATCTGTTGCTACCCTGGTAACTCTTGACGCTACCATTTTCGAGAGTTCGGTGGAGTAAACCACCCCAAAAATCTGGCGCCCGAGAAAATCTGGTAGATAGTAAAGCCGCGGGTGTCATAGTGACGTCCGTAATTCTTCTGAGGAAAGAAAGCACGTCACAGTATCCTGAAAAAAAACGATGTACTATGTTTAAGTGCGGGGTAACAAAAGCCACTTTTTTCCGTGGCTTTTGTTACCCTATATCAGGTACAGCCGACAAGTTAAAACAAAAACCAAAAAAAATTACAAAACTGACATGAGACAAATACCATAGTAAAAAGTGACGTTTAAGGTTATGTTTCATAGCAATTATTGAATTTCAACTTTGAATGAATAAAGTTGTTTTATGCACCTAAATATGTCAAAATTAACTTCTAAATTTGTACATTGAAATATACTTTAAAACTAATGACGAATTGAATAATTCTGGAAGAAACGTTGTCCAATTCTGCATGTAGAGACACCAATACATTTAGTATTGCTCAAACAGTGGTACCAACATGGCTGTTCAAAATTTCCCTTACAAAATGGCTTTTCTTAAGCATATGGCCCAAGTAACTCCGGTTGACGGTACTGAAGGGTGTTAAATATTTTTTATAAGTTTAATATTATTCAAATAATAATGTGCGAGACATATTACAAATTAATATAATATATGAACTTATCAAAAGATGTACCAATATTACAGTGTACGGTTGCATTTTCGGAATTCGCCGACACATTAGCCACTCGGAACGACTCGGGTAATGCGAATCTCAGACTCGTAAAGTCCCGACGTATTGGACTAATGCGTCGGGGATTTACCTATGTAAAATACATGTGCGCATTACCAAGTAAGTACGTGTATATTTTTGTTAAGTTTCTAGAACAGTAACAAGCTATAGGTACTATTCAAGTGAATATAAAAATAAATATTAAAACTAATATAATAAAATGGATCCAGGGACATTTCCAAATGTGCCTTACAAAGATACGTCATCCAATACGATTAGGTTGCAAATAAGTGAGCAAAAAGATTATGAGGTATGTAGATTTTGGTATTTTAAGGTTAAGTTTGTGTAATATGATATATTTGCCGAACTGTAAAATCAAAAACATAGGAAATATAAATATATTAATAGGAAAAATAATAATTATAATTTTTTATTTATGAATTTGGAATATAGATTCTTATTACGTTGAAGAATAAACTGAATCTTAAACTAATTGGTTTTTTGTTGTAGAAATGGTTAACTTGGAAAATACTCAAAAAGTAACTTGGAGAGTTTCAAAAACCTTTAAGCTTGGTACTGAAAAGCCACATCATTTTAACGTAAAGCAAAAAAGAAAAATGAAAATTCTAGAAAAAGGATTTATAGAAACATAAACTACCCAGCAAAATTATCGGTAACTATAAAGCGATATAATCCAGACACAAAATCAAAAAACAATGATGTTTATATGCCAAAATGGCCATGTATTGTGGAATTTCGGGATGAACATAATCATAATTTAAATTCTGCTGCAGCACTTAGAGAACGACCACTTGCCCTGGATGTAAAAAATCGTACTATTGAGCTATTTGAGAAAGGTCACTCAGTAGCCTCTGCATATCACTTTTATATTTTATCAATGATGGAGGAACACGGCGACAACTATGAAAATATTGTTATAGATAGACGTTTTACTCCTACTAAAACAGATGTAGAATCTATATGGAAAAGCCATTTCAAAAAAAAACTATGGTGAAAAGACTGGAGAAAATATGTTATCTCATTTAGATAATATGCTTAGGATGTTAGGAGAAAAAAATGGTACTCTTTTTAAAATAATTCGAAAAGAAGACCATTATGCTGTGGCACTTTGTACACCAATCATGCAAAGAGTTGCAACACTTTCCCAGTCGTCAGAGATTATGTTTGTTGATTCCACAGGCAACTGTGATACGCAAAATCATAAGGTTTACTATTTTAAAACGCAATCAGCTTTTGGTGGATTACCTTTGGGCTGCATCCTTAGTAGCAGTCAAGAATCAAATGTATTCTTAGAAGCAGTGCGTGCTCTTCATGAAATTTTTCCCATTAAAATAAAACCAAAGGTTATTCTTACGGATGACGATCTAGCTGAAAGGAATGCCTTAAAAAGGGTTTGGCCTGATTCTTGTTATTTATTGTGCACTTTCCACGTTTTAAAAGCCTATTGGAAATGGCTTAGATCAGGTAAGAACAAAATTTCTTCAAAGGACGTACAAAACTGCTACAAATATTTTCGAAATATTCTTGTATCCAAAACATATGAAGACCTAGAAAATTCTTGTTTGGAATTCACTAAAAATTGCACAAAATACGTAAGTAATATGATGGAGAGAGCTGACACTTGGTGCCTTTTATATCGGCAACATTTACCACTAAGGGGAACTGACACCAACAATTACATAGAAGTCGTATTTAGACTGCTAAAAGATATATATACCCTTGGAAAGGACGAAAGCGTTCAATTTACCCCAACTTTACTACCAACTTTGAATTTTATTATAAGCAACGAATTTTGGATATTTTGCTAAAACGAGCATCTAAGACAGTTATTAGTCGTTATTTGCCTGATGAAAAGAACGTGACTGCTGAAAATATAGTTCAACTTAATGACTTTGAATATGAAGTTAAAAGTGGAACCGATAGAAATGTCACCTACATCGTCGATTTACTAATTTTCAAGTGTACGTGTCCACAGGGATTTACCGGTAAACATTGTAAACACCAGGCAGCAGCTGTAAAAAAATTTAATATACGTTCAGTTTTTAATACCTTATCATTGAACGTTAAATGCCATCTTTACCATATTGCCACCGGAAAGCAGGCAGGTGCACAACTATTTTCGCCAATTGAAAATGTTTCAATGGGCCAAAACACTACTAAAGATGTTTATATAAATTCAGTTTCTTCACAAAATTGTAATTTTGTTATGAGTATTGTTGGCGATAAAGTTGATGACATTAAGTACGAAGATCATGATATTGCCGAAATTAAAAAAAATGGGAACAACACTCAAAAAAAATCATGGAATATTTGGATAGAAGTCCATCAATATTCTATCCTGCGATTAAAGAATATTTAAAGAATTGTGATAAATATGCTAACTCAGAGCAGACTTTATTATCTGGTTTGCATACAGCTTTTAAATACAAAGGCGTAGTCTGTAAAAAGAAACGACAGCATGCTACACGAAAAAGAGGTAAAAACATAACTGTACAGCCTACATTGGACGAAGAAAGACGAAAATGACAGGGAAGAAAGCAATGTGTAGTGGAAGAAAGTCTCAACAATTCCTTGGCGATATGTGAAAATAATGTGGGTTTAGGGGGGACTAAATCAAAAAAATGAAAATATTATCTTTTATTTTTAAAAAATTTTTATTAATAAACGTTGCAACCATTTTTTTTATTTATTTTTGTGAATATGTACCTATGTACCTACATATAGTGAGTTTTTTAGAATGGTAAATGTAAATAATATTCGCCCTGTGTAATTTACAAAAGAAAAGCTCAGACGCGTCAAATTTTAAATTTAAAAGGGCATCTTGTTATAATAGGACGTTGCTGTGACGTCATCACTACATATTTTTTTAATAAGATGGCCATTCAAATTTAAAATTTAACGTGTCCCAGGTTTTTTAATAAAATTAGATAGGCAAATATTATTTACATTTTCCAATCTAATAAACCTCACTGTACATATACGTACATACCTATGCCTAAAAAATACTGACAAACTGACATTTAACGTTTTGTAAATCCCCGACGCATTAGTCCAATACGTCGGGACTTTACGAGTCTGAGACTCGCATTACCCGAGTCGTTCCGAGCGGCTAATGTGTCGGCGAATTCCGTATATGCGTACCGGGTAGCCAACTAAGCGAGGTAAGCGGCTCTATCTCGGAAACTGTTCACCGTACAGATTTGTGAAAAACAATATTTACAATAAATGTGGCCAAGAGGAAAATATTCACAAGTTCGTAATATGGCCGGTAGTGGACGTGACACTACTAGTAATTCAGAAAAGAGGACGTTTCTCTACAATTTGACAACTGCACTGCACTGAAAATGATCACAAATGAATATCGTGTTTGTTATGAACATTTTTGGTATACTCTTTTATATTTTACTCTTCAAATAAAGTGGTGAAAGCAAAGCGAACATTGATTTGGAAAAAAATGCAATATCTCGGGAAAGCTTATTGGAAATTATTGAACTCAGTGTCATGTGAAAGAGTTTTTCTTGTTCTCTCAGCTGCACTTCACGAAATATCCTCGTTATTTTTAATAAAGTCGCTAGATGGCGCCTTACAAAATTTCAACATATTTCATGATCCTTCTCAGAAAATTTAAATACAATGACAAATATTATTATTACACTGATATAAAGGCGGCTAAACGTCAATGCGAATCATGAAAACCCCAAGACTCTATCTCTCTTCAAACTGGAGGTATTCATAAAAAATAAAACTTCAATCTAAAACAAATTTATTCAGTTTCCCTCTGTAGAGATGAGTATTCTTGTGCCGCCTCAAACGCTAAAAGCGCCTGCCATCATTTTCTATACATTGTTCGAGTCTTTCTCTTGTTGAAAAAACGGCAGTTTCTACTTCCGCGGTTGATAGGCCACGAATTGTATTCAGGATTTTAATCCTCATATTGAATAGCACTGTATACAAAAACTTTCGATCTCATTAAACATTCGAGTTCGACTTATTTTTGCTTCACTATTTCGTCAACAATTTTAAATACTATTACCAAAAAATGATATTACATTTCACTTAAAAAAATGGAAATGCAACAGTGAAACGACCCTGGAAGTCCGTTAAGCTTGTGCATTCTAATAATATCCACAAACCAATGTGCAACTGGTATTTCCTCGGAATGTGACTAGTTACGGCCTTAATATTGATTTCGGTCCATACCAGACGAACTTGCGACACTCGATATGCTGAGGTAGTTTGTTAGCTACGAAACGTCGATAATTTAACGTCGACGTCGACAAAACACATGGTCGGAAAGGAACGTCGCGGTCGACGAACGGCGCCTTCTTTTATCAGAAGAACAGAAACATGGGAAGGTTACGAGTTTTCCAGGGCTCATAATGTTTTCATAAAAAATTCAATAATAAATAATTAAATCAAGTTAAAAGCTTTTGGAAGAAAGTGTATAGAAGTTAATATTTATATATTGTAGGAGTGCAGTAAAGTTTAAAATATTATTCAGAGGTCAAAATATTATAAAAACTTTTTTAATTTAAATAAAACATATACAAATATATATGAAGACTTGATGGGCTAAGTGCCATAAAAATATAAATGCTAAGTGCTAAGTGCCATAAAAATATAAATTAGGATTTTTACTAAAATGCGTGCTAAGAGCCAGCGCCAGTAACCTGTATAACGGGCTATTTTAAGTGGAAAGAGTTTATTTTATAGTTCAAAAGTCTCCGCAAAATAGAGTCTGTGTAATTTGCAGTCCAGGTTTTTGTAAATAACGGGCTATGTTCCCGTCACGTCGTGCGTATATCTAAGGGTGTATATATAAATTACATATGAATATGGAAAATATAATACAAGATAATACGACAAGAAGAAGTAAAGGAATAGGAAGAGCACAAGAAGAAAGACAAATCAAAAGATGTGAGGGAAAATCGTATAATAAAGGCGAGGTAAGTGGTTACGGTTTTTATTAATATTATTTTTATTTGCAATTCCCTTTTAAGGTCATTTGTAAATGTAAATACAAGTGTCGAGAAATTCCTCATGTTCACAAACTAAAACTCTTTCATGATTTTTATGGAATGAAAGATAATGTAAAACAAAATTCATACTTGATGGGATTACTCTCAATTTCTGGTGTGAAACGAAAAAGGCACGGTCAATACGAAAATCCGGAAAATAGTAGAAGACAGGCAAGCGTGTATTTTACTTCACCAGATGGCAAAGGCAAGTCCATAGTCCAGGTCTGTAAACAAACTTTTCTAGAAGTGTACGATGTAAGTCCAGTGGCTCCCAACCTTTTCTGGACCACCGCCCCCTATAGAAGAGAACAAAAATTTCACCGCCCCTCCCCCAGTCGCTGGTTAGTCCAAAGTAGTTAATTTTATTTGTATATAATCTGTACCGTCCCAATTGATCTGTATTTAGCTTTAATTTCAGTTAATGTCTAAATTTTATTATAAGAATTACAAAATTAATAATAAAGAAAAAATCGATGAGACGGTTGAGGCTGGGGGAGTGTTACCAGTTTGTTAATATCGGGTTCCAATTTCGTTAACATCAATCGCAGATCGCCACGTTCAGTGATGTGTAGTATGTTCCTCTTTGGCAGCAAATCAGTTACTGCACTGAATGCACGCTCAGCCATATAGGACGAAGGAAATGCAATTAACAACTTCTGTACTATTGTCCACAATCCAGGATAGAGAACTGGTATTGGTTTTTGAAGCCAGAACTCTTGATATCCACGTTTGAATTTTACTTTCAGTTCTTCGTTAGTTGTGAGTTCTAATAGCTCCTCTTCCAAATTTGATGAGCCTTCAGTATCTGTGTTTGCGAAAGGATCTATAACCCAACTTGGTATTTCCATGTTTAAAATATCTTGGAAACCCTCTGTAAAATCAACATGAAGAACTTCCAATTGGTGGCAGTAAGTAAGTAAATCTTCCGGTGTTGCAGATACTGTTGATAATGTGGGAAAATGGTTGCACTCACCTCTACCAAGATTTATTTTGAATATAAGAAGTTTTCCTGCAAAAGCAGCTATGACGTTTTTAGTTTTAATTAAATTTAAATCATCACCTTGCAATTGTAGATTAACTTGATTAAATACTTTGAACACCTCCGTCAAATAAGCGATGTCATTTTTTGACGTAATCAGGTTTTCGCGCAATTGTTCGTTTTCTTCAAGAAATTCCAACACTGAGTCAAATAGATTGAAAAAACGATTCAGACAAACACCTTTAGAGAGCCAACGTAGTTCTGTGTGCAGCAGCAAGCGATTGTAGTCTTCATCATTTTCATTGCAAAGCTTATGAAACAAACGGTCATTCAATTAATCGCTTCTAATGATATTGATTGCTTTAATAACGTTATTGAGGGACGCATGCAGATGTTCATTTAATTTTTTTGCAACCAAATGCTGACGGTGAATAATACAATGTACAGCGAGTACATTTGGCACTGCTTTTCTCAAATGTGCTATAAAACCCTTATGACGCCCGGTCATTGCTGGAGCACCATCAGTAGCAGCAGACAAAATATTGCTAATAGGAATATCTTTCTCTTGAAAAAATTCTTGCATGATATTAAATATAGAATGTCCCTTTGTATCAGATTCTTAGCAAATAATATCTCTTGATGATTTTTTTCTTCTTTGATAAATCGTACGTATGATAAGAGTAGAGCTTCGTTACTTGGTAGAGTTGATTCATCGAGTTGAATGGAAAATTTGCAAGTCTTTAGGTAATCGCATAATGATATTTCAACGTCATTTGCCATTTCATCTATTCTTCTTTGCACTGAATTATTACTGAGAGGAATTTTTTTAATAATATCAAATGGTGTCTTATGATGGAGAACAGTTTTTAATATCTCTTTGACTGCCGGCAAAATTAATTTCTCGCCAATGGTGTGTGGTTTTCCTGACTTTGCGATTTACAATGAAACGTTATATGAAGCTCGTAGCCCATCATCGTCTCATTTAGAAGACGATGCAAAAAGGTTTGATATAGTTGGCTGTTTTAAATATTGTTTTTCGACCTCTAATAGGCTGCAGCGCCCACAGGGGGGCGGTATCGCCCCCGTTTGGAACCAATGGTGTAACCAAAGGAAGGATTGAAACTCTTGTCAAAGCTAAAAAGTCAGGAGATGTAGTTTACACTGAGAAACGAGGAAACAAGAAAAAAATGCGAAAATTTACAGAACAAGACGAAAATCTAGTTATTAAGCACTTTCAGTCATTTCCAAAAGAGCAAAGTCATTACAGTAGATGGAAAACCCAAAAAGAATATTTAAGTCAAGACCTTAACATGAACAGATTGTATATGGCATTTAAATAAAAGTTTCCCCAGGCGCAGATATCGTACCGTTATTATTATACTACGTTCAAAAAGAAATTTCCCAACCTAAGTTTTCACCATCCTCGTACTGCGATACTTGGGATTTGCTAACCATGCAAATGAAGAATGATCGGGATGCAAAGCAAAAACTTGAACTCCACCATCGTAAATCTCAAAAGGCTATGACAGAGATGAGACATGGTCATGAAAATTCCCAACTTCCTTCAAGCTCTATGTGTACGATTTCGGTTGATCTCCAACAAGTTCTGTCTCTTCCTGCTTTAACACATTGTCAGATGTACTATTTACGGCAACTTTCGTGTTACAACTTGTGTGTGCATGTAGGAGACAATAACAAAGGTTTCATGTTTTTATGGCATGAAGGAATAACTGGACGAGGAGGAAATGAAATCGCCTCGTGTATATTGAAAGCAGTAACCAGTAAAGTGACATATAAAAAATGGCTCACAGTTTGGAGTGATAACTGCGCTGGGCAGAACAAGAACAAAATGCTCTTTTTTCTGTGGATCTACTTGGTTGCTCGGGCTTGCTTCGATGAAATTGATCATACATATCTAATATCTGGACACTCTTTTCTCAGCTGTGTCAGAAATTTTGCACAGATCGAAAAAAGAAGACGACGGGAGACATGTCAAGTGTCTATGGATTTGGTCCGGCTCATGGCAACTGCTACGCCAAACAACCCATTCATGGTAGCTTTGATGCAACAAGAAGATTTTTTTGATTTTAAATCTGCAGCTGAAAAAACATTAAACACCACAAACTTGAAAATTTCTAAAGCACAATGGATAAGAATAAGCAAAGACGATCCTGGACAAGTAAAGATACGAGAAACTCTTAACAAATTAGATGCATGGAAGGTTACTAAAGTTTTCAAAAAGAACATCGACACTCAAAGTATTAAGACTATGAATTTAGAACCTTTAGAATGCACCAGCAGAATAAGCGAAGAAAAAAAACGAATTTAAGATCGGTGCTGCCATACATTAAAGAAGAAAATGAAGCATTTTTCCAAAATTTGTTAGTTTAACAATTATTTTCTAACTAATTTTTTTGTAGTGTTGAATAAAAAAATATTAAGAATAAAATCTTTATTGTCTGACATATCCCATTTGTACGCTATTTGTTGTGGCACTTATCCCTTTTCATAAAATCAACATTTTTTTTTTAAGTTCTGTATTTCGTATTACAAATTTTAATCAGTAATTAGGTCTTACCTTTATCTGTAAATTATCAACGTTTTTTATTAATTCTATATTGTAAATACAGCAACATTATTTACAAAAAGTTGATTTACTCAGTTTTGGCACTTTGCCCATTATTTACTTCAAGTCTTCGTATGTCCCCCTAACTTTTTTATTATTAATTTTAGTGAAAAAAGGTATTCTTGACGAAATGCTCTGCATAATCTAAAATCTAAAACACTATCGCCACATATAAATTTTTTTCTGTCGTATACGAGGTTCGTCAACAAATATGAATTTTACTCAAAAGTAAAGTACCTTTATATTTAACAATATAGAAAACTGTTATTGAAAATTTTTTATCATAACTAGAAAACTACGTTCAAATATGAAATTATATCCATTTATATGGAAAATTAGGTTTTGTTATTGGTCGTAAGTTTGGTTAAGCACCTAATTCGATTATTGTGTTATTTATCTTTTAGTGTATACATGTCAATTTTCCATTTGTTTATGTGAAATGAAAATGGATTTTTAAATTTATGTAATTACCGATACATTTTCCAAAAAACTACTCGACGTAGTGAAAACAAATGACGCAAGAGCTATTAAATGCCGACAATAATTTTGTCTATTTGACTGAGAATAAAAAAATAAAATTTACAGTATCCTACCTTGATTTTATGATTCTTACATTCTCAAATTTAACTCAAACCAATATTTTTTTACAATATTGCAACCGTCTCAACTGTTCGGTACAAAGTTTTCTTGAATGAAACAAAGATGGCCTAACAAAATACTATTATTCGAAACGGTAGTGGGCGATAAACAGTTAAATCCTATGACGGGTGTTCCACGATGTCCGGCAAAGAAAGTGGTGTACAGGTCATTCTTAAAAAAAAGTACGCCAAATCTTTATTTTTTCATTGCTCCAGCCACAGACTGAATCTTGTGGTCAATGTTACTAGCAAGCTACCAGAAATAAGAAACATAATTGCAACGGGTAAAGACACAATAACCTTCTTTCGTGAATCGCCAGCCCGTGGGAAATCGGTTTCAAATCTTTTAAGGCTCTGTGAGCCCAGATGGTCGGAAAAATATAAGAGCATAAAAAAATTTCAGAAAGCTTCACTGACATTGTTAAAGCACTAAAACATTTATCTGTCGAAGGAAACTATGCAACAAGAAAATCTGCCTACCAATTGCACTGTGCAGTTACTAAACCAATATTCATCTTAGGCTTAAACATAATTGCATGATACTCTGAAATTTTGGAACACGTTGTAAACGTTTTACAAGGTAAAAGTATGGATTTGGTTATGGTGAAGAAACATATTGATGATATTCTAAATGTAATCAAAGAAGATCGACAAGATGTCGAAAATGTTTCTTATGATTTATTTAAAAAATCACTTGATATAGCAGAAAAAGTAGGGGTTGAATTGTCAGTACCACGAGTCACTCGAAAGCAAGTACACAGAAGTAATTCACCATCTGAGTCTGCAATCTGGAAGCGGTGAATAATCATTTTCCAACTAAAATACACCTGCTTTTGCTTTAACTTATCTTCATCCTTCAAGCATGCTCAAAATGGCTTCAAAAGATTTCAAAAATAATGCAGAATCTTTCATGGAATTTTATAAGTTGGGTGATGTCTCTGCAGAATTAGATTTGTTGTACAATATGTGGAAGACAAATTAAAGGACATTGAAGTGGCTGCACTTTTGGAGGAAGCTAATGTTTTTTTCTCTGCAACAAGGCACGCACTGATATTAAGTGCTTTCCCATCCACTACAGCTACCGTGGAAAGATCGTTCAGTACCCTACGAAGGGTAAAAACCTGACTCAGCAGTACAATGGGTGGTGACAGACTCACTGGGTTGTGTTTAATGAGTGTGCATCGAAAAGTTCTGAAGGAAAATCAGGACTACATAGTGAAGAAGTTTTGGATAAATTTAGTTTAAACCCAAGAAAAATGTTATTAGTTTAATTTAAGTATGATTAAAATCTCAAAGTTTTGTTTTCATTTGCCTTTTCTTTTTATCCTAAAATGTTACATTTTGGACGACCATGGACCAAGATTTGCCCCCTCCCCCTGTTATAAAACCTGGCTACGCCCTTGATATTTTGTATCTTTTTCTTCTACTAAGTTGACACCCCTTTTATTCCCCATTACTTCTGCATCCCTGACTTTGATTACTGTATTTCTTTGTATGCAGAATAGTCTATAATGTTTGGGCAAGTGATCATAACCCAGAAATATTGCTGTTTTGGATAACCTATCCAACTTCTTTGCGTTTTGTTATTGAACCAAGTAATTGGCTAGGCTTCCATACACTTTAAAATGTTTTAGATCTGGTTTTGATTTAAAAAATATTTCATCAGGTGTAGTGTTAATTTTCTTTGTGTATGTTCTGTTTTTAAGGTAAACTGCATCATACGCAGCTTCGGCCCAAAACTTTAATGGCAAATTTGAGTCGTTCAGCATACACCTCACCATTTGTATAATTGTTCTATTGTTGCGTTCAGAGACGCCATTTTCTTGAGGATTATAAGGAGATGTTAACTCATGAATTATACTGTTTTCTTGTAGGCATTGTTCAAATTCTTGGTTAATGAACTCACCTCCATTGTCTCATCTTATGCGTTTTATCTTTTTGCCCGTTTGGTTTTCAACTTCACTTTTAAATATTTTGAATTTTGTAACTGTTACAGCTTCTGATTTTAGGAAATCCACAAAAAGTTTTCGTGAAAAATCATCTACTAGTAAATACATAGATAGTGAACCAGCTATTGAAGGTTCCTGTATTGGTTCGCATAAGTACATGTGTACTAATTCTTAAATAACATTTGCTTTAATTTCGTCATGAGAAACAAATGAATTTTTCACTGCTTTACCAGTTATACAGTCTTCACACTCAGGTAATACGTTATTGTCAAATTTTAGTCCCAAGACTATATATTCCGATTTCATTTTATATATCGTTTGAAAATTTTTATGCCCAAACCGTCTATGCCACAATTCAGGACTTAAATTTACTTTTTCAAAGTCTTTTTCACACACTATGTCTGCTTCATATAAATTATCTTTTCTTTTGCCTGTCATAATAAGTGTTCCATCTTCCTTTTCAATTGAACAGTTTCCATTTTCTAACTTAATTTTAAAATCTTTCTTCTCAAATGCACTTGATAATAAATTTTCTGTTATATTTGGCACAAATAGCGCATTTGTGATATTGATGTATTTAAAATAACATTTTTCATTAGTTATTTTAACTGTAACAGTTCCACAGCTACTTTTATAAATTTTCCATCTGCTAATTTTACTTCAGTACTTTCAATAGCAGTTGAGCTAATAAAGAGGGATTTATAATAAGTCATGTGTTGTATCAGAATCTAAGACCCATTTCGCTGAATTGGAGTTACTATTCTTTGATGTTACTTCCATAGCACTTTCATAGCTGAGTTTAACTGTTCAACTTGTTCATTTTCTTTTGTGGCCCTTCTATCAGCTCTATGAAAACAGTATTTAGCATAGTGGCGTCTTTTATTGCACACCCAACAAATAACATTTGATTTATGTCTAGGCTGTGTCTTTTCAGAACTTCTTTTTGATATACAAGCAGCATCTAATTTAATTTCCGCTTTAGTTAAATTTAGTTCTTCTTCTTGTGCTTTTAACTCATTTCTAAATTCTTCAAATGGCATTTTGTCTAGTCTAGCTGGTCTTTTAAAAACTGAGCTTTAGCTAAGTATTCTTCAATATTTTCAGTATCTAATTTTTTAATCGAGCTTAACTCGAGTCTTAAATCAACTCTCCTTAATGATACTTTTCCCTCATGAATGTCTTTAAGTTTGTTCCAAATATCTTCAGATTCATCGAGGTTTATGACTTATTGTGCTTGACTGGCTTCATTCGCTCCTAAAATCATAGATGCAGCGATTGCACTTTTTCATTATAGATTTCTATTAATTTTCGATTTGTCTCATTTACTTCTGGACATACTATTTCAATGGTATACCAACACTTCTTGGCTTTTAGCATCAAATTCATTTAATGTCTCCATAATTGATAGTTTGTCTCGTTCAACTTAATTATTGCATTTTGACCCTCCATTAATTTTGGTTTTCTACAGTTGTACCTCGAATAAATACTGCTTTCTGGCACAGTGTTTTTCTCGTACAGCTTTTGCCCAAAATCGTATTAAAACACTTTCTTTTATATACTAACCACTGGTGCCTGGGCCCATAACCTGTAGGTTAAGTAATAACTTGTACTTCAGTGTTTAATAATAAAGAAATAATACTATTTTATAATGAAAGGAAAAGATTATTTTTATGAGACTATCTCAACGTCAACGTGGCTGAAACGTATATCATGTATATCCTTGATTTTGTAACGGAACGGAAATTCTTTTTGGGACTTGAATTTAAGTCAAAATATAACAACAAAAACAACCAAGGGCGTAGCCAGGATTTCTAACAGCGCGGGGGCAAACCATGGTCCATGGTCCTCCAAAATGTAAAATTTTAGGATAGAAAGAAAAGTCAAATGAAAACAAAACTTTGAGATTTTAATTATACTTAAATTAAACTAATAACATTTTTCTTGGGTTTAATCTAAATTTATTCAAAACTTTCTTCACTATGCAGTCCTGATTTTCCTTCAAAAATTTTCGATGCACACTCATCAAACACAACCCAGTGAGTCTATCATCACCCATTGTACTCCTGAGCCAGGTTTTTACCCTTCGTAGGGTACTGAACGATCGTTCCACGGTAGCAGTAGTGGATGGGAAAGCACTTAATATTAGCAGTGCGTGCCTTGTTGTAGAGCAAAAAACATTAGCTTCCTCCAAAAGTGCAGCCACTTCAATGTCCTTTAATTTGTCTTCTGCTAAATTCTTTTTCTTTCACATATTGTACCACAAATATAATTCTGCAGAGACATCACCCTGCTTATAAAATTCCATGAAATATTCTGCATTATTTTTGACATCTTTTGAAGTCATTTTAAACATGTTTGAAGGAAGAAGATAAGTTAAAGCAAAATCAGGTGTATTTTCGTTGGAGAATCTAGGATCCAAAGACGAATTTAAAGAATCAAGATAAGGGATGATTATTGACCGCTTCCAGTATTCAACTGCAGACTCAAATGGTGGATTACTTCTGTGTACTTGCCTTTGAGCGACTCGTGGTACTGACAACTCGACCCCTACTTTCTCTGCTATATCAAGTGATTTTTTAAATAATTCATAAGAGACATTTTCGACATCTTGTCGATCTTATTTGAGTACATCTAGAATATCATCAATATGTTTCTTCACCATAACCAAATCCATACTTTTACCTTGTAAAACGTTTACAACGGGTTCCAAAATCGCAGAGTATCTTGCAATTATGTTTAAGCCTAAGATGACAATTGGTTTAGTAACTGCACAGTGCAATTGGCAGGCAGATTTTCTTATTGCATGGTTTCCTTCGACAGATAAATGTTCTAGTACTTTAACAATGTCAGTGAAGCTTTTTGAAAAATGTTTTATGCTCTTATATTTTTCCGACCATCTGGTCTCACAGAGCCTTGAAAGATTTGGAACCGATTTCCTACAGATTGGCGATTCACGAAAGAAGATTATTGTGTCTTTAATCGTTGCATTTGTGTTTATTATTTCTGGTTGCTTGCTAGTATCATTGATCACAAGATTTAGTATGTGGCTGGAGCAATGGAAAAATAAAGATTAAGCCTATTTTTTATTAAGATTGGCCTGTACACCACCTTCTTTGCCGGCCATCATGGAACACCCGTCAAATCCGAATTCCACACATTATCAGCGGAAAAATTATTATCTTCTAAAAAACTTTGAATTTCGCTAGCGATTGTAGAAGCATCTTGACATTTTAACTCAATGTAGCCTACCCATTCCTCCCTGATTATTTTTTGGCTTTCATCATAGAACCTTAATCCAATAGAAAGCGATATCTGCTGTTTCATCAGCCATTATTTTTTCTTTGATAACTTCACCGCATAATTGTATGATCTCATTTTGAATTGTTAGTGAGGTATAGACTGCGTTTTTTGACATTTATCCAAGTGGCTCTTTAGCTTCTCATCGCCAGAGTCAATCATCAAACTTAAAAGGTCAAAGAAAACTCCCTCATTTCCTTATTTTCCTCTAAGCGGCAAATCATGAATTCCACAAAATATTATGCATGAAATAATTGCTGACAATATTTGTTGATTTTATTCAATCGTCTTATGGTGCCCTATTTGCAAATGGACAACAACAGGAGCATTTTCAAGTAATGCTTTTGCAGCAGCTGTTGAAGATTTGTGGTAATGGCTGCCAACGTGCTTTCTACAATCTTCATGTACATTCTTAAACTTCGTGTAAGGCCTTGCCATAAATGACCCCAAAACTCCTTTAGCTGTAACAATTCTTGGCGGAAATAAAACACAATACAAACATAGAGCACCTTTCAAACGACTTAAGTACTCCAGCCATGATCATTGATCTAACCAGCGATGGTTAAATTTTCTTTTCAAGTGAATGGCACCAGAAGCAAAATCGTAATTGGATTATGGAATCCAAGGGTTTGTCAACAATTCCTTCTTTTTTTCAGAAGGCAAATTGTTCACACAATTAATATAACGACCAATGTCATTTTCATGGTAGCCATCGCGTTCTTCAGATTGTTTAGAGGTCCCAGTTCCAGAGACAGCTTCATGTAGATTTGAAGAACTACTTGAGCCTCTTTCAAAAATAGATTCCGATTTAGATGTTCCGACCATTTTATTTTCATCTTCATCACAATCATTGCTTCCATTTCCACTATTGTCATCATGAACTTTTTTCCGTTTTAGAGATTGTTGACCTAGCAATAATAACCTAATATCATTATTGTTGTTAATCCCTAGTATCAAAATTAGTATAAAACAAAACTACCATGTAATGATAGCTTATAATGTGGCGTGGATTCGTGGATATACTATATCTGATGTTAATATTTTTTTTCCAGATTAAAAACACAAAATGAAATTAATAGCACGTATAAAGTGCTGTTTGATCTTTAATCTGTGAAAATTTCAAGTTTTTAGATTTAGTCCCATTTGAGATATCAGCTGTCAAAATCGGTGCATTATTGTAATTTTTGTTATAATTAGATTAGAAGGCAAAAAAGTCGGCATCATAATAATGAAAAATATATAAAATTATAATAATAATGCACAAAATCTTCTGCCAAAGCTAATAAAAATTGTTTCACAAAGATACATGCAAAGAGTGAAGAGCAATTGGCAATTTAGTAGTGTAGGGAAGTTTTTTCCAAACGTTGCGAAACAAAACGACCGACAATTAAAAAAAATTATTTTGATCAAAAATTAACATCGGATATAACAAATCTACATTATAAGCTATCATTACATGGTAGTTTTGTTTTATTTGGTGCTGGTCGAGCAACCAATTTTCAAATTTTTGGACCATTTCTAATGGAATAACTAAAGTTTTGATTAAAAATTTTATTTTCTACTGAAATTATTTAACTCACCTTTTTGTAACCAATTTCTTATATCCATATTGTCTTTTCTGTCTCTTTATTCTGTGGTAAAACTATTGTTATGGATTTTCCCTCTTGTTTTTCGTGCCTCGCTTTCTATTCGCCGTATGCAACTTCGTATCCTGCACTATGTACTGTACTGTCTGTCTTCGCGCCGGATAGGCAACTAACTTTATATACCCTTTTGAGCCTAGAAATTGCCAGAACATTCGCATCGCCGGTTCCCGTATATTCCTCACTTGTATTTCGATTTTCTCGAACTTGAAGAAAACCAGTGGCGTTTCGTTACACTATTAAATGGGACACTGTCTCTAGACAAGAGCACTTACACACCAACTCAATAGTTGTTACAAGAGTACTTATTTCGGATTCTGATGTAGAATTGTGTATTGAATGTTTCAAAATATTTCACACTAAAACTACTTATTGAGTAAATTTATTTTAATTAATTAATAGGATTAAAAAATGTAGTTAAATGAAAACAGAAAGGAAGTGACATTTTTTTACCACTTTTCTCAAAAATGTCCGCCTGTTAAGTGGTTGAATCGAACACTAAAAATTGACGTGTCCTGAGAGTAAATCGAACACTCCTTTTTATCCAAATCTGGAGTGGGACAATTCTGGCATGCACCAATGCATAGATCGAAAACGCTATTAATATATATTTAGCACTATGTCAGTTTTTCAAACGGCTTTGTTTTTTGCTGATGAAATATATTTTAGTGACAAAGGACACGCGAATAATTTTATTTATTAGAGCTTATTAATTAATTTTAAAATGTTCATAAAAGCAACCAAACGACCACAATAACAAATAAAATATATAAAACAGATAACTAAAATAAATATGCAGAGCAGAAAAATATGTATATTTTAGATTTAATTTGTTTTTTATTAAATATCAAAAATTATTTAATTTTTTTGCTTCCAGAGGGGGGGGCAGTTACCCCTCCCTGCCTTTAGCTGGCTATCCCATGAAAACAACGGCTAGTTTTGCTGTTGATGTATTTTCTTCCAATTTCTAGCCCCTCTCGTCGCAACATAATTAGAGTTGTGTCCAAATCGATACGCTGCTTATTATTGTATTGTTACATGCACTTTCAATGATTCTTTTAGCTATTTCATCGACTGATTTACTAAAACGTTTGGGATTCATTTTACTAATTTCTTGAAAAATCATGATAGCCGCGTCAGATTAACGTTGTCAAGTGGTTGTCATTCAAAAAAAACAATTTACATTGAATAATTCTCGCTGGAATAATGTAGGTAGATTATTCCCAATATAACAATATTTTTATTGGCTAGAACGTATATCAATTACTGAAATTGAAAATTTCTTTTGATTTCTAGAAACGTCAAAAATAATCAGTTGAAGTAGTAATTGTATGTGCTACTATGCGAGTAGCATTACAGATTTTTCTTTATTAATTTATTTTTTAACATTATTTTTAATGTTTTTCCGTATCTTCATAAATTTATTTTTTTAACTACCATTTAATATCTTTCATATTTATTTCAAATATATTTTGCTCTTTGTGAAATGTCTTCGGATATTTCCATGTTCTGAATATCTTCGAAATCCTGAAAGTCTTTTACTGTAAGTTATTTTTATTGCAACTGTAAGCAATTGAATATATTTATAGTTTGGAATCTATTGAATTGCCTTTTTGGAAGTGAACTAATAAAATAACCCGTTCTTCGAAGAAATCGTAAATTTTATTGAAATTCGTGAGAATAAAAAGGGTTTGGGCATTGACCACTTTCGAAATTTGTTAGAGAAAGAGAATCCACGTGAAACTTGAATATTTTTAAATGATGCTGGAAGGTATAACAGTTTATATAATAGTATTATTAAGGAAATTAGTTGTTACTTTAATAATCAATTTTTGAAAGTTAATTAATGAAATATATTGTCGATAATTTTACTAAATTACTAAAATTGAGATCATAAAATAGTAGTGGACACTTTTTTTAATGTAATTTTTGAACTATATTTTATAACCATCAACATTAAATATTACAATTTTATTATGAAAATTTCGTTTGACATACATATTTCCGATAATTCGACAACATCTAAACTCCGTTTGGTTTATAATATTATATTTCGTAATAGAAGTAAAAATTCGTAAGGTCATTTTAGACGGTCATATACGCAGATAAGAATGTCTGTCAAGCTAGCATAGCCATGTCACTTCGCTCAAATGCGACTTACCCTATAATTAATTGCTAATTTATTGCTATTTAATTACGCCAATGTTATTGCTCCAACCCCTTTCGAGATACAATTAGCAATGTGCCATCGGCAATATTGCCGAACGGCAGTATTCCCATGTTGAAAATATTCTCGGAAAGTTGCCCAGGACCAAAGGCAACATTATTGGCAATATTGCCGCCTGCATTTTATTCGAATGACGTGGAAGCGTGACCGCATGGTGTGAGTATATCGCGCACCAATTAGAGATCAGGGGATGCCACCGGTCTATCCAAATCGGTCAACTGTCGAGTAGTCGAGTTGTTTCGCTTCAACTGTTGACTGTTGGTTTTGTGGAATTTCGTAAGACGTTATAATCAAAAGGAAAAATTCGAAGATAGAAAACTACATGCTTTAAAGCCTATTCATTTGGGAGCTTGCTTGTTGGATCCTAGAAGTCAAGGATTAATAATGTCAGCGCAAGAACAAATTGATGGTTGCGAAGCAATATGTCAAATAGGACAAAATATGAATATTAGTGTTATGTCAGAACTTGCTATGTATAGATCTCGAGAAGGACTTTGGGGAAAAGAATTTGTTTGGAAAGTTGTTGAAGATGAAAAGATAAGTGCTCTATTATGGTGGAAAACCTTTCATCCAATTACTGAGTTAGGAAAAGTTGCAATAAGAATTTTAAGTGTGCCTTCAACATCTGCCTCTGTGGAAAGATCCTTTTCCACATTTTCATTTGTTCACAATGAGAAACGACATAAATTAAATACTAACAGAGCGGGAAAATTATGTTATATTGCCCATAATTGGAAACTTATGCACAGATCGAAGGCACCTGCCACCAAGAAGGCCAAGTTGCCCAAAAACAGAACTGGTAACATTCAATTAACGTCAGTTAAAAATATAGATACTTCATCTACGCTAGAACCGAAGAAGTTATTGGCGATATCGAAGCAGTTAACAGTGTTGACAGTGACACCAATTCTTCTACATCTCCGTCATCATGTTCCTGCTCCTACACATCGGAGTCGGAAGCAGAATCGGATTAAGAATATTAAGATAATACCGTTCCAAGTAATAAAAAGTGGAATTTGTTTTTAGTTTTCTATTTTATATTTTGTTAATTTGTCTTTTATGTTTATGTTACGTATGTTCCCTTTTGGTACGTATAATAAATTTTTTTTTATTTTATTAATTTTTTGTGTTTTTTTCTTTAACTCAGCAATCTCAGCATACTATTTAAGTGAATTTGGGCTTTATAGCTTAAGTTGCCCTAAGTTGCCGCTTTTAGGCAATATTGCCCTGTACTTAAATTGCCGGTAACCGCACATTGCTAGATACAATGGCTATGCCAGCTTGGAAAGCCAGGAAAGGAATAGGGTTTCATTGGACTACTCGGCGGCATATTTTATTGCTAATTAATTGCTGTAAGGTGTCATGGAGATAAATTCGCAAAACCCTTCAATCCCTGGAGACACATGCATCCCCATAAAAACTACGCCAAAATCTTTTAAAATGTCGGAAATATCAGTTTAACAGATTTTGAAGATTATATGGGGATGCATGTGTCACCAGGGGCTGAAGGGGTTTTGTGAATTTATCTCCATGACACATTACAGTAATTAATTTGCAATAAACTAGGCCGCTGGGTAGATGTAACCCTCTTCCTTTCCGGGCTTTGGCTATAGCTACGCTAGCTTGAGGGTCAAGCTCGCATAGCCATTATTTCTCGAAAGGGGTTGGAGCAAGACATTTTCTTTCGACGTAATAAAATAGGAATAAATTAGCAATTAATTATAGGGTAGGTCGCATTTGGGCGAACTGACATTGCTATGCTATCTTGACAGACATCAGAAAAGACCCAATCCATGTTCTTCAGAAAGAACTGGAACACACCAGAAAACAACGTAGGAGAACTCAGCTGGACCACCAAAGCGAAGTACCTGGAAGTCACCCTGAACCGATGGATTTGCCAAACGTTAACGTTCGGTTTTCAGTTAATAGGATGTGCAAACAAAGTTGTCCGTCGTCTTTATTATTCACAAATTTGTAGACAGAACTAGTAAATATCAAAATATCGCTATGTCTGAACAAGAGTGTAAGAGAAATGAAAACTTAAACTCTAAAAAGATAGCGTTACCACAAATATTAAAACTGCATTGAATTGAGAACTGATATAACCGTCTAAAAGGATCATTACGTACGTACATTAAAGTACACACACAGTTTTTTTCATGTACCAATCACCGTAAGTATGCTCAAAAAAACGTCGATGTATAAATACATAGTTAATGATGAACTCGATAATATCTGTTATTAATGATTTGGTTAAAATTTTCAAATAATTTCGCCTCTACCCGCGTATTGACTATACTATATATCATGAATAAGTTATCAATCGTCCGAGCTGTATGCTCAGCCTAGTTGTGTGGGCGTGCATCGGCTTTACGTGCAACCGAAAACAATTCACTGTTTTCACTGCCTATACCGATTCATAATACCGTTCGTTGCCCTGAGTGTACAGAAATAACATGACGTCACAGACGATCGATGTGGCCGCCTTTAGTCGAGAGAACGAACCTAGTAAAACGTTTTCTGTGTATTTCGTTTCGAAATATGTGTGTGTATGTATTAGATATTTCTTCTCTCCTGTATGTCAATACTGGATATGATATCACCGTTATACTCGCATATATATATACACAATTTAACTGGGTTATCTGAGTATTTTTTTCTTTCTGTTTAGTTCAAGATATACCGATGTTGCATAACCTTTTTTCTTGGGAGTTTTACGAATTACTAACAGACATGTTGAAATGTAGTGAGCACGCGAAATAGTTGTGGTCGTGTTATATCAGAGGTGTACTCAGTCTATTACCCTAAAATTATTTCAATTTAACTTAAACTATAATTGAAGTTTCAATTGAACGTTATAGTGAAACTTGACATCACTAAAATCTGAAAATTGGGTTTATGAGGTTTTCAGATATACCCAATTGATCTGAAATATTTATAGCATCCTAAAATGTCTGGTTACACCGGAAGTTGACTGGAACTTCGGTTTATTTTATTCACATAATGTCAAAGTATCATTAATTTTAAAAATACAGGATGTCAAAAAAATGTGTTATATTCTTCTAAGGCACTCCATGTAAGATAGCAAAACCTTTTATTGATAGAATCATAAAGAGTAGCCTCTATATAAATGAGGATTTGTAATAAAAACCGGGCTAAATGCCAAAACAATGATTCTGAGATAAATAATTTTTTTATGCCTGACATAGGTATCAAAATGCATGCTAAAACAATCATTTTTAATACGTTATTATTGCTACATAGAGCATAATTAATTGTGTTAATGGGCCACAAAATGTAAAAAAATGAAAACTTTCAGTTTTCAAAAGCTTAATAAGTGCCATGGCCGGTTCATGAAGAATGAGCAATGTGCAAAAGTAGTTTTAAGGAAGCTAAGTGCCATATTCGATAGTAATTTTATTAACAGACACACTAAAACGTAAACAACGTAATTTTACAAGACAAATATACTAACTGTTCTGGCCAAGGTGATTAAAGAAAACTCTTCTTACTATTTTTTTTCTTCCAAGCTTTCGGAAAGTTTTATTTCCATTATCAAGGATTAGTAAATTGACATTGATATAACTGTTATTATAAATTGGTAAATATACCGATACCATATGATTGAAATTTTTTTTAAAAAGTTCAAATATCGGTATATTTACCAATTTATAATAACAATTATATCAATCTCTATTTACTAATTCTTCATAATGGAAATAGAACTTTCCGAAATCTTGAAAAAAAAACAGTGAGAAGAGTTTTCTTTAATCACCTTGCCGTTACCCCAATATTTCGCAACGATCCTTATAGAACTGCTTTAACAACCTACAATAAAGAAATTAGAATGGCGAAGCGGGAGACTTGGAAGAAGTTCTGTGAGAGTTTATCTGACATATCTAGTAGTACCAGAATACACAAGATTCTCTCTAAAGAGTTGATTGACAAGATAAGGTCGATGAAGCGACCAGATGGCACGACCTCTAGAAAAGAAACGTTAGAGCTTTTGATTAAAAACCACTTTCCCGGAATTTTGACTCTGGATAACAATCGACCTCCCCACTTTGAGGGCGCAAGGCGGCCCAAAATGAACGATTGGGAGGTCGCCAACGAAGTTATCACAGCACCGGCGATTGAATGGGCAATCAAATCATTTCAGCCCTTCAAACCTCCCGATGAGGATTGCATATTTCCAGCTCTGCTACAAAATGGACTGGAATTACTTTTACCCATCCTCATTAAACTGTATAAAGGTAGTCTATCGTGGAATTATATACCACCCAGTTGGTTGGCGGCTAGGGAAGTATATATACCGAAAATGGGCCGTACACATCCGCACCCTAAATCGGTCAGACCAATTTGCCTAACATATTTCCTGCTTAAAGGACTTTAAAGAGTACTGGATTGCCACATCAGGCGGGTAGCATTGTACAGCTTCCCCCTGAGCATCCACCAGTACCCTTATCAAACTGGCAAATCAACAGATTTAGCATTACACAACCTTGTTGGGAGAATCACACAATCCCTTAACAATAAGGAAATTGTGATAGCCATTTTTCTTGACATCGAAGGAGCATTTGACAATGCACTACCGGCCTCCATTGGTTCAATTTTGGCTGAAAAGGGCATTAAATGAACGATTACCGGCTGGACATATGCCATGCTCACTAATAGAACAGCCACTACATCTTTCCAAGATGAGGCCATTTGCTTTAAGGTTTCCAGGGGATGCCCGCAGGATGGAGTACTATATCTTCTACTGTGGTCACTCTTGATGAATGACTTGTTTGGTACTCTCGCAGGGAGAGGGGTAGAACTGCAAGCGTATGCAGACGACCTTGTCACTCTGGCAAGGACCAAGTCAGAACGGGTTGCATATAATATCCTCCAAAAGACTTTGGCCGATGTCTACAGTTGGAGACAGAGGGAACGGATGTCTGTTAATCCTGTTAAAACTGTAATAGTTCCCTTCACTAGGAGAAGGAATTTGGCGGACCTTCCGCCACTTTCCTATAATGGTGAGGTTATTCCATTTGCAGGGGAAGTAAAGTATTTGGGGACCATCCTAGATAAAAAACTTACTTGGAACGCTCACCTAGAAAAAGTTATCCATAAGGCCAGACTATCCTTGTGGACATGTCGCAGGATCTGTGGAAAATCTTGGGGCTTAGGTCCCAAGCAAATCCATTGGATATGTGTGATGAGTCTTAGACCAAAGATCACATATGGAGCCATTGCTTGGTGGTCAAAAGCTTAACAGAAAACGGCCCAAACAAGGCTCTCTGTTATACAGAGACAGGCTTGTATGGCTATCACTGGTGCTGTCAGTACCACGTCGTCAGCAGCTGTGGAAATCCTCCTGGACCTACCTCCTCTCCATATACTTCTGGAGGCCAGATAAACAGCATATAGATTTCTGCATATTCTTATATGCACAAAACAGGCTTATACAGAGTAAAGCAGAATGCTGGCGGACACTGAAAGTTATAGTGCTCTGGTAATGACCTCTAATATAATGCCTCCAACAGTAAACTACAATCTGCCTCATACCCTCCTATTTCCAAATAGAGATGAATGGGTCCTCCGCAAGGATGAACTCTTAAGAGCAGACATCTGATGGTACACCGATGGTTCAAAGACACCCTCAGGCTCTGGTGCGGGTGTATACAGACCTAGGACAGAAATTTCAACCTCTCTAGGATCCTTTGCAACCGTATTGCAGGCGAAAATTTACGCCATTGCTTCATGTGTGGAGAGTTTGGAGCAATCTAACCACACACATAGATCAATAAAAAATTTCACGAACAGCCAAGCGGCTTTGAAAGCACTTAGCTCTTACCGTGTAACGTCGAAATTAGTTTTAAACTGCCAAAAAAGACTCGCCTCAATAGGAGAACGCAACAGGGTATCACTGGTCTGGATCCCTGGCCATTCTGGTATGGATGGTAATGAGAAGGCAGAGTGCCGCTCGTGTCTTTATTGGACCAGAACCTACAATTGGAATCGCAACAAGTATTGCCAAACAAACACTAAATAGCTGGACTGCAAGAAGAGTTTTAGACTTCTGGCATAATATACCAGGATAGGTTCATTCAAAGGCCTTCATACATCCTTCGAATAATGTATCCAAACAAACGTAAGGCTCTAATAGACATGACCTACGATGCCTAACATGCCTTTTAACAGGCCACTGTCGTTTGAATCATCATATGCTGAAACTTGGACTGTCGGACGGTCAGATTTGCCGTCTCTGTGTGGAACATGATGAAACAGCAGAGTATATAATTTGTGCCTGCCCTGCCGCGGCTCGAGTCAAGTATCTGATGTTTGGTAGGGTCTCTCTCTCGCCCTCGGTCCTGAAATATCATTCACCGAACAAATTAATCAGCTTCGTTAGGAGGCTGAATTGGTTTGGTGAAATATGAATAGGTATGAGCGACAATAGAATCTTACGAGTTGAGTGGAGGGCCTTATTAACCCATTCATTACAAACCTAACCTGACCTAATCTACCCCAATATTTCTGGTTTTATATATAATTAAAAAAGTGTACCCCGTATATATATATATATATATATATATATATATTCTTTCAATATCTTAGGGATTCCGTCGTAGGTAGGGCTGAATTAAACTCTTATTTACTACCCAACATTTCGAAAAATTTTCTTTTATTTTTCAAGGCTGAAATATGGACATGCTGGTACATTTTATTAAATAATTAATTTTTATACTTACGTGTAAAGTGAGTCAACAATTATTAAAAATACTTCATCTGTCAGTTCTTGTCTATCAATTTATAATTTTCATTACGTTCCCAAACTAGTGCTGAAAGATTTTTCACAATATCCTTTCTATATTTTTCTATCTTCATTATATCGTCAAATAACAAAGAAGATGTAGGAATATCGCGTGATATGTAAACAAGAACAACAAAGAGATTCATGGGTAATTCACTCAAAAAGGAAAAGGGCTACTGAAACAGAGTGGTAACCGCGGAAATGCATATTTCTGGCTCATTTCTTCAGCACGGTATAACCAAATAAGGATGTGAAATGTGGGAGCAAAGATGTTAATCGGAACATGGGAAAACACAAAACAACGGATTTCAACAGGGAAACTAAACGCTAATTTGTGCCTTCAATTGGAAAATCCCGAGTTTCAGGACAACAACCAAGATCGACACGGAGGCGCATATGGCCCCCCTGCCTGAACCTTCCGACCCATAGTAAATAACAAAGAAGATGTAGGAATATCACGTGATATGTAAACAACAACAACAAAGAGATTCATGGGTAATTCACGCAAAAAGAAAAAGGGCTACTGAAACAGAGTGTGTAAATAATTTGCTGGTTTCAGTATGAATCCAAAGTTGTTTGCCTTGGGCGGGTTTCCCTACATAATTTTGAGCGGGTCAAAACTTATAGATCTTGAATGACCACTCAGTTGAACAGCTAGAGACTGTATACATTTAAACTTGAAGGGAATATCAGAGGTCTGGGAGAAACCACCTGATTCGGAATAAGGAACAGGTAAGAAAATACACGCTTCCTGTTTTACCTTATATTAAGAAGTGTTGCCAAGCATCGGGAAAGGTATACAAAACCAAACACGTGATGTTGCGTTCATCTGTTCTACTTGGCAGCCAGTGATTGAATAAAAATACTAAACTGGATAGTTCCTCATTCAGAGGTCCAGATAGAGTACATACAATGTAAACTGAGTAATCTAAGTGTCTCTTAGATACAAAACAGTTTACGTCTACTTCTACGACCCAGCAAAAATACACTCTGGTTTTACATTTTAGAAAAATAAAAATGAGGGTTCGCTGTGTTTGGCCGGGTAAAACAGATTGTTTCAAAGCAGGGGCCTATTACGCTTTTGAAGAGAACCACTCTGTTTAAACGGTTGTTTGAACAGAGTGGTAACCGCGGACATGCATGTTTCTAGCTCATTTGCCTTCTTCAGCACGGTATAACCAAATAAGGATGTGAAATTTGGGAGCAAAGATGTTAATCGAAACATGGGAAAACACAAAACAACGGATTTCAACAGGGAAAACAAACGCTAATTTGTGCCTTCAATTGGAAGATCTCGAGTTTTCAGGACAACAACCAAGATCAATACGGAGGCGCATATAGCCCCCCCGCCATGAACCTTCCGACCCATAGTAAATAACAAAGAAGATGTGGGAATATCACGTGATATGTAAACAACAACAACAAAGAGATTCATGGGTAATTCTCGCAAAAAGAAAAAGGGCTACTGAAACAGAGTGGTAACCGCGGACATGCATGTTTCTGGCTCATTTGCCGTCCTCAGTACGGAACAACCAAATTAGGATGTGAAATTTGGGAGCAAAGATATTAATCGAAACATGGGAAAACACAAAACAACGGATTTCAACAGGGAAAACAAACGCTAATTTGTGCTTTCAATCCTACCTAGAAGATCGCCATTTCCTCGTCAAATATCAAGACGCGCATACGTCAATATTTCCTGTTAAATCTGGAGTTCCTCAGGGCAGTGTTCTGGGACCTGTGTTGTATCTCTTGTACACAGCCGATTTACCTACCACCAATGGCGTTGTAACAGCCACATATGCTGATGATACCGCCCTACTATCAATGCATGAAGATCCCAATCAAGCATCACAAATACTCCAAATGAACCTGAACAATATACAAACCTGGTTAAAAAAGTGGAGAATACAAGCAAATGCAACGAAATCGGTGCATGTTACTTTTACGAACCGAAAAGGAAACTGCCCACCAGTGACCCTAAACAGTCAACAGCTTAACCAGCAACAGGATGTAAAATATTTAGGCATGCATATAGATAGAAAACTGACCTGGAAAAAACACATTTTCATGAAGAGGAAGCAACTTGGACTGAAACTTAATGGTTTATATTGGCTTATAGGTCGAAAATCACAACTATGTCTACAAAATAAAATACTTATTTATAAAACAATCTTGAAACCCATTTGGAGTTATGGAATACAACTATGGGGAACTGCTTCTAATTCTAACCTCGAAATCTTAGAAAGGTTCCAATCCAAAACTCTTCGAGTCATGACCAATGCACCTTGGTATGTCCCAAACAACTATATACGAAATGACCTCCAAATACCCACTGTAAAAGAAGAAATATCAAACTTCGCCCAAAAATACCAACAGAGACTGCAGCAACACCCCAATAATTTAGCAAAGTCCCTCAGGAGAATACCGGCAAGAAGAAGATTAAAACGTTATATTGTTAGTGATTTACCAACAAGATTTTAAATGTATATTTAAATTAATGTGCACAATACCCTAGAGACAAATAATTTTATATTTTATATAAAATATTTAAGAATAGAGTATGGTTATAGGACCATTGCTCTGCATGTTAATGTGATTAGTGACAAACTATTTACCTATTGTAATTTTAATTTACAGATTGTAAATAAATTGGGAAGTTAAAAAAAAAAAAAAAATTGTGCTTTCAATTGGAAGATTCCGAGTTTTCAGGACAACAACCAAGATCAACACGGAGGCGCATATAGCCCCCCCTGCCTGAACCTTCCGACCCATAGTAAATAACAAAGAAGATGTGGGAATATCACGTGATAAGTAAACAACAAGAACAAAGAGATTCATGGGTAATTCACGGAAAAGGAAAAAGGGCTACAGAAACAGAGTGGTAACCGCGGACATGCATGTTTCTGGCTCATTTGCCGTCTTCAGCACGGTATAACCAAATAAGGATGTGAAATTTGGGAGCAAAGATGTTAATCGAAACATGGGAAAACACAAAACAGATTTCAACAGGGAAACCAAACGCTAATTTGTGCCTTCATATTTCGATTAACATCTTTGCTTCCAAATTTCACATCCTTATTTGGTTATACCGTGCTGAAGACGGCAAATGAGCCAGAAACATGCATTTCCGCGGCTACCACCTGTTTCAGTAGCCCTTTTTCTTTTTGTGTGAATTACCCATGAATTTCTTTGTTGTTGTTGTTTACATATCATGAGATATTCATACATCTTCTTTTTATATATATATATATATATATATATATATATGGTTATACAAAAAGGAGAAATACGAATTTTGTTTATGATGTTCGATGAATGCATGCTTTCATTATCGAAAACTGTTGATGAAACCATAAATGAATATTCTCTTATATACAAACATTCAGATTTACTTTTATGGCATATGCTGTATCATAATAATCAATAAAACAGCTCTTTGCTTATATTAATTCTATTTAGTTGTTTTATTTGTGAATGCCCTTTTCCTATTATAAATCTAATATCATATACCCTACCTACAAGGTGCTGTGGAATGTATAAAAAAACGAATTTTCTCGAAAACCGTTAGTGTTAACGAAAAAAACTAAAAATATGTTTTTTGTAGATTTTCTAAGCTTTAAATTTGATAGCTACTATTTTTTCGATAAAAGTAACCATTAATGAGATATTCGCGAAAAACTGATTTTTCCTCTTTTGTTTTGGGATGTGCAATGTCTGTAAATCTCTAACTAGCAACCCTCGTAACATGTTGATTGATTATTTTATTTATATTTGATATAAAAATAATTAATAACATTTTCCGATTGCTTATGTATAAGTAAGAGGAAAACACAGTATCTCGTGTTTTATATATAAGAAACATTCTATAAACGCATGATGGAAAAACCTAACTTGATAAAATTCCAATATAATGTATACATAATAAACTATTTTTAAGTTGGTTTAAATAAAAATCGCCGTTTATTTACACAAGAACGAGAAACATAAATAACAGAGAGAGATAGATAAGAATTTTATCGCTTCACGCTTGGCTGTGATACACAAATTCTGACGTACTTTTCAAATTAAACAAATTAAACATGGATATTATATTTGTTCACGATATATCGTGTCAGGAATAGCAAATGAAATCAAACGTCTTTCATTTGAATCCTTTCTACTTAGTTGTAAATTGTTTTCCTCTATAAAATCTAAAAATATCAAAGGAAGATCTATCGATGATAAGTTTCAGTAAGCCTCCAATAAAATGAGCAGCAATGATGAAAGTACTGAGGAAAGAAGGTAATTACAAAAGATATACTGAAAGATGTCTAAAAACTGCGGCAATTTGAACAAAAACACCACTGCAAAGTATTGACTGGCATGAAAATGATCGATTTTGCTACCTAATGCAGATTTTACGATGTAAAAGCGCACTAGAATAAAGTAAAGTATAATATGACGTAATAACCAACAACATAGAATCGGAAACCTTTGAAACAACAGAAGGACTACGACAAGGAGGAAGCTTAAGCTCGACATTGTTCAATACTAACAGGGATGAGATTATTAAGAAATATACTAGAAGAAGCAAAAAATTAAGAGAAGAACACATAAACTTAAACAAAACAAGCATTCACTGATGATGTTGTGCTTATAGCCAGCAAGAAAGATCACCTGCAACAGGCATTAAAACAATATACGAATATACAAACAGATGTAAGTTTGTACTAAAGTTTTTCGTTTAGTTATGAACAAAAAATTCAAGTTAAAGATGTAGGTTAGGTTAGGTTAGGTTTGTAGTGAGAGGGTCTATAAGGCCCTCTACTGCGACTCGTAAGAGTCTATTGTGGCTCATACTTATTCATATTTCATTAAACAAATTCAGCTTCTTAACGAAATCGATTAGTTTGTTCGGTGAATGATATTTCAGGTCCGAAGGCGAGAGAGAGACCCTACCAAACATCAGATACTTGACTCGAGCCGCGGCAGGGCAGGCACAAATTATATACTCTGCTGTTTCATCATGTTCCACACAGAGACGGCAAAGCGGATCGTCCGACAGTCCAAGTTTCAGCATCTGTTTATTCAAACGACCGTGGCCTGTTAAAAGGTCTGTTAGGCACCGTAGCCTAATATTTGTTTGGATACATTATTCGAAGGATGAGCCAATCCTTGTATATTATGCCAGAAGTCTAAAAATCTTCTTGCTGTCCATGTATTTAGTGTGTGTATGACAATACTTGTTGCGATGCCAATTATAGGTTCTGGTCCAATAAAGACACGAGCGGCACTCCCCCTTGCAAGAGAGTCCGCCTTCTCATCACCATCCATACCAGAGTGGCCAGGGATCCAGACCAGCGATACTCCTATTGAGGCGAGTCTTTTTTGGCAGTCTAAAACCAATTTCGACGTTACACGGTAAAATCTAAGTGGTTTCAAAGCCGCTTGGCTGTCCGTGAATTTTTTTATTGATCTATCTGTGTGGTTGGATTGCTCCAAACTCTCCACACATGAAGCAACGGCGTAAATTTCCGCCTGCAATACGGTTGCATAGGATCGTAGAGAGGTTGAAATTTCTGTCCTAGGTCTGTAAACGCCTGCACCAGAGCCTGGGGGTGTCTTTGAACCATCGGTGTACCAACAGATATCTGCTCTAAGGAGTTCATCCTTGCGAAGAATCCATTCATCTCTATTTGGAAATAAGACGGTATAAGGCAGATTGTAGTTTACTGTTGGGAGCATTATATCAGAGGTCATTCTCAGAACACTGCGCTAGCATTCTGCTTTGCTCTGTATAAGCCTGTTTTGTGCATTTAGAAATATGCACAATTTTATATGCTGTCAATCTGGCTTCTTTTTCCAGAAGTATACGGAGAGGAGGTAGGTCCAGGAGGATTTCCATGGCTGCTGACGGTTTGGTGCTGATAGCACCAGTTATAGCCAAACAAGCCTGTCTCTTTATGCCAGAGAACTTTGCTTAGGCCGTTTTCTGTAAAGCTTTTGACCACCGAGCAAAGGCGGCTCCATATGTGATCATTGGTCTAACAATCATCACATATATGCAATGGATTTCTTTGAGACCCAAGCCCCAAGATTTTCCACAGATCCTGCGACATGTGCACAAGAATAGTCTGGCCTTATGAATAACTTTTTCCAAGTAAATTTTTTATCTAGGATGATCCCCAAATATTTTACTTCCGCTGCAAATGGAATAACCTCACCATTATAGGAAAGTGGCGGAAGTTCCGCCAAATTCCTTCTCTTAGTGAAGGGAACTATTACAGTTTTACCAGGGTTAACAGACATCTGTTCCCTCTGGCACCAACTGTAGACATCGTTCAAAGTCTTCTGGAGGATATTATATGCAACCCGTTCTGACTTGGTCCTTGCGAGAATGACAAGGTCGTCTACATACGCTTGCAGTTCTACCCCTCTTCCTACGAGAGTACCGAGCAGGTCATCCATCAAGAGTGACCACAGTAAAGGAGATAGCACTTCACATTGCGGGTAGCCCCTGGAAACCGTAAATCTAATGGCCTCATGTTGAAAAGATGTAGTGGATGATCTATTAGTGAGCATGGCATATGTCCAGCCGGTAATCGTTGGTTTAATGCCCTTTTCAGCCAAAGCTGAACCAATGGATGCCGGTAGTGCATTGTCAAATGCTCCTTCGATGTCAAGAAAAATGGCCACCGCAATCTCCTTATTGTTTTGGGATTATGTGATTTTTCCAACAAGGTTGTGTAATGCTAAATATGTTGATTT
Source organism: Galeruca laticollis (assembly GCA_963921935.1). Classification (NCBI taxonomy): domain Eukaryota; kingdom Metazoa; phylum Arthropoda; class Insecta; order Coleoptera; family Chrysomelidae; genus Galeruca; species Galeruca laticollis. The sequence continues at coordinate 41,903,308 of OY998182.1, forward strand.
GCCAGTTTGATAAGGGTACTGGTGGATGCTCAGGGGGAAGCTGTATAATGCTACCGGCCTGATGTGGCAATCCAGTACTCTTTAAAGTCCTTTAAGCAGGAAAGATGTTAGTCTAATTGGTCTGACCGATTTAGGGTGTGGGTCTGTGCGACCTACTTTCGGTATATATGATACCCTAGCCGCCAACCAACTGGGTGCTATATAATTCCACGCCAGACTAGCTCGATACAGTTTAATGAGGATGGGTAAAAGTAATTCCAGTCCGTTTTGTAGCAGATCAGGAAAGACGCCATCCTCACCAAAAGATTTGAAGGACTGAAATGATTTGATTGCCCATTCAATCACCGGCGCTGTGATAACTTCCTTGGCGACCTCCCAATTGTTCTTTTTGGGCCGCCTTGCGCCCTCCAAGTGGGGAGGTCGATTGTTATCCAGAGTTAAACTTCCGGGAAAGTGGTTTTTAATCAAAAGCTCCAACGTTTCTTTTCTAGAGATCGTAAAAGTGTCATCTGGTCGCTTTATCGACCCTATCTCGGCAGTCGACTCTTCAGAGAGAATCTTGTGTATTCTGGTACTGCGAGGTATATCAGATATACTCTTACAGAACTTCTTCCAAGACTCCCGCTTCGCCTATCTAATTTCTTCATTGTAGGTTGTTAGAGCAGTTCTATAAGGCTCCCAGTTGCCTGACTCTTTAGCTCGGTTAAATAGTCGTCGAACTTATTTTCTGCGTTTATCCAGGCTTTTGTTCCACCAAATAGAGTTGCGATTTTCTCTTTTTGTCTTGAGTGGACAGTTTTCCTGATAGGAGGAGATCACTGCTTCCCGAAGCTGGTCCGCCGCAGTGTCTATCCCATCACAACTGTTAATTATAGTGAAACCGTCCTCAATGTACCGTTGGAGGGAATTTTTGTATTCACTTCAGTCAGTAGCTTTTGAGTCAGCATATTCCACTACTGGCCGTGGACTTATTTCCATGTTGAATTGAATGTGTCTGTGATCTGAACACGAAAGCTTTGTAGATACTGCCCAGTGCCGTACCTTATTGCTCAGAAAGTCTATTAATAATTAATAAGCCTTTCCCTAGTATATAATCAAAAATTAACTCACCTCTATGATATATATTCGTGCTGCCCCACGATGTATGGTGTGAATTGGCGTCTCAGCCCATGACTAACTGGAGTCTGTTCTTCTTGCTATAGTCGATTAGCCGCCATTGTCAGATCCTTAGAAATAAGACGTAAATATGAAATGTTAATGTTTTTGTATAAAATTCTTAATAATCTGATAACCTGTGCTAATATATTATCCTTATTGTCTTTGTATATAGCACCCAGACACACTCAAACGGGACGAGATTAAAATTCTTTATACCATTATATACAAATATTTCTAACTCTCCACCCACTGTTAACATGTTACGTTTAGCTAATAACATTTCGGTTGTTGTCCAAGACTTGGATTGGTTTAATACCGCATGTAGGGATTATAAAAATTTAATAAAAGAATACCTGTATATTACGTCGGTGTGATTAATTAAAAACCTTGTATGGTATGTAACATTAATAAATGATATTAACGATATCTGTGTAAATATATAACATTAGTTAGTTGTGATTGGCCCTCTCTCTTTTTTCTTTTCATTTTTATTATAACATAAGGTAAATAAGATTTACTTATCATTATTAACATTATTATCCTTTTAATTAGGTCAATAGACCGGTTAGGATGAACAATAGAATAAATAAATAAATAGCGAGGGAGGTAGAGTATCCATGTCCCCTGGGAAGTATGCAGAGCAGGCGACTATGTTAGTCATACCATTCTTCTCCGGTAGGGGCACTTGGACCCCAGGACAGACTACTTCCTCACCAGGAATATTGCTCAGACCAGTTACTCGGTCTGTGTTTACTGTCCATGGCTCTTGCAGGAAGGCAAGGTCGATTAATTCGTCCTTGAACCTTTTACCAAGGATGTAAGAAGCGACCTTGGCATACTATAAGTTTGCCTGTAAACAGTTGAATGTGGCGAATATGAAGAGACGCAGGCAAACTTGTGTCTCCTCAGATCCTTAGGGGAGATCACACGGTGGGTCAATTGAGACGCCACCATCTGCTCCTCCTAGGGATGAGGGTCGCTGGTGCCATTGACGAGGTTTGATCACCTTTCGTCACGGCAGACCCATCTGGTTCTTTTGTTCCTTGGTCGAGGCCATACTGGTCTTCGATTTCAAGACAGCAGGTCCGGTCCCTTTTTCAGGTTCCCTTGAAGAGACGTTACCCATCTTCTTTTTGGGGAAACCAGCTTACCCTTTTGGATAGCTGGTACCCCGACTACGTGCCGGCGGTACACTCCCCCTGTTCTTGTGAGGAGGGTCGGTTCTCCTCACTACCGCAGGATGTTTTCCACTCGGCCCCGGGCGATGGCTTTTCTCGGATCTCTTCGAGGGACCCGGTTTTGATGCCAGTTGGGAGAACCGGGCTTTAGGACAGTCCACTCCAAGGTTAACAGACCGTGGTTCATTTTCCTCAGTCTGGTGAGGACCTGTTCAGAAGTTAGTCTACGACTGCGTTCGTCAGTGTGGAGTTGGGAGATGGGAGTTGGTCGCCTGAGACGCATTTCAGGGAGGCACTATCCCATGGTTGAAGTGTATTGACTACGCCAGTCAACCATGAAACACTCTCCTGATCTACACAGGTGACCTGTAACCATCCAGGCCGGAAAGTACAGCTCTGGAACTACACTTGTGGACCACCTTCTGGAATATCCTCTACAGCGGCCATAATGGCATACTGAAGGATTCCATTTGTTTGGTCGTTGGTTGTCGGATGTCGGTTACAGCCTGCCCATAAGAGGGCTTCTGTAAGTCAGTTTCACCTGACGTTACCATTGATTTAGCCGAGCAGGGCATTTTTGCCTCCTGTTCGGGTGAGCCATCGTTAAAGCGTAAGCGCTTGCTGGCACCAGTCAGAGAGGGAGAATGTTTCCTAACCTCTCTAGCGGTTGATCCTGCTCCCGCTGATCTAGAATTTGATGCAAGGCGGATTGGTATGGATCCCTACTCTTGAGGAGACGACTGAGTCGCTCCCTGGCTTCCCCACCTAGTTTCCGAGGTTTACTTTCAGGAGTTGGAGGTATCTAATTCACCATTTTGTCGGTAGAAACATTTATAAATAGCAGATTTTTTTATTTCTACACATCCAATTCTCATCGAAGAGTGACAATAGAAATGGATCTAGTTTATACTTCAAAAAATTTAGAAGTTGATCGTCAAATATGTTTGTAATGAGTTGAAATATTAATAAGGGATATGTCAAGTTATTAAATCGAATTTTCTACCTTTGTAACATTTTTAATAGATAATTTTGATGTGACGTTACGACAGGTCTGCCATATTGCCGGTAGTATAAAACGTTCGCGTTGTAAACAATAGAAAAGATCGATTTTTTAAAGTGTGAATAATTTAAAATGCTGGCGTTATGTTCTGTTGTGCGCTTTCTAAAGGGACAGAAGGGGATCAAATTCGTTATTTTAGAATCCCCAAAGCATTACAAAACAGAGGAGAAAAGCTGAACGCCTTATCAATAGATCGTCGAGAATGTTGGATTCGGACTTTAAAACGAAGCAATTGAGCGACATATTCCTTAAACATGTACTAATTTGTACAAATCATTTTGTATCAGGTAGGTAAATAATATTAGTATATAAGAAATACAAAAATTATCCAAAATGTTTGAATTTATAGATAAATATGGTGTTAAACTAAACGATTTTTTTATTGGTTAATTGGCAGTATGAAAATTTTCAATTTATGTATTAATGGTTCTTCGCCAACTTCTTTTATATGAAATAAAACTTCAAAAGTTTTTCTTTTTTTTTCCAACGTTTCGAATCCTTTATTTAGGTTCATCATCAGGGCTATTGGTACAATACATATAATGTTCTATCACTGAATTCGTTATATGACAATCAGCAACATTAATACATAAATTTGATTTAAGCAATGGAAATATGTATACCATGGCAAATTATTACAATTTCATTCCGAAAATTACTTAGATGTTTTTAAAAAGTTCATTTGTCCTTGTCTTATATATGTTTCCTGATAACTGTTTTTAAGAAACCAAAATGGATGAATTAATGTTGATGATTGTCATATAACGAATTCAGTGATAGAACATTATTATATGTATTGTACCAATAGCCCTGATGATGAACCTAAATAAAGGATTCGAAGCTTTGGAAAAAGAAAAACTTTTGAAGTTTTATTTCATATAAAGGAAGTTGGCGAAGAACCATTAATATATAAATTAAACGATTTTTGTTCAACTGACAAACTGTAAGGGATAGCCCTGATTGGGTGCCTTCTGTAAATATGGGATACATTAGCATCAAAATACAGGATGGGCAAAGTGGAAAAAATAAATATTAGATTTGTTAAAAGTCAAACGAAACTTCTTAAAGTGGTCAGTATTATTGTTATTTAAAAAAGTTGTTATCCCCTATCAAAAGCTTCATTTTCTTTAGGATGAGGTAGATGAAGCTTGGAATACTGCATTAATTATAGAACCCACAGCAGGTCAATCTACAGAAGCCTTAGATATTTCTGAACTGTGCAACGAAGACGAAGGTTGAAGGAGTGCTAATACTTAAACCAATTTGGCTATAGATCTCGTTTTATAAACATAGACTCGTTCCGTAGAAACAAGCCTTATGAAACGTTTTTTTAATAGTGTTAGTCTAATATGGTAACTTTGTACTAATTAAATACTTTCAATTATAGACTTTGTATTTTTGTAATGACAATGTATTATGTGCTATATTTATAATGGGCATTTATCTATTTAATTATTGAACATCATTATTATGTCAACATGTTTCGAGGTGAAAACTAAAATAAAAAACTGGATAGTAACACAACCAACAGGGCCCCGTAAGAGCTACTGGCGCCTGTGTGCAAAAAAGGATTTTGGCGCCCCTTAAGGCATTTTGGATCATGTTTTTTTATTTTTTTTTGAAGGTAGGTAGGTAGGCAGGTGCTTGAAATAAAGCAAAAAACGGAACATTAGAAGTTCTATTTATTTGTAGACTAAAATATCAAAACGAAACAAACAGAATAAAAGCATAACAAAATAAATTCTTATTGAAATTAACTGTCTCGATCCTTACTTCGTGGAATCTACTCATATTAGTGTTTTAAATGAAACTGAATGTTTCTAGCTAATTCCACAGTATAATGAAAATTGTTGAAAAGTCAGGTATATATAAACTCAAATGACCAGAATGTAATGCTGTCTATTTGGGTCAGACCCTTAGGAATTTTGAAATCCGATACAGTGAACACTTACGAGCATACAGGTTAAAACAACCAGATAAATCCCACTACGCAAACATCTACTTGACACAAATCATTCATTGACACCTAACACAAAACTAGAAGTGCTGCATATTTGTGAAAAGAAACAAGATCTGGATTTCCTTGAAGAATTGGAAATTAGAAGACATTTAAGAAGCCCACAATATGAAGTTGTCAATGAACAGTTAAATCTAGGGAGTTCTCCACTAATAAACTGTCTTCTTAAGTGATAATTGTAAAGATCAGCAGATATAGTTTTCCTGGTTTTAGTGGTTTTCTATATCATTGCACAGTTATACTGATCTTAATTGGAAAAATGATATCCAGGATATCACCATAGGGCTAATAATATCTAAGCTTCAATATTTGTAATATCACATCTTCTTCTTTTTTCTATAAACATATATTAAGTCAATCACAAGTTAGGTCACTTCTTGGTCTAGCCAAAAATAACTACTACACATCAGGTAGGCATCAAATAAAATGTAACTTCTGTCATTCTGACGATGATATTGATTTATCAAAACAATTGTCAATTTTTTAGAATTTTCAATAACTTTTATATATTGTGGAATTAACTAGAAACCGTGAGTTTCATTTAAAACACTAATAAAAAGTTAAATGCTATCTCTGGGATGAAACGCAGGGTAAACGAGGGGCAAATGACATAGCCTCTTGTGTGTATGATTTTATCATGTCGCACTCTGAAATCAAATCCGTTCGTATGATGTCAGATGGATGTGGCGGACAGCAAAAGAATTCTATATTTGCTTCTATGTGTATGCAACTCCTTATCAATCATCAGTCCTTAAAGGTTATTGATCATCGTTTTTTTGAAACTGGTCACAGTGAAATGGAGTGTGACTCCATTCACTCCAAAGTTGAACGGAAGGCAAAGTATTGTAATGTTTTTCTTATTTATTTGTACAGTAAACGGGTGGGATAAATTTTAAACACACGGTAGGTTCACTTACTTAATTTATTTAAACACTAAACTAATCACTAACACTTAAATTATATATACTCAGTACATTCACTTAAACTAATTTATATAATCACTCAATTTATATTCACTTATTTACTGTTTAACTCACGATGTCAAATTATAAACTAAACTCATCCGCTGATCGGTCCTTTATTTATATCAAAGCTTTCTTTACTAGAACATTCCGGACAGCGGCTTAAAAGACCTTCCGAGAACATGTCGTGTAGCCGAGACTGGATGTTTGAATCGGCAACTGACTCCATTTCTACACTTTCCAATCTTATGGAAATAACAGGGCACCGTCTTCATCGGATACTGATAACGGGGGTTATAGCTGCAAATTAATATCGACACCGGTATCTTAGAAGATAACCTCTACCATGTTCCTGATGAGTCGCCAATCCAACTGGTTACTCGCTATCTTAGGCATAGCCAGTTTCTTCACGTTGAATTCCAACACATGGTCTCGGAGGTTTCGAAGTGCTTCCCACACATCGCGGTAGGTAGATCGATCTTGAAATTAATTTTTAGTTACCACGTAGAATACGTACCGCGAATTATGTTTCAGTTTCAGTGTCTTGCCAGGGGCTGGAATCTGGTCTTCAAGTTTCTCTAATTGCCCGAACTTCTTTCGAAACACGGATGCCAACCCTCGTGCGTTCTTGAGACGGGCGGGCATGTTGTGTGCCAGTGAATAATCTTCCGGGAGAGTGAACAAATCTTGTCGTTGTTCTGAAGTGACTCCATATCTAACTTTCCCGGTACCTCCATACGCGCCCATAAATTCATCGAAGGTAGGGTCAGACACATCTTGAATCAGGTTTACTCCTTCCTCTAGGTCATGGTCTCCTTCGAATGGCTCTAGTCGGTTTTGGTGAACTACTTTTGGTTTTCCGTTGGGGATCTTGCTTATGCGATATATAACATCATTGATCCTTTTCTTGATTAAGTATGGACCTTCCCAGGATTTTTGTAATTTTGGAGAAAATCCTTTTCTCCTCGTCGGGTTGTGTAACCATACTTTGTCCCCTTCTTCAAAACCGCCCTCTGTGGCCTGCGTATCGTACCGACTTTTCATTCTGTCGCTGGCAACTTGAAGATTTGTTCGAACTAATTCATGAATATCGTCCAGCCTTCTCCTCAATTCGATCACATAGTCTTCGCCTGCTAGATCTTCTCCAGGCCGACAGCCAAATTCCAGGTCACAAGGAAGCCTCATTTCACGTCCAAACAGGATTTTCGCTGGTGTTTCACCCGTGGACTCATTGAAGGCAGATCGATAAGCCAATGCAAATAGGGAAAGATACTGGTCCCAATCTCTCTGATGGCTGGATGCTACTTTGGACAGGTATTTTCCAATAGTCCTGTTCATTCTCTCGACCATTCCATCTGACTGTGGATGTAATGCTGTTGTCCTGGTCTTCTTCATTCCCAGCTTCTCGTAAATCTCCTGGAATAGATGACTCTCGAAATTTCTTCCCTGGTCGCTGTGGACTTCCAAGGGCACTCCATATCGGCTGATAAATTCTTTCACCAATACATCTGCTACAGTTGTGGCCTCTTGGTTCGGGATAGCGTAAATTTCCACCCACTTTGTGGAATAATCCATTACAACCAGTATGTATTTGCCACCATTTTCTGTCGTTTGAAATGGCCCAGCGATATCTAAAGCAATCCTTTCGAAAGGGCTTCCAACATTGTACTGTTTCATAGGTGCCTTTCTCTTGCGATGTGGTCCATTACTCGTAGCACAAGTCGTACATTTCTTTCACCAGTCCTTCACATCGTCAGAGCTGTTCATCTAATAAGACCTTTCACGGACTCGCTGAAGGGTTTTCTTCACTCCCAGATGACCTCCCGATGGACTGTCGTGTAACTTCTTTAGTACCTCAGCTACTCTTGTTCTTGGGATAACTAGCTGTCTCCTCATCTCGGAACCATCATCGTTTTCAAGGACTTTTTTCAACAGCCCTTCTTCCAGGACAAGAGAGTCCCACTGAGCCCAATACGCCTTGAGTTTCGGTGAAAATGTTGACACTTCTTGCCAGGTAGGTCGCCGATTTTCTTTCTTCCATTGCCGCAACCTCTTCAGGTGAGGATCATTCTCCTGATCTTCTCTGATCCTGGTGGGTGACCATTCCTCGTTGACTACAGTAGTTCTTGAAACTACAGCTTCCCTAGATTCCACCTTGTTGCAGTGGGAGCAGTCTGTTGGGCACGGCCGTCTGGACAGGAAGTCGGCATTTCGGTGACTCACACCAGCTCGATGTTCGATGTTGGAATCGTACTCTTGAAGTCGTTCAATCCATCTAGCGATCTGGCTTTCGGGATTCTTGAACTGCATCAACCACTTGAGTGCTGCATGATCAGTCCGTATTAAAAACTTCCTACCATAGAGATACTGGTAAAAGTGTTCCACGGACTTCACTACTGCCAAAAGTTCTCTTCTTGTGGCGCAGTAGTTTCGTTCTGGTTTGGAGAGGACTTTACTGAAATATCCCAGCACTCTTTCTTGCCCTCCTTGGATCTGTGAGAGCACTCCACCAATTCCTACGTTGCTTGCGTCAGTGTCAAGAATAAAGTCTCCCTCTGGTAATGGATATCCTAATATCGGCGCCGAGGTTAAATGCCTCTTCAAGGTATCAAAAGCCGTTTGACAATCTTCGTCCCATTGGAAAGCTCTTGCTTCTTCTGTTAGGCGAGTTAGAGGCTTAGCAATATCTCCAAACTTCCTGATAAATCTTCTATAATATGTGCAGTCCAAGGAAACTCCTAATTTGATGTTTATCGGTTGGTTGCGGCCATTGCTGAATGGAAGCAATTTTCTCTGGATCCACCGCCACTCCTTCATTGCTCACTATATGACCTAGATAGTTGACACGGTTTTGGAACAGCTGACATTTCTTCGGGTTTAACATGAGCTGGGCAGCTTGGAGTCGTTTGAATACGTCTTCCAAATTCTTCAGATGTTCGTCAAATGTCTTTCACAGTACTACGATGTCGTCCAAACAGACCAGGCATGTCTTCCAAGACAACCCTCTCAAGACATTTTCCATGAGTCTTTCAAATGTCGCAGGCGCATTACAGAGCCCGAATGCCATGACGTTGAATCGCCATAATCCAGATCCGGTGGTAAATGCAGTCTTCTCTTTGTCTTCTGGGTCCATTTCCACTTGCCAATAACCAGACTTCAGGTCCAAGGTGGAAAACAGTTTGCTGCCGGCCAAAGTGTCTAGCGTATCGTCAATTCGAGGCAGAGGATAGCTGTCTTTCTTCGTCACGTTGTTAAGCTGGCGATAATCCACGCAGAATCTCGTAGTTCCATCCTTTTTTTTGACGAGCACTACTGGAGACATCCATGGACTAGTAGATGGTTCTATTACTTTTTCTTCTGCCATCTCTCGAATTATTCTTTCAGCCTCCTCTCTCTTCGCTCGTGGAAGTCTTCAAGCTGATTGCCTAATTGGTTTAGCATTACCAGTATCGATTTTGTGTTTGACGGCTGATGTTCTGCCAGTCTTTCCTTCATTTGGTATGAATGGGTCTCGATACTGCAAGAGAAATTCTCTCATTCTCTTTTTTCTGCTTGATCTAAAGATTGACCAGCTACTGATAACATCTGTTCGAATCTGGCATTAGAATTCTCAGTGGTCGTTGTTTGACGAACTATAGACGTCACTGGTACGCAGGATCCAATTTTGGTTTCCTTCTTGATGTAACTGGGTAATCATTCACGTTTATCACACGTACTGGGATCTCGTTTGCCGACGTAACCAATCCTTTTCCATATGGATGAAGGAATACCTCCTCGGAACCCACTTTAATGGTTCTGTTTCTAAAGTCTAATTGGAAACCATGTACATTCATTACGTCCATTCCCAGAATCACGTCTTCTTCAATATCAGCCACGATTACCGTATGCGTGAACTTTTCTGCGCCAATTCCCAATTGGATTTGTGTCTCACCTTGATCGTTGGTACTCTCGCCTGTGGCGGTCCGCAGTCGCAGTCTCGTTGGTAGAAGCTTCTTCTTAGGGTTTATTATCTCTGGCCGTATAATGGTTCTAGTTGCTCCAGTGTCAACAAGCAGAGCATATTTCTTGCCATTTACTTCACCATCCACATATACACTGTCGTTGCGACATCTGAGAGATGCTATCAGTATGAGAGGGTCTTTGGAATGATCATGGGTCGGTGCTGCCCCCTCGTAGCCGACCCGTTCTAGTTTTTCCTGTGACTGGGGTTCTTGGTTTGCAGGAGTCTTGGGGCGCTTACACGAACTACGTACATGTCCTAGCTCGCCACAATTCCAGCATCTGATCTTTCTCGGCTTCTTGTCCATCATACCTTCGATCAAGCTGACGATCTGGTCAAACTTGTCCTCGTCGCCTTCTTCGTGGATGGCCCTATTTTTGTTGTAACCCGAAGCGTTCGTTGGTGCTTCATATTCAAGAGCAGCTGTCAATGCGTCAACTAATGTTTTGGGATGGGCTAAGCGAAGCGTCCTCTGCATATCGGGGTCACGTAAGCCATCAATAAACGCCTGTATGCCCAGACACTCCATCATGTTCTCTGGTGCTGATGGATAAGCGAATCGAACTAATCGGGCAATGTCCACTTCATACTCTTGAAGGGCTTCATCACGCTTCTGCCTTCGGTTCTTCAGCTGAGATTGGTACAAGTGCTCTAGATGTTCGTGGCCATATCGCATGTCCAACCTCTTCTTCAGCTGCTCGAAGTCATCCGTTTCTTCAAGTGGTATCGTCTGTAGTACATCTAAGGCATCTCCCCGAAGCGCGATAGTTAAGTGCACTGCTTTCTCCTTATCGCACCAATTATTCACTCTAGCGGCTGCTTCAAACTGTTTTACGACATCTTTCCATCGAACGTTGGGGCCTTGACTCGGGTAAAACTGCCAGTATCATCTGTCTTGGGTTGTGTTTCTGGCTTGCAGATCTCGATCTTCTTTTCTTCTGCTGAAGTGTCTTGTGTTCTTAAATCTGCAATCTTTGTCTCTAACTCCTTGATTTTCTCGTCCATCTGATTTCCCATCGTTGTAATCTTATTCTCCATGTCTGATTTTATTTTCTCGTTCATCGTTGTCTTATTCTCAATATCCGATTCCAGAGACGAAATTTTATTCTCGACTTCAGCAGCGATGTCATTTTTCAATGATAAGATATCTGCAGAAATATCATTCTTCATATCAGAAAAATCGTTCTTTATTGCAGAAATATCGTTTTTCACATTAGTTGAAATCTTCTCTTCCATGGCAGAAATATCGTTCTTCATTGCAGAAAAATCATTCTTCATATCAGAAATTGACGAGATTAAGGTGGAAGCCTCGTCTTTGAATAAGAATGTTTCTGGATCCAAGCCTTCACTTTCCAGTGTCATTTTGAGTCTTTCTATTAATTCGCTCTTCTTACCGGACGTTTCCAACTCGCGATCTTCCAATTCTGCTCTTAATTCCGCCATTTTCAGATCTCTTAATCTCTTTGCCATTTGTACGTAGATATTTGTTTATATGACCCCACACCTGACACCAATGTGATGTTTTTCTTATTTATTTGTACAGTAAACTGGTGGGATAAATTTTAAACACACGGTAGGTTCACTTACTCAATTTATTTAAACACTAAACTAATCACTAACACTTAATTTATATATACTCAGTACATTCACTTAAACTAATTTATATTCACTTATTTACTGTTTAACTCACGATGTCAAATTATAAACTAAACTGATCCGCTGATCGGTCCTTTATTTATATCAAAGCTTTCTTTACTAGAACATTCCGGACTGCGGCTTACATAAAACAAATACCTTTCGCGATATTTCTCGTTTGCCGGTTCAGTCCTTAAAAGACCTTCCGAGAACATGTCTATAAAAACTGTCACAATAAATCCCAATAGACCTTCCCAGAATTCGGCGCGCTCGCCATTTTTTTTAACTCTGTTAACATAAGGCTACAGGACCGTACTTAGTATCTGCTTCGGTGTGCGAGCTCGTAACAGTATGTACCAGTGTATACACTTGATGGCTGGTCACAATTAATAAGAGATGCTCGTGTATCACCGGAGCCTTTTAATGTAAAAAACATGTTGTTTGATGAATTTTTTGACTTTAAAGCTTTTTCAAGCATTAATTCTCTTAGTTTTAACATTCCCTGGAGAATAATTTGCTGGCTTCGCTATTTGAAAGAGCAGCCATCAAAACTTTCTTACAAAACTGTTTTTTCTGAAGATTTTACTGAAATAGACTGCCGCAAAACTAAAAACCGTGTTCGTCCCACAACAGCTTTAATAAACAAAACTTATGCAACTGACCTACCTATTAGTGAAGCAAAGAAAAAAGATTTACAAAAAATGTGTGAAGACCTAACGATTCGTAGGGCTTATCATAATTTTTATAAATCTTTAAAAACAAGCCGCGACATTAGGGATAACCTACCCGAGCCGGATATAGATGAAAACTCAGAGACTGGCAGCGACCAAGATTAAAAAAGTTTTTTATTGTTCTATTTAGTTTTAAGTAAGTTACCATTAATTCCAAAAATTTTTGTGTTTTATAATAACGTTTATCTTTTTCTATTTTGAATAATTTGAGAAGTTTTTTCTTTGTCTTATTTATTTTTAAGTTACCAATTCATTCCAAAGAATTTAAAATGATGTTTTTTTGTGTTTTGATAATTTTTATGGTATTAAAATACGCATTAAACATTTTCTTTTTAAAATGTGTACTTTTTTAATTGCACGAATATTTTTTTTACTTATTTTACAAAACCAAAAACACGAATGTGAATTTTTTTGGAAAATAATACAAACATTTAAACTTTTTTAACCGACATTATTTAATGTTTTACAAAAATAAAACTTTCAATAGTGTTTAAGTACCACACAAGAAAATCTCTATTTTTAGCAATGTCTTCAATGTTTAAAACGCGTTTTTCTCAAAAAATCAAATTTGCACATTCGTGGTTTTGGCATTGTACCGACGATATATAAGTACTACTAATGATTGAATAGATGAGGCTTTACTTGATGAAGATCCATACTGAACGATGAAATAAAACAATATAGTTTCTTTAAATCTTCATTTATTTGAACTAATGTTCAATTTAAACTTGTTGACGCGTTTCACTAACACAGTAGCTTTGTCAAAACGAATGAAGGTTTTGACAAAGCTACTGTGTTAGTGAAACGCGTCAACAAGTTTAAATTGAACATTAGTTCAAATAAATGAAGATTTAAACAAACTATATTGTTTTATTTCATCGACTACTAATGATACCTAGGTACAATACAAAAATAGCTATTGTAGTTGCTGTTGCAAATTCATTAATTAGATCGCTTAAATATATACCATCAAAAATTTCTTGTTCAATTGGTAATATTGCTAGCCCAGACAATCTTTCTTGAAGCATTGTAGATCTTAAATAATTTTTAATGATTTTTACTTTGAAAAAGATCGCTCGCCAGAAGTTACAGATACAGGCAATGTCAGACGAATTCTTAGTGAAATGCTTACGTTTGGAAGGGTGGAGATTAAATTGTTTTCAAATATACAGCGTGTCCACGGATGGGGTATCATATAGGTGAAAAATGTTTAAATATTAGTTTTAGTGAAAAATTTCATTCTTGATAAAAAGTTTTGCTTGTTCTGAAACCCGATAAAATGAAATAAAATTCAAGTTTTTCAAAACCCGTCTCATGTTATAACCAATTTTATGAAAGACGTATGAATTTTTGTTCTAAAATAATGTATTAATCTAGTGAGTGACGTTTACGATGTACCAAGTAACTGTCAACTTTTATAAATAATTTTCAAATTGTTATTCTTTAAGAAATATTTGACAACAATGTTAACTATTCAAGAATTATAATCACTATCGAAAATAACAATACAGAATAATGAGGTAAGAAACGCTAAGTAAACAAAAAACATCTATTCAATATATCCTCCAATAGCTTCAAAACATCTGTCAATTCTCTTTCTAAATTCTTTGTAAGTATTTCGCAGCATTTCTAGGGCAATTTCGTTAACGGCATCAATGATAGCTCGATTCAAGTCTTCAATATTATGGTTTAAATTATTTGCGTAAACTTTTTGTTTTAAGTAGCCCCATAAAAAAATCTAAAATAGTTAAATCGGGGGATCGGGGCGAAAAAAATATTGGTCCATAACGTCCCATCCATCGCCCAGGAAAATATTTATCCAGCCATCCTCTAATTAGCAAAGTCGAATGTGACGAATATCTATCATATTGAAAGTACATTTTACGCCTTTGCTCCAAGGGAATATTTTCTAATTCAGGTATTAAGAAGTTGTCCAGGAAATACAAATATACCTCCTGATTTAATGTATCTTCCAGAAAATACGGTCCGATTATTTGGTCCGATAAAACCGCATACCAAACATTAATTTTTTTAGCTAATTGATTATTACAGTAAATCCTGTAGCTCGGTTTTCACTACCCCAATATCGACAATTTTGGGAAGAAACGACTCCGTTTGTTGTAAACGTTGCTTCATCAGAAAACAAAATATTATTGTGATTGAATCTCTCATGTTTTTCACCAATCATCGCACAAAATCTAACTTTGTGCCATAATTACAATCTTGTAAGGTATGAATAAATTTTGGTTTGAATGGATGAATTTTGTTTTGCTTAAATATTTGCTATAAGTGACTCTTGCAAAAACCAACCTCCACTGCTATTTTTCGTAGACTCGACTTGGGATCTTCCCTTAACGAATGCATAGCTAGCGCAGTAGCTGCATCATCCTCCTCAACGTACGCCTTTTTCAATTTATTTTTGCCTTGAATAGATCCTGTCTCATCAAACTTCTTTATTAATTTGACTGTCCGACGCGTAGCGGAGGGCAGTAATCATTCGAGGGAGGAAAAGGCACTTTACACCCATGTTATACATATGATTTTTCCGCCTCCCTCAAATAACAAGACATTTTGAATAATAGTTGAATAGTTTCAAGCAAAAGATGTTATCTGTACAAGATCTTCCCGTTCGAAAGCCTGATTGTTCTTCTTCTTCCTGTTCTCTATATTCAAGTTCAATTAGGTCTCGCAGAACTCTTCCATAAAGCCGACTAAGAGTACTTGTCACTAATATGCCTCTATAGTTCGAGCAATCTAGTTTGTTTCCTTTTTTATGGATTGAAGTTATATGGGCCACCTTCCATTCTTCCAGCACTGCGGGAATGGCCTCCGGGCCTGCAGCACGTCCATTTTTGAGTTGTTTCACTGTTTCTCTAATTGTGTTTCCTGTGACGTTGATTGTTTCACCCTCAATTAATATTTCTGCTGGTGAGGTTGCAAGGTATTCATCTCTATCTCCTGTCAGCAATTGTTCATAGTGATCGATCCACTTTTTTGTTGGTATAAGTTGAAGTTTCGCACAGTTCTTTTCATGTGATCTAAAAATTTTTATGAACTTCCATTCAGAGCGTTGTTTACCACCGAGATGCACATTCATTTCCTGACAATTTTTGTCCCACATTTCTCTCTTTATATTAGCTATAGTTCGTCTTGTAATTCTTTTTATTTCTAGATATTTATCTATTTATTTATATCCAAACAGACCTTGAGGTCTAATTACAAGGATAATATAGAAACAAAACAAAAATCCATATATAATACATTAACAAACATAGGTAAGTTCAAATCTATGCTATAACCTAAGTTACCAAAAAATAAACCTATGACAGAGAATGTTAAACACATCTAATCAAAATGAATGACAGTGATGAGACGAAAACAGCTGCTATATCGATAAATTAACAATTTGTCTCAATACTGTCTTACGAAAAACATTTTGGGAGACTGACCAATCTAAGTCCGTAAGGGTATTAAAATTATTTGCTAATCGGCACATGGTCACAAGAGGGGCCCTGGTGGTAGTCAGCAATAATGGAATTTTGAACATTACCGCAGTGCGGTTTCTTCTTGATGGAACATTAAATCTTACTAAAAATAGAATTTCAGGTAAATTTATTTTATTATTAACAATTTTAAATAAAAAAATGAGTGCTACTAGTTTTCTTCTGTCTTCTAGAGATAATATTTTGAATTCATTTCTAAGGTGAACACTCCTAACTACATTATAATCTGGGCGAGTATAATGCTTCTTATAATAAACGTATCTTAAAAATTTATTTTGAATTTTCTCCAACATGAATAAAATAGTCTGATACTCACCAAACCATATTTGAGCACCAAACTCTAATTTTGATCTTACTAGGGTATAATAAAGAGTTTTTAGTGTATCTATATTTGTAAAATTGAAAGTTTGTCTTATTACAAAACCCAACAGACGGTTCGCAGACTTCGCTATATTTTTTATATGTTCAGTGAAGGACAACATGTGATCATATGTGATGCCTAAATCCCTTACCTTTGTACAGCGCACCAAAGTTTCCCCATCCATTTGGTATTCAAAAATAATAGGATCCTTCAAATGTGTTACAGATAGAGTGAAACATTTTTTCACATTAAAGTATAATTTATTTAGAGAACTCCAGTCAAAAACACTATTTAAATCTCTTTGTAACAATATACAGTCCCGAACCGTCTGTCTGCGTTTGAAAATTTTTAGATCATCAGCGAACAAGAGACATTCTGTATATTTTAGCGCTGTTAGTAAATCGTTAATAAAGATTACAAATAAGAGAGGCCCCAAGTTGGAGCCTTGGGGAACCCCTGAATTGGCTTCAAATTTACCAGAAGTGTTTCCATTATGTTTTACAATCAAAATTTATTTTGCAAATAACTCTTTATTGATTTAATCACTTTGTCGGATAATCCAAGCCTATTTAATTTCGTCAATAACACGTCATGATCAACAGTGTCGAATGCTTTACGGAAATCTGTATACACGGTATCTAATTGGAACTTACATTCTAAAGTTTCATATGCATAATTGGTGAAAACAAATAAGTTTGAGATGGTAGATTAATTGGCCATGAAACCGTGTTGCTGAGATACCATGTACTTTTTAGCATATGTATATAAACTTAAATAAATGATTTGCTCAAACAACTTGGATGGTGCGCACATTATTGATATAGGCCTATAGTTTTCCACATTCATTTTCTTACCAGATTTAAAAATAGGAGTTACTAAAGCCGTCTTCCACATTGTTGGAAAGTTATTAGTAGAGATTATTAAATTAAATATATGTAGCAGTGGATGCACCAACCAATCACTACAAGCTTTAAGGACATAAGGTGGTATCCCATCCACGCCGGCTGCTTTTTTTGGTTTTAGTTTTCTCACTGCGGCTTTAAAATCTAATTCAGTAATGAAACTTATCACAAAAACATCATTAAGAAAAGTTTTTTCTGCTGTACAATTTAAATTATAAGATGCTTTTACCGATGAGTATACAGAAGAAAAAAAATCTGCGAATGCATCAGCAGTTTCCTCCTCCGAGACTTGTTCTCCGTTGTAAATGTAATTGCCAAAATTAGAATTAATTTTTCTTTTACTATTTATGTGATTCCAAAAACTATTGATATCTGTAATTAAGTTTCTTTTAATATTTCTTATATGTTTATAGGTTTATAGCCCTCAGCCTGGATGGGAACAAGGATTGGATAGAATGGTTAAATAAAAAACACTACAAAAACAAAGGCTTCTATTTCTGAAAAAAATATAAAAAATTATTGTTAAATTAAAAAACATTTAAAATATTAAAATTTAAGCATGTAATTCATTAGTCTCACCTTTTACGACCTGTAATAAATAAGATGTATTAGTTAAGGCACATATTTAGAGAGGTTTAAAACTTACTGGTGTAATACCAACACCACTACATCATACTCTTCAGTTTTGTACCAGAGCCATCGGCCCTGATACAACGGTATAGACAAACGAGGTATTATGGCAATAATTTCAAGGTAAATCTGGGCATAATTATATAAATCTGGGAAAACCCATTTTCTTATCTAACCGCAACTCCAAACCTACTGATAAGGTTCTCGACACTTAAAAATCTGGGGAAAAATCTGAGAAAATCTGGGGAAATTTTGGGAAAGACTTTTTTAGTCCTATGTGAATGCATGGATGCGCTGTTGCCAAGTCAAAGTTTTTTCCCCAGATCTACTGATTTTTGGACAAATTTGTACCAAACGCGCTTACTATCTACTTAATTAAACTATTCACCTTATTTCTCAAATTCTTATATCTTTGGCAGTAATAATCAGACACTGATCTCAACCTTGTAACCCCACATTTTTCTTTAAGCAAATCCCTAATTTCCTTGGTAAACCAAACCGGAAACTTATTTACCGTTCCATTAACAGAAAATTTAGGAACACATTCGTTCAAAATTTCATTCCAAATTTTATAAAATTCGTGTAAAGCTCGGTTTACGTCAAGCTTCTCATAAATAACGTTTTCCCAGTTTGCATCTCTAATGCTCTCGCTTAATCTTAGGAAGTCCGCTTTTTTAAAGTTATACCTACTTTCTCTTGGACTTATATTTTTCAATTTTACACCCGATCTAATTTCAATAATAATATCTAGAGTAGGATGGTATACATCTTCCTTAACAAACGGGAGAGAACCCTTAGTTACTGTACAATTATTCCAGTTATTATCTGAACTAATTACTGAATCCAACGTCCTACCTTGAAAACTAAGGATATCATTATAAAGTTTAAATCTATTGAAGTACATAAAATCTTGAAATTTGTCAAAGATTTCATTAGAAATGTTACTATCAAAGTTAATTCCTGTTATACTAGATATATTAAAATCTCCAAAAAAGTATACTTTTTCCACATCCTTTATGTGAGACTGCAAACATTCGAATACAGTCCCGTATAAATTTCCCACACTTCCCGAAGGTATGTATATAACACAGAATGTGTATTTAATACTATTCATCTTAAAATCTACTACAATGGCCTCAAAAGAAATGCTATACCTTGTGACATTTAAAAGTTTATAATTTTTTCTAAGTGCTATAAGAACCCCTCCTCCCCTAGATTTCCCTGTGAATTCAAGGTCCCTGTCAGATCTTACCAAATTGAATACTGAAGTATCCACAATTTCTCCATCCAGAACGCTCTCTTGCAACCATGTTTCTCCAGCAATAACAATATCATAACTACCATTAAGACTATTATTAAAAAAATCGATATCGATCTCTATCTTCTTGTGAGTGAGTCCATTTTTGATACCATTATTTTTTCTGGGTAGTTAGCTCTTCTATATGTTTGTTCCACCATATTTTTCTACTAAGGGTTCTACTTTTAATACCAATTGCTTCTTCTGCGGCCTCTTTGATACTATTCACAACGTTCTGATAGACTTCTTCCACATATTTCTGGTTTAACTCTGACACATCAGAGAGTTTCTCATTTAACCTGTTGCGATGCAGTTGTTGTGTGCTTTCATGAATAAGGCTATTCAAATTGTACTGCTTGTCCTTTATCTCTTCTAATTCCTCAGCTGATTTGTCGTTTGTACGTTTTTATTTGTACTTCAAATCCCTTGGGATTTTAACTGTTCCTTTATATCCCGTGGATCTAACATAGTTTCTAACATGTGAGACTAAAGTGACCACTTTAGTCTCGGAATTGCAAAAATTATTTCATTGATAACGTACTATGACGTCACTTTTAGTTTTCGTCCCTAGGGAGAAAAAGCACGACTTTGCTACCTACAATGAGGCCAGGAAATGTATACTCTGGATAGAGGTAGACGGAAAACACATTTTATTAAACTATAATTTTATTTGCATAGTACGTATATACAAATGATACGAATCATGAGGTAAATTCACTATGTCCATAATGGTCACAGTTGGCAAAAAAAACTCAAATTGCTGGTCAGTTCACTTGCACAAAGATAATAGGGATCAACATTGTCTATTATTCGAAGTTTTGAGTCGTAATGCGATTTCACGTTCCCTTTGAGAAATAAGTGGAATTCACACGCACTAAAAATTCGAAATAAACACCACAAATCTGCAGATAACAATGAGAACCTAATGGCAGACCCACCCTTGTATGCCCTACCGACCAATTGGCCGCTCTGTCAAAGTCACGTTACTCAAAATGATCTATAGTCCAAATTTGTACCTTCAAGGATTTTAATTGATTTTTCTGTCAGAGGCCAAACTTCACTGCTGTATGTTGTGGTAGAAATCAATAAGATGAATTAGGAAAATATTCAGAAAAATGTGAAAATTCGAAAAACAATATAGATTTTTGTTAGTAGTATACATTTGAAATCTAGACAGGAATGACGAGAGTGTACAATTCTGCAGTTTTCAATGAATAACTTGGTTTGTTGTTGATTTCACTTCGTTTTACAAATGCAGCAATTTTATCTAAATAAAAGTGACACTAATGTTTTAAAAATTTATTTTCCAACATAAAAAATGCATCAACTTTGTTCGATTTTACAGCAATAAAAAAATTGGTTGATGAAGTTTATATTTTAGTTGGAATTCGAATAGGAATAAAAAATCCCAATAAAATGTTTAATGTGTAATTGTTACTTTATCAAAAAATATATTAGAAAAATTCCTAAGCACATTTAATAACTATCCGTGGGAGATTTTATTTAATTCATACACATGCGCACTAGTGCACTAGGTAGCTGGAAAAATTTTTTATAAACATCTCAACATCATAAATTAAAATAGTTGAATAATAAACATATACTAAGAAATATAATAGAAAAAAGAATAGAGGATGGAGAAGAAATGTTTTTAACATTTATCAACAAACATATGGAAGCGAAAACTGGACATCAAATAAAAAAGATGAAAGCAAGATAAACGCCATAGAAATGAAGCATCATCTAAGGAAGATAGCAAACGAGGAAATTAGGAAAATGACAAAACAAGTACTGATAATGGCGAAAATAAATTAGTTTGGACATGTGAAGACAGATAGGATTACAAAAAAATTATTGCAAACTGGAAACTCAAATAAAAAATGATAAGGGAGACACAAAAGGAAATGAATAAATTAAATAAGAGAAATATATTTAAAAAGGGGAAAGACGTTGGATGAAATGAGACCAATGGCTAGAAATACAGTGGAATGGAAAAAAATGGGTACAAAAAACCGGAATCCCAATCAGACGTTTGAAAAAGGAAATTAGAAGAAGAATAATAATATGGTTTTTATTTCGCATAACTTATTATTATTATGCTTGCCAAATCAGAACAGTGGAAGATCTCAGACGTGGTTATTGAAATAATGATGATGAAAGAAACCGACAAACGACTGATATTACACATCTAATAAAGCTGGAAAACGGCTCTAAAACACCATCATCACGTCGTCTCGAAGGAATACCTTTAGGTAACCGAGAACGATCTACTGGCGATTACAAGTGGAAGATTTGTAATCAGTAAAATTCCGACACTACCGGGGTTTATCCTGAAAGGAGTCGAAGCACACTATAGAAAGTTTTAAAAGAAATAGGTTTTCGCTGGAAAAAGCATTCCAGAAAGTCTATTTTAATAGAAAGGAGCGATACTGTACCATGGAGAAGAAATAACTTAAAGACTAAATGAGAAGTCATAAAATAAATATATTTTAGTGTTTTTAAATGAAACTCAAGGTCTCTAGTTAATTCCACAATATAATACAAGTTATTGAAAATTCTAAAAAATTGACAATTGTTTCGATAAATCAATTGATTTATCGAAACAATTGTCAATTTTTTAGAATTTTCAATAACTTTCAATAACTTGTATTATATTGTGGAATTAACTAGAGACCTAAATCAATTGATTTATCGAAACAATTGTCAATTTTTTAGAATTTTCAATAACTTGTATTATATTGTGGAATTAACTAGAGACCTTGAGTTTCATTTAAAAACACTAATATGAGCATATAGCACGAAGTAAGGGTCGAGACAGTCAATTTCATGAAATATATTTTAATTAGATGAAACATGGATCAACAAGAGACATACACCAAATAAATTTTGGCAAGATGAAACTGTTACAAGTCGAAGACAGACTTTTTTAAATAATTTATCTACTGGTTGAAATCCACCATCAGGAAAGGGGCGCAGACTGATAATAGTACACATCAGCAGTTCAATCTTTTTTGTCACTATTGACTTTTGAATCTACTCGTACCGGTGACTACCATGAGGACATGAATGCTGATGTCTTTAAAGAATGGTTCGAACAAATGATAAGTCTTCTTCGTCAGAACTGTATAATAGTAATGGATAATGCAAGTTATCACTCGAGTCTTTTAGAATTTTGATAATTTAAGCGATAATATGGATAAGAATGGAAATATTAAACCTGTTGCTTGTTGAACATATACCAATGAGTTTTGAGGCTGATTCTGCTTTTGCTCATACCGCTATTATACCAAAAACATTTTTCAAATAAAAAATTAGAAAAGAATGATTTATTATTGACAGATTATGTTGGTGTTTCTTTTAAACCCTTGGGATTTGTTAATTAAATTTGGTTTTTGAAAATAAAAAATATGTGTTAAAAACTTATGTAATTAAAGACGGGGGTCCGCCACTAATTGGTAAAAATGGTTTAAATATGCTCAAATTGGGCATCTGCAAAATTCAGGAAGCCGAAAGCTTGAATGATATATCTGATACAAATTTATTAGAAAGTTGTAAAAATATAGATGCTTATACCCAGGTTGCTTCTTTGATTAAAAAATATGGTGCTATATTTTATAACAGGTTGGAAACATTTAATGTTTCATTAAAATTAAAGGAAGACGTTGTGGAGAAATTTTGTAAGCCTAGACCAGTACCGTTTGCCTTAAAACCCAAAGTTGAACAGGAAATTGAAAGGTTAGTAAAAATAAATGTTTTAGTACCAACACAGTTTTCAAAATGGGCTACTCCCATCGTTCCAGTTTTGAAAAACAATGAAAGTATAGGAATATGCGGAGATTTTAATGTTGCGTTAAACCCAAATTTATTAATTCAACATTTCCCTTTGCCCAGAATAGAGTACCTTTTTTCGCAATTGCAAGGTGGTGATAAGTTTTCAAAAACCGACCTCTCGGAAGCTTATCAACAGGTGGAGTTGACGGAAGATTCTAGAGAATTTGTCACTATAATTACACATAAAGGACTTTACTCTTATAAACGTTCACCTTACGTGATAACTAGTGCCCTAGCTATATTTCAAAATATAATGGAACAAATATTTGTTTTTCCGGGTGTTGCCTGTTTCCTTGATGATATCTTAGTAACAGCTAAAGATGACTATGAGCATTTGGAGCATTTAGAAAAAGTATTTAAGGTCTTCATGAATGTGAACTCAAAGTAAAAAAAAGGCAAATGTACATTTTTTCAAAATTCAGTAAAATATTTAGGTCATATAATTGGATTACATACGCTAGAGGAACGAGTTACTAAAAAAACCAAGGTTCCTAAAACAGTCACGGAACTCAAATCCTTTTTAGGAATGGTAAATGTTTATTGTAAATTTATTAAGAATGCATCACAAATTTAAAAACCTCTTTATTGTTTGTTAAAAAATGACTCAGATTGGAATTGGACGCCTGAGTGTACGAAAAGTTTCGAAGAAGCTAAGGGCACTTGACATCTTCTTCGGTGTTAGCACAATTTAATAACGAAGAAAAAATAAAACTAACGGTTGATGCTTCTCAGTTTGCTCTGGGGGCCACTCTTTCTCATGTCTACAAGGATAAAACGGAAAGGCCAATTGCTTTTGCGTCAACTTTGTTAAAATCCAGAGAAATAAAATATTCTCAAATTGAAAAAGAGGCCTAGTCATTATTTTTGGTGTACAGAAATTTTTTTCAATATCTCTATGGTCAAAGATTTATTTTATAAACTGACCTTAAACCTTAACCATTTTTGGCAATAAAAAGGGTTTACCAATACACCCGATATATTTATACAAATGTTATTTCATATGAAAATATTCGAGGTATAACTTCAAAATTTTTTTTAACCGTCTACTAAAACAAGTGCTACGCGTATGGATTACGAACGCTTAATTATTTTATTACTCTCTCGTACATAAAAATAGACTATAAAGTAGCGAAACATAGTATTGAATGTTATAGCAACAAAGAGCGAAACTTCCTGTCATTTTCTAAAATGATTATTCAGTAACCTACAGAGTAGTAATTGCGCTGCAGCACTTTATGGCTAAAGTTTCCCTGAATGCGACCAATAAAAGCAAAGCGTTTATTATTGCCAGTTTTCAACAATTAAATAGCGACCACCCTATATTATAAATAGATAGCTTTCGTTTATCGTGATTTATAGTTGAACTATACATTCAGTTATTGCAATTTTTCTAAAAATCTCATGCCAAAATATCGATGTAAACTTAATTCAAACTCTGTGTAAACGTATCTGAAACTCGAAGGGTTTGTTAAACTTTTAACTTTATTGAACAGACCTTGACGTTCACCTAAATATAGAACGTCTGTTGTAAACGATGGATTTCCGAATGGTATTATATTTATTATAGAATACATCTTAAGATTATCTATATATAGGGTTCCTCAAAATTGCCGGGAGGGAGCCATAAGTTTCAAACAAGAGTTTCATCTAATTTTAAAACCAAAACCCGATGTAGTATAATATTAAAGTATAAGTGGATCAAAAGGTCTTACAAACACGCGCGATTTTTTGAGCACGACGGCACAGCCAGAGTGCTCGAAATAGAGCAAGTGTTTGAAAGACCAGTTATCCACGAATACTTTACGCTATTTTTTTTATTGGTGCACTTTGAAATCATAAAATATTGTTATTATATTATAGTATTACTACAAAAAAATGGAAGTCCGTCCTCGATGCCCAACCAAGTTTCATTTAATAAAAGTCCCTCCTCGCCAAGCATCTTAAAAGCCCATCCTCGATGCCCAACCAAGTTTCGTAAAAGTCCATCCAAGTAGTATTTATTTTTATATTTAATTTTTCATGTATTAACATTACATTTATATTTAAAAGGATACAATGTATATATGAATATATAAATAAATTTTACAGAAAAAAACCAAATAAGACATAGGTTCACAATGAAAATATACAATATAAAAACTAATAAAAAAAAATTATTAAACTTAAAGGTGGGATTTTGTGTCATCTTGTTCATAGAAGAGAACATATGCTTCTCCGCTCCACGATATTAATAAGCACTCTTGAATCGTTATATTCGTGCCACTGTCCCGTGTAGGGATGTCGGCAAAATGCTATGTAGTGACCATTATAAGTGGTTCCACAGTAATTTGATAAACCGTA
Organism: Galeruca laticollis; assembly: GCA_963921935.1. NCBI lineage: Eukaryota > Metazoa > Arthropoda > Insecta > Coleoptera > Chrysomelidae > Galeruca > Galeruca laticollis. Next base: position 41,928,913 of record OY998182.1, read on the forward strand.
GAGGTTGTACATACAACGTGCCACATTATCAGCCGCATAATGGCTCATATCAAGCCCTTCTATTGGAAAATCTATTGAAACATTAAGTTTTCCACTAAAACTTTCTGTTTGCGAAAAGCGCTTCAGGTGAATAACCAATATTTTCGGAAATTTATGAATTGAGAATTATTTAGTGCATCGTCTTCGTTCCTTACATTTCGAACAAGTTGGTTTCTCATCACCGTCGAGTGTTTCTTCTCTTGTAAACGAATCTAAACATTGTGAAAGTCGTAATTGAGCTGTTCTTTGGGGTATCGAAAGGGATAAATCCCAAAAGGGATCGTAGGTAACTGAACTGAAATGTATGTAGAATTACCGGAATTGCAAAAAATAGTGTATATACCTCTCGACTAAAGTGACATTCTCTAATATACAAGAATCGATTTGTCATTCTTTTATTAGGGGGACTTAATACAGTTCCTTTATTTGAAATTTGCAGTAACTTTAAAAAAGGAAAATTATTAATACTTTTGTGTGCAATACTTTTGATATACACAGTATTGTATGTGAAATCAATATTTTGAAAGATTCAGTATATATCAAATTTGACATTTTTGATTTCCGATGACATTTATACAGAATGTATTTAATGATAAATAGATCATGTTACAATTTGGAAAAAATATTTAATATTTCAAAAAACAGAGGTCTCTGCTAGCATACTTGCAGTTATAATAAAAGAATTTAAAATCTATCATTGTTATTGGGAAACAAATTTAGTATTTTTTTAAAAAAAGGAAAAAATTCGTAACCACAGGAGGAGAGAACTATTTATTTGAAAGAAAGTTTAGTCAGTTGAATTTGAGACCCCCACGAGACAACATCGTATTTGAGATTTGTCTCACATTTTGTGAACATGATAGAATTAGTTAAATAATATAATTAATAATCATAAATCTACCCATTCTAAATCCAGTGCGTGTGTGTTTTGAAGAAAATTTAATCGTATTTAATTCAAGTGAAAGTTCCAGATTTCTAAATTATATTTAGAAAAGTCCCAGAATTCTAAATTATATTTAGAATAGTACGAGTCTTTTCCTGTTCCTTAGTATTGGTGAGTCCGCTCAAGTTCATTATTATTTATCGAAAATAACAGGCCTTTTAACAAAATTAAATAGATGCATCTAAGTTTTAAAGGAATATCAGTTTGAATTCAAACGAAATACCTAATACGTATGGAAAACAAAATAATTCGAAGAATTTATGCAATACAAATTTTGGACTGTGATCGTGGTATTTGACATTTATCTGAGTCAAGTGAAAATTCGAAATTTTGAACTTTTATTGAAAAAATTTATAAACTTTGAAATTAGAGAGTAGTTGTTTTTAGTATATAGGTTGTTCTTAATTTTAATTTCTGTAGGAAAATACGATTTTGTTATTAACTATATTATTAGGGAAAACCAAATTTTGAATTTTGTGATTTAATAATAGAATATAAATTTTGAATCTGACTTACTGTGGTATTCGTTTATAACATATTTTTCATAGAAATTAAGAATATCGTACTCAATAAAAATTTTAATTTTGGCAGTGACATTTGGATTATTATTGGTGACAGATAATTCATTTAAAAATCGTAAATGTCATAATGCAATTAAAAAGCCTTTATAATCTAGAACAAACAGTCACACGAGACTCTTGTGTAAATAATCAGGAATAGTAGAGTTAATATTGTAATGTTTTTGTTATTTATTTAAACAATAAACGGGTGGGATAAACTTTAAACACACGGTATGGCTACTTACTAATTTATTTAACACTAAACTAATCACTAATACTTAATTTATAAATACAGTATATTCACTTAAACTAATTTATATAAACAGTTCACTAATTCACTTATTTATTTGTTTATCTCACGATGTCAAATTATCAACTGACTAACTCTTCCTGATCAGTCCCCTTATATACTAGTGCCTTTTGTACTAGAGAATTCCGGGCTGCGGCTTATACACGCAAATAATTTTTCTGGCCTCTTCTAGATAACTCTGGTCACAAAAGCCAGTTCTAGATAAGATCGTCTCAATCGTAAACAGTTTTTATAACTGCGTATCCGCCATAATTTTAACTATTATACCTGGCTTAGACAGAGTCGGTTTTAGGGACTATACCAGTGTGCTGTTTCGTAACAATATTTAATTAAGACAATACTCTAAAATTATCAAAAATTTACTAAATGTTTTAATAACGATTTGAACCCACCCTAAGATAAGAGTGATAAAAGTTCATTATAAATAAATTCGTCTTTTGAAATACTTAAAAAAATTTATTATAGCCGGGAATTATTTGACCACAACTGTCAGATTAAAATACATTTCATACGCTGCTAAAGCTATGTGTACAATATTGTCACTGCGATCAGGGATAGTACAATTTTGTTTTTTTTAATCGTGGACAAATAAAAATTTATTTGTTATATTTCATTAAAATAAAGGTGTACCAATTCGTCGGCCCAACGTGAGGCGAATTGAAAATTTTATTCATAGGAAGGATTAAAAACATTAAATTTAAACAATTAAAATTCCTCACACATAGTAAAGTGTACCAATATATATATATATATATATATATATATATATATAATAAACATAGGTTTAGTATTAATTATTCGGCAAAGATCAAGTTTAACTATATATATATATATATATATATATATATATATATATATATATATATATATATATTAAAATGAAAGCTAACTCTGCATTTCTTATCTTATTTACAGTAACATAATATTCTTATTTATTTAGAAATTTCTAGTTCTATAACTCGGGATATCCATATGAAAGTTCTTTTGAAGAAGGCATGCTTATGTGTTCATTGCTGCCGACAAACACTGCTGGAGAAGACATTTTTAATAAAATAAATATAATGAAATTAACTGTCTCGACCCTCGACATTTCTACAGATGGGGCTAAGGCGATGACGGATAAAATAGCAGGAGCAGTGTCACTAATAAAGCGCCTAATTGTAGTTCCAGCCATTGTATCCTGCATAGACAAGCGCTTGCGATGAAGGAAATGCCGTCAAATTTAAAATTAGTTATGGATGAAGCGTTAAAAATAATTAATTTTATCAAATCACGACCACTACAATTGCGATTGTTATCATTATTGTGTGATGATTATGGCATCAAACATAAAACACTGCTGCTCCATACAGAAGTGCGATGATTGTGTCGGGGTAAAACTTTACCAAGGCTATTTGAACTTAGAGCCGAGTTACAAATGTTTCTTTCAGATACTTCTTTTAATTTGAAAGATCGTTTGTATGATAAAACTTGGTTGTTCCGATTGTCTTTTATGGCGGATATTTGCGTTGGTCCAATATCTCACTTCTTTTGAGAAATATTTTCCCGAAGAACAGAAAACAAAAAGGTAACTGAATTCATGGATTCATAATCCTTTTCTACCCAACTTGCAAAAGCCCGAAAGTACGTCAAACGAGATATATGAATCTCTTTTAGAAATGTCGTCAGATACAAGTATAGAGTCACTGTTCAAAATGACGCCGCTCAACGATTTTTGGTGCAGAATTCGTGATAAACTTCCAATGCTTGCCAAAATTGCTCTGAATATTCTTCTCCCGTTTCCAACAATATATTTGTGCGAAACAGGATTCTCAACCGATGCAGCCTCGAAAATAAAATACCGCAATAGAATGGACGTCGAACCTGATATGAGACTTCAACTGTCTTCTATCAAACCTGACATCAACCAGTGATGAAAAATAAAAAACAGTTTCATACCTCCCATTAGTTAGATTTTTTTCTTTTTTAATATCTTCTATTATTGTACTTTGTACTTGTTATATATAGTAATTTACTAAGTAAAGTAAATAATAAGTAGTAACTGTTACATTGTACTTTTTATTATGGTTATAAATAAAGAGTGCATTTTTAAAAGCAATTGTTTTATTATAGATTTCCGTCAAGAATTTCGCTTACCAAAAGGGTTCCGTCACCGAAAAAGTTTGAGAGCCGCTGCACAACATATTCAACTTAGTATTAGAACAAATAATTAGAAAAAATTAAATCCAAAGAGCCGGATTAATTTACCATCAACAAGATCAATCTTTTACATACTTTGACGATGTGGTGCTCCTGAAAAGATTAAGAAAGTAGTTAAAAACAGTGTTAAGAAGATTTGATCAGGAGGCCAAAACATTTAGCGTATTAATCGATGAAGCCAAAACCAAATGTATGGAACAGATGAAACCCAAAAACCAAAGATATTAAATACAAACACAAAACAGAGAATACAATTATTGTTAATAGGTTGGAGACTTCGATTATCTGGGAGTGACCATTACAAATAAAAGTCAAGAAGAACAAGAAATAGACAAAATAATCCTAAATGGGAGGGATCGCTAGCAAAAGAAATCTTAAAAAATCAATAGTTGGTATCTACGAACAACCATACGTCTAATAACACTGTACGCATGTGAAACTTGAATTATGACTGAAAACTGGAAATTTAGAAAAGGAAAGTGCTTACAAATATATTTGGAGAATGGAGAAATACAAAAATAACAAGCATAAAGATCCATATTAATGCCAGACTATAGATGCATCAGGAAAGTCCTGTCTACTGCAGACAGCATTAAAAGGAAACAAGAGAGATCCAGAAAAAATGGCTACAAGAAAATTAAAACTATTTAAAAGAAATTAATGTAAAGCATTGGAAAAACTGTACCTCAAACAGGAAATACTGGAAACAGAAAGATAGTAGAGAAAATAGAAATCAACTATCTACAAGGCCCGTAACGCTGATTTATATATATACAAATATATAAAGATTAAGTAAAAATAGAATTTCAGAATGAACAAATATATAAAGTTAAAATAGACTTTGGCTAGTACGTTTTAGTTGAATTTTTTTCTAAAATTAACACTGAAACACATCTGCGTAAAGAAACGCTGCTGTCGGAAAAAGGTAGTAGAAAATAATTTTAGAAATCGTTATTAATGGACAGTGTTGTCAGTTTTAAATAGTTTCTATATTCCTACTTCCATTGAAAAGTAAAAATACTTAAATAATGCTTCTAATGTAAAGTCCATAAGAAATTTTTTTATAATAAAACAAAAATTGTAAATTATCTTTATTTCATGGCAATATTAATTATGTAATTGTTTATTAAAAATGATTTTGTTTTCACAAGTACCTACCACGTTTTATTAAAAAAAAATCTTTTTTCCTCAAATATAACGTTATAAAATGTATTCCAACATTTTCACAAATTTTACTATGTCTAGTTTTATTGTTGTTATTCTTTGTAGTCACTTATATTGCATATCCAAGAAAAAAACATTTTCTGATATTTACCGTACATTTTAAACTCTAAACCGAACTTTCATCACTTTCTTCGGGTCTTTAATAACCCCAAAAAAATGGAAGGCAGAAGTATCGCAAAAAATTATAACAAGATATGTTCGTTCAGCGTGAGTTCACTTAAAAACAATATACAAGGTGTCTGAAAAGAGTTGGGCGATTTTATTCTTGTATCTTTAAGCCTCGATGATACTGGGCTAGTTTACAAGCTGCTAGTCGGCGAGTTCGCGAGTAGCTTGTAAACTTGCTCCATGTCATTGAGCTTTTTACAATCTGCCTTTAAGTATCCGATTGTAAAAAAGCTGCTTGAAAAAATAGAAAGCCGGGCTAATTTACTAGCCATTCGCTGGCGTGTTGGCCTGTAAGCTAGTAAACTAGCTGTGTGTCATCGTCGCTGCTAGTAAACTAGTTGCGAGCATCTTTGTGTTTTGGACTTTTGGCAGTTCAAGCTAGGAAAAAATGTAAACAGGAAAGAAAATGGGTAAGATCGTGGATAGAAAAACGCGATGAATATGGTGCTTCCAGTGGTTTATTAAGGGAGTTGAAAGACCAAGATCCTTTGACCCATAGGAACTGAACAGTTCTAAATTTGATGACTTACTGCAGATGGTACACGGAATGCTGAATAAAAATGATACGACAATGAGACCAGCAATACCAGTTACCACGAAATTGGAAATAACATTACGTTATCTAGCCACGGGCGATTCTTTGAAGTCTTTAGAATACCTGTTCACAGTTCCGGAATCAACTATTTCGAAGTTTTTACCCGAAGTGCTAACAGCAATTTCTCATGCCCTTCGACCGTTTATTCAGGTGAGTGAAAATAAAATTACTACAAAATTAAACACCAGTTTTATTAGACAATGTATTTGACGACAATTTATACGTTTCCTCCAAATGCATTAATAATGGCCTGCTGCAAAACATCTCCATCGCCATTTTCGTCGTTCAACGATGAGGCACTAGTCGAAGTACAAGGAAATTGCGAGTGTCCACTTTCGACAGAATATGGGGCTTGCTGATCTAAAGAGAAGACATCGTTGTCGTTTTCAGAATCGACAATTTTATTGTCTTCATCTCGTGCTGTGTCTGGACTACTTTGTGACAACTCCTATAAAATACATTAAAATTGAACTTTTATTTGTTCTCAGGTCCCAAAACAAGCTGATGAATGGAAAAAAATCGAAAATAAATTTCTTCGGCGTTGGAGTTTTCCTAGATGTTTTGGAGCAATCGACGGAAAACACGTTATCGTCAAGAGGCTGCCGTGTTCCGGTTCAGTCTATTTCAATTATAAAAAACCTACAGTATAATATTATTTGCTATGGTTGATGCTAATTTGCGATGGAAAACAAGACTCTTGGCGTTATTATTGGAGACGATGTTTTCCCTTTGAGGACAAATCTCATGAAACCGTATAGTAAAATAGGTCTTAGTGCTGCCGAAAAAATATTTAATTATGGTCTTTCCCGTGCCAGACGAGTCGTAGAAAATGCCTTTGGCATACTAGTATGGCGATTCAGAATATTTTCGAGACCGATTGATTTGGCACCGGAAACTATAGATAAAGTCATTTGGGCTACTCCTTGTCTTCATTACTGGCTAAGAAAGATTGATCCTGGTTACATGCCACAACAAGCAGTAGATGGAGAGGACTTGAATACCGGGAATATCACACCTGGACTTTGGAGGGAAAATGGTAATAATATGCAGCCTATTAATCATTTACATGGAAATCATCACAGTCGATCTGCTGAGGAGATCAGAAGAGCATATGTTACCCATTTTACAGATGAAAATCCAATGCCGTGGCAATGGGAGAAAGCTGGAATAACGGTCTAATATATATTTTTTTAATATAACAATTAAAATACTCACGTGGTTTGATTTGCTCCTTCGTGTGGCCACAACCTCTGCCAAAAATTTCGCTTCATTGAACCATACCAACTTTGGCGTGTATACTTCCTCAGTACCACATCCACTTTTCTTGGATTTTTCAATTGTATTTATTTATTGCCAATATACGTCTTTAATTGATTTTATTTTTGCCCTTAATTGCTTCACATCCATACCCTCAGTTAATTATTTTTCGTTAAGTTTAACTAAAAGATTTTTGAAACTTTCATCCTTTATTTTTGTGTTACAATAGTCTTTGTTTTTAATATTCCATAAAAATGGGTACTGCTCGTAGATGTTGAGAAACTCTATTATACCACGAGTGGTCCACTTCATTTTTCAGCTTAAAATTTAAATGAAGAATGCAGACAGCACGCCACACGGTCACGCAAAACAACACGTGGTTTCAACTCGCTGGCTAGTTCGCTACTGAGCGAGTAGAAAGATTTCATGTCATCGACACTCGCTTACTCGCTCACTCGCTCACTCGCTGGCTTATAAACTCGCCGACTAGCAGCTTGTAAACTAGCCCAGTGTCATCGAAGATTTACGGCGAAATACCCAACAGTTGTCGGAGTGTGACTTCGATTTATCAATCATCCATTATTTCAACTCTATTCTATTCCCTGCTATTTTTTTCATCTCCTCTATGAATTTGACTCTTTCCCTTCCATATTCTTCCACTTGATCCAACCACTTCCTTCTTGGTATTCCCTTCCTTCTTTTCGTCGTCTTCTCCATCTCCATTATTCTCTTTACCAGTCGGGATTGGTCCATTCTCAACACGTGATCAAACCAATTCATTTGTTTCTTTTTAATCTTTGCTAGTATTGGTTCTTGGCCCATGCTGTTTCTTATTTCTTCACTTTTCATTCTGTCCCATTTGGTCTTGTCTGCCATTATCCTAATATGTTTCATTACCATTGCGTTTATTCTTACTTCATCTACAAGAGCTTCAAAAATATAATTCTAATTGTTACAGCAACATAAACTAGCCTCTCGAAAGACCTGATTTCAGTAATCTCGATAAATTTCTGTGAAAAGTGACGGTCGACGAAATCGATTAAAAATATTTAAAAAATACTTGCATATTTCTTATTATTGTAATGTTTTCCTTATTTATTTAAAAGTTTTTATTACGACGGGTGAGACAAATTTATACACACATACCGTCTACTCACTTAATTTATTTAATCACTAATTTATATTAGATACACAGTACATTCACTAACACTAAATTATATAAACACTTCGCTACTATTTACTTGTTCACTGTTATCTCATTCGATCAATTTATGAACCGACTCCGTTGGTAGGTAGCCTCTCTTATGTATTAACTGCCTTTTTTCTGGATACTTCTAGATTGCGGCTCACAAAAACAATGGACCTTACTGAAAATGTCTAGATAAGAATAGTTACAAAAAATAATGGTAAACAGTTCGGAGAAATCCCTGTGCATTCGCCAAAATTTTAACTTTCATACATAGCATAGACAGATTCGGATTCAGGGACTACACCATTGTGCGATTTCGTAACATTACCACCTCCTTAAAAGGGAGTTCCTCCTGGAACTCCTGTGTAGCCGGAACTGGATGTTTAAATCGGCAACTGGACCCATATCTGCACTTTCCGGTCGTATGAAAATAACAGAGCACCGTATTCAACGGGTACCGATAACGAGGGGTATAGCTGCAAATTAATATGTAGACACCGGTATCTTGGAAGATCACCTTTATCATGTTCCTGATGACTCGCCAATCCAACTGGTTGCTCTCTAAGATCCTGGGCGTTGCTAGTTTCTCCACGTGGGATTCCAGCACATGATCTCGAAGGCTACGTAGCGCTTCCCACACATCCCAGTAGGTGGATCGATCTGGAAATTCGTTTCTAGTTACCAAGTAGAACACGTACCGCGAATTGTGTTTAAGTCTCAGTGTCTTGCCAGGGGCTGGCATCTGATCTTCAAGTTTATCTAATTGTCCAAACTTCTTTCGAAAGGCGGTTGCCAACCTTCGTGCGGAATGCTATGTGACAGTGAGTACTCTTCCGGAAGCGTGAACAAATCTTGTCTTTGTTCTGTAGTGACTCCGTATTTAGCTTTCTTGTTGTAGATGGTTCACCCCTTCCTCTTTGTCATGGTCTCCTTCGAATGGCGCTAGTCGGTTTTGGTGAACTACTCTTGGTTTGCCATTAGGGATCTTGCTTACGCGATAGATGACGTCGTTGATCCTCTTCTGTATTACGTACGGGCCTTCCCATGATTTCTGTAATTTTGGAGAAAATCCTTTTCTCCTTGTCGGGTTGTGGATCCATACTTTGTCCCCTTCTTTGAAACTGTCTTCTGTGGCCTGCCTATCGTACCATTTTTTCATTATGTCGCTGGCAACTTGAAGATTCATTCAAACCAATTCGTGCATATAATCCATCCTTCTCAACTGGATCACGTAATCTTCTCCTGCTAGATCTTCGCCAGGCCGACAGTCAAACTCCAGGACGCGTATTCTGTACCGTCTCGAGAAACGAAATTTCTTTCTATGAGAATAGAGAGGAAATTTATTTCTATTTCGTGAACATATTCTGTACCATTCTTTCTATATCTATTCGCCAATGCTCGGCTATAGAGAATTGATAACTATTGGATGTAATAACGTTGATCTGTTTTTACGGGAATTTGAGATATCTTTTGATTAAGTCGGCAACAATAGCAACATTTGTTTGTTTATTTACGAGGATTTACGAGAATTATTTCATTGTGGGAGTCAGTTATTATTATAATTATTATTATTATAACTGTTATTATAGTGTGTGGTGTAATTACTATAAACTATAGCATAGCATATTACCTGTTCTTAGTTTTCGTTTTTTTAATCTTTATTGCGAGTACATTAGAAAGTATGGACCCAATTCATTTGCTACAAGTAGAAGATAAAGAACGACAAAACCAATTACGTTTAGAGAGACGTATTTATTAATCCTTAAAATCACTAATGTTAAATATATTGAACTTTTTAAGAATTGGATTGATGACAAAAATTAAGAAGTTTAGTAATTAATTTAACACAACGTTCAACACAGAAATATTTCACATTTACAGGTAACACCGTAAATGGCCATAAATACCTATTATTTAGGTACCCTTTGCACTTGTTTACGCATTAAATTGCAATAATATTAATAATACTTAATTACTCCAAAAATTATTTTTCCAACGTACATAAACTTGTATATATAAAACACAAAACACCATAAACATAACATAACCGATATGCACCTTTCCTTTGAAGAAAAGTAAACATGCCAAAAAAGATAAATCTAATGATTGTGTGTTAAAAAGAGACAGGGACACTCAAAACATCATAGCAAGACCTAAAATGGTCTTTCTATTACTTTCTACTGAACGAAGCGTTCGTGACACACGACCAATGCCGAAGTAGCTTACAGAATAAGGTAAAGTGGTATAGAGAATTTATAGAGAGAAATTTCCTTTCTATGACGATACAGAATACGCGCACAGGTCACAAGGAAGCCTCATTTCACGTCCAAATAGAATTTCGCAGATGTTTCACCCGTGGACTCACTTATGACCGATCGATGAGCCAATTCAAATAGGGAACGGTACTGGTCCCAATCTCTCTGGTGGCTGGAAACTATTTTGGACAGGTATTTTCCAATGGTCCTGTTCATTCTTTCGACTATTCCATCTGACAGTGGACGCAACGCTGTTGTCCTGGTCTTCTTCGTTTCCAAGTTTCCTGGAATACCCGGCTCTCGAAATTTCTTCCTTGATCGCCGTGGACTTCCAAGGGCACTCCATATCGGCTGATAAATTCTTTCACCAGTATATCCGCGACAATTGTGGCCTCTTGATTCGGGATTGCGTAAATGTCCATCCACTTTGTGAAATAATCCATTACGACCAGAACGTATTTACCACCATTTTCTGTCTTCGAAAATGGTCCAACGATGTCTAAAGCAATCCTTTCGAAAGGGCTTCCAACATTATATTGTTTCATGAGTGCCTTTCTTTTGCGATGTGGTCTATTACTCGTAGCACAAGTCGTACATTTCTTACACCAGTCTTTCACATCATCGTAGATGTTCATCCAATAAAACCTTTCACGGACTCGCTGAAGGGTTTTCTTCACTCCCAGATGTAACTTCTTCAGTACCTCAACTACCCTCGTTCTAGGGATAACCAGCTGTCTCCTCATCTCGGAACCATCATCGTTTTCAAGGACTCTTTTCAACAGTCCTTCTTCCAGGACAAGGGAGTCCCACTGAGCCCAATATGCATTGACTGTCGGTGAGAGTCTTGACACTTCTTGCCGGTAGGTCGCCAATTTTCTTCCTTCCATTGCCGAATCTTCTTTAGGTGAGGATCATTCTCCTGATCTTCTCTGATCCTGGTGGGTAACCATTCTTCATTGACTACTGTAGTTCTTAAAATTTCAGCTTCCCTCGATTCCGCCTTGTTGCAGTGGGAACAGTCGGTTGGGCACGACCGTCTGGACAGGGAGTCGGCATTTCGGTGACTCACACCATCGCGATGTTGAAATCGTACTCTTGAAGTCATGAATGAATGAAGAGAAAACAGGAAAAGCAATTTATAGTTGATAACGTTACTTCCCTTGAGTTTTATTATGTTCCCTGCTGCTTGGGAAGTCAACCAGTATAGCTCGTCTGGTGGTTAGATTTTAGTCATCTACTATATCACTTCATATAAAATTGGACAATTTTGCCTATTCCCAAAATGCATTCACTCGAATGCACTTTTTAAATCTAAGACCAAAATGATTGAGAAATATATATATAACTATATTTATTCACTGAGATGGTTCAATAATGAGAGAGACTGTTCTAGATTTCGTGCGGAAATAAATACATTTAAAATCTAAAACAGATGTATTAAAATTCGAAATACGTCTCCTAATTTCTCAATATTTGGAACTAACACTCTCTAGCGAGAAAAGTTATACGCACAACTGACCGTGAGTTCTCAGTTCAGAAATCAAAATCAACTCCGTTTTACAAAATCTATATAAGTGAATATAGGGTGCGTCTACGTTACTGTCGCCAAGTTATTTTAAAAGAAACGCAGTTTTATTGCGTTTCATAGTCTTCGAACTGATTGCCCAATTTGCTTGGCATTACCAGTATCGATTTTATGATTGACGGCTGGTGTTCTACCAATTTTCCCTCCTCTCGCTACGAATAGGTCTCGATACTGCAAGAGAAATCCTCTCATTTCCCTTTTCTCAGCTTGATTCAAGGATTGACCAGCTACTGATAACATTCGATCGAATTTGGCATTGGAATTGTCAGTTGCTGTTGTTTGGCGAACTATAGACGTCACTGGTGCACAGGATCTAATCCTGGCTTCTTTCTTAATGGTAATTGGATAATCGTTCAAGTTTATCACTTGTACTAGGATCTCCTTCGCCGACGTAACCAATCCTTTGCCAACTTCTTCGTCGTGGTTCCTTGGCTCCATCATAACCAGTGTACCTTCCTACATGATTCCCTGTAGCCGTGCTACTATCATGGTTTCGCTTCGTGTAGTTAGTACGGTATCTTCCTGTACAGCTGCCAACACCGTGCCGTCTTCATATGGACGAAGGAATACCTCCTCGGAACCCACTTTAATGCTTCTGTTTCTAAAGTCCAACTGGAAACCGTGTAGATTCATTACGTCCATTCCTAGAATCGCGTCTCCTTCAATATCAGCTACAATTACCGTATGAGTGAATTTTTCTGCGCCAATTCTCAATTGGATTTGTGTCTCCCCGTGAACATTGGCACTCTCACAGTCGCAGTCTCGTTAGTAGAAGCTTCTTCTTAGGGTTTATTATCTCTGGTCGTATAATAGTTCTAGTTGCTCCAGTGTCTACCAGTCTCTTGCTATTCACTTCGCCATCTACATATTCACTGTCGTTGCGACATCTGAGAGAAGCTATCAGTATGAAAGGGTCTTTGGAATAATCATGGGTCGGTGCGCCCCCTCGTAGCCGACTTGTTCTAGTTTTCCTGTGACTGAGGTTTTCAGGAGCACTTACACGAACTACGTACATGCCCTAGCTCGCCACAATTCCTGCATCCAATCTTTCTCGGCTTCTTGTTCATCATACTTTTTAACAAACTGACGATCTGGTCAAATATGTCTTCGTCGCCTTCGTTGCTGCTTCATACTCAAGAGCAGCTGTCAATGCCTCAACTAATGTTTTGGGATGTGCTAAACGAAGCGTCCTCTGCATATCGGGGTCACGTACGCCATCAATAAAGGCCTGGATGCCCAGAAATAGTCGGGCAATATCCACTTCGTACTCTTGAAGAGTTTCATCACCTTTCTGCATTTGATGCTTCAGCTGGGATTGGTATAAATGTTCTAAATGTTCGTGATCGTATCGCATGTCCAACCTCTTGTTCAGCTGCTCAAAGTCATCCGTGTATTCCAGAAGTATCGTCTGGAATACATCTAAGGCATCTCCCCGAAGCGCGATGGTTAAGTTTACTGCCTTCTCCCTGCCGGATCAATTATTCACTCTAGCGGCTGCTTCAAACTGTTTTACGTAATTGGTCCATGACGTCTTTCCGTCGAACGTTGGGGCCTTGACTCGGGCAAAACTGCTAACATCTTCTATCCTGGATTTTATTTCTGGCTTGCACGGTTTTATATGTTCAATCTTCTTTTCTTCTGCTGGCGTGTCTTGTGTTCTTAAATCTGCCATATTTCTATCTAACTTCTTTATTTTCTCGTCTATCGTTATCATCTTATTTTCAATGTCAGATTTTATTTTCTCGTTCATCGTTATCATCATACTCTCAATTTTCTTGTCCATCGTTGTCATCTTATCCTCAATATCCGATTTTAGAGACGAAATTTTATTCTCGACGTCAGCGGCAATGTCATTTTTCAACGATAAGATATCGGCAGAAATGTCGTTCTTCATAGTGGAAATCTTCTCGTCCATATTAGTAGAAATATCGTTCTTCATAGTGGAAATATCGCTTTTTATGGTTGAAATCTTCTCGTTCATGTTAGCAGAAATTGACGAGAATAAGGTGGAAACCTCGTGATTGAATAAAAATGTTTCTGGTTCAAAACAGTCATTTTCCAGTGTCTTTTTACTAATTCACTTTTCTTACCGGACGTTTCCAACTCACGATATTCCAATTCTGCCTTTAGCTCTGTCACTTCCAGGACACTTAGTTTCTTGGCCATTTTGACGTAGCTATTTATTTATATTACCCCACACCTGACATCAATGTAATGTTTTTCTTATTTATTTAAACGTTTTTATTACGACGGGTGGGATAAATGTATACACACGGTATGTCTATTCACTAAACTATTCACTAATTTATATTAGATATACACTACATTCACTTACTCTAATTTATATAAACACTTCACTACTATTTACTTGTTCACTGTTTATCTCATTAGATCAAATTATAAACTGACTCCGTTGGTAGGTAGCCACTCTTATATATTAAGTGTCTTTTTTCTGGATCCTTCTAGATTGCGGCTCACAAAAACAATGGACCTTACTGGATATGTTTAGATAAGAATAGTCACAAAAAATAATGGTTCGGAGAAATCCCCGCGCATTTGCCGAAATTTTAACTTACATACATAGCTTAGACAGGGTCGGATTCAGGTACTACACCAGTGTGCGATTTCGTAACATTATAATTAATATCGTGAATGTAATTATTATAGTGAACGCTTATTGTATTATGTCACACTTTCTAAATAAAGAACATTAAAAAGTTTATTGTCAGTGTTAAACTGCCATGCAAGCGTAGATGAACACAAAATGGTCAGTTTAATAATGGGACAATTTACACGACTAGGGTGTATTTAATTTTATTGTTTTCGATAAATTTTCCATATTTTTGCATAGTATCCCTAAATATTTTTTTCATTTTAGTACTCAGTCTAATAAAGTATGTCATTTTGATACTTAAAATTAAATCCATAAGAATGTCATTATGATACGTCGAAATATAAAAAAATATTATTGATATTCAAACATTTTGTGTACTCATTCCTGATTCCCGATCTACGAATTTCATTTTCTGATATTCGTATATTTACATACGGTCCTTAAATTCGACAACTAGATTTTGTTGGGATAGCCTCAGGGAACGGAAGAGGGCGCACGCGTATTGCGACTACGATGTGCATATTTACAAAGACCAGCCTTGAATCGATCGGCCAGATAGTGTTAAAACAACTTCGTTCACTGCACCCTGTAATGCAAATATAAATTCCGCTTTCCCCTTCGTTTCGAAACCGTAGGAAAAATAAGGGGGGCAAAGAGGACAGTATCGGGTTTTTCACCCACACACAGAGTGTCGCTGTTAATGGTGATAATTGAAATTGATTGCTCGGGTCACAGTTTAATGTCTCTTTTTGTTACCGATGTTTAACTCATTTCGTTGTCTTTTTATATTCACAGTTTGTTTGGTCATTGAAAATAACGTATGTGTATACAGTACGTCCAGAAATTAACGCATAAATTAATTATTAGCTAAATTAACCGTAAGATGAAAAAATGCCGATTTTAATTATAATTTAACCCTCCATTAGTCGCGTCGATTTTACTAATGTCTTTGGGTGCGTGGACTACGACTGTAATCGAATTTATTTGACGACCGTTTTGTTTATTGGTAAAAACATCATTATTTTTTTCTATTATATTGTAATACGATATTGATTTTCTCGAAATGGTTTATT
Source organism: Galeruca laticollis (assembly GCA_963921935.1). Classification (NCBI taxonomy): domain Eukaryota; kingdom Metazoa; phylum Arthropoda; class Insecta; order Coleoptera; family Chrysomelidae; genus Galeruca; species Galeruca laticollis. The sequence goes on from OY998182.1 coordinate 41,944,924, forward strand.
CACAAACAAGGAATATAATTTACAATTCTCTCAGGAACATTTACAATTTCTCACCAAATCGTTCAACTTTACTTCCGTCACTCCTGTCAACTACCCCTCTCAACTGTCGCACCTCCTTATATATTCATTTTCAATCTTCCAGAATGTTCCAGAATGACATTTCGAACCCTCCAGAATCATCGTTTGAACAATCCAGATCATTCTATTGCTGTTCAACCTAACCGACATAGGACAACTCAAAAGGGAAATAAGAATACCCAACCTAAAACAGGGGAAAGAAGAATATCTAACTAACTTAACACTCTCATTACAGTATCACTATTAGTTAGGGTGCCCGCCGGGAAAATTTTTTGTGATACATACTCTCATCAAACTTCGTGTATGGCTTCATTGGACCTAGTCTGACACCCAATTCCTCTATGACTTTTTTTGTTTTTGGGGCGTTTGTCCGCTAAGTTTCCCTAAACATTCCGTTTTTACAACATAAGTATAGAAAATTTATAGATACTGTTTTTGTTCAAACAGAATAGCTTAAAAACATCCCAAACGTGAAAATAAATTTGTCTGATAATAAATGTGGTTTATTGGTTGTGTCCGCCATCTTAAACATGTCGGAAAAACGACTATAAGCAAATTTATTAATAACCACCTGATTTTCGCTGTATCCGTTTATTAAAAAATATAAAAAATTCTTATTATATTGTCTGACAAAAATTATTTCCCGATTTCCCAGTCTGACGCGTCAAAATTGGCGATTTCCTGACAACAAAAAACTTATTAATAACCGTCAGACACCTGAAAATTATGTTAAGAAAACAAATATTTGATTTTTGGTATAAGTGTCTGATAAATATAGTGGGACGTAACTAGAGTCTGACGAACAAACATCATTTTTTAATAGTTGAAGGATCATCCTATCTCAAGTTAGCAAAGTAAGTATATTTTACCACTTTTGATGTACATACCTGCAAATATCGGAATCTCCGAGTTATGCCAAATGGCAGTATCTAGGTAAAAAATTTACTACCCCTGAATTTGCCTAGAGGAGATTTAGAGGTTAAGATGAAAGTAGCTTAATAAAGGTTAAATTATAAAATTTAAACAATATAAAACACAAAATATTTACTTGTTCTCTAAAGAAAGGTTTACATTCCCATTCTCCGCCCTTTAGGGACGCCTACAAGAGCCCTTCGTTGGGGTTAAGAAATGGTACACATTTATTTATTTATTAAATTCTGAAAATTTTATTAAAAAAAACTTTGAAAAAACGTAAAGAATTAAAAAAACAAAACAAATTAATTCTCTTCATCTGATGACTCTGATGTTGATTCATCAGGTACCGAATCATTTTCACTTTCATACAATGAATCTGAAAAAGTAATAAAGTGGTGCTAAGATTGAATTTTTTAAAGCCAATTTTACAAAGTTTTGGTTTTTTTAATTTATTGTGCAGTATAAAATTTAGAAGACATAAAAAAAAATGGGGAAAATTACTAATTAGTCTTTTACTCAGTAAATGGTTGATGAAAAAAAAACAGTTAAAAAAATTCTGGTTTTTTGGTAGGTGATAATTGTTGCTTATTACACAGTAATAATTGAAATCTTTTGTCAGATACTTCCCCCCGCTACATTTAACAAGTCAAGACATGAAGCTTTTAATCGCGAAATATAGGAAATTCAAAATAGGAAAATAGTTATTTGTATTACTAGTCCAAAAAATGACCTTTTGCGAATATGAGAGTGATATTGTGTAGCCTAGATGCGAAGCATCGAGGCGAAACATTTTCTGGATGTGTGATACACACTTTTTTTTGGTCCGACCACTTTTTAAATTGATCAAAAGTTTATAAATGTTCTACTAAAAACTAAAATATCTAAAAATCGACTAAAATGACATTTGCTGTATGATTAATAAAATTAGTAATGAATGATTCTCAATCGAAATCTAACTACTTAATTATTAGATAATAATATGTAGGTATGTGCCTAATGTCGTATAAAGTAGCACAGTAAAGGTTATTTTAAGATAAAATTGATAAAAACAAATAATTATTAGGCATAAACCATTTAATTTTAAATAAACACAGCAAAATACAATCGATATATTTTTATAATCGAATGAAAGGTTGTTGTAAACAAACGCGTCATTTCACAAATGTCAAATTTAAAATTAAATGTCAAACTTTTATTTAACATAATTTTTATTTACAAACAATTTATTAGTACTCTTTTTAATTCCAAAAAAGTCTCTACGCAAATATTGAGATTTATTTAATTAATTAATGAAGTGGTGTATCCAAAATTAACTGGCAAATGAGAAAAACAAAATTTAATTTGATCATAAAGGTATGACATATAGTTTAAGTTACTATTTGATATAAGTAGTGTAATCACTGTAGTGAGTAAGTTGGTAATATCTTGGTAACTTTATTGCCGGCCTAGTAAATAAATGAAGCAGTTTCCGGACGATTTTGAAGCATGAAATAGCATTGTTTCTGGTCGGAGGACCAAAAACATTTTTTTTTGAAAATAAAAATATTTATGATGTTTGAAGTTATAAACATTATTTTTTATTATAATTAAGAGAAAATCGTGTTTTGAAGGTAAATTTTAATAATTATTAAAAATTTGTATCAGACATCTAAAAAATTGTATTTCATTAATTTTTTTAAGCAATGTTCAAAAAATTAGCTGGTTATTAATAAATATATAGAAAAAAACGCAAGGTCCAAACGTATATTGGCAAAATAGGTATTTTTATCTAAAAGACCCTCTTTGACTGTCAGACAATTTTTTTAACATATTCCAAATTTAATTTAAAAACTAAAAAAAATCATAAAAAAAAAGTTATTAATAAATTTTTTGTTGTCAGGAAATCGACAACTTTGACGCGTCAGACTAGGAAATCGGGAAATAATTTTTGTTAGACAATATAATAAGATTTTTTTGGATTTTTTAATAAACGGATACAGCGAAAATTAGGTGGTTATTAATAAATTTTCTTATAGTCGTTTTTCCGACACGTTTAAGATTGCGGACACAACCAATAAACCACATTTATTATCAGACAATTTTATTTTCTCGTTTGAGATAATGTTTTTCTATTCTCTTTTAAAAAAAACAGTATCTATAAATTTTCTATACTTATGTCGTAAAAACGACATGTTTAGGGAAGCTTAGCGGACAAACGCCCCAAAAACAAAAAAAGTCATAGAGGAATTGGGTGTCAGACTAGGTCCAATGAAGCCATACATAAATAATTTCTTGGAATGACACTGGCTTGAACTGGATTCACTATTTCAAAATCTAAGTTGTTAAACACGCTCTTCGATCATGATGGACGACCATAGGCTTTCCTCTAACAATCCGATATATGACGTCGTTCATTTTCTTCTTGATATTGTACGGTCCCTCCCAGTTCTGTTGTAGTTTCGGAAACCAGCCACGTCGTCGTCGAGAGTTGTAGAGCCATATCAAGTCTCCTTCTTGATAATTGGTCCGTTCTACTCGGGTGTCGTGGAACCTTAGTTGCAGCTTGGTACGCACCATTTCGTGGATATCCTCCATCTTCCTACGGAGATCTTCGACATATTCTTCCCCAGCCTCATATTCACCAGACTTGCAACCTAACACCAAGTCGCATGGCATCCTATTTCCTTGCCAAAAAGGACCTTTACAGGTGTTAGACTGGAAGATTAATTAACAGCTGATCGAATGGTCATTAGGAAGAATGGACACTGACACTTCATATTAGGAACAACAACAAAATATTTTACATATAGATACTTTTTAAGTTTACCTAATTTACAAGGATCTTTTTAATGTGAAGGAACATTATCTGATTGTCAGAGTTTGAGTGACAGTTTATTGGTTGAGACATAACTGAGTTGGTGTGTCTAACTTTATAACTTAAGAGACAGTTATTGGTACCATGACTTGTCACTTAATCATGATCCTATGAACAAAGTAAGTCCTATATATCATATATTCGCCCTTGTTAACGAGCGAAAGTTGTGAGGTATATTACTCTCACTAATTACCTCACTGAAATCTCACGATAACAAGAGTGAATGTAGTATATACCTACACAACAACAGCGACATAGAATGTACATGAATAAGCTTATTGTACACTTGGTATCTGAGAAGAAACCAATATTAATATTATAATTAGTTATGGATGATTATTATTTTTGAATACTACAATTAAGTAATATTTCATAACCTATATTAGGAGACATTAATTTATTGACAAATCGGAAACAGTTCCTTGTATATTGACATATTTATATTAGATTATAGAATTTTGCAGGAGAGGATATAATGTCACAAAATGAAACCATTGACAACACAGCTTTTTTGGTTAAAACCGATGAAAATGCAAATAACAGAATTTTAAACGATTAAGAGTTTATGATTAACAATTGAATGATGAGAAATAAAAATTAAAATGAAACAATTTCATTAATTAGGTTGTAGAATTATTGTAAATAGAGATTATAAAATATAATATAATATAAAAAAAATTTAAATGATGAAAAATTGTATTGTATTGAGACAATTCAAAGGGACGAATTTTGAAAATTTTGTGAAGAAGTGAACAGAGTGAAGTGTTGAAAGAAAAGCTATAAGACATTATTATTAACAATTTGGCAATTTCGAACATTTAATTACATGATAATCGATTATTATTAAATCTAACATTGTAACAAACAACCTATGAATATCCGGTAAAGAAAGTTTGTTGATAAAACAAAAGAAGACCGCCGGGAGAGAATTGATAGTGAGAACGGTATGTTGCTGAGCTTTTGGAATTTTAACAAAAATTATTGAAATTTTTTGAAATTAAGTAAAAATTATTATCTACATCGGTAACTGGAATTACAGTACTAAGTTTGAACGAGTTTCAAGTCGCCATTCACAACAGTACACTTTTACTATGCCCTCACCGCCGATATCTACTTGTGCGGGCTCACAAAGTCGAAACTATTTACACCATATTTTTTGTGTTTCTATTTTTATTTCCGCTTTCTATTTATCAATAGCGTTGTGAGCCCGCAGGTCCTTTGATAAAAGCCGCCTCTGAGATAAGACACTATAGTTGCGAACAAGCTACTTTCAGGTCTAGCTTCAAAACATAAAGTAGAAATTGTTTGCACCGCATTTCTATTTTTATTTCGGCATTTTATTTATCAAAGGCGCCGACTCGAGTATTTTTGAGAATGTTCGAGATCGAGGTTAGGACCAGTGTTGCCAGAGATGAGAAAAAAGAACTAATAAGAAAAAAAGAATATTTTACGAAAACCACTAAAATATGAAGAATTTTTTCAAATTCACATGTTTTTGCAATTATTTTATTCATTTCATATGTGTTCTTATATCTTTTGGTTTAATGGTTTAGGTACGACTCGAAATTATTGGCAATGTGGCCTCGAGATGGTAACCTACCGACTTCAGAACTCAGGAGTTTTTTTGTTTGTTTTTTGACGTTACCGAAGTTTACGGAATATAGAATGTTCATTACGTAGACTTTGTCCTTACTAGTGATGGGTGAGCACTCCAAAATGACGTTACAGACCACTGCAGGAATATAAAAGTGACGATTACGCCTCAACACTCATCATCGTGGCGTTACAGGTTTTCTGCGGTTTCCATGTAACATGGTGAATCTATTCAACAGGATGAATTTATTCACTAGCCAAATGGACCGACGAACCAATCACTCAATTGACGCAGGGAACAATGCAGCCGCAGCTGTACACGCACAACTTATAACAATTACCATCCAACACACACTTTATTCGAACTTCTCTCTCTCTTTCTCTCTCTCTCTCTCTCTCTCTCTCTCTCTCTCTCAACACTCATCAGTCGACGATTAACATTCGGAGCGATAAGTACCTAGCTACTTACAAGCTAGCTAGTGAATTGCGAATTTTAAACGAAGTGTTTAGGTATTGTTCAACTGCTGTATTCTGATTGTATCAGTTTTGTACATTTCTTTTTTGGACTAAACTCTTCTAAGCAGTAACATTATTAATAAAGAAGAATTGAACGTGGGCTTAAAGGCGTTACACGTGTTGCAACAATATCTTCTAACGAAACCGAATGTTCAAAAGCAGTACGCGCGGAGTATACAGCAATTACCGATCCAGACGATGATACAACGACGTCAAACTCCACGGTTTAAAAGGCGAAAAAAAGGAAGTATAATGAATCGTTTATCAGTTTCGGATTTGTTGAATCCAACGGTTCACCACTCTGCATGTTACAAGGATGTATTGATATCTAGTTATCCTAGACCAGTTACATGCATAAACAAAATATTGTGTTACCATATAAACGAACAATAACTTATTAGAAGTGTCAGTGTAAAGTTTGACGTCAAAAAAGTAAACCAGAGTTACGCAATAAATTAAAAGAAAAAAGATGTCCACCGAAATTGTGAAAATCGAAAAATTGGAGTATCGAGCCATCATCAAGTACCTGTATTTAAAAGGGTTAAGAGGTAAGCATATTTACGAAGATATGCTTAATACCCTTGGTGATCAATGTCCTTCGTATGCGTCCGTGAAAAATTGGACTGCAAGCTTCAAAAGAGGTAAATTTTCCATTGAAAATGATGACCTATCGGGAAGGCCAGTTTCTGTGTCAGTCCTCGAAAATATCGATGCAGTTCATGACATGATTTTATCAGACCGTCGAATTGGGCTAAAACGGATATCTGAAGCACTGAATATTTCATACGCACGCGTTCATCATATAGTTCACATCAATTTGGACATGAGAAAAATTGCTGCAAAATGGATCCCCAAATGTTTGAATGTTGACCAAAAGCGTGCAAGGGTAGAAGCATCGCGTTCGATATGTGCTCGATTTGAAAACGATGTAGACTTCTTAAACCAAATTTTTACTATGGATGAGTCTTGGGTGCATTTCTACGATCCAGAAACCAAGCAACAATCGATGGAATGGAGACACTCTGGTTCTCCAAGACCTAAGAAGTTTCGTGTCCAAAAATCTGCTGGAAAAGTTCTTGCTTAAGTTTTTTGGGATTGCCATGGAGTAATCATGATTGATTTTTTAGATAAGGGTAGAACAATAACTGGACATTATTATTCGACATTACTGACCACTCTACGGGGAAACATTAAAGAGAAAAGACGCGGAAAGCTATCCAAAGGTGTTTTGTTTTTGCAGTACAACGCCCCTGCACACAAATCTCATGTTGCCATGCAAAAAATTCGTGATTTATGGTTTGAATTACTAAAACACCCCCCTTATTCACCAGATTTGGCTCCGTCCGACTATTATCTCTTTCCTCAACTGAAAAAAAGTTTGAAAGGTCGTAAATGTTCTTCCAACGAGGAGGTAATAAAAGCTGTGGAGGTCTGGTTTGCAGAGCAATAAGAAACATTTTTTTTTGAAAGGTCTAGAGACGTTGCAGGTTCGCTGTAATAAATGTATCCAATTAAGAGGAGAATATGTTGAGTAATAAAATATTTTGACGTTGAAATTTTGTTTGGTTCTATAGTAGGCTAAGAATTTTTCAATATATCCTCGTATATAGTAAACTGCTTCCTAATAATTCCATGGCACCTGCCAAGTTGCGCCGACATTTGGAAACTGTACACCCCGAGTATAAAGACAAGAATAAATAATTTTTTGTACTTAAAAAACAACAATTATTGGAAAGTCAAGCAACTATGATGCCACGGAGACATCATATTTAGTTAGCTATCGCATTGCACAAACAGGTGAAGCACATACTATCGCAGAGGATTTAATAAAGCCATGTGTGTCCGACGTAATAAAGTGTATGCTTGATAAAAAATCTGCTAAGCATCTTTCTACTGTGCCGCTATCAAACGATACTGTTTCACGGCGAATTCATGATCTGGCAAGCTACGTCAAACAAGAACTAGTTACACATTTACAAAAAATACGATTCGTCTTGCAAATGGATGAGTCGACTGATGTCGCTGGTCTGGCTATCTTGCTGGTTATCGTGAGATATCCATATGAAAGTTCTTTTGAAGAAGACATGCTTATGTGTTCATCGCTACCTTGAAACACTACCGAAGGAGAATTTTTTAATAAAATTAGTATATTAAAGTATAAGTGGATAAAGACGCGCGTTTTTTCGAGCACGACGGCGCAGCCGGAGTGCTCGAAATAGAGCAAGTGTTTGAAAGACCAGTTATCCACGAATACTTTACGCTATTTTTTTTATTGGTGCACTTTGAAATCATAAAATATTATTGTTATATTATTACTACAAAAAAATGGAAGTCCGTCCTCGATGCCCAGCCAAGTTTCGTGAAAGTCAAATAGTATTTATTTTTATTTGACGTTGCGAGGTACTGCTGTCAGATCAATAATCAAAAAGTTTCTTTATTTATATTTAAAAGGATACAATGGATATATGAATATATAAATAAGACATTGGTTCCCAATGAAAATATACAATTTAAAAACTAATAAAAACAGTTGTCATTGATACTTACGTTTCTCAAGTTGTTGTTGTTACCATAGGGACTTTAAAAAACGCGCGTGTTTGAAAGTTCGATTTAAACACGCTGAGGCGTGCTTTAAAAAGGTAATTAATACGAGGCATCAATAAAAAAATATATTTTTGAAGAAAATAATCTCAGTTGCATTGACATTTGTACAGATGGGATCAAGGTGATGACGGGAGAAGCAGCAGGAGCAGTGTCACTAATAAAAATTGAAACGCCTAACTGTAGTTCCAGCCATTGTATCCTGCATAGACAAGTACTTGCGATGAAGCAAATGCCGTCAAATTTAAAATTAGTTATGGATGAAGCGGTAAAAATAATTAATTTTATCAAATGCTGACCACTACAATGCCGATTGTTCTCATAATTGTGTGAAGATTATGGCATCAAACATAAAATACTGCTGCTCCATACAGAAGTGCAATGGCTGTCTCGGGATAAAACTTTAACAAGGCTAGCTTAGAGCCGAGTTACAAATGTTTCTTTCAGATACTTCTTTTAATTTGAAAGAGCGTTTGTATGATAAAATTAATAAAACTTGGTTGTTTCGACTGCCTTTTATGGCGGATATCTTTCAAAAACTGTACGAATTAAATTTGTCAATGCTAGGTAAATAGACAACAAGGTTCCAGGCCTGTAACAAAATAACTGCATTCAAAAGAAAATTAGATTTTTGGATTACTTGCGTTGGTAAGAGAAAAATAGAAAGCTTTACGTCACTTAGTGAGTTTGTTAGCGATAACGACTCAGAAATGTTTCAAGATGATGTATTTGAAGAATTGGTCCAATATCTCACTTCGATGCGCGCATCTTTTGAGAAGTAGTTTCCCGAAGAACAGAAAACAAAAGGGAAACTGAATTCGTGGATTCATAATCTTGTTTTACCCAGCTTGCAAAAGCCCGAAAGTATGTCAAACGAGATATATGAATCTCTTTTAGAAATATCGCCAGATTCAAGTATGAAGTCACTGTTTCTAACGACGCCCCTCAACGATTTGTGGTGCAGAATTCGTAATAAATATCCAATGCTTGCCAAAATGGCTTTGAATATTCTTCTCCCGTTCCCAACAACATATTTGTGCGAACTTGATATGAGACTTCAACTGTCTTCTATCAAACCTGACATCAACAAGTGATGAAAAATAAAAAAACAGTTTCATGCCTCTCATTGGTTAGTTTTTTCTAATATCTTCTATTATTATACATGGTATTATAGTAAACTAAGTAATAAGTAGTAACTGTTACAATGTACTTTTATTATGCTTATTAATAAAGAAACCATTTTTAAAAACAATTGTTCTATCATAGGGTTCCATCAAGAATTTCGCTTACCAAAAGGGTTCCGTCGCAAATAAAGTTTGAGAGCCGCTGATTTAGGGCTAGGTATGACTATTGATTGAAATTACGAGTATGACTAGTACCTGTGAGCAAACATATGATAGTTTTTATTGAAAGGTTAGAATTCGGTATTTTTTGCTTCCTCTGCTGAACCAGCAATTCCAGCATTGAATGAATAAATTAGTTTAATTATCAATTCGATCTATCACGCAAATACAAGATTCTCAGTATTTATTTTCAATTAAGTATAATATAATGTTTTGATTTCTCAGTTTTCTGTTGATATTTTCTTTATCACGTTGATGAAAAATGTAAATGGATACAATATTATTGAACATATTTATATAATTGAATTATTATTATTATATGGTGTTCAAGGCGATGGTATTCAATTTTATCGCGTTTTTTCTTACAATAATTTAATACCATCGCATAAACAAATATACAAGGTGTTTAACTATTCATCTTGGAAACTTTAGGCCTGAATTGATTTTCACAGTCGTCGTTGTTCAAATAAGTAAATTAAAGCGACCATTTTTATGTAACGAATTTATTTTTATCAGAGATTTGGTTCAATTTATTTCCACATTGATTTAAACAATTTACATTACCACTTACTTTCACCAATTATTTATAGTATATACAATATATATCTCGATTAACGCCAAAGTGATACTACACATAATCCATAATTTAAGGGTAGAATAGAGTGCATTTTACCGTCCCGTATACTTGACGTAAAAATATATCGCGATATTTAAGCTGTCTGCTTTTCGTTTGACTGGAATACGAGGATATCGTCATAGTCCAGTCAATATTATAATTTAAAATGCTCAGTTGAAGATAAATTCATTTAATATTATAATTTCAACTAATAATGGTTAAAATGTATTTAATATTCATTAAATACATTTATCTACTGTCTAAAGATTATTTTTAACCCGCAATTATAGAGAATTATAGAACAAAATACATTGCTTTCAACGAAATTAACCTATTTATATTTAAAAACATGTTAAACATAACACCTGACAATTAAGACTATCTTATATATCGTTTAATTAAGAAGAATTTGAAATATAAATTTAAAATAACTCATTATTTTTGATATCTCTGACTGAACTATAACTACTATCTTTTTGAGAGTACGTTTTTACGAGAACAGGTATTCACTTTTCAGTTGGTATTCTGACAAGAAAGAGTGTAGTATTTTCTGAGGAATTTGGGTATGTATAGCAATTATATTTTTAGACAAAAATTGAATATTTACAATATGGCGATTTTATAGATTACGGTACTTTTATTATTGTAGATATGAAACTCATGTGTCTTCTTGTATACATTTTAAGGCGTAAATTCAGTTCATTTGCTAGCGTTGTAAAGATGTGTTAAAGAATTGGTAGATCTTTTTGTATTCTTTCGGCGTTGTTGTAAATTCAAAGGGTATATTCACTTTATTTTCAGATTTGTTAAATACTTTTAAAATATCACGTTTCGCACTATTAATTGTAAATAGTATTGTTGGAGCAATGAAATAACACATTTTGAAATTCGTGAAAGACATATTGTCGCATTGTGTTTGAAATCCTAGAGTTAAAAATTTAGAAAAATGTCACGTTTCACACTATTATTTATTGTGTTGTAAAAGCCCTAAAAAGAGTTTGTGTTTTTCAATCATATGCTGTAATTTCAATTTATGTTCATCTTCAAATGCTTGTTTTTGTAATTTCACAAGATCAGATTTGGAAAGAGCACAAGTAGAAAAATTTTCTTTGATGGTTGATGTGCTATCTCTTTTCGGGACCTTCAGTTCTGAAGATTTTTGCTGTTTAAGTTTAGCTGGAGTATGGCTACTCCAATCATTGATTATTGACTTTTGGTTTTCTTTCTCTAAAAATGTTATAATTAGAAAATATATTATTTTATGATGAAGTTAAATTAACAAGTTTAAATTTTCCAAAGAAACTTTGTACGAAAAGCAGTTTCACTAAACTCATATAACTTTTGAGTTACTCGAGCTATATTCATTTTGTAAAACTTTGCTTTTCTCAACTTTTTGTTTAATATACTATTATTCATCAACAAATTCAAACAAAATTAGAATATTACACTCACAATCTTACCAAGTTCAAGCAGCCATCAGCTTCTTAGGAGGATTGGTTTCTGAACAATTATGTAGATAAAGAGGAGTTGGAGAAGGTGCTGATTTTTGTCGAGCAACACTTCTTGAAGAATGTTTCAAGACTGAAATTGAAAAATCTTAACAGTACTGTACAAGGAGAAAAGTATTGATTGCAATTTATTTTACAATATGACCTTCACGAAAACTGGACAACAGTTATGCATATAATACAATACTGTGAAACAATAGATAAAAAATGTTAATATCAATATTAACAAATTATGCCAGCATCTTACTGATATTGTTTTTTTTATCAATATCGACTAATTGAGAGAAAATACAGCTACTCACAATTTTCAGAATACCCTTTCTGTTTCTCATGGGCATAATCTATTTCATTATCTGCTGGCAAATCTGAAAACCAAACTGAAATATAGATCTATAGTCTATTTCTTAATGTCTGACAGCACAGTAGCCTCATTAAATATTCAAATAGAAAATTATCTCTTACAGAGTGATCCTAAGAATTTACAAGTAAATACTAAAATTATATTGCAAAAGAAGTAGGTGTCTGTATTGGTTATATGTAAATCCCTGTTTCAGCTCAAAATACAATATGGTAATAAAACTGAACAATGCCAGCAAAAGAATAAACAGTGCGGCAGTGGCGGAGATTACGATATTAGTTCATTTTGCTTATTTAATTAGATTCGGTCAACATTACAGTTGAAATAAAATTCATTCGTTTAGGCCTATTAACAAGTTACATTTTCATTTTTATTAAATTGAATTAATTAAAGAAATTATAGTGTAATTCTCATAATTCAAATTTATTGACAATGAATTAATGTATATTGAGTAAAGTAAACATACCATTTATAGGAAATATAAAATTCAATTTATAGTATCATCCTCTTCGCTGGCCATACAAGAATCATCCGAAGACTCTTCGAGAGAGATCACTATCGGTTCTATAGTTTGTTCTATGAGGTTATCTAAAACCCACATTTTCTCTTCGTCTTTAATTACATGATTCACAGCATCTCCCCAGTTCTCTTCAGTTATTGTTGTCAATGAGTACTTCATGAGTTCACGAACCTCTTTCATTTTAAATGTTTTATTATGTCTAGCTACATAACCTTTCATTTGGGCCCATATTAACTCTATCACATTTAATTCACAATGGTATGGCGGCCAACGAAGCACTGTTATCCCACGATTCTTGGCTATTTCATCAATAACAAACTTTTTAAATTGTAGCTTGTGATCTGAAGCAACCTTCAAAAGTTCTTTTTTCAACATATCATCTTCAAATGGTATATCTTTTACGATTAACCAGTTTCTAATATCAGCTTTTCTCCAAGAGGTAGATGGAAGATTTTCTGTTAATCGGGAATGATAAGTGGCATTGTCCCATAACGATTACAGCATTATTTGGAATTAATTCGACCATTTGTGTAAAATACATCTACAGTCATTTCTTCATGATAGTCTTTGGTTGATGTTGACTGATACTCCAGTAAACCACCTTCAATGAACCCTTGATTGCATCCAATATGCGTTATTATTAGTCGGCGACCTTTACCGATAGGAGTTTTCAGTCCAGTAGATAAACCTTCTATGAAAGCTTGACGACTGGTTTGAATACTTTTGTCCTGCCATATTTTTTTCACTGAATGTCCTTCATTGAGCCATGTCTCATCTAGATAATAGATTTGTCTTCCTTCCTGTCTGTATTTTCAGATATCTCGTAGATACTGGCGTCTCCAACATATTATTTCTTCGTTGTCGATTAGCACTGATTTGCGACTTTGCTTCTCCCAAGTAAAATTTAATTTGTGTAATATTTTTCACAAAGTTTTTCGCCCTATGTCAGGCAGATTCTCGTCTTCCTTCACCATTCTTAGAATTCTGTCAAGGGTTGGGATCTCTTTTTTAAAATATAATTCATGTAGTTTTCGTTTTATTGTATTTTGCATATGTTCATCAAGGTCAAATGGTTTTCTTCCAGTTGACTTTTTAGGTGGAGACATATTTCCATTTTTCCTCTCTTCTAGAAGCCTGTAAATAGTAGATTCACTAACTCCTGTCATATTGGAACATGTCGAAACTATATTTCTAACAGTAGCAGCCGGCATTTGATGTACAACAGCATCATGCACATTTAACACTACAGTCTTCTTTTGTAAGCTAATCAGCTCTTACACTTTACTGGGGTAAAACTTGAAGACATTTTTCACAACACAGTTAACGCTTATGGAACATATGCGACTCTAAGCAAAACAAATTATACAAATTTGGACGAGACCAAGTTTCACCGTATATACCTGCAAAATTTCTAAGTAGTCATTGGGACAATCCCTAGTAGGACCCTATTGCAATGTTTCTTGGAAATGTTATTATCAACATTTCGAAAATCAGAAAGTAATCATCAGGAGAATGAATTGATAAATGGTTTGTTAATATGTCTCTCAAGAATTGACCTGCTTCAAATTCTCAAGATAATTAATGAAATATTCAGTCAGAATAGTTGCGTTACAAGATTATTTCCAAAATAATTTATTGTTTTAACTGTATGTACTCTACAAATGTATGAAGGTCAGTTAGTTGTTTTAACTAACCGAATTTACATGTATGTTACCTTTATATATCAGATCGGGTATAAAATTAAATAAATTCCTTAGATGAACTGTGACGCTTATGCCTTACTACCTGACTAGCATCTGTGACATTTTCGCGTGCTGTCAGTCAATTAGAAACAGACTATATATGAAACTATTTATTGAAATAAAAAGGTGGTGTTATATTTTCACTTACCCTCATCGACGTATTGTATTAGTATTGGCTCCTCACTATCTCCTTAATGAGATGTTTCGTTTTCAGCATCCTCGATTACTGGATTTTCAGTTTGATCATCAAATTTGGATTTGAATCCTGTTAAAGTATGCCCCATCATACTTCGTAACTCGAATTCTACATTATTCACCTTTATTTCTGGTGGTGAAGGACCTCCTCCTGTACGTCCAACAAGTCTCTTTTCAGTAGCGAATTTCTGTTTTGTTTTCTTTTTTAAATTGTTAAATTTTGTTCGAAGAGCCTGGGCTGTTTTGCAACCAGAACAGATAGTGCATGCATATTATTTCCCATGTCTTGAGTTTTTCCGAATTGGTGATTGCATCGGTTTTCTTTGACTCCACAATGTGTGGATATTTTTTCACCAATGAAATGAGAATTTTTTATTTGCCGTCGTTGAAATTATCCGTTCACTTTTTCTTTATAGTGGGATCCATTTTATGAATGATATCAGATTCAGAATGATCAGAAATTCAAACTATTGAAAAGGTAAGGTTAATTTTAGTTCTGCATTCCTTCCGCGCGGAACAGTCCGAGTGAGTCCGAATATAATCCGAATGCTGATATATGTGTTGCCAACATATGAAAACAATGAATTAAGTAATCATTGGTTAGTTTTCCTTTGACAAATGCTTGATGCTCTGATCCATAGTTACATATTGAACCCGGTTCACTTAATCAGTGAGTTAAACATCCATTGAACAACCGGACCTAAATTTTCTAGCTACAGACAAGTAAGAACTACTCTACTCAGCGCGTTACATGAGTAGAGTTCGTACA
This sequence comes from Galeruca laticollis, assembly GCA_963921935.1. Lineage (NCBI taxonomy): Eukaryota > Metazoa > Arthropoda > Insecta > Coleoptera > Chrysomelidae > Galeruca > Galeruca laticollis. The sequence goes on from OY998182.1 coordinate 41,960,532, forward strand.
CTTTTTCTAGGTCCACATGATCATGAGTTTATATGATTCTATCCAAAAGATCCAAACGATCTTACTGCATAGAATCCGCTTTTAAATATTGAATTATTATTATTATCTTAATTAATATACTAATGTTTATAATAATTTTCAATGGAAAAGCGATAAGAAAACAGCAAAAAAATTTACCTAAGCGATAAAGTCTGCCTTATATTCGTTAAATAATAATATTTGTTCCTTATTATTGCAAAAATAATTAATAAACCGCCCACTTTGACTGAAAAACAGAAAATGCGTTTCATTTATTTGTCCTTTGGTGTTTGGATTTTTAGAAACCATACTTTTCATACTGGATACAAAAAAATCACAAAATACTAAACGTACATTACCATGCCTTAATTTGATGATTTTGTTATTTTCCTCATTTATCAAGTGTTTACAAAATATTGAAATTGTTGTATTTGACAGATTTAGATAAATATATTTTTAAAATTCATTTCGAAATGATTATCTCAGTATATTTGTAAAAATTTTCGTTATCGAAATCCTTCTAAAAGTGTTTATTTGTTTTAATCGAACAAAGTATAACCTGCCTGCAAAATTATCTTAACAAGCCCAGATATCGTATTAACCCGAATAAACATACAATTATTAGTTCATAAAATAATATTAGAAATAGATTATTTTTTATGTACAACTGTTTACGACAATATTGAGTTTTTTTTAACATGGAATCAATGCAAATTGGTGCTGTTCCTAGACTGACAAAAGATTAGGAGATGCAATAGATCAAAAAACCGACTGTCATAAAAATAAAAGAACTTTATTTGTTTTGGAGGTAGGTAATTACTTATAGTTAAAAAGTATGTACAATTACAAAGTGATGAAATAAAACAATTTAATTTGTCTAAAACTTCATTATCATGTGGCAAGAGAAACATTTATAAGACTTGGCCCAATATTTGGATGGTTGGAATACATTTTGGATAAACTTAATAAACGACACAGTATTTTATGAGATTTCAAAAATGTTTGTGACTTTAATTTCGTTACATAATTGTTTATTAAATGGAAATTTTAATCATTCTAGAGTCACTTGAGATGTGTACATGGCGCAAAGTTTTACTGACATTTGTAGATGGAAGTTTTGGTAGGATTTAACACTACATAATTTTTTTACCAAATAATCAATACTTGCATCCCATTTCAAGTGAGCATCTATATATATATATATATATATATATATATATATATATATATATATATATATATATATATATATATACCAAGATACTTTATTTTATTTATTGGTGAGATAGTGAAATTTACGTTTTCATATTTTATAAGTAGAGATTTGAAACTTTACAAATTGTTAGCATGGGATGGAAAAATAATGTAAATTGTTTTGTCCATATTAATACCCAGTAGTTTAGTTTCAAACTATTCATATAGCTGTTTGTGTTCTGAAATTCTAGTTTTAAAATTTCTAAAAGCTCTACCGATATAAATTTTATCACAGTTGTCATTACCACATTTGAATTTATAAATTCCTGATTTATTTACTTTTGAAGATTTAGATTTGTTATTTTTAATGAGTTTGGATAAATTGTAATCAATTTTAAAGCGAATATTCATGTCTAAAGTTTCTAAAAATGATTTTATTTTTAAGAATGGTGTTAAGCTATTAAATTGTTTATTTTTATTTTTATCAGAAGGAAATACTTGTTGTAAAGTCGGTTTTATTATCTTTTTATTTATATTGTCAAATAAATTTGGATCGTTATTATTATTAATTGCTATTTGTTTTATGATATTTAATTATTCTTTGTTGTAGTTATTAGTATTTAATGGGACTATTGAAAGTCTGTGTATCATACTATTGAAAGCTGCTAATTTATGACTGAATGGGTAGACCGAACTATTATGAATTGTAATGTCTGTATGTGACGGTTTATGAAATATAGAAAAATTATGTTTATTATTTATATTTGAAATTGTAAGTTCTGTAAAGTTTAGAGTCTTATTTTGTTCAAGTTCTACGGTAAATTTGATATTATTATGAATTGAGTTATTGTTAGTAATGAAGCTGTCTAATTGTCTAGTTGTACTGGTGAAACTAGCTAAAATGTCGTCCACATATCGGTGCCAGTACATAATTTTTCCACTAAGGGAATGTTTATGAATTCTTTTTTCTACATTTCTGCTAGTGTGGGGTTAAAGGAGTTGCCCATAATCAAACCAACTTTACAGCTATAAACCTTTCCATTGAAATGAAAATAATTTTGATTTAAACACACTTTTAATAATTAGTGTTTTTAAATGAAACTCAAGGTCTCTAGTTAATTCCACAATATAATACAAGTTATTGAAAATTCTAAAAAATTGACAATTGTTTCGATAAATCAATATCATCGATTTATCGAAACAATTGTCAATTTTTTAGAATTTTCAATAACTTGTATTATATTGTGGAATTAACTAGAGACCTTGAGTTTCATTTAAAAACACTAATATGAGCATATTCCACGAAGTAAGGGTCGAGACAGTCAATTTCACTTTTAATAAAGTTATATCAGAGTGAATTATTGGATTAACATTATTGTACGTGAGCAGGTTATATAAGTGATGAGCAAGAAACAGCGTTCCAGAGTCTTAAAAACATACTAACCAAAAGACCTCTTCTCGCAATTTACAACAGTGAATTGGAACACGAAGTACACTGTGATGCCAGTAAAATTGGTTTGGGAGCTATACTTTTACAACGCGAAGATAACGACATCCTTAAACAAGTGCAATATTTCAGTAAGGCTACCACAAAGGACGAACAAAACTACCATTCATATGAACTCGAAACACTAGCAGTTGTACAGGCCTTGAAGAAGTTTCGAATTTATTTTATTGGACGACAATTTAAAGTTATAACTGATTGCAATTCGTTACATGAGATTTTTGTTGAATAGAGATTTACTTGCTAGAATCGCTAGATGGTGGTTGGCGATTCAAGAGTTCGACTTTGACATTGAATATCGCCCAGGGACAAAAATGGCTCATGTTGATGCCCTGAGTCGAAGCTTCTATAAACATAATGAAGAATCAGTAGAAGCATTAATTGTCAATATTGAAGAAACATGTTGGGTATGTTTGTGGAAGTTTAGTGGAAGCGGATAAAAAATAATAACTAGTTTGACTCTTTTATTTTAATCGCCAATGTTTCGGTGCAATTCGTAACCTTCTTCGAGAGAGAAGCATCTCTGATTCCAGCACTCCGTACTGAACGCGAACTGTCGTATCTAGACAACTGCTGGTAAAAAACCGCACTGTACTGTAATGTACTGTACCGTACCGTCGCTGTACCGAACTCTCCTGTCATCGTCGTTTTCTTTTTGTTTATTTCGAGTTTTTTGGGACGAGGTGGTTTTGCTATCTCAGCAAACGTTGCTGTTTTCGATGCGTCACCTACTCGTCCTTGCTTCTATATGTTTTGTATTTTGATTGTTGAAGGTTATCTTTAATTGCTGTTCTAAATTTCTCTATACTAATTGCATAATTCGTCTGTATTTTATGGCGTTCATAAACAACAACATTTATGCGTGACAAACTTGGGGCTAATTTGTTGATTTTCCATAATTGCTTATTTAATTTTTACTGCCTACAATAATAGAAAACTAGGTCGCTTTTTTAGACGTTTATATCGTATTTTGATTAAAATTATATTTGATTTAAAAATTTGTATAGATAGGGTGTCCTAAATTCCCTGCCATATTTGTGCTTATTACAAATTTTCATTCGGATACGAAGCATCATTACTTATTGGGTATTGTCAGCTCAATTTCAAGATGTAAATTGCAAAAATCTGATAGACATATTAAAGCGTGACGCTAAGAATATAGATGGCAAACGAATTCATGAAGAATATTGCCTAAAGGAAAATCGACTTTTTAGAAAAACTGATCAGAGGGGGTTAGATGGGTGATTCCAAAGACTGCCCGAAGACGAATCTTAATATATTATCATGATGATTCTGGTCATTTTGCGGTCGACAAAACACTGGAGTAATTACGTGCCAAATATTGGTTCCCGAACATGAGAAATATGTCAAGAATTATATAAATTTCTGCTTAGGTAATCTATATAATAAACAACCGTCTGGAAAAACTCCGGGTAGCTTATTTTCTATAGGAAAACAACCGTATCAAGTGGACACACTACATTTAGATCATCTTGGTCCTTTTGTCAAGAGCGCGAAGAATAATGCATATTTGTTGGTTGTAGTAGACGCATTTATAACGAGAAAACGCTACTAACCCTCTCAGTGCTCGTTATAGATATGCGGGTTGTCTCACGTGGTACAACCCGTGCTCGCCAGTCGACTAGCTTCGAGTCGAAGAAGGGGTGGATTCTTCAAAAAAAACTTATTTAGTTTTCAGAAAGGGCGCCAGAGAAGTTTTGGCAAGCACCCAAGACTGAAGTTAGCCCACAACTCCTCAGTGGGTTAACAACACTCACTACACACTCAAAAGGTAAAACTGTTAGGTAAATTATCATAAGAAAATAAAAGTCAGCAAGTATCCCCTGATTGAAGTTTTAAATAATCACTTTGGACCAAAGGTCTCTTTTCAAAATATTTATTACAATTTTACAACAACAATGTCCCAAATAATGTCTGAACTCAGCTGAAGGCTGTAGACTCAGAATGTAGTTAGGCTGAAGGGCGGAATCTACATAAATCTCAAATCGCAAACTAAATTATCAGTTATAACGAAGTCGCAGCTTAAATAAATAACTGACAAGCAGGTTCTATAAACTCTGAACAGGGCTGAAGGCTTCAAACTCAGGGTGCAGAAGAGCTGAGGGCCCCAAACTACACCAATGTCTCAATTCTACAATTATAGAGAAACGACCAAATGGTTCATGTACAATTTCTCAAAATACTATGGAAATATATACCAAAATTAACAATGTACAGTTACACGGGTTCACACTTCCGCAATTTATACGAATGTGAATATAAATATAAATAAGTGCATAAGCATAAAATTTAAATAGCAAACGAGCTCAGCGTTGCTAAAAGAAAATATAAGTCGAAATTATATACGGCGCAAAATTATTTACATAAAATCGTCAGAGTTTTGAAAACTCCACTAAATAACGCAGTACCCAGGTACGTACCGTTGTATCCTAGCGTTCAGAGCCAACAGCCCAATATTTTAAACTATAAGCAAAGATTACAAATTTTAAATACAAGTGTGAAGCGAAACTATAGCATTTGCCGCAAAAAGAGAAATAAAACTTTACATAAAAAAACTGTGAAATGTGACGCTTAAAGGTGAATTTACAAATGAATGCAGAATAAAAAGGAAAACTGTTCACTTACCCTTTTCCGGACCCAGAACAGGAACTGAAGTCGCTCCAGAATATTCCGGCTCTCCTGGAACTGGTCTTACTGACTCATTAAGCTCCAATCAGTGATTTAATATCCACATAAAAACCCCCCTTGATAACGAATCCTTCTAACCAACGCCGTCTACGGAAATTTACCACGAATTACGCAATTCCACTAATTTCTACTAGTATCCTCAGTCATCGGCCCTTTCTGGACCAGTAGCTTAACGGGTCAGAGCTGCCAGCTGTTGGTTTAAGCCCTATTTTCTTCCCCTACGTAAGGATTGTCAGGTTTTTCGTAAAATACTTTATGGCTTCCAGAGCACATGCAACATTTTTATGTTGGAAGTGTGTGTTTACACGTTGACGGCAAATGAAGGACTGACCACTTCGCGCATACAGTGCTTTGGATTCTCTTCGTCAACAAGCTTGCCAATCGTTAAACCTGCGACAACTCGGCGAATTTTTCGCGTTACACAGAGATTCCGGGCCATAAACACCAAAAGTTTCAACTGCTACTGGATGGAACAAATAGTTGTTACCAAGATTTTTGTATTTTTTTTTTGTTTCAATTTTTCGCCAGGAACACAGCTGCACTTCCAGCTGACTTAGAACTTTCGGCTAGATGAGAAGCCGCTACGGTGTCAACGCAAGGGAAGTCCCATACTACAGGTTTACCGTATTTCCAGGGTATGAGAGACATACCATCAGGCCGTTTACCATCATCTCGACTGGTACCTAAAGGTTCCAAAATTGCAGGAACATCCGCTGACACCAAAGCCCATTTCAATATCTCATTCACCTGGTAATGTCAAGATGTACGCCCTGCACTTCTCTAGGTTTTCTATCAAAAGTTGGTAGAATGCAGAGGGTTTTTACTTCAAATTGTGGAAGAGCAATTGTATTTCTATTTTGCTATGCAATTTATACGAATATGAATATAAATATAAATAAGTGCATAAGCATAAAATTTAAATAGCAAACGAGCTGAGCGTTACTAAAAGAAAATATAAGTCAAAATTATATACGGCGCAAAATTATTTACATAAAATCGTCAGAGTTTTGGAACCTCCACTAAATAACGCAGTACCCAGGTACGTACCGTAGTATCCTAGCGTTCAGAGCCAACAGCCCAATATTTTAAACTATTAGCAAATTATTACAATTTTAAATACAAAGTGAAAATAAATTTATACTATTGCCGCAAAAAGTGAGATATAAAAACTTTACATAAAAAAAATTACGAAATGTGATAGATAAAGGTGAATGAACAAATGTAAGAAGAGTAAAAAAAAGGAAAACTGTTCACTTATCCTTCTTCCGGACCCAGAACAGCAACTGAAGTCGCTCCAGAATATTCCAGCTCTCCTGGAACTGGTCTCACTGACTCATTAATCTCCAATCAGTGAATTAATATCCACATAAAAAAACCCTAAAATAGAGAAACGAATTAGCCTCTACATAGGGTTGACATTTTACCCCGATCAAATTTTCGACGTCCCCCGTAATATCCTACTATACTGACTATATCAACATCACACGAAATTCGCAAATAATAATACATCCTGACTTTTAACTGTATAAAAGCCATTTACATTGAGAATAAAAACTATATGACTGGTTTTTTTCCGCTTAGCAAAAAAAACTACGATATCAAAAAAAACCATAATATAAAAACAATGTCGTTGGACACATCCCTGAATATTATACCGCCCCCCGTGATATATTCTTATTTCATAAGAAATATAAAGCAATAACGAAAATGAACTAATAAAAATTTGTGAAATGTATCGAAACTATCTCATGAAATCCAGATTACATACTCCAATAAACTACGATTCAAAGCTAAAATTCCTACGTTAATATACCTATAGAACTGTTAATTCCGAGAAAGTATTTTCAACCATTTACCTTGGTAATGAATCCTACAAACTAACGACGTCTACGGAAATTTACCATGTGTTACCCAATTCCACCAATTCTACTGGAATCCTTGGTCATCGGCCCTTCCTAGACCAGTAGATTAACGGGTCAGAGCTGCCAGCTGTTGACTTAAGCCGTATTTTCTTCACCTGCGTAGGAAATGTCAGGTTTTATCGTAAAATACGTTATGGCTCCCAGAGCACATGAAAAAATGTTTACATTAGAAATGTGTGTTTACACGTTGACGGCAAATGAAGGACTGAATTTTAACTTCGCACAGTCAGCGCTCTCTGAATTCTCTCCGTCGACAGGCCTGCCAATTTTAAATCCTCGACAGCTCAGCGAATTTTCGCGTTACACATTCACTAAATTTATATTTTTGAAGGCTGTTGCAAGTACTAAAACGGTACCAGTAATACGTTTCCTGAACCAAGCCGGATTATATGTGATCGTGGCACTGCTTTTACGAGCAAATATTTCACAGAATATTGTTTAAAGTTAGGTATTAAACGAGTATTGTGTGCAACTTCAACTCCACGGGCTAACGGCCAGGTGAGAGAATGAATAGGTCAATGCTCTCGGCAGTGATGGCCTCTGTCGTAGACGAAAGACATTGGGATGAGGCTATTCCGAAAGTAAGATGGGGAATTAATTCTACCACTGGAAAAAGTCCCTATGAGGTGTTTTTAGGATATCGACCTCGAGGTATTAACGATGCCTTTTTGTCGACTGAAGTGAGTAAGGACGAACGTTCAAATTTAGAAAAACTGAGAGTTGAGGTCGCTCAAAGAATAGTGTCGCTAAAACAAAAACAGAAAAAACTGTACGATAAAAAACATGCTAGGCCAAAATTGTTTAATGCTGGACAACACGAACTTGTCCGCAGGCCAAAGGGTAGTAATGAAGGTCAAAGTAGAAAACTTGAACCAAAGTATAATGACCATTTGTAGTTAGGAAACTTCTCTATAAAGACCGTTACGTGATTGAGGAACTGTCAGGATCGAAAAGATCAATGAAGGCATCTACAGGGATATGCCCTTGTGAACGGATGAAATTATTTGTTACCAGAGTTTCATCAGATGATGAGAATAGTTCTGATAACAAATAATTTGATTACGAATTAGTAATAATGTTTTTTTTTATTTGTATGCTACAGAATGGACCGTAGGTCACGAGGACGTAAGATACCGTCAGGTTAGCCGACTGTAATCACTCTGTACGGTCGTTCAAGAGAAACATCACGTTTCACACCAAATGTTTGGGCTTCGTTAGGCGGCGGTTACATTGGATACGAATTCGTACGAAAATTTGTTCGTACGAATTCGTACTAATTCGCAAGAAGTTGTCGGAAGAAAACAAATGCGTATATTGACATGTGTGTGGTTATATTGCTTACGATCATATGTTACGAATTCGTAGGTGTGCGACCAAAATATTTTGTTTTTTCGTACGTTGTTCGTACGACTAGCTTGCGTTTTCTTTGTGTTTTGAGTATTTTAAGAACATGGATTGCGAAATACTAATAACTTTAGTGGACGAAAGAAGATCCCTATGGGATCAGAAAAGCTAACAATACCACAATAGAGGATTAAACAAAAAATTATGGAAAGAAGTAGCGATTGCACTCAAACTAGGAGGTAGGTATTTCCATTTCATATTTATATAAGAACAATTTTATATATAGCACAAAATAACTATCGCATTTTCCAAATTGTTTTCAATGAGTGGAACTAAAGTTGTTTGAGGTTGAGCTCAAAACAAATAAAAAAGTTAGACTCAAGATCTTTATTTAGCAATTGTATTAGCCAAAGGCGCTGGTGTTCGATTAGTACTTTAAATTAATGAGTTTCGGGATTAAAGCGAGGATTGGTTAAAGACAACTCGAAATAAATAACTAACAAATTTAATTAATAAAGGAGATTATAAAGGTTTGATCACCTGTAAAATACAGAGAAAATTCAACAAAAAAATATGCACAACTAAATTGAACGGTCGTTCTTCATGAATATTAAAACTAATGAAAAATGTACAATGATAGAACATTAAACGTAAATAAGTTTTCGAACAAAAGTATTGCAAAAATTTGTTCCTAATGTCATAGGCAGTAGTAGTAGCCCTGTTAAAAGTTCGTGTTCCAACGTTTCTATCGCCAGTTGTTTGGTGGTCTGCAGTATTTTGAATGACGTCTGGGCCACCCTCTAAATCAATAATTATATTATGCAACAAGCAAATACATTTTACAATTAAATCGACTTTAGCAGGAGCAGTTTCAATTTCCGTATTTAGAATTCTCCATTTTGAGGTAATTATGCCAAAGGCGCATTCGACAAGACACCTTGCTCGGGAAAGGCAGTAATTAAAATTGTCTTGCTCCTGTGACAGATTTTGTCCAGAAAAAGGCCTCATTGGATACTCCTTTAATGGATAGGCTGCGTCTCCTACTAAAACATGTGGAACACAAATATTTGTACCAGGTAATGTCTTCGGTCTAGGTACACCGAATGTATTTTGCTCAAGATGGTGGTAGAGCGATGACGCAGTGAAAATACCATCATCACTTTGTTTTCCATAACTTCCAACTTCAATACTTATAAACTTGTAGTTCGCATCAACCAAACCTTGAAGCACATTGGAATAGAGTGATCCAGATTTACCAGGGCATTTAATTCTAATGTGCTTGCCGTCAATGGCTCCTACACAATTGGGAAATTTCCATTTTCTATAAAACTGTTCAGCAATGGACGAAAACATTGACTCTGTTGGAAAAGACATATGCTTTTGGTATAAAGTGTTCCATATAACTTCACAGGTTTCATAAACCACTTGTCGAATAGTTGTATGTGACATTCGAAATGAAAATGCCAATGATCGAAACGATAATCCGCGTTTTTGTTAAAAAATGTTAGTTGTTCTTTTTCATTTTACTTCTTTTGGACAATGAATATATTTCTGGGTTTCCTCTCCTAGATATATTATACAGTGCGTATCTAGTCAGGTCCCCCCTTGACTTTTGAATCGATTGGTATATTCTCATGAAAATATGTATTTATTTTATTTGATGTATAAAGTTCTGGACATAAAACATCCAAGTAACCCCAAATCTTGTCAGTTTATTTAAAAAAATAAATCATGCAATTGTTAAAAACATGAACGAATAAAGTATTCCAAATTTTCTTTTCAGAGGATAATGTACGTCAAAAATGACGATTGCGTGATACCGTTAGAAAGGAAATTTCTAAACTTGATGAAAAATGAGTGGAGATGCTGCTGATGTTGAACCACATTCCAAGTGGCAATTTTCAAAAATTAAGCTCTTTATAAAAGATCAATTTGAACCCAGAAAAACAACAGATAATATTGTAAATCGTACACAAGAATATTCCACTTATGACGATACCGAGGAAGATTCAACATTGAGTCCAATGAAAAATAGCGAGCAGTCCCAACAAGGAACTGAAATTGAAATAGAGTAACAAAATAAAACTACTTCCATTAATCCATTGTCTTCCAAGGACAAGAAGAGGTCAACAATGGATGAGGCAAAATCAAACCAAACTAATCCTCCACTAAAAAAAGCAAACATTTTTGAAGATGACGCAATTCAACAACTTATGGGTATTGAAAAAGAAAAATAGCAACATTTAAAGCAGCAGTTTGAGCATAAGCAGGATGATGACACTGCCTACGTATAGAAAGTTATATCTTAGATCCAAATTTATAGAGTTGATTATGCAGGAACATGCCCTTCCTTCACCTGGAACTCACCTGCAATCGACCTCTCGTCAGTTTATTCCAGTCCCAACTCCGTCACCGGCATACAGTACCACCTCAACAGAGTTTTCACAACCACCAACTGCTACACAGCAAACAAATGATTATAACTTCAATACATCTCATTATATAAATAATTATACTGATAATACTGCAGCAGGATATTTAACCAACATTCAGCCAAATAATTTTGACTAAGTTATGAATAAAAATATGTGTTTATGAAAAATTGATTTTACTTACCTTAATGTTACTATCAGCTTATGCTTTGGCGATATACACTCCCGAAAATTTGAGTACTTCAAAATGTGTCTCAACATTCTCTAATATAGTCGAATGTGGATTGAGTCATTCTCGTGTATTCAAAAAAATTTTTCATCATTTCTCCTCAATTCTTCAAATGACGTTCCAAACTCTGCTTTTTTGTTTCTGGATAAAAAATAGTTATCAACCCATTTCCTTCTTTTTTGCAGTAAAAAATATTTCAGTAATGGTGATGTTTCCAAAAGATATAACTTTGAGATAGAATCCATATCACAAGATAGGCAATTACGTTGAATTTAGATCGCTACTCTATTCGTAAATGAACTGATCCAGTGTAACTACACACGTCGTCTTAATTCGTAATAAATGATTCGTATGAATTCGTACATACAAATTTTCGTACGAATTCTTATCCAATGTAACCGCAACCTTATCTGAAGGGTGCGGTAACATTTTTATACCTAGAATGAAGGACGGGATGTTTTTCGAGGACGATGAAGTGAACATTCTCTGATAGGACTCCGAATAATAAACTCCGAATCAGTCAGTGTCAGTGACACAACTCAAAAAACTTAGATTTTCAGAAATCGCAAAAAACTAGTATTTGAATAGTTACAGATTTTTGAATAGATCCAAAAAAGGAACCAGTTAAATAACAGTGTAAAGGTGGCAAATTTACTTGAATTTTCTGTTTAATCCATTTTACAATCCTTTAAACCCCCCCTTATGAGTTGTGACGGTTTTGATGATGTTTATTCGTATAAATAACTGAATTATTTTGAGTTGTGTCACGTTTAACGAATGTTTATAAAAAGTGACATTTTTGAAGTTTTGGTTCGGCTATTAAACACAAAACGTTTTAAGTCGTGACATAGTCATTGCCAATAGACACCGTAAATAAAATACCAATAATATATGATTTATAGTAAACAAAGTAGCTAATTCAAAAGTAAAAATAGTTTTATCGTTCATCTTAAACGTACAGAGAAAACTAAACCGTACGGCACAGCAACTAAATACCTATATTTTTAACAGTATGTACCTATACCTACTGAGTACCTGTCAAATAAAAAACAAAGTTCAATAGTCCAAACTAAAAAATGTATTCATTGACTTAAACAGAAAAAAACAAATTTTTACTAAAAAGAAAATAAAAATAATGTATCCTAAAGTTATCGATTGAACTTAAACAGTAATAATTATTATGAATGATTTAAGTATTATAACAATGCTATAAAATATTCTAATTTTTTAATCAAGAATATTTTTAAAGTAAGAGTTGTAATAAAACTTCGGAATTATGTTTTTGTCAACAAGTTCTTTTAAGTCCTTTTTTTATTGTCACTTAGTTGTAATTTATTGACATAAGCCCGCACTAGACGCGTTTCAGATTCTATTGTTTGTCCCGTTTGTTTCGACCTCGTTTGCTTTTGTTTTCTTATATTTACCATCTTGAAAGTTTCATCTTCATACGACGTTTTGTAGAAAAAAGTTGTAGGGCTTTGCTTCTATACTTTAAGTACTTTTATATCATGCCACTTTACTTTTATATTTTCAGTGTTTGTTGAAAAATTGTTACCCATTTCTTCTTGTAGTGTTTTTAGATCATAAAAATCTTCAAATGTCATGTCATGCAAGCGTTAAGCAGGGCCATTTTTTTTGCTGTTCGGATCAATGTAGCATATTGCTCTGGCACGTAGATTGGATTCGATTTTAAATGCCTCTTTACCTGCTTTTCGATTACACTATGAACATTATTTCCTTCGTTTTGAGAATGTCCATGTATCAGATATTTGTGTGTGATAGTGTCAATATTCAGTGTTGTCACTGCGTATAAGTATGTAGCAAGTAAATACTTGTTTTTCTGCTGTCCGCAGCAATTGTCTGAATAAAAGACAATATTTGAAGTTATTTCGGCTGTTTCCGTTACAGCCTGCATGTATTTAAGTACACAACTACCTATTTCTACTGCACCGCGTTTCCCTTCAGTTTCATTCCAGAAATAACAGTTTACATTTTTGGCATTTAGATCGCTTGTAACAGTTAAGTTTGCTTTTGTAGTAAAACGACGACACTTGACCTCTGGGAACTGGCATGACGGCTTGTAAATCGTATACTGCAACATGGGTACCATTCGCATTTATTTTATCGGCTTCTTTTTCTTTTCGAGAAAGCTCTTTTTCTTTTAGGTGAAGATCATACGCATCTACCAAATTCGCTTTTCCTTGTTCATCTGCATTTTTGAAGGATTCACAGACGTTGCACTGATCCTTTTTTGGTGAAAAAAAAGAGATGTTAAACTCACCATTGAATATGCGATTAAACATCACCGAATTCGCAGAAGGAAGCTGCCGCGTTTCACAATCTTCTTTATAGTCACGGTACAGATCAGCTAAACTTTTACTACCCTCAATATACTCACGGGTGGTTTGGGCCCTTAAATAATGTGATTCTATTCTCGGTATAGCATTGATAACAGTTCTTACACCATCTTTGATTCCAGGATCAACCTTAGGCTGGTTTCCATGTCTTCCCCTTTGGTCATTGTCCAAGAAGCCACTTTCAGTTTTCTTCATTAAAGTTGTTCTAATCGGTCGATCATTTACATCCAGAGTCGCCTTAAAAAATGTCTTGCAAACTCTAATACGATTATCGTTGATGGTAAAATAGAAAGCCGAGTTCATGCTTCGAAAATCTTGCGTACTTGAATACCTATATTTTGGTTTTATAGTTTCAGCGTGGGCAACGATTAATTCTCTTTGCCGTTGTACATCTCCTAGTTTCCAGTAACTAGAAAACAGGTTTTCTCTGGCTGTCTCGTCTATTTTTGCGCTGCACTTCAATCTGCACTTATCCCCACAAGGAGGACGTAATCTTCTTGCTGGGAATTCTTTTTTAGTTTTTGAAGAGGACACATAAGCCTTCCCACAATTCCTTCGATATTTACTTTTCTTAACATTCCACTTGTCGGGGTTTACATTTCTTTTTTTACTCTTTGGCCCTTCTTCATCTGCTATATTTTCATGCTGAACTGTACCGTCTTCTTCCTCAACTAAATTTTCATCCTCAACGGGTTCCACTTCACTGTCAGAGGAATTGCTAGGACTCTTACTGTAATGTGGATCAGCATCTGATTCGTCTATGTCGCTTTCACCACTGTGTTTAGGTGAGATGTAATAGTTGTTTTTACCGAGTTTTTTAAAACATAGGAGAGTCGGGCGCTTAGAATTACACGACACATTGACACTTAAGGTTTTGTTAATACTGCTGTTTTCAATCAAATTCTCAACCAAAATTTGATTTGGTGATGGAATGGCAAACTCTGAGGTTTCCTTATCTTTTGTGGCATTTTCAGCGACGGCACTACGATGTAGGTCACTGACGATTGAAGATGATTTTTCAAAACCTACGATTTCTTTATTGTCTGAATATTTAGATATCGTGGTACAGCATTCACGCACTTTCAATTTTTCAGCTGCCAGTTTTAAAATATTAGCGGTCCTTCCTTGTGATTGATCCATCGTTTCTAGAAAAATAAAAATAATCCGATGTAAAAACAACAAAGCATAACCGCCGCGGCGGAAAATCCCAAGCTTAGCTTAATGATACTTCTCAAACAAATAATTCGTCAAAAGTGACGCAACTTAAAATATAAATAACAGAGTCACTTACCTTAATTTTCTTAAATGACACAATTCAAATTAATCCACTGTCGTTTGCAAATATCAGTCTACAAAACTGTATCAACTCAAATTCTTTCAATGTAGGTTTTTAGTTTCGATCTTTAAAAACGACACAACTCAAAATAATGCGGTTTTGATCTTCGAGAAGCAATCGCTCTTCTTCAAGTTCAGAGCACAACTAACGATTGTGTCACTTTTGTTGGATATAATATTTCCAGTTTAGAAACTTCAAAAATGACACAAACGCCATCTAGCCCACACCCTTGTAAGCTAAGTTGAAACACTTTTGATGATGGACGTAGGAGTGTTTAGTAATCTCATTCATGGCGTTAACTCAAAAAATGTGAATTTTGAGTTCTGTCACTTTTGAAGGAAGGGTGCGATATGTGTATTTATAATTACTTTATATAGTCCAAGAAATGTCGATGTAAACACACTTTATTTTTAAGAATAAATAAACTGTTGTGTATATTTTCTTAGCGGTTTAAGTATCTTTGATAAGAACACAACGTAACAGCGATGGAATGACCGAGCTGGCTAAACGTCCGTACACTCGATTTCTGACAAACAGTAAGGTGGTTCGAACCCGGCCTCGGTGGTTTTTTTTTAATTTTAAATGAAATAAATGATATTATATGGACAAATCAACTTAGGAAATACGCATTTGACATATATATATATATATATATATATATATATATATATATATATATATATATATATATATATATATAAATTTGCGGGGTAAATAGACTAGAATTTCAACATTCAATTTGACAACTTTTTTATCCGTACACGTACGGATATTTTTTTTCCGTACGCGTATGAATAAAGGCCACTTTCCATAGAACTAGACAGTGCGATATATGTCACTTTTCTATGTGGTCGTAGGAAAATGTTATATTTGGCCTGTGTTGTTATACGTAGCTGACACCTGGACTCTAAAGGCTACTACGATCAATCGCCTGGAAGCATAGAAGAATGCTCAGAATACCCTGGACAGCTATGTAGACCAACGAAGCAGTGTCAGGGAGACCAAATTTCGTTCATGAACTATTTAAAATTATTAAGATAAGAATATTATCGTACCTATGGCATGTTCTTAAAGGAGACCGATACAAAATCCTGCAGCTTATAATAAAAGGCAAAATCGAGGGCCGCAGAGGAATTGAAAGGTAACCAATTAAATAAAAATGTTAAATCCGGAATATTTCTGTTTGTACTATTTATTTATTCAATAAAATCTTAATGTGTCAAGTAACAGCTGTTAAAAACATATTTAAAAACCTTTCTAGGGCCTCTTTGTATCGTATTTATAGCACAATGCTAATATATTGTTCCAATATTATCTCTA
This sequence comes from Galeruca laticollis, assembly GCA_963921935.1. Classification (NCBI taxonomy): domain Eukaryota; kingdom Metazoa; phylum Arthropoda; class Insecta; order Coleoptera; family Chrysomelidae; genus Galeruca; species Galeruca laticollis. The sequence continues at coordinate 41,976,897 of OY998182.1, forward strand.
GATAGGTAACGCTATCAATTTTTATCATTAAAATAACTAAAATATGCCGTAGCATATTTACATAAACGACGGCTACAAATATTTTAACTTTAATACTGTAAATGTGTAAAAAAATTGAATAAAACTGTTTACAAAACAACAATAATATAGTTGTACAACGACGGAAGTGTCTAGGTACCATATTGATGCAATAGGAAACAATAGACCGAAAAAGCTATGACGTCATAAACATAGCCGCTGACAAATACTGAGGGAAAACAAATATTTATTTACGTTCATTTTACGTTTCTAATATGCTTAAACAATGAAATTAAAGTGTTAAAGAAATGTGGAGACAGTTTAAACAGTGGATATGTCATAGATATAGAGTATATGATGGAAATTTAGGAGCGAAGCAATAAGGCATAATTACTTGATAGTTACTGCAGTGTCACTCTACAACTGAAAAAACGATTAAACTTTTAAAATATTACAACGGTCAAGACAAGACATAAGTTAAATAATTGATTTATTTTCCCTCAGTAACTGTCAGCGGCCATGTTCTTACGTTACACTTTTTCGGTCTATAAAAAATATCTGAGATTCTTTTTTAAAAAGTATGTTATAAATATTTCTCTATGCATATAAGCTAAAGTTACTGATTCTCATAATGAGGTAGCTGATAGTAATATACCTACCCATGTTAAGAGGAAACCCTAATAATAAATAAAAAAAAACTATTTTCATATTAATTTTTCACAATTGAGTATTCTCGGATATCGCTAGTAAGTATTTTGGAAATCAATTTTACAATAATATAATCTCTTCACTTTTAAACAATTTATTACTTTTCCGCCCAACGTATCTATATGCGAGAAAAGTATTGGTTTACCCACAAAAAAGTTGAAATTTTTAACAAAATTTTTGAGTTATTTTTACGTTTTACATCAAGAACAACACGAAAAATGGTTTTTAGAAAAAAAATCCTGTGTGTATGTCGTCGTCGTCGCCGTTGTCGTCGGCCACTTTCCGTTACATGTCTTTTTAGCACGATACAGCCTCCAGAGTGCAACAAATCGACAATTTTATGATTGAATATTGTTCAGAACATATCACAGATGAACCATATTGATTTTCTGCTCACACTAGCCAGTACAACGGGTGCTATGGTACTTAAAGTACGACATTTTTGTAATTTTTTGAGAAATTTCAGTTTGTTAGCACGATACAGCCTCCGGAGTGCAAAAAGTCACCAATTTTATGATTGAATATTAGTCAGAACATCTCAAAGATGAACCCTGTAGATTTTCAGCTCACAACAGCCAGTACAACAGGTGCTATAGTACTTTAAGTACGACATTTTTGTCATTTTTGGAGAAATTTCAGTTTGTTAGCACGATACAGCCTCCGGAGTATAAGTGACCAATTTTATGATTGGATATTATTCAGGGCATCTCAAAGATAAACCCTATTGAGATTCAGCTCACTAAAGCCAGTACAACCAGTGCTATGGTACTTGAGGTACCAAATTTTTGTCATTTTTGGAGAATTTTCAGTTTGTTAGCACGAGACAGCTTCCAGCGTGTATACAAGTGAACCATTTTATGGTGTCTCATTAAAGGTGTCTCACAGATGTACCCTATTGAATTTCAGCTGACTATAGCGAGTACAGCGGGTCCTATAAATCCAGATATACTGCATTTTTGGATACTCTTGGAGAAATTTCGGTTTGTTAACACGATACATCCCCCGAAGTGTATACAAGTGACAATTTTATGATTGCATATTAATCAGAGCATCTCACAGATACGGAAAAGTTAGTTTTAATCTTTAAATCCGTTTATTTTTTAAACGAACCATCCGGTCATATTAGCAACATATGGTGGTAATATGCCCAACTAATGTGGGCACATTACCTATATAATATGACCAATGGACGAAGTAAGGAAACTAAATAAAATTTTGGCTTTTTGGTTTTTATTAAAGACACACAGATTACGAAACAAACAGAACACTTACAATAAAAAATAACTCAAAAATTAAGAAAATATTTAATAAAAACTCGTAAACATTATTTTTTAGCAATTTCGAAACAAAATGGACAAATAAAAATGATTTACAATTTTTCGTAAGCTCTTCGTGCATATACACTAAACAAAATGTACACAAACGCATGTCCTGTTGCACATCTTCTTTTTTACAAAACCAAGATACTCTGGCCGCGGGTTTTTGGCTTTGTTTTGCGGAGTTTTTGTTTGGTTTGTTTTAATGTTTCTTCGTGATTGTTTTTTCTTTTGGGTCAGAAAAAACAGCTTTTTTCACTACTAATGCTCTGCTGTTAATGTCTTTTCTTCTGCTCTGTTTGTTTTCATACCATCTTTATACGGTGTCTCCAACATTTCAGTGAAACTTACATTTGAGTCCACCTTCTCTTCATTCATTCATTCATTCATAGAAGTGCTGCAGTTTTTATTTATTAATTTTTTCTCCTGTGTTGTGTCATTTGAAATTCTTTTCGGTACCATTTGAATTTCCGCTTCTTGGATTTTAGCTTCTGTCTTCTGCTTGTTTCTCTTCTTCAGATGTAAAAGTTTCTGACAACGTTCATTTTTTAGAATTTTTTCTTTATATGTTAATGATTATTTAAATTAATTATTCATTGAAATGCCGGGTATGTATTTGCTGGTAAATGAGTGATTTTAATATCACGTTCTGACGATGAAAAGGAGTATTTGTAGGCTGGAAGGATATTTATTAGCTGATCGAATATTCTAGAGTGTCGTTAGATAGGGGACGGGGATTAATTGTTTTGCGAAATGTGTACCTGCAGAACCACACGGTTAGTTGCGTATAATGGGTATTTTTAAGAAAGAAGAAGCGATAGGGTTTTTATGTATTCTCGACTGGGAAGTTAGGAGATGATTTTTTATGAGAGGAAGGTTAAAATTGGAATTTGTGTAGAAATTGGAATATTAAATATATGATGAGTGATTTATTTATTTGTAATATATGTGAAATGTGTAATAATTATTATACAGGAGTGAATATCATTGTGAGAAATTTATAATGCAGGAAGAATTTAAGATTAATTCTTGAATTCGTACACAAGGTATGCTTATAATTGTATAAGGAGCCTATAGAAAGCGGAAATTCGAAAATGGTAAATATTGGAGAAACTGCCTTCTTGTTTATGACGGCAGTGCTACGCTGACTGAGCCGGGGTCCCCTATGCAATCTCCCTCCTCTAACTCCACTCAGCTCAGCTAAACTCAGATTTATCTCAGCATTACTCCGCTTTCGGTGACCGGTCAGTATGTTTCAATTCCGTCATCTATCTCGGCACCATAGCCAAAATAAGGCGTTCCGATTGGTTGCATTGTATCGGATAAGTGGGTGCCGAGATCGCGGTCAGAAGTGACTGTTGAGTACTGGTCAACGTTAAGGTACGTCTACACCAAAAGGAACATTATGTTTATGTTATTTGTTCCTGGAACTTGTTTCTGAATGTTGCCAAAAGTTTATTTAAGTTCCTCATTGTTTACTGTTGCAGCAACAAAAGTTCCTATAAGTTGCTTGTTTCCATATTTAGCGGCAAAGATCAAAGGAGATATAGAAATATTGGTAAACATTTTTTGTTTCTTAACGGTATTTTTATCAGTGTGGACATGTTGTTGCTTGTTCCTCATTCTAAACTTGTGTCGTGAAGCCGACGCGTCTTTGCCGAAAGTATCGCTCAACTTGATTTAGTTTATCAATAATAAAAACATTAAAACTAACAATAAAAAACATGGCGTTTAAATGGACAATTTGATTTATATACACACAACCTTAATTATCAATTTATATCAACACTTCACTGTTCGCTATTTCGGTGTATTCTTGTTTATTTCTCGAGATCACTTTATAAACTAAACTAACTCTCGCTCGTCGGTCCTTTATATATATATATTAGTTCCTTTTTTACTAGATACTTCTAGATTGCGGCTTACACAAAAACAATTGGCTCTCGCATTTTCTAGATAAGACTGGTCACAAAAACAATGTCTAGATAAGATAGTCACAATCGTAAACAATTATAAGAAATCCCTGCGCATCCGCCATAATTTTAACTTTCATACATGGCTTAAACAGAGTCGGACTCAGGGACTATACCAGTGTGCTGTTTCGTAACAATATGTTTAATTGAATTATACCGAAATGCCGAGAGTTTGTGGAATACACGGGATAAAATGTATAAAGACCGTTACAAAAAACAGGATTTGTGGGTGGAGATATGTAATGGGATTGGCGATGGAGTTAGTGTTGATGAAGTTAAAAGAAAAATGAAAAACTTGGCACAGTTCTACAGAGAAAAAAAATATCGCACGTATCAAAAAGCTGGTGCTGTAGCATATTTTGTTAGCAAATGGTGTGCCTACAAGCACCTGCTATTTCTGTCAGACAAAAATGCAGTTCGTCGTCGCACCGAAAAAGGAATAAATTATACAACTGTAAGTATTATTTTATTTTTTCACTAAAATAACAATATTATTTTAATAATCCTGTTGCCATGGTACTAGTCCCTGTGGTGTTACAAAAAAATCTGCGTACTCTTGTCGAACATTTTTAGCTTCAGTTGATGAATTACGAGTTTGTTTCCGTAATGATATCATTAATGATCCATTCACGTCGTTTCTCCATGTACCAGGTATTAATTTACTAGTATCTTTGTCTTCAGTATCAAATGTACCAGATGGAGCATAAGTTTGTTTTGAAAGCTGACTACGTTTCAAAAAATTGTGTAAACACACAATTGAGGTCACAATTTTCTCTGCTTTTTCAGGAGCTAGAAGCAGTGGTTTTCTGAGTAATCTGAATACAGCCGACATTATTACAAACACGTTTTCTGAAATCCTTCTGGCCCTCGAGAGTCGATAATTGAATATTCTTTCACACGATCCTTTCTCCTGATGTCCAGGAAAAGGTTTCAATAAATTAGGAGATAATGGAAAGGCATCATCCCCTAAAAACACATGTGGTACTAACTTTGTTCGTCCATGAAGGTTATGATCAGCTGGCAAATGAAGTTGACACTTTATTAACATCTTTTCAAAACGAGTATTGGCAAACACCCCTCCGTCTGATATGCGCTCCTGAGAACCAACATTCATGTAAATAACCTCGTAGTTTGCATTTGCTACTACAAGCAACACCATACTAAAGAATTGCTTATAGTTAAATAATTCACTGCCACTATTTTTGGGCGCTTGTAAAGTGATATGCTTTCCGTCCATCACTCCAACACATTGGGGAAAATTCCAAAGCGTGTTAAATGCATTTGACACTATCGTCCATTGGTCTTCATTTCTAGGCAAGTGTAATGAAGGACACTTATTAAATGAAAGCTTAATTTTGAAATAATATTTGTTATAGATTTGAGGAAAATCATTTAATAAAAATTCTTTTCAGTATTTTTTCTTCCTTTCGTTTTTGAGAATAAATATAACAACCATACTTTGTCTCTCAAAAAAATTTTTTCTTTTTTAATATAGGTAGGTAGGTACTCTTTGTATTTTCCAGAAATCTTTCTGCGTAAACGTATGTATTTTTTTTAGGAACTAAACTCTCCAATTAGTTGTAATGATGATATTGATGACGACGCTAATGAAGGGATACAAGATGACAGTGAACACGACAATATTATTCCTGGAAAAAATTAACAGCTTCCAACTGAACACGAAAATGTGATACCTGAAACACAAGATGGTACACAAAGTGAAAATATAGAACGTTCCGATGACGGTGTGGAGCTACAGAATGAAAAGCAAATATCTACTTTTATTGAAAAGCCACAAATCAGCGATAAACTAGACGCAGAATTTAAGAGATCGAAAAAAAAACAATGTACACAAAAGTCAAAAGGAGAGGCAGAGGAAAGACGAGAAGAAGCCTACATGTTCTTAAAGCAACTACAACAAAGAAAAACAAATGACCAGTTTAGCATTATTAGCATGTGGCTTGTAAAATCCGAAGTTTAAAAACTGAGTTTGCGCAAAACATCGTAGAACATTTAATACGACCACCCCAATACATACAATGGGCCACCTCAAGCACATATGCCAACAACAGCTACAGCATCGCTCGGGGCATCGCCATATTCATCACCTGTGACACTTTCTTCTCCTGAGTATGCGCCTTCACCTTTGCCTCAAACACTGTTATCAACCGATACTGAAATATCAAGCAATTTTCAAGATCCTCCAAACGGTCAACACTACATTATTTACAATGCTTTGTCAACTATTTTTTAATGTAGGTAATATCGTTTTGACAATAACATTATTATTAGACTAGTTCAGAATGTATATTTTTTATGACATCTGAATAAAATCGTTATTTTTGTTTACTTTAAATGGTAAAAGACTTGCACTTACCTTTATTTGATCCTGAAGAACTGATATAATAGCATCACAGACTTCTGGTACAATTAAGGAAATTGCTTGTTTGGAAATTCGAAACAAGTACATCAGAGAAGTATATAAATCTTCCGTTGCAAGAAATCGAAGTGTTAATAGGAGGCGTTCCAATGGAGATATAGCAGCTCTATAGTTCGTATCTTCTTTTTGAATTAAAGGTGAAATTTTGCAAAGTAACCATTCCAAATCAGTACTACTCATACGACAAATTTTTTTAAGCTATTACATAGCTTCTATCGCGGGCCTTGAGTGTGGAGACCGAATCCAGAAATTCCGTAACGAAAATAACCTAACACCCCCACTCCGACCGGCACAGCGGTGATACTTTTTAGTTTTGCCATAGATGTATAGGTATTTATCATCTATGTACAACAGTGAATATCTGTACTCGTTTAATTTGTGTACGAAGTGTTTTAAATATGAATAAACAAAGTGCATTTATTAATGAAGAAAGTCACGAAAAAATAGTGAAAGAAAATGAGTGAGTACTCTATATACATCACAAATGCAGTATTATTTTTTATTTTGTTAATTTATATATAATATTGCTATAAAGATAACCAAAATTTTTGATATTAAAATGAGCGATATTAAAAGTAGCCCTTTTTTATATATACACACACACACTTTTTATGTATAGGTAATACACATTAATGCCGCGTAGAGAAAGTATATATGATATTATATCTATATAAATGTACATCGCGCGAAATTCGATGATCAAACTCTTGATATCGTCATTTTTGTTCAAATTTTTTCAATGAATAATTGTTTTGGTGTGTAATTACACTATTAATATCTAATTATTTATACCTATTATTTATACCTAGATATTTTCTTTTTATAGAGAAGAAAAGCATAAAGAGCGAAAAAAAAGAGATAAAAAGAAATTGTGAACGTCAAAGTGTAATAGCTTTACCGCGGCAGTCTCCGAGTGCCACACGTCTTTTTTACATATCCATTTCCAATATATTCCGATATTATATCATCTTTCTTTAACGAACTTAGAAGACGTATGATACCATGTAAATTTCTGTCTAAAAGACTTGGTCTAGTCCAACATTTACGGACTCGTTTTTTCTGTTTTTGTAAAATAATTATAATTGCAGCTGCTGCTGTCTGTAAATCTTCGTCGCACCACATTGTTTAGAAACTAGGATCACACACTGCACTGGTGTAGACACAACATTTCCTGTTACAGCAACACAACGAAACATTCTCAAGAACAGTGTTGCTATTTGTGGCGACTTGTCGCCAAAAGGACTACTTTTTACGATGTTTCGAGCGTGGCGGCGATTTTTCAAAAAGTGCCCGTTTTTGGCGACTTTTAGAACATTACTTACCTTCAATAATTTTATTTTTCACAGTAGTGTCAGAAAAACACCCAGTGTTGACCTAATTAATATCGATGACTAGTTTTTACGATGTTTCGAGCGTGGCGGCGATTTTTCAAAAAGTGCCCGGTTTTGGCGACTTATAGAACATTACTTACCTTCAATAATTTTATTTTTCAGTAGTGTCAGAAAAACACCCAGTGTTGACCCAATTAATATCGATAACAGTCGCTTAAACAATTTAATATTAATCGCCAGAAGTCGCAATAATATTTTTAAGGAAAGCCAAAATAAATAATAGCTAAAGGCAACTAAATATGGCGCCGTCGCGAGTCCCATTTTAAATTATTATGTTTGCGTAATTTGCGTTGCGAAATCTCGGGGAATCCCCGTCACGTTTATGATTAATTTTATTGATTGTGATAGTAAAATTTGTCAATTTACTTTGTTTCGCTACTTGTGTGTAAGGCCAGGGACGCATGACGTTATGTGAATTGAGTTGAATTTGTATATTTTATTTTAATTTTCGATATATCCTTGGTTAATATGAGTGAAATTACCAAATACTTTAGTCTTGCGTCAACTTCTAGGACTGGTAAGTTATTTGCTCAGTTTATTTGATATTATTGGTATTTATTTTTAAAATTTTTCTTTAAGATAAAACAAAAAAAAATACTAGTAGCAGTAGTTCTGACGAAATTGAGACTCCCCAATCAAAAAGAGCACATATTGTGAAAAAACGAAGTTTTTCAGTTAAATGGTTGGATGACCCATTATTTGAGGGATGGTTAATGGAATGCGATGGAAAACCTAAATGCAAATGTTGTAACGTTTCTCTATCAGCAAAAAATCGGACTTAATAAAACATGCGAATACAAATAAACACTAAATAAGCTCCCAAAAAATAGCCAATACGAAAACTTTAAATTTACTATTTAAACAACAAAATATAACAAAGTACATTATGATTGCTGATTTAAAGAACACATTGTTAGTTGTCAGTCATAATTTTAGCTTCAATTCGGTACAACATATTATAAATATTTCAAAAAGTGATTCTTCTTTAAGTGGAAAAGTAAAATTAAGTCGCACAAAATGTAGTTCAATAGTTACAAACGTTGTCTCACCTGTTATTTGCGACAATCTAAGAGAAATAATAGAAAACAAACTTTTTTCTGTTCTAGTAGATGAGAGCACAGATATCTCCAACACTAGGGTGTTGTGCATACTTGTAAGATTTATTAACGGTAGCAAAGGTTTAACAACACAAATTTTAGATTGTATAAAAATATGTGCTGATGAAGGGACTGCCAAAGGTTTATTTTTGCTGTTTAACAAAGCTGTAAATAATTTGACAATGCCAGTGTCATGATGGGTGTAAAGGAATCTTTTAAAACCCATTTACTGAATAAGAACGAGAATATCGTTGTCAGTGGTTGTATATGTCACAGTGCTCACCTTGTAGCATCTGCAGCTTCTGAAGTACTGCCTTCAAATATTGAATCCCTCTTACAAAATATCTACGCATATTTTTCCCGATCTCCCAAACGTCACTCTATTTTAGAGGAATTCCAAAATTTTTTTAGAAAGGAAAAACATAAGATCTTAGCTCTGGCAAAAACACGTTGGCTATCGCTTTATAAATGCGTCGAAAGAGTTCTTAAGCAATGGGATGTTTTAGCGGAATTATTTAAAGTAGCCTGTTTTGAAGATAAAAATTCCACTGCCCAAATCATTTACAATGAATTTCAAAATCCATTCGTAAAAGCCTACTTTGAATTTCTTAGTTTTATCTTACCACTCTTCAATGAATTTAATAGCCTTTTTCAATCCTCAAAAGTACATTTTCCAATTATCAGTAAAGAGAGTAAACGGTTTATTATGCAGTTGTGCGGTAATCTCATTAAACAAAAATTACTTTCAGATAATTCTCTTTTTACTTTAAATTTTGAACATCCCCACAGTTTGTTACCTCTTGAAGAAATTCAGTTTGGACTCAGTGAGCAAACAACTGCTTTATTTGGTAGCCTGGATAACGGCGATGTTCAGCAATTTAAATTTAGGTGTCTTAGTTTCTATCAAAAAGCCGCCACTGATTCTGTTAGAAGTTTTCCCGTAAAAGAAACATGGATGGATTATTTAGATTTTGTTGAACCAACTAATATTTTTAATTATAAATTTAATGAAAATTCTGTCAAAAATATAAAAATGGTTTTAAAATTTTTTAAACATATTGGCGATGACAATTTGGTATTTTCTGAAATTTTAAAAATTTACCATTATTTTTCTTCTGAATAAAAAAAGATGTGGGAACAGAAATCGGTGGTTTCTTTTTGGACCGATTTAGAAGAAACTAAAAATTTTAATGGCTCAATATTATTTTTAAATATAGCTAACATTGTTAATGCTATTTTAATCATACCGCATGGAAATGCAGATGTAGAAAGAGTGTTTTCTAACATGGTGGACATTAAAACAAAAAAACGAAACAAAATGAGTGCACAAATGTTAAGCGATCTATTGAGAATCAAATTGGATTTAAAACAAAACAAAGACTGTTGTACGACATATAATTTTAGCGATAAACATTTTTCACGAATGGGCATTATATATAAAAGTTCAAAAGATGATGTAAAATTATGTTCAGATTCCGATAGTGAATCAAACTGAATGTTTTGTTTTTCTTGTATTTTGTATTTTTTTATATTATTTTTATTCATTTTTTGTTGTTGTGAGTAATAGACTTTGTTTTATTTTTGTTATTTTGCCAAAATTAGGAATGTATTTTTTTTATATTTATTGTAGGATAATAAAGTTTGTTTTCGTTTGTTCCGTAAAAAACATTGGTTTATTATACATATTTACTCTCCCATGTACTTGAAAGATGTGGCGACAAAGTGGCGACCTTTTCATACCCGCTCGTGGCGATATTTCAGTAGATCGCTCTGGCAACACTGCTCAAGAATGAGTTACTTTGGTGTAGACAGAATGTTTACGGAACTTTTGCTGTTGTTTCTGTTTCCATAAACAGGTTGCGGCAACCAGCAATAAAATGTCCTCTGTGTTTCTTTGGTGTGGACATGGCTTAATTCTTGCTTGTTTATAAAATACTTTTCTGTACCAGAGCAAATTTTTATCAAAGAACCTTTTACTTTTTCCAAAATATTTTAATTATGTTCTTAAAATAAAAAGAAAGGAAATATCACGAAGTGTCTTGATGTTTTTTTTGTACGTATATGTGATCATTAATAGTTTCGTTCTCTCTATCAGTAACAACACACATTATTTGTTGATATGTTTGGGTTAGCGGGTGATAAAAAACCGTTAACGTTACGCAATTTTCTATAAATAAATTAATAATGGACCACGTATCTCTCTAGACATTGGATGTTGTGGTATGTCGAAATGTGTTCATGAGATAACGACCGTATATGTTTAAATATTTCTTTTTTATAAGAAACACATTAATCATTAAATTATGTTTATTTACCTCAAGTCAAGGAATCGTGTCATCAAAATTTCCGGTTTAGATATTGCGGCACATTATGTTGTTACTAACAGTTGTAACTAACTGAATTAATGTTAAAATAATATCAATCATTGGAGTTGTTTCAGAAATGAGTTTATTATTTTTAAAATTATTTCGAAAATTTCATTGAACTAGGTATAACATTTTTGGGTTTAATTATCATCTGGTGTTGTTTCATGTTGTTAAATAAAGAAAACGATTTTTTTAACCTTTCAGTGTACACTGTCATTCATTATAAATTTGTAATGTACCTAATCCCCTAAATTGATTTAATTATTGTTTCCAATATTATTATAATTGTATCTAATTTACCGCAGACGAAAGTCCTCTTAAATATCTAGACCAAAAACATTAGATGAATGTTTTTGATCTAGATATAAAATAAAAAATAACTCGATTCACAATGTTTGTTTTAAAATGAAATTAGTATTACGTGCTCAATTAAAATAATTGTCCGTATCTTTGTCCACGATATCTTGAAATCTGTGAAAGGCAGGAGACATGAACAGCAAACATTTTTGAACATGCTTTTATCACGTTGGACACTTTGGTCGCGTTTGCCGCCTATGCCACGACTGTCGCGGGAAAGGTCATGTCTTGTTTCTTCTCTTTTTATCTTCTTTGATTTGTTACGTATCGTATTTCCTGAGCACACACATACCAAAAAGGCATTTACGTCACGCTCAACCACCCGAAAAATGGTTTAACCGACCCCCTGGAAGTAAAGTCATAAGGGCATTAGCTTGTAACTTTTTTATTAATTTGAATAAAACTCTAAATCAATATGTCACAGAATTTTTATTATAATTGTCAACAGCCACTAGCTTCGGCCATCTTCAGACTAAAAAAGACTTGGAACTAACGGGCGGAAAATTAGTCTCCAACCCTACCCGATCGAAAATCTATTGGGCAACGAACACAAAACATTAAAATTGTACTAGCTACGGGCCAATTACAATAAAGGAGGATATAGTAAAATACAATGGAAAAAAATATGTTTGTTATGACATATTGAAGTGAGAAATTAAGTATTTAAATAGTGACTTGTACTAATAAATAATTAATATCCTACTAATGTTTAATATTTCGCAACCAACATTTTTACTACATTGTATTGTTACGAAATCGCACACTGGTGTAGTCCCTGAATCCGACTCTGCCTAAACTAATTATGAAAGTTAAAATTTTGGCGAATGCGCCCGGATTTCTTCGAACTGTTTACCATTATTTTTTGTGACCAATCTTATCTAGACAACTCCAGGGAGACGATTGTTTTTGTGTGAGCCGCAATCTAGAATTATCCAGAGAAAAGGGCACTTAATATATAAGACCATCGAAATTAGTTCAGAATTTGATCTCGTGAGATAAACAGTCTACAAGTAAATAGTAACAGTAGTGAAGTGTTTCTATAAATTAATGTAAGTGAATATACTGTGTAGTTAATATAAATTAGTGAATAAATAAATTAAGGAACTAGACATACTGTGTGTATAAATTTATCCCACCCGTCAGGATAAACTGTTTTAAATAAGTAAGAAAAACATTACATTGGTGTTAGGTGTGGGGTAAAAAAAATAAAAAGTTTCGTAAAATGGCCAAGAGATTAAGTGACCTGAAAATGACAGAGCTAAAGGCAGAATTGGTAAGAAAAGTGAACTAGTAGAAAGACTCAAACTTGCACTGGAAAATGATGGCTTTAATCCAGAAACATTTTTATTCAATGACGAGGCCTTCATCTCGTCAATTTCTGCAATGGAAGAGAAGATTTCAACTAATGTGAAAAACGATATTTCCGCTATAAAGAACACTATTTCTGCTAATATGAAAAACGAAATGTCGGTTATGATAAAAGATATTTCTACCGATATCTTATCAATAAAAAATGACATTGCTGCTGACGTTGAAAATAAAATTTTGTCTCTAAAATCGGATATTGAGGATAAAATGACAACGATCGTCGAGAAAATGGAGAATAAAATGACAACGATGGACGAAAAAATCAAGGAGTTAGAGAGTAAGATAACAGATTTAAGAACACAAATCACCCAAGCAGAAGAAAAGAAGATCAGGATCTGCAAGACAGAAGATATTGGCAGTTTTGCCCGAGTCAAGGCCATAGGCGTGCGCAGACTTTTCTATTAGGGGGGCCATTGATTCATTTGAGTATGCCTATTAAAAATGATAATTAAGCAATAACGCTGCCTTTTCTTTAACGCAAAAGTCCGTTGTAAGCTCATCGGCGAAATAAAAAAACGACATTGCCCCATTTTTAATTAAAAGATTTAGTAATTACGCAATTATAAGTAATAGAACAAAATATATTGAACCAAAAAATAAACTAGAAAAACAAAACGTAACATTCGTAACAATACATGGAATCCAGAGGAAAAAGACAGATAATTATAATATCCTATCAACTAATCTACAAACGCATTCGATGTGTTGCTTCGGATAACACTTTAAAATCGTCTATTACATTGTCATAATTCACATTCGCCGTTTTCTCTTGTTCAATGAATAAAAAGAGAAGTGAATCGAGTCGCCGAAACATTGCTTTTGCATATTGCCGCCCTTCAATTTCTGGCAATTCATTTTAAGAATAAAAAACTGCTTCCTCGTATCATTGCGGCTACCCCTTTGATTTTTTTAGTGTGCGGCACGTGCAACGAAATCCTGCTCTTAGTGTCGGCGCGGCTCCTTTTGCCATGATTTCAAAAAGCCGACAAAGCGGTATCTTTAGCGGCATTGGTGTCGACAAAGGAGGTACGCCGCGTGGTAAAAAGATAACAACAGTAGGTATATTTATATTTGTTGTGATTTTGAAAGAGCCTTAAAATTTAAAAATTATATAATGTTTTTAATAGATTGATATTTTCAGGAATTGGGGTGGACCGATTAGGGTGGGCCATGGCCCAGCCTTCCACCCTTGTAGACACGCCTATGGTCAAGGCTCCAACGTTCGACGGAAAGACATCGTGGACCAATTATGTGAAACAGTTTGAAGCAGCCGCAGTAGTGAATAATTGATCCGACAGAGAGAAGGCAGTAAACTTAACCATCGCGCTTCCGGAAGATGCCTTAGATGTACTTCAAACTATACCTTTGGAAGAAACGGATGACTTCGAGCAGCTGAAAAAGAGGTTGGACATGCGATATGGTCACGAACATTTGTCCCGATTCCAGCTAAAGAACCGAAGGCGGAAACGTGACGAAACCCTTCAAGAGTATGAACTGGATATTGCCCGACTAGTTCGATTTGCTTATCCATCAGCTCCAGAGAACATGATGGAATGTTTGGGCATCCAGGCCTTTATTGACAGCTTATGTTACCACGATATGGAGAGAACGCTTCGATTATCCCATCCCAAAACCACTGCTCTTGAATACGAAGCAGCCACGATGGCTTCGAGATAAAACAATGGTAGAACCATGCAGGAAGAAGGTGAAATTGACAGACTTGACTAGATCGTCAACATGTTGAAAGGTATGGTAGACAAGAAGCCGAAGAAGATCAAATGCCAGAAGTGTGGCAAGCTAGAACTCGTACGCAGCCCATATAAGCGCCCCAGGACTCATGCAACCCAAGAACTCTAGTCACAGGGAAATTAGACAAGGGCAAAAACCGAGCTGATGTTAATTACCGAAACGCCGGCTCTCTGCCTAGACGGTCATTCTCTGTAGACTATTATCACTGTAACATCGAAATCGAAATCTAAGGAAGTTGCAGTTTCAAGCATTACGGTAGTCAACGAAGAATGGTCACCCACCATGATCAGAGAAGATCATGAGAATGATCCTCCCCTAAAGAAGATTTGGCAATGGTAGGAAGAAAATCGGCGACCTACCTGGCAAGAAGTGTCAAGATTTTCAGTGACACTAAAAGCATGTTGGGCTCAGTGGGACTCCCTTGTCTTGGAAGAAGGCCTGTTGAAAAGAGTCCTTGAAAACCATGCTGGTTCCGAGATGAGAACACAGATAGTTATCCCGAGAATGAGAGTAGCAGAGGTACTGAGAAAGTTACACGACAGTCCATCGAGAGATCATCTGGGAGTGAAGAAAATCCTTCAGCGAGTCCGTGAAAGGTTTTATTGGATGAACAGCTCCGACGATGTGAAGGACTGGTGTAAGAAATGTATGACTTGTGCTACGAGTAATGGACCACATCGCAAAAGAAAGGCATTCATAAAACAATATAATGTTGGAAGCCTTTTCGAATGGATTGCTTTAGACATCGCTGGACCATTTCCGACGACAGAAAATGGCGGTAATTACTTCCTGGTAGTAATGGATTATTTCACAATGTGGGTGGAAATTTATGCGATCCCGTATCAAGAGGCCAGAACTGTCGCGGATGTACTGGTGAAAGAATTTGTCAGCCGATATGGAATGCCCTTGGAAGTCCACAGCGATCAAGGAAGAAATTTTGAGAGCCAGGTATTCCAGAAAATTTGTGAGAAACTGGGAATGAAGAAGACCAAGACGACAGCGTTGCATCCACAATCAGATGGAATAGTCGAAAGCATGAACAGGACCATTGGAAAACACCTGTCCAAAGTAGTTTCCAGCCACCGGAGAGATTGGGACCAGTATCTTTCCCTATTTGCGTTGGCTTATCGATCGGCCATAAATGAGTCCACGGGTGAAACACCTGCGAAAATTCTATTTGAACGTGAAATGAGGCTTCCTTGTGACCTGGTGTTGGTCTGTCGGCCTGGCGAAGATATAGCAGGAGAAGATTACGTGATCCAATTGAGAAGAAGGATGGAGGATGTGCACGAATTGGTTCGAACGAATCTTCAAGTTGCCAGTGACAGAATGAAAAAACGGTATGATACGCAGGCCACAGACGGCAGTTTCAAAGAAGGGGATAAAGCAGGGCTGTCAAACTCATTTTTCTGAGGGGCCAATTATAAATTTTAGGTTATGTTAGCGGGTCAGACTAAAAATTAAAAACTAAAGCTCATATTAAATCTTTATTTATTTACGTTCAATCAAGTTTCATATAAAGGTATTAAAAAGGCTAAATTAAGTTCAGCTCGAGGATTCTGATACCCGAGATCTCTTGTTTTAGATAATCTCTTTGATCTCAGGGGACATATTTGAGGTAGTTATTTTCAGTATAGATTGGAGATGTAGATCTATTAGCCTAGGGCGATGTTTGTTCGTAATTATTTTCATAAAGGAAAACATATGTTTGCATAAATAGGTACGACCAAACATACACAGGATACGTGGTGCATGATGTTTTATTTTTGGATAGTTTTACAAACTCTTGAAATACATATTGTGTATAAAATGTAGTAACATTTACGTCCTTAAATTTATCCTTTATAATACTGTCACATTGGAGATCAATTAATTTCATTTGTAAATGAATTTGTGCCTGTGCAGCTTCAATAGTGAATGGATTGTTAAAAAGTGGGATTTCCATAGTGGCATCGAATGCCGTCTGAAAATCGCAGGCCATATTAAGATGGCTTGAGGGCCGGATGCTGCCCGCGGACCGTATCATTGACATGACTGGGATAAAGTATGGTTACACAACCCGACAAGGAGAAAAGGATTTTCTCCAAAATTACAGAAATCATGGGAAGTTCCATACTTTATCAAGAAGAGGATCAACGATCTATCGTATAAGCAAGGTCCCCAATGGAAAACCGAGAGTAGTCCACCAAAACCGACTAGCGCCATTCGAAGGAGACCTTGACAAAGAGGAAGGGGTGAACCATCTAAAACAAGAATCTGACCCACCCTTCGAAGAATTTATGGGCGCATATGGAGGTACCAGGAAAGCTAGATACGGAGTCACTACAGAATAAGGACAAGATTTGTTCACGCTCCCGGAAGAGTACTCACGGGCACATAACATCTCCGCCAGGGAGGATTGGCAACCGTCTTTCGAAAGAAGTTTGGACAATTAGATAAACTTGAAGATTAGATGCCAGCCCCTGGGAAGACACTGAGACTCAAACACAATTCGCGGTACTTCTCCTACCTAGTAACGAATTTCCAGATCGATCCACCTACCGGGATGTGTGGGAAGCGATACGAAGCCTTCGAGATCATGTGCTGGAAACCCACGTGGAGATCCAAGATACCGCTGTCCACATAATAATTTGCAGCTGTACCCCTCGTTATCGGTACCCGTTGAAGACGGTGCCCTGTTATTTCCATACGACCGGAAAGTGCGGACATTGGTCCAGTTGCCGATTGAAACATCCAGTTCTGGCTACACAGGAGTTCCAGAAGGAACTTGCTTTTAAGTAGGAAATCGCACACTGGTGTAGTCCCTGAATCCGACTCTGCCTAAACTATGTATGAAAGTTTAAATTTTGGCGAACGCGCACAGATTTCTTCGAACTGTTTACCATTATTTTTTGTGACTATTCTCATCTAGACAATTCCAGGGAGGCGATTGTTTTTATGTGAGCCGCAATCTAGAATTATCCAGAAAAAAGGGCACTTAATATATAAGAGAGGCTACGTACCATCGGAGTTAGTTTATAATTTGATCTCGTGAGATACACAGTCTATAAGTAAATAGTAACAGTAGTGAAGTGTTTAATTAGTGTAAGTGAATATACTGTGTATATAATATAAATTAGTGACAGTTTAGTGAATAAATGAATTAAATGAATAGACATACCGTGTGAATAAATTTATCCCACCTGTCAGGATAAACTGTTTTAAATAAATAAGAAATACATTACAGTATTTTACTATATCCTCCTTTCTCTTAATTTGCACTTCAATAGTACAATTTTAATGGTTTGCGTTCGTGGCCCAATATAGATTTTCGATCGGGTAGGGTTGCAGACACAATAACAATCGCCTCCCTGGAATTATCTAGATAAACTGGTCACAAAAACAATGTACTTCAATGGAAATATCTAGATAAAAATAGTCACAAAAATAATGGTAAACAGTTCGAAGAAATCCGTGCGCATTCGCCAAAATTTTAACTTTCATAAATTTAGACAGAGTCGGAATCAGGGACTACACCAGTGTGCGATTTCGTAACAATACAATCAAGTAAAAATGTTGGTTGCGAACTATTAAACATTAGTAGGATATTAATTATTTATTAGTACAAGTCACTATTTAAATACTTAATTTCTCACTTTAATATGTCATAACAGACATATTTTTTTCCATTGTATTTTACTACGGTATCCGCCAAAATAAACAGTACCGAAACAGAGAGTGCTGTGGAGATGTTTATGTAATATGGATTTGTCATATTTGACTTAATTGTCATTAGTTGATATATTAATAGTACGCTGCAGTTAAATCTGATTTAAAAATGGTTCTAACAACGGAAGAAAAAGTTTTTTTGGTAGAGCATTATTTTCGTTCATACGGAAAAGGTCGTAATGATGGTCCAAGCTTAGAACCGGTGTCAATAAAATATCAACAAAAATTTAATAAAGCAGCTCCTAGTAAAAGTGTGATGTTACCTGTTGTTGAAAAATTTCGTCGCACTGGTAGTGTATTGTGTCAACGTAAAGGTTCTTCAGGTCGTCGAAAAACAGTATGCACTAACGAAAATGAAGGACGTGTTTTTAACCAAGTTGTGCAATCACCTCAAAGAAGTCTTGTAAGAACTGCATGTAAACTCAACATTAGTGAAACGTCTTTACGTCGCATGTTCAAATAAATTTGTGGTTATCCATACCGTATTCAAGTTGGACAACGACTAAATGCTGCGGACAAACGTGCAAGAGAAATTTACTGTGGTCGCATGTTGAGTTTAATTTACGAAGATCCCGAATTTTTGAAAAACATATGGTTTTCAGACGAGAGTCACGTTCATCTTAGCGGCTATATTAATCGACAAACAACCAGATTCCTTGGATTTGAACGTCCTGATGTCATTGTAGAGAAACCACTCCACAGTCTTCGATTTACCGTTTGGTGCGCGGTATCTGGTCATGGAATGATTGGTCCTTATTTCGTTGAAGATGATAATCAGAATCCACTTACTGTCAACCAAGAGCGTTAAAGAGAGAAAATTATTATACCTTTTGTGAGAGATCTAAATAACTTTTGCCGTGCACGAAATCTACAGTTTCGCACACAATGGTTCAAACAAGATGGTGCAACGAGCCATACAGCTGTGCGCACCTTAGACTTACTCCGTCTGCATATCGATAATAGAATAATTTCTCGGGGAACAGACTTCGAATATCCTTCTCATTCACCTGATCTGACGCCACCTGACGCATACATTTGGGGCATAATGAAGGGCAAAATATTTCACTCGGAAAATCCACCGGCGAATATTGCCGAACTACGGGAAAGAATACAAAATATTTTTCGGCAGTTACATCAACCACTTTTTATAAACATGTTTATTGACTTACAAAATCGATATGAAGCTTGTTTGCGTCGAAATAGTGAACATTTTGAACACTTACATTACAGAAATTAAAAATTAATTTTTATTTTTATTTTCGGTACTGTTTATTTTGGCGGATACTGTATATCCTCCTTTATCGTAATTGGCCCTTAGCTAGTACAATTTTAATGTTTTGTGTTCGTTGCCCAATAGATTTTCGATCGGGTAGGGTTGAAAACTAATTTTCCGTCCGTTAATTACCATGTCTTTTTTAGTCTGAAGATGGCCTAAGCTAGTGGCTGTTAACAATTGTAATAAAAATTCTGTGACATATTCAAATTTTTTAGTACGTACAGAACTGCTTATCGCTAAGATTATCAAATCAGCAGAATTTATTCTTTTTTCATTTTTATTTAAATATTGTACAATGATATTCGGCAATAAAAGAAATTAGCACCGGTCGACTACTATTTCTGTACATAGACACGTTTTCTTGCATTGCGGTAGGTCGTAGACGCTATACGTTTCAGCGAAACTAGTAGGAGGTGGAATCATAGGGTCCATTCAATTATTGAAAGTTATGGATATAAGTGTATAGCGTTCTTTATCATATTTATATAGTAAAATATATATTTTTTTCTATCATTAATTGGTACCGAAATTTATTCAGTTCCCTACCTCAACTTTCCCTTTAGAGTGAGCAGTTCATTAGATACGATGCTGGACAAAAAAATCAACCCTGTCCTGGCAAAGGAATTACCCGTTTTAAGACCAGGAGATCCCCGCCTAAAACGGACTTTTTTTTCTTTCACGCTCGGTTGTATAATTTTTTTCTGGTGGAAACTATACAGATAGCAGGAGAAGGACCAGTACGTCCTCTAGGATTATTTCATTTGGTGACAGCGGATTTCATGTTTTGTTTTAAGAAACAACTCGGTAGGTTGGTCCAGAGTTGTACATCTGGTGACAGCGGACACCCGAAATAAAAGGAGCAGTTATTACACTTTTGTTATTAATGGTCGGATAGAAGTGAGGCAAACGGCATTATACATGAGAGGGGATATGGAGTATAGTCAAGAGAAAAAATTTACGCCTGAAAATAGAAACATTACGGCATTACTTTTTAACTTTGTTATTACTGGTCGGATTGAAGTTGTAACCGTCTTAACTGTTCGGTACAAAGTTTTCCAAAGTTTTCTTGGGTGGAACAAAGATGACCTAGTGAAATACTATTATTTGGAACAATAGTGGGCGATAAACAGTTAGGACGTTTGCGAACGCGCTCTTGTTTTTGATTGGAGAGCTAAGGGTCGAAAGTAGATACGATGAAAGTTAATTAAAGGGCGCTAGAAATTTTAATTTACAGGAAAAATTTCAAAAACTGCGATAAGAGAGAGAAATTATAATTGAGATATTTTCAGCAATGTGTCTGTGGAGATTAGGGAGGTTACTTATTATGGTAACCAGTTTATTAATATCGTTGACTAGCGTCAGTGATCAGAACAATAATAAACTTATAACAGATAGAAAAATAAGATACAAAATCTTACATACAATCTTGAAAAAAATGTCGTGGGGTGTACGTATGCCCTATATATTATAAATATGCGCACACCTCGACGACGTTATTAATCTATACATAAAAAAACAAAAAAACAAATTATCACTCAACACTACACAGCGAGTCATTCTGTAATTGTTTGAGGAATAAATAGTAAAAATAAGCTCCAATGAACAAACAAATATACAAATTAAAATTATATAGATATACATACGATAAATTGCGCTGAGTTTGCGAACAAATAGGTATGTTAATAATATCTTGTTATTGAATTACTTGAAAACAAAAAACCCATCGGCGTTGTGGAAGTTACGTCAAGATTATAGGATGGAAAATAATTTATATAGGATAAGCGTGCACGCCAAATTTCTTAATGATTACTATATGAAACAACGTAAAACATAAATCTTCTCTAAAACAATGCCAATATTGCTAGTCAAAAAAAACTAGTTAGCATATTAGAATAGTCCTAATACTGTAGTGGTTTTCAGCTAAAGAAATAACGTGACACTAAATTAGTCTTTCACAATCCGCAAAGAAAAGGTGCAATTTAACCCAGGTAGGAGAGGTACAAAATAATCTTTAACGATAACTGATTAACGATACCTGAGTCCTGAAATCACAAGCCAATCACAAGTCAGGTAGTCTGATTGGAAGATGACACTTGCATAAACGCCGGGAGCGTGGTTTGTTGATTCGGTGGATTTAATTTCTTAAGAAAATACTTGCAATAACTAATTTACTCTCACCGCTTGATGGAACAAATCACAGACACTCGGTTTTCATCGGTAACCTTAATAATAATCACGGTAGTAAGCACAATACACAGTAACTTTGATAATTTTAATTTGCCGATATTACGGTAATAAACCCAGAAAATATCGACACTTCGGTACGGTACGACACAATAACTAACATTGACACCCTAAGAAGTTTTACAACTCTTGTTTTAGGATTCTTCGACGACTTACTTAATCTCTGTAACGATAATAACTGCACGATAAATAGACCCTAAGAAAATTGCAACTGCATTTCTTGAGGATCCTTCGACGACTCACTTAATCTCGATAACGATAATAACGGCACGATAAATAGAGTTGACACCCCAAGAACTTTACAACTCGTTCGCTGACTGAATTTCTTCATGAGATTTTGGTCAGAGGCAACATTTTTATTTAGAAAATTTTCCACGAAACATTTCGAGAAAGCTAGTTCTAAAAAAACCATATACCAAACCATAAATTCACCAATTACGATGTTTAACTGGAATTTCGTAAAAAGTACCGTTTTGTCAGAGGCGATACTAAAAATTATTGTATATTTTTCAGTTGAAAATTAAGGTTGGAGCGTAACGAACCTTTTCGATGTCAAGGCATATTGTTTCTCAATGTTTTATGTTTATTGGTCCTACATAGCGACGTTCTACTCAGTTTGGCGAAAATATTGTTACGCCAGGGCCGTACTGAGTATTCGAAAATAATTACTCGATTTGGTAGGACAAAACGTAAGAAAAATAAAAACGTTACAAACGGCATTATGAAGGAAATGGGGAAGGTAAAATCCTGTGTGAGCCAGAAGGGCATTAGCAGTGTTATTCATGGTGGGATTGAAGTGACACAAACGGCATTAGCACAGTGGGGAAGCGACGCTCGGGGTATTATCATTCGGCGGCAAAGTGGGGCATACAGGCCATTCGACAGGGGGATGCATGTGGGTATTTTGAATGGTGTGATTCGGCGCGCGGGGATGCGGGGTATCGTTTGTATCAGCATTTTGAGTGGGGGGATGCGTGTTATAATCGCGGATAACTAACATCACTAGTATAGTTATAAATAAACCGGTTACGGTATGACTTTAGCTCAGTATAGACGTCGAATTGAAGAATTTGTTATAAAAATATATCTCACTTATCCGTCTACTCTCGAAAGAGTATAGTGACCTCATGTCTCAAATGCTCGGATCGTAGTTCTTCATCCTTCTCTATCTTGAGCTGCAAGAGAAGCTTCCTGCAGACCGTGACCGATGATTTCTTTGGTATGATCCACCCTGCGCGTCGGAGACCTTCCTCTTGGTCGTTTGCCATTGATTTTGCCTTCGACTATAAGTTTTTCCAACCCATTTGTTCTTCTTGAAATATGTCCAAAATACCTTAGATATGACTGGTTTATCTTGATTGAGAGCCTTGTGGTGATTTTTAGTTCAATAAGAATAGACACGTTAGTACGATGTTCTGTGTATCAGATTCACAGCATTCTTCTATAGGCCCATATTTCAAAGGCATCTATTTTTTTTCGATTGGAAACTTTCAATGTCCAGGTCTCAGAGGCATATGTGGCAATGCGAAAGATCAAGGAGTTAATAATTTCAGTTTATTGCGTTTAGATATTGCAGAGTCTTTCCATATTCGGGTTAGTTTTATTGTTGAGTCACGTGCTATTGCCAGTCTGCGTTTGATTTCTTTGTCGCAACCACCTTTGTTTGTAATAAGTGATCCTAAGTAATTAAATTTCTCAATTACTTCAAAACCATCGATCTGTTTAACATTGGTAGGGTTGCGGTCTATTATCATAATTTGCGTCTTCTTTTTGTTCAGCGCAAGACCATGTTCTCTGCTGATCCTGTTCTTCTTCTGAGCAAGCTAGTATTAAGGTGTTGTCTGCATATCTTAGGTTAGTAATTCATCTTCCTCCTATGGTTAATCCCCCCCTCCAGCCTTGCAGAACTTTTCTCATTATATACTCCCCGTATATATTAAAGAGTATCGGTGACATAATATAAGTCCTGTCTTACACCGCACTTTGGAATAAAAGACTTAGATAGCGTGTTGTTGACTTTCACTTTCCCAAAGCTGTTGTCGTAAAGATTTTAAGCAAAATAATCATATGCTTTGGTACTCCCATGTTTTCCAAGATAAGCCACAATTTCTTCCATTTTACATAGTCAAATGCCTTGCTGTAGTCGACAAAGCACAAATGAGTTTTTACATTGAATTCGTATGCTTTTTCTATTATCTGTCTAACATTGAGAATTTGTTCCCTTGTTCCCTTTTCTGAAAGGTTTTAAGCGGTTGTTTATGATGTGAAGCAGACTTTTACTGGCATGTGACATAAGCACTATTGTTCTGTAGTTACTACAATTTGTAGGAGAGCCCTTCTTGTGTAGCGGCATGTACGCCGATTCGCACCATTCTTTTGGCCATACCCCAGTTTGCCAAATCTCAACACACAGCCTGTGGATTGCATCAACACCAAGCTCGCCCATAGCTTTTATTGTTTCGGCGGGTATGCCATCATCACCAGGTGATTTGTTGTTCTTTAAAAGGTTTATGGCTTTTTCTACTTCGGCTTTTAAGAATGGGAGCTCTTTTTCAACCTTATCAATTTTTGGTAAACCATAATCTTCGGCTTTATCAGTAGAAAAAAGTTTTTCGCAGTATTGTCTTCATACTTCTGCTATGTTGTTGGCATCTGTAATTGTTTCTCCATTGTCATTTTTTATTATTTGTGTCTGTGGCTTAAATTCTCTAGATAGATATTTGATTGTATCGTACAATTCGTGGGATCTGTTTGTATTTGCATGTTCTTCAAGTTCTTGGCATACTCTTGCGATGTGCTGGTTTTTCTCGTTTTTGCAAGATTTTTGAATTTCTTTGTCAATGGCCTTCTTATTCTCCGGAGGAATAGTTTTGGACAGAATTAGTCTTCTCCGGGAGTCTATTAAATCGATTGTTCTTTCCGTCATCCAGTGTTTCTTCTTTATCGGTTTTGGATTCGTAGTTTTGTTCACACCGGATACGATCCATGTTTTGATCGCTTCCCATGTTTGATTTGAGTTTCCTTCAGTCAACGCAGGACCGGAAGTTCGCAACGTTTCTTGAAAAACTCTTTCATCGGGTATCGGTAAGCTTTGACTAGGCTTGAAGAGAGCAAATGTCGTTAGTTTTATAAAATTAGATCGATTGAATAAGGACGTTATTGTTTATTAAGATAAAAGAAGGGTTATGAACCAAATTAAAAAAATATGCCTAGCTAACTCAAGTCAAAAGAAGTGGGAAGAACTTACGATAAATTGGAGACCTGAAGAATTACAAAACGGACAACAACAACAACAGCAGATTTAAAGTGCCGTAGATTATATCTTTAGACGTCAAACACCACAAATAGCATATCCATTAAACTGAATCTAACCTACAATGCTTCAAAATAACCAACAATACAACCTCCAGTGCCCTTTACATCAAGAAAGATGAGCTTCATAATATATTTTCAATGACATGTATAATATTAGTATCTATATCTGTTTTATTCATAAAAATTGCTAAACGTAAATTTGAATCGTCATGTAATGTAATCATTTATGATGTACACGGTGTTTTAAGGTTTAAGGAGTTTTAATAAACAATTCCATTCACTTCAAAAAAACAATTTATTATTTAGACATAATATTTACAAAGGTACAATATTTAAAAACCATTGTCGAAGACGCTCTACATTTCTTTGAGTGCAGTAGTATATTCCAGTTATGTGGCAGAGATTTGGATCACGTTCAAAGTTTCCAGGGGCACATGATGTACCGTCAAACTTGCAGACGCCAATAATATTGGGAAACACTCTCAAACTGTGACATTTATTTCGTAGAAATTCTGATTTTTGTTGTCCACGTACATTGATGAAGTCTGCAGCATACAACAGCTTAGTTTCCAATATATCATTCAATTTTGAGTACACGATGTCACCCGAAGAGTATCGAATGCAATGCACATTATTCTCCCCCCACTCAAAATGCTAATATGACGATACTCCGTATTCCCTCCCCCACGCAGAATCCCACCACTCTGAACTTTTTTATAATGATACCGCATCCCCCCCTCTCAAAATGCTGATATGACGATATCCCGCATCCCCTCACGCCGATACCCCGAGCATCCCATCCCCCACTATGCTAATGTTGCTTGTCTCACTTCCAGTCCGACCTGTAATAACAATGCTAATGCCTTTATGGCTCACGCAGGATTTCATCCTCCCTTTCCCTTATAATGCCGTTTGTGTCCCACTTCAATACGATCAGTAATAACAATGTTAATGCCTTTATGGCTCACGCTCCCTTATTCATACCCCATAATGTCGTTTATCTTACTTCAATCCAGCCATTAATAACTAAGTTACATGCTAATACCCTAATGGCTTACGCAGGATTTCACGCCTTATCAATACTACATACCTTCTTTCCTGCATAATGCCTTTTGTATCATTTCAATCCAGCCATTAATAACAAAGTTACATGCTAATGGCCTCATGGTATTATTTTCAGGGGTCGGTTAAGCTATTTTTCGGGTGGCTACAAGGTGTAGATGCGCATGATGTGTCGTTTATTTGGGTGGGTTGCCCCTACAATGCCGTTTGACCACTTCCGTTCTAGAACCGGTCTTACTTATCTACTTAGATTTTTGTCCTTTACCGTGTTTCTTCCTTACAACTCGCAATAGCATTCCTATGACGGAATTTTTGAAAGTTTTCGCTTTCCTGCTAAAAAATCGTATCCCACCTGTGGATCGCGTCGTTGTCCTGAAGGGTGACTTGTCATGTTATCGCACTGGTAGGATGTGTATCAGGGGCACTACTGGTGTTATAGATCTAGATATCCAGTCAATTTTTCCCCTTGGAATTTTCCATTATAGTTGTGACGTTTTTACATTACGCTGCATTGGTGAATTATCTGAACTTGTTCGAAAATTTGTTAGCTAGGACTCCTTCTTTCTATTTTTTTCAAATTTTTTTCTTGTTTTCTTTCGTTTTCCTTTGCAATGATGCAGTTGTCATACGACCTCCGTACTTCGGCAATTGTAAAAATGTGAAGTTGATTGTCGCGTGTTTTCGCTCACGTAGGACAACGCGTAAGACAAAAGGTCGAAAAAAATCAGACCATGACAATATAATTCATGCAAGTGTGTTAACATTATCACAAATTTAAAGAGGAGTACTGCTTTTAAGTAGACTTCTTAAAAATTCTATATCTAATCTTAGTATCAAAGTATTAGTTCTTCAAAATTATCACAATTTCGATATTGAGAAATACTTTAACCTACTTTTGTTGGAACTTGACTGATAAGATAAAAAGTATGAAATTTTAAAGATAATTAATATAAGTAATAACATAAAGTATTTGTAATATTAGATAAATTTAGATCGAATTCTATGAATCAAAGTGGATATTTTTAATAAATAATATTGAAACATGAAGTTGCATTGCAATATATCAATCTAATAATTTAAATACAGGGGTGGCAGAACTACTTGCTTATTCGAATTTGGTGTCCTGGCATGACGGTCGCTGGTTTGAGAGTGGAAGTAAGCACAATAGAGAGAGAGAGAGAGAGAGAGAGAGAGAGAGAGAGAGAGAGAGAGAGAGAGAGAGAGTAGGTTGTAAAAGTTCATGCTGCTTGATACAGTTAGCGTCATGGAGTGGACGAAGGATAAAATGTACCGTTGTTTCTAATTTTTTTTGTATAGCCATTTAAGGAGATTTCAAAAAACAGTTGACATTTCTTCATTGCTATTCTTAATTTTCTTCTTCTTCTTTGAGTGCCGTCTCCTAGCGAAGGTTAGCGATAACATCTGCAAAACTATTTCTATTTTCAGCTGTTCTTATTAAGGTCGGCATGTCCATGTTTGTCCATTGCCTAATATTTCGCAGCCAGGAAATATTAACTTCTACCTGGCCCTCGCCTACCTTCGATCTTCGCCTTCATTATGAGTTGCAGAAATATGTATTTAGGATTTCGTCATGTAATGTTTTTGTTATTTATTTAAACAATAAACGGGTGGGATAAATTTTAAACACACGGTAGGTTCACTTACTTAATTTATTGAAACACTAAACTAATCACTAACACTTAATTTATATGTACTCAGTACATTCACTTATACTAATTTATATAATCACTTAATTTATATTCACTTATTTACTGTTCAACTCACTATGTCAAATTATAAACTAAACTCATCCGCTGATCGGTCCTTTATTTATATCAAAATCTTTTTTTACTAGAAAATTCCGGACTGCAGCTTACACAAAACAAATGCCTTTCGCGATATTTCTCGATTACCGGCTTAATCCTTAAAAGACCTTCCGAGAACATGTCTATAAAAACGGTCACAATAAATCCCAATAGACCTTCTCAGAATTCGGCGCGCTCGCCATTTTTTTAACTCCGTTAACATAACGTACTTAGTATCTGCTTCGGTGTGCGAGTTCGTAACAGTAAAATATGTCCTAGGTAAGCGGTTTTGCGTCTTTTAATAGACATTATTAACTCTCGGTCTCTCTGCATTCGCCTCAAAACTTCTTCATTGCGGATTCTGTCAGTCCATGGAATTTTAACATTCTGCGAAATACCCACATTTCAAAGGCCTCTAAACATCTCATAGAGCTAACTTTCAGTGTCCAGACCTCCATTCCGTAAAGTAAAGTACTGTAGACATAACACTTTGCCATTCGGTAGCTCAATTCTAGACTTAAGTCTCGAGATTACGAGAAGGGTCTCAATTTAACAAAAATGGACCTGGCTTATTCTATTCTTGAGCATATCTCATTTTCCGAATTCAAGGAATCGTTTACCAGACAACCCAAATATTTAAACTTAGATACCTTTTCGATTGTTTCGTTGTATATTAAGATATTGCATGGAATATATGGACTTCTTGATATTACCATTGTTTTGGTCTTTTTTGTGTTGATGCGCAGTCCCCACATGTCTCTTGCTTCGACGAGTTTAATAAGCGATGCTTCCAAACTTTCCTGGCTGTCGGCTATGATCAATGTATCGTCGGCATACCTAATATTGTTTATTACTTCTCCGTTGATTTTGATTCCTTTGGCGGTACATTTAAGTGTGCTATCAAAAATAAAATTTGAGTAAAGATTAAATGAAATTAACTGACGATGATATTGATTTATCGAAACAATTGTCAATTTTTTAGAATTTTCAATAACTTTTATTATATTGTGGAATTAACTAGAAACATTGAGTTTCATTTAAAAAACACTAATAAAGATTAAACAGCAACGGTGAAAGGACACAACCCTGCCTAACGCCCTTCTCTATTTTAATAGGATCCGTACGTCCCACAGTTGTTTCCATAGTTGCCGTCTGATTCCAGTACAGCTCCCTTAA
Organism: Galeruca laticollis; assembly: GCA_963921935.1. Taxonomy (NCBI): domain Eukaryota; kingdom Metazoa; phylum Arthropoda; class Insecta; order Coleoptera; family Chrysomelidae; genus Galeruca; species Galeruca laticollis. Next base: position 42,006,266 of record OY998182.1, read on the forward strand.
AATATGTCATTTTGATTTAGACCGTTCTTACTGAGATATTCAATTAAATGCTTATGGTTAATTCGGTTGAAAGCTTTTTCATAAGCCGCTGCAAAAGCATTTCTTGAAAATGCTCCTGTTGATATCCAGTTGCAAATGGGCACCATAAGACGATTGAAGAAAATAAACAAATATTGTCAGCAATTATTTCATGCATAATATTTTGTGGAATTCATGATTTGCCGCTTAGAGGAAAATAAGGAAATGAGGGAGTTTTCTTTGACCTTTTAAATTTGATGATTGACTCTGGTGATGAGAAGCTAAAGAGCCACTTGGATAAATGTCAAAAAACGCAGTCTATACCTCACTAACAATTCAAAATGAGATCATACAATTATGCGGTGAAGTTATCAAAGAAAAAATAATGGCTGATGAAACAGCAGATATCGCTTTCTATTGGATTAAGTTTCTATGATGAAAGCCAAAAAATAATCAGGGAGGAATGGGTAGGCTACATTGATTTAAAATGTCAAGATGCTTCTACAATCGTTAGCGCAATTCAAAGTTTTTTAGAAGATAATAATTTTTCCGCCGATAATTGTGTGGGATTCGGATTTGACGGGTGTTCCACGATGGCCGGCAGAGAAGGTGGTGTACAGGCCATTCTTAGAAAAAAAATACGCTAAATCTTTATTTTTCCATTGCTCCAGCCACAGACTAAATCTTGTGGTCAATGATACTAGCAAGCTACCAGAAATAAGAAACACAATTGCAACGGTTAAAGACACAATAACCTTCTTTCGTGAATCGCCAGCCCGTAGGAAATCGGTTCCAAATCTTTCAAGACTCTGTGAGACCAGATGGTCGGAAAAATATGAGAGAATAAAAAAATTTCAGAAAGCTTCAGTGACATTGTTAAAGCACTAGAACATCTATCTGTCGAAGTAAACTATGCAACAAGAGAATCTACCTACCAATTGCACTGTGCAGTTACTAAACCTATTCATCTTAGGCATAACATAATTGCAAGATACTCTGCAATTTTGGAACCCTTTGTAAACGTTTTACAAGGTAAAAGTGTGGATTTGGTTATGGTGAAGAAGCATATTGATGATATTTTAGATGTAATCAAAGAAGATCGACAAGATGTCTTATGATTTATTTAAAAAATCACTTGATATAGCAGAGAAAGTTGGGGTTGAACTGTCAGTACCACGAGTCACTCAAAAGCAAATACACAGAAGTAGGGGAGACCGGGGCTAAATGTCACAAAATTAGGTTGTTAATTTTTTGTGAAACCATTTTTAATCCTAGCAAAGTTATTTCTGGTGCACTTTGTCACTCTGTTATTTGACTATACAATGTGACTAAAAATGTATTTATAAATAACGCGAATTTATTAATTTTTTTGCAAAACGTGAACTGTTACAAGTGTGACATCTTGCCCCCATTATGGGGCACGTTGTCTCACGGAAAGGGGTGAAAAGTCACGCAGATATCAGGTTAGATTTTATTTAAAAAAGCTCAAAAATACAGATAAAAAGAAACAAATAATACATTATATTATGCTCTATTCCAATTTTGTTATTCAGTTCTGACAGACGTACCACGGTGTACCGGGAGTGCACAGTTCATGGGCCCATAGCTTACAGACTGTACATTGAACCCAAACTTCTTTTGGTGAACTATTGGAAAATGGTTCCAAGCAGACAAGACAAAAACTTTCTTCATCCTCGTCCTCTGATTCTTCAGGGGACTTCTCTTTAGCACTTTTATGGTTTTTTCCCTTTTTATTTTTATTATTTGACACTCTTATATTTCCTGTTAAATTTTTCTTTACACTTTTTCTCTTAGCAAACTCCGCCTCAAGAGCCTCTTTCTCTGGCGTATCAGTTAGTACAGCCGACTTCCTTTTCTTTCTATTTGACCCTTTGTTTCTTGCAGCTGAAATTTAAGGTAACTGTTATTTAAAATGTGTCCTCACCTGATTTTGGTAAAAGTTTTACCTGCTTTGGGCAAGGGCCTTATATCTGAGACACTAAATATAACATAATATATCTACTAAATACATAAAAATGTGTAGTGTTTCTTTTAAATTATTATAAATTTCATTCTAATTTCGACGGACTCTTTTGAAATTACATCATTATCTGAGACACTAAATATACTTTCCTTAGGCCCAGAATGCTGAGTATGGTTTGGGATTTTTTCTAAGGATGAGCCACAAGGACCAGGCTGCTGAGTGTCGTGAAGTTCTGTGTTTGCAGGTTCTGACACAGTTGTTTTTTTGTTGCCTATTTCAAGAAAAACAAATTATTGCAGAATAATTTTAAGATACTCAGGAAACTAACTTACTTGTTAACATTTCGTCAACTGTTGGTTCATCAGTTTGGAATGAAATTCCACTGGTCCCGGGCTTTGGATTTTCGAGATCTGGTTCCTGATTTTCTTGGTGCAAGTCTCTGTATGTTACTTTACATGGGCTGAATTCTGTTTCATCAAATACATTTTGGTTGAAGGGAAATATCCCTGATACACGAAATCCGGATTGTATATTTTTTGGTGTTGCGGCTAGGGGATAGCTTTTAGCAACTAAAACTGGAATATCATATATCATCATCGTTTGACCGGGATGATTCATCATCCACGCATCGCAAGCCTTATTGTACTGTTTTTTAAACGGACCATAAACTGACCTATCAAAAGGCTGCAGCTTGTGCGAGCAGTGGGGAGGAAAAGATAACATAACTATATCACTTTCCTTAGCCAACTCAAGTCCCTCGATAGAAAGATGCGACTGATGATTATCAAGAAGTAACAGACAGGGGTGCTTTTTGGAACATTTTGAAAATTTAATGATATGTCTCAAAAGCACAAAATTTTCTTCTATCATCCAGCCACTTCGATTAGCTGTTCCCGCACATCCTGCTGGTCCAGATGTTAGCCAGAATTCTCTGAAATGCACTCTTGGAAACATAAAGAATGGCGGGATACTATTTCCCAAAACAGATACGGCATAGACCACTGTGACGAGGGTTCCACGTTCCCCAGAAGTTATGGATCCGACTTGTTTAAATCCTTTTCTGGCCACTACTTTACAAGGCTTCTGAACAGTGGTCACCCCCGTCTCGTTCATATTCCAGATTGAGGATGGATCAAAGTTATATTTTTTCATTACCTTTTCCAGATTTGTAAAAAAGCTGTTCACATTTGCTTGGTTAAAATTTGTTGCGCGTGCGAAACTTGTTGGTTCTGGAGTGCGAAGAGATAAATCATTGTTTCTCTTTAAAAATGATTTAAACCATTCAGGTCCAGCCATTTGATCCCTTTTCCAAGGCTCGGGTGCAGCTATTTTATTGGCAATGGCAAACTGGAATGCAAGCTTTCTAATTTCCTTAGGACAAAGTCCGAAATAAATATTTGCTGATTCGAGTAGGTATGTTTTTAAATCCATTTCCATTTCTCGGCTTAATACCATGCGAGGTTTGCCATATCCCACGACTATATTTAACTGATCTTGATTAAGGTCCTCTGCTGAAAGCTTTTTGCAATAGCGCCCCACTGTTTTATAATTTAAATCAAAATTTTTTGCTGCTTGCCTAATAGAAATATTTTCATTTTTTACTTGTAACACCGCTTTCCTTATTGTTTCCTTATCAAAACTCCCTCGATCTGTTCTTTTTCTGTATTCGCGCACCATCTAAAAATTAAATCCGATTCAAAGCGTTACTTCTTTTAATATCGGGGTAAAAAGTCACACATGACAACTTGCCCCACAACGTGTGAGACAAGTTACCCCAAACGGTCCTGCCATTTTCTTTCTAAAATAACTACCTAACCTAATTTTATAAATTAATAAATTTATAGTGACTTTTTGGAGAACACCTAGGGGTATCATAAATATAACACGGCATTTTTAAATTCTGGCACTGAGATAAAATATACGGTTTGTATTATTAATCCAAAAAATTACTTACGTTGGCTTTTTCCGTAAAATCACTTATAAACATACACATGCGACTTATACGAATGGCGAATATGGTGGAAGTAACTAGCATTGAAATAGTTCCTGGCGTATGAATATGACGACGTTGCCATATTTACTTTGGGCAGGAAAGGGTTTGTGACTTTAAACCCGTGAGACTTTAAGCCCCGGTCTCCCCTAATCCACCATCTGAGTCTGCACTTGAATACTAGAAGCGGTCAATAATCATCTCCTATCTTGATTCTCTAACTTCCTCTTTGAACGCTAGATTCTCCAACTAAAATACACCTGCTTTTGCTTTAACTTATCTTCATCCTTCAAGCATGCCAAAAAGGCTTCAAAAGATTTCAAAAATAATGCAGAATCTTTCATGGAATTTTATAAGTTGGGTGATGTCTCTGCAGAATTGAAGAGCTTAGTGAAATTTTTGAGGAAATCGAGATTTTCATGTGGATGAACATGTTATGCAGAATTGAAGAGCTTAGTGAAATTTTTGAGGAAATCGAGATTTTCATGTGGATGAACATGTTATGCTCTCCTTTAAACATACCATGTTTCCCCTTTTCGCTAACGCTTCCAATAAAGATATTTTCAGTGGATGAAATTGTTATGTGCACAGGTCGATACCGTGTTGTTAATAGAAGAACGTGCTATGGGTACATGACATCTTCTTCCACTTTAAAAGTTACGACCTTGAATATCATGACATGCTCTTCTACTAACGAACATGAGGTTTTAGTTGCACGGATAACCTTTAGGTAGTTTATAAACATCTCCTCCAACGTGTAACGTGTGTCTTGATAGTTTCTCTCCCAAAAAATAATATTCGGAAAATATTTTTAATAACTACAATGGAATCAAGAGGAAAACGTATGGTTAGGGAAGCTCTTAAAATATTGAGAAGTGATTCTTGTGACAACAGGAGCTCAAGCGGTAAGTGCAAACAAATAAAATTTGATAAATTGTATGCAACAGGTTATACTTTGTGTTTATTAGTAAATAATAGAGTGCATCCTCGCTTTTCCTAACTAGTACTATCAATAATTTATTCGGTTTACAGTCGGATTACCGGGAACGTAAATTAAAATAACATTAATTTACAAATGAAGTTTTTATGAAAAGTGTTTTATTTGTAGACAAAACAACTACTTAAAATAGTGTAAGATTATCTTATTTAATTAGATAGAAACATTTATTAGAAAACAAGATTTGGTATTGGATGAAACAGTTCCTTTGCCAATACCGGATTCCCGCAAAATAACGTAGAAGGTACTTTTTTCAAGTTTTCTTTTTGAGAATATAGGGGAGCTTCCAGACAACAACACTTGTCGGCTTTTCGGTTTGTTTGAGGGTAACAAGTTATTTATCTTTTTCTCTCGGCATTTATATTTATTAGAATGAACAAATACAAATTTAAAAGTTCGAAACTTTTAAGAAACCGAATAAAAATAAGATTAAAAGCATTATCAGAAAAAGGGTGGCATGTATTCTACGAAAACAATAGTTCATATTACATGTTAACCATAGTACATGTTAGTATTTTTCTAATAAAATAAAAAATTAAAATTCTAACAAATTTAAAAAATAAATTCTTTCGCCTTACATAAAGAAAAAAGAAAAAAAGAAAAAGAAAGTTGTTTTGATTACTCTGAAAATTCGGAATAATACTAGTTTGGTTTAGCGGGACTGTACAAAAATTTGTATGTATATGTTCACTAAGAGCACTCATTACTAAACGTTTGCGTTAAGATTGTGTTTTAATTACATTCCAGATTCTCAGAATAAAGATCTACGAAGCGACGTAAGCGGAGACTCAGCCCTTCAAGACCCTTCTTTGGAAGAGAAGAGCACCGATCAAGAAAATTCGATGAAAATGAAAGAATTTTATGAAAGTAAGTTAAACCTTTCGTACATAATAACTACCTTAAAAGTTTCCTTTCATTAAACTTTTGTTAGAAAATGAGCAACCTTAGTTGAAACAACATTTAAACTTTTTTTTCTTCTTCTTCTTCTCAGCTTTTCTTGCAGACGTTGAGGAGAGCAGTGATGAGTATCTACCAAGCTCCGAGTCATCCTCATCTGAAGATACTGCTACTACAAGTAGTAAGCGACGTAACGTACTTAAGATTAAATCTTTCAGAGTTGGTCAAGATGTTGTGCCTAATGTATTGTCAACTCCTCTAGATCCCTACGGCGAAACTGATGGAAGTGGGAGCTCTGATTCTGCGTGTACTACTCTTAGTGAAAACCAAGCAGTTCAATTCCCTGCAGTTTTGACCACCTAAAGGCTAACTCCAAAAAAGAAACAAAAAGTATATCTTCCTAGGGATAACACCTCTAGGAAAAGCAAACGCAATCCGCAGTGCTGGAAAAAGAACAAAGCAGTCATTTTGAGGGAAAATGGAGAAGCCTACTTATCATATTCAGGTAAAGAAATTCAAAAGAAAACCCCAAATCTGGGAATGTTATGTAATAACAAATGCCCATTTCACTGCAATTACAAATTTAACTGGCATCAACGAGAGCATATCTTCTTCGATTTTTATAAATTAGACACCAATGCAAATAATGCCTATTTGTATAACTGCATTTCAATAATGCCTGTGCAAAGGCAAAGGAGTGGAGCTAAGACCCGCAAGACGTCATCTTTTATCTATTTAGTGAAAAAGTCCGTGTGTGCAAAACTGCTTTGGCAGCTCTTTTTAGAGTTGGCAAGGGAAAAATTGATCACATTCAAAAATCAATAAAGGCTGGTTATAGTGTCCCACCTCCCGACTGGTAAGGCAAACATACAAATCGGCCTCACAAGATAGCTGCACAAGTTTTAGAATACATCTAAAGTCATATTAGAAGTTTCCCTTGCGAAGAATCACATTATTCGAGGAATAAAAACATTCACAAAAAGTACTTGTCTCCATTGCTTTCAATAAAATAAAAATAGGTAAAAAAACTTTTTAAGTTAAACGGTTTTATGTTAAACATACATTGCAATGTTTAAGATAAATGTACTAAAAACCAAAAAATAATAAAATAGATACAGTCGTGGGAATTATAAACATATGCATAGACTAGACTAAAATAAAACCGTGAGGCACGTCAATTGTCTACAAATTATCGACTTAATGTGCGATAGAAGAACAGTATACGCTTATAAGTAACATTACAGAACAATAATTTTAATCAACGATTATCGACTTAATGTGCGATAGAAGAACAGTATACGCTTATAAGTAACATTACAAAACAAAAATTTTAATCAACGATTGTAAACAATTGACGTGCCCTACGGTTTTATTTTAGTCTAGTCTATGCATATGTTTATAATTTCCACGACTGTATCTATTTTATTATTTTTTGGTTTTTAGTACATTTATCTTAAACATTGCAATGTATGTTTAACATAAAACCGTTTAACTTAAAAAGTTTTTTTACCTATTTTTATTTTTTGGTTTTTAGTTTTTATTTCGCATTCTGTTTAATTCATTTAGTGCTTCATTATTGCAAGGTTTCTTGCCCGTTAGTTTATTGCAGTCCAACTTCTGTATACGTAGTCCCTGCAAATATCTTACTCTACTAAGAGCCACGTACGCTTGACCTTCTTCAAACAGTTTCGCACCTAAGTATACGACTGCGTGATCCACAGTGCTGCCCTGCATTTTATGTATTGTAGAAGCCCATGATAGTAATAAAGGCAACATTCTTCTTTCAGCCGTCCCGTAATTGTACTTAGCTGGAAACTGTATGACTTTCGGGTGTATAAGATGTACTCCGTCTCTTGCGAAATCAATTCGGACGGAAGGTACATCTGTTGCATACATCTGAGTTCGACGAAATTGAGGCCAAGCGCCACACAGTCCTCAACACGATACAAAATCTTGACTTGGGTGGTGGATTCAGGCTGGATTAATCAGATACCTAAATTACAGATTCAATTTCTAAATTTAAATATTATTATTCTACGCCATTTAGTGGCTGCGCCCATTTTAAATATTGAGGTTGTATAGTGCACTGTATTCTTCTTGTCAAGCCCTTTTATTTGTTGATACCCATATTGATGGGATTGATAAAAAATTGTTATCAGCCATTTGGTAGCGGCGGCCATCTTAGATTTCAATTTTGCATAGTAAATTGTATTCTACTTGTTGAGACCTTTCATTTGATACCCATGTTGATGGGATTGATAAAACCTACGTTATCCGCCATTTTGTAGAGGCCGTTATCTTGGATTTCAATTTTATATAGTATATTGTATTCTACTGGTTGAGCACTTTCATTTGATACCCATATTGATGGGATTGATAAAACCTACGTTATCCGCCATTTTGTAGCGGCCGCCATCTTGGATTTAAATTTTTTATAGTATATTGTATTCTGCTTGTTGAGCCCTTTCATTTGATACCCATGTTGATGGGATTGATAAAACCTACGTTATCCGCCATTTTGTAGCGGCCGCCATCTTGGATTTCAATTTTTTATAGTATATTGTATTCTGCTTGTTGAGCCCTTTCATTTGATACCCATATTGATGGGATTAATAAAACATAAATTATCCGCCATTTTGTAGCGGCGGCCATCTTGAATTTATAATGATAATGAATAAACATAATTGTATTGTCACCAAAATCCAAAGTGTATACAAAATTTCAGATTAATCGGTTGACAGGAAGAGGGTGAAATTTGAACAAAGAATAAATAATAAAACAAACGGGGTGAGCTAAATAAAACCGTTTAAAAATGTATCAACTTCATTTAGCAGAGGTCAATAATGATGGAAAGCCTGACAATTTCAAAGTCGCCGAGTGCACTTACCGTCATATCTTTTCTTCCAAATTTAATTTGTCGTTTGGTCATCCAAGAAGCGACACATGCAGCACCTGCGAAATGGGACAAGTCAACGAAAATCATGCTGCAAGCTATCGAGAAGCATTTGATTTGCAAATATTTGACCGAGAATCATCCAAACTAAGAAGGGATGTTGCTTACCTTACAGTCGATTTACAGCAGACCATGCCTCTCCCTAAGCTAAGTGTGAGCAAGGCATTCTATTTGAGGCAGATGTGGTTCTATAATCTCGATGTGCACATCATTACTCACTCAAAGGATTATGCTCAATTCTTTACGTGGACTGAAAACGTTGCTTGTCGGGGAAGCAATGAGGTGGCTAGCTCTCTACTAACCCTAATCGAATTTGTTGACTCTTTGAGGAGTACAGATCATCTCATTATCTGGTCAGACTCTTGCTCAGGCCAGAATATGAATGCGACAATGTTATTCCTGTACCAGTACCTTAATTCTTAAAGATTATTTCAAAGTGATTGAGCATAAATTTCCCGAAGTGGGTCATTCTTATCTTGATAGTGATCGAGATTTTGGAAGAATCGAAATAAATTTGAGGAAACATGAGACCATATTCCTTCCGGACCAATATCGAGATATTATACAGAACAGTGGAAGAAACAACCATGTTACTTATATGACTTCTCACTTCAGAAATTTTAAAGACCTCCCAAAAAAACTGAAGCTCATCAATCGAAAAAAGAACATTGTCAATGAGAAAGTAGCTTTCAGAGATGAGGTAAAATGATGAATTTGGCTCTTACCTGTACAAGGATTGCTATGATCCGTATACTCCTTTCAAGAAAGTCAACTTGTTGAAACAGAATCGTGGTGCGACGAAACCCGTCCAAGTTGAAGAAGTTGACCTAGTAAGGACCACTGAAACCGGAGCTAGCTTGGCTTCAGAAAAAATTCAAAACTTACAACAGCAACTTCCTTACATCAAAAATGAATATAAATATTTTTACGAATCAGTGATCCAAAAGGAAAATGAAAAAAATCTCTTACCATGATTTTGCATTCATTTTTTAATTATGTTATTATGGATCTGTTTAATAAATATTTTTCTTGTATTTGTTTGATTTCAATGAATTTATTCCTATTCCTTAATAATGTAAATTTAATGTTGATGTTGAACAAGGACATAACAAGTTTTTCAACTAATACGTACCATGTCTTGGAAACATGTAGGTGGAAGAAGATGTCATGTGCTATAAATTGTCTTTTTTTGACAAGCTACAGCTCTGGCCACCGAACCGAAAATTGCCCCACGTCCGAAACCCCTAAATGCACGAGTTGCGGTGGTCCCCACCCCGCCTTCCATCCTCGCTGCCCCCACAGGCTATCGACACCCAAAACCCCACCAGTCACTCTCGAAAAGCCACCAACTCCGTACGATCTCTCAACCGACTCCAAAATCCTAATCGAAATACTCACCGTCACACTCATGAATGCCATCCCCAACTCAAGAGATGTCATCTTTGAGTTATTTGAAAATTAATAAGTTTTTTTTAAATGTTCCTTTTATTTATATTTAAGAACTGTATTATTAACTTAACTTGGTCGTAGTTTATGTTTTTTAGTATTTTTTTCATGCTTGGTGTGTCTGTGACCCCTGTTTTTTCTAGTTCTTGTTTTAGATTCCAATAATTTGTTTTGTTTATTGGGCAATCAAGAAAAATATGGTCTAGTGTTCTTCCTGTCCGCATTCACACCAAGGCTGCTCTATTATTTTGAGTCTATATAGATGAGAACCATATAAACCATGCCCTGTTCTCATTCGGATGATATTCGTTAAGTGTCTTCGGTCTATGTATGGAATGGTTTTAAACCAAGGAACACTTGGATGGTTTGATTGAATTTCCTTGTACCAGCTTCCTTTTTTGTTAAATAATGATTTCCACCATTTGTTATGTCTATCTTTTATCGTTTGTTTTAGTTTAGTGATTAGCTCATTATTCTGTATTGGTATGTTTGCTGGGATGTTCAAAGAGTACCCTATTTTTGCAAGGCGATCAACCTGTTCATTCTCCTGAATGCCTGAATGTCCCGGTATCCAACATGATCTATAGTTACCCCCAGTTAAATTTGTCTCAATTATCATTTGCTTAGTAATTAGAGAGGTATAATCAGCTTTACTATTAAGACCTATTTTGGTTAAAGTTTGGATGGCACTTAAAGAGTCTGTGAAGAAAATGCAGTTTTTTAATTTTTTTTCTATACAAATACTTATTCCTTTATTGATAGCTGCTATTTCTGCATTGCAAATATTGGTAAGTGAAGGTAATTTGGATGAAAAAGCAAAGTTAATTTTAGGGATGTATACTCCAAAACCTGTCTTACAGTTAGGCTGATCATTACTTGATTTTGATACGTCTGTGAACACAAAGTGATTGTCTATGTTTAGGTTTTCTGTTTCTGCTTTAAATAGATTGTTTTTATTTGTGTTATCTTTGGTTATATTCAACTTAACAACTGGTATTGTGGTATTCATTATATCTAGATTGAAAGAAAAGCAGGGTAGTTTTTCTGAACTTTGAATTTGTTCCTGGTATGGTTCAATCGTACTTAAAGCTTCTATTAGATATGGTTTTTCTTTTGCCCTCCAATAACCTGAATTGAAATTACTATAATTTCTTATCTCTTTTATATGTTCAATTAGTGGTTGATTTGAAAATCTACAAATGCCTGACAAAAATTTGACTGCTAACTACCTCCTTCTGAATTATAAAGATAGTTCTGCGGTTTCAGCTAGTAAAACATTTGTTGGGGTGGATCTCATGCACCCAAAGATCAATCTTAGAGCCTGAAATTGAATTGTGTCTAGTTTTTTGAGTAGCACCTTACTTGACGGTTTGATGAAGATACTTCCGAAATCTAAATGTGATCTGACTAAACCATAATAGGCTAATAAAAGAATTTGAGGGTCTGATCCCCACCACGTCCTACCGAATGATCTCATGATATTGATACATTTAATTGCTTTGCCAATAATATTTTCTATATGTGATGACCAGTTTAGATCATGTGACATGATCAACCCAAGGTATTTTATTTGTTTTTTGTAGGGAATTGCTTGATTATTAATGTATAATGGGGGTAAAATAGGATAGAATTTATTATTTGTGAACCATATAGCTTCGCGTTTATTAATCGATAGTTGAAAATTATGTTCATTGAACCAATCATTTAGATCTTGCAATATGACATTTGACTCATTTCTGATTTGTTCTGGATTTATATCTTTACAGGCTAAAACCAAGTCGTCTGCATATGATAAAAACATAACATTATTGGGAATGAGTGTGTATATTGAATGAATGTAGATATTGAATAGTAGTGGGCTTAATGGCGAACCTTGTGGTAGCCCCTGAGTGGTTGTTGCTGGTTCTGTTAAATTTTCATCTATATCTTTAACTAGTAATATTCTATTGTTCAGAAGGTTGAATACTAAGTTAATGAGCTCCATGGGTAATTCAAGTTTATACAATTTGCATATATTAACATTAACATATGCTGCTTTTATATCTAATAAAACTACTAGTGTCAATTTATTTTCTGATAAAGCTTTCTGAATATAAGATAGGAGCATTGCTTGGTTGTTTTGGTTTCCCATCCCCCTCCTGAAACCTGACTGACTAGAATTGAAAATACTTTTACTTTCTGTGTGCCACTCTAATCGATTTTTGATGATGTTTTCAAGAATTTTCCCTACACACGATGATAGTGCAATTGCTCTGTAACTTTCTACTTCTTTGCAATCTTTTAATGGCTTTAAAAAAGGTATGATTATGTTGGTTTTCCAGGATTCAGGAATTTCTGATCCTGTTAATACATTATTATATATTTTCAATAATAATAATTTTCCGTTATTTGGTAGATTTTTAATCATAGAGTATGTTATATTATCTATTCCCGGGGCTGTATCTTTTTTCTTTGCTAAGCATTGATTCAATTCATTAATTGTGAATAACACAGGTTGTGCTGTATGTGTAATATAATTGAAATTCGGGTCTATTTGACAAATTGCTAACTTTTGCGATATGTTTTCGCTCATTTCTTTGTTTGGTAATTTTTTTGAGGACTGATAATTACAATTGTGAAATTTTTTAACGGAAGACCATACTTGAGTTGTGTTACTATTACGATTCAAAGACCCACAAAACTCTTTAAATTTATTTTTATTTTTATGTTTAAGAAATTTTCTCGTTGATGCAATTACCTTTTTAGCATTTATGTAATTCTCTATGGTATAATTCTGTTTAAAACGGTTTAGTGCTTGTTTTCTTTCATTTACTTTGGTGCAGCAATCTTGATCCCACCATATGCATCCTGCTTTTGATGCTTTATGTGTCCTGTTTGGGATTGACACATCTGCCGCATCATTTATTATATTTATGAGCTGGTTATAATTTATATTTGTCTCACTGACTGCATTGTTGATAAATGTATAATATTCTTCCCAATCTGCCTTTTTGATGTTTCTACTGGTTCTATTATTATTGACATCATAGTCTCCCCCATTTGTGTGGAATTGAAGGATGATTGGTAAATGGTCACTAAACCCAACGTCATCATGTATCTTCCATTCACATTTATGTGCTACGCTAGTAGATACCAATGTCAAGTCCACTGCGCTTATCCTTTCTCCTGGCGGGTTAAATCTGGTTGGGGAGCCATCATTAAGTATAACTAAATTTGTATCGTCTACAAAGTTGATTATATTGTTACCACTTATATTGCACCATTCACTTCCCAAGCAGTGTGATGAGCATTGAAGTCACCTATCATTACTATTTCACCTTGTAGAGGTTCTATTAGTTGTTTTAATGTTTGATAACTTAAACTATGAGAAGGATGCGAATAGATATTAACTATATTTAATTTATCAATTTTTACGAGGATATATCTAAATTTGTTAGTTTTATTTTTTTCATTGGACTTAATAAAGGTGTATTTAAGTTGCAATACTAGTTCTACTCTCTACATCATTCCTTAATATTTCATAATTTTTAATATTAAAACTATGCTTTGGTTTTATGAAAGTTTCATTAAGAGAAATTATGTCGGGATTTTCTTCTCTCATTAGAGATGTTAGGTTGCTATAGTTTGAGTTGACACTTCTAATGTTCCATTGAATTATTTTGTAGTTAATTACTCTATCCATTTGATTTTTTTTATTAATTAAAAGGTGGACTGTCCAAATCCTGTGATTTGGCCAGTTCAAAATAGGTATTTATTGCATCTCTTAATTGTGTTTTAAATTCCATTGGTGTATGTAAAAAGTCATTGTATCATTCTTCAACTTTGTTCGATTTTTCTTGAGTTCCTTCCATAATGTATGATCCTCCCCCCTTACTGGTTGAGGCAATGTTTTGGTTATATTTTTGTAAGTTCGTGAAAATTGGACCATTGTCTGTTGGCCCTTGTCTTCCATTTGGCGTGTTTAGCATGTTGTTATGTGATGATTTATCATATGTTATTGCCATTTTCTTAGGGGTGGGTTGACTAAGGGAATTAGCGTATGATTTTTTTGACCTGATTAGGCTACTGCTACCCACCATTCTACGTTGGTTTAGAGTAACAGCATTGTCCCCAGCGTTGTTTTTTTTGGTAATGTTGGGAATTCATGTCTTGAAAAACTTAAATCATTTGTTTTTACTGAACTTTCAGGTAAATATTTTTTTGGATTCAACAGGTTAGCTTCATAATAAGAAGTATTTTCATAACTCATTGTTTTTTTGATGTTTGTTTGTCTTTCGTATTCTGGGCATTTTTTATTTGTAGGACCATGATCTGTGGCTTTGCAATAGAAGCAGAAAGTTTGATTACATTTTATATCCGTATTATCCTCATTTTCCTCATGTAGCCCACTACAACTAATACATTTTACTTTACCCTTACACTGATTTTTGGTGTGACCATATGCCAGGCAGCGATAACATTGTGTTACCCGAGCTACATACTACATAATAGGAATGGTTAGATAACAAAATTTTATTTCCCTGGGTAAAATGATTCCCTCGAACGTAAATAAAACTGTTCCCGATGGTACATAATCTACCGATCCATCCTCTTTATTCATTTTGCTACTTAACCTTTTAACTTCAAGAATTTTGTAATTAGTCTCGCACATTGACATCAAATCTATTTCCGAAAAAATTGGATTTACATTCCTAGCAATTCCCTTACATGTTACTTGATTTCTGGGGATATATATTTTATAAACCTCCTTTTCCTTATTTAACTGATTTTCTTTTACAAAATTATTAGCTGCTTGAGCAGATAAAAAATTAACGGCTAATTTATTTTTGCCCTTCACTTTAACATCTATGATGTCTTTTAGATTTAAATTGAAAATGTCCCGGGCTATTTTTAGATGATTATACCTCCCAATTTGATGACCTTTTTCTATTCCCTCAATAATTACGCTAAATGGACCTATTGAATTACTTTTATAAAAATCGTCAAAAAACTGGATTTTTCTTTTTTGTTTCGCTTTTTTGATTTAATTTATCGATATTGTTATCTATAGACATGATTTCTTCCTCAATATTAGTTGATTGAATATCGGGGGGTCGACCTCCTCCTGGGTCCCCCATCATTTCGTTAATGTATAGACCAAAAGAAAAAACTATGCAGAAAAACTAATGTTTACACTTTTTATTACTCGTAATTATTAACTTAAAGTTATCTAAATATATTTATACCTAACTAAGATGATAAAGTTGTTAGATTTATTAAAAGGATAAAGTTAGTAATGTTACCAGTGTGTCACCGTTCAAAGTTCGACTTCGAATTCCTATAATCATAGTTACAGTGATAGCTTCTGTCATAGGAATATTGTTGCTGTAATGGTTTTTACGTGCTCTTTATATCCTTTGGTGTTTAGTGTCTAGTTAGTTATTATTGCGTTTTCTGTAGGAAACGAGTATTCAACTTATTTCTAATAGATGTTATGTTACATCATCACAATAAAAATCTTCGAAAATTCTTTAAATATTGAAAACAATTATTCGCCTCGAATTCGGTACACCCTCTCCGCTATAAATTGCCGGATATTAATTTTTAAAAGCGATTATCTACACAATTTTAGTGCCTGATTAAAAAACACGCACGTGTGTGTATGTGTGATTAGCATTTGCGAATAATCCGATGTGGGCATTGCAAAAAAAATACCGAAAACAAAAAGCCGAAGGTCGACATTATCGCGCAAAGATAAATAGTAAAAAAAACAATGTTTAAATTTAAAATTCGTATTTAGGTCCCCATCAATAGATTCAATGAGAGCAATTTATTATCTAGTGACGTCACAACTGTTCTATTCATTCTACCGAGAAACTCGTCAACCATAGCGAAACGATTCACGCGTAATAGTCCAGTCGCTGGATAGAGTTGAGTATGCAAAATGTGAGGACCGGCAACTATGCTCAAATTCTTTTACCTGGGACCCTAAATAATAGAAAATCACATGTTGCCGGCAGCTGTGCTGGTCCCTTTCCCTTTTACCTTTCCCCTTCTCCCTGCTCGGCACGTTGCTGAGTCATAGCGCTTGGAGTAGTCAGTAGAAAAGAATTTGTAGCCCATAACGGTTTATTTTTGCGTATTTAAGTAATAATATTTAAGTTTTTTCGCAGTCGACTGTTTTATTACTGTTATTTATTTTAAAAAAAGCGCGGACAATGTCACTACAAGTGATAAACGTGAAGAAGCGAAAGATAAATGAATTGTCGTGTTTGTTTTGTGATAAAACGGGTGATTTAGTGAAGAATCCAAAACCACAAACGTTTATTAGTATTGTTACGAAACAGCACACTGGTATAGACCCTAAATCCGACCCTGTCTAAGCCAGGTATGAATATAAAAATTATGGCGGATACGCAGTTTTTTATAACTGTTTGGGACTATCTTATCTAAGCATTGTTTTTGTGACCAGACTTATCTAGAAAAGGCCAGAATCAATTATTTGTGTGTGTAAGCCGCAGCCCGGAATTTTCTAGTAAGAAAGGCATTAATATAAATAAGGGCCGATCAGCGGAGGAGTTAGTTGATAAAGTGATCTCGAGAAATAAACAGAAATACACCGAACAGTAAAGTGCTAATATAATCAAGTTTGTGTGCATATAAATTAGATTTAAGTGATTAGTTAAGTATATATAAATTAAGTGTGAGTGAGTTAGTGTTTAAATAAATTAGTAAGTAGCTATACCGTGTGTTTAAAATTTATCCCACCCGTTTAATGTTTAAATAAATTAGAAAAACATTACATTGGTGTCAGAAGTGGGATAATATAAATAAATTGCTACGTAAAAATGGCCAAGAGACTATGTGATCTGAAAGTGACGGAATTAAGAGCAAAATTGGAAGATCGTGATTTGGAAACGTCCGGCAAGAAAAGTGAATTAGTAGAAAGACTTAAAGTGGCACTGGAAAATGACGGCTTTGATCCAGAAACAGTTTTATTTAATGACGAGGCTTCCACCTTAATCTCGTCAATTTCTGCTGATATTTCTACTTTGAAGAACGATATTTCTGGCATGGAAGAGAATACGAATATGAAAAGCGATATTACGGCTATAAAGAAAACGATATTTCTGCTATGAAGATCGACATTTCTGTTAATATGGACGAGAAGATTTCTACTTTGAAGAACGATATATCTGCCGATATCTTATTAATGAAAAACGAAATTGCCGCTGACGTTGAAAATGAAATTTCGTCTCTAAAATCTGAAATTGAGAATAAAATGTCAACGATGGACGAGAAAATCGAGAATAAGATTACAACGATAGACGAGAAAATCGAGAATAAGATTACAACGATAGACGAAAAAATCAAGGAGCTAGAGGAAAAGATTGCCGATTCAAGAACGCGAGGCACGCCAGAGGAAGAAAAGAAGACCGAGCAAACGAAACCTTGCAAGCCAGAAACAATATCTAAGTTTGAAGACATTGGCAGTTTTACCCGAGTCAAGGCCCCAACGTTCGATGGAAAAATGTCGTGGACCAATTATGTGAAACAATTTGAAGCAGCCGCTAGAGTCAATAATTGGTCCGATAGGGAGAAGGCAATAAACTTAACCATCGCGCTTCGGGAAGATGCCTTATATGTACTTCAGACGATACCGCTTGAAGAAATGGATGACTTCGAGCTGCTGAAGAAGAGGTTGGACATGCGATATGGTCACGAACATTTGGAACAGTTGTACAGATTCCAGCTGAAGAACCGAAGGCGGAAACGTGACGAACCCCTTCAAGAGTATGAAATGGATATTGCCCGACTAGTTCGATTTGCTTATCCATCAGCACTAGAGAACATGATGGAATGCTTAGGCATCCAGACCTTTATTGACGGCTTGTGTGACCACGATATGAAGAAGACGCTTCGATTAGCCCATCCTAAAACATTGGCCGATGCATTGACTGCTGCTCTTGAATATGAAGCAGCCACGATGGCTTCGGGATACAACAAAGATAGGACCATACAGGAAGAAGGTGACGATGACAGACTTGACCAGATCGTCAACTTGTTGAAAGGTATGGTAGACAAGAAGCCGAAGAAAATCAGGTGCTGTAATTGTGGCGAGCTAGAGAATACACGCAGTTCGTGTAAGCGTCCTACGACTCCTGTAAACCAAGAACCTCTTAAATGCAAAGCAGCCAAGAAAAGTTCGCGGTACAACAAAGGTAGAACCATGCAGGAAGAAGATAACGATGACAAACTTGATCAGATCGTCAACTTGTTGAAAGGTATGGCAGACAAGAGGCCGAAGAAAATCAAATGCCGGAAGTGTGGCGAACTAGAGCACGTATGCAGTCCGTCTAAGCTCCCCAAGATTCCTGTAACCCAAGAACTCCAGACACAGGGGAAATCAGACAGGGGTGAACATCCAGCTAATGCGAATCACCGAAATGCCGACTCCCTGTCCAGACGGCCGTGCCCAACAGACTGCTCCCACTGCAACAAGGTGGAATCTAGGGAAGCTGCAGTCTCAAGAACTACTGTAGTCAATGAGGAATGGTCACCCACCAGGATCAGAGAAGATCAGGAGAATGATCCTCACCTGAAGATGATCCGGCAATGGAAGAAAGAAAATCGGCGACCGACCTGGCAAGAAGTGTCAAAGTTTTCACCGAAACTCAAGGCGTATTGGGCTCAGTGGGACTCCCTTGTTCTGGAAGAAGGGCTGTTGAAAAGAGTCCTTGAAAACGATGATGGTTCTGAGATGAGGAGACAGCTAGTTATCCCGAGAACAACAGTAGCTGAGGTACTGAAGAAGTTACACGACAGTCCATCGGGAGATCATCTGGGAGTGAAGAAAACCCTTCAGTGAGTCCGTGAAAGGTTTTATTGGATGAACAGCTCCGACGATGTGAAGAAATGGTGTTAGAAATGTACTTGTGCAACGAGTAATGGACCACATCGCAAGAGAAAGGCACCTATGAAACAGTATAATGTTGGAAGCCCTTTCGAAAGGATTGCTTTAGATATCGCTGGACCATTTCCGACGACAGAAAATGGTAGCAAGTACATACTGGTTGTAATGGATTATTTCACAAAGTGGGTGGAAATTTACGCTATCCCGAACCAAGAGGCCACAACTGTCGCGGATGTATTGGTGAAGGAATTTATCAGCCGATATGGAGTACCCTTGGAAGTCCACAGTGACCAGAGAAGAAATTTTGAAAGCCATCTATTCCAGGAGATTTGCGACAAAATGGGAATGAAGAAGACCAGGACAACAGCTTTACATCCACAGTCAGATGGAATGGTCGAGAGAATGAACAGGACTATTGGAAAATACCTGTCCAAAGTAGTATCCAGCCATCAGAGAGATTGGGACCAGTATCTTTCCCTATTCGCATTGGCTTATCGATCTGCTGTCAATGAATCCACGGGTGAAACACCGGCGAAAATCCTGTTTGGACGTGAAATGTCGGCCTGGAGAAGATCTAGCAGGCGAAGACTACGTGATCCAATTGAGAAGAAGGCTGGACGATATTCATGAACTAGTTCGAACCAATCTTCCAAGTTGCCAGCGACAGAATAAAAAGTCGGTACGACACGCAGGCCACAGAAGGCGGTTTTAAAGAAGGGGACAAAGTATGGTTACACAACCCGACGAGGAGAAAAGGATTTTCTCCAAAATTACAAAAATCCTGGGAAGGTCCATACTTAATCAAGAAAAGGATCAATGATGTTATATATCGCATAAGCAAGATCCTCAACGGAAAACCAAAAGTAGTTCACCAAAACCGACTAGCCCCATTCGAAGGAGACCATGACCTAGAGGAAGGAGTAAACCTCATTCAAGATGTGTCTGACCCTACCTTCGATGAATTTATGGGCGTGTATTGAGGTACCGGGAAAGCTAGAAATGGAGTCACTTCGGAACAACAACAAGATTTGTTCACTCTCCCGGAAGATTATTCACTGGCATACAACATCCCCGCCCGTATCAAGAATGCACGAGGGTTGGCAACCGTCTTTCGAAAGAAGTTCGGGCAATTAGAAAAACTTGATGACCAGATTCCAGCCCCTGGCAAGACACTGAAACTGAAACTGAAACATAATTCGCGGTACGTCTTCTACGTGGTAACTAAAGATGAATTTAAAGATCGATCTACCTACCGCGATGTGTGGGAAGCACTTCGTAATCTCCGAGACCATGTGTTAGAATCCAGCGTGAAGAAACTGGCTATGCCTAAGATAGCGAGTAACCAGTTGGATTGGCGAGTTATCAGGAACATGGTAGAGGTTATCTTTAGAGATACCGGTGTCCAGATATTAATTTGCAGCTACAACCCCCGTTATCAGTATCCGATGAAAACGGTGCCCTGCTATTTCCATAAGATCGGAAAGTGTAGAAATGGGGCCAGTTGCCGATTCAAACATCCAGTCTCGGCTACACAAAAGTTCCAGGAGGAACTTCCATTTAAGGAGGGGGTAATGTTACGAAACAGCACACTGGTATAGACCCTAAATCCGACCCTGTCTAAGCCAGGTATGAAAATTAAAATTATGGCGGATACGCAGTTTTTTATAACTGTTTGGGAATATCTAATCTAAGCATTGTTTTTGTGACCAGACTTATCTAGAAAAGGCCAGAATCAATTATTTGTGTGTGTTAAGCCGCAGCCCGGAATTTTCTAGTAAGAAAGGCATTAATATAAATAAGGGCCGATCAGCGGAGGAGTTAGTTGATAAAGTGATCTCGAGAAATAAACAGAAATACACCGAACAGTAAAGTGCTAATATAATCAAGTTTGTGTGCATATAAATTAGATTTAAGCGATTAGTTAAGTATATATAAATTAAGTGTTAGTGAGTTAGTGTTTAAACAAATTAGTAAGTAGCCATACCGTGTGTTTAAAATTTATCCCACCCGTTTATTGTTTAAATAAATTAGAAAAACATTACAGTATTAAAAAAGCAGCGGATCGCAGATAAGATGATATTAGTAAGAAAATAGAAAGTGATACAGACTTTACTGCACACAATTGTTCCTGGCATCGAGCATGTATTGCAACTTATATTAGTGAAGAGAACATAAGGCGTCGAGAATTAGCATTACTAAAGCAGGAGAATGCCTCTACTTCCACCTCCTCTACAGAAGCAAATGTTTCAGGTAGCCAACGTGTTCGTCGGTCATCAAGAAGTGAATTAAAACTTGATACGAAACAGAAATGTTTAATATGTGGTAAACAAACAAGAAATAAAAACAAAACTCTTTTTTTATGTTGTGAAATTTCAGCAGCGGAACAAATTTTAAATACTGCCCGAAAAAAACAAGATGATGTTTTCACAAAAATTGGCACTTGCGAACAACCAGCTGATTTATTTGCAATGGAAGTCAGGTATCATAAACATTGTTATCGTGATTATCTGCGACTACCAAGAAATTCTGACAATCCAGCAAGCAGAACTTCAATTAAAATATCACATGACATACTTATAGAGGCATTTGAAAAGCTGATTGATGAACTGAAACATCAATTAACATCTCACTCTTTTGAAGGGTCATTCTTGCCCAAGCGACTAGCTGAACTCACTGAAATAGAAGATGCAATTGTAGAAAATCGCGTTATGAAATCACTGCTCATTGATAAGTATGGTGAAAATGTCCTATTTGCAAGCATTGTTCAGTGCAAAGAATAATCAATTAAGTGAGAATTATAATCGACGAGCGTTATCAATGTTTTATGATGTGTATTACACGATTTTCTGGAAAACCGACTCCAAGTCTCAGCACAAACATATGTATGGATAAATGCTGACCAAACTCAACTACAGCCAATTGATTACACCTTCTTAGGCTATTAAAAGAAGGATGATAATTTGTACCCACGACAAATAACCAAGCAACCACTGCCGGATTCAACCGTGTAAATGTGCATCCAATTGTAAAACAATGGCTTGCTCTTGTAAAAAATTACATATTTATTGTATTTCTTTATGCAAATGCATAAATAACGATTGTCAGAATAAAAAAGATTGATAATTATCATTTTTTCATTTATAATATAATAAAATTTGATTTTTTTGAATTAAATTTTTTTTATCAATAATTATTGTTTTTATTTTTAATTTTCCTGTGGTTTTTTCACTTGACTAGCTGTAAGTATCTTTAATCATAAAAATCAATTGGATATTCTCACTAAAACAATCGTTATAATGATATCAAAGTATGTGTTCAGTCCATTTACTAGATGTCTAAGGGGGTGGGGTGCAAAAAAAATGGACCAATATGGCTCCTGGCAACATCCAGAATCATAATCTGCATGCATAATCTCCATACACCGAATGCGGTCCTCACATTTTGCACACTCAACTCCATCCAGCGCCCGGTCTATAAGTCAAGGATGTACTTTTGAGAAGGATAGGATAATATAATAAGATAAACCAAAAAATTACCTGCGAGACCAAATTACAAGTCTTTAAAACAATATACTAAAATTGACATTTGGATGTGAATCTTCGATGTTAAACAAAAGATAACAAAGTAAGATACAAGCAATGGAGATGCAGTATCTACAAAGTATATTTGGAGCCATAAAGGTAGATAAAATAAGGAAGCAAAAGATAAGAAAATAATTGGAAATACCACTAGTATTAGAATAATATAGAACAAAGGCAGCTGGAATTGTGGGAAACAAAAAGAATAAACGAAAGAATATTTGAAGCTGTTCAAATTGAAAAGGGCATTAATTTTACATGCAAGATTGTTTATTTTAGATAATTAGTTAACAAAATGGGATTCAAGTGTAGAAAAGTAAAAGACAATAGGAAAGTAAGTGTTGGTTAAAAAATTTGACATTATGAATTGAATATTTACGAAAATACAAAAAGTATAAGCAGGAAGGACAAACCATAATATATTGCGATTAAACCTACATCCTACATCCATTCCCATTGGGGGAGAGGGGAAGGGCAGAAAATTTTCTGTAATTGGGTTTGTTTGGGTGTTAATAGTAAAGGCCCAGATATAGGATAAATTTCTCAGCAGGGCGAGGGTTGAGTTTTTTTGTAGGGTCTTTTTTTTCATTTAGTGCGGCGCTCGTGTGGAGGGTTGAGTAAGTGAATAGAAGCAAAATATGGGTGTGAGTGCTTTGACAGGACGGGAGGGCGTTGTGTGAAGTTAAGGATGTTGATGGTGATGTTGGGATCGCGGTAGAATTTTGGATTTTTTTAGGAGAGTGGAGGGTGCTATTAAGGATGAGGTTTTTAGGAGGGCACTTCGGTTGAAATTGACTTTCAGGTAAAGAATTTGTCGGTTTACGAGTTCGAGAGTTTTTATTAGGGTCAAGAGTGATTTCTGGGTTGAATATTGTGGGGGAACATTTCTGAGGTATAGAGTTTGGGTTAGGATAGAATTGTTGATAGGGGTTGAGGTTGGTTTTCCCGGCGAGAGTGAAATCCTCGTCGGGAATGGGGGATTATCAAAGGATTGAGGGAGTGGGAGATTGGAATTTTTCGGAGGAAGCGTTAGGTTCGTGGGGGGGTGCATGAGAAGGAAGGTGTTTGGATGTTTGATTCGGGGAGTTGTGAGTTTTTGAGGATGTTTGATTTGGGGAGGTTTGAGGTTTTGAATGAGTGGAGGGTTTTTTAGAGGTTAGTTGTGGGAACGTTAGGAATTTTGAGGATAGTGGGAAGTCGGCGAAAAGTTCAGTGAGGGTATGTCTGGCTTCGGCTAAAGTATTTATAAGGTCTTAGGGTGCGCACTTGGGTGTTAGGGGAGGAAAATCATAGTCTAGAGTGGTTGGTTTAGCTGCAGTTTTGCTGCTGCGGTTGCGTCTAGAGGACATTATTGGGACATTATTGGACAAAGAGTGAATTTGGGGGGTGAAAACTAACACTGGCA
This sequence comes from Galeruca laticollis, assembly GCA_963921935.1. Taxonomy (NCBI): domain Eukaryota; kingdom Metazoa; phylum Arthropoda; class Insecta; order Coleoptera; family Chrysomelidae; genus Galeruca; species Galeruca laticollis. The sequence continues at coordinate 42,030,427 of OY998182.1, forward strand.
ACGGACTCACTGCCAGAGGGAGTTGCTTCACCAGTTAAAGGTTTCACGACTTATTAGCTTTCTAGGAGTTTCATATTCTGTGGGTGAAATGTCCTTCCTACGTCTAGTTGATGTGGTGTTTAATGGGTTAAGAGACTTCCTAGTACGATACTAATGAACTGTCATACTAAAAAGGACGACAGAACATGTGGGTGAGCTGTGACGTGTGGACAGCCTTTTACCACCAAGACTCTGATGGTTATATCGTCTACGCTGATTTTTATTGTTATTTTTGAGAGCATGTTATATATCCGGCCAATTATGGTTTGGGAAATCTTCTTGTTGGCGAATGCGTTTGGTATTTTATGAAAAGTGGAGTGTATGCATGCTGGTTTGGATGCAATGGATTTTGTGTTATCACTACATCTCTTATACACTCAGGTGCAAAAAATTAGATCCATCGTATATTTTCCATTTATTGTGACTTTTAAAACTTGGTACTTATTATATGGCTTATATAAATATAGAGAGACCCTCGTATAATTGAAATTATTAATTTATATACATTATTTTCATTTTTCTCATGACATTTTTTATAAACAATACAATTTTTAGGTTTTTGTCAGAAATTTACGTCTGATAGAGCAGCAAGAAATTCATTTGTTATTTTAGTGACCCATACAAACCCACCGAATTAGTATTTAAACTTATTATTTTGTTAATTTAATTGAAATCAAATGGCTTTAACACCAACGGATGCTGCAAGGGCAGTGGCTTTAGTTCAAGATGGTCGTAGCCAATATTATGCGGCTGAGGTAGTAGGTGTTAGTCGTTGTGCAGTGCAAAGAGCAATTCAGCGGTTTAATGAAACTGGAAATTACACGAGGAGACCAGGATCAGGCCGTAGAAGGGCAACATCCGCACGCGATGATAGATTTTTGGTTTCTTCGTGTTTGAGAAATAGACATTTAACGTCAGTTGAGCTGGCAAATCCTCTGAGCGAAATAAGAAATGTCGATGTAAGCAGGTGGACAGTTCGTCGACGACTCACTGAAACTAATTTATATTTCAGAAGGCCAGCTCTATGTCCACTGCTATCCATGGAACAACGCAGAGCTCGGCTTGATTTTGCAAGGGAACACGAGGACTGGAATGACGCCGATTGTTTAAGGTTTTGTTTAAGGACACCAGATGGTAGAGAAAGAATCTACAGAAGACAAGGAGAGCGATTCGCCCAATGTAACATTGCGGAAATAATAAGTTACCGAGAAGGCTCAGTTATGGTTTGGGCTGGTATAAGTTCCGAGGCCCGTACTGACTTGGTTCTTGTAGATGAAAGTTCTATGACAGGAGCAAGGTACATAACAACAATTTTGAATGAGCATGTGGTACCTTTTGCTCCATTTGTAGGGCCTAATTTTATTTTCATGGACGATAACGCGCGGCCACATCGTGCAAGAATCGTTAATGAATATTTAGAAGAAGTCGGTATTGTCCGTATGAATTAGCCATCTTCAAGTCCAGATCTCAATCCTATAGAACATCTATGGGATACTCTGGGAAGAAGAATTCGATCACGGGTACCTCGTGCTAACAACTTGGCTGAACTTAGTGTGGTGCTTCAGGCAATATGGGGCGAATTGGACCAACTCGATGTCCAACATTTAATTAACTCTATTCCAAGACGTATGTCAACATCGTTTATGTAGTGTCGTTTTTAATTTGATATATGTGTAAATATTTGTAATTCGTTGTTTGTTTACAATTTTAATACGTCTCTGGACCGATTGACGAAAGCCCTGATGATGGCGTAATGTCGAAACCGCTTGGCTGAATTTAATAAAAAAATATTACACACGTCTGTACAAATTCATTTATCCTTGTTAAGACGTATGCAGGCTGTTATAGGGACCCGGGGAGGAAATACAAATTATTAATAAAAAAAATAACACACTGAACATTTCATTATAACCATTGTTTTGATTAAAAAATATACTTAATTTTTTCATTATTCGAGTAAAGCCAATTGTTTTCATAACAACATGATTTTCTTGTATGAACTGTCTTTAGTATTCATACCTTTAATATTTAAAACCGATCCAAAACTTACATGGTCAAATTTTTGTCTACTTTGCCAAAAAATAGTCGTGGATCGAATTTTTTGCACCTGAGTGTATATCGTTCGCACAGCCTGTCCAAGGTCTTCATTGAAAACGATGTGAGGCTGATAGGTCGGTATGCTTTTGGAATGAGAAGGTCCATTCTTCCTGGTTTTGGTATGAACACAACTTTAACTTCTTTCCAACCTTTTGGTGCCAATGAGAATCTGAGGATTCCCACCGGGTGGGGCATTAAAGCATCCAAATGCCACTGATGTAATGTTGGATAGATGCCGTCCGTTTCTGGAGATTAAAAGGAGGAGAAGTTAGAGGTGGCCCACCTCAATCTGTCCGCATCGACGATCTGTCGGGTAGTGATTCTCCACTTCCTCCGAGGTTGCCGTGTTTGTGGTTCTAGAGTGAGTGAAGGGAGTTGACATTAATAGTTGAAGAATTTCTTTGAGGTTGGAAGTTTTTGTGCCATCTTCTTTGGTTAGTATACCGAAATGACGGTAGGGATCTTTTTGGAGTCCAGTTGCTTGGGATAAATCTTCGATTTCCTCGCAGTAGATTATCCATGCTTCTCTTTGTTTTTGTCTAATGACTGTTTTATACTCATTGAGGTGAGAGTTATATGCGTTCCAATCCTCTTCGAGTCTGGTACTTTTTGCCTTGTTGAAATTTGTCTTCGCCGTCCTCCTGAGCTGATCAATCTCATGATACCACCATGGAGTGGAGGCTCGATTAAGATCGACCCGCCTGCGGGGCAAGACATCTTATAGGCATTAATGATGGAGTTTTAAATGGTTTCAGAATAATTTTCCAAATCTCCTTTATTGTTAGATTGTTAGTTATATAATCATATAAAGACTTTCCAATAGTATTAATATTTTTGCTTCCCCAGCTCGTGGTGATAGTTTGAATCGCAGCTTATAACCAAGTCAAGCTTCTGGGTGAGACACTGTTCCACAAGGTCCTCTAGACTCTTTATTGGTAGTGGGTTGGCTGCATCTGAGGGGAGGTATGTGGATACACTTTATTTTGACCTTTCTGCGCATATTCCACCTTCACTACAGTTAGATTGGAGGACGAAAAGTGCGTCAGTGGGTAGGACTTAAAATTCCTAGGGACATATATGGCCGTCTTAGGTTGCTTGTGAAGTTGAAAATTAAACCTTTTTGGATTAGTTACACCCATGATTTTAGTTTGTCTTATGCAGGGTTCTTGGATAATTGCTATTGTGTCCTGCATCACATGAAGGTGGCGGTATAATGATGCTGAAGCCACCTTTTTGTGCTGAAGGTTACAGTGAATAAATCTTACCTTGTTATTATCAATATCTACTTGATGACGGTGAGATAGATTGTGTCTGTTTAGGCCATCGTCTCCACGTCCTCACTTGGAGGTGGGTTGACCTTGTCTATACCATAGCTTAGAACTGTTCGTTCCGCCAAGAGACTGTTGGTAGCCATCTTAGGAGATTGTTCGATAGTCTCCACAGAAGCAACAGCTCTTTGGATGGGAGAGGGGGATCCGTACTTGATCTGATTTCGCTCTTCCGTTCCGAGTCGATTTTTTTTATTTTAACAATCAATGAGGTGAACGCGTAGCTCAACCTCATTAATCGTTTTTCTAGGGCTTCCATCTCATCGTCTCCTATGCCAAAGACGACGAGGTGCCCTTTGGGGTTGACCTTCGCTTCGTGATGGAAGGAAAACCACGCATCCACTCGAGGATCTGGGTTTTGTTTTTCCAGCCGACGTAACCCATCCTCTTTGTTACACAGGTCAGCGTGAGCTTCGCTAGGAACCCAGAGGGTGGCTTTTGTCGGCTGTGTGTGGTTGTCGACGCGCACCACGTCGAGGTCCTCCCACGGTTTCAGATTTGAAATCGTGTTCTTTAGCCACTCTAATGTTTCACCATTATAGCAGGTGACTGATTATTTCGCTATAGTGTGATCATGACCTAAAAGTAGGTGGCTTTATTTGACTGCCGGAGGCGGACATAAAGGTTTCGTCCAAAGCCTCCATTGACAAGTTCTCCATTATAGGTAATTATTTTACCGTATGCTTCGACCTTGTCTATTATAGCTAACCGTAAATGGTTGGTAGCTGCTTCGCTGTAGCTCTTAATTTTAGAGTCCATCCGTAGCATCTTTCCTCTGGAAGAGTTTTCCTCCGAGCTGTTAGAGAGGATGCGCTTCTTTTACTGGCGGCGACGGGTTCCTGGCCTCTTTTGGAGGAGGAACTGGCATCGCAGCCCTTACTTTTTTGGCCGTTGATGCCAGGCTTGGATAGGGAGGGACGAGGGGCGCTGCAGATGTCTGTGGAGACGCCTGCTTGCTGCGTCGCTTTCCTCCTTCTCTTTATCCCAGCACTGCAGACTCGTTTACCTCGACGGTGTTTATGTTTTGGAGATATGCGTTCTCACCTGAAGACTGGTACGAACCAAAAAAGACATGTACAAGGAAGCCACAAAGTGACAAATAATAATCAAGATCGGTTTTTGAGAATGCAGGTACTTCGAAATAGATTCACTACAAGTACTATACTACAGCAAGAATTTGTTCATCGATATAATTACCGCATAAGTCAACATACAGTGCGTCGAACGCTAGCAAAAAGCAGTCCACAACTGGTCCTCTTCTAACCGTAAACCATCGCAGGCAACGTCTTCAGTTTACACGAGACCATCAAAATTGAGGCAAACGTGAATGGAGCAATGTACTCTTTACGGACGAGTCACGATTCTGTTTCGTAGTGATGATCGTCGTAGGAGAGTGTATATGTCTCCTGACGAACAATATGCTCAATGTACTCGTAATATTGCAGAAAATGTTAGATACGGCGGTGGGTCTGTTATGAAGTAGGATGACATTAGTTTGGAGACTCATACGGATCTAGTTGTAATTAGGGGCGGTCGTTTGATAGCCGACCGCTATATACGAGACATTTTAGAACCTCATATAATGTCATATGCCTCATTGATAGGGAACGAAATGCTACTAATTACCTCCAAGAAGTAGATATCCATACTTTGTATTGGCCAGCGCGAAATCCATAACTTAACCCGTTTGAGCTATTATGAGACAAATTGAGTCAGTAGGTTAGAGCTTTACAGCATCCATCTAGAGGTCTAGATGAACTGTCACTCACACTAATCAAAATATGGGTTCAAATAGATCAAGTTGAAAGCAAAAACTTAACAATACAGAAACGTTGCTTAACACAGTTAAAAGATATCTTCTTCTTAAGGTGCCGACTTCTTGCGAAGGTTGGCGACCATCATGACTAATTTTATTTTGCTGACTGCTGCCCCGAACAGGTCGTTTGATGTACAGTTGAACTATTCTCTGATATTTCGAAGCCACGACATCCGTCTTCTTCCTATGCTTCTTTTCCCTATTATTTTACCCTGGATAATTAGTTGTAGCAGCTTGTATCTTGTACCTCTCATTACGTGGCCCAGATATTGGAGTTTGCTGACCTTTACCTCTTGGGACATTTCTAGATCCTTTGAGACTCTCCGCAAGACTTCTTCATTGGTAATTATGTCAACGTATGATATCCGAAGTACCCTTCTGTAAAGCCACATCTCGAAGGCATCTATCTTTTTAAGCATTTCTTTTGTTAGAGTGGCAGCTTCTATTCCATAGAGGATTATTGTAAATATATAGCATCTTAGCTTCGTATTTTAAGGTGGTTACTCAAAGTTTTGTAACAAAAGAATTGCTTCATTTTAATAAAGGTGTTCCATGCTATTTCAATTCTCGTTTTTTAATTCTGATGAGTAATCATTGTTGTCGTTGATATTGATATTTAGAGACTCGCTCTATTATCTGATGGTTGTGTGTTTTGATTTGGTTTTTTGGTAAAGATCATGAATTTTGTTTTATTAAGGTTCATATTCAAGCCATAATGGATAATTGTTTCATACACTTTTTGGACCATTCTTCGCAGAACATTTATACTTTCTGCTAGCAATACGGTATCATCTGCGTATCATAAATTGTTTATAGGAACTCCGTTTACTACTACTCCAGCTGCTTCATTGTGTAATGCCTCCCTCATGATGACTTCCGAGTACATACTAAACAATAGCGGAGGAAGTATACACCTCTGTCGTACACCACGTTTGATGTTGATCTTTTCTGTGTATTTATTATCTATCTTGATGTTTGCTGTTTCGTCGTAATATAGGTTTTTAATAATTCTGGCATCTATCAGCTTTTCTCTCAGAATTTTGATAAGTTGTTCATGACGAACTCTGTCAAATGCTTTCTCATAGTCCACAAAGAAGGCGTACACATCCTTGTTAACGTCCAAACAGCGATGAGTCAACACGTTTATACTAAATAATGCTTCTCTCGTGCCAACTCGATTACAGAACCCGAACTGTGTATCGCTGATGTCGTTATCCAGTTTTTTATACACACGGTTGTCAATTATTTTTAGAAATAATTTGAGTGTATGGCTCATTAGGCTTATGGTCCTATGATCTTTACATAATCTTGCGTTGGCTTTATTGGGAAGCACAATGAAGGTCGACACCAACCAGTCATTTGGTAGCGTTTCTGATCTGTAGATCTCATTGAAGAGCTCAGCAAGTATATCCAAGCTATGTTCCTTAAGCAGTTCTATCATTTCAATGGGTAGTTCGGCTGGACCAGGTGCTTTCCCGTTCTTTATGCTCTTCAGCGCATATTCTATTTCATCTGTTATTATTTCTGGTCCGGTTTCTATATCATTTTCTGGGGGTAAGGGGCTATTTCTGTCATCTTCGAACAGCGTTTCAGTGTATGTTGGCCATGTCTTAAGCTTTGATGTCAGCTTCCTTACTTTAAAAGCTATAATAAAGCCATAATGTTAGACCATTAACGAGCCTTCTAATTTTTTTATCATGTAGATTTTTTATTTCACAAAATTTGCGTCAATTTTGCGGCGCAGTGTATATCCATTTATTTTAATAATTATTTGTACTAAACCAATAGAGCCCGTCGACAACATAAATGGCACCTGCGCTACTGTCTAACAAACGATCGTGAATCGTCAAAGGTCAGTGAATGGGTATATTCGTCCGAAGATAATACAAAGAGTGTGTGTGGGTAGTCGGTAATACGTACAGTAAATTAGTGTACGTGATGTCGGTTAATAAAACAAAAAATGAAAAACAAGGTCGTCTGATATAAGTATTCCTTTCGAAATTCGCCCGTATCGATAAATTTATACAGAGCGTACCTATTACAGTCGTTATTTTAAAGTTGGGAAACTTTATCATTTAGAGTCTGGAAAGTCAGATCGCGTGACCTCCGTTACGTAATGGTGGGTCCACACGATACAGGTATTCATCCATATTGATAGAATATTTTCTGTTCAACAAAGCAGTGCTAGAAAAGTCGAAAAGGCGCTATTTTCATAAGAAAATGGAAAAATATGTCAAAAATGAAACTGCACGATGTGACACGCTTTCCTGCCGCTTCGTCCTCCTTCACCTCTCGCAGGTTCTTAGCAACTGACGCGTCACTGTGGACACCCTTGATGCAAAGTTTTGTGAAACAAATGCTCGGGCGCCAGATTATTTTACGTGGTTTACTCCACGGCCCCTTTACCCTCCGCGTCAAGAGTTCCAGTTAGCCTCAGATGGAGGTTACGGAAAATTCCAAAGTTCTCGTTGAATTTAACACATCTACAAAACCTATAAACCTCAGACGGTGATGCTACGGGATATGAAGAAAACACTGATCGTATTTATTTGTATATTACAAGTCCTATTTAAAATATATACATACAAAATAACATTCAACAATATCTGATTATTTTCAAGCGGTACTGAAGCGTGTTCAAGCCTTATCTTATTATGCACCATGCGAAATTTGCCGGTATTAAGGAATGTGAGCAATGACACAATAAACCAGGTGTAAGCAAGCAAATGCAATTGTTAATAACAGCGGAAGCGGTATAAGCAGTTTGTAATTATGCGGTAAGCAGCAGTAAAACAATAATTACCTATCACAGTAGTAAACGGGATAAAACTATCTTCGCGGTAGGGATGGTCAATCGGGATAGGTGGGAAAATGTGACCAGACCAGTTTATACCAAAAAAAAACTAAAGAATTTAAACTAGATTATCAATCAATCAGTGGCAACAGCCTCATACTTGGTTGAGAATCTTATTATAATAGGAGAACTTCCACTTTAAATTTTCAAATTATCGGTTAAAATTATTCTAAAATATTGGTCACAGGATAGAACAGCGGTTACCCAAATACAAGCAAAATAAAAACTGTGTCTTAGAATAGATAAATATGAAACGAAATTATTACAGGCTGAGAGTGGAACAGCTGGTGGCAACAGCCTCTGATCCGCCCCACACTCAGTTTTGACTTTTCCAAATTGCCGGTCAGACAAAACTATATATACAATTTAGAACTAAAATAAATCAAGGTAATCTAGAGAAAGTTATGCTCGTTCCAAAAGGGAAACGGCTGGTGGCAACAGCCTCTGATCCGTTTCACAGTCGGTTTTCAATTTTTCAAACTTCCGGTTAGTTAAAACTATATATGAAATTGACTGTCTCGACTCTTACTTCGTAGAATATGCTCATATTAGTGTTTTTAAATTAAACTCAAGGTCTCTAGTTAATTCCACAATATAATATTGAAAATTCTAAAAAATTGACAATTGTTTCGATAAATCAATATCATCGTCAGAAGTAGAAGTACTGCATATTTGTGAAAAGAAACAAGAACTGGATTTCCTTGAAGAACTCGAAGTAAGAAGACATTTAAGAAACCCACAATATGAAGTTGTCAATGAACAGTTAAATCTAGGGAATTCTCCACTAATAAACTGTCTTCTTAAGTGATAATTGTAAAGATCAGCAGATATAGTTTTCCTGGTTTTCTATATCATTGCACAGTTATACTGATCTTAATTGGAAAAATGATATCCAGGATATCACCATAGGGCTAATAATATCTAAGCTTCAATATTTGTAATATCACATCTTCTTCTTTTTTCTATAAACATATATTAAGCCAATCACAAGTTAGGTCTATCCAAAAATAACTACTAAACATCAGGTAGGCATAAAATGAAATGTAACTTCTGTCATTCTGACGATGATATTGATTTATCGAAACAATTGTCAATTTTTTAGAATTTTCAATAACTTGTATTATATTGTGGAATTAACTAGAGACCTTGAGTTTCATTTAAAAACACTAAAACTATATATATATATATATATATATATATATATATATATATATATAATTTGGAACTAAAATAAATCTAAGTAATTTAGGGAAAACTATGCGCGTTCCGAAAGGGAAACGGCTGGTGGCAACAGCCTCTGATCCGCTTCACAGTCGGTTTTCAATTTTTCAAACTTCCGGTCAGTAAAAACTATATAACAGAGAGGTAAATTCCTGAATAAAAAAACAAAAGATCACAGTCGAAATATAATCCAATTATCGAGGAGAAAAGCAAATAAAAATCTAATATGTATTTGGGTAAGTTGAAACAGGACACTATTTGTGTAACAATCTAAATCGCAAAATTAAAATCAAAATGTTACTTCAATGTATTGAAGACTCAGACATTAATTCCAAAGAAACAATATACAGAACGCGGAGATAAAAACTGTAGATAAGTTTTGTTTTTATCGTTTCAAAAAAATACCAGCTTACCGGCTCTATCAAAATACGGAATTATATTCTTAAATAGCCGAACTACTAAATCGTTTATGGAAATTGAATATAAAACTTCAAAAAACGGTGAAATATTTTATTCGGTTTTCAAAATAAATTTCCACTTACTCAGAAAATACTGGACGGTAGGACACTTCACAACTATCAATTTTTTATCTAATAGTGTTTTAAATGAAACTCACGGTTTCTAGTTAATTCCACAATATAATAAAAGTTATTGAAAATTCTAAAAAATTGACAATTGTTTCGATAAATCAATATCATCGTCAGAATGACAGAAGTTACATTTCATTTGATGCCTACCTGATGTTAGTAGTTATTTTTGGCTAGACCAAGAAGTGACCTAACTTGTGATTGACTTAATATATGTTTATAGAAAAAAGAAGAAGATGTGATATTACAAATATTGAAGCTTAGATAATATTAGCCCTATGGTGATATCCTGGATATCATTTTTCCAATTAAGATCAGTATAACTGTGCAATGATATAGAAAACCAGGAAAACTTTATCTGCTGATCTTTACAATTATCACTTAAGAAGACAGTTTATTAGTGGAGAACTCCCTAGATTTAACTGTTCATTGACAACTTCATATTGTGGGTTTCTTAAATGTCTTCTAATTTCCAATTCTTCAAGGAAATCCAGTTCTTGTTTCTTTTTACAAATATGCAGCACTTCTAGTTTTGTGTTAGGTGTCAATGAATGATTGGTATCAAGTAGATGTTTTGCGTAGTGGGATTTATCTGGTTGTTTTAATCTGTATGCTCGTAAGTGTTCACTGAATCGGATTTCAAAATTCCTAAGGGTCTGACCCAAATAGACAGCATTACATTATCGACATTTGAGTTTATATATACCTGACTTCTTTAATAGTGGTATTTTTGTTTTTACATTTAACAATTTTGTACTAACGTTACTTTCTGTTTTAAAAGAAACTGTTGTATTCGTTGCTGAAGATATTATCTTTGAAATATTATTAGAAATATTTCCTGTATATGTGATGGTTTTATAAGTTTTTATTTCATCAGCTTGTTTAGGAAATATTAGTTGTAATGCCACTTTTTCTTCTTTTTTACTAATTAGCTTATTTATCATATCTAATGGATAACCGTTGGATGTTGCTATTTGTCTAATTGTATTAATCTCTCTATCAAAATTACATTTGTTTATAGGAACTGAAAAAGCTTTATGTATCATTGAATTATATGCCGCTAGTCTGTGTGACATAGGGTGATTGGAATTGAATGGAATTGTCACCTCAGTCTGTGTTGGTTTTCGGTAAATTGAATAATCAAGTACATTATTAACTCTTTGAATTTTTAAATCATGAAAATTGATTGAGCTATTTTCTTCAATTTCTAATGTAAATTTAATTTTTGGGTGTAAATTATTGATGTGGTTGAAAAATACATCTAATTGTCGTTCACTACCCATAAAACAAGCTAATATGTGTCATCTACATATCTATACCAAAATAAAATATTTTTCGAAATATTACTTTCAAAGATCTCTCTTTCTAAATTGTCCATAAAAATGTTTGCTAAAATAGGTGATATAGGGCTTCCCATAGGTAAACCTTCATTTTGAATATATATCTTATTGTTAAAAGTGAAATAATTCTGATTAATGCATACATCAAATAAATTAAGTATATCTGATATTATTCCTGGATTAATATTTTTATCTTCTAGTAATTTTCTTACAAGTATTAGACATTCTTTAGGAGGAATTTTAGTGAACATATTAGTTACATCGAACGAAATGAGTTTATAGTTATCTTGCAAGTGGATTGCTTTCAACTTTTTGATTAGTTCTATTGAATTTCCAATTGAGTACTGAGATTCATATCCGTAACTATTGAGTATATTGTTGAGCTTCTTTGCCAATATATTATTAGGAGCATTAACATAAGAAACTACAGGTCTAATTGGTTTCGTTATTTTATGTAATTTAACGGTTCCATATAATTGTGGACAATGAGGATTCTTATGTATGATAGACCTCTTTTCGTAATCACTTAAAAGATAATTAGAATTATTAACAATATCCCTTACATTATTAGAAAACTTTTTTGTTGGGTTTGCTTTAAGAACTTTTACATCGCTAGATTCTATAAAGTTATATATTTTGGAATTGTAATTCTCAGTCGTCAAAATGACAGTTGTTTTCCCCTTATCAGATTTTGTAACTGTTAGGTTATTATCTTCTATCTTCTTTTTTATTGCATTTAAAACTGTAATTTCATTTTTTGTTTGACGTTTAACTTTTGAAGGTTCAATATTTTTGATTAAATTGGCAATTTTCAATTTCTCATAAAGAAAATTATTTGAATTAGATTTTAAAGCTATTTCTGACTCTGTAGCTATAATTTGTTTAATATTACTCGTAAATTTTGGTGGTATGCTGTACTTTAAACCTTTATTTAAAAATTCTATTTCACTATCTGTAAAATTAGTGTCTGAAAGGTTTTCAAATCGTGGTGCAAAGTGTGTTGGTATGTAGGTACTTACAGTTTTATGATGTTTTGAGTATTGAATTTTATGTTGTGTGTGTTCAAGATTATGTAGCTTCTTTTCTTGTTTCTTAAATTTCTTATGCTTCATCGTGCTGACACTTTCTCTTTTGTCATCCAAACAGTCAAATTCTACTGGATGTAATTGGAATGTGAGTTCTGAATGTACAACTTTTATGTAGTTGTCTAAGGAGTCTCTAACTTTGAACCATTTCTTACATTCTGCTTTTATCCAAACTCGTTGAGCACATTTTATAGCTTTTTGTGCTTGTGGTGTTTTAGTGTGACATTTTATATTCACATAATTTGGTATTACATTTTTCCTAAGGCATTCTACTAACTCTAACTCTTTTAAAACGCTCGGTTTTTGGAATTTATAATTTAATTCCTACCTAAAATTTTTGACGATAACGGTGGTGAGAGAATTAACTTGAATCGATTTAATTACAACAAGAAATATTTCTATTTGTACTGAACGACTTCGGTTTTAATTAAAATAGTTTATATACCGGGCGTCCTCGATAATTTAAATTTTGAAAAGCGGAATTTAATAGTTTTTACGTATTTCTTTAGATGGTATTTCATAGCTTTTGAATTACTAATGAAATAAATACTTAAATTAATGTTACGGGACTGAAACGGTACCATAAATCAAAGTTGGAAAGTGAGTAACGAGTTATATCCACTTATTAGAATTAAAATACCATCGGAAAAATCAATCAAAATGCTTAAAAAAAATAACTCGTTACAACGAATCGGGATTTACGAATCAAAGTTATGCCGATGACCTGGTTGTAACCATCAGGGTCAGAGATGACGGAGTAATTTCCGATTGTATGTAACTCTAAACATAATCGAAATCTGGTGTATAAAGGACTTAATGTTAATCCTAGTAAAACAGTGCTGGTTCCATTCACCAGGAGGGGAGGCGAAAATACAAACTTAAAGCCCCAACTCTGAGTAGAACCCAGCTAACATTTTCCAAAGAAGTTAAATACTTGGGCATCATAATCGACCAAAAATTGACATGGAACAGCCAAATCAACCACATCCTCTTCAGAGCGATAGCGGCATGCTAGACATACCGCAGTGTCTTTGGTCTTAAACCAAAAATGATCTACTGGACATACCAAACGGTCATCAAACCCATGGCCATCTATGCTTCACTGCAAATATGGTGGCCAAAGATACAACAAACCTCGGCAAAAACCAGGTTACAGAAAGTGCAACGATTAGCTTGCCTAGGTATCATACGAGCAATATCCCTACTGCGGCTTTAGAGGCAATGCGGAGCCTTCCACCACTGCACCTATGTGATTTGATATTGCGTAGCGGTTGTACATACAAGGTGCCACATTATCAGCCGCGTAATGGCTCATATCAAGCCCTTCTATTGGAAAATCAATTGCAACATTAAGTTTTCCACTAAATCTTTCTGTTTGCGATAAGCGCTTCAGGTGAATAACCAATATTTTCGGAAATTTATGAATTGAGAATGATTTATTACATCGTCTTCGTTCCTTACATTTCGAACATGTTGGTTTCTCATCACCGTCGAGTGTTTCTTCTCTTGTAAACGAATCTAAACATTGTGAAAGTCGTAATTGACCTGTTCTTTGGGGTATGGAAAGGGATAAATCCCAAAAGGGATCGTAGGTAACTGAACAGTGACCACAGTTTGTGCACTTGATTGTTGATTTTAATTGACCGACAAAATTATCCACAATATTGGAGTTGTCTATTCTCGAATATCTTAACCAATATTCTTGTGCTTTCTCAATGTCACTAAGTTTGTCATCAATTTATGTTAGGGGCTTTGGTTTTTCATATACCTTGTTGACATTTTCGTGAAGTCCTGCTAATAGGTAACGAAGAAACTGTGCATCATTTTGAGTGTATCCCATAAACCTTGAAGTAAATCGCTGAATCTGACTTTTCAATGATACTGTATTAACCACTCTGTTTGAACTGTCTTCAGACCAAAGCTCTTGAATTACTTAAGCAAATGCTTTAATTAATGCTCCTTTTATGCTAGATATGTTTATGTTAATATCTCTTATGTATGCGTCTTTCTTTAGATATTCTAATATCCTTGGAATTGTCTATTATATAGACAAGAGACTTGAACACGGAATTAGTATTACCACCTAAAGAACCATCATCAAGGTACAAAGCATTAAATTCTGTGTCAATGTTGCTTATAAGTTTGTGTATCGATATGCAAAAAAGGAGAGGTGCCAAAGGGTCCCCTTGTTGGACGCCTCTTTCCGAATAAATGTTTTCGCCAAATAAAAGATATTCTTTTATTTTTTTAACTTTAACACACTGTATATCATTAACTAACCATTTGAAGGGTCTCTGAATCTCTGATCCTACCTCAATTCTTAGCATTTGTCAAGGGCTATTACCAGTAAAACGTTGTCGGTCGAATATCGAAACACCCTGTATATTTATGTGTTATAACGGAATTTGCAAGCACGATAGAGGGCGCATTTTTTGACGGATCTAAACCAAACTCACTACAAAAATCGGTTGAGCCAAAATCTCGAACCAGTTCGTTATCGGACCAAATCGGCCCAGTAGAAACAAAATGAGGGCGTGTCAAAGTTGAAAATAATCGTATTTCCTTTGTTTTTCATTTGACGCAAAAAAGTTAGTTAGATTTTGTACTTAACATTTTTTTCTAAAACGTACATGAAAACATTTATTTAAGAAAATTTACAAATTTACCAAAAAAAATTGTATTTTTTTGTTTTTATATTTGATGCAAAAAGATTACTTCAAATAAGCGTGTCCAATTGGTCTTGTGCCATTGGGATTTTTTTATAAATGTACAAAAAAAACTTGTATGTACATTTTTATTTTCTAAGTTTTTATAATTTATATTTGTGTTCCATATTTTTTAATAATAAAGAGTTTGCGAAGAAAGAATGTTATTTAAAGCACAGGTAATAGGTATCGACTAGATATTTGCTCATTCCCGCAGTATGGCTAACTAGATCCATGGTGGCTAAAATTAGAATTTCAGCGTCTGACTAAGGGTGTTTTCGCTTTTTACAGAACAAAATTAATATCAATTAAAATACCTAGAAACAAACTATATACACTGAAATTCTAATTATCCGATCATATACACCCCCAAAATGAACAATTTATCCTTAAGGTGTATTTTTCATTCAGATTTGAAAATACGATGATGCTTAAGTGGCTGATCACCGGCAAATGTACTCTATTGTTAAATAAATTACATTAACGCCATCTATAATAGCTAAAAATTTGCTAGCATATACCAAACGATTTACATGCACCTATCTTCAATTGACTTTAGCACTATACGTGTCAAATACTTCTATCGAAAATAGTAAACTTATTTCCCCTGTTTATTTTTATAGTGAATAAATGGAATTTACAGACATGCAATAATGAAAAATGTTTATATTAAATGAATAATGGAACTTTGTATCTATAAAATAAAATCGAAGTTATCTGTCACAATTACAAAACGAAACTAAACTCCACATTCCATATCCGTCTACATCAGGATTTAAATAAAAGCCTTTTCAATTCGTGTTTTAACTATATACAAGTTACTCCTTGGGTTTTCCGTAAAATGCTCCAGCTATCGTCCGCTGCAGCGCGCGCAAACTGTGACGTAGTGCACATTGCCATTGGTCTTCCTCACGACGTGACGTCATCGGTATAACGATTACTAAACCAGACCCCGTAACCCCTCGCTGCCGCTCTCGCCCCTCTCCGTTAAACGCTCGTAGGATGGTGCCAGTGCATAACGAGAGAATTCAGTTAGATATAGCGCTTTGTCGAGTTGGTTTTGTATTTATGTATATCGTTGTAAGTTCCGCTATGGCGTAGTGGTACAAAAACGCGTAACCCAGTGTGACGATTACCCTTTTTTTAAATCGTAGTGCGAATAAAAAAATTTAATGGTGAAGATGTCGGTGATGCAAATACAACAGGCCAAGAGGCAGCAGTGCTATCTTTGTGACCTACCTAGGATGCCATGGGCGATGGTGCACGACTTTTCGGAAGCAGTATGTAGAGGTTGCGTTAATTACGAGGGCGCCGATAGGATAGAAATAGTTTTAGAAACTGCCCGACAAATGAAACGCGCTCACGGTTTTCAAGAGCAAAGATCTGGACATACTACTAAAACACATCGAGGTACTACCTCCCACGATCACCAAAACGGCGAGGTAGTAGCGTCTTCTAGTAGACAACAGAATGCTCCCCATCATACACCCGCGTATGGAATTCACCATTCTAGGTCGAATATGTTGGCAGAATATCAAGCTGCTCAACAACAACAACCTCCTCCGCCTCCTAGAGGTAGACAATTAGAGGCGACACCAGAACACGAGCACGTAGCCCGTACCACCGTCCGTTTGCCAACGGCGGCACATCTGGCACCTCATCACCAATTACAAACCCATCACCATTCCAGCAATGGTAGACCTGGTGCTCTACCCCAACAGGGCATCAAAAGAGGATTATCGACCACGGACGACGACGAACATCACGGACACCATCATTCTAACGGTGATATCAGCGGTGCTAAAAGAATGATGTCCGTAGACGAGCATAGTAACGCTGCAAGACCTCCTTTAACAAGGGGAGAATCATTACCTGCAGTTTCGTTAGGACAATCGTTCGTTATATCAACGGAGAGAACATTTAAACAAGAAAAACATCCCATCAGGACCGCTTCCTTCGATGCCGGAACTGCATTCAAACCTAGTGGTATGAAACATTTCTTAAATAGTCTAGCAGGTATTTTAAATAGTTGTAGTTTCATTTGATACGTTTATACAGGGTGCCCGACTTACGAGCTCTAATCTTAAAAATGAAAATTTTGCTCTTTGTCCTTGCTTACCGAATTATTGATAAAAAAGATGTAGGCTAAACTTTAGTATGTCCTCGGCTCAGTTCTGGGTTCATATTTTTTACAGATAGGTATTATTTATTACAAGAAAGGTTTATACCAAGTACCAAGTTGGGGAAACAAATACTTAGAGATATAAATTTAAAAAAAAAATTAGTTCAGTGAATAGGGTGTTTTCCGTAAGAATTCTAATAACATGGTCCGATTGACCTAAAACTTAGGCAGTAAGCAGAAAATTGCACAAGAAACAATGTTTATATAAGTAGTGCCGTGGTCTGCTTTTCCCCTGGAGGTGGAAGCAACCCCTTCTAGGAAGTTTAATATACAATATTAAAAATCACTTTTTAAATCGATAGAGGAGTAAATTCTAAGCAAAAAGTTCCTTGTGAACATTTTTCGATAAGTCAATAGTTTCTTGGTTATTCGCGATTAAAAACTTTTTTTCATTGAAAAACACGCTTTTCTACAGTTTTCCACGATCGGAAAATTGACATTCTACAAAAAAGTATTATAGAGAGAAAATGAAGCTTATAAAAAAAGCTAAAGATTAAGTAGTTTTTTATTTAAATATTTGCAATAAGTGCTGACATACAGCTGTTTGAAGATAACTTTTTATTTGTCTTGTAATTCAAGTTTTAAAATAACTGTGCCGTACAGTTTTTGAAGTACTTCCAAAAACTGTTGAAATGAACTTGATTTGAAGTAATTAGCATAAAAATTAACTGAATTATAATAAAAATAAGACTTTTTCTGAACAAAAATCTACATCTAAATCCAAAATTAAAGACAATCCTTCAATAATTTGCTTTATTTACGACTTAACAATGTGTGTCCTATTATTTTAAGAAGTTTAGAAGGCTCATTTTTGGAAATATGACCTTTAAAATGAAAAAATCAAATTTTATGAAAAATTACATATTTATGAAAATAACTAGAAAAATAATAAAGATACAGAAAATATGCAAGGGTATAAAAATAAATTTATTATCACAGAATATTTTACTTATATTAAGTTAGCACCCCAACCTAAAAAATCGAAATTACATATTCGCAGGAATTAAGTGCTCATTATGTGCTGTATTAACGATTTTTGTGCCCGGGACATCGCAATTGAAAGTAGGGGTGCGGGCTTAACGTAAGTTAGCACCTCCAGTCATTAAAATTACATACAATCAAAAATTTAGAATACTAGAATTATGTGCTTTTAGAAGCATTCAATAAAATTAGCCTACCTATAATACTTTAGAAGATATTCTCCAAAAAAGATCGATATTTACACCGTTGATACATCCCAAAGTTTTGCTACAAATTCATACAAAATTTAATAACTTTAACAAACTTTATGAAATCTTTCTAAAGAATGTAATGTAATAATGTAACAAAAGCAATTTTAACGGATTTAATTTTCCAACTATTGTAATAATTGTTAACTATTAATTTATCTTTATAGCAAATTTAGAGTATCAAAATTTGATTTTACATACATAAAATATAGTGTAAGAAAATTCATAAGAGAAAATAATAAGATAAAAATAATAATGTTTCAACCATCTTGTAAAACGTTTATTTATGTCTTTTCATCCTCAATCTTTTAGTAAAAAAGTTAGCAGTAAAATTTCATTCTACATATTCCGAATGCTCATAAAACATTTTCAGCCTAGATTTTATATCTGTGTTTTAACTTGTACTTTATTCTTGTATGGCGGTGCTCATGTTGGGGGTGGTTTATCGGCCAAAGAGGATGAGCAATAAAATATCATTGAGCACATTTTGAAACCACATAAATCGAGGAACGTTTTAACACAAAACCAATTCGCTGTCTGTATTTACTCTTGTAAGTATGGTGGTACTTACGTTGGGGGCGGTTTGTCGGCCAAAAGGGATGAGCGCGAATATCTCATTGAGCACATTTTGAAAGCACATAAATCGAGGAATATTTTACGAGAAAAACCAATTCGATATCTGCTTTTAACTGCGACTTTACTCTTGTAAATATGATGGTCCTCACGTTGAGGGCGGTTTGTCGGCCAAAGGAGATGGGCACAAAAATCTCATTGAACATGTTTTGAAAGCACATAAATCGAGGAGCATTTTAAGAGGAAAACCAATTCGCTATCTGTATTTTAACTTGTACTTTATACTCTTGTATGGCGGTGCTCGTGTTGGGGGTGGTTTGTCGGCCAAAGAGGATGAGCATGAAGATATCATTGAGCATATTTTGAAAGCACATAAATCGAGGAACGTTTTAACACAAAACCAATTCGCTGTCTGTATTTTAGCTTGTACTTTACTCTTATAAGTATGGTGGTACTTACGTTGGGGGCGGTTTATCGGCCAAAAGGGATGGGCACGAAAATTTCATTGAACACATTTTGAAAGCACATAAATCGGCGAATATTTTATGAGGAAAATCAATTCGCTATCTGGTTTTAACTGCGACTTTACTTTTGTAAATATGGTGGTCCTCACGCTGGAGGCGGTTTGTCGGCCAAAGGGGATGAGAATGAAAATATCATTGAGCATATTTTGAAAACACATAAATTGAGGAACATTTCAAGACGAACACAAATTCGCTGTCTGTATTTTAACTTGTATTTTACTCTTGTAAGTATGGTATTACATACGTTGGGGGCGGTTTGTCGGACCATGGGGATGAGTTCGAAAATCTCATTGAGCATATTTTGAAAGCACTTAAATCGAGGAACGTTTTAAGAGGAAAACCAATTCGCTGTCTGTATTTTAACTGGGTGTATCTTGATCTTTCATTGCCTATATCTTCAAAACTATTATAGGTAAACTAATTTTATTAAATGCTTCTAACTTTTTGATTATACGAAATTTAAATGAGTGGGTGTGCTAACTTACTTTAAGCAAGCACCCCTTTTAAATTGTGATATCCCGCTAAACCGCTCAAGCACAAAAATCGTTTAAAGAGCACTTAATTGGTGCATACAAGGAATTTCGATTTTTTATGTTGGAAAAAATGGTCAGAAGTATGCCTGCTACAAGTTTGCCGTTAAAAGAGACATTCACGTTTCTGAAGCATTTTAACCTCAAAAATCTCAAAAACGACGTTTTTGTAAATATTGAATGTTACAGAACATGTAGCTGTTGAAATTTCCTGTAAAATGGTTTATTGATCAATTTAGTAGCTTTAAAATTAAGGAAGCGATCTTGAAAAACCAGGCGCATGTTTCCAGAACGATGTTTGGAGCATTATCAATGTCTCTGTTTGCTTGAGTATAGGGGTATAATGTATATATAATTATGTATAACGTATATATACACAGATTTGTATTTGATTCCGCAACTTTTGGCTTGGTATAAACCTTTCTTATAATAAAACCTGTCTGTAAAAAATATAAATCTAGAACTCAACCAGAGAATTAGATCTGGTGATCTAGGAGGCCATAATACTTTCAATCCAACGCAGTCTAGGAATTTTTGATTTAATGAACTTTTCACTTATCTACTGTAATGTGTATGTATGAACCAACAATGCAGTCTAGTTGTTGAAGAAACTTGATCTAGCAACGGCAGTGGTAAATTGTAATTCAAAAAAAAATGTTTATATGATTACTAGTAAACAGTACCATACAGTATATTATGTCCCTTTTCTATTTACATATCCCAATTGAAAATTTACGAATTACTAAAGGCTTTGACACACAGAACGCGGTTTACCGCGGCGGGCAGCGAGAAAACGGTCATCTATGTTACACAGAAATGCATTATAATAGTCACACTGAAAGTGGTATTACGAAAAATTATTAGAACCCGAGATAGGAGAAAACCTAGGCATGACCCTAGCAAACCCCTTTTTCTTTGTAGAGCACAGTGAAGGATTTTCTCCTTGTCAGAACTAGACATTGCAACGGGCAACGTAACTTGAGCTGACTTTTTCTCACTGACCAGGAATAAAGCACGAAAAATCGCTGTCTCTTCTGTACCATCCGGGATCGCGCGATCACTACTCGTCATGGCGTTCTATGTGCCAAAAAAAAGTTTCTGTTTTGTCGCTCGAGGGTTTGATCATTAATATTCCTAAAAACTTGTCTAAGAAAATGTAAGTACATGGAGATAATTTTTCCGATTCAATAAGACTATAATTAAGATTTTTACTTTGGTTATAACTTTACAGTTTGTCATAGTTTGCTTGTCGCACCTTTAGGACTTTGTTATTTCAAATAATATGCTCCATAAGTATACAGTGTGTCCGAAAACGTTGTATACAAATGAAATAAACAACTTTATTAATATTAGGAAAAATGTCACATTTCAAAAAAATCTTTGCATTTTCTCAAACCCAAAATGCAACTATCAGATATTATTTAATCTTTACTAAGCTATCAAGCAGTCAAAAAAGTGATACACCAAATATTATTCCATTCTTATCTTGCAAACCACTTTGAAATATTTGCACCACTTATTACACACCTGCACTAAGGAAACTTAATTTTTGTCTCTTCAAAGGTTTGCTGGTTACCACAAAATACCTCACTGAATAAAGGAGTATAAATTCAATTTTGTAAAGGTGCCTTGAGCTCAAAATCCTTTTACAGGGAACACTGTGTGAGTGCAAAATATAATTTTGTGGGTACAAATCAGTCCTATATTCGAAAATTAATAACCTTTAGTTACTTTTGATAATTTAAAAATTTTTAACTACTTGGAAATTAATAAAACATATGGTCTAATTTATTATCATCTTTTATAAACAAAATAATATAATAATGAAAGAATGCTTTTAGGTACAAATTAGTCCTAAATTCAAAGTGTAAAGGTATGCTGTTAAAATATGATTTTATAAAAGTGAGAGTGCTTGCTTGAGCTCAAGCCTACACCCACACATTAAAAGGCCTTTTACAGGGAAAACTGAGTGTGTAAAATTTTTAATTTTTTGGTTACAAATTAGTCCTGAATTCAAAATTTAAATTTATACTGTTAAAATTTGATTTTTTAAAGTTTAAATAGCGGTTTTTCAGAAAACCTGGGTGGGTACAAATTCTAATTTTTGGGGTACAGATTAGTCCTAAACGCAAAGTTTAAATTTTTGGTATTTATTAAAATTTGATTTTATAAAGGCGAGGGTGTTAGCTTGAGCTCAAAGTAGCACCTCCACTTTAAATACCGGTTTTTCAGAAAAACTGAGTGAGTACAAAGTCTAATTTTTTGAGTACAAATTTGTCCGATATTAGTTATAAATTATACATGTTTTTTTTAATTTGAAAAATTGGGGGTGCTACCTTTACGGACGTTTAAAATTGTTCTTATTGTTGGAGAAAGCAGCAGAAATCTTTAATAATAAAAACCTTGATAAAACAATACATTTTACAACTGTCAGACAAGTAATACATACATTCAAGAGTTCTGGAAGTGTTGGAAAATAAATTTGGAAGGCAAAATGAGCCATGGATTACAAATGAAAGATATTGGAAATGAAAAGTACAGTTGCAAGAATTTTGAAGTCAACTTTAAGCCATACAAACCCTAATTTGCCCATACTTTAAAACAAGGAGATGTCGAAGGAAGGTTCGAGTTTTGTGCTCATATCCAAGGAGAATTGGAAGATAGAGTTATCACATGACAAAGCAATGTTTACATCTATCGGTACAGTAAGTTTGCAAAATTGTCCATTGTGGAACAATATGTTAATCCCAATTTCCATGTCGAAACCAGAGATCATTATCTATTTAAAACTAATGTATGGTGTGGGATTTATAAAGACAGAACATACCTTTTTCAAAATAACCTCAATGGTTAAAGATACCTAGAATTTTTAAATAATAAGTTGAATTTTTTTTTTAAATGACATTCGAAAGCACTTTACTGTTGGGCATAAATTAAAATGGACAAATGAATTCCATATTGTCATTTATATACTAAAAAATGTTTTTAGGTCAGAATAATTGGTTCAAAATCGGTAAATTGACTTTAACCGTCATTAGTAACAAGTTTCTCAAATAACTTTAAAAAAAATGAATAATAAGGGTACAAAATTCATATTTTTTTACATACCTCGTATACGACAAAAAAAAATAATATCTGATTGTTACGTTTTATGTTTTAGACTAGGCAGATATTTTTATGAAATATAACTTTTTTTCCTAAAATTGATAATAAAAAAGTTTACCATTTGTTTACAACTTTTTGGGGCTCACTGTATATATTTTCTTAAATCGCTCATCAAACTGAATTCAATTCCGCTATCTAACTACATATAATACCCTAGAGTAACCATTTCATAAGCCTGTACCCAAAAGTACATAGTTTTTGTTGCTAATTTGTGCCTCAAGAATTGATTTTGTTGCTCAAATGGTTCTTGCAAAAAACGCAGTTACCATAGCGATATCTGAAAGCCCAATGACGCTGGCGATACAAGACTAACAGCATATTTTGTTGCTGAAAGATAAGGTAGTTAAATTTATCAGAATATCAACCCTTCGGGGGGTTGAACAGAAGCAGCTAGCGACACGGGACCAACGGCATATTTTGTTGCTATTCCTCAGCAACGAAATGAGGCGTTGGTCTCATGTCGATAGCTGCTTTGGTTCTCGAAATACGTAAAATCACGTTTTTTCGAGGATCGGGGTAGTTACTCCCCCGTGAACGGTGAATATTATTATGAATCTAACCCCGCTATCCCTCAGCAACGAAATAAGGCGTTGGTATCATGTTGCTAGCTACTTTTGTTCTGCAGATACGTAAAGTTAGTAAAGTTACGTAGTTCAACCCCCGCGAAGGATTGATATTCTACTTACACTATCTTTCAGCAACAAAATATGCTGTTAGTCTCGTATCGCTAGCTTCATCGTGCTTTTAGATATCGCTATGGTATCATCGTTTTTTGCTAGAACTATTTAAGCAACGAAATGAATTCGTCCGGCATAAATTAGCAACAAAATAGTGTGTACTTTTGGGTACCAGCTTATGAAATGGTTACACTAGGATATTAGACGTTATCTAACTGGCGATAGTCAACTATTTTTTATGCTCCTTCTGTGTATCGATATAGTAAATTCGAACTGATTATTGGATATGAATAACAACGTCCTGGATATCTTATATTGTTTACATCTTTGGTGACATCTTTCATGTATTGAATAAGACGGTTTTCATATCCTCCATTCATGCCTATTCATGATCCCTGTGTCTGGGTAAATATAGAAATCATAACAACATAATATTTTCTATAAAATATGGACAATTGTTTACGTTATCCCAATAACCATCTAAAAAACTTGAACTTTTTGTATCCTTTATGCATATAAATCATTCCTTCTAAATGATTCTTGAAATGTATTTTTTTGAATGAGTTTACTGGAAGACGAACTTGTTTCTGCTCAGAACAAAATAAAAAATTTGCTCTTTTTGGACCACATTGAATGTAAGATAGCGGTCCTCCCTTATTCAATATGGGATTTAAATTACCTGTTTCGTAATATTTGTCTTATAGTTTTTGTTTTGTATCGGGATGCCGTCGATTTAATAATTTAACTGACTAAGCTCTAATACTAATCTTACATTACAGCCTTTTTGCAGCAACTTTATTGCAAACAATATAAATTGCATGCAAAATTAAAAACTAGTCTTTTTACATTTGAGCCTATTTGTTGCAAATTTCCAAGATTTTTTTAACAATTGACATTATTATCACATTAATTTTACTGTTGGAATGTAAAAACAAATTTAAACCTACAAAAAGATGGAAATTGGCTTTAAAAATTAATACAGAAAAAACAAAAAAATTACTTCTGGCAATCACTACAAATGCTGTTCTCGCTACTTATATAAAAAGGCGCATTGAAAACAGGAGGAATATATCTTGTTGGAACAAACCATGGTTAAATAAACAATGGGAAACTTAAAATTACAAACGAATTCAAATATTGTAATGACTTGAAAATCTTTGAAAACTACCTGAGAATGGATGAGCCTACATTCGGTAAGTTGTTAGAAAAAATTGTGCATCGAATAAAGAAAACTGATATTCGGCCATTGCACAGAACGACCAACACAATAATAATTATGTTATAATCTAAAATCACTAAAAATACGTAGAATTGCGCGAAAATAACCTTGAAAATTAGAAACATTTCTATATTTTTCAAGCCTGAAAGTTGCAGTGAAAATGGGCCGAAACGCATGCGCAATTATTATTCAACAAAGGCCAGCAATTTCTTTAAAAAGGCTGTAATGTAAGATTAGTTTAACTGCAGTATTGGTATACCAGTGTGAAATTAGTAGGCAAAATTGTCACTGGGTGTGAACTTAGCAGCCATTTTATGCATTGTTTTCAGTGACATCCTCTTCTAACGTCCGTAAGCGGGTGGAATAATCCCCCATGATCCATTTTTTATTATTAACCATTAACTACAGAGGTGCGATGTTTGGACCATAAACTCTGGCAGACTACTACAGATATTGCAGCATAAAGCTCTAAAGGATTTATATATATTTTGGAACTGGTATTTCTAGATAACCTTTAAAGTATTAGGATGTACTTTAATGAGTAGTTACTTAAAACACTTATCACTTTTCTGATAACAAAGTGTCATTCAAATCCATATTTGTCGGATTTGGTCAGCAATCGCCCCCGAAAACTAACAAGGTGTACCAATTCCATAACAACCTTGACAATTATGAATAAATTCTTCAAATATTTTTTGATACTGCTTGGCGTCGGTTACGATCATCGGGATTATCAACCGTAAAGATAGCAAAAAGGCATCAAACGTTTTACGACTTATTACAGCTCTAAATACCGGTGCCATCCCTGTTGCAAATAGGATCTGTTGATTTTCATGATTCGAATTAAAAATTTATGTATACACAAAGTTTTCAATTCGACAATGTCAAGCTCTTTTAGCTCAGTCCTATTTTGATTTGTGCTATTGGATCTTATTTTGGCTAGCCTTTTATTTGTCCAACGTATTCGTTGCTAAAAAATATCTCCCAAACTGATAATAAATTTACTTGTGTTCTGATCATTTGAGATTAGGCGTTCAAAATAGGTACTGTCACTGTTATGTTATGTACTGGAAGTACTTCAGCTTTGTTCCATGTAGGTATTTCTATTTTTGCCATAAAAATATTGTACACGATTTACTAATGGCTCGTCATCCCCACTTTCATCACTACTATCCGATGATTGTTCTGAGGCGTTATAATGATCCGAATTCTCTCTATCCTCTCAATATCACAAGCATCACTATCTGCTTCATCATCCCTCTCTTGACGTGTTTCCTTATAATTTACATCACTAAAGCGAACTCGTTGTGATGGTGCGGCTATATTTTTGCGAAACCTTTCCAACTGATTTGTGGGGAGGAGAAGTTGTTCCATCATCATATTTGAGTAAAATGTATTAGAATCGAAATAGAATAGTGGTGTGGTAGTCACATCCCCTTTAAGATTTTCTGAGAGGGTAAGATTCACCCCATGCATTCATTTTCATTTCTATCTTACATTTTTTTCACTGCCAAGGAAAAGTTGTTTCATCATCATATTGAGGGAAAATTAGAAAATCCTTGTTCTATCACACATCTATTATATCGATTCTAATATATTTTCCTTCAATATGATGAAACAACTTTTCCTTGACTGATAAAAAAATAAAATACGAGACAGTGGTAGAAACGATTGCGAGGAGTGTATTGCACCCTCTTAAAAAATTCTTAAGGAAATGCGACTACCACACAACTATTCTATATCCATTCTAATATAATTTCCCCGAGATTTTCCCCAAATATGATAATGTAACACCTTTGCATTGACTGTTTAAAAAGTTATTTGGGTTATATGAACGAATGTAGACAAATTTATTATTTTAATAATGAAAATGAGGTCGTCGGGTATTATTCCACTCGCTTACGGGCGTTAGAAGAGGATGTCACTGAAAACAATGCTAAGTTCACATTTTGGCTGCTAATTTTACACCAGTGACTGTCATTATCACCTAATATTTTTAACATAATATCAAAGGTAACTAAGAACAATAAGCAAAATTTTCTTGTAGATTATATAACTGTTTATAGAACTAGTTTAATTAATTAACAGGCTCATACTAAAGTTTAACCAATATAATATACAAAAAGTGAAGTATTGGAATTCGTTTATACATGTTTTAAGACCTCCCACAATTCACATAAAAATTATCTACGTAAACAAATAACATAATATCTATAAATAATGATCCTACAATGCGTTTTATTTATATCTTATCAAATAAAAAGGCAGCAGAACCCATTTTATCCCTCTCGCTCAATTGCATACACAAACGCTTTCATTTATTTTAATCGTGAATAATGCATATCCTATTTTGTTTATTACCGCCGCCATCCTACCGGATATATATATTCGAATATTAAAACATTTGGACGATAGCGAGAACATGATGTTGTGTTGTGGAAAACGAAACAATCGACTAACGACGAAAGTACACGTCATCGTTACGTGTCTAGAATATCGTGACGTCACGACACTCTGATTTAAATACCTTCTAGTGAATATTCCGATATATAGTGTAACTAAAGTCAATTGGGGATATATAAACATAGTTTTTATATTTACACATAGGCGGCGTTATATTTAATAATGTAACATTTAAATGAAGTACAAATTTTGATTGAAATTTGAAATAGTGCCTCAGCTATATCCCATCCTTCGCCACTCTCCCATTATCTAGACCACAGATAGATGAGACACTGATTGTGGCGCCATCTAAGGAGCCTGTCAACTAAACAATTGAGTGATGTTAAATAAGTTTCTGTAATTTTAGGTTTTGGCGGTATATTCAAATTCACTTTATTTTAATTATTTTATTTCATAATAGCCATTTATAGTCCATTATTTGACATTTCATTCAATTTAACTGCAGTAACTCAACTTAATGATTAGATGTCGAGTTAAATTAAATGAAATATCAAATGATGAACCAACAATGCTTAAAGTGGAAAAAATAAAACAATTATATCAACAGTTTATTTATTTTGGTATAAAAATACACAACAAATTATTTCTTCCACAAAGTACTTTTCTTAACAAACAATGTGACAATAAATAAACTATAGTGTAAAAACAAAGCAATAATTAAAAAATAATTTGAGTAACATTGGAGTATCATTAGATTTTTAAATTATGTTAAATCAAGATAAAAGTAGAAAATTATTTATGATAAGTTTATATTAATTTGTATATTTATTATTATACTCTTATAAACAAACACACAGAGCTGGACAAAGTACTGGAGTATAACTGCTAATCAAAAAAAGTGTTAGCAATGAGTAGTTAATTACTATTTTTAGCAAATTTCTGTGAAAGAAAATATTGTAGTATAATTACCGTGACTGTTAGAACAAAAGTAATTAAAATATGTTTAAACATAAAGTAGTTTACTGCCCAGCTCTGTAAATACAAGGTGCCAAGTAACTATTACAGTGCTAAACAGCACTTGTGACTACAAAATTTAAAATAATATAACTAAGATTTCATTTCCACTTAAAACACATCTTTATTTCTTTACTGGAAGTATTAAATAGGTCTATATCACAAGCTTAAACATAGTATATTCCATATTTGTATATTTCTACATTTAAATGCATTTGGTTCTTATGAAACCATCGCATAAGGCAGTTTAAGTTATTCTGCAACTACTGGCAGTGTTTTTGCTAATTGTAAAGCATTCATTTTGACTTTGTAAATGCCTTTAATTAAATGTATTGGAATAAACTTTGACATTGAATAAATTTATCAATTTTTACTACTTACTGATCAATTAAAATAAGTGAAAAAAATATGAAAAACAAGATTGTCAATTTTACAGATATACGATTGTGAACATTTACATATTTATTAATTTATTTCTTAAAACTATCTACCTACCTTTGAAAAATGAAAAGATTTTCATGCCGATTAATGGTTTTTTTTCGCTTCGCACCACATGTGGTGAAGGTGGCAAGGGCTCAATACCTTCCATTCCATAGCTGGTGGAGGGAATAGCTTCCACGTGTGGTGAAGGAGGAAATGGCTCAACACCTTTCCTGGTGGAGGGAATAACTATAACATAAAATAAAACCCAGATTATTATTTTTTCAATGTGTAATTTATGGGATTTTGGGCCTAGGTTTATTAATTATTAATTGAAAATGATCTTACGACCTTTTTATTTTTATTTGACAACTGTTATATATTAAACTCAAAACTGTCACACAATTTTTTGATTACTATAGTTACACACACTAAAGTCCCAACACAATGGGTACATTTTAAAATGTTCAAAATTATATCATGCTATATTGAATACACCATCAATTTCTTCTAATATGTTCTGGTGGGCATAATTTATGGCTGGAAGGCATATCTAGAAAAAAATGTATGTCATTAAACTCTTTTTTTTTCAACTGCAGATAATAAATACCTGTTGATTCTTTTAGGGATCCTCTCCTGTGTAGGCTCCTCTACTTTGACGGGAAACAAAAAATTGTCAGGTACATCCCCCTTCATTAAATAATCTAAAATATGTACATATTTCATAACATGTAGTAAATTTATTTTAAAAAATTACTTACCAGACAAAAACAGGGATGGTAAAGCAAACTTTCTTAATAGCCTCCCTAGTCTTTTTCAAATTTAGAGAAACATTCTTCTTGAAAATGAAGGGGACGTGTCCTCCATTGTTTCCTCGTCGTCAAATTGGATGATTTATTTCCACTGCGTTCCAGCCATATTAATTGTATATCTTCCTGGGTTGGAAGAACAAAATTGTATAAAAAATAGTTACCTTAGTAATACAACAATTTTTAGTTTAGCTAATGTAAAACAACCATGATCTTTAAAGTTGTCGATTAAATGAGTAAAAATTCTGGATTTTATAAAAATAAAGAAAATGGTTGTTAATTAAGAAAGAAAAAATGCTCTAACAACAAATAAATATTACACTATAGCAATTAAAAAACACCAAAATATCGAAACCAAATAATAACCTGAACACTTGAATTAAGAAATTAACACAACAGGATAAACGAAAATGATTGGACGCATACGCAGTTATAAAAATCTATAAAAATTGATTACTAACGACATTACAGTTTTCCTTAATTTTTTGGAATCTACCAATTTTAGATACTCGAAAGGCTTCTATAGATGGCATGGTCTGAAGTGTTCCTAGCCTGATCTAGACACTTAAGTAGCTTGGTGTCGAGCAAATGTGCATAACTGGCGCCATCTATAGGTCATTTGTTATATTAATTTACTGCCTATCTAAGGGGAAAGGGCATCAAAAATAATTGGGCCAACAAACCTCCTGGCAACATCCAGAATCATAATCTGCAAACTTTTCTGAGTTCAAAACTACACTCGTCACAAAATGTATGGCATAATTACATTATGACAAAAAATAGTTACACTGAACCACACATACGATGAAAAAAAAATATTTAAAAATTAAAACTAAAATTTCGTCAGAATGGCCATTTGACAGTTGAAATGTATGTATTTGAAACCGCAAATGACAAAATGTAAAAATATACAAGATATTCCATTTGATTTTTTTAAATTATACTGTTTCCATTGAAATCGGAAAACGGCCATACTAATTTCTCATGTCAAAAATAGACCTAATATAACACTCAAATTTAAGTAACATGGAACAATCCATTCAAAAAATGTAGGGTGGTCCTTGTCTTATTTATATCTGGTAATTAATGCAAATCTTGGCCATTGAGTAATTGGATTTGAATTGTAATATTTTATTCTTTTAATTTCATTCATATATTTGAAGTCCTTGCTGGTATATGTTGTCTGCATTGTGGCGTGGTTCGTTGTCTTCTTTTGTGGACTAGACACTTTCAATTGATTCCCATTTCCTAGGCAAAAATCAGGTTCAACTTCTACTTTTATCGCCATACATTCCATATAAAAATCCCATCTTATAAAAAAATTTGCCTTCTCTCTCTACACCCTGTATATTACACTGTGTGATATAAGTTATTATTAAAGATGAATATCATTATTTAGTAGTGACCTAGTGAGTCTTGGTTAGTGGCCCTCGAAGTAATCTAATCTCAATACTCAATAACGATTTTAGTCAATTTCAGGAACAATTAAGTTCAAGGTCAAGGTCAACTTCCATCATCAAACATTCTAAAAACAAAAATCCCATTTCTTAGGAAAAATTAGTCTTTGAACATCTCTCTCATACAATAAAGATCTATTTGATAAAACTTATCTAAGTCTAAGTACATATAAATTGTGATATTTAAAAAAATGTTATCATATCATCCTCCATATTTTTCAATAAATTAAAATCTATCAAGTACATGTTATCTCGAATAATAAATTTACTTTTATTTTTAAATTTGTTGCCATCCAAAATTTAAGATTGTGAAAATCGGAGAGAAATTCTTTCATATTAATCTATCTAATCGAAAAATAATTTAATGGCTTACGCCAAAAATTAATATTCTACAGTGTCAATCATTTCGCAAATTTTGAGAGCATACAGACCGCTGCTTTTCCACAAAAACACAGCCACGAAAAATAAAAATTAAGGAAGATATCAATTAGTTTAATAAACATTCAATTTTCTCGTTTTTCATATGTTCGACTGCTCCGAAACGTGTTTCGGTTTTTAGTGGATTCAGGTCCCCTTCTACTCGTTTTTTATTTTGTATACTAAATCTCCATTGCTTTTTAGAATTTTTTTCCGAATTTAAAATCTTGTAAATTTTTCCACCGTTTTAAAAACTTGAACAAAATTTCAAAAATTAGTTAATTTACTTAACCCGGCATCACCCAAGTGAAAAATAATTTCACATTAACCTAGGTGGGGTGTGAGGCAGCTCAAACTCAAAAATTATTATAAGAAAATGTAAATTTATAATTGCGTAAATTTCCATAAATTACTGCTCTATAAATGCATTAGATTATATTAAAGAATAAAAAAGTAATATGGATCATCATCAAGTAAAGGCATCATCTATTCAATTTTTTAAAAGTATTATTTCAAATCTTTTATTCAAAATAATTGAAGACGTATTTTAGTACATTCCTGATAAAAAAATTAACATATTTTGAAAATATGTAAAAACCAAACAACATCAAGAAATCCATGTTTCTAATAACTGTTAATTAGGAAGAGACAGAAACAATACTTAACATAGTACTAAAATAGGTTCCAGAAAATTACGTCTTTTTAGGACATAGATGTTGGTGTTGAACTTAATATAGTTTGACTGGTAATTCCAGCTGTATCCAAAAGCGTATAGAAAATTTTCAGAGGACATCTCCTGCAGTTTCAAGCTACGGAATATGTACCAGACATTTCTTCAACCGTGTCTACTCCTCATTTTGTGAAGTGCTCTTAATTATCACCGTCATTAATATCAGCAACATCGATATCATTATCAGAATCTTCTTGAGAACCGATACGATCTCCCTCCTCGTCATTATCACTCTCTGTTCCGCCCAAAATTTCCTCCTCGTCGATTTTTATGTCTTTTTATGTACGAGAGAGTAATCAAATAATAAAGAGTTCGTAATCCATCCACTTCTTTTAATAGACAGTTGAAATACTCTTTGAAGTAATACCTCGAGTATTGTCGTATGTAATAACATTTGTATAAATATAATAAACATATCGGGTGTACACTAAACAGCTGTAGGTAAAAAAGTGTAATTTTTTTCTCAAATATTTTATTTTTCCACGAGGTATGTTAAGAACATTGTGTCATACTGGTTATATAGGTATACGGGTTTAAACTTCGACTTTTAAACAACGTTACGTTCATAAATAATAATTTTAATATAAAAATTTACCAGTATATATAGAGGAACTTCTTAAAAATCAAAATTAGAATCAGAAGATGAAATGTCGCAACCAATATTTACAATGAGTGTCTCGATCATTTCATTAGTGTTATATTGTCCAACTTCCACATTTTCTCATCTTCTTTAATCATATGATTTACTGTCTTTCCCAGTTTTCACGCTTCACATTATTTAAATCCTCCAAAAACAAATCACTCATTTTAAAAGAGTTATTATTTATTAAAACTTCTTCCTTTATCTGTGTCCATACCAGTTCAATCGGGTTTAGTTCGCAATGATATGGTGGTAAATCTGTCATCTTACGATTTTTCGAATTTCTCTTTATGAAGGGAACACAAAAAATACAGTTATTTTCTTACAGAACCGAGATGGAACTTAATATTCTTTGAATGTAACGAATTCTGTAAATCTTTTTTAACCACTAGGTTGTGGGCAATTTTTCTAAAAGTCTCGAGTGATAACTTGCATTATCCATTACTATTACACAGTTCTGAGGAAGAAGATCTATTATTTATTCGAACCATACTTTAAAGACATCAGCATTCATGTCCTCATGGTAGTCACGGGTACAAGTAGATTCAAAAGTCAATAAACCACCTTTAACTAAAGCGTTTGAACTGCCGATGTGTACTATTATCAGTCTGCGCCCCTTTCCTGATGGTGGATTTCAACCAGTAGATAAATTATTTAAAAAAGCCTGTCTTCGACTTGTAACAGTTTCGTCTTGCTAGAATTTATTTGATGTATGTCCCTCGTTGTTCCATGTTTCATCTAAATAAAATATATTTCATCTTTGGTTTCTCATTTCTTTTATAGTCCTTAGGTAATTTCATCTCCATACTACAATATCGCTTCTTTCTATTAAAATAGACTTTCCGGAATGCTTTTTCCAGCGAAAACCTATTTCTTTTAAAAGTTTCTATAGTGTGCTTCGACTCATTTCAGGATAACCCCCCGGTAGTGTCGGGTTTTTACCGACTAAAAATCTTCCACTTGTTATCGTCAGTAGATCGTTCTCGGTTACCTAATGGTATTCCTTCGAGACGATAGTGTTTTAGAGCCGTTTTCCAGTTGTATTAGATGTGTAATATCAGTCGTTTGTCGGTTTCTTTCATCATAATTATTTCAATGACCACGTCTGAGATCTTCCACTGTTCTGGTTTGGCAAGCATAATATTAATAATGTTAGTGGTCAGTATCGTATTTATCCTGGCCTCGGTATTTTTTCTTTTGTCCTTCCATTTTATACAGTTAAATATCGTGTGTTCAGCGGAGTCCTCTCCAGGACAATACATACAGAGCCCGTTCGGGGTGATGCTCAGTTTATGAAAGTAGTTAATGAAACCAGTGTTGTTAGGTCGCGTTGGTACATTATCTCCTTGCGGCATTGCCAAATTCCCTCTCTTCCCGCAAAAATCCCTCTCAATAAGGAAAAAAAATCTTCTTATTTTATTATATAGAGATGAAATAAAAACAGAAATTTGCAAATCATTTATTTAATTTTTCTTATAAATTTCATTATTAAAATAATTAATATGTTTATCTGTTATAAGAAAATTCGTACAGTTGGTATTGTCATCAGAAAATTTTGATATCGTATCATACAAACTGCATTTAATGAATCTTGTCCTATTTTGTTTCTTTTTTTAGTTTTTACATCATTTACTATAGAAAATATTCTTTCTGTCTCGGCGTTTGAATGGGGCAGTGTTAAAATAATTAGAACCAAATTGCTTATATTTTTACAAACAAATTCATCGCAGAAATTTTTTGTGTCTATTATTGTCAACCAAAAGTCGACAACAGACAGAGTTTTTAATTTTTTTTTCTTCCTCTCCAAAACAAAATGGAAGATTACGGTATTCCGTCATAACTAAATTAATGTCAATAATATTTTTAAAATTTGCAAGTATGTTTTTTAGATTTTTTAATTTTTCGTTTTTAGTGGTACTTAAGCTACTTTTGGGTCGATAAAAAAATTCTTCAAAAAGATCTTGTTTTAAAGGTAGCCTATTGAGCATTTCTTCGCAAATAGTGACATAAAATTCTAAAATTTTAAGCTTAAAATTATGTTGCTCATCATGGCACACAGAAGGAAGTAATTGTTGGGCCTAAATACAACTCTTCTAGGGGCAAAAAATTACTTGGATGCAAAATTGTTTTATTGATTTTATTATAATTTAAAACCTCAGGCTTCAAAAAATTTTGACCTATTCTGAGGAACATATCACAACTTTCTTTTTGTAATTTGTGCACTAAATTATATTTTGATTGGAAAAGTGCATTGAATTGGTTCATAAAATTTAATGCATATTTTAGAAAAAAGAAGTAACATTTAATAATTTTGTTGTTTAAATTTTCTAATATAAACTTGGCTGCATTTAAATTATCTTCAAAAACGGCAATATTAAACAAAGAAACAAGTACATCCCAATTTAAAAGATATCTTTCTACACATTGATGCATTGCTAGCCACCTTGTGCCAGATAATTTTAAAATTTTGTAAAGCTTCATGTCAAAGTATGATTGTATTTCCTTTAATTGATCACAACGTTTAGAACTTCCACCGGCATATTTATATACATTCTTTATATCACCTTCTAAAACTGGTGGAAGTTTTGCGCAGGCTTTACTCGCCACAAGTGCTGCGGAGTGGCAAATACATTTCAATAAAATGACATGGGGTACATCACTTTTTAATTTTGAAAAAAAGGAATTATGTATTCCTGTCATAACTGAGGCACCATCACAAGCCATTCCCATTATGTTTTGGATTGGTATATTTTTGGCTTCCAGAAATTCTTTGATTGTTAAATATAGTTTTTCTGCTGTTCCGTCGGTAGCATCAATTTTTAACAATTCTAATAATTGTACTGATACTTTATTGTTCATTTTATCAATGTATTGAACCAATACACATAGAACTTTATTTGTACCTATATCAGTACTTTCATCTATTAGAATTGAAAAGTATTCCTAAAAATTTGCATAAAGTTTATACATAAATTTTAATATTGTAAAAAAAAATTTACTAATCTTTTGAAGGATGCTTATCAATTCTTCACTTTCTACTCGTCCAATAATGTTTTTTATTATTGATGTACATTTATTTCTTTTTAAATTACATCTTTTAATATTTTCGAGTCAGGAAGCACATTCTTCAACACTGGTATTAGATGATCCACGACTGAGAATGCAGTATTGTGTTCAGCAATAAATGCCGAAATTGCTATTTCTGCTTTTTTTACAGATTTTGCATGCTCAATTTTTTGTTTTAGAGCTATCGTGCTCGTGCTTTTTGAGAAAAGCATATCAATTTTTCCAGTGTTCTGTATGCTTTTTATATTCTTTATGTGGGTGTCAGTTTTTAAGTGTTTCTGCAACTCACTTTTGCCACACACTAAAGTTTTTCTGCACGCTTTGCATCGTAATAAATTTTTGCTGTCTTTCACGGGTTCTAACCAACCTTTAAATTGTTCATTTCCTAGCCAATTAAAACAAAACTCTTTTTTCTTGCTTTTATATGTCTTGGATTTCTTAGCCATCGGTTCGTCGCAACTACTTTCACTACTCGACATTTTTATGATTAAAAAAACACAATCAAAATCTTAAAGACTGTAAAACACTAGTTTATACTACTATTGAGGTTAAACTGGTTAAAGCGAATTGGGATTCCCGAACTTCTTTGTCATTTGCGATAAATCAGATGCCTGCAGAAGAAGAATTGCACCATCTCTGTTGCAGCAGCTGAAAGCTAAAGTGTAGTTACCTACATCCAGTGAACTGTAGTACAGTTCACTGCCTACATCATATGTTATATTATGTGTACCACGTACACACGTAATTCATTGATTAAATATCCCTCTTTTTATTCAAATATCCCATTTTCCCACAGAAGCTTTAAAATCCCTCCCAAAAGGGAATTTCCCTCCCATATGACAACACTGAATGAAACATCCGTGTCCCGTCAGGACTTGTGTTAGGTGGTAGTTGGTATCGCCGTGTTTGCGTTTTATCCATTTGTTGATATTGGGTATTAGGGAATACGTCCATCGCCCTATTTCGTTAATTTTGCCGTCTACTCAATGTTTCCTCTCTATCTCCCTCTCTCGATTGCTTTCTCTGTCTTGGCCTTACCCAGCATTTTGCGCCTTTCTCCAATTAGGACTTTTAGTAAACTGTCAGGAATACATACCTTACTAAATGGAAAAACCTACAATCGCATTTTCGGTGAAATCTACTCATAATTCGATTAATGTAAGAGATTCTTGGAATTAAAATAAAACAAAATTTCGAACATTTATTGACAAATAGGTACTTCTTGAAAATAATTTTATGATAGGGCTATGTAATTTTTAAGGCTTTTGGCCTGTCCAAACTTTTAGGCTTATTTCAGAATGAAATAGGGCTATTGTAGATAGTGGCATGACGCGACTTCGGAAAAATTTCAATGCAGTTTTTCGTTTTGGTGTTCCTAGATGCCAAAATCACCCTCCGTTCCGAAGGTTATATATATATATATATATATATATATATATATATATATATATATATATATATATATGTATGTATGTATGTGTTATAACGGAATTTGTAAGCACGATAGAGGGCGTATTTTTTGACGGATCGAAACCAAACTTGCTACAAAAATCGGTTAAGCCAAAATCTTGGACGAGTTCGTTAATGAGCCAAATCGGCCCAGTAAAAACAAAATGGCGGCCTGTCAAAGTTGAAAAAAAATCGTATTTCCTTTGTTTTTCATTTGACGCAAAAAAGTTACTGAGATTTTTCATAGAACTGAACACGTTCTACAACTTTTGTATTTAACATTTTTCTCTAAATCGTACATAAAAACATTTATTTAAGAAAATTCACAAATTATAACGGAATTTGTAAGCACGATAGAGGGGGCGTATTTTTTGACGGATCGAAACCAAACTCGCTACAAAAATCGGTTAAGCCAAAATCTTGGACGAGTTCGTTAATGAGCCAAATCGGCCCAGTAAAAACAAAATGGCGGCCTGTCAAAGTTGAAAAAAAATCGTATTTCCTTTGTTTTTCATTTGACGCAAAAAAGTTACTAAGCTTTTTTATAGACCTTAACACGTTCTACAACTTTTTTCTCTAAATCGTACATTAAAACATTTATTCAAGAAAATTCACAAATTTACCAGAATTTTTTTTATTTTTTCGCTTTTGATTTGATGCCAGAATATTACTTTGGTTTTTTGTACATCTCAAAACATTCTATTACTTTTGTATCTAATTTTTTATTTTGGTTTCTATGCAAACATGTTACTGAAATAAGCCTGTCCAATTGGTCCTGTGCCATTGGGATTTTTTTGCATTGTTCTGTACAGCTTATGGTTATGAAAGGACAATAAAAGACTGAACACTTGTATTGGCCCAGGTACATTTATGAAAATATTTAGGAAATATTTCGATTATTTTGTAATAATATTTAATATGACCCTACTAAGTTTTGCATCAGAAATTTTATTACTCTCTTGTACATAAAAATAGACTATACTGCTGGTTTCTTTCCTAGTCTCCGATTATTACTCTAAAAATAATATTACAATATATTATAACCTACACTTTATAATTACATTTAACAGACTTGATTATTTTATAACAGTAGAACCCAACATACTTGATAAGTTAGAGGTAACCATACGTAGGTGCGTGCAGAAAACATTCAGTAATCTTTAGTACGAGTGGGGTATATCTTACCCCACGTGGGTGAGGCCGGGTTAAACAATTATGAATGATTAAATTTCATTAAAAACTATAAACTGTTCATTTATTAATGAATATTTTATTGAAATTAACTGTCTCTACCCTTACTTCGTGGAATCTGCTCATATTAGTGTTTTAAATTAAACTCACGGTTTCTAGTTAATTCCACAATATAATAAAAGTTATTGAAAATTCTAAAAAATGACAATTGTTTCGATAAATCAATATCATCGTCAGAATGACAGAAGTTGCATTTCATTTGATGCCTACCTGATGTTTAGTAGTTATTTTTGGCTAGACCAAGAAGTAACCTAACTTGTGATTGACTTAATATATGTTTATAGAAAAAAGAAGTAGATGTGATATTACAAATATTGAAGCTTAGATATTATTAGTCCTATGGTGATATCCTGGATATCATTTTTCCAATTAAGATCAGTATAACTGTGCAATGATATAGAAAATCAGGAAAACTATATCTGCTGATCTTTACAATTATCACTTAAGAAGACAGTTTATTAGTGGAGAACTCCCGAGATTTAACTGTTCATTGACAACTTCATATTGTGGGTTTCTTAAATGTCTTCTAATTTCCAATTCTTCAAGGAATTCCAGTTCTTGTTTCTTTTCACAAATATGCAGCACTTCTAGTTTTGTGTTAGGTGTCAATGAATGATTGGTGTCAAGTAGATGTCTTGGGTAGTGGGATTTATCTGGTTGTTTTAATCTGTATGCTCCTAAGTGTTGTTCCCTGTATTGTATTTCAAAATTCCTAAGGGTCTGACCCAAATAGACAGCATTACATTCTGGACATTTGAGTTTATATATATACCTGACTTCTTTAATAGTGGTATTTTTGTTTTTACATTTAACAATTTTGTACTAAGGTTACTTTTTAAAAGAAATTGTTGTATTCGTTGCTGAAGATATTATCTTTGAAATATTATTAGAAATATTTCCTGCATATGTGATGGTTTTATAAGTTTTTATTTCATCAGCTTGTTTAGGAAATATTAGTTGTAATGCCACTTTTTCCTCTTTTACTAATTAGCTTATTTATCATATCTAATGGATAACCGTTGGATGTTGCTATTTGTCTAATTGTATTAATCTCTCTATCTAAATTACATTTGTTCATAGGAACTGAAAAAGCTCTATGTATCATTGAATTATATGCCGCTAGTCTGTGTGACATAGGGTGATTGGAATTGAATGGAATTGTCTGTGTTTGTTTTCAGTAAATTGAATAATCAAGTACATTATTAACTCTTTGAATTTTTAAATCAAGAAAATTGATTGAGCTATTTTCTTCAATTTCTAATGTAAATTTAATTTTTGGGTGTAAATTATTGATGTGGTTGAAAAATACATCTAATTGTCGTTCACTACCCATAAAACAAGCTAATTAGTAAAAAAGAGGAAAAAGTGGCATTACAACTAATATTTCCTAAACAAGCTGATGAAATAAAAACCTATAAAACCATCACATATGCAGGAAATATTTCTAATAATATTTCAAAGATAATATCTTCAGCAACGAATACAACAATTTCTTTTAAAAAGTAACCTTAGTACAAAATTGTTAAATGTAAAAACAAAAATACCACTATTAAAGAAGTCAGGTATATATAAACTCAAATGTCCAGAATGTAATGCTGTCTATTTGGGTCAGACCCGTAGGAATTTTGAAATACAATACTGGGAACAACACTTAGGAGCATACAGATTAAAACAACCAGATAAATCCCACTACCCAAAACATCTACTTGACACCAATCATTCATTGACACCTAACACAAAACTAGAAGTGCTGCATATTTGTGAAAAGAAACAAGAACTGGAATTCCTTGAAGAATTGGAAATTAGAAGACATTTAAGAAA
Organism: Galeruca laticollis; assembly: GCA_963921935.1. Lineage (NCBI taxonomy): Eukaryota > Metazoa > Arthropoda > Insecta > Coleoptera > Chrysomelidae > Galeruca > Galeruca laticollis. The sequence goes on from OY998182.1 coordinate 42,071,075, forward strand.
CCCACAATATGAAGTTGTCAATGAACAGTTAAATCTCGGGAGTTCTCCACTAATAAACTGTCTTCTTAAGTGATAATTGTAAAGATCAGCAGATATAGTTTTCCTGATTTTCTATATCATTGCACTGATCTTAATTGGAAAAATGATATCCAGGATATCACCATAGGGCTAATATTATCTAAGCTTCAATATTTGTAATATCACATCTTCTTCTTTTTTCTATAAACATATATTAAGTCAATCACAAGTTAGGTCACTTCTTGGTCTAGCCAAAAATAACTACTAACATCAGGTAGGCATCAAATGAAATGTAACTTCTGTCATTCTGACGATGATATTGATTTATCGAAACAATTGTCAATTCAATAACTTTTATTGTATTGTGGAATTAACTAGAAACGGTGAGTTTCATTTAAAACACGAATATTTTATTATTGTATTTCAGCTTAATTGAAAAATTTAGTTTTTTAGGCATCCTCATTGGTTTTATCATTTTTGAAATGGTATTTTTTTTATCTGATAGTTTAATTCAAGACTCGAGTACAAAAATCGTGAAAGTTTTTAAATTAAAAAAATTCAATAATTTTTTCGAAAATTGTTAATATCTCAGAAACTATTCAAGTTACTGGATTATGTGTGTACTAAAAAATGTACAAATACTCAAAATTTTAAGCGTGTAATTTTTTTTACAAAAAAAAAATCGAACATCTTTTTTTGCCGATATCTCTTAAATTTTGAGGATATGTTCAAAAATACCCCCAAAACAAAATTGTAGGTTTTTTAATTGTCTAGAACTTCTCTTTAGACCATTTTTCGAGTCGTCGAGATTAGTTATTACCATAATATTTTAAATTGAAATAGTTGATAAAAAAAAATAATAAATGATTTCAGCTTGTCAAAATCAAATATTTATAACTAATCAACGATTTCTGTAATAACATCCTTTTAAATTGTATATTATGTATGCATTAGCTTTCTCTTGCAAACGGTAAATGCAAGATCATCTTCATCACCTCTCAGACTCCCTACCTAGTTCGCGACGTAATTCCCGTTAACTCTGAAAGAAAACCACCGTTAAGCATATAAAATCTGTTATCAATGAAAAAAATCCAGTTAAACTGAAATTAACCGAACGCCTCGAGTTCGTCGAACTTTAAGAATGTTGCAAATAATTAACAAGCTCCAGTTACACAATGCAAGGAAACATAACGTTTCTTATTCGAAAGCTTTCACTGAATCGACTCGGAGATCGACGCGAAAAAAAATTTTACGTAAGCGAATCAGGAATTTAAAAATTTGAACTCGTAACCTGCAATGAGAAAACGTTATATCACTGACATGCTCTAGTGTATTTTAAAAGAAACCGCTTATATATCGCGTAAACGCCTTTTATTATTGTATAAATAATTATAATTTATTCAATATTGAGAAACTAAATAAATACTCTAAGTAATATTTAGAATAAGTAATGCCCTGAAAGCACAACACAGGTAGAAGTGAGAGGTCGCCTATGTCCGATCACGGGTATGGCACTGTAAGAAGAAGAAGAAGAATGCCCTGAAGCCTCTAAGAAAATCAGAAAATTTCTTGGTGTTTCTCTTTCTGTTCCTATAAAATTCCTGCTTTTGTGTAATTAACCCATTGAGTTTTCTACGAATCTTATCAAATTTAAACTTTTTTGCCGAACTAACCTCATCCACCACATCATTAAAGAAATCCTGTAAATTAAATAAATCAAACCCTACGACTAAAGACTAAACTATCATAACAATTTTTGAATTGACAATTTATTTATTCTTTCAGACAACAATAGTGAGATCCTATATTGGTTTAGATATGTGGATGATTGTCTGGTTTTTTAGGATGGTAGCATAGAAACTGCTGTTCTGTTATCAAAAATAAATCTAGTACATCCTAGGATAAAGTTCACACTTGAGGTTGAGAGTGACAATAGATTGAATTTTTTAGACATCACAATTTACAAATACTCCAACAAATTGTCTTACAGTATATATATATATAGGAAACCTACACAAACAGCCATGTCATTCCAAGTTCCTCTTGCCATCCACACCAATATAAAATGGCAGCTTTCAATTGTTATGTTCATAGGCTTCTAAGTATTCCATTGTCAGAGGTTGATTATCATTCAGAGGTGAGTGTTCTGAAACAGATAGCAGTTAATAACCAATATAATCCATACATCATTGACCGTCTCATTCGCAGGGTTATTAATAGTAGAGCGCAGAATTTGGATTTTCCTAAGGTAGATTCGGTTGACAGGTTCATTTACATTCCTTTTTTGTTATATAGAAGATGTAAACATTTCTTACAAATCGTTTAACGTTATAGGTAGACATTTGATGAATTCCAAGGATAGAATTGATAAGCTTTCAAAAAGTGGAATTTATAAGCTTGAGTGTGGTGATTGTGGGGTAACCTATATTGATAGAACTTGTAGACCTTTGAAAACTCGGATATTGGAACATTTGAATCCACGTAAGGATTCTGCAGAAAGAGATAGAAAAATAAAAAAAGGAAGACCAAGGAAAACATGGATAAGGAGGATGCAGGAAATCGGAGGGAAAAGAGGGAAATCAATAGAAGATATGAGAACTGACCAGAAACAGAAATGACTGGAAGAAATGGGTAAAGAAGGGCTAACCCGACGCTGAACGGCATAAGGGTTTTAGAGAAAGAAGAAGAAGAAGTAAGGATTCTGCTTTTGGACATCATTTACGATTCAACAGCCACAGCTTTAGCCCTGTTAGGAATTCGACAATTTTGCATGGGGTCACTCTTGGAAATTATAATAGATTTGATTTTCTTGAGGACATACACATAAATAATGAATTGTTAGTTAATAGCCTTTTTCTGAACACTCAAGTTAATTTGAATTGATCTTATATCCCACTCTACAGGAGGCTGAAGTTTTGATTGTTGATACACATAATTATCAACGCTGTTCCCTATAAATATCGAATAAAAAAACATCAATATAAACATCGAACATCGAAATACAAAAATCGATGTTTTTGAAACATCGAACATCGAAATACAAAAATCGATGTTTTTGAAACATCGATACATCGTGCGCATCCCTATAACAGAGAATTTAGTTTTGCTGAATCACCTCTGAATAAAGAACTATATTATCGTTTTATGATTCTCATTATCACTCGTCATTATTAAGTGATTTTCTATTAGTTATATCTACTAATATTAATTTGTATGTTAGTACAATTGAACATTTGCGACTTGATTTGAGTAATGTAATGATAAGTGTGGTATTTACAATGTTTGAGATCATTATTCGGCTTGTGTTACTTATAGATACAGAGTACATACATGTAAAGCTCGTATGGCTATAACTCCTACTAAATCGATTACTCTTTTGTTTTATACCTACGATATTTTTGTATTGGTAATCGATATTTATGACTTATTTTTTGGTGTTTACTTGTAACAGGAGCATCGTATTGCCGATTTCCTTATTAGCGCTAAACGATTTGCCTGTACTAGTTGGATTATTTATTTATTTATACGTTAGTTGTGTACATATATTTTTCCGCGTTTTCGCTACTTGTATAACTTTTTTACGATCGCTTTCAGCATTATAGTTTCTAAAATTCTGTGGCGCTTATTCACGGATTTGTCTTAAGTATATGACCAAGGAAACAATAATACAAAGAACCCAATATTATTCCCTGAGGTATAGTTCTTAATTATTTTTCTCCAGATATAATTCAATCACTGTAATTCTTTTATGTAGCACGGGTAATCATCTGCGATAACGCCTTATATAAGCAGCGATTATTTATTTATTTTTGTACTCCAGTGTTTCTCAAAAGAACCTAGTTTGATTTTTTTTTGTCACTATGAATAACGGGTATACCTACAATATTATTCGGATAGTTTATTTTAGTAGTAACTTGTAGTCTGATAATTTTATCACCTTATATTTTTTCTCAAGAACGCTAGTAACAATCGAGTTTTTGGGTAAATGTTAAATACATAATGGTTAATATATCCACTGGTAACCATAGCTAACCTTAATAATTATTTACTTAAAGTTAGGGCAACCCTAAAGAGAGCTTAAAACCCTAATAGTCTGGCGACGCAATAAATATTTGTGACACTTCTTGGGAGTCGTCATTATACGCCATATCCAAAGGCTCCTCCAAGGTTATTCCATAAAATAAATCGCACATGAATAAACCTGACAAAAATGAATCGGATATGGCGATAATAAAAATATATATATTTAATTTTATTTCATGTTCGTATGATCACACTCAAGTTTATAGTTTTGAATAATAGAAAAAGCATAACCTCAAAAGTTTTACCGCTAAATACAACTTTTGGATATATATAATACATTTTACAAAGAAATCATAATACATATGTGAATATAAAATTATTCTTTTGTGATCGTATCTTTATGTATTATTTATTTTACAACCTTTTATCGGTTCAGTAGGATAATAAAAACAGATTTTCCATTTGCCGACGTTTCGGATTGATCAAGGCTACAAAGGTATACCTACAGTAATCTGTTGATTATGAATATTGAATCATCAATAAAAACTTTAATTCAAAATTTAAATACTTAAAAATGAAAAAAATATAGAAAAAAGAGAGCTATATAATGAGGTAACAAATGAAGAATTTCAAAAACGGGCAGATGAAAGGGAAAACTGGACATTAGAAGAAAAGAAACAGTGACATCATCAGCCGAGAAAATATGTAGATGAAGAAAATTTAATAAGAATATAAAAAGAATGAAATGGTGGACTGAAGAAATTAGAAAGCTTGTGAAAGAAAAGAAAACGGCATGGAAAAAATATCTCCAAACGAAGACAATGGAAGATAAAGAAGAATACAAAAAGAAGAGAAACGCTGTAAAAATAAAAGAAGAGAAAATACAAAGTTGGAGAGAATTTGGAGATGAGATAACAGAATCCATAGGATAAATAACAGAAACTTTTGGACACAGATAAAAGATTTAGGTGACTCAATATTGGTTTTTTTCTATTTTCTGGTAGATTCTATTTCTCAGTAGTTTCCATATTTTCTTTTGTCCTCCATCTCTTTTGATTTTCCGAATATTTTCATTGATCTTGTTTCTTACAGCTTTATAATCATTATATGGTATTGCATTGGATCTGTATTACAGGTATGATTTCCTTTTCTCTTCGGCTAAAGTCTTGACTTCTTGTTTAAACTAAGGCTTTGTATTTGGTCTTCCCCCCTTTTTATAGGTCTTTTTCCGAAAGCTTCCTCCGCTGCGTCTAGCATATTAGTTCTTAATTTTGTCCATGCTGTTTCAATGTCATCCATCTCTTGGATATTATTGGCAGCAATTTTTTCTCTAAGCCTTTGTTGATATAGGTATTTAGTCGAGTCGTCTGATAGTGATTCTATATTCAGTTTACTTCTTTGCTCGGTGGGTTTCTTATGAAATCGTTGCATGATTGCTCTCATTTTTGCCATTACGAGATGGTGCTTTGTTCCTGCATTTGCGGAAGCTAAAGGTCTCACGTCTTGCACCCTTGTCGGATGAATATGTTTATTTGTGATTATGTAGTCTATTGTTGATTTTTGTCCTCGTGTATTTTCGAAAGTATATTTATGTTGTTTATGTGGATAGAAGGTTCATTTTGTATGCATAGTTGTATAATTTGTTCACCACTCTCTTTAATTGTTTTTCTTTAAATCGATTCTTGATACCAGGTATAACTTCATCGCCAATTCTTGCATTAAAATCCCCTAATATTATAACTTCATCTTCATTCGGAATATCGTCTAAGACTGTCTGTAAGGTCTGGCAAAATAACTCTATCTCCGTTTGTGGTTTGCTAGTATAGGATGCATAGATACTTATTATATGCGTTGGTCTTGATTTTTGTAATTCGATCGTCATCTGTTGTATTCTGTCGCTAATGTATTTTGTATTGCTGACTTGGTTTCTGTACCTTTCATGTACCAGTATGGCAACCCCTGATGTTGCTCTTTAATTTTTATCCTTGCCGTTGTATATTAGAATGTAGTTTCCATATTTGCTGTTTCCTTTGCTCTTCTTTTTGGTCTCCGAGAGTGCACATATGTCTAATTTGTGTCTTTTTATTTTAAGTATAATTTCTTGGTCTTTATTGTTAAATGATGTTACATTCCAGCATCCAATTCTAAGTGAAGTCGATTTCCTTATGCGCTTATTCCTTGTTCTCGCCAGGATGTCATTATTTAATCCAGTCAATTCCGAGGCTAAACCATTGGTTCTAGGAGCACTTAGATTTTTACCCAAGCAGGTCGCTGGCCTCACTTGGAACCCTCCTGTTTTATCCGGGCTTGGGACAGGCTCTGAAGTCACTGGGCTACTTAACGCACCCAGCACTTTCATATGCAGAGTTATAATAAAATATAAGAACAATAATTTAGAAAAGGTAACGACATAACAAATATCTTGGAAGTATGCTGACAAAAGACGGAAAATAGATGCAAAGATTACTGACAGGGCAAATAAATCAACAAAAATCTTCTACGTACTAAATAACACAATATGGGGACACAAAAATATTGAAATTGATGTGAAAATGAAAATATATAACGCAATAGCATTCTATAACATATGAAGCAGAAAATTGGACAATTAGGGGGAAACATGAAACGAAAATAAACGCGATGGAAATGGAACACCTAAGAAGAATAGCGGGAAAAACTAAGTGGGGCAGGATAAAGAACGGAGACATTAGAAAAATGGTAAAACAGGAACCAATAATAGAAAAAAATATATGAAACAACTGAACTTGTATGGACACATCGTAAGAATGAAGGCAGATAAATTTACAAGGAAAAAATATATATACCAAGAAAGAAATGGTTAGACCACATAAAGGAACTGTGGACAAAAAGAGAAAAAAACTTGGGAGGGAATGAGGAAGATGGCAAAAGACAGAGAACAGTGGAAGAAATGGGTACAAGGGGAATCCTAAAAGGTAAAAGGAAATGAGAAGAAGAAGAAAATGAAAAAAACAAATGAGGACTATTATAAACTTAATTAAAGATATTTTGTTTAGTAAAATTTAGAAAAATTCCGCAAACATTCATATCAAATATGAAAAATGAAATTCAGTTTTGTATATTTATGTAAAAGTTTGAAAAATTTTAAAATTCCTCACGACAAAAATCGCTCATAAATAAAAAATTCTTTAAGGTGCTCTTCGTGAGATTTTTTACGTTGAGCAGAAATGATTTTTTATTTCTTTGTCAATTCAAATAAAACATGAATTTTGAAGAAATTTAGAATGTTTTGGTACGTCATATAAAAATAATGCAATGCAAAATTTTATATTATGAAAATATCTTTTTCTTCATTGAGAGTCCAGAAACAAACTGTACTTAAATATTTGGACGTTAAAAGTAAATCATACGTATTTATTGTAAAAGAAAACAAAAATTGCAAAAACTAATAATGATCTTAGACTGGGACAGCTTTTTGAATATAGTGTGTCCTCGAAAAATTCTTAGCTTATTTATTGAGTTAGTAATGATTGTTGTTTAATTTGATATAATTGGTAATTATGTGTTTGTAAATTTTATTTCAGTTGTCAGTATATGATTTTTTGTTTACCGTATTCTCACTTAATTCAATTAAGGTTTCAAAGTCAAATTTTTGATTTTGTTCAAATGTATGTGTTGGTAATGCTGTTTTTTCTGATTTCTCTCTGTTTTTTTTTATTCTTGTGGACAGATATTATGTGTTTCAACCATTGTCTGGTTTGACCAATGTAACGATCTATCGCATCTCAAACAATTTATTTTGTAAATAAAAATAAGGTTTGATTCATAGTCTCTCGGTAATGTGTTCTTCATAGAGGAATAAAAACAATTTACCGTTTTTGTATGGTAAAATATGATTTTTATTGTTTCAGTTTGTAATAATATGTTCCTTAACATAAGGAATCTTAAAATATCTACATGAATTTCCGGTCAATATTGGTGTTAAAAGTCTTGTCAATATTTTTATTAATTATAATATTACAAACATTAAGGGGGATAATAATTCAACAGCAATTTTTCTTTGAATTTAACATTTAACCATATTATCATGTAAATATTCATGGCTACTGAGATTAATAATTTTTTTATGGCAGTCATGATATTTAATTTTTGAGCAAATGGATGTTGTGAATAATAATTTAAAAAACTCTTCTGGAACTAATAGGTTTTACATAACGATTAAATTTAAATCTTTGATCTTCAGTTCTAATTACAAAAATGGAATGGAGTTATTATTTTATGTTTCTATTGTGAACTGTAAGCCTGAATGGTAGGAATTGAAAACTTCCAATTTTTGATTTCGAAATAGCTAAAGTAGTATCGTCAACATATACTTTAATCAATTGTATTTTATAATCTAACTTTGAAACTACCGTAGAAATCAAATCTTCCATTATTATGGCTGATAATATGGGGCTTACTGAGTTTAGAATTGCTGACCCGTCATTCTGTTTATAAAAAAAATATCAAAAATAAAGTTACTTGCATCAAATATAACTTTGATAATATTTAAGAAAATCTGTAATGAAAGATTAGTGAATTCCTTAATTTCATCCCACCTATTATTTTAATATACATAATCACAGATTCCTGTTTATTTTTGTTGCCTTGATAAACGATTTAAATAAATCCGAAACGTCGGCATAGTGGAAAATCTGTTTTTTGTTATCCTACTGAACCGATAAATAGTCGTAAAATATAAATTTATACATTCCCCAATGTAAAACCTAAATGTAAAGTATTAAAAAAAGTGAAAACTAATAACCTCGTTACATAAGCTGAAGTCATGTGCTGGATACATCAACTGATTTTTATATTTAAATATGTTATCATAGAATAACGGTATCAAAAGACACAAAAATTATCAGTTCGTTGACTCCTCCTCATAATACGTCATTTTTTTAACTGACATATTTACTTCCAAATCACTTGTACATACAAACCTGATAAACTGATAAGAAACATAAAAACAATTATTATCTTGTTTCCATGCAATAAAAACGTAAACGTATTATCATCATAAGTTACAGTTTTTAATCAATTTATAGATTATTCTTACCAATACTTATATTATTTATCTTTTACGCCATATAATAATATTCTGAATGCCACCCTGGATTGCAATCAATTCGAAAATATTTACCATTCGGTCCTGCACGTGACGTAAAAGTCAGTCACGCCAAATAGTTGGACAAGAGTATGAAACCGGTTTCGAAACTGGTCGCTTGACCGGTTCTTTTATCAGTTGTGTGTACCTGTCCGTGTATACGTCTACTACGTCAGGGCATTAACGTTATACGAAAAAAATGGCTTTCACGTACGGTGTTGCCACGTCTTATGTTAAGGAAGTCGTGATTATGCGTTTGGGAAATATATTTAGTAATTTAGTTACCTTATACGAAAGTTGTTAGATAAAAAGTCACTTTGTATTCTATGAGATTATTTCAAATAAAATTACGTGTCCGTATTTTAGTGGACGGGACTCGATAAATACTTTTGAATTATTATTTCTGTTGTTTTATAGCAATGCCTTAATAAATATATCGATATCAATAAATAAAACTCCTGTTCAAAATGAAAGAATAACCATAATAGTTCAAATAACAAATGTTGATAATCAAGAATGAAATAACTTTATGCAGTTTATTATTCGAGGTCCTATTAGAGAATGTTCACTTCATAGTCTCCAAAGAACATCCCGTCCTTCAGTTTAGGTATAAAAATGTTCCTGCAGCCTTCAGATAACAAAACCCAAACATTTGGTGTGAAACGTGGTATTTTTCTTGAGCGACCGTACAGTGTGATTATAGTCGGCTAACCTGACGGTCTCTCAAGTCCTCGTGAGCTACGGTCGATTCTGTAATATACAAATAAAAAAACATTATTATTGAGTCGTAATCAACCATTAATCAAATAATTTCAACCGTTCAGAAGCGCATATTCCTGTATATGCCTTCCTTGATCTTTTCGATCCTGACAGTTCCTCAACCACGTAACGGTGTTTATCGAGAAGTTTCCTAACTACAAAGGGTCATGTATAATTTTGGACTAGCATGTTTTTTATCGTACAGTTCTTACTGGTTTTGTTGTCGCGGCTCTATTCTTTGAGTGACCTCAACTCTCAGTTTTTATAAATTTGAACGTTAGTCCTTACACACTTCAGTCGACAAAAAGGCATCGTTACTATATTGGGACTATGTAATGCCAAAGCAGAAACAAAAAATGGTAAAAGATTTCTACGAATCTTTACAACACTAGATTTTTCAACTACAACATTCGTTAAACGATTAAAAAGACCTATCATAGAAGAAATATAAATTGTAACGGGTTCATTCTCACCCATAGTTCGATTTAAAATCTCTAATTCTAAATCTGTTCAATAACTATACGGAAGAAAATCTGCTTTTAATTTAGCAACAATATCAGACCAAGTACTGAATCTACTACGATTATTAAGAAACCAGGTAAAAGCACTGCCTGGAAAGAACTCACAAGACTGTAAAAACAATTCGGTATCTCTGAAATTTATTATTGGCCAAAACTCAGAAGTTCTGTATCTCGCTACGTTAATAAATGTTCTGTTTGTAATTCTTGTAAAACCCAAAATCTACCTAAAGCTGGTGTTATGGGTAAATACAAAGATATTAATTTCCCTTGGCAATGGATTTCTGCTGATCTTATAGCTCCATATCCAAAGTCAAAATCTGGTAACAGATTTGTTTTAGTAATTACCGATTGGTTTACAAAATTATGTCTTGTTCATCCAATGCCACACGCAACTGCTAAGGGCATTGTGAAGTTTATAGAAAATCAAGTTTTTCTTCTTTTTGGTGTTCCACAAATCTTTTCTGTTGACAATGGTACTGTTTTCACTTCTTCTCTTTTTAAGAATCTAATGTCACAGTACAAAGTGCAAAAAATTTTTTATAACGCTCGTTATCATCCCCAAGCAAATCACACAGAACGAACAAATAAGACAATTGTTACAGCTCTAAGGTGTTATATTCATGAAAATTCGTCTCACAATAATTGGCGAAAGTGTTTCCGATTTAAGTTCTATATAACTTTCTATTTTGGATTTTGAGTATTCTATGTGTGTTATCGCTAAATTTTTAGCAATTGGTTCTGTCTAGGTGGGTTTCTTTTCTCCAAACTTTCCGACAGTAGGAAAGGAGGGGAAAGGCCATGCCTTGTTATTTCTTTCTTGTTATTTTTCCGTATAGATACGTAATGTACTTTAAATACAGACACATACACATTTTTGGTCACGTTAAAAAATTTTTTTCTTAGTAGATTTCTGTCCCTACCGTGTATTTTTTTACAATATCTCGCAATAGCATTCCCATTACGGAATTTTTGGAGGTTATTCCTCTGATTAATTTTTTTGAGCGTTTAGCGTCTCATATTTTGGTAGAGGCTACCCCTCTAATTTAATCTTTTGGTTATTTTCAAATCTCAGTACGGTACCAATAACTGATATAGTTTAATTTTTGTTAATAGGAATGAGCTCCTATTATAATTGCTTACTGCATTTTGTTTACATTTTTTTTGAGCATAATTGCGTTTAACTTGCAATTATTGTTATCGATAATAGGCATAAGCACCTATTATATTTTTTTTACTTTTGTTAGTTTTCAAAATGAATTGAAGTCTTGCGTTAGAAAGCAACAATTCTTGAACTTTCATTGAATATGTTCCTTTCTTCTTCTTATTTTTTCTTATCTTATTTTCATTTCTTGAATTTGTAAGCACTACTACATCTTCTTTTATCTGATCACCACGTTCCTGTTGTTTTGACTACTTTTCTTTGTAGGCTGTTCAGGTTTACAAAAAAGTAATTCTTCGAATTCCTTTTTTTCTCCGAGGAGACATGTTACTATTTTCATCAATTATTTTGGAGCGTTACTTATTCGTCGGCTACTCCCACCTCTAATTCCAAATATTAGGAACACATCGGTAATCGTTAAAGCCATCGTTAAAATATCTACTTAAACTACGATTGAAGTGGAACTCGTTCTTTTGGTTCATTTCTTCGCTTATAAGTATTCAGTATTCTCCTTTTTAATCATATCATTTTGTGTGTGATTTTTAATTTTCTTCGCTGCTCTGCAGCCTGTACCATTTACCTTAAGGACCGTTTACAACTTAACCTCCACGGGCTTACCTTTACGGACCGCTACGGACTCTACAGACTATCCACTTCACCGGATCATACAGCGTCCAAGTCCAGACAACGACGTCTCAACTTTTAACTACTGCTGCGAGCTGTACGTCTCGAGTCTTCCCAAGATAAGTCCTTAACTTATTTTTGATATATATAAAATATTGAGTTGGACATTTTTACTGTATAACTTACATTTATTCGTATTTGTATCGAGAATATACGGTTTTTCTAAATTTATTATTGTTTGTCAAATAAATCCATTTGTCCCGAAATTTTATTTGTTGATTCACCTTATCCCAATTGAGGTAATAAAAAATAGTGTAACTAAGGCCGAATTCACTACCTGAGCGGAGTCCCAAGGCCGGGTGTTTAGGTTGTGACAAATACCTCGAGGTCGATATCCTAAAAACACCTCATAGGGACTTTTTCCAGTGGTAGAATTAATTCCCCATCTTACTTTCTGAATAGCATCATCCCAATGTCTTCCGTCTACGACAGAGGCCATCACTGCCGAGAGAATTGACCTATTCATTCTCTCACCTGGCCGTTCGTGGAGTTGAAGTTGCACACAATACTCGTTTAATACCTAACTTTAAACAATATTCTGTGAAATATTTGCTCGTAAAAGCAGTACCACGATCACATATCCGCCTTGGGACTCCAAAATCCTCAAATATGTGGTCCAGGAAACGTATTACTGGTACCGTTTTAGAACTTGTAACCAGGGTTAGAAAAAACCTAAGGACTAAAAATATATATTTGGGTTTTTCAGATTTTTTATGATTTAAGGTTTTTTAGGTTTAAAAAAATCACATTTTAAGCAAAACATTGATATTATATATGTAAATCAACATGAATTGGTAAATCCCCGGCCCTGCAGCATCCTCTAACTGTTTGTGTCTGTACCTTCAATATTTATGATATGAATGAAATTTAAACTAGGAAGAAAAGCTTTCTTTTTGGGTGGGTAATTTTAGATTTTAGTAAAAGATGGCTGTAACAGGAAACTTTTATTCAGTATCTTAAAAGTTAATAGAGAAAAACCTACAATGGCCATATTTTAATAAGTAGGTTTGTTAAAAAAACCTAGGTTCAAAAAAACCTGTAGTTGCCAACCCTGCTTGTTACAGCCTTCAAAAATATAAATCTAGTGAATGCGTCTACTACAACGAACAAATATGCATTATTCTTCGCGCTCTTGACAAAATGACCAAGATGATCTAAATGTAGTGTGTCCATTGGATACGTTTGTTTCTCTATAGGAAATAAGCTACCCGGACTTTTTCCAGACGGTTGTTTATTATATAGACAACCTAAGCAGGAATTTATATAATTCTTGACATATTTCTTCATGTTCGGGAACCAATATTTGGCACGTATTAACTCCAGTGTTTTGTCGACCGCAAAATGACCGGAATCATCATGATAATATATTAAGATTTGTCTTCGGGCAGACTTTGGGATCACCCAACTAACCCCCTGATCAGTTTTTCTAAAAAGTCGATTTTCCTTTAGGCAATATTCTTCATGAATTCGTTTGTCATCTATATTCTTAGCGTCATGCTTTAATGTGTCTATCAGATTTTTGCACTTTACATCTTGAAGTTGAGCTGACAATACCCAATCTGTTTCTTAAATATTGACAATTAATGCTTCTATTGACTATTCATCATGTTTATAGAAACTTCGACTCGGGGCATCAACATGAGCCATTTTTGTCCCTGGGCGATATTCAATGTCAAAGTCGAACTCTTGAATCCTTAACCACCATCTAGCGATCTAGGAAGTAAATATCTTCAACAAAGTGTGACGTAACGAATTGCAATCAGTTATAACTTTAAATTTTCGCTAGTGCTTCGAGTTCATATGAATGGTAGTTTTGTTCTTCCTCTGTGGTAGCATTACTGAAATATTGCTTTGGTTTAAGGATGTCTTTATCTTCACGTTGTAAAAGTATAGCTCTCAAACCATCTTGGTAAGTATGTCTTTAAGAATCTGGAACGCTGTTTCTAGTTCATCACTCCAAACAAAACTTGTGTTTTTGTGAGTTAAGTTAGTTATGGGTTTCGAAATACTGGCAAAGTTCTTAACGTATTTCCTGAAATAACTTGCAAGACCAAGGAATCTTCGGACCTCATGTACATCATTTGGTCGTGGAAAATTCGAAACTGCATTAATCTTATCTTTACGAGGCTGAATACCTTCGCCGCTTATTTCATGACCTAGATATTCTATTCTAGTTTAGAGAAAACGACACTTACTCATTCGTAGTGTAAGATGAAAAGATGAATAATCCTCAATTGCTTTGAAACAAACTCAATCCTTTGTATTCCTTCCTCGATTGTAGCTGACGTTACTAATACATCGTCCAGACAAACCATCGCCGAATCAAAGCGCAATGGACCTAAAAATGTATTCATTGCTCTCTGAAAAACAGCTGGTGCGTTGCTCAATCCGAATGGCATCCTTAAATGCTCATACTAGCCGTCAGGTGTCACAAATGCTGTTTTTGGGACAGATTCTTCTTCTAATGGAATCTGGTAATATCCCGAAGCTAAATCTAATGTTATTTATTACCATGTAAGTTATCTAAAAGATCATCAATTCGAGGTAAATGCCATACCATCTTAACAGTTTTACGATTTAATACCCTATTGACAATACACATTTTTCTTCTCCATTTTCCTTTTCAACTAGTAATATGGGGCTAGCGTAAGTAGACTCTGACTCTCGGATGATACCATTATCTAAAAGATCTTGAATTATTCCACGACTTTCAATCGACATACGATAGGATCTGTAGGTTACAGGTTCATCATCGCCATTTTCGTAATAGATGTCTTACTAAGTTCTGCTAAAGATATCACAAAACAATCTCGGTATTCGTTTAGCAGGTTAAGAAAAGACAAACGTTGATTATTGGTCAACTCTTGATTAACATAATCATCCACATCACTTTATGAGAATTGTTTTATTTCAGTGACGTCAGCAGCTAAACAGAGTGTCAATTCAGTTAGTTCACAACAAGTATAGCCTCTAGCATAATCATCCACATCACTTTATGAGAATTGTTTTATTTCAGTGACGTCAGCAGCTAAACAGAGTGTCAATTCAGTTAGTTCACAACAAGTATAGCCTCTAGCAATCACTATATCCTTTTCATAACATAGGATTTTCAGAAAAATTTAGAATACATAGATAGACATAAAATAATATGAAAATTATTTACCCAGTTTTGGTGTTGTATATCAACACATTTTGAACAGTAATGTGACAAAATTTCGAGGAATAACAGTGGTTTCTTTGGCACAGAGGTTAACCTTCTTGAACAAAAATGTATGAATATTTTCGACATTAAGATTATTTTGATAATAAAGACGTATATGATTTCCCCTTAGCAAAACAATAATATTTTCATTGTTAACAAATGGCTGCCCTACAATAATCGGAACATTTTGTACATAATCAGATACTACTAAAGCATCAACAAAAACTTTGGCTAAATCTACATTCAGTTCTATGTTTACTTTAGATTTTGCTACAACTGATCCTCCCGCATTACCATATAATCGAACCAACGTAGGCTCCTGTAGTAGTTTTAATCTTTTGACTTCTGACTCACGAATAATAACAGTGGCACAACCTGAATCTACATAACCTCTTAGTACCTCTGTATTAATAACACAATCGATAAAGTAACAAATATTATTAGCAGAAGAATTACTACTAAGAATTAATATTGCCATATACTCATCCTTACGATTTGATGAGTTCACTCTGCAGTGCTCAGCATCGTGATCATGACCTAACAGATGGTACTTCGCACAACTGATCCGTGGTTTCGTACACTTCGACTGAAAATAACCTTTCATTTTACAGTCAAAGCATCGTACATTTGATTCATCATGCTTCGCATTAGGCAAATTATGACGTTTCTTCGAAAGCGAATGAAGAAATCCACTTTTGAAGATCTTCCTAACGACCTCTCTGCCTTTTGCGTAGGTACCTCAATGATACATTCCTCACGTAACATTGAAATATATCCTTCAAACAATGTCTCAGGTTTTTCATAAAGACATGCTCGTGCTGCGCTTGTGGTAAATGCTTTTATGCTTCTATTGTATACACGCCACTGCTTTGGGCGATATTTTTTTAAATAATAAAAATAAGTTAGAAAATATAAGTGTTCCGGTAATTTTGAACAGGAGTGTATAATACAAACGTGGATTAAAATATTCTATGGTGATTCCGAGATAATATCGTTAAATGCAGTTATCTTCAACACTTGGCAACGCCGTATATAACTGGTCAAGCCAGTCGCTTTTTCCAAGATTATGATAATATTTTTTACCTGTTCGAGGAGCTACTCTACTATTACTACGACAACAAGAACCACGATGCTTGGCCCCCTTTTGTTTTACCGTTGTATGACACTTTCGGTATTTTTTATTTCATCATAGCATCGTTTACTATAGGTTATCTGCTTCAACGCCTAGACCGCGTGGCACAAATAGCAATGTCCATATGTTTCTACATTTAACAGTATTTTCTGAACTAGGTATATTTTTGAAATAAGAAATAAAAAATATAAACAGCGTACCAAATTTTTTGTCTACTTTTTATGAAAAACTACATTTCTTTGTCAATTTTAATAAACCTAAAACTCTGTCATTGTTTTTTAGATTATTCATTAATTTTCCTTTGCATCGTAGACATTTTTCTTCGCTTTTTAAATACTTTTTCTCTAACTATGGTTGTTTTATATATATTTTATTTGTATCACAACACTCTAGACAGTTTTGTAAAATTTTGACACCACTTTTCGGAGACAACATTTACCAATAAATGTATTTCTATTAAAATAATATTAATATAGGTAGTACCAGTAACTCATGAAAGCTTAAAGCCATAATATTATTTTCTTTAACTGCAAATGCTAACCCCAGTGTTGAGAACACAATTCGTGAGAAAGTTTTCAAGGTCACGCGGATGTCATTGTAACTGGCCGAGTACTCAACATCCAGCATAGACTGGTTTAACTGCATCATTGTTAAATGTATATAATATATATTTTTTGTCTGGAATATTTTCTCACAACATTTTATGTCTTTGAATAAAATTTTATGTGATTTTTTAATTTTTATTATTTATAAAGATAAGAAAATCTGACAACAACGCGAGCAGTATGTTTAAATGAAAATCTATATAGTTCACGGAAGAGATATAGTTTAAAGTTTCGGCTTATCCTTTGATTTGAATACCGTCATAGTCCAGTCAATATTATAATTTAAATTGCTTATTAGATGATATATTCATTTAATATTATAATTTCAACTAACAATCGTTAAAATGTATTTAATAATTTTATAATTATTAAATACATCTTAAACATAACACTAGATAATTAATACTAACTTATATCTCGTTTTATTAACAAGAATTAGTAATATAATTTTTAAATAACTTATTATATTTCTCATATTTTACTGAACTATGAGTATATTTTGAGATAGCAATTTTTTCGAATATGCACATGTCTACCAACGATAAGCAACGCTCACTATTTAGTTGGTAGGCTAGCATCAAGATAGAGTATAGTGTGTAAGTGGTATTGATAAAATAAGACAAAATATTAATTCCTTTCAGAGTCTAGCTCCGCAACATAACTTAAGGGGATATACCATTACATTTCTGCACTATATGTTATGAGCGTACTATACCTAACCTTTAATGGCATTCAAATTTGTATGTTATTTTAAATCGAATCAAAACTGTCAATTGTCAATTTCCTGTTAAATACTAATAAAATTTTATTATTCTATCTGAATTATAATAAAAATATGTATACTAATTTAATGTGTAGAAATTGAAAATATTATTTATACTAATGTCTTAAGAATATTCAAAATATCATTTATAATAGGTACATAAATGTGTCTTCAAAAACTGACTATACTGCAGCATATTTAGTAAGAAAATCATGGCTGACGGAAATCAGCTTGAACACCATTTAATATATTATATACTTCCATAAACTTTTAAAATTATTTCTAATATAATCAAAGGATATCATTTAAAAACACTTTAGTGAAACATTTCATTAGCTGTCGTGAAATACTTACTTCTATACACATTTTTTCGAAATTGGGAAGTATCCATATATTATTCTGCTATTTTTGAATAACATGACATCATAATCCGTAAAATCTGGCGTTACATCTTAAAATATGTGCCAACTGAACACAATATGTACAGTATTATTATGTTCCATTCATTTTCCAATGCGTAATTTACTATTTGTAGCCTAGTATTTGGAATCTAGAGGAGCTCATTCATTAAAATGTCTCTAGAAACATTTATCATTAACTATATTTAAACAAAGCAAACTGTAATTCTTAAACTGCAAGCATATAATTCAATAATTAAGGGTGAGTTAATAAAATTTAATAAGAAAAACGTAATATTAACCATGGGTTTACCCTACGGGTGTCAGGGTGGCTTTTTACTTTTCATGCACAAATTTGTCCCATTCCTTTTTGTTTAGAACCTTTGCCACGTAATTTCTGAAGAATTTCTGCAACCCTATTGTTCCATGTTTGCCTTGACCGTTCTCTTTGTCTAATTCTTGGTTCAGGTATATAATTTTCCATTCTGGTGACATGTCTAAACCACTTCAACTGTCCTCTTTATTATTGGTTCGATTCCAAATTCTTCCCTTATGGCTTCATTTCTTATTTTCTTTCACTTTACATAAGTGCTTCATTTCCGCTGCCTGTAGTTTGCTCTTGAGTAATTTTGTAAGAATTCATATTTCACAACGGTATGTAAGAATTGGACAGGAAAGTTTTATTTGAACTATATCTATACTTTTACAGTGGCACTTATCCTTTCGTTTGTTTATGTTTCTTATTTTCCGTTACTTTCTAATTATCTGAAATTATTAACTTGTTCTAGTTCGGTTCCTTCTATTTGTTGATTTAAGCTTTCAACTTCTTTTATTATCACCATTACCTTACTTTTTTCTTTATTTATACGCATATTCCGAATTTTTAGCCACTCTTTCCATGATAATAAATTATGTTGTCAATATCTTTCATTCTTTGCGAAGATAACTAAATCATCAGCAAAAACACACTCAGATATGTATAGCTTCCATATTTTTGAATTCTATGTGTATCTTCTTAACCTTTTCATTAAGTTCTTTCAGTACATTGTCCATCGCCATGATAAATTGTAAATTGTACAGGACTCGATACTTCCCCTTTGTTACAAATTTTTTTAGTTGTTTTATAGATACACCTACCTAAAATTGTTTCTTAATTTCTTACTAAAGTTCGTTTCAAAGTAGTTGATAACACAGAGCGCCTATAATAAACGGAAAACGGAGGTCTCAAAAATGTTTATCTCTTATTTTTGTTTTACAATGTATCTAGACTAAGAAGAAAGAAATTGTGACCAGGCCACCCGGTAATCCGGTCAAATAACAATAGGTAATAAAATGCAAATGAAAGCATACGCAGGTAACCAAACGGTCCATAACCGTAGAACAGGGTTATTTATGATTTTTGCTTAACGTTTATCATAATGAAAATACAAAGTAATTGTGCACTAAGATTTATATACACATATATTCTTGTAAAAAATAAAAAAAATTATAACAAATAATTGCAGGTGAACATTACTTTAACTATAATATATACAGCATTATTAACTAATTTCTAAGTTAATAACAAACGGTTCGATCTCTGTAGTTTCGTCCATTAAATCGTCAAGATCCCACATTTTCTCCTCCTCAGCTATAACATGTTTTATGGTGCTTTGCCAGTTTTCGGCAGTCACATTCGCCAATGAATCCATCAAGAGTTGCCGTACTTCTTGAAGTTTAATAGTTTTGTTGTTCCTGGCAACATAACCTTTGACTTCTGCCCATATAAGCTCTATTGGGTTCAGCTCACAATGGTAAGGGGGTAAGCGATGTACAATAATACCTCTTCTTTTTGCTATCTCATCGATTACAAATGTTTCAAACTCTGCCTTACGCTGTCTAACAATTGGCAAAAGTTCTTTTTTCACCATTGTGTCATCGAAATTTAAGGCTTTACACTGCAACCACTCAATTATCGCCGCTTTTCTCCATGAAGTTGTGGGAAGCTTCTTTACTAATCGAGAATGATAGCTGGCGTTATCTATTAGGTACAATAACTGAATTCTGGGGAATGTATCCGATCATTTGTTGGAAATATTCCTCAAAAACGTCAGCCGTCATTTCTTCGTCGTAGTATTTGGTTGAATTAGATTGAAATTCCAATAATCCTTGATCCAAAAATCCGTTTTCACTGCCTATATGGGTTATAAAAAACCTGCGTTCCTTTCCAGGCGGAGTCGTAATCCTGTTGACCAACCCTCCATGACAGCTTGTCGGGAATTCAGTATATTTTTATCTCGCCAGACTTTCGATACGGTGTGTCCTTCATTTAGCCAGGTTTCATCCAACTAGAAAATATTCTTACATTCGTTGCGATATTTTCGGATTGACCTTAAGTATTATCGTCTCCAGCAGACAATATCCGGCCTATCAATAAGAAAAGATTTTCTGTTCTGTTTTTCCCACCGAAAGTTCCTTCCATAATAATTCTCCATACTCTAGTTCTTGATAGTTGGTGGCAGGCTAGCACAATCTTGTCCAATGATGGTATTTCTTTTACGAAATACATACCATGCACTATTCTACGTACACTGTTTTTGACATCGTCGTCAATTTATAATGGTTTCTTCCCCGGGTGAGGAATAGGTTCACCGAGCTTCCGGTATTTTCTCTCCTATAAATATACATAAATCGTTGATTCTCATACCCCTATCATATTGGCACAGTTCGTAATAATGTCACGAACAGAACTTGTGGGGTTTTGGTGCACAAGAGCATAATAAACGTTCAGGATTAATGTTTTTTCCCGCAAAGAGTATGCACTTTTGCTAACTCGTTGAATAGGAATTGGAGAAAAACTTGAACTTGAAGCCATCTTAATTAGACGAACAGACGTTACTTGCTAGTTGCCGAATACTAAGTACTTCAAATTTTATTCTATACAGGTAGTTAGATTTAAATATTAACAGGAAATTGGGTTGTATCTGTATGGGTTACGGGGCAGGTACACAGAAAAAAAGGAATGTATGAATATAGTGTTAGTGTCAAATACTTCAAACTTGCCAAAGGTTGACACTTATAACAGAGGAACCAAGACTCCTGCGACACGATAAGAAAAAGAAGATTTTCTAACCTAACTTTGTTAGTTTTGTTTTATGTAAGCTACTTACTTTGTTATGACAGAACACATTTTATTTTCTGACGTTTTTGTACTGTTCTTGAATAAAAATAATACCACATCATTTTGAGTAGTGTGTTACGAATCAAGACGTGAAATTCTAAAAATATAGACGAAACGCCACATAATATAGTATAACAAAATAACTGCGGGAGATTTTGTAAAGCTTTCTATATATCTGGAAAAAACTTATATAGATAATACCAAATGAAACATTCTACTGTATTTCCATCTTTTGTCAGGTATAATGAAATCATAAATTACTGAAATTGGGTAACATCAATAGGCAGTAGCATGTGAAGATATTTACTGAGATATTTTAGTTATACGAATTGTAGAATTGAAACAATATCACAAAAATATATTTCTTCATTCCAGCGGGCATGTTTTTGAACCAAACAATATATTTTTTCAATTAAAAAAAATATTTTTTCACTTGAGTAACTCACACTCATCATTCTCAATTTTAAATCAATTCCTAATTATACATTTGTTTCAAATAGCGATATTCTTCTATTCAATACTACGGATTCTGAAATTAAATGAATATTTGAATAAAATCAATAATAATGTTTTCATTTTAACAGTCTGGTATTTAACCAAACAATATGTATTCTAAAATTCAAGTAAATATTTGTTTCATTTGAGTATTTAATATTCTTGAATATACAACAATGTTTATTTGCTTCGATGGTGGAATACATTCTCAGATGAAAGTGAAATTATTCTTGCATCAAATAAACCTGAAGAATTGAATGGACGAAATATAGCAATTGACCTCATCTAATATTTTCTTGTATCAAACAAATATTGGTATTGGAATCCAAATAAACTAGCGTTTTCTTTTAAATGATAGGTTTATTTCGCCATATTGAAACAATAAATTTTGTTTGACTGAAATATATTTTGTTTGATTCAATACTTTCTTTTTTTCTGTGTAGTTCCGTCGCGCCTATGGTTTACAACCAATTTATGATCCGAACCCCGGATCCGTGCTATCAACTCAATTGGAATAGATTTTAGTCCTTTTCTACTGTAAACTGTAGGTTAGGATTATAGTTGTTAAACGTGTCAAGGATTTCTTGGATGCCATTCTGAGGAACACATACTATGATGTCATCGACAAATTTTTTTAATAAGGGTACTTGGAAACTCAACAGTGGCAGACAATGGTCAACCAAATCATCCATCACATAATTAGCAATAATTGGAGAACTACTCCCTCCCATAGGGGCTTCCAATATCTGCTTGTAAATATTATTTTCAAACATAAAGTAAGTTGAAGAAAATAGATATTCAACAGTACTCAAGAAAGACCTCCTGTCAAACTTACAATGCCTGCAAATTTCATCCCATTTATTGGAAATACAATTGAGAACAAGGTCTAACGAAAGATTAGTAAATAAGGAAATAACATCCAAGCTAACAATAACATAGTTCTCTGGAATTTTGAAACTGCTAAATGAAAAAGAATCTACACCTACCTAAAATTGTTTCTTAATTTCTTTCTAACACCTTTTTGTTGCAAGCTTTGCCAAATATGAAATTTTAATAATGTTGAAATGATAATAAATAGATAATAGTTCATCCTTATTTCCTGTTAACCATAATTTATTTAATTGGCTTAACATTATCTGGAGAAGTTTAGTGTAATTTTTTTTAATCGGATACGGCATCCGCCCCTATGTATGCGCATATGTAGGTTATTTTTTTCTTCTTTTGTACAAAGAGTTCCTTCTAGACCTTATGACAGATGGTCGATTTCCTTTCTCAAAGCCAGCTGGCCTATTTATCAACGTACCTATGTAGATAATAACGTCTTTGAAAACAACGGCAAAATATCTACACCTGTACCGTCTGTTCTACGCTTTTTTTATAACGTAGTTTTTATAGATTAAATGTTTCGTTACATTCCCGAAAGATAGTGCTCCAAACTGGTTAACCGGACTGTATCACGTTTTTCTATGTGAACGATGACACCTCATTCGATTTATGAATAGATTCTTAGAATTTTTTGTCTGATAAAAACGTGTGTCTCAGAAACTGAATATCTAGTGTATTAAAAGTGTTAAAATAAAACTTCTAAGCACAAATAAAGAATAGACAGAAAAAGCAAGAATTTGTGCTATTAAACATGTATACTTTTAGAATCTGTCTGGTACCGGATGTCCCAAAATCGAGTGGAAAAGGTGCGCATTTAAGGGAACAATAGATTTCTCGAATTTTTTGTTTTTATTTTTTTTCGTATAGCCATTTAAAGAAATGTCTAAATAGACGGTAGATACTTCTTTGTTGTCATTTTTTAATGTCTTTATTATTACGTTATATACATATCCATTTAACGTTTCGGATTCCCACATTCATCATCAATTTAATATTTTTAACACTCCGATGAACGATCTTAGCCAGATTAATATCCATACACGAGGGTAGTTTATTAGGACCAACATATACAGGGTGTTCCGGGACTTGATGCAAAAAATTCGGGAGTAAGTAGATGACGTGAAAATAATACTGTGACAAAAAAAAATCTCATACGACCCATCGTTTCTCAGTTATAGGCCTTCAAAGTTGCGAAAACAGAACTTATATTTAAGTATATTTTCTAAATTATAGATTAGATTAGATTTTAACGGGGTTACAGTGCACTGAAACCAAAGGTTTATTGTGCCCCCCTATCAGAGCTCTTGTCGCTACTACTACAGCTCGCCTTCTAGTTCCAAGGTTCTAATGAACTCTAGTATTTGGGACCGCTTCAACGAGGTTAGGTCCCCACTCTTACAAGTTTCTTGTCCGAAGCATTTCTTGCGTTGGCTTGCAATGGCGATACATTCCAGAACTAGGTGATCCGGAGTTTCATCCTCCTCCCCACAGAATCTACACTCTTCAATCTCTGCTAGACCTATTCTCATTAAGTGCTTCCTAAGGCGGCAGTGTCCTGTAAGAAAGCCCGTGAGGAGATGTAGTTTATCTTTACTGAGGTCCAAATATTTTTTGGATCTAGCAGTGTCAAAGTTCCCCAGGAACTTTTTGGAATGTTCCAACCCGGGAAGGCACCGCCAGAGTGCTTCTCTTTCGGTTTCCTCTTTCTTCCCAAACTCTTTCTTGTAGGAGCATTTTGCTACACCACAGAAAGGCTCCGTGCCAATAAAGGGCATTTGTGCTCCTTTCCTGGCAAGTGTATTGGCCTCTTCATTTCCCGTGATTCCCGAGTGGCCAGGAACCCAGACTAAAGAGACCCTATTATTCTTGCCTAATTCATCAAGTTTTCTTCGGCACTCCCATGCCAACTTTGAGTCAATGGCATGGGAGCTCAATGCTTTGATAGCTGCTTGACTATCACAATGGATTGATATGTCACATTTCTGGTAGTTTCTTTCTGGGTTCATTTCCACGCATCTTTCGATCGCAAGTATTTCTGCCTGAAAGACGCTCGAGAAGGAGCCTAACGATAATGAGTATCGGGTGCCAGGCCCAAATACTCCAGCGTCTGCTCCAATGATGGTTTTTGAACCATCCGTACACCATCTAATGGTGTTTTCATTGAGAGTTTGGGTGGTGTATTCCCTTTCCCAGTCTCTCCTCGTATTTAGCATCGTGGTGAAATTCTTTTCGATGCTTACTTTCCTGATCATTTCGTCGCTGGGAAGATTCGCCAATGAGATGTATCTTCTCAGAGAGGACCAATCTCCTTGATTTTTAATACTCTCCTTCCTTAGATATTCTATGAATTGCCTCTTGGGCATATCTTTCTATCACCAGATGTAGAGGTGTGAGATCTGTAATGATCTAAAGTGCCCTAGTTGGACATGTTCTCATAGCTCCAGTGATGCACACACAGGCAAGCCTTTGAACTTTGTCGAGGGCCTTCCTCGTGCTGTACTGACTTGCTTTTGTGTGCCAAACTATTGCCCCATACGTAATTGCTGGTCTCACAATCATGGCGTACATCCATCGCAGTATTTTTGGGTTACAGCCCCACCTCTTACCAGCTAGATTTCTGCACGCCATCAAAGCTCTTATTGCTTTACTAGCGTTATTTCAACATTCCACAGAAGCTTACTGTCTAGGGTTATCACTAGATATTTAACCTCTGATTTCCATTCTATGATTTCCCCGTTTAAGGATATGGGTTTCATGGCTGGAAGTGTTATTTTTCGGGTAAATGGAATTACTATGGTCTTGCTTGGGTTAATGTTTAGCCCCATTGACAAGCACCATTGCTCAATGATTCTGAGGCCCTTTTGTAATAAATCACACAAGGTGCTCTCGAACTTGCCTCTGACTATTAAAACAATGTCATCGGCGTAGATTCTCTGTTCTTATGTAGTTATCCACTACTTTCTCTATCGATTTGAGTAGAAACGATGTTAGACAGATGGGTCTAAAAGATCGGGGATCAGTCCCATATTTTTTCCCTATTTTTGGTATGAAGGTTACCCTTGCCCTTCTCCATTTTCTAGGTATTAGACCCACTGCTAGGCTGCTTCTTGTAATCTTCAGCAGGTGAGGAAGAATCTCCTCTATCCCTTGCTGTAGGAGTGCTGGAAATATTCCATCCACTCCTGGTGATTTATATGGTTGAAAGGTACTTATTGCCCATTCCAACCGTTGTCTGGTAAATATTTTCTTAGCAATGTCCCAATCTTCCTTACGGGATTTTTTGGTGTAGTTCATTGCTATTTCGGTGCTTGTTGCTGGTTCACTGCCTGGGAAGTGTGTTTTGAGAAGAAGAATGGATCGTTCCTCTTCACCTTCCTTGTATGATCCGTCTGGCTTTTTCGGCGACATTGTGGGGTTAGTTCCCCCATTTACCATGACCTTTTGTAGTCTGGCCGCTGTGTGAGTAGAAGGGATCTTGTCGCAAAAGGCTTGAAAATTAAGCCTTTTGGCCTTCCTAATCTCTTTATTGTACTGAGTAAGCTTCTCAGTGTACCTCTGCCAATTACCGTGACGTTTGGCTCTATTAAAGAGCCGACGGACCTCTTTTCTGAGGTTTGACAGGTTCTCATTCCACCAAGGAGCGTCCTTTTCTGAACGAGCTTTTGACAGTGGGCAACTAGAATGTAAAGCTTCCATTATTGCTTTGTTCCAGGTCGTAGTGCGGGTGATTTACCCCATTCACTTCGACTTGTTCCAAATTGTCCTTCAGATTGGTCTTGTAAAGAGACCAATCAGTATTTCTAGGATTTCGGATTGTAGGAATTGAGGTCGTATTTCCCTCTATCCTAAATTCGATGATCCTATGGTCGGAAAGAGTGATGGCTCGCTCATCACCCTCCAATCTTATACCTTTTTCCTAGCAGCAACATTAACAATTGTTACATCCAGGACCTCTTCTCTTGCTCTCGTGGCAAAAGTGAGGGGTTGTCCCCACGTTTAAGGTCTCAAGGTTATTTGCTAAGAGATATTCTAATAAACACTCACCTTTTGCCTTGTTATTGGTGCTTCCCCACACGGTATTGTGTGCGTTGGCATCACAACCAATTATAATTGGCAGCTGTCTGCCATCGCAGTATCTCACTAGCTCTTATACCTCTACTGGTGGTGTCATCGGCCCGTCTCCAGCGAAGTAGGCAGAGGCAATGACGATCTCTCGGTCGATACCCCCAATGTTGAGGTGAACCATGATTGGAACAAGGTCCCGTGACACGTATTCTGAAACACAAATATATTTTATGTTATTTCTTATGATTACACAGGCACGCGGAGATACTTGCCTTTGATCATAAATCAATTTAGAATCCTTACATGCCAAACCTTCCTTCTTTGTTGATCCATGGTTCTTGGATCAGTATAATATCCAGTTGTAGTTTAGCGAACAACCTTGCAATCACGGCTGAAGCTACCTTCGCGTGATGCAGGTTAATCTGAGCTACATTCGTGAACGTGAATTATTATGGATGAGAGAGGCCGAGTTACTCAGCCTCTATTCATCCCCCTCCTTTCTCTCTCCCTGACCCTCCTCGACCACCATGGCAGTATCTCCCTCGGTAATCGAGTAGGTTTCTTGATCTCGAGTCAGACTCTCGACCCCCAGGCTGCTCTGCCCAGCTTCCCGGGATGCAGAGGCAGTCTCTGCATTTCCAGTCATCCCAGCATAACCGGAGGACATCTCGGGCTGACCCAAGGTCAAGCTTTCGCCTTGTTTCCCCTTTCCAGAGGTTCCGGATGTGGAGGGTATCTCCATGTCCTTTGGATCTCCGCGGGATTCTTCTTTTTTCCCAGCCCCGAGACAGGGATACGTCCAAAACGGAAGTTTAGTGCGTAACCTCCTGCCTTCAGAGCCTCCCCAGATTGGTGATCGATCCCAATCGTGAGGATAGTTCCCTGTCTCTCTTTTTTTAGAGTTTAGGATCTTCCAAGCCTCAGTACTGAGGTTGGAGTTCTGGATTGTTGGGAAGAACACCGTTATGGTGACCGGCTTTGGGATGTCGTCTCCACTTCGAGCCACCAATTCGGGTCCTTCCCAATAGTTTAATTTTGGCGCTGACCTCATAAGCCAGTCTGCCGATTCTTGTGACCCACAGTCCACCAGTATCATTCCACAACGGAAATGGATAGCTGAGAAGTGGATTCCCTTCTCTTTGCTCTGGAACAGCTCTTTCACCAGAGTGTCTTCCAGTGTGGAGAGCTGCTCCGCTTTCAGGATGACCCAAGGATAACCCTTGGGCATTATTACCACCCTAAAAGCTTTCTCTGTTTTGACAGCTGCTGCGTAATCAGTGGCTTGCCCGGTTACCGTTGCAGCTGTTTTTGATTTCTAGCTTAGAGGCCGCAGCGGAGGAGTAATATGCTCCGGGCCTCGTTTAAGCTTTGTCTTCCCCGTAGGTGATTCCTTCGGTGGGGTTGGGCGCAGGTATTTCCGCACCCCTGCTCCACTGAGGCCTTTTCTCAGTGGGTCGTCTATGCCGCCCGGTTTTGGGAGGTCGAAGAACGGCATACGACCTTTGTGCCGTTTGGCCTTTTTTACCTCTGTGAGGTGCCCGGATGAAGAGGTGGAGGTTTTCTCCACGACTTTTCCGGTGAAAGTCTTACTTTTTCTTTCCATGAGTGATCCCACGAGAAGCTAGGGTCATTACGGTCCACCGCTGCACAGCCCCGCTTGCAGAGGTAAGGGGTTCAATACAATGCAGTTTCCCCCGGTGCTCCAAGGTCGAAACCAGTAAGGACTATTCTTCTATATAGCCACGCAGTCTTCGGCCTGGTTTCCCACCTTGACTTTAGGTTTTTAATGAGGTTGTCTCCTCTTGGTCCGGGCAGTAAAGCCAAGAGACATTGGTATAACAGGTGATTTCGAGGTAAGTTCGAAATTTCACCCGGCATCGTAACCCTGTGTGCAATCCCTTAGCCACGATACTTCAGCTGGGACAGGTAAAGTTGGTCCGCGGCAGAGTATTCGAGGGCTGCCAGTTGAGTTTTTAGACACAACGAGTTCCCAGGTATTTCCCTGCAGACCTCCTCCTCATATAAAATCATCTCAGAGGCCCTTCTCCTATCCGCCACCTGGAGACGCGCCGGGTTGGTACTTCACCCCCTCCACATCAATAAATACCCCGACGAACTACGTACATATCTACTGATGTTGACCCGGAAATTATACATTGGAACATTATGAATTTTTAATGGATGATTACGTATATCCATGAGTGTGTTTGACGGAATAAATAATTCTACTCTATTATATGAAGGCCAGGGGCGGCTCATGCCCATTAGTTAACAATCCGTAACTTTTACAAGGACAACCTGTACAATCTACAGATACCAAAAATTAATTTTTCAATCGATTTTTTAACAAAAAGGTCTCTTTGTTTAACTCGATAAAATTTATGGTTTAGGAGATATGTAGATTTTTAGATCGTTGTACATGCCAAGGAAACAGTTCGCTATAAAGAGACATTCTCAAGAAAATTATCATAAATATTATTAATGAAATACAACGTTTCTTGACGCAAGTCTAGTAGGCAACTCTTGAAATTTCGCCACATACAATCTGACAAAATTCTTGACGTCATTTACCTCGGTTAACGCCAAGTCTCGTAAAAGATGTTCGTGAGTATATTTTTGCCTTTTTCATTTTTTAATAAGTTTAAGCACCAACACAACCAGTTACACCCAAATCTTGGTTTTTGCAGCCTTATACCAAACATTGGGCCAAGTCTTATAATTTTTTTTTCTTGGCAAATGATTTTTTAGATCAGCTTAAAATTAGTTGGAAAATAACTATGATTCATAACTATTGGGACATAGGCTAAGGGTAGATTGTTTGGACCAAAATATGGCGGTAGGACCAAATATACCTCAATAAAATATTGCTGTGGAAAAAGATAAAGGATTTTAAAGTTATTTTTTTCGTTTTTTGCTAATAATTTCACTGTATATTTATCGATTGTTATCTAAATCGGCACAAAGCCATAATTTTATACAGGCACTATTATTTTATGTATTATTTGACATTTTGTTACAGGAAGAGCCTCGTGAAGGATTTC
Organism: Galeruca laticollis; assembly: GCA_963921935.1. Classification (NCBI taxonomy): domain Eukaryota; kingdom Metazoa; phylum Arthropoda; class Insecta; order Coleoptera; family Chrysomelidae; genus Galeruca; species Galeruca laticollis. The sequence goes on from OY998182.1 coordinate 42,101,110, forward strand.
TGATGATGAAATTGACTAGTAACTTTTTTTGATGAAACTTTTTAGTGATTTTTATTAAAAAATATGACATAAACATCATTTCTACGTAATATTGGTACTCTTGTTCAAACACGATATTCTCATTCGTTTTCGAAAAAAACGCAATTGAACAGTTCAGAGTATCGGAAGGGGATTTCAAATATTATTTCATTTATGAAAAGTGTTCTTTGGACTGTCAGATAATTGTTGCTGGTAAGTGACATTTCTTGTCAGTGAATATTTTTTCCGCGAGTTTATAGTCAATTGTTGCATTTTTTAAAGCTACCATATACTTTTTCGATTGAAATGCCTCGTCACAATAATTTTACGAATAAAAAAATGCGGGATATGATTTGTGTATACGCACAAGAACATTTAAGCGGGAGCTCTGCAGCCAGAAGGTATGAATTGTTATATCCAGGCAGAAGGCAACCAAATCACAAAACTTTTTCAAATCTATTTCATCGTTTGGGTGAAACCGGGTCATTTCAGAGTATCGGAAGGGGATTTCAAGTAACGATAGTATTATTTATACAATAAATATTGATCGTTTGGGTTCGAGGGGTCATACAATAATATTGCACAATAAAAGTATTGTGCAATATTATTTACCGTCTAGGAGCCGTCTTAATATTATTTTACTTGTATTTAGTATGATTCGCTGTATATTATTTTGACTTCAAACTGCACAAGACCAATAAGAGAGATTTATTCGTGAAAACTATTTTTGTCTTTGTTCACCTCATTAGAATAAATTAAGAAACAATGAATTAATGTTTGTCTGAACTTCGTCAGTCTAACGAAAGTTTGCCAATAGGTTGTTAAAGTAATCGCAAACTATAAAATTAGCATTGGTAATTTTCGATGCAAATTTGTTTAACAACATATTCAAATCGCAACAACAACCACCTTGAAAAGTGCTGCGTTAAAAATCAGCATATTTTTTTAATGCGCCAGTGAGTCATGTTTAGAAATACAAATTAATGTTTTATTTACTTTCAGAAACGATTAAATAAAGCGTAATTATATTGAAAGTCGTGTCGTAAATTTTCAACTAAGTATACAACGCCATTCCAAATATACTATTTATTATTATTAACAATTTTTTTTCATATATCTAACGTGGAAATAAATTACAAAGATCTATTATTTGATTAGTTTTTACTTAAACTGTACTTTAACCTAGACAATGTCAGTCATTTGCTCAATTAAAAACAATAAACGGCGTTTAGTATTTAACATCCAACAAAATATACTAATCAAAACAAAGAAAGAGCCACTTTTGAAAAGGTGAATTATTATTTCCTAAAATATCTTTTTTTTAACAAATATACCAGAGTGCTTAACTTTTAACTAAACGAGTGGAAAGTAGTGACACAAAAGAACGGCCTGGATGTGACGTACATATTTAAAAAAAATATGATTTTCTTAAAAAAGCGCTCAATTTTATAGTATTAAGATTAAATATTATTTGTTATTTACTTTTTTATTGAATCAAAATATAAAAAAAAACGAAAACACCATAGAATTACTTACAGGTTATATATCCCAAAACACTTGTTCTAATAATTTACATAAAAAACAAATGTTATTTTTGAACACAATCCGAAAAAGTACTCTTTTATTCAATTCAAAATTCGAATCTTAATGATACGAGGGTTGCCTTTTATATTTCGGGAATAGAGAACAAAAACAAATATTAATCATCGAGAATCACTTTATTGTGTTTCAAAATATTCCCCATGAAGATCTATACACTTTTGCATGCGTTTGAACCAGTTGTCGAAGCACTTTTGCCACTCTGATTGAGGTATCTCCAAAACACGCATTCTGAATGCAGCAACCGCTTCTTCAGTTGATCTTGTTTTGAGGTCCGTCAAGCTGGCCCCCCGGTTAGATTTTTTTTACCAAAATGCTAGCACACATAAAGGGCACCTAGCACAACAATTTTTATAGCTAGCACACCAACTGCTCACAATAAAAATGCTTTTGAATTCGGGTGGGGCCAGGTTAACGCTAGCCCCCTCCCGGTTGGAATTTTGTCGCCAAAATGCTAGCACAGGTAAAGGACACCTAGCACACCATTTTTTATAGCTAGCACACCAACAGCTTACAATAAAAATGCTTTTGAATTCGGGTGGGGCCGGGTAAACGCTAGCACAATTAAAGGACACCTAGCACACCATTTTTTCTAGCTAGCACACCAACAGCTTACAATAAAAATGCTTTGAAATTCGGGTGGGGCCAGGTTAACGCTAGCTACCTCCGGTCGGAATTTTTTCGCCACAATGCTAGCACAAACGAAGGACACCTATTACAATCTAGCAAACCATTTTTTATAGTTATCACAGCAACTACACTTTTAATTCTGGGGAGTGGGACGGAGGTCAGTGAAATAACGCTATACTTACTCGATGAATAAATAAATGAATAGGTTGAATATATTTGTAAAACGGCTGGTTTAATTGTTTCTTACTGTAGTTACGAAAAATTTTCGGAATATTCCACTCATATGGTAAAAATTCCAAATGAAGCAGGATCTTTTCGGAGATAACTCTCCGGCAGGGCCGATAATTTCCCTTTTAAGTCCGTATCTAAGTAACGTCTAAGTAACAATTGTTGTTATTATCATAATTTCAATTTAAAATATCATAAAAATGTCACGGTTTGAGAACGATTCTTCAAGTTTAATCCAAAAATAAGTGATTGAAAATGAACCAAAAAGAGTAATTAAATACCATGTAATGTTGTATAAATAATATAAATTTCGCGTTAATACAGTCAAATCGAGAAATATTCTATCGAATTACACTCGTGAAAATAGTTAGATCATTAGTTTTACTTATATAGTCCATGTTGCAAGTAACAACAGTTGTTATTATCATAATTTTAATTTAAAATATCATAAAAATGTCACGGTTTGAAAACGATTCTTCAAGTTTAATCCAAAAATAAGTGACTGAAAATGAACCAAAAAGGGTGATTAAATACCATGTAATGTTGTTTAAATAATATAAATTTCGCATTAATAAAGTTTTATGTCGTCTAATCGAGAAATATTCTATCGAATTACACGAATGAAAATAGTTAGATCATTAGTTTTACTTATATAGTCCATGTTGCTTGTAATATTATTAGAAAGAATACATATTATTACAATCATCAGCCCTTCAGGGAAACCCTTTCTTAACCCAAACATCTGATTTCGCCAGTTTGGATGTACCTACAAGAATTTTATTTACTCTTAAGACCCATAAAAACGGCATTATAAAAATGATTCAAATTTTAATGATAGACTTGGTTAACCCACCCTTTTAAAAAGTCCGATGAGAACTTCAGATGGATTATACCTAGTTTTTAGAAAAATAAAAATACCTATGTCATCAATTTTGCTGCCTTCCATTTAATACCCATATTGTAAGAAAGCAAAAACAAGATTTATGCGTCAGTCGAAAACTAACAGCATCAGAAGTGAAACTTTTTATGTTTTATGACGCAAAAACCGTCAATGAGTGTACAAAGAAAATTCAAAAACATCAACAAAATAATTTTAAAACAATGAAAACAAAAATTATTTCCAAAATTAAAATAAAACAATAATTTTTCGGATAGACTATATAAAAATAAACAATTTACAATAAAAGAAGAAGAAGACGAAAAATAAATGATCTTTTTAAGAAATTTGAATTTGAAAGCATATTAAGTCCTTTTTTAAACATAAAAAAAAACAAAAAAAGTACTGGCCCATGGGGGATTAACCCAGCGTCCCTTGCGTTATTAGCACGACGCGCTAACTAACTGAGCTATTTCATTTGATTTTAAATCGAGTCGAGTGATGACAGGACGAGGAGATCAGCGTTGCGTCTCTCTCACTCAGTTAAGTGTATATGATAATTAGAAAAAGAAAAAGAGCTTTACAACACTTGTTAGCCATTACCGGATTACATCCCAACTAAAAACTATGTAGTGTCCCATAAAAAGTTTCACTTCAAAAAAAATATTTCCATAAATAAAGCAACACTAGTTACAACGACTTTCTCTGATGAACTGAGACTTACTTGCTCTTCTAGAGAGAGAGAGAGAAGTTCGTGTGAGATTCTGTTGGGTGGAATGTTTTTGGATGAGTTGAACTTTTCTTGGGTGCCCTGCTATAGGATTTGTTTCCTCTTCAGGGCTGGTTGGGGGGTGTGTTGGGTGGTTTTGTGCGCGTTGACCGAGAAACTGAGTTAGGGGTAAAAAGGTGTCTAGTAAGATTTGTTTAAAAGTGTCTAGAAAATGTGCTTTTAAAGGTGTGTAGAATTTCGAGGGAATTGAGTGGGCTTTTCGCCAGAAAGTAACTGGAGGGTTGTTTGTATTGGGGTGTCTAGGAGGGTGATGTTTGGAAGCAGCGAAGCTCGATAGTGAGCGGAGGGAGTGACAAAAAGTGTATGGAATTGGAGCTCTTCTACGTACAGGTTAGCAAATATAGCTGAAAGTTTGAAAGTGGACACGCCCACGATGCGCGTTGGTCTCAATGCGGAAAGTAGGAGATAACACAGTTTATGCTTAAACTTTAATGAGTACAGAACTTATCTGTACGGACAAGTATACCTGTTTATTTCCTTTTTCAATATATTTCAATACTCTTGTTACGTTTTATTACATATTTTTTTTTTCAAAATAATACAAATAAATACACAATGCAAAGAAATTTCCTAGTTTTTATCCCCTTAATTTTAAAGGTAAACAATTTCTATATTAATTTCGCACTGGATTATACCAATATCGGCAGAAATTATTAAGCGCTTTTGGTATCCTTTTCCCCCCGAATGCGTTCTCACTTTATCGTTCGCGCAGCGAAGTGGGGATTGATAAACGGAATAATATGATCGCCATCAATAAACAATGCCCTGCGACTATTCTCGGCGTCTCCTCTTTGTACGAATCTTCGTTAATTTTTTCCGCCTCTCTCACAAGGAGTTTAACAGTTTTGTTAGCTCGACGAGTTAACTCTCATGACAAAACGCTAGTGTCCCATAAAAAGTTTCACTTCAAAATTAGTCCATTTTCTTTAGTCCGCCAACTTTCTAATGTTTCATTTAGAATGACGTCACATACCTAATCATGGATTGGCATGCAAACCAGACGTATATACAGAATTTCAAATCAATCGGTTGAAGATATCTGCTTCAAAACTGAGTTGCAAGATTGCAACCGAACAAACATACATTGCCAGTTACATACTAAAAGCTTTGAAAAATGCATAGTAGTGTTGGTGTCTTATGATATGCCACAGAAATATTTGAAGCTCTGATTAACCGGCTCTAAGAATTAAAAGCTGCACGTTCTAAGTTAACTTGGGAATTTAAAAAAAAGTCTGATACTGAAATGTAAAACTTATGTTATCATTACAATGGTTCATTAACCATCAACTTCGGCAATAAATATTCTGGCAAATTTAAATATAAAGTTTGAGTGTTTCTTTTAAATAAGGACTACAGTGAACCACGATCAGTCTAAAACATGTATTCTCAATATATTGGAACATTTTTAGGGATCTTAGCCGCCTCTTCCCAGATTGCACAACTTTGTCCAAAGGACATATTCAACACGGCTTCGCTTTTTTGGACAATTATTTATCCAACATGTCTGTAAGCAAACGTTTGTCGTTGCCTTTTTCATAGTGTGACGTAATTTGCAACTTATTCGTGCACGGATTGTTTCTGATTCCGTGACTAAATGGTTGAATTTAATTATTTTGTTTTATTAAAATTACTATTATTTTAACAAAATTATATTCTTTCGTTTTTTAGCATTAATTGAAAATAAATAGATAATTATTAATTAAATAATAGTTAATTATTAATTAATCAAATACCCTACTAGATGGGAAAATATAGATATCACGCACGATCTGGCAACATCTGTTTAGGGGCCATTTTTTATAGGAAAATGATGTTTAGGGACAAATACATCCAACATTTTCATTCATTTGTGTAACCATAGCATTATTTTGCAGACGCCTCCCATCCCCTGAATTCAAAAGCATTGTTGATGTACTATCTATTAAAAATGTTGTGCTAGGTGTCTTTTCATTGTGCTAGCATTTTGGCGAAAAAATTCCAACCGGAGGGGGCTAGCGTTAACCTGGCCCCACCCGAATTCCAAAGCATTTTTATTGTAAGCTGTTGGTGTGCTAGCTATAAAAAATGGTGTGCTAGGTGTGCTTTATCTGTGCTAGCATTTTGGCGAAAAAATACCAACCGGGGGGGCTACCGTTAACCTGGCCCCACCCGAATTCAAAAGCATTTTTATTGTAAGCTGTTGGTGTGCCAGCTATAAAAAATGGTGTGCTAGGTGACCTTTATTTGTGCTAGCATTTTGGCGAAAAAATTCCAACCGGGGGGGGGGGGGGTGCTAGCGTTAACCTGGCCCCACCCGAATTCAAAAGCATTTTTATTGTGAGCTGTTGGTGTGCTAGCTATAAAAATTGTTGTGCTAGGTGCCCTTTATGTGTGCTAGCATTTTGGTAACAAAAATCTAACCGGGGGGGGGCAGCTTAACGGAGCTCTTGTTTTGGTAGATTTTGTTTGTCTAATTTTTTTAAAAATTTTGCCGTTGTCTCCATTAATTGAATTTTTGTAATGGAAAAGCCACATTTAGCTAAATGTAGTACCCAATTAGCTAATTTCTCATCAACATCTGCAGTAAGAAGAGGCTAAGGTCCTGGTTTTCTAATAAGTTTTGTTTTAAGTATACCCTGAATTGTAGGTCTTGGGACCGCGAAATTACGACTAGACTCGCGAATGCTTAGTTTATTGTCTTCAATTTCATTTATAGCCCGTTGAAGGGCGCCTTCAGAATAGTCGAAAAGTGTCTTTTAGACTTGGCCTTGAAACTTGATGGCTCGTTTGATTGGGACATCTAAAAACATTATTTTCTTTAATATTGTTTATAGGTACATTAATATATTTTAAAATATTTTTTGCCTCATTTTATAAACTTGCTAGTTTGATTCTATATTAATTAAATTAATTGTTTCGACCCTTACTTCGTGGAATCTGCTCATATTAGTGTTTTAAATGAAACTCACGGTTTCTAGTTAATTCCACAATATAATAAAAATTATTGAAAATTCTAAAAAATTGACAATCAATATAATCGTCAGAATGACAGAAGTTACATTTCATGTGATGCCTACCTGATGTTTAGTAGCTATTTTATTAATTAATTATTTTGTTTATTTCAAAATCAAAACTGTATCTATTATTTTTGAAATGGCCAAACCAACCGGTTTATCAGTCGGCCGCGGAAATACATGTAATATTTTATAATGCAATTATGTTTAAATTCTTATACAAAAGCCATGGCCTAGAATGGGTTTTATGTAAATTTAACAACAACTCTGCTAATCCCAAATGGAAAATAAACAGCTACAACAATTCTTCATGAATTCTACATTAACTGAATTGAAATATTACTTGAATAATAGCACAGAAACCAAAATTATACAATAGCCGCGTCCACACTGAACGAATTGCCTTGCGAAGCTGCCTCGGGCTTTGGCCTCGCGAGCCTGCCTCGGTTGAATTTGGTTCCAGAAAATAATTTCAAGTCGTAGTTTGCTTCGCGAGGCAGTCTGAGCCACATATTTTGCGAGACAAATTGACCATTTTTGTCAACAGTGTCGAATCAGTGTTGTGTTTAGTTGTTTTCAGTTGAAGTCACGGCTTTTTATGTGCAAATTGTTAAAGCCAAAGAAATACGTTCATTTATGGCTAATCACTTTGTTTCCTATGCTATTTCTGTCTGTCATAAATTGGAAGCAGTCGTATACAAACCAATTCGATTTATATATGTCTCCAGTACCTAAAATTTGTATTTATTATACTATTTATTATGGCATCGAGCATACAGTGTATTTAATAAATAAGAATACTTGCCTCATCCTGTAATCATACTTTTTTTCTCTCTGAATGGCCCTAGTAAAGACTCCATTTTTTTCTTTAATTCCCCGACAGGAAGAGACATTTCCTTTGAAATATTTCTCCACGTATCTTCTCTTAAAAATCTGTTTAGGTATTCGGGATTTTTAGAATTCCACAACCGGTTGTAACTCTTATACAATTCGATTAGTTGCCGACACTGTTCTTTATTCATTTTATAAGTTTGATCAAGTTTTTTTTAAACTTTTTCATACGACCGTCTAGACTGCGCGAGAAAATTGAACTGAAACTCTTTTGAGCACGTCCAGCTTACCGACAGCACTCGGCTCGGGTCGAGGCCGCCTCGGGTGAGGCAGCGCGTCCTAAAATTAAGGGCGAGGCACGTCTACACTAAGCGAGCATTTGCTTCGCGAGGCAACAACAAAAATACTTACTATTTCCTGGATGGATGTTCACTAACGATTTGGAATTGGTGCAACAAACAGCCGCACTCATCTTAGTGGCGAAATGAAGTGATTTTTCCATTTTTTAAGAAATACAATTTTTAAGTAACGCGGGAAAATTGTGGCCGAGAACAGGCATTATATTAAACACACATAATTTTTTATAATTTTACTATTTTAAACAAAAAAAAGTTCAAAGTGGCCGAGAAGGGTGGTGGTCGGTGATAAGTTCAATCACACTAACATGTATGTATGAAATAGTCACTGTTGCTTTTTTAATTATTCATTGTTTCTTCTGGTTTCTATGATACGTCGCCGGACAACTAACAATTTGTTATCCTTGTTTTTTTTCGCAGTTCTAGCATCGATCTACACTTGAAAACGCTCCGAAAAATCTGACACTCAAACACCCGTCTGACGGATGCTTGTCAGATATAATGAACTGTCATCTACGTTATTTGTCATTTGAAAAAGTTCGCGGAATTGATACAAACGAACACAACTAATATGTCAGTTATAAGAATATTAGGTTAAAAAACCGGGAAGTCAGATGTTTCCTATAATAGTCGGAGAGCTGGCTACGAAAAAGTGAACTGATAAGGTGCATTCACGAATTTTGTATAAAACGTCTCCTTGGTACCTGACAAGTACGTAGCGCTCCCGTCAGAACGATCTCCCGGGGCGGGAGGCGTGGGTGGACGGTCAAAGTCGTAAATTTATGAGCATTTCTCCATACATTTGAAATGTATCTCGCTCTTTCAAATTGCTGACGTAGTTCCGACTGACAAGGAGGCAAACTTGATGCATCGAAAATTTTTTTATGAAATGGTTCGTTTACATCTGTTATTTTATAATTTCTTGAAAATATCTCGAATCCAGTACTATTTACTAGTTGTTGTTTTTTCAAAGTAATTCCATACAAGTGGCTCGTGTATACTTCTAAAACTTGAAAAACTTCATCTTTGTTACACGATATATCTCCGAGATCTGAAAAAGCCTTCTGTGATTGTGACATGGTTTTAAAGGGGCGTTGTTTCCCATTTCGAAAAAATGCAGGGTTGTGATCACAACCTGTAAATGCGTGGAAGCCAGGTAACGCTTTACATAAATCGTCTCCCATAAAATCAGATAATTTATTAACATCAATTATCCGTCTCTTATTCGATACACCACAATCAATACAGATGTTACTTTCGCTTTTTTGATGCAAAATGATTAAAATATCGGTGTCCGAACATCTAACAGTTATGTTGGCAGCATAATTAATGTCCATGGCATGAAATACAATTTCGGTATCTGCTTCTGACAGTCTTTAAGCCCCGACCTAGACTTCTGACAATAATTTTCCTCGATTCCTACAGTAAAAAACTATAACTCTACTAAATATCAGGACTGCACCTTATCATTTTTTCCTAAATATAAATTTACGACTTTGACCGTCCACCCACGCCTCCCGCCCCGGGAGAGCGTTCTGACGGCAACGCTACGTATTTATCGGGTACGAAGGAGACATTTTATACAAAATTCGTGAATGCACCTTATCAGTTCACTTTTTCGTAGCCAGGCTCTTAGACTATAATGTGTGTTCACCACAGTTTTGTCTGTGGTAAATTAGATAGAATTACATATATGATTATAAGAACATAGGCAACTGCCTTAGAATACTAACAATTAATTATATTTTATACACCATACATTTCCTATTAGTTTTATTATAAACAAAAACATAAAAATTCAACATCTACTGCTTCCGTTCGCTTTACAAACTCATGCGCTGTCTAGGAATAATTGTTGTCAAATTTACATCAAAATAACTATTTGTTTATTGAAGCATTCATTTACAACTTGCATTACAACCCAAAAAAACTCCGCGTCGATAATGTCAACATTAAATAGTTGTATCTTCTACAAACTTTTTTTATTTCTTCGATAAAAATATCAGCTGTTTATGTTTCCTTCGCGAATTCCTGCTACATGCCAACAACCAACAAAGCATACTATTATTATACATACACATCATCAAGTGTACGAATTATTTGGTCGGTTGGCCGCGAATTTACTATCAACCTAGCAACACAATTTACAGTTGAGGCGGCGAGAGCGAAGAATGTGGCAACGTCGCGCGTGACGATGTTCACTGTTTAAAAATACGACGTAACCGAGAAAAAACCTGCCGCGGTCGCATTCTCGTAGAACGGAAACGTTCGATCGTACGCGATCATTTCCGAAGCACGTAATTGTCACAAGCTACGTCACGAGACGTAGGAAGGAGGTCACGTGAACACCACACCGTATCGACGACAGCAAAACAGCGGGTAGCGGGAACGGTTTAGATAAAGAATGAAGAATTACGAAAGCTATGTAGATATCACAAAAATGAAGAGGTCAATTAAGGTATAGTTAAATGCGTTAAACATCAAATGGGATTTATGTGCATTAAACCTATAAATAATTTTATATACATCGTCCTTTTTAAAACCAGTTCTTTGACCTTAGGCCTATTATAAATATCATTTTTTAAGAGTTACACTACACCAGTTTATAACGGATGTTTTTTTGATGCCTTATATTTATAGTTTTATTAAGTAACATATTTTATTAATGAAGGGTTTTGTTTGATTAACTTTAATATCAACGAATTCCAATACTTCTAGTACAGTTATATTAAGAATTAGAATAAATCAACCGTTAATTAATTATAGCACCTGTCTCGGTAGCGAGTGCAAATGGGACAAGTTCGAGTTCTCCGTTAAGCAACAGGACCGGCTCACCACCCGAAGCCAATATGGCCGGTGCGCCTCAGGCTCAACCTACTACAGGCTCCAGTCAGAGTCCAATGGCGGCTCTCATTTCGGTGGCCGACAACTTACCACCCGGAAGTCCCCGTTCCACGGGTGGTAGTCCGCCTACCAACGTAGCCCCTCGATCGGCGTCTAGGGGATCACAACATTCACCAAACTCGACAGGTAAGAAATCCTTTGCAAAGTAGTTGTTTGTTTTCCCATGTGTCTAAGATGACGTAAATATTTGACAACTGGTTTAATGTTACTTTGCTTTCTAGCGGGATCTTCGAGCGGTAGACGTTCGTCTGGATCCAGACACGTTTCGTCGACAACTGTAACGTCAACGGAAGCGGGCACAATGTCGGCTGGTAGTAACGAAGCCTTAACAGGCAACGGAGAAAACGTTGCTGCTGCTACCCCCACAGCTACAGCCACTTTGAAATGTACTTTGTGCCAGGAAAGATTAGAAGACACGCATTTCGTGCAGTGTCCTTCAGTGCCACATCACAAATTTTGTTTTCCTTGTAGCAGGGAGAGCATAAAGAGGCAAGGGGCTGGATCGGAGGTAAATATAAAAATTGAAATATTAAAAAAATGTATGAGGTGTGCCGAATATGTGTATTAACTGAATAATTTTGTTGAGTATTTCCTAATAATGTCTACTTGATATGTTCAACATATTTTATGAAAAAAAATATAGATATGAGTCAATATGACATTTAAATTGAGCCTCATCTTCAGTAAAAACTTTCTTAATATTGGTTAATAAATTTGTACTATTAATATTATTTATTCAAAGCTAAAAACTGAGTTTAAATCGTAGCAATAATCTAGGGGATAACGTTCAAACTTTGGTAAAGTATTACATCACTAAACAATACATTGATGATTTTACGATTTATAAACATTTATAAACAATCAACTTTCGATTTCCTTACATTACAAATAGGGACAATTCAAACGGGAAGTGTTTCATTTGTTGTTTGTATTAAGAATGGGTGTATGCACATTATATCATTGTTTATACTCAATTTTTACTTCACCTTATGTATAGTATATGTAATATACAGTGCTTCTCAAACATCCCCTCCCCACTTCTTTTCTTTTGAACGGTGATACTTAGACTGATGAAATTTGGTGCGTGAAAACTATTGTAAGCTTTTCTAGTAGTGATAGCAGATGGCGTAATAGGCATCGGTGACGTAAACAGGCAATTGAAACCAATAATATTAAATGGGACCATATGGCAAGTGACACCTCGTTTGAGAGATATTTAGAATACCTATTCAATTATACTATTACTTTTCCGCCCAACCTATCTAATATGCGAGAAAAGTATTGGTTTACCCCAAAAAAAGTTGGAGTTTTGAAATTTTTTTTTGAGTTATTTTTACGTTTTCCATCAACAACACGAAAAAACGGTTTTTAGAAAAAAAATCCTGTGTATATGTCGTCGTCGTCGGCCACTTTTCCTTACATGTTTTGTTAGCACGATGCAGCCTCCGGAGTACAATAAGTCACCAATTTTATGACGAAATATTGTTAAGGATATGTCACAGATGAACCCTATTAATTTTCATCTCACCAGAACCAGTACAACGGATGCTATGGTACTTGAAGTACGACATTTTGTCATTTTTTGAGAAATTTCAGTTTGTTAGCTTGATACAGTCTCCGGAGTTCAACAAGTCATCAATTTTATCATTAAATATTATTCAGGACATCTCACTGGTGAACCCTATTGATTTTCAGCTCACCAGAGCCAATACAACAGGTGCTACAGTACTTTAGGTACGATATTTTTGTCTTTTTAGAGAAGTTTCAGTTTGTTAGCACGATACAGCCTCCGGAGTATATACAAGTGACCAATTTTATGATTGGATATTATTCAGCGCGTCTCAAAGATGAACTCTATTTATACTCAGCTCACTAAAGCCAGCACAACGGGTGCTATAGTACTTGAAGTACCAAATTTTTTGTCATTTTTGGAGAATTTTCTGTTGGTTAGCACGATACAGCCTCCAGAGAGTATACAATTGATCAATTTTATGATTGAATATTGTTCAAGGTGTCTCACAGATGTACCCTATTGATTTTTAGTTGACTAGAGCGAGTACAGCGGGTCCTATAAATCCAGATATACTAAATTTTTGATTATTTTTGGAGAAATTTCGGTTTGTTAGCACGATACATCCCCCGAAGTGTATACAAGTAACAATTTTATGATAGAATATTGTTCAGGGCCACAGATGCGGAAAAGTTAGTTTTAATCTTTAAAACCGTTTATTTTTTTTGGATTTACGATGTTTTTGATGGTTAAAATAAATAAAACACTGAAATTTGAGTTTCGCTTTTAATGAATAAAGATTCAAAAGTCCGCTTATGGTTAATTGTCAAAAAGGTTGAAGTTTTTTAATTGACGTTTTTACATGCGATAATATCTTGAATTTTTAGTTTAATTATTGTTTAATGAGATGTTTAAGTATCTACGTAAACAAAATGTTACGTGCTCTAGCTGACAAAGTAACAGCTATCTGAGTGATACCACGATCGCCCTATATCGAGGACTTATTTGAGGGAGCTTTTTGATAAGTTTCAACAAACAGGCAGTGTTCATGATGCCAAACGATCGGGTCGGCCAAATATTGATACTGATAAACAAATTGATATAGTTGCAGAAATTGTAGTAAACCCTTCTTCTTCCATAGCCCAAGTAGTGTATACCTGTGGAATCAGTCATAGTACAGTACACAGGGTGTTGACGAAATACAAATTTCATCCATACAAATTAAAAATGGTGAATCAAGTTTCAGATGACGACCCCGACCGAAAGCTGCAATTCTATGAATATATGTCCACTAAAATTCTCTAACAGCCAGACTATGTAAGGACAATTTGTTTTAATGACGAAAGTAATTTCTTCCTTAATGGAAATGTGAGTTATTTGAGTGACATAAATCTTCACATATTTCGTGAAAAACATACACAGTAGTGATGGGACGTGGGTATTTACCCAATGGGCAAAAATATAAATACCGGGTAAATACCCACAAAATATTTATCCAACGGAAAATTGGGTTTTTTCAAAATGCGTTAACCAATGGATGCTTGACTTGTAGATAGTTCCAAAGGAGCTTCGCCCCTTATATACCAAGCAACCCGTATTGCAGTCATGTGTAGCGTGCTGCAGAAGCTTTTGTTTTGCTTTTAATTGCAAAAGTAAGGTTAAAAACAACAGTCGTATTTCGTATTGTCGGTGTATTGTCAGAATACTGTGGGCGCAATCAATTGCTTTTGTTGGTTTAATTTGTTTTCTTGCCGTTGATTTTATATTAAACCAGTATACCACGTAAAAAAAGCAACATTTGGAAATGGTGGAAGACAAACGATGATAATTCTGTTTCTTGTAACTTTCCTAAGAATTGTGAATGAAATGAGTGATCATACAAAAAAATGCATTAAGTCTCCCAGTGAAGTAAAAAAAAATTGAATTTAAAATCAAAATTCATTCTATCAGGGCGGGAACCAGTTGCTAATTTGCTAATACTCTGAACAAAGTTTTTATTCTTTCACCAAAAAAAACGCAAATAAATACCCAATTTGGATAAATACCCAGGTAAAAACCCTAGGTCAAAATTCAAAATATATTTACCGGGTATTTACCCTTCCCCACACAGTTCCCATTAAAAGTTAATGTCTGGGCAGGTATTTTGGGAAACCACATAGTCGGGCCTCTTTTTTTGAACTCTAATTTAACCGGTGATGTATATCTCGAGATGTTAGAAAGCGCAATTGAAACGTTAATTCTTCAAATTCTGGAAGAAAATCCAGATGAATTTGGTAACTTGAAAATAACGTTCCAACAAGATGGTGCTCCTGCACACTATTACTTTGCAGTAAGACGTTATCTATATGAGAAATTTCCTGGTAGATGGATTGGACGACGCGGTCCAATAGAATGGCCAGCTCGGTTACAGGACCTAACTCAGGGAAATGAAGGTTAACTCAGAACACTGTCTCAACACCCAGGTACATCTTAATTGTAAATTTCAGCCTCTATTCAAAACCTTGTGGTCCTCTAGGGCTTTCGTCTCACACTCTCACCATGGCGATCGGTCCAACAATATTTCCTATCTTCTATCCATTCTCTACTTCTATTTCTTCTTTTCTTCTACTTTAAGTTTGCTCAACCTTATTCACCTCTCACATTTGCACTACATCTATCACTGTATTACACAGTGTTCCAGACACTTAGAAACTTTCATACTCCATTCAACAACCAATTCATCGTATCTTCTTAGTACAAATATTTCTTTCTACCCCTAGAACTATGCATGGATGCGCCTAGTATGGGTCTAGGTTGAGTCTTATGTCTAGTTCTACAATCATCTTACAAACACTTTGTTGGCTAGTCACCAGGCTATGTATGGGTCATAGTTTGGCTCATTAGTAAACAATCAAATTTAATTTTAAATAATAATTAATTACAATAATAGGAATAACCCCCCTCTTGGAACTTATCTGAGACGTGCCTAGTATGGATCACTTTTCCTTGATTTTTTCTTCTCCTGCGCATGCCTAGTATGGTTCTAGGTATGGCATACTACCTTCTATTCTTATTGTTAGCACATCTGCTATCTTTCCACTCTTAGCTACTCTCTTCCTCAGTTTCCTCTTTTTCGTGATAGGCCTAGTATGGATCTAGGTTTTTCACAATTATCTTATAACTTCACAACCACATTACTCCCTTTTCATTACAGTTTTTAGCATATCTGCCATCCTTTTCTGCTCTTTACAATCTCACTTGGTTTCTTCTCTCCTGTACATGCCTGGTATGGATCTAGGTTTGTCATAACTATCTAAAAACTTCATAGCTACATGGTTTCCCTGTAACCTAGCTATGTATGGGTCATAGTTGGGTCATCAGTATACCAGTGTTCTATATCTTACCAGTGTTCTATATCTTATAACTCTTGTCATCTTATATCATCCCCTTTCACTGTTAACATACCCCTATGACTTCTTCTCTTCTTGTACATGCCTAGTATGGATATAGGTGTGTAACAATTACCTTAAACTTCATAATCACATTGTGTTCTTGACGCCGGGCTATGTGTGGGACATAGTTTGGATCATCAGGTCACAATCAATGTTCGGGTGTTCCTTGACAAGAGATACCCCTCCCTTTACCATTTACATCTATTTTATATGGGATGCCATCAGCTGTTGGGTTCACCTTGCCAGCGTACTTTTCCAACTTCGTCACTACATTATGTTAACTCCTCCATGGATGTATTTACGAACAAATGTTTAATTTATGTTATCTAGCATTTTACACATATAGGTTTACTGCGCTTGTTTCCTGACTGGCTGGGGAATGGATCCAACTCTTAAGTCACTTTTCTTTAGACAATCAATGGTGGAGGGGTGTTTCCTATTCATCTAAGTTGGATGAATTTTGGGAATTTGGAATTTGAATAGAGATTTTTTTAATTTTATCACAACTTTAACTTCATTTTTAAAAATTTTAAATAAAAGTAAAATATAAATTTTCCTTCAATTTTTAGTTCACTATATGAATAATTTCATCGTTTTAAACATACATTTGATTCAATGTTCATCATACAAACACGTTGTATTATTATATACTTGTTGTTTTACTGCATGCTGGCTTAATAGCCACCGTCTATTAACATCAAACTTGTCATCAGATATCATTTAGTTTACACTTTTAAATAGGACATTTCATTATGTGAAATATAATTGTACACCCTCTTGAAAGGGTATTTTTCATGTTTTTAATCAATTTATTCCAATAATGATGTAACATTATACATTTCTTCATTCTGTATTCATTGGATGTTATTTGACACTTGTTGTAGGATTTTTTAAATTGTTCTATCAAATTTTACAAATATAATTTTATAGGACAGGTTTGGGAATGGCCTAATGGCCGAAAGCGCTTAGCTGAATTTTTATAATAAATTCAAACTGAGTACTCGTCGTTTCATTCACTCAATTTATATCTAGTGTGTACACCATACTCAGACAGACTATTATTATATATCCCTTTATTAAGCTTTAGTATATATGTTTCACAGCATATTACATGTTAATGGGCTAAAGTATGTTTTTATTAAATTTGTTGACATTAACAGTGACTAATAATATACCTTAAAAACAGTGGCGTGTTTAGAATCTTGCTTTGGGGAGGGCCGAGGCAAAAATAAAAAATGTCACCAAAATTAGTCGTGGTACTGATTGACCAAAATAATTAAACGAAACAACACCAGAACAACCATTCTTTTTTATTTTGGCTAAGCAATGAACAAATATGGAAAATATCATATTTATTTTTTTAGTTCAATTATTTCAACCTGACCAGTCTTTGGGGCTCATTCGTCTGGGTTTACTTGTGGCGAACCTATTTATCACACTTTCAATATTCAAATCAGCTTCCTTGTAAATATTAAGTAAAGTTAGACCATTCAAACGCTCTTCCGCCATGGTTGACCTCAAATGGGTTTTCAGGCGCTTTTTGGTTGAAAAGCTCCTTTCCGCTGTTGTCGTTGATATAGGTAGAGTTGCAAATATCTGCAGTAAAATCTTTATTGCAGGGAACAAACTCGCCCCAAAACAAAGTGCTTCGATTGCTGTAGAGGACAAATCTGGTTTATCTTCCCATCTTTTTTGCCACATTATTATTTCAGCTCTTAGTTCTTGTTTTGATATATTATTGTCTGCTTCATACACTAAAAAAGCCTTGACAATTGTTTCTGTGGTGTAAATTTTATAATTTTTTGGGATGAGGTCTTCGATAGGTAATATTTCAGTTAATCTGTTATTGAATCGTGAATCAAGCTGGGTTATAAAGTGATAAATATAAGGTATAAATACCGTACGTGTATAATATTCTTGAGACGAACTTGAATGAAGGTTTTCTCTTTGTGTTTGACGTCTACACACTCTAAAATAAAAAAACTATGTTATTTCATCAAGTATACAAAATTATTTAGACTTACCTTGGCTTAGTTATTTCTACATCGAAACCGGTGGCAATGGATTGAGCTCTAAAAATATTGTATTGAATTCTCTCTCAGCATTTTCCAGTGCTGCAGAAAATTCCGGTGCTAAACTTCACACTATAAGAGAAGCAATATGCAACTACAACCAAACATATTAGGAAATCACTTCTCCTAATACAGACATTGAAGCTCATTGAATTGGAGGCTGTATCATGGTCTTGATCATGTTCTAGGTAATCTAAGGCCTGAGCTATGAAAGGGAGTAGCTCTTGAAAGATAAGTGTATCGTGTCTTTCTACCCAGCGTGTTTCACAATACGATTTTAATCTATTTTTCTTGATTTCGCTACTGCTCTGATTTTCGGTCATTATTCTCTGCAATAAGTCGACCCGTTTTGGTGAAACACTCAAGAATGTGGAAATTTTGTCAACAACTACTATCATATTTTTCATACAACTTATATCACAAGATCTTGAAATGCATAAATTCTGTGAATGGTTGAAACAGTGAGTATAGAGTGCTAGAGGATAGACTTTTTGTATAAGTGCCTGTAAACCAGGTCCGTTAAGCTGGCCCCCCGGTTAGATTTTCTTTACCAAAATGCTAGCACACATAAAGGACACCTAGAACGCCATTTTTTATAGCTAGCACACCAACAGCTTACAATAAAAATGCTTTGGAATTCGGGTGGGGCCAGGTTAACGCTAGCCCCCTGCGGTTGGTATTTTTTCGCCAAAATGCTAGCACAATCTAGGACACCATTTTTTATAACTAGTACACCAACTATACTTTTCATTGATTCTGGGGAATGGGACGGAGGTCAGTGAAATAACTCTATACTTACTCGATGAATAAATGAATGGATAAATGAATAGGTTGAATATATATGTAAAACGGCTGGTTTATGTGTTTCTTACTGTAGTTACGAAAAATTTTCGGAACATTCCACTCATATGGTAAAAATTCCAAATGAAGCAAGATCTTTTCGGAGATAACTCTCCGGCAGGGCCGATAATTTCCCTTTTAAGTCCGTATCTAAGTAACGTCTATGTAACAATTGTTGTTATTATCATAATTTCAATTTAAAATATCATAAAAATATCACGGTTTGAAAACGATTCTTCAAGTTTAATCCAAAAATAAGTGATTGAAAATGAACCAAAAAGGGTAATTAAATACCATGTAATGTTGTTTAAATAATATAAATTTCGCATTAATACAGTCTAATCGAGAAATATTCTATCGAATTACACTCGTGAAAATAGTTATAGATCATTAGTTTTACTTATATAGTCCATGTTGCTTATAATTATATTAGAAAGAATACATATTATTACAACCATCAGCCCTTCGGGGAAACCCTTTCTTAACCCAAACATCTGAATCGGCCAGTTTGGATGTACCTACAAGAATTTTATTTACTCTTAAGACCCATAAAAACGACATTATAAAAATGATTCAAATTTTAATGATAGACTTGGTTTAACGACCCTTTTAAAAAGTAAGATGAGAACTTCAGATGGATTATACCTATTAGTGTTTTAAATGAAACTCAATGTCTCTAGTTAATTCCATATAATGACAAATGTTTGTAAATTCTAAAAAATTGACAATTGTTTCGATAACTGAATATCATCGTCAAAATGACAGAAGTTACATTAAATGTAACTTCTGTCATTCTGACGAGTATTTTTATTGTAAGCTGTTGGTGTACTAGCTATAAAAAATGGTGTGCTAGGTGTCTTTTATCTGTGCTAGCATTTTGGCGCAAAAATTCCAACCGGGGGGGGGGTGCTAGCAGTAACCTGGCCCCACCCGAATTCAAAAGCATTTTTACTGTGAGCTGTTGGTGTGCTAGCTATAAAAATTGTATGCTAGGTTGTGCTAGGTGCCCTTTATGTGTGGCTAGCATTTTGGAAAAAAAATCTAACCGTAGGGGAGGGAGGGGGGGGGCAGCTTGACGGACCTCTGTAAACCTACAATTTGAAGAAATAAAGTTTTATATCAAATAACAAATTTATCACTATCATTATCTTTGCCTGCCATATTTGAACCCCTGTCGTAACCTTGGCCTCTGCAGTTATAAAGATCCAAATTCATCTTCGTTAATTCATTTGACAAAGCTTCTTTTATGGCAACTCCAGTCATGGATTTAATCTCTGCAAAGCTCACGAAGTCTTCTCGGATCAAAAAAATATTTTCTCCACTGCCGATATCTACATAACGAATACATATTGTCATTTGTTACTTCCGCGAAGAGTCAGTAGTTTCATCTACCAATATGCTAAAGAATTTTGATTTTCCGATTATTTCTAAGGGGGCCATCTGCCGCCCCCCCCTTAACACGCCACTGCTAAAAAAACGTGTCCTTTGTAAAATTGTTCAATTTTACTTATTTCCTTATTGTATGTAACCACAGAATTATTTTGAACAGTGTATATTAGTTTGCGTAATTGTTTGTGAAAGATAATGTAAAAATTTAATTTTTGCACGGTTTGACGTGCTTAAAATTGTCGAAAACACCTCGTACATTTTTATTAACTTAATATAATATAAAATATCGATTTAATTATTTTTCTTTTTTTACCTATTTCAGGTGTATTGTCCGAGCGGAGAGAAATGCCCATTGGCCAATTCGAATGTACCGTGGGCGTTCATGCAAGGAGAGATCGCGACGATCTTGGGCGAGGATTATAAAGTCAAGAAAGAACGTGAATCTTAAAGAATAAAAAAAACGACACATTGTTGAGGGTGAAACTCTTTGCTCGATGAAGAAGTCGAGGAAAATCTCTTGACAGAGAACCGAAATTGGTGAAAGGCAGGAAAAAAAAATAAAAGTCGAGACGTCGAAAAAAGAATAGTCGGTGTATTAATTAGATTGGAGAAGGCTGTGTCAAAACGTTTAGTTTTTATATGTATAAACCGAAGATGAAGGCTAATTTCGCCGAATTTTTTGTAAATATGGCAACGTCTTTGTAATATTGTTGTCGATCGGGTTTTGCGATTATTTTACCCGAATAATATTTCATTTCTAATCTATTGTCTCTGTAAATATTTGTACAAAACCTTATTTAGTTTTGGTAGATTTTTTTCGTGAAAAAAATCAAATTTCTCACGAGATATGAAACGACCTTTATATTTAGGCGTTATACTTTGGGAAGCTGTAAATATTGTATATTCATCAGCTGATTATTATATAGTAATAATATTTTGTGGTACGTTCGGGCCATCGCTTTTATTTATGGAAAAATACACTAGTCAAACAAGTGAAGTGATATACACAACTTCATTAATAGGAACTACAAAACTCGCTGGTAATTTAAGAAGAAGATATTTAAACATTCTCCCCGTTAATGATACTATCTGTCGTTTACCGTCCGTGCGGTACTTTATGATTCCCCCCTGTATATCGAGTTACGGAAATTTTAAATGGACGTTTAGACTTGTACATTTATACAATATACTTGAACGTATTTTCTTTAGGATCTGTGCGCGTTTTTTAATATTGTCTAAACGATTTTTTATTTTTATCCCATAGGAAAAAATTTATTTCCAATTAACGGCTGCTTGCACAAAGTTCAGTAAATCATTAAATTTTCGTAATAGAGTTGAACATCTTCTGATACTATCTTGTAGAGTGAGGTTCGGGAATTTTTTTTCAAACCTCAATTTTGATGCCTTATAGTTGAGTTTGTATTTTTGCTGAAAAGTTGCTTCATTTTTTTAACAATAGTATGAACAATCCTCTTTCGATTTCTACCTATCTTCACATTTTTATTCCATAGACACAGATACATTTTTTTTAATAAAGTATATCATAAAAATTATTTGGTCAACTTTCACCCTGTATATCTAAACAACTATAAAACTGTAAAAACCAAATATGGTCAAACATTTAGATCCACCTGTTATCTATCAATTGACGTGTGGAAGATTTCTACACGCCTCATAGTCACGGAGTTACAGAAGTTTTTTTTCTGTACTAACCCCCCTGAAATTCCGAGAATTTAAAAAATTCAACTTTAATGTCTTACAGTTTGGTTTGTATTTTCACTGAAATGTTGTTTCATTTTTTTAACAATAGTATGAACAGTCCTCTTTCGATTTTTACCTGTTTTCGCATTATTACTCCATAGGCGTTGTTACAAGAAATTTTTTAAAGGAAGAATATCACAAAAAATTTTCCCACAACTTTCACCTTGTATAATTTCCGCAAATACGAATTATAAAAAACCAGTTATACAGTTCATCTTTTATCTATTGAATGACATGAGAAAGAATTTTACATCTCTCATAGTCTCGGAGTTATAAAAGTTTTCTTATCGCTATAACCCCTTGAAATCCTAAAAATTTCAAAGTTCAACTTTGATGTCTTGATAATTCTTACAGGACACTGCCGCCGTAGAAAGCACTTAATGAGAATAGGTCTAGCAGAGATTGACGAGTGTAGATTCTGTGGGGAGGAGGATGAAACTCCTGATCACCTAGTTCTGGAATGCCTCGCCATTGCAAGCCAACGCAAGAAATGCTTTGGACAAGAAACTTGTAAGAGTGAGAACCTAACCTCGTTGAAGCCGTCCCAAATACTAGAGTTCATTAGAACTTTGGAACTGGAAGGCGAGCTGTAGTAGTAGCGAGAACAGCTCTGAAATCTAATCTAATCTTGATGTCTTACAATTCTGTTTATAATTTCAGTAAAAAGTTGGTTAATTTTTTTCACGATGCTATGAATACTCCTCTTTCGATTTCTACCTTTTTTCGAATTTTTATTCCATAGGCGTAGGTACTACAATTGTATTTATTATAGAATGTTACAAACTTTTTCCCCTCAACATTCCCCCTGTATAACTCCCACAAATAAAATTTGTTCATACATTTATGTCCATTGTTTATCTGTCAATTGATATAGTCTCGAAGATTGGCAGTGAATAAATAATTGAATACGTAATTGGTTATATATTGGCGATTTTACATTGTCTTTCAACTTGTAGCTCGGAAAATCTTCATTTTCGATGTTGTTTGGACCCGGGTTTGAACTAGGACCGTCATGATTAGCTTCATCTGAATATTTCAAATGCCTTTTTTTTACTTATACAACTACAAAGTTCCAGTAACAAATTTTTCGATTAAAACATGTGGGGATTTCATCTTAATTTAGTGCAGTTTATTCATATATATCCAGTAGTTACACTGATTAAGCTTTCTAATTATCTTGTATAATGAAAAAAAGGGTTTTTATCAAATTTGTTACTTGGTGTTTCATGTTTTTGTCGAAAATTTTCAATTGGGGGAATTCTTACAGTGTTGGGTGACCCTAATAATTTTGTTGGGGTATTTTGAGATGTTCGACTCTATTGTGACAGTAAAACTAGTGTGTCCTTTGAATTTAATATTGCTGAAACTACATTTAATATCGATTTTTAAAAAATCCCAACAAAAATAAATTTAGAGACACTTTTGGATTTGTAACTTTGGCAGAAAAATATAGTACACTTTTTATATACACAACATATTTAAATATAAAAATGATGATAGAAAAGAGATAAAGTAAGGTTAGAAATATTCATCTTCCAATAATATTTTCATTCTATCCTGTACCAGTTTGATTTGATATCTAAAATAGACGATAGAGATGTTTGTGGTTTGTTAAATATACAATCAGTTCAGTTTTTATCATTATTTAAGCCAAATTTTGCTTTTTAAAAGTAAAAGAATAAAACAATTCATGCAATAAATACAATAGATGGATGGTATTTCACTTTATGTTTAATAAAACTAATATCAATTGAAGTTTGTTTTATTAATTAATTTCTCATTGACTTTAAAAATACTATATCGGACAGTTAGATCAAAACTGTAACAACTCAAAAAACTCCAGTTTCCAGAAGTGACGAAAAACTAATCATCGTGGTCCAGAAACATGATCTATATTTACTGATGTTTTTAATGATGAGCTATTTATTAAACCGAAAAATTCTTAAAAAGGTGAATTCACCGGAAAAGGGTAGTACTTTTAAAAACATAGACAAAAAAGCAGGATCTGGATCCTCCCGATTGCGGAGGGGTGAAAAACGGGTTTTTGCGATTTCCGGCCTAAATACTTATTGTATCAAAAAAAGTTGAATGGAAAAGTTGTAGATATTTAAAAAATACATAATTTTTGTTTGACACATTTTTTACATAAACTCAAAATTTGGATAAAAATCGCCAACAAATGTTTTTATTTTTAATTGAGTCAAAAAAAATCAGATCATTATGAAAATTCACTCAGTTGCAGCTTTTGTATCCTGAATAAGTAGAATTTTTTAGTCAACTAATTTTTGAAATATTCTAAATTTTCTAAAAAAGAAGACTTTTGTTTGGGATTTTTACTAAAATTTTGAGGTTATGTGAAAAAATGTTTCAAACAAAAGACGTATATTTTTTAATTCTCTACAACTTTTCCATTTAGCTTTTTTTTAAACAATCCGTATTTACGACGTCGGAAATCGCAAAAAACCGCTTGCAAAATATTGTAGTCATAAAACTTATCAAGTGTCACTTCTACAACTTTGTTAGGAGCCATATTTTTTTGACGGTTACGACTTTTTCTTTCCTATTTTCCATCCTATAATAGGCTCTTGTTCGTGAACTTCAGCAACCGTAGGATATTGAGAGACATTGTTTCTGAATATTACGTTATCATTATCTCAAAAGAGCCGATACGATCGCTTGATGAACTGCCAGAACTGCAATTAGTTGAATTTTAAGAGGAAGAAGTAGGCAGCACTTTAAAAGGTATGTTTTTTGTAGGAAGGTCACAATTTCTTCTGCATCACTATCGTCAAAGTAACGATATGGAATCCAGTTCCTATTCCGGAACCGTTAAAAAGTGGAGATGCCGTCGGGAAATCCGGGAAGAGTTTTCTTTTGAGCATAAGCTTTCGAGTTCCATGAAATCCTCTAGCAGGTAGATATGATTTGGAACGCGAAAAGCACCGCATTTGCAG
This sequence comes from Galeruca laticollis, assembly GCA_963921935.1. Lineage (NCBI taxonomy): Eukaryota > Metazoa > Arthropoda > Insecta > Coleoptera > Chrysomelidae > Galeruca > Galeruca laticollis. The sequence continues at coordinate 42,126,293 of OY998182.1, forward strand.
CCGTATCCGGATCTTCCTCTCCAGGAGAGGGTCACGTGTAGGCTCGCGCCGGTTCGTACCCATTTTCGCAGCAGGTCTCCAAGGTGAATATCCTCTAGTGGATAGAATAATATAGGTAAGGGAAGTCGGCAAATTGGATCCGTAACTTCGGGATAAGGATTGGGGCGTGTCGGGCTTGACGAAGAAGTAGATCACGGCCGCCATGCGATGTCAAGTAGTTGGAGTCTCTTCTTCGGGAGTTTGTGATGATTATGGATCCAAGTTTGGTCCCGTGCTTTGTCCTCCCGCGGAATCGTCTTGCTGCGATGCTCCAAACTACCTTAACCGGAGTTTGGATGTCGTCTTCGGCAGCCATTCAACGACACGGACTGGAGGTGCAAGGAATAAGACTATGAATGTGGTTCTCTCGATTGGGTTGGTCAGTTAAAATTGAAATATATTTTTCTTTTGAAATATCAACTTGCTGTCACTCCTTGTATTGTTTTATTTTTTTCTATTACTAGTTTGACTAAAAAAATGCCACGCACTCCTTGTCCACTCATTTTTTTGAAAAAAAAGTCGCACAAGATATTTCATTGTATTTTTACCAATAATCAAGATAAATGTGTGCTCTGTCTGTTATTAGATATCTTTAACTCTCAATAACCATCAAAAGCGTGTCAACTCAAAAATAATCATCAGAAACGTAGTTGGTCATATTTTTATTCAGGTGAAATCAAAAAAGTAATTCAATTGAAAAAATGCATTGCAGAACTTATTAAATGAATCATTTACTAAGATATTCCAAAAGTTAATAAGACAAAAAGGACTACTCAACAAAACTGATGTACGAGGATATATTGAAAATTCTTAGCCCACTATAGAACCAAACAAAATTTCAATGTCAAAATATTTTATTACTCACCATATTCTCCTCTTAATTGGATACATTTATTACAGCGAACCTGCAACGTCTCTAGACCTTTAAAAAAATGTTTCTTCTTGCTCTGCAAACCAGACCTCTACAGCTAAAACCAAACAAACTTTCAATGTCAAAATATTTTATTGCTCAACATATTCTCTTAATTGGATACATTTATTACAACGAACCTGCAACGTCTCTAGACCTTTCAAAAAAAATGTTTCTTCTGGCTCTGCAAACCCCTCCACAACTTTTATTACCTCCTCGTTGGAAGAAAATTTACTACCTTTTAACATCTTTTTCAGTTGAGGAAAAAGATGATAGTCGGACGGAGCCAAATCTGGTGAATAAGGGGGGTGTTCTAGTAATTCAAACCCTAAATCACGAATTTTTTGCATGGCAACATGAGATTTGTGTGTAGGGGCGTTGTCCTGCAAAAACAAAACACCTTTGGATAGCTTTCCGCATCTTTTCTCTTTAATTTTTCCCTGTAGAGTGGTCAGTAATGTCGAATAGTGATATCCAGTTATTGTTCTACCCTTATCCAAAAAATCAATCATGATTACTCCATGGTGGCAATCCCAAAAAACTGAAGCAAGAACTTTTACAGCAGATTTTTGGACACGAAACTTCTTAGGTCTTGGAGAACCAGAGTGTCGCCATTCCATCGATTGTTGCTTTGATTCTGGATCGTAGAAATGTACCCAAGTCTCATCCATAGTAAAAATTTGGTTTAAGAAGTCTACATCGTTTTCAAATCCAGCACATATCGAACGCGATGCTTCTACCCTTGCACGTTTTTGGTCAACATTCAAACATTTGGGGATCCATTTTGCAGCAAATTTTCTCATTTCCAAATTAACGTGAACTATATGATGAACGCGTTTGTATGAAATATTCAGTGCTTCAGATATCCGTTTTAGCCCAATTCAACGGTCTGATAAAATCATGTCATGAACTGCATCGATATTTTCGGGGACTGACACAGAAACTGGCCTTCCCGATCGGTCATCATCTTCAATGGAAAATTTACCTCTTTTGAAGCTTGCAGTCCAATTTTTCACTGTCGCTTACGAAGGACATTGATCATCAAGGGTATTAAGCATATCTTCGTAAATATGCTTACCTCTTAACCCTTTTAAATACAGGTACTTGATGATGGCTCGATAGTCCAATTTTTCGATTTTCACAATTTCGGTGGACATCTTTTTTCTTTTAATTTATTGCGTAACTCTGGTTTACTTTTTTGACGTCAAACTTTACACTGACACTTCTAATAAGTTATTGTTCGTTGCTATGGTAACGCAATATTTTGTTTATGCATGGAACTGGTCTAGCCTAACTAGATACCAATACATCCTCGTAACTTTACAATTGAAAATATTTTCATCAAAAGCGAATTAATTAAGAATATTCACTTACCTGAGTAATCAATTTAGTAACTTAAAATTTGTCAGTGATTTAGATGTCTGCTCAATCACGATCTAGTCGCCAAAGCTGTGGCAATTCCAAATAATACAAGACAAATTTAGGAATGAAACCAACAAAACTGTTGCAATTCGAAATAAAACTGTTTTGATTAGATCATTTTATATGACCTCTACTTACTGTCTGGGCAGAAATTAAAAATGCAGCTGTACTAGAGAAGCGATTACACTTACGTTAAACAAGAGCGGCCTATAGCCAGGTTATTACCTCCCCCCCTCAGGCAGACAATCGTCGTTGTCGGCATCCTGATTTATCTTAATATGTATAATACATACAATAATGATTAATTCAAAAATCAAATTTTTTGAATTAATACAGGTTTGATATAGGTGTAACATATACAACATGTATTTCGAAATATACGTCAACAAATGGTAATGAAATCATAAATTCGACGCCATTTTGGGCTGGTATGCCGCCATATTGTACCGGTAAGAGTGTGAAGTAGTGATATTGGCATCTCAAAAAAGTAAATAATTACTTCTGATAGATGAAGGAAATAACAAGTCAAATCAACGTGTTGGGCAGTATATTTCGGAATAAATCAATAGTATGGCGTCGATCCATAAATTATGTCACACAAATTTTGATTCTTTAAACCCCCTTTCCTTTGTCACAGGTGGTCACATTTTTAAAACCCTCTCTCCCCTGGTATGACGTCTCATATTTTCAATTTTATATTTATAAATAATTAAAATAAAACAGCAGTTTAATTTTTTTAATTTTCTTTAAATAACATTTAATAAAATCAACATAAAGTCGGAAAATTTAGTAGTATTTTTTTGTTTACATATAAATTTCGCGTTTTAATATTTTAAATTTTGTTGTTTTGACCCCCCTCCTTGACGTTTGACGTAATTTATGGGTACACTGAACTTGTGTTGCTCTGTCATTTTTCAAATTTGTTGCGTTCTGTGTTTACTCTAGCCTAATCCTAACCTAACTTTCGATTTTGAATTATAAAACGTCTTTTCAAATTGAGTTTAAAAATTAACAAAAAAAAATTGTTACAACAAATTGAAAAACCCAATTTTTTGTAACACTATCTAAATCGTAAGCAGGATCTAAAGGAAGAAGCAATCACTATTGTATACATTTTTATTACTTTGAATCCTATACACATGACATGATCACCAAAAACGAAGTTATACCAATAATTTTTTATCAAATTTGTCCTTAATAATGATAGAAACGAGCTGACACGAACATTTTTTGAACAATCAACTTTGAAAGTGGCATACTTTCTATGAAGTAGAAATCTATTTTGCGCGACATTTTTGGAATATATATATATATATATATATATATATATATATATATATATATATATATATATATATATATATATATACAGTCAGCCAGTTGTAGGGAACCGTTTTTTGCACTTATTAGTGGTACAGTTTCTGTGTGATGTATGTGGGCAAAGTAGAGTAATAAACAAAAAAAATGAAGTTTCAATTTTTAGTGTTTGTACGTATTATTAATCTATACGATTAGCTTTGGTGTCTTCCATAATTTTGAGAGAACACATCGAAAATATAAGTTTCTGTGTATTAAGTAGCATATTCAAATGAACCAACACTAATATTTATGAAAATTGAAAATCACAATGAATTTTACTTGTATATGAAGTATTTTTTTTATTTAAAATGTTTTTAGACAAAAAGTTACTCAAGAAACCTAACAAGAAACAGTAATCAAAATCTTCATGGATTTTGTACATAAAATGACAATATTTTGTCGATTAAATATTATTAGTTCCAATTTTCAATACCTATAAGACTATATTTAATGTATCACCCTGTATATGAGCAAAATGCATTGTACTAATAGTAAATTGAATTGTATGAATCTGAATATTAGTGTAAGGTGCATTACAATTTTTGATGATTTTTTTTTGGATATAGTTGTCAAAATTTTTCATGTGTGAGGTTTTCCAAACTTATCTACGAAACGATAATTTATAGCAATAATTTCACAACTGTCAGTAAACACATGAAAGAAAAATGGATAACTATAAATCATGTAACAAGGTACGTTTAGCTATAGACCCCAAATTATGGTATTTACAATTTTTATTGAAAGAATTCAAGTTCATTGATTTACTTTCCAGTTTATCTTTATATTCTATCTGTTGGATCATGAATGTATTGAACCTTTTTTATGTACAATAAACTTCTTAATAATAACTCAAGAAAGAAACTGTCAAACACTAATGGCAGAAACACACTAACTACTGTATCGTGGAGTGTCAAAACCATATCGGTACCATATATTTAGTAGGAAAAAATTATTCCAGTGAGTTGTATCGCAGTGGCCCAATTTTTTTCCATAATTGTGTCTTGCCATTTTACCATTTCTTTATCTCATTTAATTTTCATATGTCTGAAGACACTAAGATCTAGTGGTTGTAGCACATGATTGGTATGTGGTGGTAATTTAAGTATTGTGATATTTTCCACACTTGCTTTTAGCACCAGTGATAAACCTACATCATAAATAAGAACTACTGGTCTATATTGGGCAAGAAGTCCCAATCATTTTAACCCTTAAACACTATTAATGGAGGTAGTTTCTCACTAGCAACATTTGCAGCTAATACAATTGTAATATTTTCATTCCCAGAATCGATGAGTAGGTGTTCCTATCGGTCCATGAACTTTAACACAGCTGGGATCTAAACAAAAACTAGTCTCGTCGAGGTTACAAATCTCTGTTGGAGCAACATTTAGGGTAACTTCCTTCAGATGTTGAAAGTATTCATCTAATATGAACGGATCTATACTTATTTTTCTGGCCACTTCCATAGCTTGGGGATTCTTCAGACTCAGCTTGTGATATTTCCTAAATCGTACAAAGAAGTCATCACCAGGAACTCCGTCTTTAAAACGTGTGACTATATTATTTGCTTTAACATATCGACCTATAGTCTCCAACATTTCTTTTTTGGAGAGGCCGAAGATTTTGCCAAATTTTTTAAACATTCTGCAATTTTCTATTCCTTCTTAATTGGAACTGTATTGGGCCGACAATACTGTAGTGCCTTTAGTTTTTGCTTTTTTATACTTCGACTTTGCGATGACAGCCATATAGAAACGAAGCGAGTAATCCGTATTCAGTTGTGTAGTAAAAACATACCGAAGAGTAAGAGAGAGACACAGCGAATAGTCCAGTCAAAATAGGAAAATCAGAGGAACTAAAAATGACAATTCCAATGTTTTCAGGAACAAGAAAAAATAAAGTTTCTCCAAATCCTGGTGCCGCTGGAGGAGGGGAGGCTTTAAATGTTCCATTTTTCAGATTTTCGCCTTATAACTCAAAAACGGTGTGCCGCAGCGAAAAAGTTTTCATAACAAAAACAAAGCTTATTAAATTTGGAATAAGTTTTGTTATATACATTTTTACGAAAAACGAGACCGTTTTCTTGCCACCGGCTCCGGAAATGTGGTAATTTTCTAAAAAATTGTTTTTCACTGTTTTTTGTCTTCTATAGATCCTCACTCGTTCATTTTAAGAAAAAATCGTCAAAATAAAACTCGTACAACATTAAATTCCCAACAAGAATGTATATCATATGTTAATATATACACGTCGCAACTTACAGCACTTTTAACCCTTTCAGCCCCACCAGTCCCGCAGATTTTCTCAAGACACTCGATGGGATAAATAAGCGTGAAATTTAGTGGAGTGCATGTCCCACTGGTTTTCTATGATTACATTGATACTTTAATCAAACTTTTTCCCTATAGATGACACGAGCGTCCTACCAGAACTAGGGAACTGATCTTTTCACTGTATTTTATACCATTACTTCAACACCACTGGGGCATATGTACTCCATCTAAAAAAACAGTAGGACATATATATATGTCCCACCCCACAATAGCCTCAATAGTTAATTTTTGTTTTTATTTTAGCAGAATATTGCTATTTCTACTTTATTTGACTAAAGCCCTAATTTAACTTTTGTTTTAAAAAGAAAAAACTGTTGTCACCTTCACATCCACAAACAGGAGAACAGTGGATGCCTGCCTTCCTACAACTACACCTGTTGTTGCAGCCCAGCCCGTAGAACAAGCACAGCAGCAGAAAATTGAATTTAAAATGTGGTCTGATGGGGGGAGGTTTCCATGTACATCCCTAATCCAATACCATGTTAGTGGGTCGATGAGGTATTACCCAGCCAAATTTGGGTTTGAAGGAACACCCTACGAGCTTGTTGGGCAGCAGCTGCTTTCGTTGACAGTGAAGCCAAATTAGCTCTCACTTTTGTTGATGTTTTAACCAAAGCAGCTGTAGCGGTGTTAATTTAAATCCTTTTGGTTGGATGGGGCGTTGTAGATGATGAGAAATATAGCTTCTCCTAATTGCGCTGATTGGTGGATGAAAGATTGTAGAATACCTCCGCTAGTGCCTTGATTTCATCTGGCAGTTTTTTAAAACTCTTCAGGATGGAGTGTTTGTGTTTCCCAAATATGTCACTTGTGGTATCACACCCTAAAAAGCTGTGCATGGAGAGGATGGATCTGCCTGGTTTCACGTTTGATGGTGTCAGAGCCACTAGCAGTGAGAAGATCTATGGATATATGACGTGTTCAATATAAATTAAGATATGGTATATATTCTAGTAGGAAATTTAATGCTGTACAAGTTTTATTGTGACCCTAAAATGAACTAGTGAGGATCTAGAAGACAAAAATATACGTAAATCATTTTTTGAAATTACCACATTTGCGGAACCGATAGCGGGAAAACGGTCCAACATTTCGTAAAAATATATATAACCGAACTTGTAGCAAATTTAATAAGCCTTACTTTTGTACAGAAGAACTTTTTCACTGAACCGCACCGTTTTTGAATTATAAGTGAAAAACTGAAAAAATTGAACATTTAGAGCCCCTAACTACTAAAGAAGTAACATAAGTAGATTCCGCACAGTAAGAATTGAAACAGTAAATTTAATTTAAAGCTCCTCCCCCGCCCACAGCGGCACCCGGTTTGGAAGGATTTTATGGAACTAGTATTTTTAGTTCCCCCGATTTCCCATTTTTTATCTAGATTGGACCTGACTAGAATTGTGTGACAGCACATCTTCACAGTGGTATTTTTTGTGAGAATATCGCTCAGTCAATTTCTATATGTCTCTATGTCTGCGATCAACCGGCTTATACCAACACTATTATTCTTAACAACTTTATATATGTCATTCCAATCCATTTTTTTTTCTATAATCTGGTGAAGATTTATTGTGAATTATTATTAATTTTAGCTAAACGTGTCTTCTGCTTCAAACCTACACAGATTCGTGTTCACATAACGTTATATCATCGAATATTAAAAATATTCGATGGTTATATTTACGAATTTTACGATAACCTAACTTAACAAAATATTTACACCCATAGTGCAGTTTATTTATTTCTGGTATTTTATGACGTTATGTGTGGTATCTTTTGGTGGATTCCCTATAATTATATATGTGTTTATATTATTGGATGATCGTCTTAAGTTTCTTTTTTTTTTAATTTTAGTTGTAACGAGAGTTTTAAAAATTTGTGATAGTGTATGCACAGATAAAAGCTGTATTGACAATGTCAGATTTGTATATTATTGTAGTTGTTAATTTATATAACGATGACATCTAAATTTGTTTAAAAGCTTGTACAATCTATGCTGTGGATGTCAAAATAAACTGAAGGTATATTAAATGTGATTATTTTGTTTTCTTTATTCATCCCTTACCAGTGGCGTAACTAGAATGAGGTTTCTGGGGGGATAGGGTTTTTAAAAAAAATTTAAGCCCCTAAAACTGGATTTTAGATTTGTTTTTCTTATAAAATTATAGCCTACAGTTCATAGCTATTAGTACATTTCTTTAGAGTTCTGGGGCGGTTCTATCACCTTCATCTCTCCCCCCATAGTTACGCCACTGTCCCTTACCGATATTAAAAATCCTCCTCGTTTAACTGGAAGGTCAAACATATTTAGTTCCTGTGTTAATTATTTAAATTTACAGCATTTTAAATTTTTCAAAAAAATATTCAAAATACTTTTTTTATATGCAACAATGTTTTTTTAATTATATTCTCTTACCTGTAACTAAATGAATTTCATATTTGAGATATTAATATTAGCACAATTCTAACCTCGAATTTAAAAACGAGATAAATACATGTTGGAAACTATTGAATTTTAAAATTTCCAATTGCATTCGCCTGTTTTAAAATGAGTTACAGGGTGATGTCAACAAAATGTAGCGAATATATCTAATTCATAAAAAGTGTCTAGTGAAAAACTACAATAGAACTAGATTTCCACAAATTTGTTATGCAAATATATAATTTTCAATTATTTCTTTTGCAGAGAACCGACGGCACTTTCCAAAAACAGTGATACGGAGTTAAATACGAAGATTGAACAGAACAAAATGTTAATCGACAAAGTACAAAAAGTTTTGAACATAATCAAATTGGGTGTTCAATTTCCTGTGGAGCCGCTCTTGGAGCAGGACTTTAAATTGGAAAATATGGCATCGAGTATTACATTTAACGAAGCAAAAAGTGAAATCGAAACTGCCGTGCATATGTATGAAGACTTTAATAACGAAGATATTGCGCTACAGCAATCAAAAAGTGACGTAGAAATGACTGTAGGTAAGTTATACCGATATTTTTGTGAAAGACGGAGATTCATGTTCAAAAATCATTTTTTTTGTAATAATTAGTTTTGTTTAGTGCTGGTAAAAAACGGAATAATGTGAAACCGGTTTCGGATATCCGAATAATTGATTAACCGGTTATCCGAATATCCGATTAACTGGTATAGTAAAAATTGGGACAGCATATTTTTTTTTAAATAGTAACATTCGATGTTTTGAATTTTAGAAAATAAAATGGAAAATTTACTAATTTGATTCTTTATTTAGCTATTTACTTACCCACTAAAAACTGAAGATATTTTAAAATAAAGACATTTTAAAAATTAGTAATTTGCAACGCATTAGTAATTGATTAGTTACTAACAGAATTTGTTCATGAATTATGAATAGTTTGGTATTTATAGTTATCAATTTTCGATGACAGCGTTGGTTACTTACTTACTGCTACTACTAATTCATTCATTCATTCGCAAATAATTTTATTGCTTCTACTAATTCATTCACATTCATTTATTCATGAATACTTTTCTGACTATCGAATAATTCGAATAATCGGCAACCATCGAATTATTCGATAGTTTTTATTCGATGGTTCCCATCACTAGTTACGTGAAACGTATCAATCCGTCTCACGTACCTAACGCACCGTATTGCATTCTTATGTTCTATGTTCGCGTTTTTAAATGGCCAAACGACAAAAGTGATGTATGCTCAAAAATCATGATATACAATAATGGATTTAAAACGAAAAAGACTTTTTACAGTGGCAATGACGTCATTATTTTGCTGAGGGAGATATCGGGGCATAATCCCTACGAAGATCCAAGCAGATAGAATATTTTTTAGGTTAAACATTAAAAACCAAAAAATGGTTACGTTACGAACGCATTTGCTTTATACATTTTTTGATTAGTCACGTATCTCCGTTATGTTATGTAAACGGATAAAGATAAGTGATGTATTTTAAAAATTGCTTTATGTCTAATTTGTAATTCTTCTGCTCGTCCCTTTCTCTTTACGGTAAATATTTATTGATGAATCGGTACTATTATATAAACTTACACAATTTTGTCGACCTGGGATACTCTTGTTCAGGTTGCCTAAAATAAACGGGGTGTGTATTCGGTACCACATCCCGCGTTCAACACACAGCGTGATCTCGGTGAGGTGGGAATTCGCTTCCGTCTCGGGCTCAACACGCTCCGGGATTTCAGATAGACAAGAAGGCTTCTGCCATGCACTCAACACGCTCCAGGCCTTGGCTACGACGGTTGACTTCCGTTCTAGAATCAACATGCTCTAGAATTTCGGCCGAAAGACGGGGTTTGCTATTGTCGAACCTTGGGTTCAACACACTCCAAGTGGTCGACGACAAGCCGGGTGTTAATTACGATCACAGGCTCAACGCGCTCCAGGATATAGTAAATTAAGCTTTCCTATCACTTCTAGGCGTAAGTACTGAGATTTTAGGTGTCTTGCGATGTTTCGGTGTTAATAATATCGGTCGAGCAGTTAGTAAAATGGCGAAAGTGTTGCCCTCTAGGTATTGGGTACCCAACTTCGTCTACTGTGATAATTTGGTTTGGTAGTGTTCTGTATCCCAGTCCCCGATGTTTTGTTTTTAATTATGTATGGAGGGTGTTAATTTATATTTTAGACGATAGTGGCGTTACAGGTTATCCCAATAATCAGTCATCTGAATAACCGGTTATGTCGATAACCGCTTCTCCGAATAACGATCAACATATTGACAGCTTTTTCCACCAAGCAGCTTCTTTTAGCCAAAGACTTGTTCTGCAGACGTTGATGTGGCTGGCTTGGCAAGATATGTTCTAGCTAAATAGCTGAGTTACAGGAATCGACGGGGTAAAGGCACATGGCAACAAACGGGATAGTTTATCGTGAACTTGATCGTCTTAAAAAAGTGATTTAATTGAAATTATTGTGACTAAAAAAGTTCCCAAAGATGTTAAACTTACTGATTTAGCGAAGAAGTTTGTGATGGTAAATGAAAACAAAGAATTATTTGATTCTAACTGTTTTTAGCCCTTTTGGTCTATTCTGCAGTCTATTCAGGTAGTCTACCGACCACCTTTTCCAGAACAGCTTCTGGCCTCTCAATGGTTTAAGGCAAATCAAACAAATAATCATACATTGTAAGATTTGTTATCCATTGAATGCACAGACGGCTCAACAGATAATGGCCGACCTTCCAAAAGACAGGGTCACATACTCACGTCCTCTCCAAAAAGTTTGTGTTGATTAGGGAGGCCCTTTTTTCATAAAATCTTCCACCTTACGCAAAGCTTCCGTAACAAAATGTTACATATCAATTTTCGTATGCATGGTGATCAAAGCCGCGCATATAGAACTAGTATCCAACTTCACTACGGACGCATTTATAGCCGCTTTAAAACGTTTCGCAGCTAGACGGGGTAACCCCACTGTCATTTACTCAGACAATGCGACAAACTTTCTCCGAGCTAGAAACCAGTTGACAGAACTTTATAATCACTTTCAGAAGAACGAATTTACGGATACTATACAAAATTATCTGACTCAAATCGAGACACAGTAAGGAAATTTATTCCGCCAAGATTCCCACATTGGGGAGGAATTTGGGAGGCTGCTATTAAAAGCGCCAAGTATCATATCTCAAGACTCATCGGCTTATCAAAATTAACCTTCGAACAATTCTCAACTGTTCCCACTCAAATCGAAGCAATATTAAATTCACGGCCTTTGAGTACCTTATCTAACGATTCCTCTGATTTTCAATATCTCACTCCTGGGCATTTCCTGATCGGCTACAGTCGGACGGCTTATCCGGAGAAAGACTTATCTCAAGCACCAGAAAACAAAATTAAATTTTGGCAACAATGCGCAAAAACTCAGCAGCTGTTCTGGAAAAGGTGGTCGGTAGACTACCGGAATATACTACAGAATAGACCAAAATGGCTAAAAACATATGAGAACCTACAAATAAACGATCTAGTCCCCTTAAAGGAAGAAAACATTCCACCTCTTAATTGGCATATGGCAAGAGTCACAGAAACCATAAGCGGGCCTGACGGAAAAGTCAGGGTCGTACGCCTAAAAACCAAAACAGGCGAAACTACTAGGGATCTAACGAAACTGTGCCCACTTCCCAAACATGACACCATGTCTTGTGAAGAACATAATTAACCATTAAAATATGTTAATCGGACAGCGACTTGCCTAATTAACCTCAATTAGCAGTCGCGACTTTCTTAGTTGTAAGTTATGTCTAAGCTATAACAAAACTTGCACTTTTACTTTATCCTTATCTATCTTTAAACATATTTATTTTTCGCGCACTGTCTCCTATATGAACAACATACTTCATTTCAGGCGAAAGAATATTGTGATATGACATGCTGTATATATCAGGATAACAAATCAATAGCAAGAACTTTCACATTGCTATGAATTCTCGGTCAAGTTTAAATGTCTGTTGTAACTTTAAACCGTTAGTCTTTACTTTAATGGTCGTAAACAACCCGTAATAAAAGAAAATTTAGCTTCGTGGGTTTAGTTCTGTACTGCTGTACTGCTTGATGTTGAAAAACTGACTGCTGTTTTAATGAATGATCATTTCTATAGATATATTGAGTTGCAAATCTTGGGGGTAAAACTTTCTGGTACTTATATATAACTCTTTCAGTTAAATGGTGATATTTTTGACATAAAGTTAATTACCCACTTATAAATAGTCTTTTTAGTTAATTTATGTCAATTCATGGAACATTCATTTCGAATAGTTGAGATTTATCTATTCATTGTGTAAGAGTTTGAAATATTGTTCACAGTACTAATTGAAGGATCGTAGATCATTCAAAGTTATTTTTGTAACATATTAATGGTTTTGGAAAGTTCCATAATCTCTATTTTATAAACAGATCATGAGGATCTTTTAAACCATTTAAAATTGAATTGTTTTGTCTCGTGTTCAGAAGGCACTTAGAAGCTAAATTTTCTTTTATTGCGGGGCGTTTACGACCATTAAAGTAAAGACTAAGGGTTTAAAGTTACAATATACATTCAAACTTGTTCGAGAATTCATAGGAATGTGAAAGCTCTTGCCATTGATTTGTCATCGTGATATATACAGCATGTCATATCACAACACCGCCAGTGATTTTACATTCACCGGTGAAATATCGTGGTTACCGATATATCGACTAAGACTAGTTGTTGGGAATGAGAAAATATTCATAGTCATTTTGGCAAGCAATGGATATTCATCACGAATTCTGCACCAAAAATCGTTGATAGGCGTCGTTTTGAACTCCATACTTGTATCTGACGACAGTTCTAAAAGAGATTCATATATCTCGTTTGACATACTTTCGGGCTTTTGCAAGTTGGGTGAAAAAGGATTATGAATACATGAATTCAGTTTCCTTTTTGTTTTCTGTTCTTCGGGAAAATACTTCTCAAAAGATGTGCTGAGTGACGTAAAGCTTTCTATTTTTCTCTTACCAACGCAAATAATCCAAAAATCTAATTTTATTTTGAAGGCAGTTATTTTGTTACAGGCCTGGAACACTGTTGTCTGTGTACCTTGCAATGATAAATTTAATTCGTTCAGTTTTTGAAATATATCCGCCATAAAAGACAATCGGAACAACCAAGTTTTATCATACAAACGATCTTTCAAATTAAAAGAAGTATTTGAAAGAAACATTTGTAACTCAGCTCTCTAAGTTTAAATAGCCTTGTTAAAGTTTTATCCCTAGACAGCCATCACACTTCTGTATGGAGCAGCAGTGTTTTATGTTTGCTGCCATAATCTTCACACAATAGTAAGAACAATCGGGATTGTAGTGGTCGTGATTTGATAAAATTAATTATTTTTACCGCTTCATCTTTCACGGCATTTGCTTCATCACAAGTGCTTGTCTATGCAGGATACTGATATGTTTCTTGGGACTTCAGGATATTCGATAGTTGATTAATAACGAGGATGACTTCAGATTTAGACCTTTATTATTTAAGACATTAATAATTACAATCGACATGACAACATAGACAAATTATCAATATCCATTGACAGTGTTGATGGCTGTCATACTTCAATTAGCACTTAAGGCGTTTTCATACATTACACCTTTCTCCTCTTCGATTTAAATTACAATACATTTTTGTTGCCCGATTCTCATTTACAATATATATTTATATTATTGTACATGCATTACATTATGTTTTTTATTAAATATTTTAACAAGATATGTGAAATCAGTAACTGGTTATGATGTAAGAACATGCATCATAAATTTAATCTTTGTAAAGGTTTACGTGTTCTCTCAGAACGTCTTAAAGGTTTTGAATTTCCAACGCTAACATACGAGTCTAATTTTAATGGTTGATTATCTACTTCTGCGTTAGATTTGTCTTTTCCTAAATCACTTCGAAGATGTTCATTGTTATTAGAAAAGCTTGATTTAGGTTCAGGATTTGTTTCAATAAAATACGGAACAAAATTTAGAAAGTTAGAGGAACTAGAATCGTTTTCCTTAGGTGAAGGTAATGGTGGTAATGATATTTGATTCAAACTTACATTCTTTCAAACACCTTGGACGCTAATTAAAAATCTGTTTGCACCTAAAGGTCTAACGGCTACTCCTTCTACCACTGGTCCTTTTGCCCTTCGCCTTACTCTTACAATTTCTCCTTCTTTGAACGGTATGTGAGAAATTGGTTTTTCTGAAAACTGATGTTTAGGGTTTACTAAGGATAAGTGCGTGCGGGGTGTGAAATTCAACCATAATGATGCTGGTGTTTTACCTGTAGCTGTACTAGGTGTAGTTCTGTAAGTTAATAAAAATGAAGCTAGTAACTGAATAATACTGTATTCATGCTTTGCTTTTTTTCTTTGGATTACAAGTTTCTTTAAACCTTTTTTTATTGTTTGAACATTTCTTTCGGCTAAGCCGTTGCTATTAGGGTGGTAAGAGGGTGAGAAACTTGCTAAAATGTTATTTTGCGTGCAAAATTCTAAGTACTCATGCGAGTCAAATGGAGGACCATTATCCGAAACTAATTCTATCGGAAATCCTGCTATAGCAAAAACTTACGAATAGTATTTAATGTGGATGTGACGATGCATGAAGACATATACCAAACTTCTACCCATTTGCTATAAGCATCTACAAGTATTAAAAAATGATATTGTTCGAACTGAAAAAAATCAATGTGACATCTTTGCATTGGATGTTTTGCTTTTGGCCATGGAATCACTTCTGATGATATTGGTTTAAAATTTACTATATTACACGGATCGCAAGATTGGCATAATAATGTTATATCTGAATTTAATGCTGGCCACCAAACATTTTCCCTAGCTAACATTTTACAACGTACTATACCAGGATGTCCATTATGTAATAAATCTAAAACATTTTTATGTAGTTTTTGTGGGATGATGACGCTGTTCCCAAACAAGGCAATTCTGTTTAGTTTAGTTTGAAGTAGGGTTGTAACGCAACATCTTTATTTATTTTTGGCCAACCCTGCAGTGTTAACTGCATGGCTTTTAAAATTATCGGATCTTGTTTAGAAGACTTAGCTATATCTGGAACAGTTTGAGGGAGACTTGGTGAAATTTCTATGTTAAAAATTGGTTCAATTAACTTGTCATCTCCTGGTAATCGTGACATTGCATCTGCTGGAGAAAGTAACTCACTTTTACGATGCTCTATAATAAAATTTAAAGATCTTATAAACAAAGACCAACGAATTAATCTTTCAGTTGCCAAAATAGGTAACGACTTACTTGGGCTAAAAATACCTTTCAATTGTGCATTATCGATAACTAATTTAAAATTCCTTCCCCATATATACTTGTAAAAATTTTTAAAAGCAAGAATGACTCCTAACCCTTCTCTCTCTATTTTTGAGTAATTTTGCTGTGCTGGACTTAAGGTTGAGGATGCGAACATTACAGGTTTTTTTATTCTTCTAATTTATTACTGGATTTAATCTCAATTAAATTATTATTACTGGATTTAATCTCAATTAAATGACTTAGCACACATCCTTAACCATAAGGACTTGCATCTGAACTTACAATTAAGGGTTTGGATGGATCATAAGGAAAGAAAACATTATGACTGGTTAATTTCCTTTTATTGAGTTCGAACGCCTCTTGGCATTCTGTAGTCCAGTTGAAAACAACATTCTTTTCAGTAAGTTTATAAAGAGGTTTTAGATCCTGACTCATATTTGGCATAAATTTCGCGTAAAAATTTAGCATCCCTGTATAAGCTTTTAATTCGCTAACATTCTTAGGTGGTTTAGCATCTAAAATTGCTTTTACTCTAGTATTAGTTGGGTGATAACCTTCATTATCTAAAATATGCCCTAAATATTCAACTGATGATTTAAACCATTTACACTTATTTTCTTTAATCCGAATATTATGGTGATTTAACCGTCTTAATACTTCATGTGTTAAGCTCAGACTATTTGATACTTGATTAATAACGAGGATGCCTTCAGATTTAGAACTTTATTATTTAAGACATTAATAATTACAATCGACATGACAAGTATGACAACATAGACAAATCATCAATATCCATTGACAGTGTTGATGGCTGTCATACTTCAATTAGCACTTAAGGCGTTTTCATACATTACAGATACAATGGCTGGAACTACAATTGGGCGCTTTATTTTTTATTAGTAATACTGCTTCTGCTGTTTTACCCGTCATCGCCTTGGCCCCACCTGTACAAATGTCAATGCAATCGTTCCAACTGAGATTATTTTCTTCAAAAAATATATTTATTTTATTAAAAATTTCTTCAGCGGTAGTGTTTATGGGCAGCGATGAACACATAAGCATGTCTTCTTCAAAAGAACTTTCAAGTAGATATCTCACGATAACCAGCAAGATAGCCAAACACGCGACATCAGTCCGCTCATCCATTTACAAGACGAATCGTGTTTTTTGTATACGCGTAACTAGTTCTTGTTTGACGTGGCTTGCCAGATCATGAATTCGCCGTGAAACAGTATCGTTTTATAGCGGTACAGTAAAAAGATGCTTTGTAGATTGTAGAAGCATCATCATAGTTTTTTAACTTTCCAATAATTGTTTTTTGACGTACAAAAAATTCTTTATTCTTGTTTTTAGACTCGGGGTGTACAGTTTCCAAATGTCGACGCAACTTGGCAGGTGCCATGGTAGAATTAGGAAGCAGTTTACTACATAACATGCAGAGAAGTGAACCGTTTTTTTTTCTCCTTTGAAACCGTGGAGCTTGACGTCGTTGCATCATTGTCTGGTTCGGTAATTGCTGTATACTCCGCGCGTACTGCTTTTGAATTTTCGGCTTCGTTAGAAGATGTTGTTGCAACACGTTTAACTCCTTTAAGCCAACGTTCCATTCTTCTTTATTAATATTGTTACTGCGTAAAAGAGTTTAGTCCAAAGAAGGAATGTACAAAACTGATACAATTAGAATACAGCAGTAGAATAATACCTAAACACTTCGTTTAAAATTCGCTAGCTAGCTTGTAATAGGTAGGTACTTATCGCTCCGAACGCTAATCGTCGACTGATTACTTTTGAGGCGCGATCATTATTTTTATAGTCCTAACCTCGATCTGGAACATTCTCAAAAATACTCGAGTCGGCGCCTTTGATAAATAAAAAGCCGAAATAAAAATAGAAATACAAAAAATGCGATGTATACAATTTCGACTTTATGTTTTGAAGTCGCTTGTTCACAACTATAATGTCTAGTGTCTTATCTCAGAAGCAACTTTCATCAAAGGGACTGCGGGCTCACAACGCCTTTGAGGAATTTTCATACAATTCTCAAAAATTAAGTTACAGGAAAAAAATGGCAACATTTAAAACAATTATAATACTCACTATTTGTCGGTTGGAGTAGGGCTCTTGGGTCTAGCATACTTCCATACCTGATAAAATTTTTTTTTCACGGGAATGTATTGATGGATGATGACCTTTGATTTTAACCTAAATCAGTCAACCCCCACCCACCCCTTAAGGGCGGGGGGGGGGGGGGGTACTTTGTAAAATAGTCGTAAAAATAAATTTTTGAATTCGGAATCAAATTCTACGTAATTTTTTACGTATACCCAAAATTTCATTTTGATAGCTTGTTTTTTTATAAAGTTATGCGAAAAAAATGTTATCAAAAATTTGATTATTCGATGGTGTACAGCTCTCGGGTCTAGCATACTTCCATACCTGACAAAAATTTTTTTTCACGGGAATGTATTAATGGATGATTACCTTTCATTTTAACCTAAATCAGTCATCCCCCACCCACCCCCTAAGGGCGGGGGTGGGGGTGACTTTGTAAAATAGTAGTAAAAATAAATTTTTGAATTCGGAATTAAATTTTACGTAATTTTTTACGTATACACCCCAAATTTCATTTTGATAACTTGTTTTTTTATAAATTTATGCGGAAAAAATGTTATCAAAAAATTGATTATTCAGTGGTGTAGAGCTCTCGGGTCTAGCATACTTCCATATTTGATAGAAAAAAACTTTTCGCGGGAATGTATTGATGGATGATTACCTTTCATTTTAACCTAAATCAGTCATCCCCTAAGGGGTGATGACTTGAGAAAAATTTCAAGTTTAAGATAAAATTATGAAAATTTAGGGCCGTACATAAAAAAATTCAAGGAAACCGACGACGTCGTTGGAATTTCATTTTTTCCAAAAATAAGGGTAGCCACCCCCCAAAAAAACCGCCCCCGAAAGGGAATTTTTTATTTTGTGTATTTTTTTGAGATTTCACGCATCGTATATGCCCTATCCCGAAAATGAAGTCTCCATGTCTTCTCGTTTCTTATATAAACGAGGGACCCAAGATACAGAATCGTCGCGTTTTCTTTGAAATTTTGACAAAGTCCATACGTGAGAAAAATGTCAAGTTTAAGATAAAATTATGAAAATTTAGGGCCGTACATAAAAAAATTCAAGGAAACCGATGACGTCGTTGGAATTTCATTTTTTTCAAAAATAAGGGTAGCCACCCCCCAAAAAAACCGCCCCTGAAAGGGAATTTCTTATTTTGTGTATTTTTTCGAGATTTCACGCACCGTATATGCCCTATCCCGAAAATGAAGTCTCCATGTCTTCCCGTTTCTTATATAAACGAGGGACCCAAGACATGGATACCTCATTTTCGAGATAGGGCATATACGATGCGTGAAATCTCAAAAAAATACACAAAATAAAAAATTCCCTACCCTTATTTTTGAAAAAAATGAAATTCCAACGACATCATCGGTTTCCTTGAATTTTTTTATGTACAGCCCTAAATTTTCATAATTTTATCTTAAACTTGAAATTTTTCTCACGTATGGACTTTGTCAAAATTTCAAAGAAAACGCGACGATTCTGGATCTTGGGTCCCTCGTTTATATAAGAAACGGGAAGACATGGAGACTTCATTTTCGGGATAGGGCATATACGATGCGTGAAATCTCAAAAAAATACACAAAATAAAAAATTCCCTTTCGGGGGCGGTTTTTTTGGGGGGTGGCTACCCTTATTTTTGGAAAAAATGAAATTCCAACGACGTCATCGGTTTCCTTGAATTTTTTTTATGTACGGCCCTAAATTTTCATAATTTTATCTTAAACTTGAAATTTTTCTCAAGGGGATGACTGATTTAGGTTAAAATGAAAGGTAATCATCCATCAATACATTCCCGCGAAAAGTTTTTTTCTATCAAATATGGAAGTATGCTACACCACTGAATAATCAATTTTTTGATAACATTTTTTCCGCATAACTTTATAAAAAAACAAGTTATCAAAATGAAATTTGGGGTGTATACGTAAATAATTACGTAGAATTTGATTCCGAATTCAAAAATTTATTTTTACGACTATTTTACAAAGTCACCCCCACCCCCGCCCTTAGGGGGTGGGTGGGGGATGACTGATTTAGGTTAAAATGAAAGGTAATCATCCATCAATACATTCCCGTGAAAAAAAATTTTTTATCAGGTATGGAAGTATGCTAGACCCAAGAGCCCTACTCCAACCCTGTGTTGTTCACTATTACTAGGTAGGTACTTCAAAACAAAACAGAATTTTTTTAGATACACATAAACGGTAATAGTTCTCGTTACCCTGTGTTTTAATATACAATATTTCCTTAATACATTTTTTCCCTTATAATGGATAAACTATATGACTTTGTTCGATTTAAAAAACGTTCTTCGACTTATAAAATTAGGTTATGTTTACACTTTTAGATGTGATTTCTTCAGAAGAGCTTCAAGAAGAAACGTTAGGAGTTCGAACTGAAAAAAGTGATATAGAAACGGCCGTACGTCATGAAGGGGTTGTAGAAACAACTAGCGATGATACGTTTAAACCTACCAGTGTGACCGATGACGATTTTATAGACGATGAATTAGATAAAATAGAGGAAATTTTAGAACAAGAGGATTTGGCGGATTTAAAAGGTACGTTTGATCATTTTTCTTCATTAGTATTTTTCCTCATTTTTATGCATTTCCAGATATTAATCTCAGTAGGCCGTTAACTAGAAGAAATGAAGACGCAAAGTGGATTGAAGATAAATTTAGAACGGAACCTATAATAACGAATAGTTATTCTGTGGATATGAGCGATTTGGATATAGTACAAGCCAAACTGAGCACGATTCGTGATTCCGAAAGCGAAAGCACAAGTGACGATGTGTACATTGAATCGGCACCAAAAGTTAATGGTGAACATTCACAAACACAAGAAGAAAACAAACCGGACATCCGTAACGATTTCCCGTTTAAATCTCACATTCTTGATGAGGATATTCGATATAATAAATATCCAAATAACGCGAGCAAAGCCACTGTAAATAATAGAGTTGAATCAAATATAACACATTTAATAGACGGATCCAAGAAATCTGAAATCAATACCGACCGCCCTGCGGAATGTAAAGATGCCGACGATTCCGGTCAAGGTA
Organism: Galeruca laticollis; assembly: GCA_963921935.1. Taxonomy (NCBI): domain Eukaryota; kingdom Metazoa; phylum Arthropoda; class Insecta; order Coleoptera; family Chrysomelidae; genus Galeruca; species Galeruca laticollis. The sequence goes on from OY998182.1 coordinate 42,147,335, forward strand.
CTGATTTTTCGTGCAACACTGTAATTTTAAACTATAGAGATTCCGCTTCGAATACCGTCGAAATCACAAAGAATATGAGAAAAGCGAATGCTGCAAGTAACACCGAATATAAAGTAAAGGATTTTAGTGCCGTCGCTAGACCACAACAAAAGAATTTTGCTTGTGAAGTTAATCTACCAAAACAATGTCGTGATGTTATCTGCAATACCGATCGTTCAACAATCGAAACTGCCGATGCTGTGTGCTCAACAAATGTTCGTACATCTTCGACGGCAACGCAAAAATGTAGATCGGACGGTGTTCGCATGTCGTTCGAATCTGTTGAAAATATCGATATTCCTTCTAATAATCATTTAAAAAAATCGGAAGTGTTGAAATTCCAGTTGCTACCGACTATAAATATCGTTAGTGTTCCTACGGTCCAGAAAATTTTTAATTTTTACATAGATAAATACGGTAAAAGTCACATTTCTTATCAACCTTCGATAAAGTCTGTCGGTTATGTGGAAGTACAATCGCCATCTTACGATAAACAGAAGGAATTGAAAATAAATGTAGCAAGTACAGTTACCCATCGACAAAATGAGCATGGTTTTAGGGAGATTAAAAAGGTGAGAATATATAAATTTTAATAATAAGGTTTGAAAGATATTAAAAGGTTCTTTATTAACTTTTCAGTGTGCGTTAAGTTGTAACAACAAATGGGGCGCCGGGTCTTAGAGACCCTTAGTCATTTTTATACTAATATGACATATTTATACAACTCAACTAACTTTTATTTATAATACTAATACAAAAATAAAGTTTTAAAACCAATACATAAATTATATTGTAACAAAAAAACTAAATAATAACATAATATTAAAATATTACGTGACCTACATGGGTAGGTAGGACAAAATAGCTAACATCGGCCTCGGAGACAAATTTAAAGATTACTTTGATTAAAATTTGTACAATGTGATTTTTTAAGTATTAGGTTCTTGGAATTTGGGCAAAGTAAGCAAAAGTCGATTGTTTTGATAATTGTTAGTCTTGATAAAACATCAGTCTTATAGTGAACACAAGTTTCTTTCAATATTTATTGCCATTTTACAATTTACTGCATGACGAGAGTATTTAGTCAAAGAGTTGGATGTTTTCGAGCTTTGAAATGAGATGCTCATTGGTATTTTCACTTATAGTGCACTAAGCATTGTTAGTGTTGCTGGAGAAGGTCTTCAGGCCAGTTTTTATTTAATCTTGTCAGTTAATTGGTCCGTCCTTGTATACATTTTCTATTAGGTCATTTGGGTAGCCAGTCAGTCGTATCTGGTAATTAGTGGAAACTGTTCTTATTACTTCTGTGACATACAGGATTTGAAGGTCATCATAAAGAGTTTGGTTACTGATAGACCAGGGAGCATTAACAATGGATAGCAGTGTTTTCGACTGATATCTTTGTATTGTTTTTATTCTAGTGGGTTTTGCACAGCCCCATAGTTGCACACTATATGTCCATATAGGTTTTAGCATTACTTTGTATAGCATCAGCTTGTTTTTGGTTGATAGTTTGGATTCTCGGCCTATTAGACAGTACATTTGGTTGAATTTGATGTCTAGTTGTCTTCGTTTTGTTTGTATATCCATCAATCATGACTGGTGGGCAGTTGTTGTGGCAGGTAGTGAACGTCAACTGGACGGATTTGGATTGGTTAATTGAATTGAATTCTCCATTTTTTATGCCAGTCGATTAGTTGGTTCAGATGAATTTGCATATTTATTGAAGAAGTAACTGGATCACTACCTACAGAGAGAATGGCGACATCATCCGCAAAGGCAGCTATCATTGCGCTGTCTGTTTCAGGCAGGTCATTAGTGTACAAAAGGTAGAGGAATGATCTTAACATGCTTCCTTGGAACATGCCAGATTTTATATCATAATTGTCTGATATTGAATCATTGTGTTCAACCAAGAAGTCTCTTTCAGCTAGGTAGGAATTTAAAAGGAGGTAAAAGTTATTGTCGAGAATATCTTTTATCTTGTAGAGTAGACCTGAGAGATGTCTAGAAATACTCCACTGCAATAATCTTTTCTTTCTAGGGTTTGGCCTATGGTGTTGACTATTCTGTGTGTTTGATGAGTGGTAGACATGTTATCTCGGAATCCAAACTGGTAGTTGGGTAAGATGTTTGTTAGGTCATATTAATCTTGGATTATATTAAGCAGTAATATTTCGAATATTTTGTTAAAGATGGGTAATATGCTGATTGGTCCATATGAGAGTGTTTCTTGCTAGGGTTTGCTGTCTTCATGGATAATTATTATGTGGGCATATTTCCATATAACAGGAGGAGGAGGAAGATAATGGCTTTCCTGGCCAATTTTTTGAGAACTTGTGCAGTTATCAGGTCATAGTCTTGTGCTTTCCCGTTGTTAAGTTTCTGTATTTCCATTTTGACTTCCCCTGGGCTAATGGGTTTGATGGATGGTGACATTCTTCAACGTTGTTGGCCTGACAAGGTGCTGCTTCTGGTGGCTCGAAAACATGGGAAAGGTGGTCAGCAAAATTGTCAGCTATCTTTTGAACTTTTTTGTTGCTTTCCATAAGCTGTAGTCGTCTACAGACAGGTTTTGGGTAAGATACTCGAACATTCAGTTTTGGGCATCTCTGATTGTTTTAGAGAGTTCACGTGATAGCCTTCTGTGTTGGTGAAGATCATTGTTATTGTATGATTTTTGTCACTTTCCTCTGGCACTTATTTTGTCAGTTATGAGTTGTAGAATATGCCGTGGGGTACTGATACATCTGGTAGATTGTATTTCATCCCGAGGAGTGGCATACTATGCAGTTTAGGGTGAGCATTTTTATTAAGAGTTGTAGAGCATACATTTGCAATGGCAGGTGTGTGGTGTGATGTTAGTTCATAGTGAGATTCTATTGTACAGTTTTGCGTGGTTATACCATTCACTATGTAGAAATCAAGGAGATCTGGTAGCTTCCTGGGGTTCGTTGGCCAATATGTGGGTTCTCCATTGGTGCGGTGGTTGTAGTTTTCATCATACATCGCTCGGAGGAGGTTACAGCTTTTAGTAGTGATGAGTCTTGATCCCCAATGTGTTTCACATTCCAGTAATAAATTTGTTTCTAAGGGTGTCAAAGAATTGTTTGTACATATCTCTAGTGATAATGTGGCATGGTGGGGAGTAGACAGATGTGATGTTGAGATTACATTTTTTGCTAATTATTTGGACTGTCATGGCTTGGATAGTGTTTGTTTCATATTTATCTAATTCATAATGGGCAATTGAATTTCTGATGATAACTGTTTTCCTGCCAAGGGCTGTTCTATATGGGTGGGTGGTGTGGTATGTTGAGTAATATGGAATTGAGATGGTTGTTCGCTCAGTAAAGTAAATCTCTGATGCTAATAGTATATCGATTTTGTAGATATCTAGAAAAGTTATTACTTATTGTTTATGGTTAGTAAGACCGTCGACGTTCCAGGTTGTAATCCTCATGATTCTAGTAGCCATTAATTCTTCAATTTGTTTATGACAGTTGAAAGTAGATTTAGAATCATGCGATTTTGATTTATTGACTGAGAAAACATTTTTTTGAACTCTCTTAGGAATTTTGACAGTTGTTCACCCAGTTGTGCTGTTGTTTGGTCCTGTGTGCTTCTGCTGCTGTTTTGTGCAATTTGTGCATAGGTTAGGTCAGGTTATGATTTGTGGAGTTATTTGTGTCTATCTTTATTGGAGCTTCTTGGACAGGAGATTGTGTTGGGATGCCTGCTTGTGGCTGGTTCTTGTTGGGGGGTTTACCCTTTGGATTTCTTTTCTAGACTGTCTTTGTAAATGCAGCACCCTTTGTAGTTTGCTGGATGATCACCATTGCATATGGCACACCTTGCTTTCCTCCACAATTGATGTATTTGTATGGTTTAGAGCAGTAGGAATTTGAGTGTCCATATTCTTGACATCGCATGCATAGTAATATGCCTCGATTTTTCCTTGGAGATTCTATTGAGATTTTCCTATTATATATATACTTTTGTTCGTAGATTCCTTTATTATTTGGCTGAGGTTATCGGTCAACAAAGAACATGGGAAGTGGATCTTTTGTTGTTCTGTGTCTAATGTTCATTATGTGCTGCTTTTGTTTCATCAATAGGTACAGAATGGTGTAGGCTATTTATAAAAATTGACAGTTACTTGGTAGTCACTCACTAGACTAATACATTATTTTCACAAAAATACATACAGTTTTCATAAAACTGCCTATAAAATGAGATGGGTTTTGAAAAGCTTGAATTTAATTTCATTTTATGAGGTTTCAGAACAAGCAAAACTTTTTATCAAGAATGACATTTTTCGCTAAAACTAATATTTAAACATTTTTCTTTTCAATTTACATTGAAGTACTGAGAAGTATTGTCGACTTTTGTCGCACATTTTTATTAACAAATATAAAAATCATTTATTAACACTTTAACGACTAGGCGCCAATAAGGCAAATCTTTACATATGGACCAGATACATTTCATTTCGAAAACTATTTTTATAATGTTTATGCAACTTAAAAAACGCATTTCTAACAAAAATTAAAAATCTTCTATAAATTTATTATGTGTCCATTTTTGGTATACTCTGTACTGTAGAGACCATGGGGGAGAGGGGGGCACCTTTCAACATATTTCTGTTTGGAGTGGTGGTTTTTTGAATTAAAAAGCAATAAATCAGTAACCAATATACAGAGGCATCATTTTAAGTCTAATCAATGTTTTTTCACAGATGATGGCCTAATCTAGTATGATTCGATTTTACGAAATTTTCAAAAATGTTGTAATTGTTGAAAGGTGCCCCCTCATGGGGCACATTTGAACGCAGGTGGGACACTTTTGAACGCAGGTGGGGCACATATGAACAGTATGAAAAGTACACAATTTTCAATAAACTTGTAGATTGTTTCAAATCAAAAGTTTATTCTTAAAAATCTCAAATGAAAATTATTCAATAATACATGAAATAAAGCAAGTTTGATACGTATAAACTACTACCTATCGGAAATTGTACATTGATTGGTTGATATTGAGGGAAATTAGAGACTGCGTTCTCTCAGTACCTTTAATGTTTAAAGGAACTGTTAGTTTTCGAAGCACATCCTCAATTTCAACCATTGAAATATCATCAATGATAGGAAAATAAAATTTGAAACCTTTTCGTCTTAAATATTTAATTTAATATCATAATTTTTTCCATTATCTGTCCAACAAAGTGCACAACTGTTTTTTTTTGTACAAAACTTTACAACAACGAAGTCGCCAACGGAAAAATCTTCATTTTCACTCCAATTTGTCACTCTTCTTCTAAAGAACCTTTGGACAATGGTCTGTCCGAATAATCGGGAACAGAAAATGAATCGCTGTCGCTGGATGTTTCTTTTTGTCAATCATTTGTTGTTCTAATGCATTTTTTTCAGGTTAGAATCTTGGATTTTCCCCTTTTACGGCCACGAGAGTTTTCGGCTCTTGGGGGTGCTTTAGGAAACGGGCGTATGGATTCGACAGATACATTGACTGAGTTGTCAGATGGTAGCGATAAGTTGTGTGCAGTTTGAGGAAAGGTGCTGCATGATGGAATTTCTTCAGGTGGTAGATTTATTGGATCTGACTCTTGAGGTACTGGAGCTGATACATTGGGCGTGTCAGTGACATTTGAAGCATCGAAATCTTCATCGCTAAACGCATTTTGGTCAAAAGCATATATTCCTGGTTTTTGAAAACCAGCAATTATGTTTTTCATGGTGAAAGAGTTTTCAAATGCCTTGCCAGCTAGATGAGCAACATTGTGGATAGTTATCGTTTTGCCTGGATGTGAAAGCATCCAGTCATTTTGAGCCACTTTATATTTTGCCTTAAACGGTCCCATGACCGATACATCTAAGGGCTGCATCCGGTGTGTGCAATGAGGTGGGAAGATTACCATTACGATTACATTTTTCTTTGCATAGATTACAGCCTCCAATGAACAGCGGCTTTCATGGTTATCCATGAGAAGTAAGATGGGATCTTGCATGGAACATCTCGTATGAGTGACTAGATGCTCTAGAGTTTACAAAAAGAGTGATGCGTTCATCCACACACTACTTGGACTGTTCACCAGACCTAAGCTGCCTGGTGGAGCACCTATCATAAAGGTTTCATGAAATCTGGCACGCGGAAAAATAAAAACTGGCGGTACAGCATTTCTAGATGCATTCACTATTCCTACCATAGTGACAAGACTTCCACGCTCCCCAGAAACAGCCTGTCCCACCTGCTTCACCCCTTTCGCTGCAATAACATTTGGCGCTTGCACAACCGTCATCACGTCGTCGAGATTAAATATTCTCTCGGGTTTGAAAGGAGGAGGTTTTCGTAAAACATCATTACATTCGTCTTGTTGAAACTCGTACTCCTTGAGAGACTGGTGTTTTCTGGTTCCCGTTGTGAAAGGTTTTGATGCCTTTTCATGAATCCTTTTACCCAGTCTATACCTGCTGATTTCTTTTCATTCCACTTATCTGGAAATTGTCGTTGAAGCCTGGAAGCATATTCGTAAGCCAAAGTTTGCAGGATTTTATAGCTTAGCCCGTAGGTCATACACGAACACTTTAAAATATATGAAACCGAAAGTCCTTCTTGCTCGTTCGTAAAAACCTGTCTAATGCTATGCTTAGACGAGAAATGTTCGCGAGTCCCTTGTGGTTCAACACAGTTTACATTTTTTTTCAGGCGGTAGAAAAGTGCAGTGTGGGTGATACCATAAACTTGGGCAGCTCTTCTTAGGGATAGCTCTTTTTTCTTGTAAGCTTCTATAGCCCTTTGCATATCGTCTTCACTGAACTCTGGCATAGATCTTTTTTTTTATAAGTCCTTACCATTGTAGAAGTCTGAAAAAAGTAACAACAAAATTTATTAGCTCTTTTACTACAAACAGTTGAATCGGGGCACCTTTGAACATTGTTCAAATGTGCCCCCGCTGCCTTGTTCAATTGTGCCCCACCTAGCAGCAAATCAAAAAACAAAATTTTTTAATATTTTAAGTGTACCTACCTATATATTAGTAACAATACAATAAATCTTGACAATCGAATATGTAATGGAAGAAAAAAATTGAAGAAACACACAATCTCTAGTTTAAAATAACAAAACCTTGCCACGTGATAATCTTATAAATAAGCAAGCGTCGTAAAAAAACAATGTGCCGCGTTCCGGCGCAAATAACTAACTGATCACGACATTTGTTTCTAGAGGTTTGTAAGAATATGGACAGTGTTGCTAAATGGTATTTACTAAAAACTCGGCATGCTTGAAAAATTACAGAGCCTGTTCAAAAGTGCCCCTTCTCCCCTAAATCGGTTTGACTTTGTACGTACCCATGTGTACCAAATTTAGGCATGTTATTTTTTTTAATGAAACAGTATGAGAAAATTATTAATGTCTGCATGAAATGCAGGTTGTGGACACTTTTTGGCACCTGCCATATACTGTGCCCATCCAAATGTTTTGGCAATCTCTCAAACACTTTCCATTCTGATGTCCAGTCATCTACTTTAATCAGAGCCCATGTCAGTTCTTCAAGAACTTGTGTGATAGACATTTTCTTCATTATAATTTGTATAAAAAGGATATGAGTATTTACAACTGTCGTGTTTGTTAACAACTCAAAAAATAATTTTAAGTATCACGTGATATATCTACTTGTCGATGTAATTGACTTTGATGATGGTATTGTATTGGATGTTTTTAACTTTTTAGCCATAGTCATTATTGTCAAAGACAATATCACTATCTTCTGGGTCATAAGTCATAACTTCTATCACACAATCATTGCTATAAAAATCACTCTTTTATAATATTTCTTCCAGTTTTTTTTGTGTTAAACCTTTTTTCGCCATCGTTAAGTTTTGTAAAGATAAAATCAATAATACAGATCACAACACAATGTCAAAATCTCAAAACACTTCTATAGGACAATTAAGTTGTGACCTTATGGCAAATGGGTATTTACCCAGGCCCAGAAGAATCATTCTTCCAAACCATTTAAATGTAGCTATGCATATCACACGGCCACAGTCTAAAATACAACAGCATAAACCGTGCCCAAATATGACCACGTAGTCTGGGAGAAAATATTTCTGTGTCCCATTTTGGTACACATGGTCGTTAAAGTGTTAAAATAAACCTACCTATCACTTGAAAATCCAATATAGAATACGAAAAACAATGTCCAAAACACACAAAACAAATAAAACAAGTGGTGAACAAGCATCTAATCACACATATAGAGATGAAACTGTACTTTATAGAGAAGTTCACTTAAACCACTGTGGTGGCGTATGGCTTAGCAACAGATCCCAATAGGGGTAAACAGCAACGTTTATAGAAGAGAGAAGGTTGCCTGATAACTACTCGGCGGGGCAGACGGAAGAGGGGATCGTTACGTCACTGTGGTTGCCAGCTTTGACAAGGCTGTATGAATTTATACAAGTAGGAGTGCATATTATTGTTTATATCGGGTTCTTGTTCCTTTATTAGTATTTATTGTTGTTCTTTTTGTATTTTGTGTATTATAGAGTACAGACAAAAGAAGTAGACTCATCTGTATTGTTGTGAATGCAACTGGAACTATCGTCACAGAATATTATCGTTGTATATTCTTTGCTACTGTTGTGTTGGAGTTATTTTATAATTAGTAGAAATCCCAAAAGAGCTCGTTAAGTCATTTAGTCGACAAAGAATATTTGTCAGAATAAAATTTTTAAATTTAAAAGAAGCTGAAGAAAAACAAAAAAAGAGAAAATCTCCGTTATCAAAAGAAAAAGGGAATAAATTGATAAAAAAATGAAAAAAAAAATGTCAAATGAGTTTAGTGATTGTCATATATCACTTATTTTTTACCTTTTAACGTTAATAAACTTTTTTGTATATACGTTTTTAAGGTAAAATTAGTTTCTTTCAATACGAAATATAAGTAACTTTTAAAGTATCCAGCTTAAGTTATGAAAGAAAGAGAAAAAAGGCTTGCCTATGTTGTGTACTATTTTTGTCACATATGCTAGAATAATATTGGTTTCTTACATTAAAAGTAGTAAGTAGATAGATAAGATTGTATACTATTTGTTTTATCTAGTATTCGTTGCAGCGATTATGTCACTCATGCACCATCAGTGTGGATACTGTTTAAGTGTCATAAATGAGCTATTCTTTAGGACCTAAATCATATTAATTTCATAAACATTTCTGTTAAGATAAACAAGCTAAACATTAACATGTTGAAGTTTTCGCCCAGACGTAAAATATTTTGTGGGATATTCTCTCAACAGTTTTGTTATAAGCAAGTCGCTATTTTTGTATATTAATAATATTGATCGTATTTTCGGTAAATAAAGTGTTGTGGTGCAAATTATTGGTTTTATTTCTTACATCAGATAACACATATATGTATTTTTATAGTTTTTAATAATAAAGAACTGTATTTGTAATAATATGTTACAATACAAATGAAATCTAATACGTTTTATTCTCTGAAAACAAAAAAAAAACGTATAAAGCAACACAAATAGAGATAAAGATTAGGTTATTAATATGTACATAGTATATTTGAGTTTTTTTCATTTGAATATATGTACTTAAATTAACAAATGCTGCAAAAAATATGTGTTTGTTTGAGAATATATTGTTTTTTAAAACCAAAACCTATCAGAAGTAGTTTTATATTATTTCAGTGTTCTAGTTACAAGTGGTATTTTAACGAGCGAATACTCGTCCCAATAATAAAATTCAAATGTGGCACCCAGGCTGACGTCACTCCCGAGTTTTTTCTGCTTGATTCTCATTAGCTCAGAGTTACCAGACAACCTTCTCTCTATAAACGTTGGGTAAACAGTGCAATGAATTCGATTATTATATTGTAGGTATATAAATTGTGCGAGTATGAGGTCACATTTGACAACGTTGCCAAACTTTGAACGTAGTATGAAGATTGGAGGAATATAAAAATAAGGTTATGTTGATATTTAATAGGCCAATCCAAGACCATGACCTGCGCAACACAAAAATGGAGGCTGGTGGACAAACAATTACAAAGTAAACATATAAAATCCCGTGCAGTGAAAGCAAAATTATTCATGGTGATTTTGAGTGGCATTTAGTGACTCGATTTGTTTCCCTAATAATAGTATCCATGGCTGGGAACACAATGTTGGACTATTATAAAATATTGCTGGATGAGCATCCAGATGAAGCTGCCCCATACAAAACTGAAATATCTAAAATTAATGGAGTTTATCCATTTTCATTAAAGGGAAACCTGCAAATAACATAATGAATATTTATGTTTGTTGTAAATAGAGTAGAAACGCAGAACAAGGTAGCCATATCATTGTGTAAAAGCTACAATGCATTCTAATAAACTTGAAACAATAAAATCAGTAGATATTAAACACAAACTAACATTTTTCTGTTAACACATTTACCGGGTTTTTGAATCTAAATGCCTTTAAATTTCCTTTCATACTATAATAGCCAATCAAATTATCAGGTTTTAATTAATTTTAAAGGACCTTCAAAGAGTTGCAGAATGCCACCCCTTACAACTAAATGCAAATATTAAAAAAAATCATACAATTTTATAATAAAATTTAAAGCTTCTGTCAGTTAAAATGGCATAGGAATATGTGTACATGAGATATGTGTCACCCTACAAATTCTCACATCAGTTTACCGAAAGATAATTTCAAATTTGATTATGAAACTGGCCCTAAGAATCAAAAGGCAGTCAGTAGGAACAACGTAGCTATGTGGGCCTGTGTGCGAAAATTTTGCTGGGCCACATTATGAGACGGAATATTGATAACCATATTCATTTATGAAGAATAATTTATATACGTACAGTTAACAAAACTGAAACAAAACCAAAAATACAGGGTGTCCCACGACGTTTTGACAGTTCTATTTCTCGAAAACTGTTCATATGACAAGTATGAAATTTGGCAGATATCAACAGTCAAAACTGATGCTTATATTTATTATAAAATGATCTCCGTTGTTCCTGTCATTTCGGGTCCCGTGACCCCAACATAATTTTTTAAATGGGACAATCGGTATAATAATACAATTTTGGATATATCATTCAACGATACCGCACTTGTCATCATTATATTGTGCAGTAATGATAATATGGGCTATTCATTTTTACTTTATTAAAGCAAAATTTTGCACTCAAAAATTTAGGTGGCTATGAAACAAATAACTATAGTAGCAACAACATAGGTTGTCATTAATTATTGTTAGGTGAAGTTTATTCAAGAACTGTCATTAATTATTAGTCATAATTAGGGGCAATTAAATGAACATCTGTGTAAATTATTTTATTAGAAATGTGATTAAAAAATTAAAGAAAATGTTCAAATTGATGACCATGTACATTGACACAATGTTCAAACCTTGTTAAAAGATTTCTTTTAAGTGCTGCTGTAATAGTTTCGGGTGTTACCCGCATGCCTGTTTTATTTTATCCATTAAATCATTTAATCAATCGGGGGTGTGATATGAAGTCGACCTTTTAAGTAACTCCAGAGAAAGAAATCTAAGGGTGCAATATCCGGAGAATGGTGTCGCCACATAATTGTACCATTTCGATCAATCAATTTTTCAGGAAATGTGTTATCAATATATCCTATAACTGACCAAAAAAAAGTGAGGAGATGCTCCATCTTGCTGCCACCACATTGTCTGCCTTTCATGTAAAGCAATATCTTCAAGTAATTCTGCAAGAGTATTTTGAAGAAAATCTAAACATCTTAGCCCCGTTTATGTTCCTTCATGGAAATAGGGACCAATCAACCGATCGTTAAATAAACCACACCAAGCATTGATTCCCCATATTGTTTGAAAATTGGTTTCGCTCATCCACTTTGGATTCTCTTGCGAAAATAATGACAATTATGACGATTAACAATACCATTGTTATGAAATCTACTTTCATCACTCCATAATATTTTTTCTAAAACAGAAGGGTCATCATTACTTTCAACTGACATTTCAGCAATAACATTTATTCTCCTTTCAGAATCTGCAGGAACCAAACCTTGTATTAAATGTATTTTATAAGGATTGTACTTGTAATTTTTTTAATACTCCTTGTATTGAACTTCTACTTATTTGTAATTCTTGTTCAAGAAATCGTATTGAGGTGTGTGGATTTACCTGAAGATAAGCCAAAATATTTATCACATCGTTATCTGTTTGAGCAGTCTTTTGTCAAGGAACTTGATTTTTACCGCTTGGAAAAGCTTTCGTTCGACATAGACAAAAGTATTTTTGCTTGGAATTATTCTACGAAGAAAACGATTTCTGTACAAACCTTGAGCATGAGTTTTGTTTTTTCCACATTCTCCATAAATAAGTAGCATGTCAACATATTTATAGCAAGTAAAAATTGAAGTCGTTATTTACTTATTATTACAGTGTCTTCACAAGATTATGACTAATAATTAATGACAGTTCTTGAATAAACTTCACCTAACAATAATGAATGACAACCTATGTTGTTGCTACTATAGTTATTTGTTTCATAGCCACCTAAATTATTGAGTGCAAAATATTGCTTTAATAAATTTAGTAAAAATGAATAGCCCTTATTATCATTACTGCACAATACAATGATGACAATTGTGGTATCGTTGAATTTGTTTTTGAATGATATATCCAAAATTGTAATATTATACCGGTTGTCCCATTTAAAAAATTATGTTGGGGTCACGGGACCCGAAATGACAGGAACAACGGAGATCATTTTATAATAAATATAAGCATCAGTTTTGACTGTTTACATCTGCCCAATTTCATACTTGTCATATGAACAGTTTTCGAGAAATCGAACTGTCAAAACGTCGTGGACACCCTGTATATTTTTTAAATGAATATGATAAAATAAAAATAACAAAATATTGGAAATACTTCAACAATAAAAATAGAAAAACCTATCAAATATTTACAAATTAACTAGTAAAACATTTTTTCTTGCTCGTTTCCGAAGTATTGGAATTTTTTTCTATGAGAATATTTGTTTTGTATTTGTGGCTCTGCCCCATGACCAGTGTGCTTCGCACACATTACAGACCAGTAGTTCTGCCACTGTGTAGGAGGCATATGAAAAAGATAAATTACTGTTGTTCAACTATCTTTACAGAACGCAATTCGACATCACAAAGTATTTTAACTACCTTTGACCATTTAATAGAACTCTCAAAACTTTTTTTTTTGTAAGTTATAGTACTTATTCCAGTGTCTCTATAGCCCATGCCATATTAACGGAGGGGATTCATAATTTATCATGCAACTCCACAGGTTTGCCTAAATATAAACACATCAGTTATAAGTACCCTTACGCTAATGAATTAATTCACCTGAGATAAAATGCTTCAAGCACACTCTTGCATTCTTGATTTATGCATCCGAGAATTCATCAAGTTTGATTGTTTTCAGCCATTCTTGGCATCCGAAGGAAGATAATTCCTTAAGATTAGTTCTATGTTTAAACTATAACACTACTTGTAGAATTCAATAAAAATTTACATCTCGCTTACTGCTGCTTATACACTGACTATACAATAAAACGAAGGCATTTTTATATAAGCAAGAGCCACACACACAACCACTAAACACTTTCAATTATCACTTTTGTTTACAGAAACAATTCAACTTTGTACCACTTTTTGTCCTCCAGCCGACATATTGGTTTTAATTTGACAGGACTCTGGAGTGGCCTATATCAAAAAAATATTTTGCCGTTTTAATTCTAGTTTTAGTTAATAAATACGATTTGTACATATTTGATGGCCTGGATATATTAAACTAGTTTAACTCAACCTAAATTGTTAAAATGTGCATTTTTTGTATACATTTCGTCTGAGGTAGATGTAAAGCTTTCACAGTTGGGATTTTATTATAATATTAACAATTAACAAGTTTTTGAAGTTTGATTTTCACGTTCTTGCTTGGTGAATTCATGATGCAACGAGTCCTTTGCAGCGACTTTTTAATTGTACAGTAGCCAATACAAGTCTCTCTACTTCCCCAGTAATGCTGTTTATGTCAACATCGACATAGTACCGTAATCTGGGGTGAAGTCGGACAGTAGGGGCTAAGGAGGACAGAAGGACGTTTTTCCATGATTTTTTTCAAGGACATCTCGCCGGTGTGCCAAATCGCACTGGACCTGTCTAGATACGTTAGTAGACATCAAAACACATTGGTGGATGGTCGTGGCGACTGTAATTTCCTCCGGTCGCGTACAAATCGGCTTTTATTTCGTATTGCGTTTTGTGTTGTTCTTTTAACTAGTGAAAACAAACTATTGCCCACAGGTAAGGTTTACATATACAACATTTGTTTTACCACTAAAATGTTAACTAATTTATTGATAATATTTGGCGATAAAATGATAATAATACCACCTTTCGTTTTTTTGGAAAATAATTAAAATATAAAATATTGTTCACAGGTGGGGTAAAGGCGGACACCATGGTGAGGAATTACAAAAAGAAGATAGGCCTAAGTTTCATGAATTATGATGAAACGAATTTACAGAGAGCACTAGACGATGTGAAAAAAGGCAAGAAAAGTTTGAGACAAGCATCAGAATATTATAAAATTTCTAAATCTACACTCCATGACAAAATTAAGAAAAAAAAGAAGGAAATCATGGCGGCCAAATTGTATTTTCGCAGAAGACGGAAGGTTGTTAGTAGAAGGCATAATCAAATTTGGTAAGTGGGGCTTTCCAAAGACTCGCAGAGATGTAAGATGCTTAGTAAAAAATTGCCTTGATAGAAAAGGAAAGAAAATAAATACTTTTAAAGACAATTTACCTAGAGCTCAATGGTTTTATAATTTTTTTAAAAGACATAACATATTAACCAAACGATTAGCTCAAAACATTAAAAGATGCAGGGCTAATATTATCAAAGATACTATAAGATAGTTTTTTGGAAATTTAGAATCGAAATTGGAAAATGTTGAGTCTACCCATATAGTAAACTATGACGAGACGAATCTCACGGACGCCCCAGGGAGGCAAAAAGTTCTATGCGGCCGTGGGTCTAAAAGGATAGAAGTTATACAGGATTCCAGCAAATCAAGCCCCTCAATTATAATGGCAATGACTGCATCCGGACATCTACTGCCCCCATATGTGATATACAAAACTGTCTACTTATATCCAACCTGGATAGAAGGTGGACCAAAGGGGACAATCTAGAACCGAACTAAAAGCGGTTGGTTTGATGGCCCAACCTTTGAAGATTGGTTTGACAAAATTATCCTTCCTTATTTCAAAAAGCTTCCCGGAAGAAAGGTGCTCATTGGAGATAACCTCGCTAGCCATGTTTCAATGCATGTTCTGAAATGCTGCGAACAATATAACATCGAATTTGTGTTGCTTCCACCTAACGCCACCCATCTTCTGCAACCCCTAGATGTTGTCTTTTTCCCCCTTATGAAGAAAGCATGGCGTGCCATATTGCTACAATGGAAAATAAAGTATAGAGGAACTATCTTGAAGTCGGAGTTTCGACGGATTCTTGATGAAGCTATTAAGAAGATTGAAAATTTAGAAAACAATATAAGATCCGGGTTCAGAGCTTGCGGGATTGTCCCATTTAATAGTGACGTTGTGTAAAAAAAATACCAGATGTGGATGAAGTCGAAGAAGCGGCTCGAACATAAAGTGCGAACCACTGGACCGAAACTTTACAAGAATTTTAAAAAGCGACTAGGTCAGTTACAACTGAAGAAACACGACCAAGGCGAGGAAAGAAATTAAAAGTTTCGCCCGGCAAAGGAGTTAGAAAAGAAGATCTGGAACCTTAGACTAGCCATCCTCAAGAGGATGAAAATATTGACGTTGAAAGCAGTAGTGATAAAGGGAACAAGACTGATTCAGATGATAATGATCTACAGCTTGAGGATGTGACTGAAGAATATCACCAAGATAATTTTGAGACAGTTGACTGTGATACTAATGATACTATACAAAGGGGTACTTTTTTATTGGTTAAATTTCCATGCCCAAACAAGACCCATAAATATTTTGTTGGATGCGTCTCTGAACCTCTATTAAGCTGGACCCCCCACCATCGCAAATCAAGTTCACAACCAGTCAAAAATTTAGTGCTATTTAGGTGCTAATTTAGTACCCTAGTCCGAATTTTAGTGCTCAAACCGTTTAGCAGGAAATCGCGTGAAAAATGGAGGGGTCCAGCTTGCCATTAAGCTGGACCCCCCCATATCAGAAAAAATATATATAGTGATCCAGTATATACGACAATTACACTATAATTTAGTGCTAATTAAGTGCTCTAAGATAACGTTAACAATTTGACAAAATATAACATTCTTTACATAGTTTAATTGGGGAACGTGGGAGCCGCGCTCTAAAATTTGTTGAACAATCTAAAATTCGTTAGACGATCGTTAAAGAATTTGGTGCTCGCAAGATTAGGGTACTAAAATATTCCTAAGGCATCCTACTTTCTAAAAAATACAATGACAGAATTTAGTGCTACCTGTATCACGTGGAATTAAGTAGTTTATACGGGAAAGAGAGAACGCCGAGCTCTAAAATTCGTTAGACGATCGTTAAAAAATTTGGTGCTCGCAATATTATGGTACTATAATGTTCCTTAAGCATCATGCTTTCGAAAAAATACAAAAACAGAATTTAGTGCTAACTATATGACGTGGAATTAAGTAGTTTATACGGGAAAGAGAGAAGGCCCCGCTTTCAAACTCGTTAGACGATCGTTAAAAAATTTGGTGCTCGCAAGTTTATGGTACTAAAATATTCCTTAAGAATCGTACTTTCAAAAAAATACAATGTCAGAATTTAGTGCTACCTGTATCACGTGGAATAAGTAGTTCATACGGGAAAGAGAGAACGCCACGCTCTAAAATTCGTTAGACGATCGTTCAAAAATTTGGTGCTCGTAAGTTTATGGTACTAAAATATTCCTTAAGCATCGTACTTTCAAAAAAATACAATGTCAGAATTTAGTGCTACCTGTATCACGTGGAATAAGTAGTTTATACGGGAAAGAGAAAACGCCGCGCTCTAAAATTCGTTAGACGATCGTTAAAAAATTTGGTGCTCGCAAGATTATAGTACTACAATGTTCCTTAAGCATCATACTTTCGAAAAAATACAATAACAGAATTTAGTGCTACCTGTATGACGTGGAATTAAGCAGTTTATACGGGAAAGAGAGAACGCCTCGCTCTAAAATTCGTTAGACGATCGTTAAAAAGTTTGGTGCTCGCAAGTTTATGGTACTAAAATATTCCTTAAGCATCGTACTTTCAAAAAAATAAAATGTCAGAATTTAGTGCTACGTGCATCACGTGGAATAAGTAGTTTGAAAGAGAGAACGCCGCGCTCTACAATTCGTAAGACGATAGTTAAAAAAATTTGTTCTCGCAAGATTACGGTACTAAAATATTCCTTAAGCATCGTACTTTCAAAAAAATACAATGTCAAAATTTAGTGCTACCTGTATCACGTGGAATAAGTAGTTTATATGGGAAAGAGAAAGCGCCGCGCTCTAAAATTCGTTAGACGATCGTTAAAAAATTTGGTGCTCTCAAGAGTATGGTACTAAAATGTCCCTTAAGCAGCATACTTTCGAAAAATTACAATGACAGAATTTAGTGCTACCTGTATCACGTGGAATTAAATAGTATAACGGGAAAGATAGAGCGCCGCGCTCTAAAATTCGTTAGACACTCGTTAAAAAATTTGGTGCTCGCAAGATTATGGTACTAAAATGTTTCTTAAGCATCCTACTTTCGAAAAAATACAATGTCAGAATTTAGTGCTACCTGTATCACGTGGAATAAGTAGTTTATACGGGAAAGAGAGAACGCCGCGCTCTTAAATTCGTTAGACGATCGTTAAAATATGTGGTGCTCGTAAGTTTATGGTACTAAAATATCCCTTAAGAATCGTACTTTCAAAAAATACAATGTCAGAATTTAGTGATACCTGTATCACGTGGAATAAGTAGTTTATACGGGAAAGAGAGAACGCTGCGATCTAAAATTCGTTAGACGATCGTTAAAAAATTTGGTGCTCTCAAGAGTATGGTACTAAAATGTCCCTTAAGCATCATACTTTCGAAAAAGTACAATGACAGAATTTAGTGCTACTTGTATCACGTGGAATTAAATAGTTTATACGTGAAAAGCTAAAATACATTTTTGTAATATCGATATTACACATTATCCATATTTCATGACCCATATATTGTTACTTCGATATTTGCTGTACGATATTAATATCGATATCCCATCACTAAACGAAATAAATATGAACGGTAACAGTAAAGCTAGCTCTCCCACTTTTTCAAATTAAAAAAAAAAACGTGTAATTTAGAACTAATTTAGGACTAATTTGTACCCAAAAAATTAGAATTTGTACCCAGGTTTTTCTGAAAAATCACTATTTAAAGTGGGGGTGCTAGCTTGAGGTCAAGCTAACACCCCCACATTGACAAAATCAAATTTTATTGGCATAAATGTAAACTTTGAATTAAGGACTAATTTGTACCCAAAAGATAATAATTTGTACCCAGTCAGTTTTTTCTTAAAAACCGCTATTCAAAGTGGAGATGCTAGCTTAGGCTCAAGCAAGCACCCCCACTTTTACAAAATCAATTTTTAACAGCATACCTTTAAACTTTTAATATAGGACTAATTTGTACCCAAAAGCGTTTTCTCATTATCATATCATTTTGTTTATTACAGATGATAGTAAATTAGACCACATGTTTTATTAATTTCCAAGTAAATCGTTGAAAAATGTGAAATTACCAAAAGTAACTAAATATTATCAATTTTCGAAAATAGGACCAATTTATATACACACTGTTTTCCCTAAAAAAGGCTTTTTAATGTGCTTCACCTCACAACAGTCATCCTGATTAAAGTTCAAAATGGACGGAAAACCAGACAAACTCTTAGATGAAGTGTTTTATGAAACACGGCACCTACCTAACCAGGTACTTCTCAGAAATTTTTGTTTTCACATATTATATATTGTTTTGTCTCTAATAAAATACTATATTAATATAATTTCATAACTTATTTTTAGTTTCAGTGAGATCTTTTGTGATACGGGTACAAAGAATCGAAAAGTATTCGATTCTTAAAAGTACTCGGTGTATTCGAGTACAAGGTAACGGAATCGAATACAGTAAACTAGTACATAAAATCTCGATTTTTATGTTCTCCGCACAGAGCCAAGTCAGACGCGAACTTGAGTTACTGTAATCTCTTTCTCTTCTCTACTTCACATTTTTATTATTCGTACTCGCAGCTATTAGTCGATGGTGATTGGTGAAAATCGGAAATATTTATGCTTTGTTGGGTTTCGGCGAGTTAAAAAGTTTTTATTCAACTTTTAGTTTAAAATTTTTCAACAATTAGCAGTTATTTACGTCACAAACATTGTAAAGTAAATATCAAATTAACATAGACTTTTTAAAATTTAACCGTGATCCAACAAAAACTAAACAAATCTTTTCTTTCATTTCAAAAATGAAATATTTTTACATCAGGAAACACAAATTAATGAGAACGTTGGACAAAGTGTGTATACATATATAATAATGTAAAAACACGTAAACAAAAATAGAAATTATTTATAATAAAAAATAACTAAAAACGTAACTCTTATTAATATTGAATTTTTGGCCTAAGTCAGACATGAACGAAAAATAAAAAAAATGTAACTTATAATAGAATTAAAGAGGCTAGATGATTGGATGAGTTATATTTTTTATATATCGGCACTGTTCAAAAAGATAATCATATCCAAATTTTTTGGTAATAAACGATTTCTTCTAATGTTAGTTAGCTGACCAGCCTTCGAAAATACTCTTTCCGATGGAACCGATGTAGCTGGAATGCAGAGGTATTTTATACCTAGTTGGTACAATTCTGGAAACATAATTTCATGTTTTTTCCAAAACTCCAATGGATTATCTAATCTTTTTAAGTAGGGAATCTGTAGATATTGTTTGATTGTAACTAAAGCTGAGCTAGTTGAGGAAGAAGTATTTTTTACTTGTTCTATTTTGGAGTAAAAAATGCCCAAACATCACTGGAGTCTTATGTTACCACAATTGTGCTGTAGTTCCTACCTCTGTTGAAGACTTTGTAGCTAAAAATAGTAGCAGAATATAATAAAAATAATATAATAAATTTAGAAAAAAACTACCTGACTATGCGATTTCTCTGGAGCTGATTAATTGTGAAAGTTCTTCCAGAATCCACTGTTCAGCTTTTTTTGCGTTGTCTTCTAGACCAAATCCAATTTTCTTGAAACGGGGATCTAGAAAGGTGGCTTTGGCAACTATTTTGTTTTGTTCTAAACGCCCAAGACGTCTAGAAATCACTTCTATAAGGTTAGTTTTCAACATTTGGCCACAATTGGTTTTGGGAACAATATTTTGCAATGAATGTTGAAGTCCCCTAATAAGAGGAATAACTAATGACAATGTGGGGTACTGTTCGCCACAAAGAACTGTTGTTAATTTTTCAGGTGGTTTCAATATAATTGCACAGTCTTCAAGTATCAACCAATCAGAAGCGTCCAAACCTTCTGGTGCACTTGGAAGATTTGTTACACAAACAGCTAACGAATCTTTAATTTTTAGTAGTCTTTCAATCATTATTAAACAAGAGTTCCAACGTGTTACCACATCTTGTTTAACTTTTAAAATTGGAGTATTCATTTGAATCTGGGTATTTTTTAGTTTCTCTGTTGCCACAACGCTATGCTTAAAATGACCCACTAAAGATCTGCATTTTTTTAAAATTGTTGTGAGATTTTCATTGATCTGTATAGCATCTGTTACACCTAAATTCAATGTATACGCTACACAAGGGTGGTAATGTTTTTTTAAATATTCATTAATTGCTTCTTTAATATTGGAACCGTTATCAGAAACAACAGTCAATATTTTTTCTAGTAATTGCCATTACAATATTTTCTCCTGTATGAGATCCTACTATTTCTTTGGTAGCAATATTAAACGAACACATTTTGTTATTATAAATAAAATGTGTTGTAATAGATATATGCTTTACAACTATCTGAGGTCCATATTTCTGTCGTTATGGAAACATATTTTACTAAAAGTAACATTTGCTTTAATTTTGAGACACATTCTGAATATTGTTTTGGAATCATATTTTCCGTCAGAATTTTACGACTTGGTAAATTATAGTGACTATTTAAAGCTTTGGTATATTCTGGAAAACCTATATTTTCCACTATGGATAGAGGTTGGTAGTCAACAGTTACCATTTTTAATAATTTACTGTCTATTTCCCGTTTTTTCGCATCACTAATTGTATTTCTGACACCAAATAATTTTAACTGTTTGGGCGGTTTTCTTTCACATACTGAATCAATGTCTAATTTTTTCTTTGAACACGGTTCTTGTAAAGAAGTAAGCAGGTTTTCATCCGTGACTACTACTGTTTCGGTTCTAGGTACTTCAAAGTTTTCTTCATAGTCTGTTGACGAAGACGGTTCTGCACTATTTTCTCTCCACTGTAGAGGATGCATTCTTTGAATATGTTTTTTCATATTAGTTGTGTTGCCATAATACTTGAATTCCTTTTTACATAAGGAACATACAACTGACTTATTCTCATTAATTTTATTTAAAAAGTCCCATACGGCTGATTTAATTGCTCCTGGCTTCATATTCAAATTTAAGTAAATATTTTTATACTATAAACAACTTTTTATAACTGACTCTTACGTTACGCAATAATTCTTGTCAAGAACTACATACATACAAACTACTTGCTGTGAACCACCTACTTGTAAAAATGGACCGATCTTATCGATCGGAACTCGAGGCCGAGCTGACGAGTACACTAGCCAATGCCGATGCCGTGCACTTATAGCAGTTAAAACATAGATAAGATAATATAATATACAATAGATGGGCCACTCTACTGAATAATTATTCAATGTTATTTTACTTCTTCAACCCACCGCTATAGCGCTGCATATAGAACCAGCGGGCTTTTTGAAATATATGGAAATAACTATTTTTGCTATTTATTTCCAACAGATAGAAATAGTGAGCTCTAATGTATTTTCATGCACCTTTTTAAAGGGCTCGAGAATACATTAGCTTACACCAATTTTATCAATCGACAACGCTATTAATAAGGAATTTTATGAAAAGTGGAATTAATATTCCAAAATAAAAGACTGCTTGAACACATTATTTTTATTCATGAAAAAACAGGAAACAAATCAATTTACTTATTCCAAATTTAGATTTATTTATAATTCAACTCTTTTTTTAATCTCAAACAGTTGTTTTCGTACACCGGAATTTTGTCTGTCAATTTTTCTGGCTAGTGAAACCATGTTTTTGGCAATTCCATAAAATTTTCTAGCTTTGGGCGTTAGCTGAATGGCTCTACTTGAATCTCCATGGCTTAGTAAATTCAATCTTTGTTTAATATCTGAAAAAATATTATATGTACTATTTTTTACTTACATTTATTATTGCGATTTACTTTTTACATATTACTTTTTAAAATATAGTCTGTAATTATTTAGAAACAGTTAGTTTCAACAAAGTAAGGGTCAAAACAGTAAACTTTCTACATACTCTAAAAATTTACCTTTACGTTTGCTGGGTGTCTTTAATGTAGTAAGAATGGTGTTCGAGGTAGTTGGAGTGCTGCAGGAGGCGATGGCAGGATATGACTCTGAACCTGTAATAGTAAAAGCTTTAGTTATATTTGCTAAGTCAAAATGAAACTTTTTTAAAGCATCATCAGAAAATTTTTTTTAGCAAAACAAAAATAAATAGGCCAAATCGCTTTTAACTTTTGTAATATACAACAAAGTTTGTGGCTTTGTCTATTTTTGACATATTCAATAGCACACACTGAAAACGATTCCTAGTGAGAACTTCAATTATAGTGTAGCAAATCTAAATTTTCATATTTACTGGGCTGCTCCTCATAATTATGAAGCAAGCTGATGAAACTACAATTAATTACTTTTTTGTGTTTTTCGCTGTCAGATTAAAATACATTTCCTAAAACCAGTTTTTGCTACGACTACTTATGATATGGGTCAATTTCCACAATAGTATTGTACATTACCTCGGGATTCAACAATGTCCTGGTTCTTCTCAGGTAATTCCTCCATACTTCTTGTTGGTGCTGGTATATATATGTTTGGAACTGCATTTGCTTTTAAGTTTGTTTAGGAAGGAGATGCATTTTAATGTCTTTACTTGTATTTTTACAAGTGGGAACAATACAGTATTGAACCATATTGTTAATGTTTAATATACACAATCACTTGAAAAGCACAAAAATGTCTGTTTATACAAATTAATATAATAATAACCGTATAATATACAAACGAAAGCAATGGCTGATAATGGCGATCGAAGTATCAAAATGAGATGGAGGTTATAGAAATGGCGAGATTTTAAAAATCTGACAGTTCATTGATTATGTAGCGCTACCGGCGACGGGTGGTATAACTAAATAAACATGACAAAATTTATAGTGGGAGTGAGCATAGCATGAGTTAAAACGTAACGTGTAACGTTGCAGTACTCGGTACTCGGTCAAGTACTCGATTCTTAAATGTATTCGAGTACTGAAGAATCGATTTCCAAAAAAGTATTCGATACCCCATCACTAATAACTGAGGCGATCCTTTGACGAGACAAAAAAATTCCCTAGTGCACGTGCGTAATAATGCGTAAATAGTTCAAAGCGGTTAAAAGAATGATCATACTCTGGTGTTGTCAATTTTTTTTAACTGCCTGGCGGCTTAGTAAAGATGTGCTATGACGTCACGTCAGACTTTCGTTTCTGATCAACAAACAATTTAAAAACATTTTTTTGTTACTCTCGCAAATACCGAAAGGTGATATTTTTTGTTTTTTAGATGATTGCGTCTTTGATCTACGGCTCCTACCTATTTCTCATTCATAATAATTCTCTATTGGTTGAAACAACTAACCACTGTTTTTAAAGTTGTTTAAGCATTCCGAATTATATCCAAATATTAAGGGATACATTATAATTTATTAGAAATACAGCAAAAGTTTATTATTGATATATAAATTATTTTAGTCATAAATGCATTTCTTTTTCTCAGTAGGTCCAATAATACTGCTAGATATGTCGCAGGGTAGTTACAATATTAGCAAAATAAAATTGAAGGATTTAACAACAATAATCCGAATGGCAACAGTTAATAATAACTTATATGAATTAGCCGGAGTCGTGCATTATGAACCTCCGAGATATGCACGTCATATGTCCGAATCTGATGTCGGCCATTACAAGTGTTACAGCCGAATGGCAAAGGTACTACATTGTATGAATCCGACGATCTAAAGAAAAAGGTGGAGCGAGTCCGTATAATGACACATTTACAATTCCTTCCATTATAATGTATAAAGAGACATCGCATAATTATATTGAGTGAAAAAATAATACTATATTTTTATACAATATACCTTTTCTGTTCAATATACTTTTTAGTACTGTACTTCTATGTCTAAAATTAGAGGGCATCCCACTAGGAAGGCGCGGATTAAGAGATAAACTACGAATTTGAAATAATTTCAATAATGACATAGTACAAACTTATAAGTATTGAGAATACCTATAATTTAATTAAAATATATTATTTATATCACTCAAATTATAATTCATTAGCCTCGAAGGGAATTCAATAATTAATTTGGGTTTTATTTAGAATTTACAATAATTTAGAAGGTGTACTCATCTGTGGTGTTCAAATTCATATTAGTCACAGTTTAACATTTCTGTTTGAACACCTCTAAAAAGTAGTTTGGATGGGTAAAATATGAGTATATAAATTAGACCCATATTCGAAAATTAATATTTAGTTACTTTTGATAATTTCAAATCTTCTAACGATTCACTTAGAAAACTATAAAACAGGTGGTCTAATTTACTATCATCTTTTATAAACAAAATGTATTTAATAATGAAAAAACGATTTTGGGTACAAATTAGTCCTTAATTCAAAGTTTAAAGGTAAGGTGTTGAAAGTTGATTTTGTAAAGACGAAGGTGTTCAAGCCAGCACTCCCACATTACAACTCCTTTTACAGGGAAAACTGTGTGGGTACAAAGTTTTTGGGTAGAAATTAGTCCTGTATTCGAAAATTAATAATATTTAGTTATCTTTGATAATTTCTTGGAAATTAATTTACTACCATATATAAAAAACAAAATGATATGATAATGAAAAAACGCTTTTGGTTACAAATTAGTCCTAAATGCAAAGTTTAAAGGTATGCTGTTGAAATTGGATTTAATAAAGGTGGACGTATTCAAGCCAGCACTTCCTTTTACAGGGAAAACTGTGTAGGTACAAATTTTAATTTTTTGGGCACAAATTAGTCCTATATTCGAAAATTAATAATATTCCGTTATCTTTGATAATTTCAAATCTTTTTACGGTTCACTTGGAATTTATAAAAATAGGTGGTCTAATTTACTATCATCTTTTATAAACAAAATGATATATAATGAAAAAACGCTTTTGGGTACATATTAGTCCTAAATTCAAAGTTTAAAGGTATGCTGTTAAAATTAGATTTTGTAAAAGTGGGGGTGCTAGCTTGAGCTTAAACTAGCACCCCCACTTTAAATAACGGGTTTTCAGAAAAACTGAGTGGGTACAAATTATTATCTTTTGGGCACAAATTAGTCCTTAATTCAAAGTTTACATTTATGACAAAAAAATGTAATTTTGTCAATGTGAGGGTGTTAGCTTGGGCTCAAGCTAGCATCCCCACTTTAAATAGTGATTTTTCTAGAAAAACTAAATGGGTACAAATTCTAATTGTTTGGGTACAAGTTTATTTTAAATTTGAAAAAGTGGGGGTGCTAACTTTACTGACGTTCGATTGCCGATACTTGAAGTGTGCTTAAAGGGAAACAAAATATCCATAATAATTATTACTTTTTCCTATTACACTATCTAATAAAATTTTGCAATGCAATATGATTTTTACTCTGCCCGTTTATTTTTTTTCAATCTTAAATATAGAATTATAAAGATTTAATTTATGAAAAAATACTATTTGGGCACTCCTAAATTTTGCCGCCTTTGTGCCTGCACAACGTGCACACCCGTAAGAACGGGCCTGGGTGTTTAGAAATGGCGACTCGACGTAAATACATACTTAAATTTATTTTTAAACAGATTAATTAATGATTACTTGTTTAAAATAGTGCATATTAACGATGAACGTATAGAATTTTAGAAGGAATTTAAAATTTCATAGCAATATTTTGAAGAGCATCATATTTGTGACGAACAGGAGCGAATTGTGTAAAGGGTTTAGAAAGATAAAAAACCTTGATGAAAATGCCTTTTCTTTTTCAGGATCAGCTCAAATAATCAATGTTAATAGCCTTGCCGTTAATCCAGAAGAACTCTATGAACTTTTAGATGATATTGATTTTAATTTGGAGTATAATTGTGGGAATGACTATAAACTACTTATTCCACGTGATACAGGTAGCACTAAATTCTGATATTGTATTTTTTTGAAAGTGCGATGCTTAAGGAACATTTTAGTACCATAAACATGCGAGCACCAAATTTTTGAACGATCGTCTAACGAATTTTAGAGCGCGGCGTTCTCTCTTTCCCGTATAAACTACTTAATTCCACATATTACAGGGAGCACTAAATTCTGATATTGTATTTTTTTGAAAGTGCGATGCTTAAGGAACATTTTAGTACCACAATCTTGCGAGCATCAAATTTTTTAACGATCGTCTAACGAATTTTAGAGCGCGGCGTTCTCTCTTTCCCGTATAAACTACTTAATTCCAAGTGATACAGGTACCAATAAATTCTGATATTGTATTTTTTTGAAAGTGCGATGCTTAAGGAAAATTTTAGTACCATAATATTGCAAGCACCAAATTTTTTAACGATCGTCTAACGAATTTTAGAGCGCGGCGTTCTCTCTTTCCCATATAAACTACTTATTCCACGTGATACAGGTAGCACTAACTTCTGACATTGTACTTTTTTGAAAGTACGATGCTTAAGGAATATTTTAGTACCATAAACTTGCGAGCACCAAATTTTTTAACGATCGTCTAACGAATTTTAGTGCGCGGTGTTCTCTCTTTCCCATATAAACTAATTAATTCCACGTGATGCAGGTAGCACTAAATTCTGTCATTGTACATTTTCGAAAGTAGGATGCTTAAGAAACATTTTAGTACCATAATCTTGCGAGCACCAAATTTTTTAACGAGTGTCTAACAAATTTTAGAGCGCGGCGCTCTCTCTTTCCCGTATAAACTACTTATTCCACGTGATACAGGTAGCACTTAATTTTGACATTGTATTTTTTTGAAAGTACCATGCTTAAGGAATATTTTAGTACTGTAATCTTGCGAGAACCAAATTTTTTAACTATCGTCTAACCAATTTTAGAGCGCGGCGTTCTCTCTTTCCCGTATAAACTGCTTAATTCCACGTCATACAGGTAGCACTAAATTCTGTTATTGTATTTTTTCGAAAGTATGATGCTTAAGGAACATTGTAGTACTATAATCTTGCGAGCACCAAATTTTTTAACGATCGTCTAACGAATTTTAGAGCGCGGCGTTCTCTCTTTCCCGTATAAACTACTTATTCCACGTGATGCAGGTAGCACTAAATTCTGACATAGTATTTTTTTGAAAGTACGATGCTTAAGGAATATTTTAGTACCATAAACTTGCGAGCACCAAATTTTTTAACGATCGTCTAACGAATTTTAGAGCGCGGCGTTCTCTCTTTTCCGTATAAACTGCTTAATTCCACGTCATACAGGTAGCACTAAATTCTGTTATTGTATTTTTTCGAAAGTAGGATGCTTAAGGAACATTTTAGTACCATAATCTTGCGAGCACCAAATTCTTTAACGTTCGTCTAACGAATTTTAGATTGTTTAACAAAGTATAGAGCGCGGCTCCCACGTTCCCCAAATAAACTATTTAAAGAATGTTATATTTTGTCAAATTTTTAACGTTATCTTAGAGCACTTAATTAGCAATAAATTATAGTGTAATTGTCGTGTATACTGGATCATTATATATATTTTTCTCTGAAATGGGGGGGTCCAGCTTAATGGCAAGCTGGACCCCCCCCATTTTTCAAGTGTTTTCCTGCTAAACGGTTTGAGCACTAAAATTCGGACTAGGGTACCAAATTAGCACCTAAATAGCACTAAATTTTTGACTGATTGCGAACTTGATTTGCGATGGTGAGGGGTCCAGGTTAATAGGGGTCGTCTCTGAGGTCATTGAGAATGAGACGACTAATAATTTGTACTATGTCAATTTTCTAAGGAAGCAAAACACTGATAAAATGGGGCTCTATTTTATTTATCCAAATATTAAAGATATATCTTTAGTAGATCACACTCAAATTTTTAAAATTCTTACAAATGTAAAGTTTTTGAGTCGCGATAGGTTCCAATTCCCCATTTTGAAAAAAATATGAAAATATTCGAATTGAATAATTCAACAACAGTTCAGTACGTAGTATAAGGTTTATATTTTGTTTTTGTTCTGTGTTATATGTAGGTAGTATTATTTTCCTAGAAGGCAGTGCCATTCGAATTGAATAAGTTCAGAATAAGTATAAGGTTTATGTTTCGTTTTTACTTGTGTTATTTTCATAAAATAGATTAGTTTTTTATTTAAAAATGCGTTTTTCTATCTTGTGGACTGCTATAAACTATTATTTTTCACTTTTTGTGTCCGCTTACCCCCCATTTCAGGGGTAAAGATGATTTCTGATGCAAAATAAATAGGTGTCCATATTCCCCCCACACATAGGGGCGAAGGCGGACAGAATTTAATTAAAAAAAAGTAGTGGGGGTAATATTTTTTTTGCATATTTCTATATCGTATCATATTCTGGAGGTTTAGGGCTTCCTTCATTATTTTCTTCAAATTTTTTGCCCTAAAGGGGTACGTGTTATTGGCAAAAAAGACCAAAAATTGTCCGACTTCACCCCAGATTACGGTACTAATTGCTACACGTCTGAACAATTTACAAGCCCAATACGTTAATCGTATTATCGAATCGGGCAACGTAATCTCTAAAAACGCCCTCCTTACAACTTGGACTTCAAACAGACGGCCACTCGTCAATGAACCAAAGAGGAAACTTCAATATCCTCTAGTTAGGCTACTAGCCACAGCATACAACGACCTTCCCGATAATTATCTCAACTACCTAGATAATTCTCAGATATCGATCAGATAATCCTAAATCCGACATCCAACCAACCTCACCCTCCGTCGGTGTTGCAGATTTTCTGCGATTTCCCTGTAATCTGGTGAATTGATTCACCAACCAAATGGCCGCGACAGGGAATAATACAGCTGCGGCTGTATCCGCCTCCATTTGCTTGATTTTTGTTATTATTGTTTAAAACCACACCGCCGACCATAACTACATCAAACTCTTCTCCTCGAACACGATAAAGTCCATCGCCACCATCCACCATTCATTCTATACACTTAAATGTCTCTTAGTCACTTTTGAAATAAAAAAATAAAATTCCAAAAATCCTTAAACACAAATTCTTCTCAATGAATTCCTAAGACAACGGAGAGTCGCCCTAAATCGCGGTGAACATAATGTATACAACTCAACTCATAATCATTCTCTAACACCAAACCTACCAGATATATATTTATCTAAAACACAGCGTGGTTCGTCGTCTTTCAAGAAATCGTCAACCTCAACACATTCTAGACACTTTTATAATCTCTCCGTTTTTTTTAGTCACGAGGGGTTCGGGGGCCCTAATAGTTGCAGCTCAGCCATTAATTAGGCTTACTGCGCACCCCCATTCGCAGATATTAAGCAGAGTCCCATCCTAATTTCTTGGCGAACAGTGAGATTCGTCGGACTATACTTTCCTGCAGTCCCTCTTGATTTTTATCTAGGAAGATATCTAAACAGGAGGCTCTCCTTCTACACAAGGCAGGACAATCGAACATAACGTGCTTTACGGTTTCCTCTACCTTTCCGTACATCCTGCAATGGGGGTTTGTTGCGTCAGTTAGGAACAGTCTGAGAACATCTGCTACATTGGAACTCGAGTCATTCTTTTGGACTGAGCGTGTCCCGTAACCAGCGCTTTTGGTGTTCATGCGACACCCAATTGGAGACAGTTTTTCGTACGACGCTATATGAAACGCTGTATGCTGGTTCTGGTCCCATTAGGGCGAGATCATCTCCTTTCTTGGCACACTTATCAGCTCCCTCATTTCCAGCTACCCCTGTATGGCTTGGCAACCAAGTGAGAATTACCCTATTGGCGTTTGCCAAGGTTTTCAAGGTATTATGACAGTCCCACACTATCTTCGACGTATGGGTGTGGCTTGCTAACATCATAAGAGCCACCCGACTGTCCGTGTTCACATAGATAGTATTTTTGTTATATTTCCTATCTATGCATAAGAATACCTAAACTCATTTTTAATATTGTACTAAATAAGTAATAATTTTATATAAAACATAAAAATTTAACGAAAAAAAAAATGCGCACCACATTTTTCAGGCGACAAGCAAGTTATTTTCTGTGCTACATACTTACTTTGGTTTTTTGCCTTGGGAATGTTTAATACCAAACAATTTATGAAATTTATAATGCTTCCTATCAAAATAAAAAAGTCAGTAATTATATACACGTCTTTTTACCAAGAAATGCACGATGTTCTATGTTTAAGTGAATTTTCCTGAAAGAAGGAATTTCGCTGATAACTTTATTCGTTGGATTCAAGTTCAGTAGGCTAAAATGTATAAGTAACATAGTTTTTTTTCAAAATATATCATGAACAATAAAAATGGCATCGAATATGTAGCTAAAATTGCAAATGGGGCCTGTTTTCCTTGAATTTTGGGGCCTTGGAAAACTATTTTGGGCCTCTTCAATAATTTTCCATTATTCCATATAACTTGAACTATACGTAAACAAAATTTCATCCAATTCGGTCCACTCAAACGTGAGATATTAGGTTTACGAACAAGAAAATTCTTTTCTTCACACCGTGCGCCGTAGACGCCTGCTCCTGTAGCTGTTCGGGTCTTTGACCCGTCGGTCTACCAGGTGATACTGTTCAACATATCTTGAGGTTTTCCGTGAGCCCATTCGGATTTGCCACTCAAGTTGACGCGATATGGTATCTCAGTTTCCACGTCCTTGGGCATTCTGTCAGGTGGCATTTCAAGGATGTCGCACCTCATGGTGTCGTGTATTTTTGTATGTTTCATGGCATGGTGCTTACACCAGTTGCCATTACACTGCATTCTATATGTAGCCATTTTAGCCTCCCCCTGTATATATAGATCTATTGGAGGGATGTTTAGCAGTATTTCCAATGCTGCGGTTGGAGTGCCTTTCATGGCGCCTGTAATGCTCAGACACGCAGCTCGCTGCACTTTAGAAAGCGTTTTATCAGCTGGACTTTAGGCCACCACGCAATTGCACCATACACCATCATTGGTGTGATTACTCTGGTGTACAACCATTTTATTATTGACGGAGTTAGACCCCAGGTGCACCCAATTGTTCGTCTCATCGTTATTAGCGTGATCTGAGAACGGCTTGAGATGCTCGCTAGATGGATGTTTCAGGTTAGCTTGTCATCTAACCGTATTCCTAGGTATTTTGCTTCCCTGGCATCCTTTATCTGATTGCCGAAAAGTTTTGGCACACTAGTGATCTCCACAATTCGCTATTTAGGCAATGGTGCCATGATGGTTTTCGAGGGATTGACAGACAATCCCTCCGCATCACACCATCTCTCCACTACGGACAGTGCCTTCTGCATTAGTTCCAGGCAGATGCCCACGTGGTTTCCCCGTATTAGAATAACAATGTCGTCAGGATATCCTTGAGCATACCATCCCTGCTCGTTTAGTGCAACAAGGTTGTCGTCGACTACCCGATTTCACAGCTTTGCTGACAGAACACCTCCCTGTGGACATCCTCTTTCTGTCTTCACCTCTCTTGTGGCACCACACAGGGATGCTTGTGCTCTCCTGCTGCTTAGCATGTTCTCTATCCATCGGGTGATTGTCCTGTCTGTGTCTCTGGATTCCAGCTTTGACACTATTGAGCGAGTGCTCGTGTTGTCAAATGCTCCTTCGATGTCCAGGAACACAGCCAGTGCAACTTCTTTGTAAAGTAATGGCTTGCTCTATCTGACCCACCAAGTTATGCAAGGCTGTTTCGCAAGATTTACCATTTTGGTAGGCATGTTGGTTAGGATGTAGAGGCTTGTCACCTAGCACTGTGAGGCTGAAATGCCTATCTATCATCTTCTCTATTGCCTTGAGAAGAAATGACAAGTGACTTATAGGGCGATGAGCCTTTGCAGTATCGTACTAGGGTCTTCCAGGTTTCGGTATAAATACCACCTTGGAGATTTCCCAAACCCTAGGTATAACTCCTGTGGTTAAGCTTAGTCTGAACAGACTCACAAGTCTTGAAGTTATTATATCATTGCTTTTTTGAAGTAGCGCTGGGTAGATCCCATCCATTCCAGGCGTCTTGAAGGGATCAAAGGATTGGATGGCCCATGTCACAGACCCATATGTGACTATGGAGTTTGCACAAGTCCAGTTATCACGAGTTGCCAGACCACGGGCAACTTGCCGTTCTTCTCTGGCTTCGCTTGTTGCTTCGACTTGTATTTCGGTGGATCCCGGAAAGTGCGTACTGAGCAGTACTGCCAGTGTCTCCTCAGGGCCGTTCGTGTGTGAGCCGTCTTCTTTAAATACGGTCTCTGGAATGTTGTCTGGATTTTGAGC
Organism: Galeruca laticollis; assembly: GCA_963921935.1. Classification (NCBI taxonomy): domain Eukaryota; kingdom Metazoa; phylum Arthropoda; class Insecta; order Coleoptera; family Chrysomelidae; genus Galeruca; species Galeruca laticollis. The sequence continues at coordinate 42,180,308 of OY998182.1, forward strand.
TATGGCTCTATGGTGTCAGAGACATTCTGTTGGAAAGTTGGCTTACGACCCTGATTCAATAAAGTTAAATTTTACTCTATTAGGTAATTAATAAGGTACTCGCTCCGGTTATTGATGTTCGAGCTCCCCCAGGCTAGATGGTGGGCATTGGCGTCCATTCCCAAAATGAGGTACTTCCCCGTTGTTGTCCCGTGTTCCACAATCCTCCTCATTTCCGTGGACGGAGGTGCTTCTGTGGAGTCGTATGGCAGGTACATTGATGCAAGCAGGATTCTGATGTCCATCATCTGCCTGCAGGTGTACCTCAGTCACGGCGGAGTCCCTAGAACAGAAATCCGTTATTTTCAACGTTTTAATGTTATCTCTGATGAAAATACAAGCCCTTGGGTTTACATTATCAGTGTCGTAGATTAACTTACCCTTCGCAGTGCTCATTCCCATCACTCTGCCTTTGACGGTCCATGGCTCTTGAACAAGAACCACTCCTAAGTTATCAGCCAGGATCTTCTGGCAGAGCATCACCGTCGCCGCTCTACTGTGGTACAGGTTGATTTGCAGCAATGCGGTAATCTTTACTATCTTTGTTTGGTCCCCCACCTGCAACTTGAAGAGAACTCTTTCTGCTCCCACGTATGGGCGCATCCTCAGCTTCTGCAGGGATTCGTCGTCAATGTGTATGACTAGAAACTGTCCTTCTGGCGTGACATTGCCACCCACCACAGCCCAGTTCTCGGTATTTAATCCACTCTGGCTCTTCAGACCAAGCATCACATCTTCCTTGGTCTCCGCTCCCGTGGATCGTGGTACAAAAGTTGTGACTTTGCACATCTTCACCAGGTTTTTGGCTGAGCCTAGTGTCAACTGAATCTCGGCAAACGGATTCAGTTGCTTGAACTGGGCCTCCAGCCACGCCTTGGTGCTAGAGTTTGCGCAACCTACAACTACCGCAGCGTTCTCAGGATGGCAGCTGGATATTCTGACGTCTATGCCCCGGAGGGTACGTCTCCCCAGCTCCATTTTCATCTTTAAGGCTGTCTCTTTCTCCAGCATTGTCTCTGGATGGTTCACATGGACGATTGCCATCTTTTCGACAATTACTTTCTCGGCAAAAGACTCAGGTGTCTTTAAGGTGCTCATTGAGCTTCCCTTTGCCTTGAATCTTTTTGCCATATTTGCAGTTTCCTCCGGGGTCCGCAGCGAGTGCAACCTCTTCCCTCCTGGAGTTTCCTGTTTGGATGATGACGGTTGGGCTTCATGTTTCGCACCTTACCTCGGCTTCACCCCAGCGCCCAGGGTTCCAGGGGAACCGGATTTGCTTAAGGGTGGTTCAGCCGGAGCACCGCGTTGCTCCTTCCACGCCAACTGTCTTTCTTTCCTGGAGAGAATCCTAAAGGCGAGGGGCTTCTTCTCTCCTTAGCTGTCTCAGTTCACTTCTCGAGAGCCTCTTCTCTGGTCCTCTCTCTGGCGACGGCATTCCTGGTTTTTTTGAGGTGTTACCCTCCTCCCCAGAACTTAGCAACTTATCCTCCTCCATCGCTGTAGGAGAATTGGTGACGGTTTCCGCAATAGAAATGCCTGCGGTCTCTTGATCACATTCTAATTTAGGGGCTTTTTCCTTTTCTTCCGTGTTATTCATCTTGGTCCCACGAGTACAGGGTTAGTACGGTCCATTCCCCCAGTGATCCCTTTGGGGGAATAAGGCTGATTCTCTGAGAGGTCGCCCGCTGAGTTCAGTTGAAACAGGGCCACCACGTGAAGAGTGTAATCTATGATCACACACTCCCAATCATGTTGGGAGTACCCAACGATATTGGGACAGTTTAATCTCCTAGGTCTCTCCGTGCAAAACCTGTCCCCTGGGCTCTGTCTCCCTCCCTCGTTCAACTTTACGTCGATTGGGAAAGGGAACAGACCCCTCGACCTCTCCGTTGCTGATTGAGCGAGCCCTTCTTCCCGTCACTATCAATTCTATACAATGTTTAATCACGTCAATTCCATACACCTTTTTAACCACTTGGCTATTTTACAGCCTACCGATTCATCTGCGGACGCCGCATGCACGAAACCCCAAACAAATCCGACGTCAGCCTTGCAGAGGAAATTTATCCTATATCAGGGTCAATCTAGATAATATTCTTCAACTTTTCAAATAAAAATCCAATACCAACATAAAGCTCTATCGAACTTCTCTCTCTCTCTCAATTGTACAGTGTATTATAGAAAACTTCCCATATAAGAGCTCTTGACCATGATTGGCTACGTGTTGATGAGCGTTGTCATGGAGGTACGAAAGTTTCCCGGACGTTCTTCGGTTTTCGCCAACAAAAACCTTATTACAGCTCATACTTGCGTGATTTTCAATAGACATGATGACAGTAATTAAAATTTGTATTGAAATTTGAATCATGGAATACGAAACTCGCATTTATTTTTTTTATTATGAGGAAGTTTGATAATTCTGATAAAATTAAACAACAGAATACGGCATGACGTCACTTTTGACTAAACAATTAAATAAACTACCGGTTCTTTGTGATTTGTTGTTTCTTCTAAATCTATTTCACATTCTTCAATCGATGTCTTTCTCTGTTTTTTGAGAATATATAATCGTTCTGTAGTATTGGATGTCCTTTTACTTCTATCTGATTGGTGTTGTGAGCATACACCAGGGTTTCATGCGTAAAGTATTATATAGGGTGTCCCATTTCAATCCGACCGCCGAAATAAAATAACATTACATTTTCGGAAAACGGTTATAGAAATTAAAGGCAAATATTCGATGCCACCAATACTTTTAACCTTAAGTAGAAGGTTTAAGGTCAAATTTGTTCCGGAATTAGAATCCATGTCAATAAGTGTACGTTGATGGTTCGCAGTCATTGTGGAACTGGATCTGGGTTGGGTATGGCGTGTGTTCAATATGCGGTAGATCAGAGAAACGTGGACGTGGGTTGCGCGTATGTTGTGTGTGGGTTGTGGGTGTGCTGGGTTCAATATGCGGTAGGCCTAAGCCACGTATTGTTATCTTTTGTGGAAGGGACACAAATAACTTATCAGGAGTTTTCATTTATGTGTTATCACACCTGTACACTTTGGAATTAATATTTAATAACACAAAATAACTAACTAATTTATTCAATGAATACCTAAGAAACGTCTCTTGTTTACTCAAACGTAACGATACTATGACACTGACAAGTGTTTTGGTGCGAATTTCTAATCTAAAAACATCAGAAATATATTATTCATTGTAAATAATATACGTTTCCGAACAGTTCTTCAAAAGCTGTCATTTTGCCTATTGCACTGCTTATTTTAACACTCCACTATATACAAAGTACAATAGGCACTCAAGCTACCTCAGCTCGTTGCGTACTGAGTATAGGAAAACTCTGACGCCGAGATGGCGGCGATATCCGCGTCAGGCCCGAACGTTACTTTCTGTACAGCCCTCGTATATATAAAATAAAAATACATATTATAAGAAAACGTCAAAAAACTACATATTTTTCATACTTTTTAGATGGAACCGTCAACAATATTACGAAACACTAAACGTAAATGCAAATTTTTCATGGACCATAATAAGTACAATCCTGACATTGAAACTGGTTCCGAAACTGAAAAAACGATTGCCAAAACACACGAACCGAAATTTTCTAAAATGACCGTACATAACGGAGATGACAGTGAATTTTACATGGAAGCGAAAAGTATCAACAAAAAACAAATGTTTCAAAACAATACCTGTTTCTATCTAACAAAGTATGGTACTTTCTCGAAACGAACATGCAGCGATTCTTCATTAACTCTTAAAACGATTAAAGGAGTTTCTACACGTAAGTAGAGTTTTATATTGTTAATAGGTTTGTTCTAACTGAAGTGAATACTGTTTTTGTACCGTACACAATTACGCAGCAAAGGGCATAGTCCAATAACATGGCCAAAAGTCCCCCCTCTGGGATATTCACCGGACATAGGGCATTCGATTCGGGATCAAAAAAGACTAAACCTCCTAAATCTATAGCCCCTCCGTCCGATAGGGCGAAAAAGCTGTTTTTCAGTATTTTGCGATAACTCGGGCTAGAAATCATATTTTTAAATGCATGTGCGGCATTCGAAAGTTTTTTTTCAAAGGAGCAGGCGTGTGATTTTTTTCAGATTTTTGGGCTCCATAACCGAAAAATGGCGGCCATCTCAATATTTGCAACGTGATTTTCAACATTTTTTTTCTTCCTGGCACAAAATTGAAAACGGCATTTTTTGGAATTTTTTATTACCTTTCGGATGGTCTATTGCGAAAAATTTTTTAAGTGGTGCAAAAGGTCGAAAAAACATCAAATATGCGATTTTGGTCATTTTTTACCGATTTTCGAGGGATTGATGATCTTATTGCCACGTTCTTGCGGGTATTGAATAATCATCAAGTCCCTGAGACACTTGAATCCAAGTTCTGATCCCTCAGGAACGATTCCTTTCGACATCAGGCCTCGGAAATCGATTTAGCACCCTCAAAAACCCTGTAGTTCAAGTTTCTGGTCCTCGCATTTAAAAATATTATTTCTAGCCCGAGTTATTGCAAAAATACTGAAAAACACTCTCATGGGCTGAAGATTTAGAGGTCTTGGTCTTTTTTGATCCCGAATGCGAATGTCCCGTGAAAATCCCAGAGGGGGGCTGTTGACCATGTTATTGGACTATGCCCTTTGATGTCAATTACAAAGACTTATTATATTCACTAATCAGCAACTTGCGATGTCTACTTTCCCAAATAAATTTGTTTTAAATAATATACTAGTTTTCAACTATTCCCTGTATATATTTTATTTCGACGCGATAGTATCTGCATAAATGATGACAAGACGCGCCGTTGATTTATTTCAGTATTTATTTACTCTTTTAGTTGGTCTGGTAAGTGACAGCGAGACGAATTCTCGCGTCGAATCTATTTCCGAATCGAACAAAATCTGTTCGAGTAAATCGATTCATTCGTCGGGTAATTCGAGCCAATGGATCGGAGAATTCGCAAATCAGAATATAGACGAAAAATTTTACAAGACCAACCCAAATTGTTGGAAATACGCAACGGAAAAAACGGAAAATAACATGGAATGCTTTGCGAAACAAAGTTCGAGAGGTAAGTCAACCATAGAACTATAAGTATTTGGATTATTTTCTAAACAACTGATTGAGAAATGAACACACATATTTTAAACTGAATTAACACATGTACACATTTTCAATATTTGAAATTTGTAAACAACTGATTAAGAAATGAACACTCGTACATCGTTTAAATTGACGTATAATTTATTTGATAAATAACATTACAATCAATACGCGTACCCATTTTAAATGACATATTTGAATTTGGTAATCAACAGATTGAGAAATGAACTCTCGTAAATATTTTAAATTGACGTATAAACAACTGACTGAAAAATCAACTTACTTACACATTTTAAATAGACGTTTAATTATTTTGATAAACAACTGACTGAAAAATCAAAACACGTACACATTTTAAATTGACGTTTTTGAATTATTCGATAAATAAATGATTGGAAAATAAATACACGAACACATTTTAAATGTGTCAGTGTTGTAGGGTTTATTCACATGTTTTTCTCAAGGTTTCTCTTATAGATGGTCTTTATTACGTTACTTTTTTATTTAAAAAAATGTTTGTATTAGAATTGTAACTGTTTGATGATAGGTAATTGTTACAGACCAGAAAGAATCTAAAAAATCGTATAAAACGATCGAAACTCAAACTGTACCATGGCGGCCGGAATCGATTTCAAAATCCACAATGCCATTTACGGATCGTTCGTCAATGAAAAATGATTCTAAATCGATTTCAGCAGCTGATCGAAGTTACAACGAACAAAAATCGATAAACCCGAGTATTGGATTAGATCCAAGATCATTGGAAACAACAACTGAAGGAATTAGTCTGATTAATGATCCAGATACAGAGGATAAAGACGTAACTAAAGCTGACAGTAGTGATTTTACAATGAAAACAAATAATGGGACTGACCAATATCACAGTTTAAATGTGACGTGTTCCACTGAAAAAAGTACTCCTGTTGCAATGCAGACTTTTACCAAAACAAGTAAAACAGTGAAAAAATCAGAAAAAATCAAATTCAAAAACCTGGAAAAGGAAGAAATCAAAACCAAAAAGAGAAACAATGAACCAATAATAGAGAAAAAAATTAAAAATAAGAATTTGAAAAGCTATCCAAAAGAAGCGAATAAAAAAACTAGTCATCGTATCCCCATCGAAAGAAACACGTTACAGGGCGATTCAGTATTAGTGGACAAATTACGAGACATGCGCAATCGATACAAAGAAAATAATTACCTCGTTGACGATATAATCAGTAAATTTAGAAACGTATATGTGCTAGATACGAATGAAACTAGTGAACAAAGTTTATCCGAAGGGGAGATCAGGTGTTGCTGTAGTACTAGCAGTGGGGAAATTCACCAGTGCAAATATCAAAAACCACGTTCTTTTCAAAGGGACGTAGGAATCGTTCCGGTAAAAAAGAAAAGGAATTATTTTGATAATTGGACTACTTATTATTTCAATAAACATTCTTTTATAAATAACAGTAGTTCTACGTCATAGTTATGTAAATTATGGTAACTAGCGATTCTTTTAGGGTAGGGTGACATAGTGTAAGTTGAGGTGTTTTAAAATGTTGAATTTTGAAATATTTTTTATAGATTTACCTTTAAAATTTTTGTAAAATTTATTTTTTTGGTGATTAAAGTATGGTTTATAATAAAAACAATATTTTTCTTTATTTACTGTTTGTTCTCTTGTGCCTTGTGCCATATCCTCTCACTCCTACCTGTATTGAGCTCTCCAGAGTAGATCAGAAACTCCATTTCTGGGACGGAAGTCGGCCATCATAATTACGTATGCCAAATATGTACGCGCAGTGGGAGTGACATCACGTGCCATCCGTTCTGTGTCAGCTGTCCTGTGATCGGTGTCATCTGTCGTGTATTCTCTGTCACGTGTTGTTTCGTTATTTAATGTCTTTTAAACAAAGATTAATGCTATAACGAAAAACTCCCTCCTAGATATAGATAAACCTACAAGTATTAACCTAGTTATTTCGGAAAGCCGGTTATAACACACGTTGCTCTTTACACAGAATGACAGCCATTACACCTCATTCCGTCTTGACGCATGCGTTCCGCGCAACATGCACTTAACTTCTCGTCGCAAGGGCGGCCGTGTAATTGGTTGGCGGTCTTTAAGTGGAACATGATCAAGGAGGGAGTATGTCGCGCATAATTCAAATATTAAACAACACAAAATGATAATAAAATAATGACGAAACATTCCGCCCACCAAAATAAACATTTATTTTCCCAACAAAATTAAAAAAAATAAATAAAAATATTTACAAGTAATACTAACCATGAATTAGTGAGTTTATTGTGATGGCTATACACAAATTTTATCTACCGGTCGGTTATGTAACCCATCAGGTATTTTAACCTGAACTACCCGAATAGTTTGGTCTTTCCCTGGGTGCACCGCTGTAATTCTGCCCAACCTCCATTTTAATGGCGGGAACTTATCATCGCGGATCAGAACAAGAGTGCCGACAGCAGGGGAAGATCTAGAGTCCCCCACTTACTTCGTTGCTATAAGGTATGCAAGTATTCCAGATTCCAACGAGACCAAAAATGTTGGATACCAAAATGCGGAGCAGAAGAAGGATTGAAGTGCCATTTCAAGGACAATTCTTCATCAGCAGTTTTACAATACTCCTTAAGCACATTGTAAGCACCCACGAAGTTTGTGCCATTGTCGCTATAGAGATCTGTACACGTTCTTCGCCTAGCAACGAATCGACGAAGCGCTGCCAGAAAGGCTGCAGCTGTCAAATCTGACACGTACTCTAAATGTACCGCCTTGATACCATCACAAACAAAAATACAGCAATACGATTTACGCATCGGACACAACAGTGGAACAGGGTCCTGCAAAATCCACACCACTTTTCATGAACGGTTTAATTTCACACACTCTGAACTGAGGCAAGTTTGGCATCACAGGAGGATAGAAGACATGATTTACACGAAAACATCTATTACATTGGAATAGAACTCGCCGAATTGAAGATTTAAAAGAGACAATCCAAAATTGTTGCCCAATTAAATACTGCAAGTGATTGGTACCGGGATGAAGATATTTTTTATGAAAATGCAAAATTAGTAAATCTGTGAAGCAGTGCTTAGTAGGTAACAATAAAGGATGTTTCACTTAATAAGGCACATCAGCATACTTCAAACGACCGCCCACCATAAGGAAAGCCTCTTCATCGACAAAACGAGCAAGTTTACGAATTGCTTTAGATAGGGGTTTTCTTCCCTTTAGGTTTGCAATTTCCACAGAAAAACCTCACATTGTATCCCTTTCACCAAATATAGTAAGGACTGATTTAATTCAAATTCAGAAGGTATCCCTTTGACAATTGTCAATTGTAGAAACTTCCATTTAATGAACCGAAAACAATATGTAAGAATACCTTATTTTCCTAAGTGAAGAATACCTTACTAACAACCCATTTATACAATTAAATTGGAGAAGGTGGGTTACAAAAACGATCATTCTGTTTTCGGTATTGATAACAGATTCTTCTTCTGAAAATTCAAAGACTTCATTATTGTTCACATTACAAGCTGTAGATAACCATTTGTGGTGATTAAAAGTAAGTGTTCCTCTTACTAGGCCCTTTGTCCATTATACCATTACTGATGGAAAACACTTACTTCTAATCGGTGGAATATAAATAATACCATAAATTATATCAAAAATCACTGGGACATATATTTTATACTATTTGTACGAATTTGAATTCACACTCAAATTCTTCCTGCAACTTTAATCTTCTACCCGTATACCAAAATTTACGCATTCCGTATATATTATAAACAAAATATCATTCTTCTTATCTCTTCAATATTTCCTTAGCTACGCAAATATCCATTTACCGTTCCTTTCACATAAAAAAAACCCTCAAATATCAAAGTTAACATTATCCCTCCATACAAAAACTATCTTAAAAGCTTTCCTTATCTAACGAAAATAACTTTTTTCTCATCTCATCACCCATTGGCCAATCGCACCCACTTTGAGCGTCTCATAAATACGGCTACAACCCAACAATTCTTCACTTCTCAGTACCCATCGTACCACAATGTAGGTACATTTCATTTTCAGCTGGCAAATTGACCGGTTTAATCAAATCTTCTATAAGCAATAAACAGGGTTGGGCTGATTAAAATCATGATTTAAAATCAATTTTTTTACTTTTTATTCAGAACCAGATAACATAATATAAAAGTTTTCTCAAAAATCAAAAGAAGTATCTACTTTTTTTTGTAATGGTAATTCCACAGATTCATCAAAGATATATTGTAAATGTTTCCACTGCTCTACAGCATCTGCGATAGTAGCATTTTTCCTCTGCACAGTATCAAGAGCAACTGATATAGGTTTTAAAATGTTTAAATAATCTTGCGCTGCATGTTTAATCGCAATATTTGAAACGTTATGGTAAATAGTGGAATCAATCTCCCTTTTATTTTCTTCGCCGATTTTTAATATGATGTCCCACTGAGTGACATACATCTCTAAGCAGTCGCCAAATCTATTCCATCGTACATCGCGTGGAAGGACTAAAGCGCTGCCTCGTGCTTGACTGAATTTAGCTCTAGCGAAATGGTTATTTCGAAAATACTTAACAATTTGGACCACATGTTTTAACGTCTTTAACTTGAAAGTCCTTGTACAGTAAATTAAAAATATGTGCAGAGCAGCCATAAGTTATAACTTTTGCGTTCGTTTTTTCTTCTAATGTTTTTCTCATAAGTGTCATATTTGCGGCATTGTCTGTCACAAAAGATTTTACGGTACACTTGTATTTTAATTCACATGAAGAAATCAGGTCACAAACTATTTGAGTTAAATATTCTGAAGTGTGTGGATTTCCTGATGCGTCTATAGTTTCGTATAGGAGGGCTTGTCCATCTTCAGTGGTTATCGTTGCACATATCACTGGTTCGTTGTGCACGTTTGACCACCCATCAATTGACATATTTACGGACTGTCCTGACAGGGAGGAGAAGCATTTTTCTTTTTCCTCTTCATAGATTTCGTCCAAAAGACTTGTTGCTACCGTTTTTCTCGAGGGCGGTGTATGACCAGGCCTTAATAACTGAATGGCTTTTTTCACCTCTAAATTCTCAATACATCTAAATCTCGAATTAGTAGCAAAAATAGCCTTTGTTCTTTGTTTGTCAGTTTTGTTTTTGAGCAGTTGAAGTCCGCATTTCAAAACCACTCATGGTAGGCTGAGTTTCGATTGCTTTCTTTTTTTTTGGACTGGCTCAAAAGTTGTTGGACTTGTTGGTACTTTCGGTGGAGCTTTTCTAACATATGAACTATCCGTCATGAGTGAACTACAACTTGAGGCAAATGATGTGCTAGCAAAACTGTCAAGCGACATTCGACTCTCTGGAAAGAGAAAAAACATAATTGAAAATTGAAATTGATTAACTGATGATATATTGATATAGTATTGAATAATTGATTTTAAAATAAAGTGAAAATGTTCAATAGAGATGTAAAAGCAAATTTATTTTTTTAAGTTGAAAAAAATTAATAATTAAGTAAGTATAGAAGAGTAAAGATAGTCTTTAATTAACGTGGAAAAGGTCGCGTTAAAAAAGTTACATTAAAGGCCACGTGTTAGATTTCACCTAACATTTAAAAACAATCCTATATGCCTAGAATCTATATCCTAAAATATCTATAAATGAATACCTAAAGATTTTATTATCTTTGTTAAAAATAATATCTATCAAAATTTTTTTAAAATTATCTCAAAAATGTATCTTCAGACCTTAAGGTCCATAGTCTCCCTATTGGGATTCCTAGCCTCATTTTTCCGGCAGCGGTGGCCAGCCGCTTGGCCAACCCCACAGCTTTAAATCAGTAGGGAGTTTGTGAATTCGGTGATTTAGTTTCTGCTCTGAAGTCTGTCCTTTGCTTATTCTACTATTCTTTTCCATTCTTTCCGGTCTTTTGCTTTGTTCTTCCAGTCATTTATTCCAATTTCTTTAAGATCTTCTTCTACACCATCCAACCATCTAGTTTTCGGTCGTCCCCTTGCTCTTCGTCCTTGCCTTTTAGTTTCCTGTATTTTCTTGACACACCTTTCATTACCTAGACGTTGTACATGTCCTGCCCACCTTAATCGTTTACTTCTTATTTCATTTGTTATTATTGGGCTATTGAATTTTTGATTAACTTTGTAGTTTCTTTATATTCTCCATACTCCATTTTCTTCAATTGGGCCGTATATTCTCCGTAGTATTTTCCTTTCCCAGATTTCTGTGTTTCCTCTTTTTTTGTTAAATTCCAGGTTTCTGCGGCGTAAAGTACGACTGGTCTAATTACTGTCTTGTATATTTTAATTTTTGTGTTTGTAGACACAGGAAGATAAGGAAATATATAACGGAAAAAGAAACATCGTCAAGGAAGCGGTTAAGAAAGCGAAAAGGGACTTATGGAAAGAATTTGGAAGGAAGATGTCAGAGACGCATGCATCAGATAACAGAAAATTTTGGACTACAATAAAAAGACTACGAGGAAGTAATGGAAAAGATATAAGAGCAATAAAAAATAAAAATAACGAGATGGAGACCGAAATAAATCAAATACTAAAGACTTGGAAAGAACACTACGAAGACAAATTTAGTAATAGGTCGAAGAAGAAAACAACGAAGATAGCGGTGGAGGAATGGAATGAACATGAATACCATGCAATCCAAAGAGAAGAAATGAAAGTGGCTGTAAATAAACTTAAAATAGGAAAAGCCAGTGGGGAGGATGAAGTAGCGCCAGAGCTGATAAAATGGTTAGGAGAAAAAGGAAAAGACTGGCTGTTTCTCATATGCAGGGAAGCATGGGATACTCAAAAAATCCCCAAAGACTGGGAAAATAACCTTATACTGCCAATACATAAAAAAGGGGATCAGACACTGTGCAATAATTATAGACCAATATGCTTAGCCCAAACCAGTTTCAAAATCTACACGAGAATAATAGAGATCCGATTGAGACGTTATGTAGAAGCAAGATTAGAAGAGGAACAAGCGGCTTTTAGACCAGGACGACAAGCAAATGATAATATATATATTTTAAGAAGGCTAATTGATAATACCATAGAAGCGGGAGAAGAAATGTATTTAACATTTATTGACTTGAAGGCAGCTTTTGACACAGGAGAAAGAGAAAAAATTTGGGAGGTGTTGGAAGATTTAGAAGTACCGAAAGCTCTAATTAATGTAATTAAAAGCACATACGAGACAGTCAAATTAAGAGTGCAGATAGGAGGTCAAAGATCGGAAGAGTTTCTAATGAAAAAAGGTATAAAACAAGGCGATAGCATAAGCCCACTGTTGTTTGTCATTATAATGGACAAAATAGTGAAGGAAATAAAAAGACAAGGAGGAAATCTGGACATGATAATAGGGTACAGAATCATGGTGCCGGTCAGATTAAGTAATTTACTGTATGCAGACGATATTGTACTTATAGCAAAATCAAAAAATAAAATGCAGAAACTAATCAACTTATTGGCAAGAGAAATAGAAAATATGAAAATGACAATAAATACAGAAAAAACTAAAGTAATGATAGTAAATGAAAAACAGCGAGAAGGGAGTATCTGCAAGGAATCTTCACAGGCGGTTCAAAATCAACAAGCGGTACTGGTTCGGCCGTTTATATCTCCGATACCAGTACTAAACTTCAATATAAAATCTCAGATACTTGTTCCATTTTCACTGCCGAAATCTTTGCAATCGAAGAAGCACTACAGTGGTTAATCAAACAAAAACTTACGCAAAATGCATTAATAATGTCCGATTCCAAATCTGTACTTGAAGCTATTAGCAATCTATCCCACAAAAAGTTATCTACATCTCTAAATATTTGTAACATTAAGAAACTTCTCCACAAGCTGTCCATACAGGGGAACATAGTTATTTTCATCTGGGTGAAAGGTCATGCAGGTATTTTGGGGAATGTCAAAGTTGACTCTTTAGCCAAGGAAGCCACTAAATTACCGAACGTCATCGGTAAATACGATTTTAGTGACATAATTAACAAAGGAAAAATTGAATCACGTAAAAGTTGGGAAAAGAGTTGGATAGAATTTACCAAAGAATCTAACAATCATTACACTTTAATACATCCAACCTTACCGAATTGCGTCCCACACATTGATGACTATGCTGTAAGCCGAGCGTACTCTGTCACTATTACCAGGTTAAAATTGAATCATGCTAAATTCCCAGCACATCTTCACAGAATTGGTGTAGCAGAAACGAACATCTGTTCATGCGACAACGAATCCATTGCTGACTTGAACCACATACTTTTTTCATGTGGAAAATATAGCAGTAGTCGTCCTAACTTTCTACGTTTCATCACCAACAGTAATATAGCTCAACCCTTTAATTTAACCACTCTGCTAAGTATGAAGAATAAAAATGTCCTAGATCAGTTAATCACTTTTCTCAGAGAAAGCAAACTTGATATCTAAATTAATTTAAACGGAAAATATATTAGGACCTAATTTAACACCATTTCTGTGGCAAACGGATTCTGTCCAATGCCAACCCTCCTTTTCACACACACACACACACACACACACACACACACACACACACACACACACACACACACACACACACACACACACACACACACACACACAATAAATACAGAAAAAACCAAAGTAATCATAGTAAATGAAAAACAGCGAGAGGGGAGTAACTGCAAGGAATTGAAATGTAATTACAAAACATTAGAAAGAGTAACAACTTATAATTACCTAGGAAGTATCATAACAGAAGAACGGAAAATAGATGCAGAACTTAATAACAGAGCAAATAAATCAACTAGATATTATTCCTTAAATCGAACAATATTAAGCCATAAACACATTGATATGGACACAAAGCTGGACATCTACAACAAAATTACAGTCCCAACTATAACTTATGCTAGTGAGAACTGGGTAATGCAGAAAAAACAGGAAACAAAAATAAATGCAATGGAAACGAAATATTTAAGGAAAATAGCAGGTAAAACAAAATGGGATAAAGTAAGGAACCAAGAAATCAGAAGCATAACTAATCAAGAACCAATAATATCAAACAATTAAACTGGTATGGCCACCTAGTAAGAATGAAGCAAGATAGAATTGCGAGAAAAGTTATGGAAATAGGAATATCAAGAAAAAGAGGAAGACCCAGGAGGAAATGGATAGATCAGATTGAAGAAATTGGAAAAAGTAAGGGAAAAACATTAGGAGAGATGAAGGCATTGGCCAGGGACAGAAAAGAGTGGAAAAAATGGGTACATGAAGAACTCCAATCCGACGTCTGAGATGGCATAAGAATAAGAGAAAAAAAGAAAGTGTTTGTAGACAATATCTTTGATTTAAATGTGTCTTTTAATGGATAGAAACATTTGTTACCCCGTTGTATTCTGTTATTTATCAAAAATGTATCTACGAGTACTTATAATATAATATGTATATATTTAAAATTATTTCAAAATATCTCAGAATATATAATTAAAAATTACACTATGTTACTTCACTTATAATTAATATTTATGTCTCAAAAATAAAATATCAAGTGCTTGGAGAATCAACAAAAAATGTTAGGTTAAATCTAACCACGCGATCATTCCAGGGTGTTTGGACTAACCCTTGAATATCTTTCTTGCACTTTCTACAAATAGCCCTAAACCCCAATTTATTTGGATTTGTTGTCTTAATATAGAACTGCCATATTGGGTCCTCTTTTCTTCCACTCATTTTACTTTATTTATATGTTTTCACTTCACTTAACTAACCTAACTAGCGAAATTCGTGAAATTGTTGAGCAACGTCAATTTATCGGTTGAGAAGGAAAACAAACCTCGACAGGAATATTCTTGCAAAAAGCACAACAAACGCGTTCATGCCTCACTCGGCAGTACTCTACACTGTATAGTGAGTGTATAGGACAGAAGGAGAACAAATCGCGACAAGAATTATCTTGCAAGAAACGCGACAAATGCGTTGTCACAAGTTTTTGAGCCGTAAATTGTATTATAATTTTTAGACTTATACATTAAAATAATTAACAATAATTTCAAAGAACCAAAATGTTCTAATTTTATATTCAAATTTAAAAAATCAAAAAAAACGTAATTTTTTTAAAAAAATCAATGGTTTTTGCCCAACCCTGGTTTTCGATATTAAATATGTCTTGTTAATAGCTCTCACATTGTTTGTTTATTTACACTAACTGTCTTGTCTGTTTTTTAAACACTGCATTGTTTGTTTACGTTTTCGCCTCACTTTGATTACAAATATCACTATTACATATATATATATATATATATATATATATATATATATAGTCTGTTTTTATGAACGGTTTGTTTTTTATTATTTTGAGATAAAATCTCACAGTTTACACCTATTATTTTCATTATTTTGAATGGGCCTAAATAATAAGGATCAAACTTAGTTCTTCCTTCATTTTTCAAAATTACTGAATCTCCTATCTTAAAATTTATTGGTGAAGATTCTTTTTCGCTGTTATTTACCCTAATTAACTTATTTTTTATCAAAAACTGCCTAGTCTGTATTTCAATTCTTTATCATACCTTTCAAAATTGTAACATGGTTCAATTTCTGAATTTAAACATTCCGGTATGTTAGGTTTTCTACCGTACAATAATTCAAATGGAGTGTATCCGTGATACGTGTTAGGTGTTGTATTATAACAATATGCAAACATGTTTACAAACTCGCACCAGTTATCTTTAGAATCCTTGATAAAGTTTCTTATATATTCGCTGAATGTTCTATGAAGTTTTTCACAG
The DNA here is from genome assembly GCA_963921935.1 of Galeruca laticollis. Taxonomy (NCBI): domain Eukaryota; kingdom Metazoa; phylum Arthropoda; class Insecta; order Coleoptera; family Chrysomelidae; genus Galeruca; species Galeruca laticollis. Next base: position 42,196,299 of record OY998182.1, read on the forward strand.
CTGCCTAAAATGCTTTCAGAATCCAAATTAGGGCCTTTTTTCAGTTTTTCAAATAGATCAAAGCTACTTATATTAATCGTCTTCGGCAATTTCATCGCCCAGGGTTCTACTCGCTGTTGTCATATTGGTTAATTGTCCAGCATTTTATTCGCGATTCTAGAGGGCGCACTTTCCCTCGGGAAGGAGGGCCAGTTCGAACTCGTCTATTGGGATTTATTTCGAAACATAAATATCAAAAAAAAATTGTTTGTTTTCTTTTTCAAAAGCTTATTGCCCATTTTTCTAAGTTTATATTCTAGATATTTTGACTTATTTAGGAGTTGAAATTTTTCTTAGCCTTTGGATGATACATCATCGCCATCAATTCCAAACTTCGTATATCCATAAAAATCCTAGCTTTCATTTCATTACGAGCTTTGGTTTTTAGATGCAAAGTAATACGAGGAATGAGAAAAACGTACTTACGAGGTTCTAGACTGACTTATTCCTCTGTTATAATGTATTCATCTTGGTTTCTATTATTTTCTCATTCTACCAACGTACCTATTCTATTATTATTTTTATTAAATATTTTCCAAATCGGCTGAAAGAATTTTAAGGATTGTTGTTATATATAATAAAACAGATTAACTCGATTTTCGTAATTTTAATTTAAATTGTTACAATTCACACATGAGTATTAATAATTTTTTTGTTATAAACATACTTTGGAATGTATTATACAATTCATTTAAATAAATAAATCTAACTTGATATATTATTATATTTATATATAATAATGTGGAAGCCACAGATAGTCAATTTCTAACACATTATGTATAATTTATTTACAATATACATATATATACTAAATACTGAACATTTGTGATAATCTATTTAATAAGTACATACCATGGCCACGAATCTCCGAACTGCACATATTCAGCTATGTTCAGACGAATAAAATGTATTAAAATTCAATGTTTTTCTAAGTCGTTTAAATTGATAACAACTTAAAATTATAAATGGCAGTATGAATTTTAATTTCATCGTTATCTCTATAAAAATTATAAAATGAACATCGTTTTCAACTTTTCAATGTTTAATTGTAATGCTGCAAAACTTGAGATACAAATATAAAAAAAAGTAAAACTATTTGACTAGTATAGATTCTTGTTTCAAATATCATCAAATAAATCCAATTTATTCAACTCCTTGTTGATTTAGAGCCACGCTACCAGACATATCTTATGGAGTAAGTCCATAGTGCACCGCTTCTAGCCTTCCGCATTACGGCAGTTATGCGGGGAGAAAAAGTAGCGAAAACGGAATTGGCGTGGTTATAATGCACCTGCTTCCACCTGGTTAAACCGCTTCTATCCACTTTAACAGGAATGAATTATTTATTATTTATTTTTCTCACTCGAACCGTCTTACCCACTTTGATCGCTCGAACCACCTACCCGCTTTGCTCGCCTGAACCGCCTACCTGCTTTGCTCACTCGTTTGGTTTGATGGGTTTTATTCTGTTCTGTACTTCTAGGCTTCTCGGTTCTTAGAACAAAATGGAAACAGAAACGCGTGTTGCACTATGACCATCACCTGCTAAAATCGCTCAGATTTACAACGCGGTTTAAGCGGTAAAACTGGAAGCTGTGCACTATGGACGTACTGTTAGAAAAGGCGCACATTGGGACGCGATCAACGCGTGTGAGATGACGTGACGACAGCGGCATAACACGATCACGTCGAGTTGGTGAACGCATATTGCAGCGTGGTTTAAGATTAGACCTTCGTACAGCAGACGCATGAATTTCTAACTAGAAAGTTGTAAAATGAACGAAACAAAGACAATTATGGTTGTGCGCTCTTTTGCAATGTCCATCTAAATTCTTGTACCATGTATCTCGCATGTTTTGTGTCGTATAGCTCTGGATGCCTCCTTACAACGTCTAGCAGTTCTTCTTTGACCAACCTCGTAAATTAAAAAATTGATTGAATAATAAGAGAAATAATAATAAGATTGGACGAAATACACAACCAAACATCTGAACTTGCGACAAAGTAGGTACTGAAAAGGCACTTAATCTCTGAGTACGGTAATGACGCAGACCTGTGCCGCGCGACTGTCGTGTGACGCGGGTTGCGTTGCGTTGTAAATATGCGCGATAACCAATTCATTCACGTATGTTTTAAAGACTCGCGCTGGAAGACTCGCGCTGGTCACGACGTCTTACACACGTCAATCGCGTCCCATTATGCGCCTTGACTAAAGGTAAGGATTATAAATTAATGGTGACAGCAAGGTATGCAAAAAATAGACTCGTTCACGTTAAAATATAAAGTCTGAGTAGATATACCATGTTAGTCCTGGCCCATTCCTAGCTCAATGTTTCCAATTTTCGCCACTAGATGGCGCTGATCGTTGGCGGGCGATTCAAATGGGGCGCTGGGGACGTCACTACGATGTTCGATATACAGGGTGTCGCGAACAGACAAAAGGGCGTTAGAATATCGAGCCAAAAGGGCGGTGGTAGCCAGGCTACTTTTTCCGTATACTGCGCATGTTTTTCGTTACAGACAGACCGTAAAAGACGTATTTTAGGGTTCTGCGCAGGTCTTAAGGACATTGGCGCATATCTCTGCTATTATTGATCAGATTTTTATGGAACAAACGACATTATGATTGCTACATTATTATCATATACAGGATGTGCAAAAAAGATGTCATTAGGGCACTAGCGCATATCTCTGCTATTATTGGTCAGATTTTTATGGGACAAACGATATTATAATTGCTAGATTATTATCATATACAGGATGTGCAAAAAAGATATAATTAGGGCACTAGCGCATATCTTTGCTATTATTGGTCAGATTTTTATGGAACAAACGACATTATGACTGCTAGATTATCATCATATACAGGATGTGCAAAAAACATGTCATTAGGGCATTAGCGCATATCTCTGGTATTATTGGTCAGATTTTTATGGAACAAACGACATTATGATTGCTACATTATCATCATATACAGGATGTGCAAAAATATATCATTAGGGCACTAGCGCATATCTGCTATTATTTGTCAGATTTTTACGTAGTAGCTTTGTAACCACCGCCCTTTTGGCTCGATATTCTAACGCCCTTTTGTGTGCTCGCGACACCCTGTATATCGAACATCGTAGTGACGTCACCAGCGCCCCATTTGAATCGCCCTCCAACGACCGCCAACGATCAACTCCATCTAGTGGCGAAAATTAGAAACAGTGAGCTAGGAATGAGCCTGGACTAACTTAGCATATCTACTAGTTTGGCTTGCATATATTTTGTTTAAACAACGATTTTATAATACATCCAGACCAATTTTAAGATTCTAACACATTTCCAGATCGAGTATAAGGGCGAAAGAGCCCGAGAGACCCTACAGATCGATTTGGCTTCAAAAATTTATAAGATCGTTGTTTAAACAAAATATATAAATGCCCGAGTTTATATTTTCACGTGAATAAGTTTATTTATTGCACAACTATATTACTTGATCACTAGCTAAATGGCAGCACACGCGTGACCGTTCCGCGCCCACATCTTATCAGTTTGTCTATTTTACGCTTGAAGTACTGGAAAATTTCTATAATTTCGTCTATAAATTTTTCTATATTCATTTTAATGTTATGATGTTGACATACCATTTAAAATAAAATTTCGTAAAATTCTAAACTAGATTGAAAGCTTGTAACCGCACCGTGTCCATTAAAAAGTAAACTAAACTCGTCGGGCACGTTGCGTCATAGTACGGTGTCGTTGCGGTAAGTTGGGCAATTCACTCGCCGCACGGTGCGGTCATGTGTGACCCGGCCTTAAGTCACCGTTAGTTTTCACGATTAAAGTTCTGTATTCATTTAGAAGGTTTGTAATTTCCTCGACCATTTTTTCTGGATCCATTTTGGTATTATTGAAAATAATTTCGTAAAATTGTAAGCTAGGTTGAAATTTTGTAGACTACGCTTTACGAAATTCTCTCGCCGCAAGGCAGTTTCATGGCGCGGACGCGGCACGGTCACGTGTGCCCCGTCATCGAGCATTCTTACCTACTATAGCGAAAATATATACAAAAATGAATAGCCTGTATACTTTAACTTATGTCTAGCAGACCCTGGCTCTCGCTTTATTGTCATTTCTAGTTCTCTATTAATGTCAATGAAGGACTAGTCTTTTGGTGGAAATTTTATATTACATTATCTTCTAATACATTACCAAACGTTGGCTATAAACTATATCCTCAAGTTACTTATGTAGGATATAAAGAAACAAAGTTAATGATCTCCTAAAATATAGATAAAGAAAGTCGCAGCGTGTACTGAAAATTAAAATATCTTTATGTACGTGATAACTTGGATCTACCCGTAAGCAGAATGCCCAAATTAGTACTTAGATTGATTCCGTTTGGAAAATAATAAAGATGAAGCTTTAAAGAAGCTATATACATAGAACATTATGGTTCATTCTAGATGAGTACCTGTGTATAAATGCAGAAAAATAGTGACTAGACTTTATACATACTTTGGTACTCTAATTTTAATTTTTCTTATTAGGAAGATCATCTCATTGTTCTGTTAAACGATGATATATTGTTTTATAATCATTTGTAGATTTATTGTTTTTACAGTTGATCAAATTGACCTTTGCCCTAGTAAATTTATAGAAATAATCACTGAGGAATTGACGTTTTTTGTAATGCTGCATACTTCTATTGAATATTTTCCAAATATAACTAAATTTTAAAAAGTAACAACCTCGTGTCTGTTACTCATAAGGTTATGTCGAAATTATTACTCTTATGTTGGAGGAAAAGAGCTGTTTTCAAGAAGACTAAATTTGCAAAAATCGATTAAGAGTAGAACCAGAGTTATGGGCGTTTTTTTCATGACAAATTTCCCACTCTCCTTCATATCTTATTGGAGTGGATAGACTAAAACATGTAATATCAAATATACGCAGATTTTTTTGAAGAATGCGATAGTTGGTTTTGTTATGCCCCTTAATTAGGTTAAATTTATAAAAAAAATCCAAATTATGAAGTGTACACACTTTGTAAATGATTTTAATCTTTTATTTAATCAAGCCTAGCACTTTCGACATTACGTCATCCTCAGGGATCTAAAATAAATTACATACACTACAAACTACTGTCCTATCAAACTCATATAACAATGTAACTTACTTCGCCAGTCGGTCCAGAGACATGTTAAAATTATCTACATTATTGTGTGTATCAAGTGAATATCGTGAAATTAAAAACATGAAAATAAATTAAAATGACAAACTTCTTGACAAAAGACACATTACATTTATAATTGACATTTTTTACCTGTTCATTCAAAATATGTCGACCATTTAATGGAATTTTTAATCAAGTTGTTGAAAGAAAAGGAAAGAAACATTTTTGTTGACTCAAAAACCCAATTTCAAAACGAGGATTATTATTATAATGAATAATGGTAGTGTCTAATGTTACAATGTCCGTAAAAATATTACTGAGTGACAGTTAATAAAATGAAAACTAAATAAAATTGACTGATACTATTTAAAAATGAGCTAATTTCATAAATACGTGATACAAATTATATGAAACACATCGTGCGGACAAATCCAGACGGCACGTGCCGAACATCTTGAAAAGAGGTGTAAAAGTTGAATTAATATTAATCTGAGTGTTGATACAACAATCGTTCCTTCTGCACTCTCTATATATCTCTAGATCTTCTAGAAGGTAAAGTTTGTGAAAATTCCGTGAAAAACATTTTGTGCAAAACTTTGCTATTATCATCAGGTGAGAAATTATGTTTATTAAATGTGAGGTGATGACCAAAGCCAGATTGTTCTGTCCTATTTAAATGTTCGTTGATACGTATATTAAGAGGTCTTATGGTTCTACCAATGTACGCAGCCTCACAATCACCACACTGAAGTTTGTATATACCGCTCTGTTTGAATTTGGGTAACTTATGTTTGGTCTTAGAAATAAGTGATTTTATGGTATTTTGAGATGAAAAAGAAATCATAATGTTATATTGACAGGTTCTAAAAATGTTGCTTATTTGATATGAATTTATACCTATGTATGGGACTAAGCAAAATCGAAACTCACTAACCTCACCGGTTTGATAAGCCAGTTGTCTAAAGTGTTTTTGTTTTATTTTCCTAATAGTGTTCTCAATGATATTTGAAGGATAGCCGTTGTTAACTGCGATTTGTTTTAAGATGTTTAATTCTTTATGAAAATTGTGGGGCGACATAGGGATTCTGATATCTGTATACATAAGAGTATATGGCAGTCATTTTGTGTTGCAAAGGATGATTAGAATTTGATGGAATGATATGGTCAGTCTGAGTTGGTTTTCTGTAAATATTGAAGTCTATTTTATTGTTTAATCTAGTAAGTATCAAATCTAAATAGTTAATCTGATTATCTAATTCTAATTTGACTGTAAAATTTATGCATGGATGTAAACTATTACTGAAATCTAATATTTTGAAACAATCATCAGATGTGCCATCTACAAAGGCCAAAACATAATCTATACCAGCTGATCATTTTATGGTTACTATTAAAAATTATTTTTACTAAAGAATCAATAAAAAGGTTTGCTAAGAGAGGAGACAAGGGGTTACCCATTGCCATACCTTTGGGTTGCCTATAAATTTTATCGTTGAAAATAAAAAATCCTGCTTAAGACAAATTTCTAATAAGTTCAAGGTTATATCAATAATATTGACATACACACTTCTAAGGTGAGTATTCTTTTAATTATAGGAATTGTTTCATCTCTGGGAATATTTGTAAAAAGATTGCTGACATCAAAGGAAACAATGAAAAAATTGTTGGGAAGTAATAATTTTGAAATATTGTTTTATTGAATTTTTTACTGTATAAGTACATTTAAATTGTAACACCTTATTTAAAAAATTATTCAAAAATTAGCTAAGTATACTGTAGTATTTGTAAAACTGACAACTGGTCTCATCGGCATTTCATTTTTATGAATTTTTGGAAAGCCATAAAGAAAAGGTATATTCGGATTAGAGACTAGAAGTGAATTTAATTTTATGTTTTCTTTATCGAACAATAATGAACTATCTTTAATGGTGGTTCTGAGCTCAGCATTGGATTTCTACTGAGAATTTCAAAACTGTTGTTATTTAAAAATACTTCAACTTTAATTATGTAATTGACCTTCATAATAACTAAAAACACATTAGACAACTGGCTTATCAAACCGGTGAGGTTAGTGAGTTTTGATTTTGCTCAGTCCCATACATAGGTAAAATTTCATATGAAATAAGCAACATTTTTAGAACCTGTCAAGATAACATCGGGGTTTCTTTTTCATCTCAATATACCATAAAATCACTTCTTTCTATGACCAAACATAAGTTACCCAAATTCAAACAGAGCGGTATATACAAACTTCAGTGTGTTAATTGTGAGGTTGCGTACACTGTACATAGTTTCTAACCTGGCGATAATAGCGAAATTTTGCACAAATGTTTTTCACGGAATTTTCACAAATTTAACCTTCTCGAAGATCTAGAGATATACAGAGAGTGCAGAAGAACAAGTGTTGTATCAATACTCAGATTAATATTAATTCAACTTTTACACCTCTTTTCAAGATGTTTGGGGCGTGCTGTCTGGATAGTCCATGCGATTTGTTTCAAATAATTTGTATCACATATTTATGTAATTAGCTCATTTTTAAATTGTATCAGTCAATTTAATTTTGTTTTCATTTTATTAACTGTCTCTCAGTAATTTCTAATATTTTTACGAACATTGTAACTTTAGACACTGCCATTTTTGAAATTGGGTTTTCGAGTCAGCAAAAATTTTACTTTTTCTTTTCTTTCAACAACTTTATTAAAAGTTCCATTAGATGATCGACATATTTTTAGTGAACAGGTCAAAAATGACCATTATAAATGTAATTTGTCTTTTGTCAAAAAGTTTGTAATTTTAATTCATTTTCATGTTTTTGGACCGACTGAAGAAGTAAGTTACATTTACTGTTATATTAGTTAGATAGGACAGTAGTTTGTAGTGTATGTAATATATTTAAGAGCACTGACGATGACTTAATGTCGAAAGCGCTAGGTTTGATTGAATAAAAGATTACGCATTTATTTACAATTTTATCTCTGACTTTTTTTTCATTACGCTCTAGCGTTTTTTTCGAGGGCTCTATAATTTTTTTCCACGGTTGAACTATAAACGGTTTTTGATATATGGCGAAGAGCCATTCTTATTGGGACACTCAGTATTCTTGTCTTTTAAATAATGACATATGTTCTTTTGGATGCCTTATTATGACTTCACAATGTTGAGAAGAGACAGCCACAAACAACATTAATTAGGCTTTATTAATAAGGATTTATTTTGACCTTTTTTGGTAGCTGTCATTTTTAAAAATCTTAGCATTCTTATTCAGGCTGCCGACGTGTACTCGCATTTTGTACTCTCTGGGTAATTAACGTTATCTTCGTGTTAATTTCATATTGATCGTTTTTATACTATTGTCAATTGTTAAATCTAAAGAGCAACATGTGAACATAATAAACCAATTAGTGACCGTTTTTTTCCATATTGTGAAATTATTATAAGCAAATAAATCCACAAATCCTGGCATCCAGAACCTCTAGCAATGATTATCTCAACAAAATTCACTTAATGGCATAAAATCATATCTAGATGCAACTTTAACAAAACCTCCTCCTTCCACTTGCCCTAAACGCGAGCAAGCGATTTTTTTACACTCTATCACCAACACAATTTTATTTGAATACATAAATGCGATAGGAGATATCGTTTCCCCCGAAAATATTGCATTATTAAATTTGGTAGACGGCCACGTATACCATCTCCTAGTATCTACATTAATAACGTCCACCATCCCTTTGTAGATCACTGAAAAATACTAGGTCTAACTAACATTTGATTCTCGGCTTACCAGGAAACAACATATTCGAGAAATCAAAGGCGATTGCTGAAAAAGATTAAATATTATTAACACCCTCTTGCATTACCACTGGGGAGCAAATGAGAATTCTCTTCTTAAAATATACAGGAACCCTATTCGTTCAAAATTGGATTATGGAATTTCACATATTTATCTCTGCCACCAAATCAGACCTTAATCTTTTAAATTCGGTGCATAATACATTTTTACGTCTCTGTCTAGGTCCTTTTTGATCTAGCCCTGCAATAAACTTTTACTGTAAAGCTAATGAGCCCCCACTTTAGAGCATAAGGCAGCAACTTCTTCTTCTGATGCTGCCTCTATCTATATTGCCTTACCCTTTCAATCCTATCAACCCATTATTTGTAACAACTTCTAATAACTCACACAACTCCTCAAGTATACCAATAATAAAACCAGCCCCATTGATTTTATTACACCTAGTAGATACCGTTAACCTCTCACATATAAGTCCTCTTCCTATTCCCTCTACTCCTCCATAGAGTCTCAATTTAACACATCCCTTATGGGATATGATAGATACACAACACCCAAACAATTGATAAAAACGCTTTTCATGAAATAATAACTAATAGTAACTATGACTTAGTTTTATACACTGACGCATCCAGAAATGAAACAGAGGTAGGCTGTTATGTTACAACATCTCAAACTTCTATAAAATCTTCCCTAATCCCATCAATATGTAGCGGATTATTTAAAATACTCCAGGCTATCAATTTCATCTATCTAAAATATATTTACTGACCATCCTATTGTCCGATCTATACATGAATTCTACCAGCTTATCACATCCCAACAAATACCAGTTACTATAATTTGGTTACCTTCCCATATTGGCAGCATAGGCAACGAACTTGCAGATCAACAGGCAAACATTGCTTCTACATTTTACGTCACCAAAGATATAGCTATTTGTAAGGATATAAAATCATACTTCAAAAGGAGAACCAGAGTAAGATGGCAGCAGAATTGGGACACCGTCGGCACATCCTTACGCCAAATACAGCACTCAGTAGGTCATCCTCAACCAAGTAGTTTTGTAAGTCTCTCAAGGCAATATTTAGCTGTGGTAAAAAGAATGAGAATATGTCATTCAAGACTTACCCATAGATACCTAATGTCTACTACGTCTAGACCCATTTGTTCCAGCTGTAAATCCATACTAATTGTGAAACACACTTTGACTGAGTATCACAAATATGCCGCAAAGACAACAGTTTCATCTTAAACTGAGCTACAAAGACATTCTAAACAACTCTGATCAAATTACCTACCTACTTCAGTTCTTCATAGATGTGCAACTTTACCATAAACTGTAGAACAATTGTGAAATTATTATGAACCTTCTCATATTGTATTAATGTATTCATTCTTTCAACTGGCGGATGTGTTTTGACGTCGGTGCGTTTTAACAACAGCTTTTGTTTAGAATAACATGAATTAATTAAACAAATTTTGTACAAAAGGAATCAGCAAAAATCGATCTATAATTTGCTGATGAATGTTGGTAAAAAAGACATTTAATAACGTAATTATGAAGCAGAATTTGAAAATATTAACACAAATCTAAGGTTTTTTGTGCAAATTAGCATCCATAAAAGAAACAATCATTAAGTGGTTTTCAAAAACATGCTTGCCTATTCTTAATAGTTCAGGAATTGTATACTACTTTTTGGAAATAAAGGATGAAGTGTACTGTTTGCAGAAAACCGCCTGATAAGGGAAAGAAGTTTTTCCATGTGACTGCTGTCAAGAAAAATATTGTCAAGACTGCACCAACATTACCTCAACTGAATTAAGAGTTATCCAATTGAAAAATAACAGAATTTTAAAATTTATTTGCAAAACTTGTAATGAAAAATCTAGTAATCTCAGCTTGTCTAAACTTGAATCAATAGTGAATAATCTTTATGATAAAATAAAAAACCTGAAAAGTACTGCCGAATCTCAAAATTGTGCTATGAAACAACAACAACAAAAATTTCAGGAATTGGTAGAGGGAATAAGATTACAGAAAGATTTAACAGAAAACTCAATGTATGCCGATAAGCTTAAAGAAAATAAAACAAAAGTATTGGTAATTAAACCAAAAGAAAAACAAGACAGTAAAAAAACAAAAAGTGATATTAAGCAAAATATTAATCCAAAAAGTTTAGCAGTAGGAGTTGAAAATGTCAAAGAAGGAAAAGAAGGCGTGGTCATTATTAACTGTGACAATAGACATTCAAAAGAAAAAATTTAAAAAACAGTGGGTAACGAACTCGGAAACCAATATAGTGTTACAGAAGGCAGACATAAAAACGCTAAGAGGAGTTGATGTAGAATTTATATTAGAGGATGAAGAAATGGTAATACAAACTATTAGGGATCAAAATGAAATTGGCTCAAATGACAATAGCATCACAGCCTAATGAACACACAGTCCAGACTCTTAACGTCGGCACTTTGATATTATTTATTGAAAATCTGTGACATCGAGGACGCCATTTGGGTGTAAATGTCAGAGTTGGCTGTAACTTTATTTTGGTACCGCTGGCAGGGCCGTCCTTTGAAATGATAAGTAAGCATAAGAGTATTATGTTTATTTAAATTTACATAGATAATTATAAAAATAGAATATAGGTAAGCTGTTCTAGTGACGTGAAATATTGATATTTATTATTTAGCTATATCATCGCGTTGTGAAGTAGGTAGTTCGATTCGTTTGTAACGAAGCGAATTTTTATAACTACCGATTAAAAGACTGCCGACTACGTACGACAATGGTTAGGACTAGCTCCTTTTGCATTCTCGTCACTGATCTGAGACGTTTTACACCGGACGGCATGTATGCGCGAATAGCTGCGCATTCTGTTCCCGCCAAGTAAGAGTCTCTGCTGTGTGTTTTATATGCTGTGATAGCATATTATTCTGGAAACTGACGTTGCTTTACGAAACAAATTATGTCAAGCTGGAAAGGTAAACATTGGTTGGCGAAGATGTATGGTAAGCGAAATTTTTTTTTCAATAGTAAGATGCTATAAATGCGCAAGATATGGACATATAGCGGCACAATGTGAAAATCAAGTTACCTGTTACAACTGTAGTAATAATCATAAGACAGCAGAGTGCAATTCAGATAGTATTAAGTGTATTAATTGTTTTGAAACTAATATAAAACTAAAATAAACTTTAAATACTAACTATAAAGTAACAGATTCAGAATGTCCTTGTTATAAAAGAATTATTGATATTGAGTGTAAAAAGACAAAAAGTACCTAGCAATTACAGGATAAAGTAGAGCCTAATAATAATGAATCAATAAAGTTGTTTCATCAAAATGTACAGGGTATTTCAAAATGTGTCAACAACTTAAATGTGATATTAAATGGTCTTAAAGTTGATTTTGTTGTATTAACAGAACATCGGCAAAGTACAGACTGAATAAAAGCATACCAGTTAAAAAATTACAAAATGGCGTCATTCCACTGTCGCACTGCCAAACTTGCACATGGGGGTGTGCTTCTATACTGTGCTGACTTTTTGAGACCAATTATAGAGTGAGGATTGTGTTTTGAATGCACTGCAGCAGAATTCAAAATAGATAATATTTATTACGTTATATGTGTCGTGTATAAACCCCCAAGTACGAAAAGAGACGAATTTTTAAATAAATTAGATCAACTGTTAGATATAGCAACCGATAATAAGTATGTGATAGTAGCTGGGGATTTTAATATGGACATGCTGCATCTTCAAAGGAACGTTAGGGATATAAATCTTGTTAAAAATGTCTTGAATGCCTATAATATGAAATTCACAGTAGATACACCTACTAGAATAACTAATACATCAAAAACGTGCTTAGATAATATTTATGTATCAAACTTCATTCAATTTAAAGTAAATGAATTTTTAATAAACAGGTAAAAACGAAAACGCTTACCAACGTAAATGTATATTCAGTTAGCAAAATTATGAATATTTCTATAATTTACTCTGCACCGAAGCGAGGTTTTCAGTTTATGAAGCAATAACAGTGGATGAAAAATATAACGCTTTTTGTGCAATAATTTATACACACTTTATTTTGGTTTTTCCTTTTAAACAACTTCAGTCTAATAAATCTCGTAAACCTAAATGGATAACGAATACGGTTATTTGTGCTAAGGAAATGGTAAATCTCTTGTTTGAGCTATACATTCAAAATAAAATTCCAATGCAAACTTACAATGAATATAAAATATATTACTCCAATGTTATCAACAAAGAAAAAAGAAAATATTATGATAATCAAATAAGTACCTCTGATAATAAAAGTAAGACCATTTGGAATATCATACATAAAGATAAACGGTTTTAAATATCAAAACTAACTTTTCCGCATTTGTGAGACACCCTGAACATTATCCTATCATAAAATTGTACTTGTATACACTTGGGGGGCTGTATCGTGTTAACAAAACGAAATGTCTCATAAAATAACCAAAAATGTAGTATATCTGGAATTATAGGACCCGTTGTACTCGCTCTAGTGAGCTGAAAATCAATACGGTTCATCTGTGACACACACTTAAGAATATTCAATTATACTATTGGTCACTTGTATACACTCCGGAGGCTGTATCGTGCTAACAACCCGAAATTTCTCAAAATATGACTAAAAATGTGGCCCTTCCAGTGCCATAGCACCCATTGTACTATCTCCAGTGACCTGAAAATCAATAAGGCTCATCTATATAACACCCTCAACAATATCCAATCATAGAAATGGTCACTTGTAAATACTCTAGAGGCTGTATTGTGCTAACAAACTGAAAATTCTTAGTGTTTTTAAATGAAACTCAAGGTCTCTAGTTAATTCCACAATATAATACAAGTTATTGAAAATTCTAAAAAATTGACAATTGTTTCGATAAATCAATATCATCGTCAGAATGACAGAAGTTACATTTCATTTTATGCCTACCTGATGTTTAGTAGTTATATTTTTGGCTAGACCAAGAAGTAACCTAACTTGTGATTGGCTTAATATATGGTATAGATATGTGGATGACATATTAGCTTGTTTTATGGGTAGTGAGCGACAATTAGATGTGTTTTTCAACCACATCAATAATTTACACCCGAAAATTAAATTTACATTAGAAATTGAAGAAAATAGCTCAATCAATTTTCTTGATTTAAAAATTCAAAGAGTTAATAATGTACTTGATTATTCAATTTACCGAAAACCAACACAGACTGATGTGACAATTCCATTCAATTCTAATCACCCTGTCTCACACAGACTAGCAGCATATAATTCAATGATACATAGAGCTTTTTCAGTTCCTATGAACAAATGTAATTTTGATAGAGAGATTAATACAATTAGACAAATAGCAACATCTAACGGTTATCCATTAGATATGATAAATAAACTAATTAGTAAAAAAGAGAAAAAAGTGGCATTACAACTAATATATCCTAAACAAGCTGATGAAATTAAAACTTATAAAACCATCACATATGCAGGAAATATTTCTAATAATATTTCAAAGATAATATCTTCAGCAACGAATGCAACAATTTCTTTTAAAACAGAAAGTAACGTTAGTACAAAATTGTTAAATGTAAAGACAAAAATACCACTATTAAAGAAGTCAGGTATATATAAACTCAAATGTCCAGAATGTAATGCTGTCTATTTGGGTCAGACCCTTAGGAATTTTGAAATACGATACAGTGAGCACTTACGAGCTTACAGATTAAAACAACCAGATAAATCCCACTACGCAAAACATCTACTTGACACCAATCATTCATTGACACCTAACACAGAACTAGAAGTGCTGCATATTTGTGAAAAGAAACAAGAACTGGATTTCCTTGAAGAACTGGAAATTAGAAGACATTTAAGAAACCCACAATATGAAGTTGTCAATGAACAGTTAAATCTAGGGAATTCTCCACTAATAAACTGTCTTCTTAAGTGATAATTGTAAAGATCAGCAGATATAGTTTTCCTGGTTTTCTATATCATTGCACAGTTATACTGATCTTAATTGGAAAAATGATATCCAGGATATCACCATAGGGCTAATAATATCTAAGCTTCAATATTTGTAATATCACATCTTCTTCTTTTTTCTATAAACATATATTAAGCCAATCACAAGTTAGGTTACTTCTTGGTCTAGCCAAAAATATAACTACTAAACATCAGGTAGGCATAAAATGAAATGTAACTTCTGTCATTCTGACGATGATATTGATTTATCGAAACAATTGTCAATTTTTTAGAATTTTCAATAACTTGTATTATATTGTGGAATTAACTAGAGACCTTGAGTTTCATTTAAAAACACTAATATGAGCATATTCCACGAAGTAAGGGTCGAGACAGTCAATTTCATGAAAATTCTTCAAAAATGACAAAAATTTGGTACTTCAAGTACCATAGCACCCGTTGTACTGGCTCTAGTCAGCTGAAAATCAATAGAGCTCATCTGTGAGATGCTCTGAACAATAACCAATCATAAAATTGGTCACTTGTATACACCCCGGAGGCTGTATCGTGCTAACAAACTGATATTTCTCCAAAAATGACAAAAATGTGGTATTTCGAGTACCATAGCACCCGTTGTACTGACTCTGGTGAGCTGAAAATCAATAGGGTTCATCTGTGATATGTCATGAACAATATTAAATCATAGAATTGGTAACATGTTGCACTCAGGAGGCTGTACCGTGCTAACAAACTTAAATCAGTCAGCTGAAAATCAATAGAGCTCATCTGTGAGATGCTCTGAACAATAACCAATCATAAAATTGGTCACTTGTATACACTCCGGAGTCTGTATCGTGCTAACAAACTGATATGTCTCCAAAAATGACAAAAATGTAGTACTTCAAGTACCATAGCACCAGTTGTACTGACTCTGGTGAGCTGAAAATCAATAGGATTCATCTGTGATATGTCATGAACAATATTAAATCATAGAATTGGTAACTTGTTGCACTCCGGAGGCTGTATTGTGCTAACAAACTTAAATTTCTCCAAAAATGATAAAAGTTCGTGCTTCTAGTACCATAGCACTCGTTGTACTGGATCTGGTGAGCTGAAAATCAATAGGGTTCATCTGTGATATATCCTGAACAATATTCAATCATAAAATTGCTGACTTGTTGCACTCAGGAGACTGTATTGTGCTAACAAGACCATTTTACGAAAAGTGGCGAACGACGACATACACACAGAATATTTTTTCTAAAAACCGTTTTTCGTGTTGTTCTTAGTGGAAAACGTAAAAATAACTCAAAAAAAATTCCAAAATTCCAACTTTTTTTGGGGTAAACCAATACTTTTTTCGCATATTAGAAAAGTAAAAAGGGAATAAAAAAATCAAAAACTGATTAATTTAATGGCATTAAAATAAATAGTAAAGTAATAATTTCTCCATCTCAGGCTTCTACTACCTTTAATGACTTTTTTGTAACAGCAGCAAGTAATCTTATAGGCACAATAACAATAAATGTAAATCTTAATCACATGTGTAATATTCAATCTTCTATGTACATAACAGAGGTAAATGAAGCATAAATCTTGGAAATTATCGCCAGTCTAATACAAAAGAACTCTAGTGGAGATGATGGTATAAGTAACTTGATGATTAAAAGAATGCCCCCCTTTACATTAAAAACCTTTAACATACATTATAAATGCATCTTTGTTGAGTGGTATATTTCCATCAAAGTTGAAAACAGCGATTGTTAAACCATTGTTTAAGAAGGGCGATTCATTATTACTAGAGAACTATAGACCCATTAGTTTATTATCCAGTTTCTCAAAAGTTTTTGAAATTGCGATGTGTAGACGATTAATATCCTTCTTAGAACCTAACAACACCATTGTACAAAATCAACATGGATATCAAAAAGGTAAATCTACTACAACAGCTACGTTCAACTTTTTGAGAGAGATTCTTGATGCTCTAGGCAATGGAAATATCGCCCTTGGAGTATTTCTAGATTTATCAAAGGCCTTCGACTGTGTTCATCATACGACTTTACTCAATAAAATGGAAAAACTGGGAATCCAAGGATTAGCTTATAACTGGTTTAAGTCGTATCTTAGTGAACATTACAGGGCAGTGTACTTGGTCCGATTCTGTTTCTATTGTACATAAATGATCTTTCATCATATCTAAGTGATCATTCATTTGTTATAACAAATTATGCAGATGATACAAATGTGTTAGTTACAGAAAATAATTTTGATGCTTCAGAACAGAAGGCTAGCTCGTCTATTTGAAAAGTTTCTGAATGGTTTCACAATAACTCCTTAACCATGAACAATAATAAAACACAGTGCATATTGTTTACACATACTCGAAATGAAACTACATATCCAAAAGAAATAAGAATTGATAATAATTCCATCGAATTAGAGACCAAAATTAAATTTCTGGGTATTACTATTGATAAACATATGAACTGGTTGGATCATGTACAGGTGCTCTTAGCCAAAATTGTTATTCATTAAAAGAGTTAAAAAAAGTAGTTAATCAACATACATTAAAAACAGCATACTATGGTAACTTCTATTCACATTTATCATATGGAATTGTATTTTGGGGTGGTACACACGGTCAAAGTGTTTTTATAATACAAAAGAGGGCAGTGAGAATCCTAGCTGGTTTGAAAATTCATGAGAGTTGCAGAGGTCTATTTGGAACTCTTAATTTACTTACTGTACATGCCTTATATATGAATTACGTTGTGTTCCGTACATAGAAATCGTGATTATTTTTATGTTTGTAATTAATCATAGTTACGACACCAGACAAGTAGACTTGTTTCGTTATCCTGTACATAAAACAACTTTACTAGAAAAGGGCTGTTTTTACATATGTTTATACTTTTTAAATCTACTTCCAAAACAAATCCGAGATATTACGTCAATTAACCACTTCAAAAAAACCATAAAAATGTTTTGAATATATGCAGAACCTTATGATATAAATGATATCAACAAAGCTATTTTCTTTTTTGACTCTTAAAAATTCTTAATACTTTATTACTTATAACTGTACTTAAATGTAACATATCTCTATATTAATAATTTTTTTACTGTAATGTTTAATACTTAGTGTTTGACTGTCTCGACCCTTACTTCGTGGAATATGCTCATATTAGTGTTTTTAAATGAAACTCAAGGTCTCTAGTTAATTCCACAATATAATACAAGTTATTGAAAATTCTAAAAAATTGACAATTGTTTCGATAAATCAATATCATCGTCAGAATGACAGAAGTTACATTTCATTTTATGCCTACCTGATGTTTAGTAGTTATATTTTTGGCTAGACCAAGAAGTAACCTAACTTGTGATTGGCTTAATATATGTTTATAGAAAAAGAAGAAGATGTGATATTACAAATATTGGAGCTTAGATATTATTAGCCCTATGGTGATATCCTGGATATCATTTTTCCAATTAAGATCAGTATAACTGTGCAATGATATAGAAAACCAGGAAAACTATATCTGCTGATCTTTACAATTATCACTTAAGAAGACAGTTTATTAGTGGAGAATTCCCTAGATTTAACTGTTCATTGACAACTTCATATTGTGGGTTTCTTAAATGTCTTCTAATTTCCAGTTCTTCAAGGAAATCCAGTTCTTGTTTCTTTTCACAAATATGCAGCACTTCTAGTTCTGTGTTAGGTGTCAATGAATGATTGGTGTCAAGTAGATGTTTTGCGTAGTGGGATTTATCTGGTTGTTTTAATCTGTAAGCTCGTAAGTGCTCACTGTATCGTATTTCAAAATTCCTAAGGGTCTGAAATACGATACAGTGAGCACTTACGAGCTTACAGATTAAAACAACCAGATAAATCCCACTACGCAAAACATCTACTTGACACCAATCATTCATTGACACCTAACACAGAACTAGAAGTGCTGCATATTTGTGAAAAGAAACAAGAACTGGATTTCCTTGAAGAACTGGAAATTAGAAGACATTTAAGAAACCCGCAATATGAAGTTGTCAATGAACAGTTAAATCTAGGGAATTCTCCACTAATAAACTGTCTTCTTAAGTGATAATTGTAAAGATCAGCAGATATAGTTTTCCTGGTTTTCTATATCATTGCACAGTTATACTGATCTTAATTGGAAAAATGATATCCAGGATATCACCATAGGGCTAATAATATCTAAGCTTCAATATTTGTAATATCACATCTTCTTCTTTTTCTATAAACATATATTAAGCCAATCACAAGTTAGGTTACTTCTTGGTCTAGCCAAAAATATAACTACTAAACATCAGGTAGGCATAAAATGAAATGTAACTTCTGTCATTCTGACGATGATATTGATTTATCGAAACAATTGTCAATTTTTTAGAATTTTCAATAACTTGTATTATATTGTGGAATTAACTAGAGACCTTGAGTTTCATTTAAAAACACTTAGTGTTTGTTTTTTTAATGTGTATTTTTATATATATTGTTTTATATTCTTATATGTGACTGTATTTTCACAAGCAATACGTTGACATGTAATATACAATGTAAATTGTTCCTGGTACGCAATAAATATCTACCGTAATTTGGGGTAACTTGAGACGATGGGGTTACTTGAGACAATTTGCAGACACCATTATTTTTCGTAATGTTGGCAACCCTGTTGACATGGGTGGTGTTGTTTTGCTCGCAAGAGGTGTGGAACGTGGTGTTATCAACCGTTAATAATTAAATTATTTTATACTATCTAAGGTAAGTTCATCAGTTTTCACTAAACTTCAACTTTGAAACTGTCAAATTTCATATATTACATAACTTATATTATAACTTTATGACTAATATCTGAAAACAAGTAATTGTTGTAGAAAAGCTAACCTCTAATATTAATCGTGATATATCATAAATTTCATTGCGGCGTTGCCAAGTTTATGGTTGCTATAAAATATAAATTCACAACCTGACCTTAATTGCGTAACTTGAGACAACTGTCTCAAGTTACCCACCACAAATTATGTACTATAAAATCTTGGTATCAACCTACCTACTAATCAGACTTTCATTGTTTCAGGTCAGTTATGGTTCGAACCCAAAAAAAAGTTTTGGGGTCTCGTAAATACCGAAATTTCTCGAATGAGCAACTGGTTAAAGCAGTGGAAGCTGTCAGGTCTGAACTTTCTTTGAGAAAAGCGGTAGAACAGTTTGGTATACCACGATGCTCTATCGATAAAGCAATAAAACGGAAAAATACAAGGAAGGTCGGCAGACCATTTGTTTTGCATGAAGTTGACCAGAATGCATTAGTAATGTGTCTATGTTCAGCAGGAGATTGGGGCTTCCCCCTCACACTATATGACATTAGACTCATTGTTAAAGCCTTCCTTGACCGTTCTGGAAGAAATGAATCTAGATTCAAAAACAACATGCCCGGTCCAGATTTTGTCATGTCTTTCTTGAAGCGTCACCAGAACACATTAAGTAATAAAATATGCCAGAATATAAAGAGAGCTCGTGCCAAAGTCGACCATAACGCCATAAATCTGTACTTTGATGAGTTAAACCAGTCAATGGAGGGAGTTCTTCCTCATTCTGTCATTAATTATGACGAAACAAATATTACAGACGACCCTGGCCGTAAAAAGGTTGTGTGCCGATATCCTGAAAAGATTATTGACTCCTCAAAGTCGAGCACTTCTGTGATGTTGCCGGGGACGGGACACTTCTCCCCCCATATGTGACATATAAAGCTGAGAATCTTTATAATACCTGGACCGAACATGGCCCTAAGGGGACAGTTTATAATAGGAGTAAGAGTGGATGGTTTACTTTGGAGATATTCGAAGACTGGTTTCGAAAAATTGCTATGCCCTATTTCTTGAAGCAAGATAAAGAGGGGAAGAAAGTTATGATTGGGGATAATTTAGAGAGTCATATATCCCCATATATAATAGAAGAATATAAAAAAAACATTATCTCCATTCTACTTCCTCCAAACAGCACTGGACTCACTCGGCCGTTAGATGTAGCATTTTTCCGTCCACTTAGAAATAAGTGGCGTGAAACTTTAGAGTCATGGAAAGCAAAAAATCGTGGAACTATTTCAAAAGTTACATTTCCTCGTTTGTTAAAAAAATGTCTGGAGGAAATGGGAAAGGAAAATATTTCAAAAAACGTCATGAGTGGATTTAAAGGGGCAGGATTAATTCCACTAAATCGAGAAGAGGTATTGAAGAGACTTCCAGGTAAAAAAGCAGTAGAAGAAGGCAAAGAAATGACAATACCGCCTGGGTGTCTACATTTCAAGAATATTTGGAAGAATGTAGAAGGAAAGAAACATATGGTTTAAGAAAACAGACAAAAAAGAAATTAAATGTTCCCGCTGGTAGAGGAATCTGTGAATAGGATATCATTATATTGGAAGACAACCCAAAGCATGAAAACAATTAGTGGAAGATCAAAGTGTCATAAATAAAGAAAAACTAACTAAGAAAAGGCAGAAGACACGTAAAGTACTTGAGTCCAGTGAGAGTGACGAAGACAGTTGCAATAATGAGGTTGTTCTGGAAGACAGTTCAGATAATGACTGGGATTCATTTTGAGCAAAACAAATTATGAATATTGAAGACCATATTGAAGACAATATTGACGATAATATTGAAGACAATAACCAAGAGAGTATTTACTCTCATCCTACTCTGCAGCCAATAAATAAACAAGTTGGAAGTTTTGTTATAGTTCGTTATGATTCAAATTTTTATCCTGGGGTCATTGAGAAGCTTGACGATAAAGGCGCAACAATAAGTGCAATGACTAAAACAATACAAGAAAACTGGAAATGGCCTGAACATAAGGAAATATTATCATCGACCCCAAAAATATTTTCATTGACCCCAAAAATATTTTCATTGTCTCTCACGTTAACATAACACTGTCTATTTATATTTCCATTGTTCCAAGTTACCCCAACACGCATAATTTGAGCCGTTCATTGATTTTATATAGCTGTCTTAAGTTACCCCATTCTAGTGGGTAACTTGAGACACACTTAAAAAAAATAAAAAAAATACTTATGACAAAATTAAATGAAATATTCTATTAACATATCATTGTTACCTATATGACTAATGTTTTTAAATAGTTTTTCAGCATTCAGTTATTCTAGGTATGTCGTAAACTTCACTTTAAAGTTAAAAGTGTCTAAAGTTACCCCAAATTACCGTATCTATCTAATGAACTGTAATACGTAATATTTTGTAACCACTCCTGTACAAATGGCCATAGTTGCCAAGCACGTTAATTTGAAATAAAAAAAATCTTGACACTGTCTACTGTAATTTTGAGTCATCCAGTACTTATCACAGCGTTTTATCATTTATGGTGAGTAACTTCATATTTATGATATATTTAAAACACAACATTACATATTGCCAGCATAACCTTCCTTTGTTTATGACCAGATGTATAGTGGCTAAGAATAGATGTGTGGATAATATTGTGTATACTGTAAGCAAATGTGACACTATTTTACTTTGTTTTAGAACATACTAGGAAAAATGCTTGAATTACAAGCTCAATAACTTGTGTTAGTATTCTAAAATGGAAAAGATATTTAAATAATGAAAATATTTACACACACGACAAATTAACAGTAGCCACTTGTTTTGACTTCCTAATGTTTAGATTCATTTCGTTTAATCGTTGGGTATAACGTCAGGGAAACGGGCAATTTGATGGACTGTATAATGCAAGTATTTTTTTCTCATTGAAATTGTTTTGTTAATTTTATTAATTGTAACCTCAATCAGAACTCCTAAGTTCGAAACATCCCTAGAAAATTCAGTTTCTCAATTTAAACGACTCATTAATAAAATATAATTTAAAAAAATTAAGTACATTAACAAACTACTTAATTTAAATGTATAAAAAAATGGACACACAATAAAGTCTCAAAAAAATATATGGAATGCTCTAGTCTTGATTATAATTCCAAAAATAAATTACGAAATCTACACTAACCCAATAGTAAAACTAATAATTATATGAGATTTAAATAATAAGTTATCCACGAATAATATAGTAAGCAGCTTCAAGCTTGAAATTATTTACAAAAAATACAGGGTATTCCATAATACTGTAGCACATCATGGTTATGTTTTTTTTAAACAAAATACCCTGTATTTTGTTTGAAATTTAGAATACAGAGTTATAACTAATTGTCGACGAAAATCGTAACAAATTCAACGCCCTGTATGATTGATCTAATACAGGGTGAGTCAAAAATACATTTTTTAAATGTATAGAATAAAAAATAGAAACAAAAATAACGATATGAACCTCTTTTTCAATAAAATTTATTTACAAAATTTAGATATTGGAAATACTTAGGATAAATTAACTATATTGACTGTGGTTTATGGCGACAATATAAAATACAGGGTGATTGCAATTCTTCAAATGAGAAAACAATCAGCTACAAATTATGAATAATTCACGAATTCTCTAACAATGTTTATGTCTTTGTCCTCCTAATTTCGAAAATTGATCCAAAATATTTGGAACCATTTTTGGTCATAACGGAAAGTTTCTTTATTTTAAATAGATCACCCTATGTATTGTAAAGAATCTGTATCTTTATAAATAATGAAAATATAAAATATATGGTCTGTTTCACCTCTTTCTGACAAGTGTCAGATAGCTTAAACATAAGTTTTGTCAGTTTCTTACTATATGTCAAGTGACTACGACAAAATTTGTGAATAAGCTATCCGACACTTATCAGAAAGTAGTAAACCGGGCCCTTCGTATCCAAAGGTTAGTGTAGTTGTCATAACAATTTTTTTTATTAATAATTAATTACAATGAAAGAGCCTAAAAAAGTCATGCGTTCCGAAATTGCACGTAAATGACTATACAAGATTATAATATCACTTGTACATAATCTGTACACACAGGCACAGGCACAAATTGGATTGTATACAGTGTAGAATAGACAAACGGAATATATTCAGTAGCTTCATTATTATGTATTTTTATAGAAAATCCTGAATTTCTAATTCAATAATGACATCATGTGCTGTACAAATTTTATTCCTCAATTTAACCCCCTTCAGGTGACCTCCTAAAATTTGAATTATGGATAGAATGATGTCAAGATGTTGGAAGTGTGTTTTTTGAATATTTCCTGCATTGAAAGTTGCTCTTATTACATTATCATTATGAAATGGCATATTTTTATTGAGTTTTTTCAATGTAACGAATTTCCTACACTGGTAAAACTTTTTTCTTGTTAATTTATGCAATATAATTTAAAACTATAGCAGTTTTTAAGAGAAAACAAAAAGACCGTTAAGTATCACTAGCCCCTAATTCCAATTTGAAGATTTAGGGGTTGTAGCTGACAACAGAATGAGGTTAAATTTGACGTATTTACCTCGAAAAATGTCATTTTAGAATTCGAAATTGACGTATCTGAGGATTTTCTATAAAAATGCATGATAATGTAGCTACCGAATTTATTCCATTCAACTGTTCCACACTGTATAATTTACAATTCAGTTTTTTAAATATAATATACAAACAATTGAGCACAATAATTACAGATAATAAGATGAGTGATCTTTGAATCATTTTAATAAAGTTTCAAATACAATTTTTATATAAAAAAATGAAAGTTCATATAATGAATTCACTAAAATCTTAAACAACAGACATTAGGGTCAATTCTATAAGAACTGGTTAAAAATTAAAGGCACGTTAAAAAATGTGTTTTTAACTTTCTGTTAATTGAATATAACCCAATTCCAATTCTGTATCGTCAATATTCAAAGGATCCTTTAAAATGATTCATTTTAAGGGTGGTGTTAAATGTTGTTAAATGAAGCAGTGTTGACAGATGGAACTTGACTCATTTGAACAATAGACCGAAAAAGTGTGACGTCAGAACATGACCGCTTACAGTTACTGAGGGAAAACAAATCAATTATGTCTTGTCTTGACCGTTGTAATATTTTAAAAGTTTATTCGTTTTTTCATTTATAAAGTGACACTGCAGTGACTATCAAGTAATTATACATTATTGCTTCGCTCCTAAACTTCCATCATACTCTATCTCTACGACATATCCACTGTTTAAACTGTCCCACATTTCTTTAACACTTTAATTTCATTACAAAACTGCTCCGAAACGCTCGACAAATTAACAATAGCCATGTTTAAGCATATTACAAACGTAAAATGAATGTAAATAAATATTTGTTTTCCCTCAGTAACTGTCAGCGGCTATGTTTATGACGTCATTGCTTTTTTGGTCTATAGACCGAAAAAGTGTGACGTCAGAACATGGCCGATGACAGTTACTGAGGGAAAACAAATCAATTATTTAACTTATGTCTTGTCCTTACCGTTGTAATATTTTAAAAGTTTATTCATTTTTTCATTTGTAAAATGACACTGCAGACACCATCAAGTAATTATGCCTTATTGCTTCGTTCCTGAACTTCCATCATACTCTATCTCTACGACATATCCACTGTTTAAACTGTCTCCACATTTCTTTAACACTTTAATTTCATTACAAAATTTATCCGCAATGCTCGACAAATTAACAATAGCCATGTTTAAGCATATTACAAACGTAAAATGAACGTAAAAAATATTTGTTTTCCCTCAGTACAGCGGCTATGTTTATGACGTCATTGCTTTTTTGGTCTATTTATCGGAAAGTATCAATGATCCCCATTTACAACCTCTAATCTACTGAAGTAACGGCAACGGAATTTTTTTTAATTTTAAGGGTATAGCAAGATTTGTGGTAAGTAATTGTGTATTTGCTAAATAACTAAATCGAGATTACCTTATACGCTTCGTATAATTTTTAGTTTTCAAATAGTTACAATAAGTATTATAACAATGTCAATGCCAAGAAGTGCGAGAATGACCAAAAAACAAAAACAGTTATTAATACCGTACTTAGAAATTAATAAAGAAATGCTGAAATTTAAACATTCAATTTCAGAGCCTACTTACTATTAAAAAGAAATGGGGAGAACTGGCATTGATGTTAAATATCAATTCGAATTTCTCCATTCATTAGTAAGACATCCAATATCAAAGCAATTTCTATTATTCACTTGAATTTAAATCGATTCGATTGTATTTGTTGAAGTTTCCGCTATCAACAATGTTTTAATTCCTTAGTCTAGAGTAGGGTTTAAATTTTAACAGATATCGGATACAATTAAGCATCTTCCCTTAATATTTTAAAGCTTATGATTCATACAAAATAGTAAAATGAAGTTAGCGGATCGTCTAATTTTTAACCATGCTTTAAAATTTAACAGTTGCTTACAGAATTGAAAGACTTTATTTTTCTAAATCGACTTAAAGAAGCAAGAGCTAAAGGATTAAAGGCTATATTAAAATACAATAAATTAATAGTGAATGATGAAATATATGAACAAATCGGCAATGAAGAAATGGAAGAAAACAAATACCATAAAAACAAAAGAACCTCAAGCAGTAGATCTCCAAAAGAAGACCCTACAGCAGAACAGATACAAAAAATGACAAAATTGTGGAATACAAAACACTAAAGATAAAAGATGAACAAGGAAGCACCGGAAACCACATAAGCTACGAAAATGGGGAAAACGAGACTGTAATTAAGAAAAAAATATAAATAATACTGAAAAAGAAAAGAGTAAAAACGAAATATGAAAACTTGCAACCTGGAATATACGAGGAATAAATGGAAAGGAAAACGAACTAATGTACGAATTCAACATCGATATTTTAGCATTGACAGAAACAACAAAAAAGAACACGCGGAAATCGTACTAGAAGAGAGACACATATTTGTGTTTTCAGGAGTAGAGAAAGAAAAAAGAGCAGCAGCAGGAGTGGCGTGTATCATACATGGGAGATTTACAAAAGGATTGATAAAGTGGGAAAAACATTCAGAAAGAATACTCACACTAGAAATAAATATCGATGGTGTGATATCAACAATCATAATAGCATATGGGTCTAATGATGACAAGAAACCGATAGAAAAAGATAAATTTTGGAAAATGATGAATGAAGTAATCGAGACAGCCAAAGGAAATATATATGTGGCAGGAGACTTAAATGGGAGACTACACAAAAATCAAATAAATTGTGGAGAAATTGGAAAACAGGGAGAATACAAAATAAATAATATTGGATCAAGAATAATATAATATTGTAAAATAAATAATCTTATAGTCGCTAATACATTCTTCCAACATAAAAACATCTACAAATATACAAGACAAGGGAAAAACAACACAGAAAAATCTATAATCGATTACGTTCTTGTAGAAAATGATAATATGAATTTAGTAG
Organism: Galeruca laticollis; assembly: GCA_963921935.1. NCBI lineage: Eukaryota > Metazoa > Arthropoda > Insecta > Coleoptera > Chrysomelidae > Galeruca > Galeruca laticollis. Next base: position 42,223,678 of record OY998182.1, read on the forward strand.
AAGATGTAAGAGTAACGCGAGGACTGGAAGTAAATACTGATCATTACATGGTGTTAGCAAAAATTAAAAGGAAAAACAAATGTAACAGAAGTAATAAAGAATATAAAGAAAAACAAACAATATATGAAACAATAAAAGCATACAAGTTAAGAGAAGATTGTTGAGACAATCAAATTAGCGTGTCACCTATTACCAGTCTATATTCTGTGTTCCATATTTATTGACAGAATGTCAATAGTTGCTTCCTGTAATATGTCACTTTTGTTGTTGATGTAGATATTAATGTTATGTTAAAAATACAAATGATAAAGATTCAGTGTTTGTTTATTAGTAAGCAGTTTCATTAAATAAAATAGAAAATACACTTCTATGGCACATTGCTCAACTCAACAAAGATGAGGTAGCTAGAAAATACACAGAACTCACAGAAAGAAACATTACAAATGAAAATGCAATAAGCAAAAGCGTAGAAGAAATATACTTTAACAGCTACATTTTAGAATCGGCAAAACAAGTTTGCGGAATATTCAGGTCTAATAAAACCAAAAGGCAAACGTCATGGTGGAATCAAGAAATTAAATTTAAAAACAAAAATGGAATAAATATTTAGAGAATAGAACGGAATATAATTACCAGGAATATAAAAAACAAAGGCAAATAGTCAAAAATGTAGTAAAAGAAGAAACACAGAAGAGCTGGGAACGTTTTGGTAGAAAATTGGAAGAAAACAGCAAGGACAATCAAGAGCTGTTGTACAGAATGATAAAAATAATGAGAGGTAATAAAATATTAAGCGCATCGACAGTTGAAGACCAAAAAGGAGAAATATTAACACATTACATTGAAATAATGGACAGATGGAAGGAGTATTTTAAAAAGCTATTAGATACCACTACTGATGAAGAACCAATAAAAAACACGGAGAATGTAAATAGGGATCAAGAAACGAGTGATGCTATCATGTTGAAGGACATCATAGAAAAGCTGCAGGTCACGATAAAATAACTATAGACATGTTACAAAATTTGGGAGGAAAAGGAACAGAATTACTTCTAGATGTTTTGTAATAAATCATGGTCTGAAGAATAAATACCAGAAGATTGGCAGACAGGAATACTTTTACCAATACATAAAACAGGAGAAGTTAGAGAGTGCAGCAATTACAGAGTTCATCCCTGAAGGTGTATGAAAAAATTATTGATAAGAAATTAAAGATGCAAATCATAGAAAAAACAAAAATAGCAAAACAGGCATACTTAGCATTTATAGACCTAGAGAAAGCTTTTGACAAAGTTTGTAAAAAGAAAATATGGGACATATTACATGCAAAAAGTTGATAAGAAACGAATAGGAGTAATAAAAAGTATTTACAGAAAATACAAACTATATAATCAAAAATAACCGAGCATCTGAAACATTTGAGACAAAACAGGGAATAAGGCAAGGTGGAGCTCTAAGCATGCTTACAATACCAAAAGCAAAGAGGTCATTAGAACAGGTAAAACGAAATTAGTGGATACTGAAAAATAAAATGAGGTATTATATGGCAAAATATAACATATGCTTCCAAAAGAAAAACTATCCAATGAAAAAATTTAAATTTGTGGTGAAACGGGAGTTAAGCATTTTACTCCAATATATCAAGTTCTGGCCAGTTTGATTCACGGCAAAATGCACTAATGTGGTTGTTCAGTTTATGTGCATTTTATGAATGTGTTGAATATTATTAGGTTACTAGTGAGATGTGATTTGTTATTTTTGACGTATCTAAATAAATTATGTGTATTGTTTTCAGTTTACTAATATTGTAACATAAAGACCAATAAATTCTTATCTTATCAAGTTTTAATGAATTCATTATTTGTTACTTTCATTTAAAGAATGACATCACAACGTTTTACAATCTCAAATATAAATAAATAAATTTAAAAGACAATATCATTTTCATCTTTGAATATAATATGTATGTACGCCTCTTCAAAATCGAGGTCTGCATCAAAGAGTACAATTCACAATTATAATAAATAGCAAAAAAAAATTAGACTAGTTATAATCACGAGTGAATAAAGTCACGAATCATACGAAACGTCACAAAAAAAAGAAAAGAATATTTTCAACTATAACTTTCTCTTGTATCCTTGGTTATTAAGCTAATAAGTTACTTTTTGAACACACTATATTAATACAGTGCAAATAGTTCGTTTCTATACTTACAAACGGCTACAGTTTAGAATAAAGGTAAAATTGAAAATTATGTTATGCCCATGGACTTTTCCTATTGCAATTTCTATTAATGATACACCCCGCTGGTTCTAGGCGGCGATCAATATTATCGACAATCATGATTGACAGGAACACGGTGGCGCTTCAATCGGTCTGTCAATAGTCATTCGTAATCAAGTTGTGTTGTTCATTGTATTCAGTGGTTATGCCATCGAGGATTAAAGATTTAGCCTTTCTTGCATTCACTGTAATGGTACTAAAGGAAAAGAAGAAGAAAAAAAAAATAACGGTGGTCGAAAGAATAGCTTCACTCATGATCATTTGATCAATGTTTTGCGCGAAGTCGAACCAAATGAATACAAATACATCCTACACATAAGAAGTTATTGGAGTTGGTACGGACCAAAATTCACAAACGTTACACGAGAAGCGATTCCTGCAAGTCAGAGATTTTCAATTACGTTACGGTACATGGTCTTGGCAGACCTGAAGTTTATGGATGATATTACTCCTCAAACATTGGAAGTCATCATAATGGAAACCTGCACAGCAATAATCGAGGCATTGAACGATAATATCCAGGTATGTATTTCTACAATAATATAATGTTGAATAACTTTCAAAACATCAATGAAGGCATCAGGGAGGTAAGCGTTAACCCATTCGCTGCGTCGTGGAAATTTCAAATTTAAAATTTCATACATTTAAATAATGGTCGCCTCCAAATACATCAACTAAAAGACAAACGGAAAAATCAAAGAAGACAGAAAATATTTAATGGACTTTGTGGAAAATTACTACAGTGCACTATACTCAGAAAGCAACCCAGAACAAGTAAGCGCAGCTGACGAAAGAATTCTCAATGTGGGCTCCGAGGATCTGCCTGACATCACCATACAAGAAGTAGAACTAGCATTGTCTCAAATGAAAAACGATAAAGCACCAGGGGGAGATGGAATTACAGCGGAAATGATAAAACTTGGCGGAAGCACTACTGTAGAATCAATGAAAATTCTTCTTAACCCATCACCGCCCAGTGTTGCCATATGGCAACACTATACACGCTGCATTCTAAATAGCTTTCGAGAGAGTGGGGCACAATTCAAAGTAACGGTGGGGACTCTATTCGATGCTCAATAGACCATTCGTCGAATCTATAACAGCAGTTGCATTCTAGACGTAATAGGTTTCGTTTGTGTGGTTCCAGAATATTAGTGGTGCGTGAACTCGAGAAAATATGGATATTCGTTTCACGTAAGTATTTTTTTGAATGATTGAATGCAAATAGATGGTGATGCCATAGTATAAATGTTATTATAGGTACATACATATTTCTCATGCTGATAATTGGTGAACGTTCGGTTGAAATTCACTCGAGTTATATATATCAGAATCTTACTGTTGCCATATGGCAACACTAGGCGCTTATACTCTGCAAATCTGATAGTTTTATATTTTCACTCCAGGAACGGTTTATCGTTGGCAGAAGCGTTAGACATCGCATTCAATGATATCGAAGGTGATATTTACATTGAGCCACCAGAGCCGAATGTGGATACAGATGAAGATTCCGCAGATGAAGACGAGGAAGGGTAAATCATAAAATTTTTATATATTTTCATTGCAATAAATTAATAATTATTTCATTTGTAGGTTAGTTGATAACCTTACTTCTCGGCAATTACGCGCTCCTGCCGAAATCAAGATGCCAAACAATGACAGAATAGGGGGAGTTGAAGTCATCGTGCAGAATGAAATACCTACGGGCGCTCAGGAGTTTGAGACGATTGACCCTACTGCTGCGTCAACTCTGTTGGACGAAAATGTGAAACATTGGTTGGACGAAAGAATCAATAGAAAAAAAGTTTCAAACCAACCTGGGAGTTGGGTGCAGATTTTGATCTTGAACAAAATTCCATATTTCCTCAAGCAAACTATTCAGAATATGAAGTCATGTCTGCAGTTGAAATTTTCGAACAATTCATTGATGCGGATATTATAGACTATTTAGTGAATGAGAGCCGACGATATGCTTTGTTCTTGAACCGCCCGGATACAAAAATCTCTAGTGATGGAATTCGTTGTTTTATTGCTATTCTTTTTGTTACTGGCTACAACAATCTTCCTTCAAAGAGAAACTACTGGGACTCCGGTGACGATATGCGCAATACAGCTGTCTTTCATGCGATGCGCCGTAACCGTTTTCTGGAGATTTGTCGATTCATACATTGTGCGGATAACACTAAAATTGATCCAATGGATAAAGCATGGAAGATAAGGCCTTTTATGGAAATGCTGAAAAAAAATGCATAAAAAATTTCATCCCAGAAAGAGACCTATCTTATGACGAAAGCATGGTGAAATATTATGGTAGCCATAGCTGCAAACAATTTATCAGGGGCAAGCCCATAAGATTCGGTTATAAAGTATGTAGCATCAATACCAAAGATGGCTACCTAGTGAACTTCGACCACTATCAGGGAAAGAGTCCCAAAGCAATTGCACAATATGATATCTTATTTGGTAAAGCTGCGAGCCCACTGCTGATAATGATGGATGAACTTCCATTTATAAAAATATATCAACGTTATCATTTTTACATGGACAATTTATTTTCAAACCCTGCATTATATTCCTTCCTGAGATTTAGAGGCACAATACGGGAAAACCGAATTCCAGCTCAATGCCCTATAACGAACAAAATTTTGTTCGCAAAAAAAGCTCGTGGTACTTTTGAAACTGCTGTAGAAAAAACAGATGGTCATCTATACATCAGATGGATGGATAATGCTGTCGTCACAATAATCTCTTCGTCTAGCGGTACTCAAGAAGTGGGACAAGTTAAAAGATTTTCTCAGCAGCAAAAGCGTAATATAATGATTCCACGGCCAATCGCTATCGCAAAATATAACACATTTATGGGAGGAACTGATCAAATGGATCAAAATCTAGCATGCTACTGAATAGGAGTCAGGGGCAAGAAATAGTACTGGCCTCTATTTACTTGGCTCCTAGACGTAGCGTTGCATGGCTATTGCATAACAAATCTCGGAAAGAAAAAGTGTCGCAATTGGATTTCAGAAGAGAAATAACCAATGTATATTTGAAAAAATATCAAGTCCCTTCCTAAAAGAACTGGGCGAAGAACATCTTCTATAGAATCTACTTCTGATAGCCGAATATCAAATGACATCAGATTCAATCGAACTGACCACTTCGTCCAACATACACCGGAAAATAAGAAGAGACGGTGCGCTGCAAGTACATGCAAATCAATCGTGAGAACCATGTGTGCGAAGTGCGATGTTGCACTGTGTATAAACTGTTTCAAGCCTTTCCACCTACGTTAGTTCAATATTTTCGTTTGTAATATGAGTTCACGAATAAATTCCTAATGAAAATAAATCGTACTTCAACTGCCTTTCATGAATCGAAGACTGGAATCTATATTTCCTATCAAGCTACCTAATTAGATATTTTTCTTATCATGGCGCCCAGTGTTGCCATATGAAAACTAACTTGTTGATATTTTTTCCAGTCTTATTATGTATTTTTTAGTATTTTCACCGAAGAAAATGATGATAGGACACAAAAATAATCTGGGCGCTAATGGGTTAATAAATGTCTAACAGAAGGCGTAATACCCCAAACATGGCAGAACGCCCCGGTGATTCTACTGTACAAAAAGGGCGATAAACTAAGAATCGAAAATTATCGGCCTATTAGCTTACTCCTCAACCCGTACAAACTTCTGACAAAGACTTACATCAAGATTAAATGTCTATTAGCCCCCGGAACAGGCTGGTTTCTGTAAAGGTCATAGCACAATAGAACACATTCAATCCGTGCGCACGATAATAGAAAAGTGCAACAAGTACAACGAACCACTATACCTCGCATTTGTTGACTATAACAAAGCGTTTGACTCCGTAGAATTGTGGGCTATTTTTAAGAATTGACTCTCGCTACAGACAGCGTTTTAAACACATATATGATAATGCGACAATCGCCGTTAAAATCGCGGAAGAGATAGAAACAAACCAAATTCAAATAAAAAGAGGAGTAAGACAAGGGGACACCATCTCCCCAAAGCTGTTCACACTTGCACTGGAAGATGTTTTTAAAGCCCTAGACTGGAATAAGGAAGGCATCAAAATTGACGGCAAACATCTGAGCCATCTACGTTTTGCGCATGATATAGTGCTCTTTAGCCAGAATAAAATGGAATTACAAGAGATGTTGGAAGATAATCCGCAAGAATATGATTAACATTAAGAACGTCGAAGAATATGTATATTTGGGACATTGCATCAAATTAGGCAAAGGAAATCAAACCGCCGAAATAAACAGACGTGTTCGTTTAACATGGGCAGCCACGGGTAAACTGTCGCACGTCTTGAGAAATCGAACTATTCCAATAAATTTGAAACGAAAGGTCTTTAATACCTGCTTATTACCCATGATGACATACAGAATGGAAACCATGACACTTGTTAAATCAGCTAACAAGCTTAGGGCCACTCAAAGAGCCATAGAACGGATGATGTTAGGAATAAGCCTTAGAGACCATATCACAAACGAGAGTATTAGACAAAGAACTAAAGTTGAGGACACATAGCCCACCTCAAGTGGACCTGGTAGGGCACATTGCCCGACATGTCGACTTGAGATGGGTCAAGACGCATCATTCAATGGAGACCACGCCTACATAAACACAACGTTGGCAGACCGCAGTTACGCTGGGGCTCGACGATATTAAAAACAAAGTGGGCAACAGATGGCATCAACTTGCACAGGACAAAGAAACATGGAATAATATAGGGGAGACATATGTCCAGGAGTGGACTGTGAAGGATTGCTGAAAGAAGAAAAAGATTCTCGATTGAAATTACTTCTCATTGACCGTATAGTTTGATTTCTAGACTCTCAAACCAGTTAGAACTGCCTCCCACGCTGCGTTTTTCGATTTTCACTTTCCACAACACAGGCCACTTTCGATACAAATAAATCAAAAGGTTCTTAAATTCACGTTCCGCCTGCTTGTCGGTCTGCGGTGATGGCGCCAATTGTTCCGCCATGATCGGTACAGGCCACATAACTGACACTAATTCCTTCAATTTCCCATCTAGACGTTCAATCTTCCCCTTCCATTAATCCATAATTGAAGGTTTTTTTTAATCAGCTTCCAACATTGACTCATCCAATCTTGCCTCTAGACTAGTGATTCCCAAAGTGGTTCAGGCAGACCCCCACGGGAGGAGTCAACGCTGGCATGCAAAAAATTATCATTAGATCTCATCTTCACATTTTTTACGAGACTTATAGTCTCTGGATCGAGTACCTGTTTTTAAAAACTATTTTATTACTTAAATACAACAAATTTCAATAATAACTTAAACAATACTATTTTCTTATTTATGATCTTCATTATTTAAAAGTTAATATCAGACTGACTAAATATTATGAATTAATTAATAAACATAATTATTTCTATCAGCAATAAAATATATAAAATAAAAAGTCAGGAATAAACAAAAGCAAGGAATCCGGTGTCAGAATTTACGGTGTTCAGCCATATAAGGGGTTATCAATTATAACACGAGTTTGGTAGAAATGTAGCACTGAAACCAGTCCAATTTTGAAAATGGTCCACGAGGAAAAAAGTTGGGACACCTCTGCTTTAGAGGATTAATCTTGACTCGCGTCAATCATTGACGGCCAAAATTGTCAATAATATTGATCGTTTAGGTCTGGGGCCACCTTTAGTAGCGTTCAGTAATCTAACCGTAGCTGTAGCAACGATTTTGTGTTTAAACTGTCGGTATTTGTGATGTGACTGGGATAATCTGTATTGAAACGATTTCTACTATAAAAGATGACATCGATTAATTCAAAAATAATCATCACAAATAAGCAGTCGTTTTTGGGGACGGGAAATGGTAGTACCAGTAGTACTAAATATGGGAAAAATGGTTTTTAGTGAAATAGTGGGGATGAAAATTTTGGTTTTCGATATTCAAGTGCAAATTACGGTAAAACGAGACTTCCTATAAAAAATATGGTGCATAAAAGATGTAGAGAATTAAAAGATCTACAATTAACATTTGTTGATTTTTTAACATATCCTCAAAATTTACGAGAAAATGCAAAAAACTATATTTATTTGCTTTTTATTTTTTCTCACAATAAAATGTATCGATTTTTTTCGAAATGGATAGGCAGGTTTTTCTGTCCTATATAAAATTATGCAAAATGCTAATTAGTTTCAGAAATATTGCAATTTTTCGAAAAAAAAAGATGCTAACTTGGAAATTAAACTGCGAAAAATCAACCTAGATACTTCTGATAGGGCTAATTTTTTTGTTATTGCGATAATTTTTAAATGTTTTATTTAAACATATAAATAATATAAATTATAGATCTTTTAATTTTCTACAACTTTTATTTACCATATTTTTCGATATGAATTCTTGTTTCGCCGTAATTTGCGCTTCCACATCAAAAACCATGATTTTCGTTCACCTACTCACCAAATTTCTAATCCGAGGACAATTTTTTCCTCTTTTAATACATTAGAGGCTTAAATCAATCAATAAATCAACTGATCTGCTTTTACTGTTAACGTTCAGTACTCGATCACATAGATTTTATTTTGCTAGGCTTGAGTACTATCATTTCCCTTCGACAAAATCGCCTTTTTTTGTCTGCCTGGCATAAGTAAATGAAAAAAAAGTAAATAATTTATTGTAACGCCAATTTCGTATGATTCATCACATTATCCGCCATTACCAACGGTAAATATTGCTTGCATGCTTCAACCTAAGATGACACTTTACAAAATAAAAAGTAGACGGCCTAAGCGAAAGGTTATGATATAAATTCTTTCTCGATTTCGACTAAAGAGGGCCTCTGTCTCGTCCTTCTAGCTTGTAAAGGAACTGTAGGATCCTGGTGTTGTCCAGGCACCGGTAAGTCTATTAAAGTCGTCGGAGAGAAGCGAACTCTACTCACACTACTATTGGTACTTTCTTTCGCCGACACGTACGAGCTGTCGTCGCTTGTTAAACTATCGGGAGGCGTCGGATTCGTCGGTGTATTACCCCCCGAATGACCTTGCGTACTCTGATAATTGCTCCGTTTCAAACTGGAACGTAATTTCGTGTAACCGGTCGTATCTAGAGTTGTGGGTCTTTCGAAATTCGAATCGTGAGAATTTTGTTTCGAATACGAATTATAATCGTAATCGTATTGTCTTCTAGGCAAATAATGCGTCGGTATGTACTCATCTTCCAATTTGAAACTAGGATTTATATTGGAACCACTCGTGGTAGTCGAACTCGCATTGGATACGTTAGAAGGAGTACGTTTATGAGTATGTACTGACAATCTTTGTGGCGTTCTAGGTCCGCTGTGACTACTTAGACTACTCGGGTTGTCGTAAGCGTAATCAGTCCCGTAACCGTAAAGGGTAGTGGAACCGCTGTATTCCGAACCGTACCCCGGGCAACCCGCATCTTGATATTGACTATAAATATAATTATTTTCCGGACGATTACATCCGACGCAATGTCCGGCATCGGTCTGGCAACGATGATAATCGCCTGGAATATATATTGTGGCGTTTCTTTCGAACGGTATGAATAATTCGGAACCGTCGTTACTGGTCGAGCTGGATTTCCTTCTGGGAGATGGATTTGGTACGGGATGATGTTGGGGTGAATCTGTGAAACGAAGCGGTTTCATTTCATCGTGTTGTACGTTGATTAGTTGGGAACCTGTTAACATCGGACGGTAGTGTTTGGTTGGTCCGTGATAAGTGTTGTGGTTGTAGCCGGACGTGGTAGAATATTCGTAATCTTGAGATTCTACCGGCCGCCAAGCTGGTAATTCAGCTACTTCTAACCTATAATAGATAATTGTGTTATAAAGGATCATAATATCGAACGTTATGGTATTAGCCATGAATGTTATGGCGTGTGCCGTAATGATCGTTTATGATCCGAATTTAATACAAAATTTTATATTCCAACGTTTTGCTGCATTTGAGTTAATGATGTAAATGTAACTTAATTTCAGTAAGGTAACAACTGAATTTTTTGCTTGTATTCTTATGACATTGTCAAAGTTAAATTAATTAGAAAAGTTCTTCAAGCATTGTAAAGCAAATGTCGTACCCCGTAAATTAAAAATTTAGCTTATTGTGCAGTTGCTGTATCGTCTGAAAAATCTAAAAACTGATTACTCCAGTCATTATACACATTTTAAAATGCAAATGAACCGAAAAAGTTGATTTTTGGATGTTGTAGAGGGGTCTCAGAAAAGCTTCAAATTGTCGATCAAGATTTCCTATAAGCTTTCGCCGCCATCTTGAAAAAAATGGTTAGTTTTTTTTCGATTACTCGGTTCTTTGTCACGATACGAAAATTGTGCTTATATACTTTTTCGTTGCTTTTTTTACGCTCTAGAATTAAGGTCATATGAGTTTTTCACCTACCGTTTATCGTTGTTGAGATATATACTGCGAAAGTGAGAAATTGAGAGATCGAGATTTGTTTTTTATCTTCTTTCTGGCACTGGACATTTTGGCACCGAATGACTTGGCGCTAGTTAACTCGACAAAGGGATAGATTAGATTTTTATCTAAGGGGTAATGTATGTACTGTGATCCAAAATGATCTATTGTGTCTCCCTTGCTAGAGCTGGACATGTACTCTACAGCTCTTCATACATTCCTAGGGCATTAATGAATGCTATTATTTCTGACGGCTTCAGTGAGGTTAATTCCCCGCTTTCCAGAGTTTCGCCCTCTTCTCCATAAAGTTTGCTTTTATTCTCGTGTTCGTTCAAGTGGCAGTGTTCCGTCGGGAACCCCGTGAAGACGCGTAGGCTGTTTTTACTACTCTATTTTCTTTTGTTCTGATTTTAGGCTATTACCTCCTGGAAGACAGAACGGTTCAGGTCCGGTATAAGTAGAAGTAGCTCCCATTCTCGCCAAGTTGTTGGCTTCTTCGTTCACCTGTATACCCATGTGTGCTGGCAACTAGAATAAGAGGACTTAATTTTTTTGCCTAGTTTCTTTAGTGTCTCTAGACATTCCTTCACCAACTTCGACTTGATTATTTGTGAGTTGATCGCTCTTATGACCGCTTGACTGTCGGATAAGATTCATATGTCTCTCTTCCGTCTAATGTCTAACATGAATTGTGCACACCTTTCAATGGCTAGAACTCCTTCCTATTGATTCGGAATATTTGGTTATTGGCCCATATACTTATATCCCTGTTACTATTGCGGTTTTGGAAAAATCAGTATACCGCGTTATGGTATGTTTTTTCGATTTAATGAATGGCGTCATTCCAATTCTTTTTGTCCTCAGCAATACCGAGAATTTCTTCTTGAAATTACCTGTTTTTGGTAAATTATCTATTAGGAGTTCTAGGAGGGGGATATTTGCCACAATGCTTCTCCATTCTCCTGATTTTAGAATTCCCCCTTTTCCTAATCCGCCTTTGACGATCCTGATTATAGACGCTTTGGTATGTCTTTCTATGACAATTTGCAGTGGAGTAAGTCTAATATAACTTCCAGTGCTGTTATTGGACAGGTTTTCATGGCCCCTTTGATGCAGATCCTTGGTAGATTCAGCACCTTGTTCAGGTGTTGCCTCGTCGACTGTTGCTTGAATTTCCTCTGGCAGGCGAATGATCCATAGGTCATTATATAAGTGGCAACGTGGCATTGATAACTTGAAGTTTAATTAAATTTTCGTCTATAAATTATTCGAATTTTCGGAGTTTGTAACGGAAAATAATTAATAGTGAGCATAGTAGAATGAAAAATAAGTGTCAACTCAACGGATTATTAAAAAAATCCAAGTAATAATTTGTAAATAGGAAAAGTAAATAATCTAAAGTGTGAAACATATATTAAACTTGGAGTGAAAACGATTTGCAGTCTACATTAAATATAAAGTTGCCAGATTAGGTAAAATAAAATACATTCAAGGTAGGCTAAAATTTTTTCTTTAAAAATAAATTAAAATATAAAGCTCGGATAAAAGTGAGGATTTCCGGCGGGTTGGCTGGGATCTTCATTTTTTGCGCTGTGTAATAGAATAATAGCAAAGTTCACATTTAATTTGTTGTTTGATCTCTTTACTGCACAATGACAAGTTACGAGGACAAATACACAAAAAGTAAAAGCGAGAGAGAGAAAGACGAAGATAACGAGGAGGAAGTAACCAAAAAAAGTAAAAAGATGAACGATCAACTATTAAAAGCCATAAGAAAATTGAAGAAAATATGGAAATACTGACTGAGATGATGAGAAAAATTGGGGAAACGATGAACATAATAACAGCAGAGCTAACGGAGATGAGGAATGAATAGAAGGAATACAGAAAAGAGATTAATGAGTAAGATTGGAAAATAGAGAATTACGGAGCGAAAATATAAATTTGAAGAAAACAGTAGATAATATGGATGAAAATCTGGAAAGAATTGAAAATGAACAAAAAACATATAATGTTGTATTGCAAAGCTTAAGAATAGATAGTGAAGACAGAATAGAACTAAAACAAGTCATAGAAAACTTTATGAAGTGTGAACTGAAAATTGATACAGAGGTGGTAAGCACAACGAAATTAGGAGATAAAACCTGACTAATATAGTTGAAGGATCAGAATGAAAAGAAAAAGGTTATAAAAAATACAAGTAAATTGAGAACAAAAATGGGTAACAAGATATTCATACAGGATGATTTGTCAAAGAAAGATAGAGAAATAATGAAACAAATAAGATATAGAGCTAATGAAGAAAGAAAAACAGGAAAAAACGTTAAAATCGTCTACAGGAAATTGTACATTGAAGCTGATGAATAGAAATAGAAAAGAGAGACGAATAACCGGAATAAGATACAAAAGAATGAGCAACGGCAATTAACAGATAAAGCAATGATTGAAAAAAAACTAATAGTGACCCATAAGGAGACCGAAAATGGAAAAAAAGTAAATGGAGTACAACACAAAATAAAAAGAGATAGAGAAAAACATGAAGGTAAAAGTGGTATATGGAAAATAGGGATATGGAAAAAAGGGACATGGAATATAAGGGGCTTAACAGGAAAAGAAAAAGAACTGGAAGATGAATTTGTACAAATGCAAAAGGGCATCTTCAGGAGTGGGTTGTATAATAAATAAAAAATTGGAGAAACTAATGAATGGATGGGATGCAATATCGGACAGAATTTTAAAAATAGGAATAAAAACAGATCAAAACAATCAGAAAACAGTTATAGTAGTATATGGACCCAATGAGGACGATACAGCGGCAAATAAGGATCAATTTTGGGAAGAATTACAAGTAGCTATAAAAGAAGCCAAAGGATCACTGTATATATTGGGGGACTTCAATAGTAGGGTTGGCATAGAAGATCAAAGGTATAGAAGTATATTAGGAAAACATGGAGAGCAAGTAAGAAATAATAATGGAAAGAGAATGCTAGATTTTTGTATGATAAATCAATTAGTGATAACAAATACGTTATTTCAGCATAAAAATATACACAAATACACCAGAGAAGTAAAAAGTAGAGGAGAAAAATCAATAATAGACTATATATTGGTAGAAAAGATTAATAAAAGAGTAGTACAGGATACAAAAGTGAAAAGAAGACCAGAGATAGGCAGTGATCATTATGTAGTACTGAGCATAATAAAAGAATACATAATGGAAAACAAAGAAAAAAGAGAAACACAGCCCATAAAAGAAGAATGGGTAACAATAAAAACGTATAAATTGAGAAACAAAGAAATAGCGAAAAATTACGATCAAGAACGTGGAGAAACAGATAGACAATGACATTGAAATAGTCTGGAATTCAATGAAAAATGCAATCGTAGAAACAGCAAAATAAGTATGTGGAATAAACAGAAAAATAAATCATAGACAACAAATTGCATGGTGGACAAAATAAGAAACCAAATTAAAATAAGGAAAAAGCTGTGCAGAAATTACCTAGGGTCTAGGAAAACTGAAGAGTATGAAAAATATAAAACTGAGAGAAAAAAACCAAAAAATTAGTAAAAAATGCAAAAGAAGATTAACGGAAACAATTTGGAGAAAAAATGGAGCAGGATAGTGAAAGTAACCAAAAACTTTTCTACAGAGTGCTAAAATCAAGGAGGACTGAAGAAAACATAAATACGAATAATATTAAAAACAAGAAAGGAGAAATATTAACAGAGGATACAAAAATAATGGAAAGGTGGAAGGAATATTTTCTAGAACTATTATATAACGTAGAAACCACAACTAAATTGAATGAAGAAAAAGTACAAACAATACAGGACGATAATGATGAAGTAATATCCAGAGATGAATTCACGGAAATCATTTAAAAGTTGAAAAATGGTAAAGCGTCAGGATGTGTCAAAATAACTGGAGAAATGGTCAAAAACATAGGTGAAAACTGACAAGAACTCTTACTAAAAATATACAATAAGTGCTGGAAAGAAGAAAAGATACAGAAAGAATGGCAAATTGCTTCAATTGTTCCTATATACAAAAAAGGAGACAGACGGGTATGTAGCAAATACAGAGGACTGACATTGCTCTGTACAAGCATGAAAATATTAGATCAGATATTAGACCGAAAAATTAGAAAAGTTGTGGAAATCACACTAGACGATGCGCAAAATGGGTTCAAAGGTGGAAAGACAATGTATTCACGATAAAACAGATGACAGAGAAATGCATACAAGAGAAAAGAAAACTATATTGCACATTCATAGACTTAGAAAAGGCATTTGATATGGTATCAAGGGAAAGAATGTGAAGAATATTAGAAAAAAGGGGTAAATAACAAAACAATAAGAATCTAAATACTGTTATGATCCATAATAGAAGATCAGAGGCATTCACAACCCAAAGTGGACTTAGACAGGGTGGAGGATTAAGCCCTTTTCTATTCATTGTGCTTATAGATGGAAACATGAAGAAAACAAATAATAAATGCAGGAAATATATAGTAGGACATAGAAACTTGCAAAAAGTCGATATATGAAATGAAGCCTATGCAGACGACATTGTTATATTTGCAAAAAGTGAAAGGGAGCTACAACAAAACCTAGACATATGGAATGAAACATTAAAGGAGTATGGAATGAAAATAAGTACTAATAAGACTAAAGCTATAGTGATTGGTGATAAAACAGAAAAGATAAAAATATGTATTGAAGATCAAAGTATAGAACAGGTGGAATCATTTCAGTATCTTGAAGTAGAGGTAGATCTGAGGGGGAACTCAAGACGCAGAAATAAATAAAATAGTGGAAAAAGCAAGCAATCTATATTACTCTACCAATAAAAAGTTTATTAATAATAAAGAAATCTCGAGAACAACTAAATTAAAGGTATTTAAATCGGTTTACAGACCAGTGTTAACACATGGATCTGAATCTTGGATACTTAATAGGACACAAAAGAGCAAAATACAAGCGGCTGAAATGAAGTATCTAAGGAAAATAAGAGGAGTAACAAAAAAAGATGAGATAAGAAACACGAAGAGAAGAACTTGAAATTCAGTCCAACTTTGGAGTATATTGAGGAAAGACAACTGGGCTGGCGGGGACATTTGCAGCGTATGGAAGAGACTAGATTGACTAAAAGAATATAGGGACTGAAAATCCAAAAAAATAAAAAGAGAAGTAGACCCAGGAAGACTTGGGATGAGGCAATAGGAGAATACAGCGGAAAGGAAAAGCTTGGATAGAAGCTAAAAAATTGGCCACTGACAGAAAGAAGTGGAAAAAAATTATAAAAGAGTAAAATTATCACTCTACACCATAATTTGGTAGAAGAGTTATTTGATTATATATATATATATATATATATATATATATATATATATATATATATATATATATATATATATATCAGTGTACATCCATCGCAGTATGCGTGGGCTACATCCTCACCTCTTGCCTGCTATTTTTTCCACATCATGATGGATGTTGTTGCCTTGATGTCTTTATTCCACAGAAGTATAAGATCCACGGTGATCCCTAGATATTTGATTTCCTGCGTTGGAACAATTTCCCTTCTCCCCAGGTAGACTATTTTCATATTCTTTGGATTTCTTTTCCATGTGAATGGAACCACTCTGGTTTTGTCCGAGTTTAGACTCAGTCCCACAGACTTGCTCCATTTCTCCGTTATGTGGAACCCTTTTTGGTGATGTGGCCAGAGTACCTTCAAATTTACCCCTTGCAATTAAGACTATATCGTCTATGTAACCTATATGGTGTACACCTGATTGGGTTAATTTATTTAGCAGTAAATCTACTACTAGGCTCCAAAGTAGAGATGATGTCACACAGCCCAGTGGGGTACCCCTTTTAGTCATTACTGCTATGGTTTCATTGCCCATTTGAGTTTCTGCTGTTCTCTTTTTTGATTTTGCTCCAACATTTTAAATGTAATGGTATAATTATTTCATCAGATTCGGAATGTAGAATAAATTTGCAAGAAAAAAAACGTTAAAACCACATGTCGATGTTGCTGCCTTTATCCGAATCTGATATAATAAGTATACCATTACATTTAAAATTTTGGAGCAAAATCAAAAAAACTTTTTCAATCCCGCCCTCTAGTGGATTCAGCAAAAACCACAACGACATGGATCTGTTTCAATTATAACCAATAATCTTTCCTTTTTTAAATAGATACGAAGAGGTGCATAGGGAAATTAGGGCTAAGATTAGACAAGCGAAGGAAGAGTGGTTGACCAGGCAGTGCAATGAAATAGAGCAGCTAGAAGCCAAACATGACTCTTAATAAGTACAAGAAAATCAAGCACAACTGGTCAATAAAAAAATAGCAACAACAGCACTCTCATGAACGAGCTACAGCAAATTGTTAGTAGCACAGAACAACTACAGGAATGGAAAAAATATATTCAAAATCTCTTTGCGGATGGTAGGAGTTCTTCACATAATATTACTCTGGATGACAGGTTAGATATTACTAAGGCAGAACTTTTACACACTTTATCAAGTGCAAAAAACGGAAAGGCGCCAGGACCAGATGGAACACAAATAGAGGTTTTAAAAATGTTGGAATAAGAAAGGGCTCTTGCACTTCTGTTAAGCTTGCTCAACACATACAAGACCGGAGTAATTCCTAAAGACTGACCCATGTCAACCTTAATGCTATAACAAAGAAGACTTACTGCAAGTATTGTAAAGATTACAGTATGATCAGCTTAATGAGCCATGTATTGAAGTTGTTCCTGAAAATCGTTTATTCCAGAATATACATCAAATGCGAAGTAAATATTAGTAGGTCTCAGTTTGATTTTAAAAGCGGTTTTGGTACAAGGGAGGCGCTGTTTAGTGTCCAGGTTCTAATACAACGATGTCGAGATGTAAACGTCGATGTATATGCTTGCTTCGTAAATTACGAGAAGGCATTTGACACTGTAAACATAAGTTAATAGCTATACTGGACGATATAGGCCTGGACGGACGAGACATTAGGATAATCGCCAACTTGTATTGGAATAACATTAGAATTAACGGTTCTGAAGAAGTGCCTATTATAAGAGGAGTCCGACAAGGCTGTGTGCTGTCCCCCTTTTGTTTAATTTATATGCAAACAAAATTTTCAGAGAAGCCATCAAAGGCAGAACAGAGGGTATAATTGCTAATGGAATATGCATCAACAATATAAGATATGCGGACGACGCGGTCTTACTAGCAACAGATAAAGATTATTTATAGACACCCCTAGCAGCGGTTATAGATCATAGCCGACAAATGAGTCTCCAATTATATATAAAGAAGACCGAATAGATAGTTGCAGGCAAAAACAAAAATATAACCAACAACTTACCAGATATCAGCATAAATGGGGAGATAGTGGAGAGAGTATAAAAATACAAATATCCGGGCTGAGTGAACATGCAAAAAGTGCTTATCAACAGAGCTCTAAAATTTCTCTTAAGCTTATTACATTGCTTTGTCTTTAGCATATTGTTCTATGGGATGGAAGCGTGGACCTTCACTGAAACAATGTGCAAGAGAAATGAGGCTTACCCAAGAATGCTGAGGATATCGTGGATGAACAGGGTGAGGAATGAAGCGGGTTTATAGCGCATGAATAAACAAAGGGAGGTACTTAATATCATAAAAAGAAGAAAGCTGGAATATTTTGCCCACGTAATGAGAAATCCGAATCCACATTATTATTCAAGGAAAAATAGAGGGAAAGCGTGGTCCTGGTCGCCGAAGAACATCTTGGCTCAAGAATCTTTGTCATTGGTATGAAGTAAACACCACGACACTGTTCAGGTCGGCTGTGGGCACTTAATGAAGAAGAAGAATCTTTCCTTTTTTAAATGAGATATAATTTGTCAAATTCCGTTAAGCAAAACCAAGTCTATAGGTACTTTAGTTAGTAAAAGGCCACCTTCTCCTCCAGCCGTTATTTTACGTCTCACAGGAAAAAGTGTTAAACAAAAAAGAAGTGAGATTCGTAATGTTATATTTTTTTAATATTGTTTATATGGATATTTTCGAGGAAAATGGCTTTTTATATGTAATCATAGTGATTAAGCCCCCTAGCGACAGAATTGTAAACTTGAAGATTATTTCCAGCAATTTTTCTTAGTCACTTTTCTTAACAGGATTTTTTTTCAAAACTCCAGGACTATTAAGTTCCTGAGATATAGTACTGCCTAGTTACTCTTATTGAATTATAGAACAGAGTTATCAAGAAAAAAAAACAAATTTAACCCTTTTTCAAAATGGCGGCGAATGCTGATAGGAAATAGTGGTCAATAATTGGAAGTTAAGCTTTTCTGAGCCTCCTGTACCACATATCTAAAAATGAGCTTTCTTGGTTCACGTAGATTTATATGCCTTTTTTCCGACGTAATGAATGAATGATATACTAAAAAAATCTGCGCAAATTATGAAAGTTGGGATCACCCTAATTTGTATAAAATAGAAAGATGATTTTAAAGGCGGCGTTACTATAGATAGTTCATTAAAATAACAAATATAATGGAAATTATAAATGATTATAACTATAGATTGAGACAGATAATTGATATATTTGTAACTATTTTGATATCAAGTGTAAAAATGAGAATAATTAGAAAATATATTAATTCGAAATAAATATTAATTTTTGTGTTCTCGAACTCTATCGTGGAGGAGCCGTTTAGTTTGGCCAACATATGAAGCAGAACAATCCTGACATGGAATTCTGTAAACTAAATTCGAATTGTATAGTTTACCCAACTCATCTTTCATCAAACTATAAAAATCGCTGAACTTTTTTGTATGATAAAAACTATTTGATTTGTATCATTAGATAAAATGTGTTTGATTCTCTGAGACAATCCATTAACAAACGGAATTTTATAATCATATTTTAATTGCTTTGGCTGAATTATTGGAACCAATTATTGCTTCTACCTTCAAATTTTCAATAAACAATTCATTTGAATTGATCAATTATCTTGAACCTTTAGTTTCACCAGAAGATTATGTGCTGATCAGTCTTGATGTATCTTTGTTCACTAATGTTACTCACGACCTATTAGTCAAATACATTAAGAAAACTTGGGAAAATGCAGTTACCATTCCAAGCATTCCACTTGATGTGATTTTAAAACTAATAACATTTTTGTTTGATAGCAGTTATTTTCAATTTGATGGTAAACATTATAAACAAATTAGTGGAACTGCAATGGATAATCCAGCGAGCCCTATCTTGGCTAATATAGTTATGGAGAATGTTTTGAGTGAAATAATGTCTAGCTTGCCTTTTCCAGTGCCTGTATTAAAGTCGTTTGTTGATGATACCATCATGTCCATACCAAAAAGAGAAGTGGATAATGTGCTGACCTATTTTAATTCTTTCAACGCAAATATTCAATTCACTTTAGAAAGTGAAAATTCATCCCGCAGTTTACCTTTTTTAGATGTCATGGCAATCAGAACAGAACACAACAAAAACGTCCTCCTCAGGCAGACTTCTCAGTTTCCATTCATGTTATCCATTCCAACAAAAGATTGCTATTATGAGATAATTAAAGAGTAGGATAGTAAGATTATCACATCCTCAATTTATTACTGAGAGCCTAGAAATGTTTAAAAGTAGATTACGCTTTTATAATTATTCTAGTTCTATTATTAATAAGATCATACAGAGCATTGATAACGGTCGAATTCGAAATACTTCTCCAAGCAATCAAAAAAAATATTATAAAATTCCGTTTGTTAATGGATTGTCTCAGAGAATCAAACACATTTTATCTAATGATACAAATCAGATAGTTTTTTATCATACAAATCAGATAGTTTTTTATCATACAAAAAAGTTCAGCGATTTTTATAGTTTGATGAAAGAAGAGTTGGGTAAACTATACAATTCGAATTTAGTTTACAGAATTCCCTGTCAGGATTGTTCTACTTCATTTGTTGGCCAAACTAAACGGCTTCTCCGCGATAGAGTTCGAGAATACAAAAATTCTTGTATGAATAAACATTTTACTGACCCTAATAAATATTAATATTTAAAAAAATGTATGACAAACGAAATATTTCAACTTTATGTTGAGTCGATGATTGTTTCCCATTATTACTTACCTAGAGGGTTGCAGTCTTGGGTGTAAAGGCGAAACGTTTGATAATCTAACATCGTATCCAGAAGCTACTCCTGCTAACATTGCAGCTATATTATATAGAACTAATTCCACTATACTGAACTTTGGTTTCATACGTTGTCCTAAAAATTTAACAAAATTTATTAACTTAGTCTTTATCATGCGACTTTTTTTCGTCACGTCTTATGGTCTTATGTATAGTAACCGTGAGTAGATGACTTAATATTATATTAATTGAATTGAAATTCATACGGGCAAGTATCGATGACTTGGCCTGATGTGAACAAAAAATTTATAACTCCACCATCCTATCTTAGAAATCGATCTTGAGCATCTTCAGATGCGATGTGACAAACTCCGCCCATCGACACTCAGAGCTCATTTGATGTTACTGTAGTGGTTATTAACCACGAAGGTTAGATACAATTCAAACGAACTAATAAGAACTTAGATCATTTCGAGGTTGAAAAAACGCAAACCATTGTTTAAATAAATATAACAACAAACACATGTTAGCAAGAGATATTTTGATACTAAGTATAAGCATAACTGTAAGCATTAGAGATATTTACTATAAAGAAGAAGCCAAGGAATTAATGCTCTGTCGTGTTTATCGATAACTAGTGTATGTTGTTGGTTAGTGACCGTCCTAATAAATTATAGGTCATGTCTAGTTAATTAAGTGTTATTTAGTATATAAATAAAATCCCAGTGCTACTTATCGAAATGTTTACTTTTCTCCTAATAATATCAAAATTGGGTAAGTCGACAATTACTTTAATACATGGCATTATCTTGAGATTTATGGTCTTATCCGTCACAACATATATTTCAACACTACATACAACACATAGCTATCCTCCATGTCCTGCTCCACAATTATAAATACAACACATTACTGTTTCTTACTGTTAACATCATAAAAACTCCAGTTTTGTGTTGATTTGATTTTAAGTGTTATGATAGACTTAAGGAGTAAAATTCATAATAAACTTTTAAATGGCCAAAGCCGAGAGCTAGTCAGTAATTTAATAAAATTTATGTCAAACATTTTCCTATAATTACTATTGACGACTTGGATATGGTTTTCTTTGAATGTTTCCTTACATTTTAGCTAAAATTATTATGAGGAAAAAGTACAAAACTCACTAATCACCTCCAACACTTACAATTACACTGCCTGACGCGCGGTATAACCAAATTATCGTCTACAGAGACCCAACGAACACAGTTTACCTTCGGTCTCTGAAAACGATAACTTAATTATCGAAACGTACGTCAGACAGTATAATTGTGAGTGTTGGTGTGTTCCAGAAATTAAAATTGAAGTTTTCTTGGTGTAGAAACCTATTTTCAAAACAAAGACGACAAAAAAGAAATTAAAGGGCCGCTGTAAAGAATGAACGACTCTTGAAGGAGTAATTTAATTATATGTACTTACCATCAGCGCTGTACAACGTCGGTATTGGCACTGTAGGTCGAATGGTACCAGGTATGGGATATTCTGGACCCCAATCCTCAACAGGAGCGTAATCTGTTAATCGAAAGAGAAAACATCTAGCTTTTGCTTGTCTCGAACAGCGTTTTATCATTTTTTTTAGCAATTATTTTCAGCACACACGGTTATTTTAAATATGAAGCAAATTAAAGTTGAATAAAAAAGCAAAAAAAATAACTATCGAAACTATTAGTACTAGCTACTGGATTTCTACATAAGTTAGTGTTTTTTTAGACGACCTACACCAATATTAACATATATCGCGAGGAACTTTCAGAATTGTACCCCACCATATATTTTTAAACTTACACGTTCTTTGACAGGCGTCACTCTTCTTAGCGTGTTTTCTTTGGTTTTTACTTGAAAAATATGCCAATTATTCCATTAATGATACATACTTGAACCCACAACGTAATTAATATTGGATTAAAGACAAAAACGAGAGTACTTGTTTTGTTAAGTTAGGTTTCCACTTTCCATGTACCAGGTCGATATATTCATCCAATATTATGGTTATTTGGGACAGCAACATCGGTGAAGGAACACGATATCAGGTTGGTTATTAATCACCTGTCTATAGGTAATAATAGACTTATCATAGTAGCGTATATTACAGAATTGTTTTTTATTATTATTGAATTGGTTAATGAATTGAAAAGAAAATATGTTGAAATGATTTTTGAAATCATCACCTTTTTATGCGTAGATAAAGTACCTAAACGTCATCGTTAGAACTTTCCTTTGAATTATCGTAACTTAAGTTTTTTTCACAATTTTGATTACACTGTATAAGTAAGAAAATTACACATTCTTTGACTGCTTTACGAGGGCCTTTTTTTCAACCTCCTCTAGGCGAACGACAAAAGGCAGGAGTACGCAGTATGCGACAGCACATTACGCTAATGCCGATCTCAAGACATCAGTCAACTTGCCAACTAGGAGGGTTTACCTCTAAATTAAGTAAAAAGTATTTGAAAAATGCAATTTTGTCGGGGGTATTTCTTATTAAATGGAAAAATTGTTTTCGCTTAAGCAAGCTCAAAGATGATAGTAGATATATTTTAAGTAGCATTATCCTAATAAGAAGTAAGAAAGATTCGATTATTTTTTTCATCTAAAAAGATAATGATTTCATTATATACATATACATCAGCACTACAGGCCTATCTGGCCCTCGGCTTTGAGGTCTTTCACTCTCTCTTTCCATTTTTCTCGGTTCTTTGTCTCGTTTTGCCAGTCCCTTACTCCCACTGCTCGCAGGTCTCTCCTAACCCCCTCCAACCATTTTTTCCTTGGCTTCTTCTTCTCTTTTTACCACCTTCTCCACTCATTAGCACTAGTTTTACCCAACTATCTTCTGTCATTCTACCTATATGTCCATCTCACTCTCTGTGCTTTAATTCTATGGGTTATACTTGGGTGCTTACACGAGGATGTATTAATATCTAGTTACCCTAGACCAGTTCCATGCATAAAGAAAATATTGCATTACCATAGCAACGAACAATAACTTATTAGAAGTGTCAGTTAAAGTTTGACGTCAAAAAAGTAAACCAGAGTTACGCAATAAATTAAAAGGAAAAAGATGTCCACCGAAATTGTGAAAATCGAAAAATTGGAGTATCGAGCCATCATCAAGTACCTGTATTTAAAAGGGTTAAGATGTAAGCAGATTTACGAATATATGCTTGGTGATCAATGTCCTTCGTATGCGACCATAAAAAATTAGACTGCAAGCTTGAAAAGAGGTAAATTTTCCATTGAAGATGATGACCGATCGGGAAGGCCAGTTTCTGTGTCAGTCACCGAAAATATCGATGCAGTTTATGACATGATTTTATCAGACCGTCGAATTGGGCTAAAACGGATATTTGAAGCACTGAATATTTCATACGAACGCGTTCATCATATAGTTCACGTCAATTTGGACATGAGAAAAATTGCTGCAAAATGGATCCCCAAATGTTTGAATGTTGACCAAAAGCGTGCAAGGGTGGAAGCATCGCGTTCGATCTGTGCTCGATTTGAAAACGATGTAGACTTCTTAAACCGAATTGTTACTATGGATGAGACTTGGGTACATTTCTACGATCCAGAAGCAAAGCAACAATCGATGGAATGGCGACACTCTGGTTCTCCAAGACCTAAGAAGTTTCGTGTCCAAAAATCTTCTGGAAAAGTTCTTGCCATGGAGTAATCATGATTGATTTTTGGGATAAGGGTAGAACAATAACTGGAGACTACTATTCGACATTACTGACCACTCTACGGGAAAAAATTAAACAGAAAAGACGCGGAAGCAATCTAAAGGTGTTTTGTTTTTGCAGGAGAACGCCCCTGCACACAAATCTCATGTTGCCATGCAAAAAATTCGTGATTTAGAGTTTGAATTTACTAGAACACCCCCCTTATACACCAGATTTGGTTCCGTCCGACTATCATCTCTTTCCACAACTGAAAAAAAATTTCAATGTAAATTTTCTTCCAACGAGGAGGTAGTAAATGCTGTGGAGGTCTGGTTTGCAGAGCAAGAAGAAACATTTTTTTAAAGGTCTAGAGACGTTGCAGGTTCGCTGTAATAAATGTATCCAATTAAAAGGAGAATATGTTGAGTAATAAAATATTTTGACATTGAAATTTTGTTTGGTTCTATAGTAGGCTAAAAATTTTTCAATATATCCTCGTACAATTCTGATAGTTCCCTGTTTGTTCTTCTTCTGTATATTCCATCTTCTTTAATTCCACCATAAATCTTTCTGAGTATTTTACGTTCCCATATTTATTTTTTGTTCTGCTCTTTTTTGTTCATTGTCCAGGTTTCAGAAGCGTAGGTAACTAACGGTCTTATTATTGTTTGGTACATTCTTATTTTTGCTGTTCGTGATATGTCTTTTGAGTTAAACATCTGTGATACCATTCCTGCTGCTTTACTGCCTTTTGTTAACCTTTTTTCTATTTCCCTTTCTTCGACTCCGTTATTTGTGATAGTGACTCCCAAATATTCGATTTGTTCCACTTTTTATATTCTGTAGCTATTATTTCCATTGCAATTTATAATATCAGTTTTTTCATTGTCCTTCATTACCATGTATTTTTTTTCTTGTTGATCACTAGACCATATCCTCTTGTCTTCTCTTCCAGTAGCTTAAATACGCTTAGCAGTTCTGTCCCGGATCTTGCCATGAGTACAATGTCGTCCGCATATGCTAGACATTGATGTTTATTCCCATAAATTATACCACTTTCTCTTAGTATGATTTCTTGAACTAGTTAAAGAGGGTTGTGGATAATGGTTTTTTGTCAGGAATTTATATTTTGCTTTGAGTTATTCACAATATTATAATAAATGCTGTGTTATGTAGCTCGCTGAACTTTTTGTATCACGCGCTCGTGCGGGATGCGGCCATCTGCCTCGAAATTTGACTCCAGTGCCGATCCCGCGCTGGCACTTGAAATTTAAAAATTGACATTTCTGACACAAACTAACATAACTAAGAATTCATACCAAATAAAAAACCTTAATAACAAAATTTTATGGTTGTTATAACAAAAAAACGTGGTCGGCACCTGAGGTGAGTATACAGTCTCAGTTAGGCAGCGAAGGTGTTAAATACTCCTCTTCTGGTGAACGTTGCTTCATCCGTATATGAGATATTCTCGAGAAAATTCCGATTTGCCCTGTGTTCATTAAGAAAAAATTCTGAAAATTCTCTTCGCGCGGGAAAATCTCTGTCTAACAAGTTCTGCCCCGGGGAAAAATTAAACGGTCTTAAATTTTCTTTCTAGATATGGAAGATCGACTTCCGTGTACTAACTTCAGGATTTCCAGCAACTTGAATTAAAATTTCATCCTCAATATACGCGGTAACGATTTTTGGATGCTCCGTGCTTTTCTTAGGACGAAACTCGCTAGTTTCTCCTAACCTGTCATAAATAATTTTTAAAAGTTTGATGGTTTGGTTGGGACCTATTGGGATAAATCGTAAATGTGTTCACCACAAAAATTTTCTTGTGCATAAATGCAAATCATATCTCGCATTTCATTGTTTGTAAAGTTGTGATGGGGCATGATGATGATTAAAAAAATAGTTCAAAATTCAACGATTATACCAAATTATTTTCCTTGAGATTTTTTATTCGAGTTGAGTTTCGCGTAGTTGACGGCGCTTAGGGCTAGGTTAACAATATGTATTTAATTATATTTATAATACGAGTAAGTGACATAAGCCTCCTAGATTTTTGTATAAGCAGACATATCAAACTTTTACATGGAATAATCATTATTTACATTTACAATCTAGGTAACTCGTGTCAATTATATGTACGTTTTGTTAAAAGATTTTAATAATACTTCGAAATGAAAGGAGTACGTGTATTGTCATCTTAATACAGTAGGACGTCGATAATCCTAACTAATTGGGACCTAGGTTCCGATGCTACCCTGCACTCCCATATAGTTTCAGAAAGTGGTTTTAGCGACAACGATTTTACATGAGCATTTGAAATAGCCCACCTCTGACTTGAGCCGGCAAACAAAGTGTACAACCTTTGTAGCAAACCAAAAAAAGATTTTGCATCTCCTAGGATGAGATTCCAGCTATGACTCCCACAAGGTAAAAAATAAGCAAGTGGATTAATTTCAAGAATACGTTTTTGGACACCACTTTTTTCACCGCGCATATTGGCACCATTATCATATCCTTGGCCTCTGCAGTTTTGCAATGATATACCTAATTGTTCTAATTCTGTGATTATATAATTAGTCATACTCTCAGCTGTGGGTTTTTCGACGGCTAAGAAATCAATAAAATGTTCTTCAATTTCAGCTGTATTGAAAGTTGCTCAACACGAGAAACGTCGCGAGTACAATCAAGAATAATCGAGTAATATTTACTATTTTTTCAACAATTTGAGTCTTCACGTGACTTGCCATTAATTGTATGAGCTCATTTTGAATACTTTTTCCGGTATAGTGGTCATTAATCGTCTTATCCTTTACTTGTTTTAGGTGAAGTCTCAACACGGGATCAAATCGGGCTATTAACTTTCCTAAATCTATAAAGTTGCCGCTTGTCTCACTCGAATCTGAGTCTGATGTTAACTTCTCTCTATGACCCCTGAAGGCCAAATTGTGAGATGCTAAAAAATTTACAATTGCGAGCAATCGTTCTAAAATATCTCTCCAACGTTGCCTCTCTTGTTCAATTTGTGACTGGGCCAAGAACTCAATAGTGGAACAGCTTTTTAAACCATTCTCTAAATTAATCCATTTCAACATACAATCTTTGTGCTGCCAACTAGATTTGTGAGACTTTAGGTAATCACTCAAGTGTTTCCAATCACATACTCCTTCACTTGATCCAATCTTTGTATTTTCTAGCCCGAATATTCGACACGGAAAACAGTAAACGGCATCCTTTATTTGTGAATAAATCATTCAGCGCCTGTGGAGCTTTTCACCGTTAACCAATACCTTATTATAATGATATTCGCTGAATCGACGTCCATTATCATTTACAGGGAATAAATCAACTTTAACCCGGATTGGACCTTTTAATACAATCTCAGTTCGATCTACATCAGTAATTGTTATGGGCCACAAACCGGGATAATTTTGAGGATTCAGATTTTCCGTTCCAGCAGTCATGGATGTAGACATAGACTCGTGCACTCGGGCTCAGATTCGTGTTCTTGACTGGATAGCGTTGACGGTAGCATTGGTGACTTAAGAGACAAGGATGTAGTTAATTCATCATCATTCCCGCTGTTTTTACTTAATGACGGCGGCGGCACCCATGATGATGTGGAAGGAATGTTTTCAGCTGGAGCAGGATTAGAGTCACTTTCAATAAATGTTTTGTAGAGGTT
Organism: Galeruca laticollis; assembly: GCA_963921935.1. Taxonomy (NCBI): domain Eukaryota; kingdom Metazoa; phylum Arthropoda; class Insecta; order Coleoptera; family Chrysomelidae; genus Galeruca; species Galeruca laticollis. Next base: position 42,251,939 of record OY998182.1, read on the forward strand.
TCGTTATCATCACTTTTTATATATTTATATAAAGATCCACATAAATTTTCGTTTACCTGCTTTCTTTTGATAGCTCGTTTCCTTTTTGAACTCCCTTACTCAAATTTTCTACCGGTATCACGATCACGCGAACTCATTTCGTAAATCTTGTTTTGTTTCGCAGAAACAGTCGGAAATAAATTTTTAACTATCACACAGTTTTTTACACTTTTTCAGCTTATTCAATACTTCAAATACTATAAGTTACACTTTTCCAGCTCCCTCAATACTTTAAATACTATAAAAACGTAATATTCAATAAAATTGAAAGATATGTACGGTAACGATTTTGTAACTCATACTGCAAGCAAAATAATTCCAAAGTGACAAGAGTTAACAAACGAAATGAAACACGGGGATTCCCCGAACGATAGAGGAGCAGAGCATTATGTCCCGACTCACGAGTGTTATGCGATTAAAAAACCGATCTTCAAGTGTTTCGAGGCGCGTTATTCAAGTTCTACACTGAGAGATTTTTTTCGATAACCGCAAGTACAAAACGTGACACACGCGATTCGAGGTTAAGAAGTGAAAATTTACGTAGATCGTAGTAAATTTTGGGTTATGATAAGTAAAACTGTACTAAGATTAAGAAAAATATAGAATAAAGTACATCTTATGGTTACAATAACCCGAAGTTTATTTCTGTTTACACACATTTGTACTTATAAACTTCGAATAGCGGACTTGTCATTTATTGTACTTGCGGTTATCGAAAAAAATCTCTCAGTGTGTACATAATGAATTTTTCAATTATGTTTTGAATGAATGAATTAGTTATCTAACTTTATTTTAATTTACCATTATATTATAACCTTAATAAGTAATTAAGGATCAAAATCGAAAGTTTTAAATAAAAAAATCTTAAATTTTTTTTATATTGATTAAAATTTGCTTGGTTTGTTGCGCGAGACCCTTGCAAGAGCGAGGCCCGGGCGATTGCCCTGTTCGCCACCCCCTAAGGCCGCCACTGACTGTATGTATACTGTACTTACATTTTCATCTTTTGCGATCACATGTAGGAATACTGTAAATTTTAATATGTTCATACATATAGTATTGTCTAATGATTTCAATAAAAACACTAAAAAAATATTATTGCTCACGAACAAAAATTAATTAATTTACTAAACACACACACACTAGTGGAATTCATTTGAAAAAATCACTGATTTTCGCCTGAGTGAACTGCAAGACTCTCTTCCTGCCAGCCAAGTCCTTCATCCGCTTTAGCAACAAAAGATGCGCTTGAGTGCTCTCCGGCTGGGACTTGTACCAAGACATTACTGTTTCCAAGGTCGTGAATGCTTCAGCGTGCGAAGGAGCAGCATCAGTACAGGTGTCGTCGTCATCTTCACTGTCATTGCCTTCTTGATCTTCAGATGCTTGAACTGATTTGACAAGGTCATTTTCATTGAATATTTCATAGCCCTGGTCATTGTTCAACCATTCTGCAGCGTCAGTTTCGTCACAATCTTTAAATCCGGGAATAAACTGACATAGCTTTGTCACATCTTTAATATGATCTGTAATTTCTGTCTCATTTTTGTTGTCCTCTTTATTTTCTGTGTTTTCAGGCCAAAGCTTGTTCCATGCTTTTATAAGGATTTCTTTGGTTAGAAGATCCCATGACTCGGCTAGCATGTAGGATGATTCTTTCAAATTAAGTTTCTTTGAAAACTCAACAACACTTTCTGCATTGTCTTCAGCCAAAAGAAGTCTCTGTAGCATCTGTTTGCGGTACGTTCTCTTCAACTTTTCAATCACACCTTGATCCATTGGTTGAATCAATGGTGTGACATTAGGTGGGAGAAACATGACTTCGAAATCTTTATCAATCGGGTTCAGAACTTTCACAGACGGGTACGTTGGCGCATTGTCCATGATGAGTAAATCTTTTTTTCTTTTCGATAGTTTTTGACATTTGGTATGAACACATCTTTGTATCAGTCTGTAAAAATTTTACTATTCATCCACTCACTTTTCTGGGCTCTGTAGGTTAAAAGAAGTTTCTTTATGTTTTTAAAACATCTTGGATACTTACTTTTATCAATAACCAATAAGGACAGTGCATGTTCACCACTAGCATTTGCACAAACCATCACAGTAATTTTCGGGGCAGAGCTTTCCAATTTATCCCAGTTTCGTCACAGCAAAACCATTGTCTTTCAGAAAGTCCAAAAATTTTCTCTTAAAAGACTCTGCCGCAGAACTGTCTGATGACAAACTTTCTCCTTGAACATTAAACTCCCTTATTCCATGTCTAGCTTTGAATTTTTTCATTAAAATAAATGGCCTTTGCACAGATCTAGGGCCCTGACACAGTTTCGCCTAAGCTTCGCCGCTGCATCATCAAGTGACTTATCATTAGCTGACCTAATCGTTTCCTTAATTTAGATCCATTGTCAGAAGCCACTTTTGTAGCAAACTTCAAAATGTCATTTTTCTTTATGCCTGAGATAGTAGCTTTTCCTACTCCAAAAACTTTGGCAAGAGACGAACCGCTTTCACCTTTTTCCAGTCTGTTCAAAATTTCGACTTTGTTTTGAATTGTAAGAGATACATGTTTCCTTTTCAATTGCGAGGACGATGCCACAACGCAAAACTTGAGACCGTATATGTAACTCAAAACAGCGCAAGGACTCGTCACTAATGAAAAACTAACACTAACTGATGGCAACAAGTGTTGAACAGATGGTGGGGTCGGGTGCAGGAAACTACGTGGCCTAAGAGCAGATTCGGGAAGGGAGTGGTGATAGGGGTGTGGGGAGGCGAGCTAAAAATAGATCGTACTGGGTTGTTGAAGGTCAATCACGGAAACATTTTCTTTTCTCAATTTTTTCCGTAAAGGAGTTCGGATTGTTGATGTTTCGGATTATTGACGTTCGGGTTATCGATGTCCTACTGTATGGTGAAAAATTCAGTTTGAAGATTTACGCCTATTATTATTGCCCTCCTCGTTATTGAACCTGTATCGAGTAATTTATTTTGTTTCAAAGTTATCAATAAATAAGTAAAATAATACACACACATTTTTTTGCAACAATTTAACTGTTCAATTCATTACCTTAATGATGAAATGTGCTCTAAAATAATATTTTATTATTTTCTCGAAAAGTTGAAACCAGTATGCCTTTTTTATCTATAAATGTCTGTACAAATTTAGCATATCGCCATATGTTTAATTAATGTATACAACTTTTAGTCGTAATAGTGAACTCCGTTGTAGTATGAAGCGCCCCCTCGCGGAGTAGGCCAAAAATAATCATATGGTGACATTAGTCATCTCGAAAAAGCCCAATTACAAAATTACCAAAATTTCATCAATATCAGTGAAACGGCTACGAAAATATTTCAAAATCATTAATACAATATTCCAACTTTACCACCCTGTAGATAGTTAACTATCAACATTTTACTAAGGTCATATTTGTCCAAACGTCATATTTTGATGCCTGGAGTCTACCATTGCTCTGTGTACAATTCATTATGGATCGCCCTGTATTCTCCTATGTTTTAGCACGGATTTTATCCATCTGCATGTGGCATTGTTTATCCCTCTTTCTTGAATGATTTGTTTATTAATAACATCGATGTGTTGTTATCAAAAACACCTTCGATGTCTAAAAATGCTGCAAGGTTTATTTCTTTTTGACTCAGACTCCTAAGGGGACCAAAGACCACAAATTATGTAGGGCAGCTTCTCCTGATTTCCCTGCTTGATAGGCCCACTGCAGTCTGTGTAGAAGGATGATCTTAAGCATTCCTTCATACAAATGCATTTGTATTACGTTTTCCATGGTTTTCAGCATGAATAATGTCAGTCTAATTGGTCTGTACGATTTAGTCTGGGTATACGTGTCTTTCCTTAGTTTGAGAATAAACAACACCTTTGACTCTTTCCATGCAATTTGTATATACCCTAAAGAATGGCCACTACTGTGTAATATCATAACTAAAGGATCCATGATGATAGCCATTTCCTCTTGCGGGAGCTTGGGAAATATGCCATCTGGTCCTGGAGTTTTGTAAGGGTCAAATGAATTTACAGCTCCATCAGATAGGATGGGGTCTGAAGATCTCATTTGATAGTTTCCTGTCATCTTTGGTAGCCCTTGTTTTGGTTACCGGTCCATTATCATAATTAGAGTCTATCTTTATCGAACCTGGAAAGTGCACACTAAGGAGGTGCTCTAAAGCCTCTTCTTCAGTATTTGTGAACTCTCCGCTCGACAGTTGCATAGAACCTAGTTTATTAGAAGGGTCCCTTTTGTTAATTTTGATCCTGTCAGGGATACCTTGTATATCCTCACGGGCTTTTGCTAATTTGACGGTTAATTTGAGGTTATGTCCAAAAGTGTTAAATACAGGAGTTTTAGATTTTTTTATTATCTACAACTTTTCCGCTAGGAGATCACGTTTCCCCGCAAATCACATAAACCGTTTTCAACCCCTAAACTGTATCCCCATTTCACAATTTCGAATGTTTTCGCCTGTTACTTTTTTCTTTCTTTAAAAAGGTCGGTGTATATTATCATTCGCGTATCGCTTCCAGCACGTAGCGTTCCGTTTCCGAAAAATATTATTTAATGATTTCAATATGAACTAATTGGTATTGTTCTAAACGTATCGTTTCAGACACCTACATTTCCGTTCACCGCTGTGAAATTGGCAGCCATTCTGAAGAAAACGCCCGACTGACCAGTGGCGCATCATATTTATATAATTACCAAAAATAATTGTAAATACTTGTTTTTTTATAAGTTTAAGCAAATTTTATTTAAATACTTACCTAATAATAGCAATAAGGAGAAAATTAAATAAAGTACCGAGGCGGATCTAGGAGTAAGATTATATTTTATTTTAGACTCCCAAAATTTAAAATTTTACCTATTAATATATTAAAAATGTCGGACTAACTTGCCCCGCCGCGCGCCATACAGGGCCGGCAATAGGGGTTAATTCATAAAAATTTGGGTAAAATATCAAACTTAATTAATGTTTCATGACTTGGGAGTTTTTCTCACATTCCATTTTATATAGAAAATGTTGGGAATCATTTTAAAAACAAATAAAAAATGTCAGGTTGACTTGTACTGTCGTACAGGACCGGCAATAGGGGTTAAATCATAAAAATTTGGGTAAAATATGAAACTTATTTAATTTTTGATTACTTGGGAGTTTTTCGCATATTCCATTTTATGTAGAAAATGTTGGCAACCATCCTAAAAACAAAATTAAAATGTCAGATTAACTTGCACTGCCCTACGGCAGTGCATGTCGATCTGACATTTTTAGTTTGTTCATAAAATTGTTCACAATATTTTCTACATAAAATGGAATGTGCGAAAATCTCCCAAGTAATCAAAAATTAAATAAGTTTGATATTTTACCCAAATTTTTATGATTTAACCCCTATTGCCGGTCCTGTACGGCAATGCATGTCAATCTGAAATTTTAATTTGTTCTTAAGATGGCTCCCAATATTTTCTACTTAAAATGGAATGTGTGAAAAACTTCCAAGTCGTGAAAAATTCATTAAGTTTGATATTTTACCAAATTTTTATGAATCAACCACTATTGCCAGTCCTGCACGGCAGTGCAAGTCAATCTGACATTTTCAATTTGTTTTAGGATGGTTTTCAATATTTTCTATATAAAATGGAATGTGCGAAAAACTCCCAAGTAATGAAGAATTAGTTAAGTTTAATATTCTACCCAAATTTTTATGATTTAACCCCTATTGCCGGTCTTTTACGGCAGTGCAAGTCAATTTGATATTTTTAGGATAGTTCCCAACATTTTCTACATAAAAGGGAATGTGCGAAAAACTCCCAAGTAATGAAAAATTAATTAAGTTTGTTATTTTCCCCAAATTTTTGTAAATTAACCCCTATGGGCGGTCCTGTACGGCAGTGCATGTCGATCTGACATTTTTAGTTTGTTCATAAAATTGTTCACAATATTTTCTACATAAAATGGAATGTGCGAAAAACTCCCAAGTAATGAAAGATAGTTAAGTTTAATATTCTACCCAAGTTTTTATGATTTAACCCCTATTTCCGGTCCTGTATGGCAGTGCAAGTCAATTTGATGTTTTTAGGATAGTTCCCAACATTTTCTACATAAAAGGGATGTGCGAAAAATTCCCAAGTAATGAAAAATTAATTAAGTTTGTTATTTTTCCCAAATTTTGTGAATTAACCCCTATGGGCGGTCCTCTACGGCAGTGCATGTCAATCTGACATTTTTAGTTTGTTCATAAACTTGTTCACAATATTTTCTACATAAAATGGAATGTGCGAAAATCTCCCAAGTCGTGAAAAATTTAATTAAGTTTGATATTTTACCCAAATTTTTATGATTTAACCCCTATTGCCGGTCCTGTACGGCAATGCATGTCAATCTGAAATTTTAATTTGTTCTTAAGATGGCTCCCAATATTTTCTACTTAAAATGGAATGTGTGAAAAACTTCCAAGTCGTGAAAAATTAATTAAGTTTGATATTTTACCAAATTTTTATGAATCAACCACTATTGCCAGTCCTGCACGGCAGTGCAAGTCAATCTGACATTTTCAATTTATTTTAGGATGGTTTTCAATATTTTCTACATAAAATGGAATGTGCGAAAAACTCCCAAGTAATGAAGAATTAGTTAAGTTTAATATTCTACCCAAATTTTTATGATTTAACCCCTATTGCCGGTCTTGTACGGCAGTGCAAGTCAATTTGATGTTTTTAGGATAGTTCCCAACATTTTCTACATAAAAGGGAATTCCCAAGTAATGAAAAATTAATTAAGTCTGTTATTTTTCCCAAATTTTTGTAAATTCACCCCTATGGGCGGTCCTGTACGGCAGTGCATGTCGATCTGACATTTTTAGTTTGTTCATAAAATTGTTCACAATATTTTCTACATAAAATGGAATGTGCGAAAATCTCCCAAGTAATCAAAAATTAAATAAGTTTGATATTTTACCCAAATTTTTATGATTTAACCCCTATTGCCGGTCCTGTACGGCAATGCATGTCAATCTGAAATTTTAATTTGTTCTTAAGATGGCTCCCAATATTTTCTACTTAAAATGGAATGTGTGAAAAACTTCCAAGTCGTGAAAAATTCATTAAGTTTGATATTTTACCAAATTTTTATGAATCAACCACTATTGCCAGTCCTGCACGGCAGTGCAAGTCAATCTGACATTTTCAATTTGTTTTAGGATGGTTTTCAATATTTTCTATATAAAATGGAATGTGCGAAAAACTCCCAAGTAATGAAGAATTAGTTAAGTTTATTATTCTACCCAAATTTTTATGATTTAACCCCTATTGCCGGTCTTTTACGGCAGTACAAGTCAATTTGATATTTTTAGGATAGTTCCCAACATTTTCTACATAAAAGGGAATGTGCGAAAAATTCCCAAGTAATGAAAAATTAATTAAGTTTGTTATTTTCCCCAAATTTTTGTAAATTAACCCCCATGGGCGGTCCTGTACGGCAGTGCATGTCGATCTGACATTTTTAGTTTGTTCATAAAATTGTTCACAATATTTTCTACATAAAATGGAATGTGCGAAAAACTCCCAAGTAATGAAAGATAGTTAAGTTTAATATTCTACCAAAGTTTTTATGATTTAACCCCTATTTCCGGTCCTGTATGGCAGTGCAAGTCAATTTGATGTTTTTAGGATAGTTCCCAACATTTTCTACATAAAAGGGAATGTGCGAAAAATTCCCAAGTAATGAAAAATTAATTAAGTTTGTTATTTTTCCCAAATTTTGTGAATTAACCCCTATGGGCGGTCCTCTACGGCAGTGCATGTCAATCTGACATTTTTAGTTTGTTCATAAAATTGTTCACAATATTTTCTACATAAAATGGAATGTGCGAAAATCTCCCAAGTCGTGAAAAATTTAATTAAGTTTGATATTTTACCCAAATTTTTATGATTTAACCCCTATTGCCGGTCCTGTACGGCAATGCATGTCAATCTGAAATTTTAATTTGTTCTTAAGATGGCTCCCAATATTTTCTACTTAAAATGGAATGTGTGAAAAACTTCCAAGTCGTGAAAAATTAATTAAGTTTGATATTTTACCAAATTTTTATGAATCAACCACTATTGCCAGTCCTGCACGGCAGTGCAAGTCAATCTGACATTTTCAATTTATTTTAGGATGGTTTTCAATATTTTCTACATAAAATGGAATGTGCGAAAAACTCCCAAGTAATGAAGAATTAGTTAAGTTTAATATTCTACCCAAATTTTCATGATTTAACCCCTATTGCCGGTCTTGTACGGCAGTGCAAGTCAATTTGATGTTTTTAGGATAGTTCCCAACATTTTCTACATAAAAGGGAATGTGCGAAAAATTCCCAAGTAATGAAAAATTAATTAAGTCTGTTATTTTCCCCAAATTTTTGTAAATTCACCCCTATGGGCGGTCCTGTACGGCAGTGCATGTCGATCTGACATTTTTAGTTTGTTCATAAAATTGTTCACAATATTTTCTACATAAAATGGAATGTGCGAAAATCTCCCAAGTCGTGAAAAATTAATTAAGTATGATATTTTACCCAAATTTTTATGAATCAACCCCTATTGCTAGTCCTGTACTGCAGTGCAAGTCAATCCGACATTTTCAATTTGTTTTTAGAGGATGGTTCTCAGCATTTTCTACATAAAATGGAATGTGCGAAAAACTTCCAAGTAAAGAAACATTAGTTAAGTTTGATATCTTACCCAAATTATAAGAATTAACCCCTATGGCCGGTCCAGTACGGCAGTGCAAGTCTATCTGAATTTTTAATTTGTTTTTAAGATGGTTCATAACATTTTGTCATAATACGGCAACTAACAGAAAAATCAAAGAGTTCGACAAGCTCATGTTTGTATGTTTTGTTGACCCCAGTAAAGCCTTTGATAAAGTATGGTTGAGGGACGTATTAGAGATTCTAGAGAAGAACAATATAGATCATAAATATCAAAATATTATTAAAGAACTGAACACCGGAAATATAACGCGGATTAAAACCAGAACGGGATTGTCCAAAGAAGTACATACTATGAACGGGATACGACAGAGAGACAGCCTCAACCCTACATTATTCAATATTATCATGGACAGAATCATAGAAAGCGTTAACAACATCAACGCGGGGTACAGAATGGGAGAACAATAATTAAAAGTATTATGTTATGCAGATGACGCGGTGCTAGTGGAGGAGAGTGAAGATGACTTACAGCACCTACTATACAGAATGAAGACAACGGCAGATAAATATAATATGACCATTTCAATTAAGAAGACTCAATCAATGGTCATAGCCAAACATCCGATTAGATGTAAACTAGCTGTCGACAACAACATAATACAACAAACAATGAAATTCAATTATCTTGGAGTAACAATATGAAGCAAGAGGGATTTAATAGAGGAAACACGAACTCAAGCGATAAAAGCATCAAGGGTCAGCGGATATTTGAGAGAAATAAACATGCGTAAGACCTATTCTCATTTATGCAACTGAAGCAAGGGCCGAAACATCTACAACAATAAGAATAATGAGGACGACTGAAATGAAAACGCTAAGAACAATTAAGGGAGTGAGCCTCAGAGATAGAATGAGAAGTCAGGACAGGACATTAGAGAAGAATTAGGAATTCAGGATGTGGAGAGGTGGGTTAGAAAACGTAAACGAGGTTGGAGAGATCATGTCGAAAGAATGCCAGAAATAATGCCAAAATGGGCGAAAACCAAGAAACCAAACACACGGAGACCACTAGGCAGACCACCAAAAAGATAGTATGAGAGCTGGAGCTCAGCGTCTCAAGAAGAAGAGCTCAGGAGGAGGCTAAATATTCGGAATTAAACAGGACAGGCTTCTACTAAAAGAAAAAGAAGATAACATTTTGTATATAAAATGGAATGAGCGAAAAGTGGTGAAAAATAAATAGTTTGACATTCTTTATTTGATTTTAAGATGGTTCCCAACCAGACAATTTTAATATGTTTTTAAGATGGTTTCCAATATTTTATACATGAAATGAAAAGTGCGACAAAGTCCCAAGTGTTAAAAAATTAATTAAGTTTATTATTTTACCCAAGTATTTATGAATTAACCCCTAGTGCCGGTCCTGTATGTCGCGCGGCGAGGCAAGATAATCCGACATTTTTAATTTGTTCATAGGTATAATTGAAAATTTTGGGAGACTTAAAATAAAATATAATTTTACTCCTAGATCCGCCTTTGTACCTTATTTTATTTTCTCCTTATTATTATTTTTAGGTAGGCTTCTTAATAAAATTTGCCTAAAATTAGTAAAAAGAAAACAAGAATTTCCAATTATTTTTAGTAATTATATAAATATGCTGCGCTATTGGTCATTCGGGTGTTTTCGTCAGAATGGCTGCTAGCTTTTGTCTGCCAATTTCACAGCGGTTTTACGTTCAGTATATTTGAAAACAATATTTGCTGGATGCTGATCGGTGCAGAGCGTACCGGAACCTGTCTGTACAGATAGTGTGAATTAGTGTCAGTTGTTTAGCTTTCGTTTATTTAGTGCCTTCTATATTATTAAAATAAAAATTAACTAGCTTCAGTAAGTAAAATTTAAATAAACATATCTAAAAGTAAATAATATCGAAAAATAATTAATCGAAACTGTTAAAAAATGAAACACTAATGTTTTATTTTATCTTCAACATTGGGTGTTATTACTGAAGATTTTTTTGTTTCTTTGTCGTCAAGTAGAAGTGCGATCGCATATAATTTTTTTTGAAAAAAGCGGGAACACATCTTCACTAGGCCGAACTGAAACGCTTCATGTATGAAAATGTGAAGGTACAGTCCGGTTGCTGCCACATACTAAAAACGATACTTGCATGGTAATATGCATCGCGTTTAAAATTCGTTTTGGCCTATTGGACTTATTTTTACTTTAAAATGTGTATGTATGTCCGTGGGAATACAAAAGCAAAATTATCTTTTTTTTTGACAAATATTTCGGTTATTATAAGTGATATTAATTATTATTAAGGCAAAACAGAAGCATTTGTAATATTAATGAAAGTATTAATTTTGATTAGAAACAACTTGTGCGGAAACCCAGAAGGGACATGCGTGTGAAAAAATAAAATAACAGCAATTACAAAACATTATAGCAATGTTTATTTCAAAATAAATTTACAATTAGACCATCACCAATATAGAAACACTGTTTCGAATACATCCCGAAATATCACATACACTGAAATAAAATGTTAAATAAAAAGTAGAGAATATTAAAAGTTGAAAGAGAAAAATATTCCAGTTACGGTAGTACTAAGGAACGTATTCAAATAAAAAAATACTATATAAATAAAATTGCATAAATAATCTAATAATAGATAAGATACTTGGCTACAAATTAAAATTACATAAAATCAAATGCTATCTAAAAAACAATATTCAAGTTTTTCTAGAACATGCTACTTGTGCTTAATGCTAAAGAAAAAGAAAAACAAACAAACTTAACTATCAAGGGGGATATATGTACGTTTATAACTTACATATTATTTTGGGCAGGCGCTCCTGATGTGTGCCTTTACGAAGATTTTCAAAAATTATCATTAAAATATATATTACATGAATGACTTAGATAAAAAATAAAATTTGTTCTAGAAGTTTGATCTCCTACATTATCCCAAATGGAACATAAGAATCCTGAAAATTATCTCTTTGTGATACATCCATTATAAATTTAACATTTGCAATGTTGTCAGATCTACCATTTTTATGACGTTTTTCATCAGTTGTTTTTATTATTTGACACGAGATTTCATGCAGCAATATTCAATTGAGAAAATTAGAGGTTTCCAACCTTTTTTCCTTATAGACCACTTCCAAAATTTTAACGGTTTCATCTACATTTCTACCGTATTCCCAAAACTCGTCAAAAAATGTGGTCAGATCAACCGATTATTTTTTCATGCCAACGTAAACCCTTCTCAAATCTCCCGTGGACTCCTGGACTAGACCGCTTTGAGAATCACTGATCTAAATTATGGTACAGTGAAACCTGGATAAGTGGAAGTGAGAAGCCTATGTTATTGATAATTACAATTATTTCCCAACGCTTTTGTATTGAAATACTTTTAAATATAGCTTATGAAGAAACTGTAGCTGTTTTTCCACTCGGTCAATCCGGTTTCCGTGGTGGATCAAACCATATTTTTCCCTGCTTCCTCTCAGATATTTGCCTTTGCCTTTTTTACTATTGTTCTCCACTCTTCCCTATTTTCCATTTTCTCTCTCCAATTTGTTATCATCATCCTTCTGATGTCCTCTTCCACTTGTTTTTTTCATTTAGATTTTGGTCTGACTCTTGACATATTGGGTACACATATGCATAATGTGCATCGATTTTCCGGGATATTAAAGAATTTCTAGAAATTGATCAGAAGTTGTAAACATTCGTATACAGAGGTTTTGAGGATTGGAGATTCCGAAATATGCCTTAGAGCCCCTCACGGAGCAGGGGGGCATTTTGAAAAACATCGACTAGCAGAGTTATCGGCTTGCAAATCTGTACTCGGGGGGTGTTCGGGGTCAGATATTCCGAATATAACACTGGCAAATATGCCCGATGGCCCTGGGGCCCCCACGGGAGCAGCATTTTGAAAAACATCGACTAGTCGAGTGATCAGCTTGCAAATATGTACTCGGGAGTTTTCGGGATCAGAGATTCTGAATATAACACAGGAAAATCTGCCCAATGGCCCCCCACAGGTGCAACATTTTGAAAAACATCATATACAAATATGTACTCGGGGGTTTTGGAGGTCATAGATTTCAGACACTGAAAAATATGCATTAATTGTAGCTTGCCATAAACGGGAAAGAAATGATGTTAATTAAAATAAATCGTGGACAATCCAAACCCAAAAGGGAAATTTCGTGAAATCAAAGAATATTTCATGGATTTTCAGGAAAATTTCTTAGGACCATGCAACTCTGGGTAATACATATCGATCAAGTCACAAGATTCGATTACCAATATTCCATCGGTTGGTACCAGCTTGGGTTCATTATTACAATAATGTTACAGATAAGAGTGTAGCGACACAAATCTCCTAATTCTTTCATATGTGGGAAACGTTCGCTTGTTAGACTGAGATAGCTGAGCCTCGTTTCTTTCAAATGTGATCATCACGAAAAGACAGGGTCTAGATGAAGCCCAAGAATTCGAATACCATCATGTATATACAGAATGAGGAAGAGAGGGAGATCACGAGAGAAGGGGAATATATACTTCGAGCAGTCAAGTTCACTCTGTGGATCCACTTCGTTAGTTCTCACACCAAATATTTTTATAGGATGAGGTTGACAATACTGATGATGAAAATTGTATTGATATAGAGTGATTGATTTACATGTGGTAGTAGTTTGTCTCGTAGATTAAGATTAAAAAAATCAATAAAAAAGGATTATTTTCGAAACTCATGAATTTCTTGTATTTCTTACCCTGATTGTATAATCTCTGTAAATTCATATACATGCGTGTGGCGATGTGAAGATGAGTCCAGAAGTTCATGGTTGGTAAGCAGGCATAACATTTTTATTGGGAATAATATATTACTGTGTCTTTCAATGTCTTCCCAAGCCCCCCTCTCCCCCCCCCCCCACTTGCTCCCGTGGGGTCATCAAGGCCATCTGAATAAGAGAGTCATTTCCTCAAGTAACAGCAGTCCGGTCAACAGTGGTTCTGCGTAAGACGGAACTCTGGTGGGGAAATCAAGCAGACATCTTATTCCAAAGAGCAGAGTTAGTATTTCAAGTGCCAACAGTCTGAGCAACGTGCAGTTTCCAATCAAACCAGAATCCTAAGCCAAATGTGGTAAAGAAGCTTCATTGTGTTTAATTGGTGTTTGACTTTAGTTAAGGATTACTTTTCTCCCAACTTCATACTTGGATAGCTTCATGTGGGATAAAGAACTTGAGCAGCAAGTACCCAGGAGGCAAGTAAAATATGTCCTTCTAGCCGCAGTGCTTTTGTCATCACCATAGTGTACCTGCACCTGGAGTATTTCTTTCTTCACTGACGCTGCCTGAAGCAAGTGGACCATATCACGATAAAGAAACTGACGCCCGAGGCAACCTGTTACCCAGGCTTAGGTGTCAAACTGACACGTAGCGAGGAAAGAACATTACAACGAAAAAACCGCGGATATATTGTGTAATTTGCCTGGTCTATATCAATGCTGTTAAATTACTATAAACAGAGTGATTTATAAAAAAAAAACTAAAGTGAGTAGTAGTAACATCATAAAACCGAGACAAATAGAAAAGCAATGGAAACAAAACACATAAGAAGAACAGCGGAAAAACTAAGTGGGACACGAATAACGAAGGCATTAGAAAAGTAGCAAAATAAGAACCAATAAGCAAGAAACATCTTAATTAGTATGGATACAAACGAGGAAAATAATGGAGGTAGGAAACACTATTAAAAAACAAAGGGGGAGACGAAGAAATAAATGGATAGGTCAAATATAGGAACTTGGAACAAAAAGCGAAAAAACTTTAGAGGAAAATAGGAAAAGGCAGTGGAAGATAAGGGTAGAAGAGAGACCGAAACTCTTATCCGACACCTGAAAGGGCAAAAGGAAATGAGGAGAAGAATATTTAGGTTAAACAATAGACAAATCCATCCTAAGCTGTTTTCTGCAAACTTTTATCAATCCCCCAATCAATGCTGCTCAATTACTATACTACTATACAGAGTGATTTATATACTACTATACAGTGGTTTATTATAATAAACAAAGTGAGTAGTGACATAATAAAAACGATAAATTGGCAACATTACAAATTTCAAATTATGTATTAGGGGTCACCCATAAATTACGTCACACGTCAAGGGGGTGTGAACGAAATGCGATATCGTGTGACAAAGGGCGGGGGGGGGGTCAAAAAATGTGTGACATCACGTGTCAAAATTTAAAATATTGAAAGACGAAATTTATATCTAGGAAACTAAAAATAAATGTCTGATATGCCAGTAATAAATAATATAAAGGCGTCCATGGACACAAAATGTTTTAGTATTTTTTTTATTATCTAATTACTCGTTTCTTAATTATTCCTTTCTTTTGTCTATTACCTTAAATTTTTGACTTTATGTTGATTTTATTAAAGATTATTATTTAATCGAAATAGAAAAAATTGAAATATATGTGACGTCACACCGGGTGAGAGGGGGTTTCAAAAATGTGACCACCTGTGACAAGGACGGAGGGGGGCAGGGGTTTAAAAAATCATAAAATTTGTGTGTCGGAATTTATGGATGGCCCCATATTTACGACTCAGATAATCAACGTTTCAGACTTTTGTTCCATTCAGTAAATTAATTTTTTTTTTTGGTAAATTTGTTTTAAAGTTACTCTTTTTGACAAAAAATTATATTTTTTCTTATCACAGCGTATGAATGAAATTCCAATGTTTGGTTACGTGCATTTTCCTTTCTTGCTCTTGCTCACTATCACTGAGTGACTCATTTCGTTACCCATTTTTGGTATCGGGTAGATTTATTATCTACCTCGTGTGCATCCTTTCACATATTTATTTCTTATTTTAATAAGAAGTAGATACTTTCATATCATTAAATCGTGTTCTAAAGCGTCAGCAGTCGATTTTCGGAACATCTGCCTTCGCTTATTATATATAAATTATTCAAAAAGAAAAAAAAACAATTATACCAAGAAACAAAATACGATAAATAAAATGTCCCATAATATATTATTTAGATGCATTTCAAGTAATGGTCGTACTACCATTTTTAAGCAAATGCACAGTCTTGCCCCTTTCTCCCACTTTGACATAATCGTCGTTAAAGTTTACGTTGGCACTACTGATACCGCGAGCAATAACAAAATTGTCAGAACTAAACACGGTATCGTAATGTGTTTCGGAAATGTTCCCTATCGATTTACTCAATCTATTGGCGCCCAACCCAGTTTTAGGTATTAGAGAAGCGTTATTAATTGGAAAACTATTGTTACGATTCGTACCGAATCGCTTCCAATCGGATAGCGACGGTAAAGCCGACACCTTATTAATAATTGATTGAATGCCACCGGATATTGTTTTGTTACTATCTGTGGGAGATGAATTACCTATGTCGTGTTGAGGTCTTGATGTGCTGTGAGTGATGGGCGCCAAACCCGTCCTGGTTTTATCCAAATTCGGTGCGCTTTTAGACCATAACGCCGTCCTGTTCGGGTTCGGCAGCATTATTTGACCTCTCTCGCGTTGATGGCACGTACTCGGTCCCCAGGTTTTACCTTTAACTCCGTCGGCAGGTACTGAAATCAATCGCTATTGACGCTTTCACCAACGCTAAATACCCCCGTGGAATATTCATATTGTTTTTTTAAGCCGGCGGTGTGTCTTTGAGAATATTTTCTCGATATTATGTCTTTTGCTAGAGGATTTTCGTTAAATAAAAAAAATTAATTGCAATATTGCATAACTTGATTAACACTAATTTATTTGAAAGAGTTATTTCAATTTTTGGCGCTAGTTAATTGCCTCGTCGTCTTATTACGTTTAGAAGGTCGCTTCAGCAGCAATTATGTCATCATGGACCCAAACCTTGTCGTTGAATGTAAATGATACATCCAAATAAATTTAAACTTTTTTGTATACACAGAAAAAGATTTATATAAATATGTGAACCTACCTTTCTTAGAAATTTTCTACAACCAAATCATTTTTTTTTAATTTTAACTATAATGGCAACTTATCCGAACTATCAACCGCGATAAAATAACTTTATACCTTCAAGTCGAATCAAATCAAGAAAATATGTCATCTCTTTTCTTAAAAATCATTAATTTTTGTTTATAAGTTTAATTTGTTTTTGTTATTATTAATAATTACCAAGTAATATGTATTATGCAATATTAACTAATTAATTTTTTGGTAGCTCTTTTTCTTCGGATCTCGAATATATATTATGCATACGTACATACGTAGGTCTGTTTCTCTTATTTTGAAAATTATAGAGTTTCAAAGTTTGCAAGTAAAAGTACGAAATACAAAAAAATATGTGAAATTATTTTAAAAAATTTCTATATTCGGACAATCTTAGAAGAATAATTTTTTCAATTGGAAATGGACGATCTGGATGCAACGCAAGTGAACAT
The DNA here is from genome assembly GCA_963921935.1 of Galeruca laticollis. Taxonomy (NCBI): domain Eukaryota; kingdom Metazoa; phylum Arthropoda; class Insecta; order Coleoptera; family Chrysomelidae; genus Galeruca; species Galeruca laticollis. Next base: position 42,269,171 of record OY998182.1, read on the forward strand.
ATTTAGAAATTTTCAGCTTCTATGTAATGTATGTTTGATAATAGTATTGTTACACCTGTTCTCTGAATGTCAGAATGACAGCTTGGACTGAAAATGAGAAGAGGGATTAATAGCCGGAGTAGTCACAGCCACTTATCAAGGTGACAGTCTACAATTTTCAAGATTTTTCTATTGTGTTTCATATTGCCGTACCAGTATGTTATAGAATATTCTAGTCCTTTCTGGAAAGTTCTTTCTATATTTAAATAGATATCAGTTATGGCAGAGTCAGTCAGTCAATAGTTTGATTTGTTAATAAGTTGAATTGTTAGAAAGTAGTATTGTATTTTGCCAAGTATTGAATAAAGTACTGAAAGTTATAACAGTAGTGACAGCGGTAAAAGTAATTTATGGTCAATACTAGAAGTACAAATTACGACACCAATATGGAAGCTAATAGTGGAGCCCCAGCATGGTTTCTTTAGATGATGGAGCAAGAAACACAAGAAAGAAAAGGAGAAAGAGGAAAACCGTAGAAAACAAGAAAATGAAGAAGAGGAACGTGGAGAAGGAGGAAAGGAAGCAAATATTAGAGGTACTGTCCGATTTTAGTTCTACCTTCAAAAGTAAAATAGCGGCCTTAGATAACAAAATAGATACAATGGAAGAAGGCCTAAAAACAGACATAAAAACAGTTAAGGAAGATTTGGCAACAGTAGAAAAAGATTTAAAAAGAGTATAGAAAGATTTAAAAACGACAGAGAAAGATTTGAAAACAGACCTGCTTGATTTAAAACAAAAATTAGATGCATTAGTAAAAAAATAGAAGCTAATCCCAATGATAGCAGTTTTTAGTGATAGTGCCAGAACTGAAATAGTAAATTTGAGACACAACCAGGTTATCAAGCCACCTACATATGATGGCTAATCATTTTGGGAGACATATCGACGCCAATTTGAAACAGCAGCTAGTGCCAATGGGTGGAATGATCAAGAGAAAGCCACCTCCCTTATGATTGCTCTTCGTGGACAAGCCGCATGCATTCTTCAATTACTACCCCAAGGCAACCCAGCTATGGCGTCATTATCCAAGCTTTGGGGAACAGGTGTGGACAGCAACATTTAAAACAAGTTTTCTAAAGTCAATTGAAGGTGTGCGTGCAAAAATTAGACGTAAGCCTCCAAGAATATGGAAGTGACATATAAAGACTATTGAGTTTGGCCTGTCCACAGGCACCTAAAGAATTTTTAGAACAATTTGGCGTTCAAGCTTTCATTGATGGTTTAAGAGACCCAGAAATGCAACAAGCCCTTCGATTACGCCACCTTCAGACACTACAAGAAGTAACTTTTGCTCAAAAATTCATAGCATTTCCAAAACCGGACGTACAAAATTACGAGCAATATATTTCGAGGAGGAGAATTTAACCGAAATTATGGCTAGAATTGAAAATCTACTTAAAGACACGCTACAAAGTCGTACACCAATTCAAGAATCCCGGAAATGTTTCAACTGCGGAAGAATTGGACATCTGCAGAGAACATGTAAAGTTTCATCAAGATCTCGAAGCCAAGTTAGGAACTCGGATAACCAGACAACATCAAGACAACGTACATCCTCGCAGAGCCCAGTTAGAAACAGAGCTCATAGCCCTACAAGGAACAACCCTAGAAGATCATCTCCATAACAAAGTCGATCACCAACACCTGATCGGCGCTCTGATACGAGCGACCAGGAAAACTACTAAAAGTCGACTATACGGGGAGGACGTCGACTAAAACCATTCAAAGCCCCATGATTCGCACATATTCTTTGTTTAAAAATGGCCGAATTTTAACTGTTAGGGGACAACTAGAAAATCGCGATAGCAAATTTATTGTCGATACTGGGGCAACTAGATCATTTGTACGCCCAGATATGTTGACACAGACATATGCAAGAACACCTAAAGGCCTTGTACTGGAAACCGTAACTACTCCAATTTTGGGACAAGTAACAGCATCCATTCGAATTGGAAACGCGGCCATAGTTCACTCATTTTTGGTAGCAAACATTATGGATGAATGTGTTTTGGGTTTAGACATTATGCAAGACAAATTTGTAATAGATGTGAAAAACAAAATTTTATCCATCGACAACGAAGAAGTAATCCTCAGTGGTGAAAATTATCAATTGCACAAAATAAAAGTGATAGTTGATGTAGATATAAGAATTCCGGCTAATTCAGAAAGCATTGTCATGGCTCATCTTAAAGAAAAATCTAAAGATCTGACTATTGGGTTTATTGAACCACGTGAATCGACAGAAGATGGAGTAATGGTAGCCAAATGTCTGGTAAAAATAGAACAGCAAATTCCCGTTCGCGTTGCCAATACATCTAGGAGACCAGTTGAACTAAAGAAAAATCACGAGTTGGGATATTGTGAACCAGTGAAGAACATAGTGGATTTACCAGATAATCCCAAATCCGAAAAATAGCCACAAAATAAAGTCGACGACCAATTTATAGAGACACACATCAAAGACTTTGACAAACTAACACCCGAAGAAGCGAGCAACGCAAAGAAATTTGTCTTGAATCACCTTAGCCTTTTCGAAACCGGAAAATCTACAGGGCGAACCAACTTGGTCCATCATAGAATTAATACAAAAGATGCACCACCGATACGTCAAAACACAAGAAGACTTCCATTCGCTAAACAAAAAGATGTAGCGAATATGATACAAGACATATTGGATGAGAACATTATTGAAGATCCACCTAGACCGTGGTGTTCTCCAGTTGTTTTAGTAACTAAGAAAGATGGAAGTACAAGATCCTGCGTTAACTATCGCAAATTAAATCAAGTTACTGTAAAAGACAGCCAACCCCTGCCACGTATAGACGATTCACTGGACACCCTATCCGGCTCTCAGTGGTAATTAGACTTAAAGAGCGGATACTGGCAAGTTGAAGTTCATCCCGATGATAGAGATAAAACAGCCTTCTCTGTTGGAAATGGCCTTTATCGATTCCAAGTACTTCCATTTGGTCTATGCAATGCTCCAGCCACTTTTGAAAGACTTATGGAAATTGTGTTAAAAGGACTGACGTGGAAAACCTGTCTATGTTATTTAGATGACATCATTATAATGGGAAAAACATTCGAAGAACATCTAAACAATCTAGAAGTTTTTAGCCGACTGAAAAATGCAAACTTAAGAATTCCAAGAAATGCTTCTTATTTCAACGTGTAGTTTTATATTTGGGTCACGTTGTGGGAATAAAAACTGATCCGGCAAAAATTTCAGCGATACAAGACTGGCCAAAACCAAGAGATAAACATGAGGTTCGTCAATTTTTGGGTCTTTGCACATATTACCGGAAATTTGTTCAAAATTTTGGAAATATAGCCAAACCTTTACACAAACTTACTGAAAACAACACATCATTCTTTCAACAGCGACGCTTCACAACATGGCATAGGAGCTATCCTTTCACAGCAGCAAGATGGCGAAGAAAAAGTAATTACTTATTTCAGTAAGACCCTGGGAAGGGTGGAGAAAAATTACTGTGTTACAAGAAAAGAACTGTTAACAATTGTAAAAGCTATTGAACACTTTCACACATACTTTAATGCCAGAACCTTCATCATCAGAAACGACCATAAAGCACTACAGTGGCTGATGAATTTTAAAAATGCGGAAGGACAAATTGCAAGATGATTAGAAAGACTTCAGCAGTACAATTTTGAAATAGTTTATAGAAAAGGTCGCTATCACGGAAATGCGGGTACCCTATTCACAAGGCCATGTACTCAACAACAATGCAGATATTGCCAAAGAATTGAGGAAAAGGAAAGTAAAAATAATCAAATAAACAAAAATGAAAAGATAGAATTGCTGCATGCAACAACAATAAGAAGTGACTCGGACGAAAACATGTGGTCAGTTGTAGAAAACCTTAGGAAATTTCAAAAGAAAGATGAAGACTTAAAAGTTGTCCGGATATGGCTAAAAAATGGTGTTAGACCCGATTGGCAAAAAGTGTTTAAGTATGGTTCAATGATCAAAAGATACTGGGCTGAATGGGATTCCCTTACTCTTCACGATGGTGTACTCCCTCAGACGTGGAAGAGCTCTGACAGTTTATCTATGATCCACCAACTTGTCTTGCCTAAATCATTTGTTCGTAAAGTGATGGAAGAACTTCAGAGCAGTCGTTCAGGAGGACATTACGGAGCTGGGAAAACCTTAGCCAGAGTTTGTGAATGATTCTACTGGGTCAACTGTCGCCAAGACGTTACAGAATGGTGTAAGAAATGTGACTTATGCAGCGGGAAGGACCAAAAACTAGAAATCGTGGAATAATGGCTCAATATTTGTCCGGTGAACCATTTCAGAGAGTAGGTGTAGACATACTCGGGCCACTACCAAAAACAGAAAAAGGTAACAAGTACTTAATGGTAACTATGGATTACTTTACCAAGTGGCCAGAAGTAATAACAATTCCTACGCAAGAGGCTGCAACTGTCGCTGAGGCATTTATGAATAATGTCATCGCAAGACACGGAGTACATTCCGATCAAGGAAGAAATTTTGAATCAGAATTGTGGACAGAATTAATGAAAATCCTCGGGATTGAGAAAACTCGAACTACACCAATGCATCCACAGTCTGATGGTTTAGTGGAACGTCATAACAGGACAATTTGCCAATATCTATTGTTATTTGTCTCCCAAAAACAACAAGATTGGGATGAACTGATTCCATTGTTCCTTCATCTTATCTTATCGGAGTGCACAGCATGAATCCACTGGCTATACACCTTCAATGTTGATCACAGGTCGAGAAATGAAGCTTCCTAGCGATATCCTCTTTGGAAAACCTCCTTCATCCCGAAAAGAAGACCAAAACCTGCCTCAATATGTTGAAGCCCTTCAACAAAATTTAGAGAAGATTCACGAGTTTGCAAGGACGCGACTGAAACTAACCAGCGAAAAGATGAAGAGACGGTTGGATAAAAACCTTAAAGAAGAGATATTTTAGCCCGGTGACGCAGAAATTGGGAAGGTCCCTACCTGGTGATCAAGAAAATCAACGACCTAATTTATCACATTCGTCTGACACCAAAAAGTAAACCTGAGGTCGTTCATATCGATTGGCTCGCTATTACGGTCGTAAATTGTGCCCCCTGCCCTCATAACTTCTGAAAGGAATGATATATAATAATGAAACAAAAAGTAGATTAAACTAGAGGAAATTACGAAATGACTAGTAATAGTGGCAAGCACCTGACTTCAATTGTGTGATAGAGGGCGTTACTATCTGTAAAATTTGTATTGCAAACTAATGTCACAAAATACCTCATTTGAAAGATATTTTAGTTATCTTTACAGCAATAAAAACTTAATTATGATTTTTAAGTGGTTTTAGTGACATATAGTGAAGTAAATGAATGCATCACATTATAATTTCAATAACCCACATTCTGTCTATTAACCTCACCATTGAGTGTGAATGCTCATTCGTCACTGTGATGCATTCATTTACTTCACGATATGTCACTAAAACCACTTAAAACTCATAATTAAGTTTTTATTGCCGTAAAGATAATTAAAATATCTTTCAAATGGGGTATTTTGTGACCTTAGTTTCCAATACAAATTTTAAAGATAGTAACGCCCTCTATCACACAATTGAAGTTAGGTACTTGCCACCATTACTAGTCATAGTATAATTTCCTCTAGTTTAATCTAGTTGCTGTTTCATTATTATATCTCATTGTATATGCAATATAAGCAACTAAGAGATGGGTATTGCACGCAAAGATAAAAAGGGGGCTACTGAAAGAGTGATAACCGCAGACATGCATGTTTCTAGCTCATTAGCCGTCCTCAGTACGGTATAACCAAGTAAGGTTGTGAAACCTGGGAGCAAATTGAAATTTAAAAATATTTCGGAAAATAATAAATTTAGGTATAGTGAATGTTTCACAAAATTGAAAGAACATACCTAATGCAATTTAAGAAAAATATAGGTGGAACCATTTAAAAAAATTAAGAAAATCAAAAGTTTACTTTTTAGCTCACCCTGTATACAGATGTTCGTCGATGATTGGTGTTACAATTAGTTTGAAAACTAGACAATATTCGTTAACTAACTACGCAAAATAAATAATAGTTTAAAAGGAGAATATCATCCATAACATAATAGTTTATTTACTAGTTCTTCATATACAGAATGTTTATTTCATAAAGATATAAAAATGGTCATCTTTTTTAAAATACCCTATATAATTTGGCAATACTGGATATTGTAAGAACGATGGTTATGAGAGAAATCTGAATGTGAAGAAATATACAGGGTGTTTCATTTAAAAAAAACGTATGTTTGCTTTGGCGCGTAGTTATGTACTAATCTGTAGATATCGGCATATTTTCCAGGCATGTCGTATATACCCCGGATAACAAAATAAAATTTTTTATTTATAAACAAGTATTGTATTTCGAATGTTTTAAATAAAAAATTTGTACCTCTTATATTTTAAACTTTAACGATGAAATAAAACAATTTAATTTGTTCAAACTTTAACCTTTTATTGCAACTACCAAACAATCTCATATCAATTCACTGAGTGAAGCCGGATACCTTAGATTTAGATAGTACCAAGTATAAAAAAGAAGAATTAATGGAGAAAGTCTTAACTTTTTTGTTAATTTACGCTTTGAATTTTCAAAATTTATAGTAAATATCCAAAACATATTTTTGTATGTTTCTGTTATGTTTTGAACAATGATGTTCATATTATAATTTTGCTTCAACCCAATTTTTATTCCGAATTATTGACCATAATTACACTTTTGGTGTTCTAAAGATAATCTGTATTAGACTTTGGTTTGTAGATAAATTTTGTGGTGGCTTCTCTGATACGAAACTTCCACTGATACACTCCAATGACGAACATTCCTCCGTCGATTCGAAATTGTCATTTTTGGAGATCATGGAATCCTAATTATTAATAGCTTCATCCTCTAGCAAAAGACATTACGTAGTAAAATATAAACCGAGATAAAATAAAACAAAAATAAATAAAATTGTGTTGATAAAAGCGGTATCTTTTAAAAAGTATTTGATAAATCGACAAAACCATGACATATATTCTAATAAAAAGCAAGGTATTCTAAAAAACACACACACACGACTGTGGAAAATTGACATGCTGATATAAAAACCATGCTGAATATACTAAAAAATATGTGTTCGAATTTTATGCTTTTGATATTTTTGTGGGTGCAGGATACAGATTCAATTGATATTTTCATTTACAAGTGAAAATGCAATAACGAAAGATTTAAAAAATTCTTTCATTAACACTTAACCAGTCCATGTATTGCCTCTTTTATTTTCCATTCATTAGAAATATTTTAACTGTTTATATTTTTGTTATTTTTTTATTAGTAAGAGATCTGGACTTAAACCCTTGTTTCATTTTCTTATTTTTTTTTTCAATAAAATATAGACGTGATTGGCACCCCATATCTTGAGAAGGATATTTTTAATTAAATTTTTTCTCAGTTACGCTCACGAATTAGTTACGAATTTAGTAGAGAAATAAGGTATCATATCCCCCAGCGTAGGGAATCCAGGGCTCCACAAAGGAACTACTTAAGGAGATCACAATGGACATCTATAAGTAGAAGATACTCAGTTTGTACCATGAACCCGAGTTGGCAAGCCGAGGTGCTAAGTCTGTAATAAACCCAGTCACTTCGCGGCATCGTGCTACTACCGCGAGAGAAACCACCGCAGGTCCCCAAAAAGGACAAGGGCGACACGAATAGCTCCATGTCTCGCCCTCTCAACAACAGGGGCCAAGGCTCTTACCGACAATGGCATCTTACTGATACATTTATACCTCAATGGGACACAGGTAAGAGCCATTATAGACACGGGATCGGCTACCAACATCATTAGGGCCGAATATGTAAGGTCCATATACCAAAGACATAGTAGTCCACTACTGACGGTTGGCAATATACGAGTTGCCACAAAGGGAATAAGCAGGATCAACGTAAATATTGGAGGAATGACAACTATGTGCGAAGCACTAGTCGTAGAAAAATTGGTCATACCTTTAATCTTAGGTATGCAATTCCTATGAAAACATAATGCATAATGGGATTAGAACACTAGTCCCCACTTCAGGGAAGACACAAGCTACAGGGAAAATTACTTGCCAGGTATCGGCCTCAATTGGGAGGACATTTATAAACTACCGGTGACTCTATCGGGAAGAATGTATGCAGGACCTAAAACGAATCTTTGGAAACCTAATTATGCAGACACAAAAGAACAAAAATACGACACAGAAGAAGAAATGATCAGTGAACCACGAGAAGAGAGTAAAAACAAGCAGATTATAAAACCCCCTAGGCCTAGACTCATTCAAACAATGGAGAAAAAATAAGAAAAGAAGATACTCTAGAAAACAAGGTAAAAGTAATGGAAAAAATATGCTAAAAATAATGAGGAGTGTTTCAAATATAGGAATGAAAGCATGGAGATTGCAGCGACATGTTACCAAGGATGCAGACCCCTATACATGTATGGGGGACCTCCAAGAAGACAAACCTAGCAAAATAACTGTGAAATTGGATATTATACTGAAACCCTGGCCAGACACCGAGGTAGAGCTGCCGAGTTACGCTGACAGAAAGGCCGGAATAACAAAGGTCAACGAAATATTTCCCGTGAAACAAGGCCTTGTCTGCCAAGAAATAGAAGGAAAAGGAGAGGAGCTAAGGCCAATATATTTCGAACTTAAACAGCACGAATATAAAGCTATATAAAGGAACCACATTTAGATGGTATGGCCCACTGGAATTGACGGGGGGAGAAGTCCTGGTGCTATACGCTGATCCAAGCGTTGAAGAAGTTAGTCTAAAATAGCATAATATTGAACACCTAGAAGAGGGGGAATTCAAGGACAAATTAAAAGATCTCTTAAGTGAATACCAGGATGTATTCTCAAAATCGGCCAGGCACATGGGACACACATCCCTGACGGCACATGAAGTCGACGTCGGTGACGCGGATCCAATCAAAAGCCGCCCGTACAAGGTATCCCAGAAAGAAATATAATAGACCAACAAATTAACGAAATGTTATAGCATGAAGTGATTCGACCTTGGTCTAGTCCAGTGGTCCTTTGCAAGAAACGAGATCAGACTTATTGTTTATGTGTCGATTACAGAAAATTAAATGCAGTATCGAAGAAATCTTCCTACCACCTCTCCAATATTGACGATATTTTGACTTATATGGGTGGATCAAAATACTTCTCTACCCTGGTAGGTACCGATAGAGGAGAAGTCTAAACAATATACGGCGTTTATAGCACAGGGCCACGGAACATACAAATTTAACGTCCAAAGTTTTGGACTGTGCAATGCGCCAGAAACCTTCCGGTACATGTCGGACGAAATGTTCAAAGGGATGAAATGGAAGGATATCTTGATATACCTGGACGATATAGTAGTTTTCTCAGAAACACCTGACAAAACTAAGAAGGGGATTTCAATGGCTTAGAAAAGCATGACTAACACTCAAACCTAGTAAGTGCGAGTACATGGAACCTAAGGTGAGAATTTTAGTACACCAAGTGAACGAGCGGGGGATAACGGCAGATGGAGAGTTGGTGAAAGCAATACAGGGCTTCCCAACCATAAAGACGACCAAGAACCTTCAGAGTTTCTTAGGGTTGTGTAACTTTTACAGGAAATTCATCAAAAAATTCTCAAAAATAGCACACCCTCTACACTTAGCGATCCGTAAGGATGGCTTTATATGGGAGAAGCTACAAGAGGACGCATTTAGAATTCTAAAAGAGAAGATGTCCAGCCCCCCAGTTCTGCTACACTTCAACCCAAATAAGGGATGTGAACTAAGGGTAGACGTTTGCAAATACGGTATTAAAGGAATTTTACCAGGAAGGGGAGGATGAAGAAACACATCCAGTAGGTTTTATTAGCTGTAGTCTGTCAAAATGCGAACAAAATTGGACGATTACGAAATTAGAGGGTTTAGCGGCAATTTGGTCACTAACCTACTTAAGACAGATCGTCCACGGAAAAGCCGTAAAAATAGTAACAGATCATCACGCTATTTGCTGGCCCAAAACCATTAAGGACCCCCTACTGGGAGACTAGCTAGATGGGCATTGAAAATAGCCGAGTTTGATTATGAAAATATTCATAAGAGCAGTAAAAAACACAGCGATGCAAGAAACCCCATAGAAAGGTCAGTGGGTCCCGATGACAGAGAACTAAGCGAAGTACCTACCTTCTGGCGCTACCGGAGGGCCTTGCCACTAAACAGAAAAAGGACCCCGATTTACAGTTAATTTTTAAAGCCATATCGGACCCACAGGGGTCTCCTGTAGGAATAGGCAAGATGGCGAAAAATGTCAGAATATGAAATGGCGTCTTGTACAAAGTAAATACGAGCCCAACAGGAACCGACATTCTTCCAGCCATCCCAAGACATCTCATAGCTGAGGTACTATTCTCCAATCATAGTGAACCCCTATGAGGACATCTGGGAATTACAAAGAAATTGCACAAAATATCACATAGATTCTACTGGAGGAACTTACAAAAGTATGTATAACGTTATGTTAAAGAGTTAAAGGATGCAGTGATTGTCAAGCTAGGAAAGGCCAGGAAAACAGAAGGGACTGCTACAACTGCTGGAAGTGGACCAACCCTTAGACAGGGTAGGGATTGATCTATTAGGCCCATTCAGAAGAAGCAAGAATGGGAAGACATTCATCATAATGGCAACTGACTATGCAACAATATGGGCCGAAACCGCAGCCCTCAGTAGTGGGAAAGCAGAACTGGTTAGTTCATCCTAACGAATATCATAACCAGACATAGGTCCCCCAGATTTTTGTGTCGGAGATAGAATTAGCTAGTCATAGGCACAGTGAGACAATTCACAACAGGTTATCACCTGACACCAAATGGTCTGACTGAAAGATTGAATAAAACAGTGACCTACTTTTATTCAGCCTTCCAGATACTGGGTGTTATTACTTTTCCGCCCAACCTATCTAATATGCGAGAAAAGTATTGGTTTACCCCAAAAAAAGTTGGAATATTGAAAAAAAATTTGAGTTATTTTCACGTTTTCCATCAAGAACAAAACGAAAAAATGGTTTTTAGAAAAAAATCCTGTGTGTATGTCGTCGTTGTCGTCGGCCACTTTTCATTACATGTCTTGTTAGCACGATACTGCCTCTGGAGTGCAACAAGTCACCAATTTTATTATTCAAATTTGTTCAGGACATCTCACAGATGAACCCTATTGATTTTCAGCTCACCAGAGCCAGTACAGCGAGTGCTATGGTACTCGAAGTACGACATTTTTGTCATTTTTTGAGAAATTTCAGTTTGTTAGCACAATACAGCCTCCGGAGTGCAACAAGTCACCAATTTTATGATTGAATATTATTCAGAACATCTTACAGATGAACCCTATTGATTTTCAGCTCACCAGAGCCAGTACAACAGGTGCTATAGTACTTTAAGTACGACATTTTTGTCATTTTTTGAGAAATTTCAGTTTGTTAGCTGAATACAGCCTCCGAAGTGTATACAAGTGACCCATTTTATAATTGTATATTTTTCAAGGTGCCTCACAGATGTACCCTATTGATTTTCAGCTGACTAGAGCGAAAACATTTTTGGTTACTTTTGGGGAAATTTCGGTTTATTAGCACGATACACCCTCCAGATACATCCTCCGAAGTGTATACAAGTGACCAATTTTAAGATAAAAAATTGTTCAGGGCATCTCACGGATGCGGAAAAGTAAGTTTTAATCTTTAAAACCGTTTATTGTGATTATAAATTTGGTAGCAATTAAAAGTTACTAGTTATGGGATGCCAAACACGCCAGGTTTTGTTATCTATATATTTTATTGAAAGAAAAAGGATGAGGGGTGGACAAGTTTTTTATTACTAATTTTAGGAAAAAAGTGTTTCTTGATAAAAATGTCTGCATATTCTAAAACCTAATACACAATAATCAGATATGAAATTTTTTGAGTTGTATACGAGGTTTAGTAAAAAAATATGAATTTTACTCAAGAGTAAAGTACTGTAACAATATCGAAAATTGTAATTAAAAGAGTTGATTAGAACTAAAAACTACATTCAAATATGTAATTACATCTGTTTACATTGAAAATTACATTAATTACTTAGAAAATTTACAAACTTTTCTATTTTGAATGAATATTCAACTCTTGTGTCATTGCAAACAAAAAAAAATGATTTTTTCAATGTAAATGGATTTAATTGCATATTTGAAAGTAGTTTTTAGTTCTGATCAACTATTTTTAATAACAATTTTCGATATTGTTAAATATAAAGGTAATTCATATTTTTTGACAAACCTCGTATAAGACTGAAAAAAATTGATATCTGATGATTGCGAAAACTACATATTGTCGTGAAGTATTTTCCTCGAATCTTTGATATGAAAAGAGATATTTGCATTTCAAAATTGTAATTAAGCCGGCACAACCTAAAAATTAGCCTAATTTTTAAAAATTCATTTACATTTATATTTTTTTAAATTTCTTCAATGACCGATATTATTAGAGAGAACAATTTGTTTTTATAATTTAAAAAAGTTATAATCAATTTCAATTTTTAAATATATCAGAGTCTAAGCTGAATTCATGGTTGTCGCTATGATAATATTTTTGATTGAAGGTTATCACCGACATCTTCAATCGGAAAACTCGAAGTCTCTTCTTTACCGTAGATATCAGGAAGAACAATGTCATCTTCACGATCTTGTGAATTAAACAGAGTACACAATTTAAACAGTTTCTATTTTTTTTCAATACAATCACTAAGAAAAAAAATCATGTAACAAACTTAAATTCATCGAGCCGTAAATGACAAATGCTCAAAATAAAATGTATAATCCTTTAACTGCATTAATGAATTAATTTTTGGAGTACATAAACAGCAACAGACATTATAAATACAACAATATAAACAAACTAGTCGCATTTAATGCTATAGTGTAAAGAAGCATATATGCAGTGTATGTTCAACCAATGTCCAAAACGGCAGGATATGTCTGGCGATTGTCTGCGCTTCAGCGGGGCTGAGCACTAAGTAATGACAGAGTTACTATGAGAGTAACAAAGATTAATAAACGAAAGTTATAAAGTGCAAAGTCGTGAATGAGTCTGATGAGTCACACACTGAAGATTTTCTCCGCATAATAAATGGAAGAATAAAAAGTCGATGCGAAAAGGATCTAGATGAAACCCAATTTGGCTTTAGGAATGCACTTGGCACGCATGAGGCACTTTTTGCTTTAGTACTTCACCAGAAGTGTGGCTAACAACTATGTAGCTTTCACGGACTATGAAAAAGCTTTTGATAGTGTAATAAATGCGAATATTAAAAAAGGGAAATTTACATCAGTAACTTTCATAACACACGGTAAAATATATGTTTAATTTCAAATAGAAAAAACTAGAACTCGACATACTTTTTGTTTAACAAAAATGAGACAGGACCATAACATTTCAACAAATGTAAATAACGAAATCTAGGTTAACATAAACTATTGTTGTTTACACAAACGGTTAGTTAAAAAATCGAAGGCAATCTAAAACAAAATACGCAACCTTTTGCAAATCAGCATAAAAATCTCTAAAAAGTTGGGGGAATAATAAAAAGTCAGTTCAGAGCAGACAGAACACAGAGTCGGGCGAAAAACACGAAGGGAAAAGGTGTTTCCCTACCACGGTGGCGGGTGTGAGTCAATTTTTGAGTGTTCGCGGGTTTATCGAGAGAATGTCTCTCTCCGTTGTGTTCAGGGCCTCAAAGCGATACTCAGATCTCCTTGACAGTGGAAACTGTCCCCTTGGAACAACACGGAGTAAACTCTTCCCGGCCGTTAACCAACATATCCCGACACCGTGTGTTAGAAATTTAGCGTCTCCGCCGTTCTAGATAATTATCGCGAGATCGCTATATCGAAATCAGTCAGCAACCAGCGACGGGAGAAAGGAAGTTCCCATACCGTATGTTTTGAACACGTCTAAGATTAATTGGGATTTTTTTTTGTGCGCTGCTCTAACTTTGATATAGATAATATAGATGTTTATATAGATAGAACATATAACCTTTTTTTGATTTTGTTATTGGATAATTTCATAGGTTCAGTTAAATATGTCGGTCCTGGATCATGATTTGTGCACCGATCATTTTATAGATATGTATTTATTGTGGGGGATATTATAGTAAGATTATACACACGATTAGTAGGAACGATTTTTTTTGTATATGTAATTTTAACAGGATTTAGATATTTTTTTGTCACTCAGTTCTCGCCCACCCCGTAGACAGGTGGTAGGTAAAAAGTTTGAAGCGAGGCCAGTTGTAAATTTATAGAGGGCACCGGGAACGTATGATTCTGTCTCCGTAACCCGGTTATCGTATAATTTTTTTCACAGAAGTTAAGTAAATATTTCTTGTAGACTCGGTCATATCATTTAATTCTCGATAACAAATAGAAATAATTTATTTTGTTTCGCGTGGAAGTAAAATTGTAACACGAAACTTATTAGTACCCACATAACTGTTTATCGCTAAGATTATCAAATCAGCAGAATTTATTTTTTCCATTTTTCATTAATAAGAGTACATTGACATTTGGCCATAAAAGAAATTGGCACCGGTCGACTAGTATTTCTGTAAATAGACACGCTTTCTCGTATTATGGTAGGTCACTAAAGTCGTAGACATTATACGTTTCAGCGAAACTAGCACGAGATGGAATCATAGGGTCCATTCACATATAGAAAGTTATGTGTATAGCATATTTTTTTGGTCATATTTATATAGTGAAATATATATATTTTTTCTATCATTTGTTGGTACCGAAATTTATTCAGTTCCCTACCTCGACTTTCCCTTTAGAGTGAGCAGTACACTAGATACGAGGCTGGACAAAAGAATCAACTCTGTCCTGGCAAAGAAATAATCCGTTTTAAGACCAGGAGATCCCCGCCTACATCGGACTTTCTTTTGTTATTTCACGCTCGGTTGTAATTATTTCAAATGGTGACAGCAGTCCCGAGATAAAAAGGGTCTAGTTATTACAAGTGGTGACAGTGTTACTAGGTCGATTATTAGAGTGGTGACAGCGGTCTCTCAAATTGATACGAAGTTGTAGTTCAAATACCAAATTGTTACACTGGTGACAGCGGATTTTTTTGTTTTAAGAAACAACTCTATAAAGTATGGTAGGAGTTGTACAATAGGGTTCAACATTGATCACTTTTGTATTAAATACCTTGGGCTGAGATCTGCGTTTCATAGAAAATTTGTATTGGAAATTGGAAGCAAAAAACAGTTTTTAAAATCGATGGAAAAGTAACAGGCGAATGTTACATTCAACGAGTTGTCAGACAGGGATACATTCTGTCCCCACTATTATTCAATATCTAGTAAAATATAATTTTCTAACAGGGTTTACAGGATAAGTACCTAGGAGTAAAGATTAAAGGCGAACTGATTAATACTATTAAATATGCTGATGACACTGTCATCTTATGCGATAGTATTTGGGGAAGTTGTTGGATGGAGTAAACATGACAGAATGGAAAATGGATCTAAAGTCTACAATTTATCATATTCAGGTGTCAACCATATGGCGATGCTTCTGTACAGATAGAGCAACAAAACAATGAGAGAGTTAGCCAATACTTGATGCTAAATTATAGAACAACTAGACCCAGATAAAGAGATCAATTACAGAATTGAATCAGCTCGCAGAACTTTTATGAGAATGATTCATTCTTCTGCAATGACAACTTAAACCTAAAATTGTGTCAAAGAATGATCGAATGTTATATTTGATCTGTGTTGTTATATGGAGCTGAGACCTGGACTCTAAAGACTACTACAATTAATAGCCTGGAAACATTCAAGATTTGGTTGCATAGAAGAACGCTCAGAATACCCTGGACAGCTATGCCGACCAATGAAGCAATATTAGAGAGATTAAATGCCATTTGTGAATTATTTAAAACTAATAAGATAAGAAAGTTTCGGCACGTTCTTAGAGGAGACAACTTATAATGAAAGGTAAAATCGAGGGCTGCAGAGGAAGTAGAAGGAAACATATGTCATGGCTGAAGAACATTCGCGACTGGACTGGAATATGCAGTGCCGAACATTTTTTTAAAATAACCGAAAACTGAGAACAGCTCGCCAATGTAATTTCCAACGTTAAGTGGACCTGATATGGCACCGAAAGTAGAAGAAACAGTGGATGTTGCATGAAAAGATTGACCCTACTGTAATAAGTACGAACATGGAGAAAAGAAAGAAAAATAATCTTCTATAGTAATAAATACAGAAGCACCCGGTGAATACATATTTCGAAGTCCAAACAAAATTATGTTAGAACCCGACCTACTTTTTGTTTACTAGATCGCGTATTAGTCAAAACATTTAGTAGAGTACTTTTAAATATCGCACAACTTTGGATTGCAAAATGCCAAAACGAATTTTAAAATTATTAAACAAAATTATTGAAAAAAAATATATTCAAAGTACAAACAACGCAACATTTAAAACACACGTTTTCGCGTACACAGCAAAGTAACCCAAAAACGTAGGAGGAAAATTGATGGTAAAAGAAGGGACGCAATTCGTCCAGGGACAGACGTTGTTCGTACGCGAAGGCGTCGGGTAGTTCGAAACTAAACGCGAGATAGCGCTCCCCTATTGCACGACGCGAATAGGTTTATCAGTTACTTTTAATTGATTTTTGGTGTGTGTGTTGTTCTGAAACTACTTTCCCTGCGTCATGTTCCGAAAGTTCCAGGTGATATTTAGATATCATCGGCAGTAAGGACTGCCCCTCAGACAAGACCCCGGGAAAGATTTCAGAAACTGAATTATCGTAAATTCGGCGCGAGTGCTGGAAACTCTCGATTCGCCGTTTCTTCGCGTCCTTCGGGTACTTAACCACCGGTAACCAAGTCACCCGGCTCCAGATCAGGAACTTGAAGAAACATTCGCTCTGTAAGTTTTTCAAAACAGTTTGTTTATTAGTGGGAAATATTTTGTAGCTGTCTTAACTTGAAAATTTATGATCATATTCTTGTTTTCACATCGCGGAATCCTAATCCTAAATATTAGGAAGGGATGGAAGGAATTATATTAGTGACGTACTGTTTGTCGTATTAGTATACAGGGAATATCCTCCCTGGGAGTGAAAGAACTCATCCACGACTATTTAAAGTCTTTGTATTTTGTGTGAAAGATTAATATCGTATTTTATAACTGGGAAAATGTTGTTTGACTATAGGGACACAGCCTTCCCGACTCCCATAATTGTTTTTTTCGGTAGAATAAAATTGTACGCTTGTAATTAGTTGTAACATTTTTTAGGCCATCGAAAACCAGACTTGTTTCACATTTTGTTGTAATTTTAATTTCAAACATCAATTTTAACCATATCTTTACATACAAAAAATTATCTTAAAAACCGTCCTTCCTCTATAACAAAAACAACCTTTTCATGACAAAAAACGACCCTAGCCTACGCATAATTCAACCGTCGTTTATGACGGTTAGAGTTTAAAATCATACAATCCATTGGCCAATTCCCCACGTGATCTCCTCTGCTTACACCCACTCTGAGCGCCATTTAAATACGGTCCCAACCCAACAATCACAAACTTACCAGTCACTCATCGTACAAGTAGTTAACTTTCATCTCCAGCCGGCGAATTGACCGGTATAATTAAAACTCCAATAAGCATTCAATAGAATCAAATAATGTATTATAATATTATACAGCATAACTAGTAAACAGTGCTACATTCTTAATTGTTAAGCAAACAAACACCCTTTGTACTAAAACCTGAATAAACATCAGTGAAAAGTGCGACAGCATTTAATTTATCATACCATACACTCAACTTCAATAAGCAACTCTTGTCACATCAATGTGGCTGGTCCTTCGAGATATTAAATTTTTCCTCACTGGTCGTATTAGCCATTTCAACGAACAAGAAAAAATTGCATGAAGAACGTGTTCATTCTCAGTCGCAGCTACCCCAACACTGATGCGTCGGCAGACGTGTGGACGGACGCCGTACGTTCGCACCAAAACCCTTTGATGTGTGCCAAAAAACCGACAGCTAACGGATTTGTAGCAGACGTTAAATACTTCCCACAAACGATCAAATGCCCCCGTCTAAATGTCGACAGATGCATCAGCAGATGCCATCTGATGACGCAACTGCAGACGTGTACAGGAGCTTTGAGTAAGCAACAAAACAGATATATTGGGTAGGTCACTACCTCAATATACGAAACTGTACGAAACGAACTCTTTCGACTGAATGAGTCAAAACCCCAGCCTGACATTCGACCTTCGCGCATTTCCCTTAGGGTTCATCAGAAAAATATCTGCCTTCAAATATTTCTTTGCTCAATAGGAAATAACATAGGACAGTGAAATTGTTAGCTTATCTTACGTAAGAGTCATACTGTAATTATTGTTGGTAATATAGATGTAATTGTTTGTTAAGTTGAATCTGGTTTCTCGTTCCCCTACCCAGATCATTCCTATAGCTTCTTTTTGTTGTTGTTTTGTGGACGCAGCTGGCCGAACAAACCTGATCCTGGCGAATGTTTTAGCCCAGGCGATTCCCACGGAAGCCCTTACTTTTTTCTAATAAAAGTATGAAAATATTTCATTAGAAATTGAAATTGTTAATAACTTTGTAATTTTTTTTCTCTCTCTGTAAATGTCGGTCAGATTGAATTGAAACCATTTTAAAAAATTTAATAATTATATTTATTATGAATTTTTAAAAATTAGGATGTGGTGGCGTAATTTCAATTTTGAAATGCAAATATCACTTTTCTTATTAAAGATTCGATGAAAATTATACAAGACAATTTTGTGTAGTTTTTATTCTCTATCGATTTTGTTTAAATGTTTTTTCGCTATATCTTATAATTTCTGAGAAATTTGCAAAACAGTGGTTTTTATATTTTTAACAACCCCTGCAGGCTGATTTTTGAACTATTGACCCTTATTTTACATATAAAAACAAATATATGCTAAAAAATCAGCCTTTCACAACAAATCTCCACAGGACTATTTAGGCTATGTGCCATCATCAGTGCGGTCATTGTCAATACAAAAGACTGAAGATCTCAAAATACCCATTATATGAAAAACAAATATCACAGTTCATTGGATAACGTACATTTAAATTTGTTCAAATGATTTGGCAAGTCGTGTAACATCTAATTAGATTTAAAGTTTTTAACTGTATAATTTTAGCAATTTTAAATGTACATCATCCGATGAACTGTGATATTTGTTTTTCATATAATGGATATTTTGAGATCCTCAATTTTGTGTATTGACAATGACCTTACTGATGATGACATATAGCCGAAAGTGCTCTGCAACTATGATCATTCAATAAACTCTGCACTACTATACTAAAGTTTTTTCTTCAAAAGAATGTTGGGATAAAAAATACTACTTTCTATTTAAAATAAGCAAGATGGAGCCCACTTCCGGTATAACCTAGAACTTATCACTTTTAATCAAAACTCTTTGCGCCCCAACTGTATAAATAATAGATTTGGAGATGAATTATTCTTTTCAAAAGTGTTTTAGATATGATATTGAAGAAAATATTTTGATGTTGTTTCCAGTACCCACAAAAATTGTATATTTTCGACATTACAATATGAATTCTACTTACGTGCGATTGCTCTTAACCTAGGAATAGCTGGTGATCCCGGAGGACTATTTGGCGATATAATTCCACTAATACCTTTGTGGTCTACTGTATGTTGAACTGTAATCGTATGGCGAAAATCTGAAGGGAAACTAATATTTGAACCCGGTTCTTTTTTCAGTATTCGTAATCTCGATCGTTTAAATTTTCCTATAAAAAAATTATTATAATACGAAAAAGATTGGTATTAGTTGAAAAAATATACTTACCTTTTCTCTTGATAGGCGTAGGCGTTTGTTGTTTAATCATAAAATCTAATTCTCGTTCGAGTAAATCGATTTCTCTGGCGTGAAGTTCCTGCTCCTTTTGTCTGAGCTGCTCTTCGTGCATTCGTTGTTTCAACTGTGCTCTATTCAGGTCCTCTTCTCTACATCGCAACTCCTATTTTTTTTATGAAAATATTAAAAAAGTAACATATAATTTTGGCTAATATTCACATTTACTCGCCCTTTATCCACGACATAATTATCTATTTTTTTATTATTAATGAGGGAATCGTTCAACAACTTATCGCCCCTCCTCTTAAATAACGTCACAACTCAAAAAATTTAATTATCGAGAAATAGGCTTTCAACATTTATTCCACTTTTGTGTTTCATTTTTCGGGTCTTGGTCTAAAAAAAATAACAAAACCGTTATCGGCATGTTAGAAGCTCGTTTGGAGCTACAATACCTTGAAAATATGGGGAAAAAATCGACTAGTGACACTATATAAGAAAAATACATTTTGTTTATTTCAATAACGCAAAAATATTTATTTACAGGTTTATAAATGATGGAAACATTTAAAAAAATTCGTATTCATTAAAGTACAAATCGAAAATTAACAATATTTGTAGCCATGAAAAGAGAAAGTTTAAAAATTTTTTTCAATATATTATAAATGTACAATGTGCCCACCGAAAAGAAAATCTTACATTTTGAGCTTGTTTTTATAAATAATATTTTTGGAAAACCCACTTCATACCTAATGAATATAGAAAATAATATACAGGGTGTTCCGTTTAAAAAAACATATCTTATCTAAAAAAACAAGAGGAACTAATTACGTCACTGAATTCTACGAAAAAAATCTATAAGAACAAGTTTTAACTTCTTCCATAAGTTTAAAGATAACTGAGATATGAGAGGTGCCTGAAAAGTAATATTTTTCAATTCCACCCTGTATCTTAAAAACCAAAAGGGATATCAAAATTCTGCTTATGCCACTTTTAATTTCATAAAAAAGGCATGCCACACCAACTAACCGCAAAACGTTAAATTCTAAACATAACATTCCTCTCCATATAAAAGAACTTGTTATTGAAAAGCGTAGAGCACGACAGAGATGGCAAAATAGTAGAAACCCAGTAGCCAAAACACATCTTAGTAATCTTACTCGAAACCTTAGTAGAGCTATTCGAAAAACGAGAAATGAATCCTCTCAGATATACAAATTTGTCCCCTGAAGATCACTCCTTGGGGAAAGCAACAAAGACATTGAAAAGACCTATGGTAGCTGTTCCACCGATAAGAAAAACTGATGGTACTTGGGCTCGATCTAGTTCTGAAAAGGCCAACACATTCGCTGAATTCTTTACTACAGTACTTTCTACCCCGCATGAAACTGATATTGAAGACGATGCTATAGAAGCATCCTTAGAAGCACCATGTCAACTGTCACTTCCATTAAAAACATTTTCCCCTGCTGAAGTACACAAAGAAATAAAATACTTTAAGTCACACAAAGCTCCCGGATTCGATCTGACAATCTTAAAAAAACTGCCAAGAAAATCAGTAGTGCTGTTGAATACAATATTTAATACTATGTTGAGATTATGCCATTTTCCTGGTCAGTGGAAACGCTCATGCATACTAATAATTAATAAGACCGGAAAACTAAAAACTGAAGCAAGTTCATACCGGCCAATAAGTCTTCTTCCCATAATGTCCAATGTTTTTGAACAGCTAATTTTAAACAGGATTGAAGCTGCCTTATTCCTAACTATCAATTTGGGTTTAGGAAAGAACACTCAACAATTCAGCAGTGCCACAGAATAGTAAATTGAATTAAAAAAAACTTTGAAATTAAGAAAATGTGTACTGCAGTGTTCCTCGACGTTCAACAAGCCTTAGATAGGGTATGGCACAAAGGTCTCCTCTACAAAATCAAGCAAAATCTCCCTGCTATTTACAGCTGATATACCAATAACTCAAGAGACATACTTAGCAACTTTCGCTAATGATACAGCAATATTATCATCTGACACTGATCCCGTAAGAGCTTCTAGCAAGTTATAAAACCATCTAAACCTTCTGCAGTCCTGGCTAAAAAAGTATACACACATTAAAACCAAAAGAAAACAATTGGATTTAAAAGTCAAAAATATGTATTGGTTAATTAATAAAAAATCGCAGCTGTCACTAGAAAATAAAATTTTAATTTATAAAACACCAATTTGGACATATCGCATTGAACTGTGGGGGTGTAGCAAGCCATCGAATACTAACATTTTAAAGTCCTTCCAATCCAAAACTCTTCGAATGATTCTAAATGCACCATGGTGTATGTCAAATCAAACTATTCCTAACGATCTAAGAATGCCATATATCGGCGATGTTATCAAAGGATAACAAACATAAAATTTATAACAGTATAGTTAAAAGTATCGTCTCCTATGGAAGTGAGGTATGGCCGTTAAAGGAAAATGCACTTAAAATGATAGAAGCCACCGAAATGGATTACTGGAGGCGTGCTGCTGGAAAATCGAAGCTGGATAAAGTCAGAAATGAGAAAATCCGAGAAATAATGGGGACTAAACACAATTTAACAGAAGACATCCGAGTTAATCAACTTAGGTGGTATGGACACGTACAGAGGATGGAACAAACTAGAATACCAAGAAAAGTGCTGGATTGGACGCCATACGGCAGAAGGAAGAGAGGGAGACCTAGGTTGAGTTGGAGAGAAGGAGTAGAAAAGGACATACAAGCAAGAGAAATAGAGGAGAATCTATGTACCGATCGAGATAGATGGAAGCTGGAAATCAGAAAACGGCGAAGAACGTTATGAACTGATGAAAGAAATGGAGAGAGAAGAAGGCGATGTTATCATAACCCATTCAAATAAATATAGAAATAGACTAGAGGATCCATGCTGCTCTGCAGCATTAGGATAGACATAAAATCATTTTACAGTACTTCCTTCCAGACAATATTAGCTGTGCGTCGGCAGCAGTATTTGGAAAAAATTGAAAGTAAAGTTAATTGTGCACACATAACTTTCCTCAAACTCAACGAATTTAAACAGTTAATTACTAAAAAGAAAGGGCTTGATCCAATGAGTGTTCTTAGACGTGTGTCAACAGCCTACGTTAATTAGAACTCTAGTAGAGGTTTGAGTGAAGGAAAATCTTGAAAAAATTTAATGTAAAGTTGATTGTGCACGCATAACTGTCTTAAAACTCAACGAATTTAAGCAGTTAATAGCTCAAAAGAAAGAGCTTGATCCACTGAGTGTTCTGAGAGTGAAACGATCAAGATCCATTCATTAGAAGAGTAGCTATGATAATTCGAATTGCTTGAGTGAATGTGTCCCATAAGAAATGTACAGGGAAGAATCGCGTTTGACTATAACTTGAGTAAGGTAGGAGTTGAGTAAATTTCAATGATTGATGACATATCTGTGTCTAAATACCTTTCATTTAAAAAAAAATAAGGAAATCGGCCGGATAGAACGGCCAAACTTTATTTTCATAATTTTTTTTAATATATAAGATGTACAGACCACGACAACGAACTAATCAACGTCCTATTCAACCCACCATTTGAGGATAGAAGATTGAAAAGAATCTGGCCAGAAGACTTATAAACCCAGAGAACCGTCATTGGGCGGGATATAGGCCCTAACGATTACAACTTGTACACGCTCTCGACCCTAATGAAAAAGAGGAGCGTTTCGAATTGTGTGCTTATGCGCTAGAAATGATAAAGGATGACGCGTTTCTACAACGTATAATTTTTAACGACGAAGCAACTTTTCACCTTAGTGGAAAAGACAACGGACACAATCTTCACATGTGGGGTTTACAAAATCCAAATTCAACATTGCAACATGGAAGAGACAGCCAACATAAACGTGTGTTGTGCCTTATCCCGTTCAAAAGTTTATGAACCTTTTTTTTTGCAGCAACAGCGTACCTTACCATGTTGGAACAATGGCTGTTCCCTCAAGTTATGAAATATTTACAGGACTTCATTTTTTGAATGAATTCTGTTTATGAACCTTTTTTTTTGCAGCAACAGCTGTAACTAGAATAGCGTACCTTACCATGTTGGAACAATGGCTGTTCCCTCAAGTTATGAAATATTTACAGGACTTCATTTTTTGAATGAATTCTGTATCTCTAAGAATTTAAAGAGTGAGTGACCCCAGAGCACTTTAGCCACAATTGGTCCATTGTGCATCCTTCTGAAATTAAGACTTCCTTCTAGCTCGTCATCCAGCCTACTCGTTCGAAGCGAAGCATGCGATAACGTCACCTGAAGTAAGCTCCCTCATACTGGCATATGTTAGCCTGTGCTCGCCGAATACAGAAATAAAAGTTGGGAGACTGTCTCATCTTCTTGTTCACATCCTCTACAAAGTGGAGTGTCAGACAGACCCAGTCTGTAGAGGAGTTTTGTAGGTAACAATGGCCAGTCACAATTTTTTGGCTACTTTGCTGTCCGGATACTATAGCAATTCCTTGGCAAGCCTGCAGCCTTCTGCGTCGTCCCATCTATCCTTAAGCTTATTAAGGGAGTGTTCCTTTAATAGGCCAGCTGTCGCTGATGCCGATAGACCAATGAAAGTGCCGGGTCCCAAGAGTTTTTGGGAGACTGCTTTCCTGGCTACCGAGTCTGCTTTCGATTTCCCGTGGCCCTTGATCCAGCCTAAAGTGACCATGTTGTTGTTGCAGGCTTCGATTAGGGCCATCTGACATAATTACCATACTAGGCCTGATGTAATACGTGGTCTGTTCAGGGCAGTACTATCCGGGAGGATTTAAATATTATTACCTGTGGTGTTCCTTTTGGTAATCTCTTTTGCAGCAATGCAGATAGCAGTGAGCTCTGTTTGAGCAACACTTGCATTGCAGCCCATTGCCCATTTTATGTTTAGATTTAGGGGTCTGGAAAAAATTCCACATCCTGAGCCTACATTGGTTTTAGACCCATCTGCGGAGATGCGGATTGCACTTTCTTCTAATGGGTCTTTTGCGTTATTTTTAATGATTACCTTGTAGGCCTGTGACATGCATATCGCGGTGAAATCGAGCTCGTATTGGCCTGCAGCAGTGGGACCTATCTGAGGGTCTCACACCACAAGTTACGTCTTAATTCACCTGATCATCAGGTTGTATACCGGTAGAGCGTAGACGTGTCATGGTCATCAAAACAACCTGCTTGCTGTGTATGTCAAAGAGAGTGAGAACAAGGATCACCTCCATAACTCTCGTTGGTGTGGTTTTCATGCCTCCTGTTGTGTTGAGGCATGCTGTTATCTGGATTTGATCCAGTTTTCGGATGATTGTCAACTGGTTTGCTTTAACTCCCTAGGCAATCGCGCTGTACGTTAGCATTGGTCTAATGATGGCAGTATAGATCCAGGCAGTGACCTTAGGCGACATTCCCCGTGGCCACTCCATGATGGAGTGGCCACTTAGGCCACCAGATTTAACACCACTAGACTTTTTTATGGGGATATCTCAAAACCAAGATCTATGCAACTCAACCAGAAACTTTAGGTGATTTACGTCAGCGAATTATTCACGAATGTCGAGCAATACGTCCAGAAACATAACATAATGTGCGAGAAGCATTTGAAACTCGATTGTACCATTGCATGGCAACCAATGGAAGTCAGTTTGAACACCTAATACACTAATTTGTTATTGATATTTAAATACTTCCGTTAATTTTCTATGATTTAAATTGTTTCTGCTATTAAATTGTTGAAATTTATTGTAGCTCCAAAACGATTCATTTTACAGCTCAAGTATTATACATTTTTGAAATCTAGTATCAGAGGCACATCCAATTAATAATAAATATACAGGGTGTTCCACTGAGGGGCTGACCGTGGGGCCGAGGGAGTGAATATTACAAAGAGTATAGGTTACATAACCAGACGTCCCCCTTCAAATAGTTTTTGACCTATTTTTACATTTTTCCATAAAAGTCTCTTGTTTGAAATTATTCAAGGTGGATAGTTTTCATTGAAAGACACTGTATATCGTTCGCACAGTCCAAGGTCTTCTTTGAATACGATGTGAGGCTAATGGGTCCATTCTTCTTGGTTTTGGTATGAACACAACTTTGACTTCTCTCCAACCTTTTAGCCAATGAGGATCTGAGGATTCCCACCAAGTGCGGTATTAAAGTATCCAGGCCCCACTGAAGTAGAGCTGGATAGATGCCTTCCATTCCTGGAGATTTAAAGGAACAGGCGCTAGCGATGTCCGACCTCAGTCTGTCCGCGTCGACGATCTGTCACGATATACG
Source organism: Galeruca laticollis (assembly GCA_963921935.1). NCBI lineage: Eukaryota > Metazoa > Arthropoda > Insecta > Coleoptera > Chrysomelidae > Galeruca > Galeruca laticollis. The sequence goes on from OY998182.1 coordinate 42,295,537, forward strand.
CCAGTCATCGTCCGTCGGATAGTGATTCTCCTTTTCTTCCTAGGTTGCCGTGTTTGCGGTTCTGGAGTCAGGGAAATGAGCTGACATTAATAGTTGAAGGCTTTCCTTCAGGTTGGCCATTTTTATGCCATCCTCTTTGGTTAGTATACCGATAAGACGGTAGGGATCTTTGGAGAGGGCTGCTTGGGGGAAATCTTCGATTTCCTCGCAATAGATTCTCCATGCTTCTCTTTGTTTTTGTCTAATGACTGTTTTATACTCCTCGAGGTGAGACTTGTATACGTTCCAATCTTCTTCGAGTCTGGCACTTTTGGTCTTGTTGAAAGATGTCCTCGTCATCCTCCTGTGCTGATCAATCTCATGGCCCCACAATGGAGTGGAGGCTTCATTAAGATCGACCTGTCTGAGCGGGTAAGACATCTTATAGGCATTCATTATGGAGTTTTGAATGGTTGCAGAATAATTTTCCAAATCTCCATTATTGTTAGGCAACACGTCCTTGACTCCTCGCAGAGCCCCTTTCAAACAGGCGCCATATTTTCTCCGTTCCGTTTTACTGGGATCGTGAGTGTGGAGATTGTGAGCGCCAGTTTTATTTCAAATTTTATCCAGCGGTGGTCCATTGAAATGTCGTCGGACACATGCCAGCCGGAGATTATATTCGAAATGTTTATAGTAGATGAATTCTTTCCTCAGCGCTGGTTAGGTCGTATGGCAAATGCAGATCTGGTTCTATACTTCTAGCCACCGAAATCTCCTGATCCCACCCCTTGTGACTATTTCTTATGGGGTTATGTTAAGGAAGATGTTTACGTCCCGCCTTTACCAACAACTATGATACATCTGCGGAACCATATCACTGCTGCCGTACACTCAGTAACAGTAGATGTGTGGGATACAGCGTAGATGTTTGTCGTATATCAAACGAGGTACATATTGAACATTTATAATGTGTTGAAAAAACTTTGAAACTTCCTCATTTTGTGGCTACAAAAATTGTTAATTTTGGATTTGTACCATAAATACAAATTTTTAAAAATGGGTCCACCATTTATAATAATCCTGTATTATGTAACATTACAATAATAATGAAAACTTAAATTTACCTTATTTATCAAAGAATAAATATGTGATATTTAATGTTATAAAATTATTAAATAATCGAACTGAAAACAAATAAACTTTTAACAAAATAATTAAACAGTATTTAAAAACCAATGACGTAAAAAAGAATAAACCTAGCATCTCATTAATAATATCGGGATTGTCATGAATCCTTAATTAAATTATGTAACAATATGCTAGAAAATGACAATAATACATGAATTCTCCTGCTTTGGCAACACTGCGTAAATGGTGTTATAACATTTCCAGTGGCGTACTGCTCTGATTATTTTGTTTAACTTTTGAGGAGATTTTCAACTTAGAAATATATATATCTGATAGAAATGCTATAGAATTACATACTGTTTAAAGATTGTATCGAATTGAAAATGCTTGACTGGAGGGTAAAACAAAAAAATGCATTATTTAGCTATTTCATGTTGTTAAAATGCATAACTTTCAACTTTGAAGGTCATTCGACAAGTAGATGCATCTGTATCGACGATACTGATTCTTAAAAAATGTAAATGTCAACTTACCGGCGAAAAGAGCGATTTTGGTTCAAGTGATCCAAATTTTTGCAAATATAACACTGACGAATCACGTGTTTGAATTATAATACATTCACGAAGTCAACAAAAGTACAATAAGCACTTAAATAACCGAATAATCATTTGTAAACAAATAAATCTACAATGGCAACTATGCTATAATTTGTTATGTTTGTGAATGGATGATGTCCTACAGCGTTGCCATGTAGAGCAGAATAATTTTATTGTTGAAAACACGTAAACCAAAAACGTCAATCAATTGCAAGAAAATTTGTTTACTGCCATATTTAAATAGTATCATTTTTTTTGCAAATCAATGTTACTTTGCATATCTGTTTTATATTTTTCGAGCCGTTTTCAGAAATGAAGCACATTGTGACAACAATGTACGGTGACGGGTGGCGTATAGTTGCTCATCTCATTATTGCTTTTGCAATTTTAGCTCCAGTATTTAATGTAAATGAATGGGTCTATCTTTTTCTACGTCATTGTTAAAAACGTCATAACTTTGAGTTAACATTATAACATCACCACCGCCATCTGTGGGCAAATAATTTAACTACATACATGACACTATTTGAGCTTAAAGTATGCCACACACTTTTTAAGCGGAGGAGCGATATTGTTTTGGAAGTTTATAAATTCCTGAATGAATTATAAATATTTCGTAAATTATTACAGCTATTAATCACCAGGTTGCGCTCCTTCACCACTTTCGCTTACCGCTAAAACTTCGCATATAATTCTTGCACCACCATTTTAAACTTTTAAACGAATCGTCGTAAAAATCGGAAGCTTTTCCCGTCTGTCCGTCCGTCGGTTTTAAGGTTCAACCGACAAACTCGAGCTGCTAGAGCTTAGGAATAAACCGATTCGGAATCAGCATAGTATAAAACTTCTCTTATGGAGAAAAAATCTTTTTTTATACAGGGTCATCCATTTAACTGAAATTACAGTTTAGAAGTCTATGAATACGCAGCACTGTGACGCTTCCCTAATAGTTCTAGCCTATTAGAAATCGTGTTGGGAGTTTTCACGCGGCATACAGTGACATCTAGCGTTACATTTATGGTACTATGTATTAAAAAATTGCAGTGAAAGAATTCTATGCCAGGATCAACTGAAAGTCGTCAGAGGATAGATAGGGGCGCCAAGGCGGCATGCTTCTTATTATTATAAGTTAAAAAAATTGCGTTGTGGACAAAGATATTGTAGAATAATATATTTACCTCTTCATATGATTTACACGCCTGAGATTGCATACAAAAAAAATGGATCAGACTAAAATAATATACTTTATTTGTTGGAAATTAAAATTGTTTCAAAATCAAACTAATTAGAAAAGTAAAAAAAAAGATTTATAAAAATAGGTGCGTTTTAGTGGTAGAGTGCATTCAAAACCCGTCGGGATTTGGTTGTAAGTAAACAAATTGTAAGAAATATTTAATAATCCAATTATTGTAACCAAGTACAATTTTTTTCTTCTATTTTCCATTCGTATTTCTTACCTTTTCTTTTCTGCGAAGCTCTAATAGAACTTCTTCGATTTCCTGTCGCCAGTCGTCTTGCATGATGTGAAAACTTTCGTGAGGGGTTTGCGTAAATGATGAGTGCACAATATTATCTAAGTCGTCTAGGATCTGTTCAAAGGATGGTCTTCGATGAGGATCGGATTCCCAACATTCTGAAATTTAAATTTTTGTTGTTCGAAAAATATACTTGATTAACTATGAGACAGAAAGGTCCAAATGAAAATGAGACACGTTTAGATTAAATGTTATTTGTTTACAAAATACGAAGTGTTACAGTTGTAACGTTCTTTTCTTCTGCAGGGGAATATTTTTTTGCCAGAAAAGAGTAGGCAGTGCGGCATGCCTCGAGCTCTCTTAACGTGGAGAATACTCGTTCGTTGTTGGAAACTTAACACCGATCCCAGAGTAGCCTAGTGGAGAAACGTTAATCCAGGGGTCGTGCTAGAAAAACCCTTTCACAAGCGACAAGTGTATGTAACGTTATACCCCTCGTGATATAGCATAGATATGTGAATAAAAAAGATATTACTGTTTACATTATTCTTGAAGCCAACATAATTTCACATTATAATGTAACGATGTTACTATTTTTCGTTCCGACATCCCACTATATATATTTTAGTTTCTCATTTTATTGGTATTATTATTAAGTTGTGTTATTATTTACTTATACACCCCTCTTTCATCAAAAGCTGTACATTTATTTGCTGTTAATAATTTTAAATATGTATATTGTTTTTTGATACACCCGGTATATATTGAATATGTATTGCTTACTGTACCGTTCGCGCAAATCAGTCCGCGCCGCTCTTAAGATTGTTAAGTAGGGGACCTCCTGAGTGGGGTCGAGAGAAGAATGTATGAAACCGGCAAACGGGACGGAATATGCCTCTTTTGCTCTCTTAGCTCTGTAGCTCCTAGTTCTGTCCTTTTACAGTTCCGCCGTTTTCCACCGTTTTTCCGCCGTTTCCGAAACGCCGACTGATTTTCGCCAACAAGGTAAGCGAATTTAGAAATTATTTTATAAATCATTCTTCTTGTGTTTAATTCATTTTGCTCCTAGCGTCTTTCGTAGATGTATTAATAGATTTTATTTTTGCTTAATGCTTGTTTAATTTGAGTGATTTTCCGCGTATTTGTGTACATCTCCGAAGTAAGAATTTACTGTTGGTTTTAACTTTAGGGGAAAAGAAATGTAGTTGGGAAACTCCCAAGCATCCTCGCTGCAAAGCAGGTAGATTCTTGGAGGATTTTCAAGGTATTTCGGGAATCCCGATTCCGGTATACAATTTTAGGGGAAAAGAAATATAGTTGGGAGACTCCCAAGCATCCTCGCTGCAAAGCAGGTAGATTCTTGGGGGATTTTTAAGGTATTTCGGGAATCCCGATTCCGGTATACAACACTAGGAAAAGGAAATACCGTTGGGAAACCTTCAAGCATCCTCGATGCAAAGCAGGTAGATTCTTGAGGGATTCTCAAAGTATTTCGGGGGTTGCTCAATCTAGTACCATAGGGCTTGGTAGCGTGACTTTAAACACTAGTTTTTCCAAGAGATTTTTTTAGGCTTGGCTGGCATTTCATCTCATCAACACTGGGTGTTTTACTAATGTTGGTCAAATTGAAAGGGGAAAATATGTATTAATTTAAATGGAACACCCTATAATTTTTGATCTCATTCGAAAGAGCAATCATTCTCCTTACCAAAAATGTATAGTTTTCTATCTTTTGTTTCACTAACAACAAAGATATTCGAGGTTTCATGTAGTAGTACATTTTTAATTAGTAGATTTATATGAACGTATTTTGATGCCTAAAATCAATTCATGCTGTGACCGTTTGACGCATAACAAAATCATTCGGTTTCATGTAGTATGCATTTTTAATTACGTAAATAATTGCCAACAAACCTGACAAACAGTTTATTTAATAGTAAGAAAACATAATAACATTATTCAATACATATAAAGAACGAAGAACAAAAAAGTTACAATAAATGCTTCATATGCCTACCCTCTTCGTTTATGCATAACTGTAAGCGAAATTTTAAATTTTCAAATGAATTTTCTAACATTTCTTGCGGAATGTCTTCAATAATGTTCCTGATATTATTTTTCAGTTCTGCTAAATTGTTGGGCTTAGGATTGTAGTACCTATCCTTCACATATCCCCAGAAAAAAAAAATCGGGGACCGTTAATTCAGGAGACCGCGGTGCCCATTGAATCGGTCCAGCTCGACCTATCCACTTATCATTAAAAAACGTTTTTAATGAATCTCGTGCTATTAACGAATAATGTGGTGGTGCACCACCGTCTTGTTGAAAGTAAACGTCGTCGCTAATTCCATCTTGAACTAGTTGCGGATAAAAAAAAGTTTCCAATATATCCGTGTATTTAGTACCCGTCACTGTTGGTTCCGAAAAGGAAAAAGGACCATAGATTTTTCGCCGAGATAATGCACACCAAACGTTTACTTTTGGATTACCTCTCTGAAATTCATTAAAAGAAATTGGTTTTTGAGAACCCCATATTCTACAATTGTGTTTGTTACACATGCCATTAATGTGAAACGTTGCTTCATCAGACATAATTAATAATGAATTGGGTTCGTTTCTTAATAAGTCAAGTAAAGTCTCACATACCATTACTCGTTTTTCATAATCTGACTCGTACAATTTTTGATAAGTATGAATTTTGTATGAAGTTAGTTTTAAAATATTTAGACATCTTTGAACGTCACTCTTGCTAAGCTCTAAATTCCAGCAATTTTTCTAATTGAAATTTTATGATCGTTATCATGTAGCACTTCATTAATTGACATCAACTTGTTTAAAAGACCATCGTTATTTCTTGGTTTTTTTAAGTGTGCAATGCAACCAGTTTAGATAAATTGTACATACCATTTTTTAATTATATTCACTGACGGCGGATTTTTCATAAATTTCCTTCTGAATATCCTCCTTGTTCGATTTATTGATTTCGTTTCTGCATAAATTATTACAGTTTGAGCTTTTTCACTCACTGTATAGATCATTTCAAAACCGACTTATATGACTTAACAAAATTACTATTGTCAAAATTGCTGATTTTGTTGTTATGCGTCAAACGGTCACAGCATGAGTTGATTTTAGGCATCAAAATACGTTCATATAAAACTACTAATTAAAAATGTACTACTACATGAAACCTCGAATATCTTTGTTGATAATGAAACTTAAGATAGAAAACTATACATTTTTGGAAAGGAGAACGATTGCTATTTCGAATTAGATCAAAAATTATAGGGTGTACCATTTAAAATAATACATATTTTCTCCTTTGAATTTGACCAACATTAGTAAAACACCCTGTGTTGATGAGATGAAATGCCAGCCAAGCCTAAAAAAATCTCTTTGATAAACTAGTGAAAACCCCATCTCTTTGGAGCAATCAATAAGCTGGGCATTTATGTTTAAAATCAGTCACTCTTATTTGGGACACCCTGTATTTGATAATAGGCAACTTGGAGGAGCCTCGTCTGTGTTCGCTGCCATAGCAGGGACATCCTTCGAGGGTTTTCCAAGACATGAAACGAAATAATCTCACGAGCGTTCGCTGTCATAGCAGGTTCGCCAGGGAGAGGTTTTCGGATTCTGCCGACTAACTGATCTTTACGCGAATGATTTTAGCACCAACGGCCGGAGTAATATCCGCACAAAAACCGAGGGCAATTTATTAGTTACCGCCGTTCTATTCTAAGCCGTACACAAATACCAAGAAACGCTCCCGTAAAACACCGCTAGTGCCTTGATAATGCTTTCTCTGTGTAATTTTCACTGATTTTCACCGGCAATCGCCGAAAACTATTAAAGCTTTGCACGTTAGGCTTGTAATCGTAAAACATTTATTTTGTAATAAAGTGTTTTGGTCTGGGTTGTAATTTAAATAGAAATCGTAAATACTGAAGGGTTTTCATCAATATTTAGTAATTTAAAATATATAGCTACGTGGTTCGTTTTATTTTCCTTTTCCCAAATTATTTCGAAGTCGAAATAAATTGTAAAATTTTATAAAGCACAGGTAGTTTCATTTTCCGACAGTGGTAAACAATTAAAGCCTGTTTCCCACTTCGCACGGCATAGAGGTCAAGAACAACAGACCCCTGGAATTACTTAACCTCCATCTGTTGCTACCCTGGTAACTCTTGACGCTACCATTTTCGAGAGTTTGGTGGAGTAAACCATCCCAAAAATCAGGCGCCCGAGAAAATCTGGTAGATAGTGAAGCCGCGGGTGTCATAGTGACGTCCGTAATTCTTTTGAGGAAAGGAAGCACGTCACAATAAGCAAAAATCTAGTAGGGGAACAGGATAAAGTAGTATATGTTGCCACATTTAGTTTGTGTTTAGTTTATTTGGTGTGTTCTGCAGCTATTAAAGATAATCTATATTTCAGATGTTTAAATAATATTTCAAATGTATCAGAGTTTATTTGAATTAATTTGACTTTTTACATAATAATATATCTAATAAACGCAATACTGGTCGTACTGTCCCTGAATCCGACTCTGTCTAAGCCATGTATGAAAGTTAAAATTTTGGCGCATGCGCAGACTTTTTTTTCGAACGGTTTACCATTATTTTTTTGTGACTATTCTTATCTAGACATTTCCAGTGAGGTCCATTGTTTTTGGGAACAGTCTTATCTAGACAATTCCAGGGAGGCGATTGTTTTTGTGAGCCACAATTTAGAAGGATCCAGAAAAAGACACTTAATATATAAGAGAGGCTACCTACCAACGGAGTTTAGTTTATAAATTGATCTCGTGAGATAAACAGTGATCAAATAAATAGTCTAAGTAACTAAACAGTAGTGAAGTGTTTATATAAATTAGTGTAAGTAAATGTATTGTGTATCTAGTATAAATTAGCGAATAAATAAATTAAGTGAGTAGACCTACTGTGTGTAGAGATGTAAAATTCTCGGTAATAATCTTTTGGAGAATATTCTCGGCAATATTCTCAGGATAGAGAATGCTTCAATAGAATTTGCAATTATATACTGACTTCCCGTGGACATTTTTTGTATTAAAATATTTTCAAACGTTACTTTTTCGTTTTGTGGTACCCTTCAATTTATTTTGCTCCACGGTCTTATACTTATAGACGGTCTAAACTGAGCCGAACGGAACGCCAAAATAAAACTAGTCTCACCATATAATTTACAATTCACACAGCTGTATAGGAGTATACGTTTGCGCTTCTAGGGAATTTCCCTGTATCACTGTTGCCAGCCAGACGTAAAACACTGTTGCCAGAGTTATAGAAAAGGTTAGAGAAACTCAAAAATTTTAAAAATCATTGCAAAATTTTTCAGTGTAAATTATGTAGAAAAACATCTCTAGCGAATATTCTCTGGAGAATTTTCTTACAGAGAATATCTCTGTGTGTATAAATTTATCCCACCCGTCGTAACAAAAACTTTTAAATAAATAAGAAAAACATTACATTGGTGTGGGGAAATATAAATAAATTGCTACGTCAAAATGGCCAAGAGACTAAGTGATCTGAAAGTGACGGAACTAAGAGCAGAATTGGAAGATCGTCAGTTGGAAACGTCCGGTAAGAAAAGTGAATTAATAGAAAGACTTAAAGTGGCACTGAAAAATGACGGCTTTGATCCAGAAACAGTTTTATCTTCTTCCATCTTAATCTCGTCAATTTCTGCTAACACGGAAGAGAAGATTTCAATTATAAAGACCGATATTTCCACCATGAAGACGATATTTCTACTACTATGGACGAGAATATTTTCACTGTGAAGAACGACATTTCTGCCGATATCTTATCGTTGAAAAATGACATTGCTGCTGACGTCGAGAATAAAGTTTCGTCTCAAAAAACGGATATTGAGGATAAGATGACAACGATGGACAAGAAAATCGAGAATAAAATGACAACGATGAACGAGAAAATAAAATCAGACATTGACAATAAGACGACAACGATAGACGAGAAAATTAAGGAGTTAGAGAGAAATATGGCCGATTTAAGAACACAAGACACGCCAGCAGAAGAAAAGAAGATTGAACATATAAAACCCTGCAAGACAGAAATAAACTCCAGGATAGAACATATTGGCAGTTTTGCCCGAGTCAAGGCCCCAACGTTCGACGGAAAGACGTCATGGACCAATTATATAAAACAGTTTGAAGCAGCCGCTAGAGTGAATAATTGGTTCGACAGGAAGAAGACAGTAAACTCAACCATCGCACTTCGGGGAGATGCCTTAGATGTACTTCAGATGATACCTTTGGAAGAAACGGATGACTTTGAGCAGCTGAAGAAGAGGTTGGACATGCGATACGGTAACGAACATTTAGAACATTTGTACCAATCCCAGCTGAAGAACCGAAGGCAGAAACGTGATGAAACCCTTCAAGAGTACGAAGTAGATATTGCCCGACTAGTTCGATTCGCTTATCCATCAGCACCAGAGAACATGATGGAATGTCTGGGCATCCAGGCCTTTATTGATGGCTTACGTGACCCCGATATGCAGAGGATGCTTCGTTTAGCCCATACCAAAACATTAGTCGACGCATTGACAGCTGCTCTTGAATATGAAGCAGCAACGATGGCTTCAAGTACAAGTACAACAAAGGTAGGACCATGCAGGAAGAAGGTGACGATGACAGACTTGACCAGATCGTCAACTTTTGAAAGGCATGGTAGACAAGAAGCCGAAGAAGATCAGGTGCTGTAATTGTGGCGAGCTAGAGCAGGTACGCAGTTTGTGTAAGCGTCTTACGACTCCTGCAAACCAAGAACCTCTTAAATGCAAAGCAGCCACGAGAGCTGCTCTTGAATATGAAACAGCAACGAAGGCTTCGGGTTATAACAAAGTTAGGACCATCCGAGAAGGTGACGAGGACAGATTTTACCAGATCGTCAGTTTGATAAAGAGTATGATGAACAAGAAGCCGAGAAAGATCAGATGCTGGAATTGTAGCAAGCTAAGGCATGTACGTAGTTCGTGTAAGCGCCCCAGGACTCCTGCAAACCAAGAACCCCAGTCACAGGAAAACTAGAACGGGTCGGCTACGAGGGGGCAGCATCGACCCATGATTGTTTCGAACATCGAGCTTGTGTGAGTCACGGAAATGCCGATCCCTGTCCAGACGACCGTGCCCAACAGACTGCTCCCACTGCAACAAGGCAGAATCTAGGGAAAATGCTGTGCCAAGAACTACAGTAGTCAACGAAGAATGGTCACCCACCAGGATCAGAGAAGATTAGGAGAATGATCCTCACCCAAAGAATATTCGGCATTAGAAGGAAGAAAATCGGCGACCTAACTGGCAAGAAGTGTCAAGATTTTAACCGACACTAAAGGCATATTAGGCTCAGTGGGACTCCCTTGTCCTGGAAAACGGGCACCTTGAAAACGATGATGGTTCCGAAATGAAAAGACAAATATTTACCCCGAGAACGAGAGTAGCATAGGTAATAAGAAAGTTACACGGCAGTCCATCGGGAGATCATCTGGAAGTGAATAAAACCCTTCAGCGAGTCCGTGAAAGGTGTTATTGGATGAACAGCTCCGACGAAGTGAAGGGGTGTAAGAAATGTACGACTTGTGCTACGAGTAATGGTCCACATCGTAAGAAGAAGGCACCCATAAAACAATATAATGTTGGAAGCCATTTCGAAAGGATTGCATTCGACATCGCTGGACCATTTCCGACTACAAAAAATGGTGGTAAAAACATCCTGGTAGTAGTGGATTATTTCACAAAGTGGGTGGAAATTTACGCGATCCCGAATCAAGAGGCCACAACTGTCGCGGATGTACTGGTGAAAGAATTTATCAGCCGATATGGAGTGCCCTTGAAAGTCCACAGCGATCAGGGAAGAAATTTCGAGAGCCATGTATTCCAGGAAATTTGTGACAAGCTGTGAATGAAGAACAGGACAACAGCGTTGCATCCACAATCAGATGGAATGGTCGAAAGAATGAACAGGGCCATTGGAAAATACCTATCCAAAGTCGTTTCCAGCCACCAGAGGGATTGGGACCAGCACCTTTCCCGATTTGCGCTGGCTTATCGATTGGTCGTAAATGAGTCCATGAGTGAAACACCTGTAAACATTCTATTTGGACGTGAAATGAGGCTTCCTTGTGACCTGGAGTTTGGCTGTTGGCCTGGCGAAGATCTTGCAGGAGAAGATTACGTGATCCAATTGATAAGAAGTATGGACTGCACATCGTCCATACTTCTTATCAATTGGTGTGGAAAAAAATGTATCACATGACGAATGGAAAAAGCATCAAGATGAGAAAGAAAAGGCGAGAAAGGAAAAAGGAAAAGATGAAGAATAAGATGTTTTGGGTGCTCAACATGTACTTACGATGGATTTGCACGCTGTAAAAGGTTTGTCCTTCATTTATGGCAAGTTTCGTATAGTTTAAAACTAAGTGTGTTCATAATTTTATCTTATATAATATTGTTAGTAAGCACTGCACCTGTTATTGGTTCGGTGAGACGCAAGCGGATTTTCAAGCTTCAACATTTGTATTCTTTGTCCTAGACTACATAAAATTATTCTACAACGATGGTAAACCTATCGTCATTTATTCTGATGGATCTACTTACCAAAACCGCAATCACAGAATGTCAAACGCTCTTTTACGTCTTTCACAAGAGCTCAACATTACCATCGAACAGAAGTTCCTTCATAAAGGTCACACGCAAACATTGGGAGAAAATTAAAAAATAGAAAAAAATATTTTACCCAGTGACTATATCTAAGTGTGTGAATAGAGCCGAACATGTGGTGAAAGATATGAGGTAAAGCTAGTGAAATACAATTTTTTAAAGAATTTTAATGCAAATCAAATTTATTCTTCCATTAGACCGAGGAAAAAACCTGGAGACTCCACGGTTACGAACTTGAGGGCTTTAAAATACTCGGACCAAAGAATTTTTTATAAAATAAATTTTGATAATGAGTATCAAAGGCCTAAAAAATACGCAGCTTGATAACAATAAATACCAACAGCTTCATTCTCAGAGGACTAAAATTGACAAAACAAAATTTGATCACCTTCAGCAGGTGAATCCTGTTATACTTGAAGTCTTTTGGTCATTCTACGACAATTTGCCTTTGGAATCAGTTTTTAATACCAATTTTTTATAGTATAGTCAACATAATATAATTTTTAAGTTTCTGTGTATTCTTTATTGTTTTATTGAAATAAATACTTACTTGAATACGAATGATAAATTACATTTCGACCAATAAATTAATGCTGTATAATAACACGTAAATCTATTTTTCCTTTTTGTCAATAGCACTTAAGTCAAATTTTAGAAAGATTCTTTTTATTTGAAAATTTTATATTTAATACGGTTTCTTATAATACTGTCTTCTTTATTTATGAAATAAAAACAATGGTATACCGTAAACCAGTAAAAAATAGTTTTAAGTAATTTCTCAAAACTTATCATTTTAGACATACGTGGTATTGGTTTGAAGCTATCGATATGGTTTTTAAATTAAGTAAGCTATGAGAAATACGTTACTTTTCATAGCAGTTGTAGAGAATAGTACATTATGTTACTATGAGTAGAAGGCTATCATTATTGTTGACCCCAGATTCTTGCACTGCCGAGGCTGTGCAAACTGGGCGAAACATATAATGGGTCTTCTGCTCCGAGTGACATATACTATTTTTTCTTCAAGTGTAAAGATAATGCAATTCATAAGTAGAAAAAAATTGAATACATTGTTTATATCTCAACTATTTATTAATACAAATATGAAAAAAACAGTTATGGCTTGCATAAGCATTACCTATTTATTAAGTGTAATATTGAAGGTGCAGTTTTGTATACTGCAGTTATTTAAATTTAGGCCACTGCCACCGCTTTCGGTTTCGACATTCACAATCTTGTCATTGGTGTACATGTTATAATTAGTAAGATGTTTGTCTATATTGATTATGTTAGAAATATTGTCATTTGAAAGGTTTCCTGAATGTGAATCTCTCTTGATTCCACAACTCGTACTTGGTTGTTCTTACCAATGAAGTATTTTTTGTGCAGTTTGTTTCTTTCTGGAAACAGAATCTTCTAAGTACCCTTCAGCAACACTCGTGGATTTCCATCCACCATGTCGTTTTAAAGCGGTAATGTCCCCTCCGTTGTCAACTAAAATAATTGCTGAAGTCCCGTATATTCATGAGGATTTGTTAATTTCAAAAACATAGCAACGTATTTTGGAACGTTTGAAATTCTATGTATACCCATTACCACACGGTGACATTTATCGTTTTGATATTTAATAAAAAATCGCTGCAGATCCATATCATCCGGACGAAGTGCCGTATACTGTCTGACCAAGCTCAAATAAAAATCGCCAAGTATAGTAAATGACCGTTGTTTTTTGTGTTTGTGATATTTACTAAAATTAAATTTCCTATATCTTGGATTTCGCTGTGCTTCAAATGAACGAGTTCATCGTATTTACAGGCTCCTGTGACTCCAAATATTAATATAACCTAAAAACAAACGTTGAAATAAGTAAAAAAAAATCCGCCGGCGTTGAGATTCGAACCGCAGACCTCCGAGACGGAACTGAAAACCTCTACTGCTGTGCTATCGAGGTGTATACGTTTTAAGTTCGAAATACGTTAATTGTTGTCAATTTGAATATTAATCTTCTAAAGGATATTATTGCCAACGATTTAATAAGTGTAATAATATTAAAAAAAATAAGAAAGTACGTACTTTTGTTGCTAAATAAACATTATTCGGTGCATCCTGAAGAAATTTATCAAATTGGTCTTTTGTTAATACTTTTGATTTTTTCGGGGTATAATTTTCTCCTTGTCACTTTAAAAATGCAGATAATTTGGTATAATTTTCCATTTTTACATTATGTTTGATGTTTAATTGAGCTTTAATCATTGAATATTGTACCCATAGTGTCGAAGTTTTAAATTTTTTTGACAAATACGTAAAATACGCAAGCATATTTTCTGTGTATCTTCGTACACTATTTTCTTTGCACCATTTTATAAATTTTTCATAAGCAAAATCATATACTTTTCGTGACTTCGTCGGAATTAGTGTTTCAATAGTGGAATTAGCTATTTCGACTAATTCCGGAGGTGTACATTAAAATTCTTCTTCTTGAGACATTTTTACAATACACTTTTCAAAACTGACAAATATCAAATTAAATGACAGTTCCTGCCTACTTGGTTACAACGCCCATAATAAGACGTTGCTATATCGTTTCTCATTATTTTGTTACTAGTACAATAATGAGCGTTCATTATGTTACTAGTAAAAGAATAGGTTATTCATACCATCTGTGTTGCCGAAGAGAATATAGATATTATTATAAGCTTGAAGAAAAATATTATTTCTCACGGCACTTTGCCCACACTACATACATTTATATGGAGAATCCAGTAGGGGATACTCGATGCACAGCCGTTTTCCGTGGGTGGCCTCGATGCTTAGACTTTTTCTACAAAACTATTTACTGATAATCTTTAAATTTGTGCAGTTGTAGAAAAAGTATAGTGTGCAAAATGTGAGAAAAGTTGAATTTTCCCCACTTGTTGCATCATATACTATTCTCACAGTTTGTGGTTTTGAAATTAAGTAAGCTATGAGAAATACGCTACTTTTCATAGCAGTTGTAGAAAAACCAAATTAAAGTGTATAACAATGTTCGCGTATTGCTACCTGGCGTATGCACCTCCGGTATGCTGAACAATTTCTACGTTTAAAATGAAATTCGTACTTATTATGAACTCCAAAATAATACTAAAAAATAAATCTATTAACTACGGTACTATTAATGGCCAAAATGTTTTTATTAGGCTGTATAAAATTCTTTTAAATTCGACAAATCATTTTAATCAGAGAAAAACACCTGATATTTTGAATAAATATTAGCTTTGAAACATAATTTTCACATTTATTAACACGAGTCGACGTTGCCAAATGTACAGTTTTGTAGATATATACGAAAATATTATTGTTATAATAAATAAGTCATTAATATTGATACAGAAAATTTTTAGGTAAATTGTAAAGTACTTACGTCTTCACAAATAGATAAAAATTGATTACGATCAATACATACATTAGGTAACTTTTTGTTTTCCAAATTTTTATTCAAATGCTTTTAAATTCGCACTTATCTGCCCTATTAGACGTTGCCAAACTACAATCGTATTGCGGGATAATAAACGTGTAAATTTTTTTATCATTATACAAATAAAACAATCAGGACAGTACCGAGTATATTTTATAAACGAGAGCTGACTTCTTAGTTTTTAATACTCTGTCATAGATGGCACTAATGATAAAAATTAATTACATTAGCCAAGTCAATGGTTTGTGTGTGATATGTTGCAGATAATTGTTTCATTCAAAAATATTTCGATAGTACAAGAACATATGCCACGAGAAATACGCAGAAACTAATTAAAATAAGTGAAAGTTTAAAATATTTTCTTGTTTACTGTACAGTTTGTCTCATTTCGAACACTTTTGCGGACTATCTCTCTTATCTTTATAAAGATAGGGGATTGCGGTTTTTGCGATAGTGCGCTACTTGTTTATTAAATTAAAAATGGCGCAAGCAGAATTTTGATAGCCCTTTTGGCTTTTGAGATACAACGTGGAATTGAAAACTGTCACTTTTCAGGAACCCCTCATATCTTAAATATCTTTAAACTTATCGAAGAAGTTAAAACTTGTTCTTATAGATTTTTTTTCGTACAATTCAGTGACGTAATTATTTTTTCCCTTGGGCTTAGGTTAGACGGGCGCACATACGCTCAGCGTATTTGCGTCGCGTATTGTTTACACTGGTTGTTTGCGAAATTATACGAGCGTAAACATCACGTTGGGTACAGCCAGAGAAGATAGAACTGGCTAGCTAGAATAGTCTTAAAATGAGTCCCGTGACAATCAGTTGTGTCTCCGTTCTCTGTATTAGTTTATTACTTAAAAATAAGAAAAGGAGAGCTAAACGTCGATGGTGGGTTCATCCCTTATTGAGTGACAGGTTATCGACGGGTTACTTTCAAACAAAATTTAGTCAACACAGATTACATCCTCAAAAGTTCTTTTCATTTTACCGAATGTCTGTAGAGAGTTTTGATGAACTACTCAACTTGTTATGCAACGCTTTGCAAAAGGAAAAAACAAACATGAGGATTCCAATTTCCCCAACAGAACGTCTGGTAATCACTCTAAGGTATGTGTAAACTTTATTAGAAAATTTTCAAATATAAAAAACAACTAAATATTAAAAAAACTAAATAAAAACTAGTCTCTCGTAATATTGACCACCGCCGTATTGGATGTCCTGGGAGTCAGCAGAAGCACTGGAAACTGGTGTAATCCCATGGTGGAGACTGATATCTCTCATAATTATTGTTGGAACTTGTAGAAGCCGAAGCGTATCGGTTTCGATTAGCCGGTGGATAGGCAGCGTTGCCTCGAGATCTCGGTTGAGAAGGGAAACGACACTCTTATACCACTTGCATTAAACGTAATCTGCAAGACAACATATCTGGGATCGACATTTGCTTCATTAATGGTAAGAGCGACATCAAAAATGCCCTGTTTCCAGAATCATATCTGGGCTGGCTGTTCACCTCTTTTTGGAGAGCAACGCTTTCATTTAAAACTTTTGTTTTTTATTCCCCTTCGATTTTACGCGAGCTGAGGTAGTAGGAAGGGTCTGAGAGCGTTGAGACGCTGCAGATGTAGAGGGCAACTGAGTGTCTTCAGATTCAGGCAAGGTAGATGCAAGGGGTGACTGGGAATCTTCTATCTCCTGTGTGGACTCCCCCTCATTTTCATCGTCATTTTCCTCACCGCTATCCTCTGGGCTTCTGATATTCGAACTTGTAGTTCTCATTTCAATAGAAGGCGTCAGAAAAAGAAGCTGATTAAAAAAAGGTGTTTTTTCTTTTTTTTTGCAGCTTGCCCACTTTTGCTACGATTCATCATAGTAACCTCTCTTTTAAATTGGTCCCTGACCGACTTCCATTTTGTCTGAACCAATTTACCTGAAAGACAACATTTACATCAAAAAGCAATTAGGTAACTAAATTTAAAATTTATTGCAGATACCTGACAACTGGCTCAGATTTCGGGTGCTTAGAATATACCTACCAAGTTTCAAGATGTACGATTAGAGGTATCGTAAGGGAAACATGCGTGGCTATTTGGAACATTTTACAACCTTTAGAAATGCCTATCCCAACAACAGCTACCTGGGCCCATGTGGTAAATAGATTTTATGAACACACTCAATTTCCAAATTGCTTGGGTGCGATCGATGGCAAGAATATCCGAATTGTTCGACCTCACAATTCTGGGACAGAATACTTTAATTACAAAAAATTCCATTTGATCGTTTTACTAGCTGTCACCGATGCGGATTATTGTTTCACTGCAATAGATGTAGGGGCTTACGGACGAGAAGCCGACAGTAATGTCTTTAAAGGATCGAATTTTGGGAAGCAACTGGTACAAAAGCAGCTTGACCTACCAGAGAAAACAGCACTTCCAGGTATAATGTTGCCATTATTACCACATGTATTTGTAACAGACGAAGCATTTGCTATTGATGAACATATACTAAAACCATATGCGCGCAAGAAAAGGTTGGAAATTCCTCAAAAGGTATTTAACTACCGTTTAACAAGAGCCCGTAGGTTTGTCGAATGTACGTTTGGTATTCTTGCAAATAAATGGAGAGTATTTCACACAAGTTTACTGGTGGAGGAGGATTTTGCAGTAGATATTATCAAATCTTCATGTGTACTGCACAATTTTGTAAGGAGGGATGGATTTGACCACGACGACACTTTAACAAATCCACTAGAGGATATCGGAAAGGTGGCTACGGGAGGTAAATCTAGCAGTTTTGCAGTCAGAGAACACTTTACACAATATTTTATGATTAATGACGGAGCCGTATCTTGGCAACTTGAGAAAATTTAATGTGTTTATTATTAAAATTAATAAATAAATATCTCAAGGTCTCTAGTTAATTCCACAATATAATACAATAATATCTACTTACTTTTATTACTTTTTCTGTAGCCGGCAAAATTTCCCAATTGTCAATCAACTCTGCACAGACTTCTTCCCAGAGTTTCATTTTTAGCTCTCTATTGCTGTACTATTTTGATTTGATGTTGTACAGAGGAGGCCGTTTTCCAATTTCAGCAATTAATTTTTCTGTATCCCACATTATTCAACTGATTATTTTTTCTTGGAGTGTAAATCCACGCGCTCGTGTATTTCGACAAATACTAAACAATGTGTTTCAGTTCCAGCGTGCCCCGACGTGCCGGCGATTACACGTCACAATACGTAGTGGCGCTTTTGCGTCGCTCTCGACGCTCGTGTAATCACGTCCATAAAAATCTGTGGTTTTCGTTAAAGCGCAAAATACGCGACGCAAATACGCTGAGCGTATGTGCGCCCGTCTAACCTAAGCCTTATACCTATTGTTTTGTAGATATCAAGCAAACTTATGGTTTTTTAAATGGAACACCCCGTACAGCATTTCCTATATTCATTAGGCATGAAGTGGGCTTTCGAAAAATATATAAATGTAGTCAATTATTTTTAAAAACTAGCTCAGAATTTAAGATTTTTTGTGTGTCTATTATAGGTAGTAGAATATGGCTAAAATTTATTGAAAACTAAATCTATATATTTATTATACTTCAAACTCAATTCCAAAAATATTTTTTCAATTCTCAACCCTTAATTATTTATTACAGCATTCAAACTAAATTATGATGATGACTAATTGAATCTTACTCGAAACAAGTAACAGCAAACTAAAAAACAAACGGCAAGCCCATTTTACTTAAAACTCAAGGTAGGAAAAAACACAGATTTGTAGAATTGTGAAAAAGCAAAGAGTGGTTTTGAAAATAATGGCCATTTTCCCGTATGCAAAATTGGCACATTTTCTATATCCTTCTAATAGCGTTAAAAATAATCATAGGACTGCACGAAGCTTCGCTACAGAATAATACCGTGTTTAATAGATTATCTTGCAAGGAATCCATAAAAAAATCCAAAACTGAAAGATCCGGAGATTGAGGGGGCCAAAATTTTTAGAAAATCTTAAATTCTGAACTTGTTCTTAAAAATAATTGACTACAATTATATATTTTTTGAAAGCCCACTTCATGCTTAATGAGTATAGAAAATAATATAGTTACACTTGTTATATGTATGTCAGAATGACAGCTTGGACTGAAAATAAGAAGAGAGCTGAATTTGCGGGGTAGTCGCAGTCACCTGTCAAGGTGACGGTCTAGAAATTTCAAGATTTTTCTATTGTGTTTCATATTGCCGTACTAGTATGTTATAGAATATTCTAGTCCTTTCTGGGAAGTTCTTTCTATATATAAATAGAGATCGGTTGGGGCAGAGTCAGTCAATAGTTTGATGTGTTAATAAGTTGAATTGTTAAAAAATAGTATTGTATTTTGCCAAGTATTGAATAAAATCGCGAAAGTTATAAGATTGGTGACAGCAGTAATAGCTATTTGTATTACTAGGGAGGAAAGTGCCACTTTTCCTCCCGCAGGATGTAGTTTACTGCCCGACGCGAAGGGAGGAAAAGGCACTTTACTCTCATGTGATACATATGATTTTTCCTCCTACCCACCTTTTTTTGAAAATTTATTTCCTTGTAGTGAAAAATATGCCAGTAAAGCATTCTCTGAATATTTATGTATCTTGTTGTCTTCAGCCCATTGCTTATATTGTGCATATTGTTTTTCATACCTGTCTTTAGATTTTTGTGGTAGTAAGGTTAATGACGCTATGTTGGCTTGTTCCTTAATATTAGGTGGTGTATTTGGAAATTCAAATTACTTGAATCGCTCTCCATTTGCCAAAAATTCAACTAAGTTTAATGAATGTAACGACTTTGCACCTCAAAAGTCAATCGCCGTGTTTACTGTCAGTGAGCCACAGCATACTATGCTTTTCTTATTCTGAACTCAAAAAACGTATATCTAAGATTCCTGAAGTTGAAATTTGTATTGAAGAACTACGTTGAAGTAACATTAATGTTTGATTTTTACCAAAAAACAGGATATACAGGATGTTCTACAAACTATGGAAACAATATGAATATAATGAATTCACAAGTTTCATCGTTTACAACTTACTTGAAATGAGGGGGAGGAAAAATACTTTCCTCCCTAGGAGGAAAGTACTTTTCCTTCCTAGGGAGAAAAAGTATGAGTTTCCTCCCTGATTTGAGGGAGGAAAGTGTGTACTTTCTATAGGGGTAGGAGGAAAAAGTAATTTATGGTTAATACTAGAAGTACAAATTACGACACCGATATGGAAGCTAATAGTGGAATACCAGCATGGTTTCTTCAGAGCAAGAAAAACAAGAAAAGGAAGAAGAGGAACGGAAAAGGAAAGCAAGAATAGGAGGAAAAGGAAAACCGTAGAATATAGTTCTACCTTTAAAACTGAAGTAGCGGCCTTAGATAACAAAATAGATAGAATGAAAGAAGGCCTAAAATAGTTAAGGAAAATTTGGTCACAGTACAAAAAGTTTTAAAAACAGTAGAGAAAGATTTACAAACGACAGAGAAAGGTTTAAAAACGACAGAGAAAGGTTTAAAAACAGACCAGCTTGACCTAAGACAAAAATTAGATGCATTAGTAAAGAAAATAGAAGCTAATTCCAATGAAAGCAGTTTCATTAGTGCCAGAACTGAAATAGTAAATTTGAGGCACAGCCAGGTTATCAAGCCACCTATATATGATGGCCAATCATCTTGGGAGACATATCGACGCCAATTTAAAGCAGCAGCTAGTGCCAATGGGTGGAATGATCAAAAGAAAGCCACCTCCCATATGATTACTCTTCGTGGACAAGCCGCATGCTTTCTGCAATTATTACCCCAAGGCAACCCTAGCTATGACGTCATTATCCAAGCTTTGGGGAACAGGTGTGGACAGCAACATTTAAAACAAGTTTTCCAAAGTCAATTAAAAGTGCGCATGCAAAAATTAAACGGGAGCCTCCAAGAATATGGAAATGACATAGAAAGACTATTGAGTTTAGCCTATCCACAGGTACCTACAGAATTTTTAGAATAATCTGGCGTTCAAGCATTCTTGATGGTTTAAGAGATACAGAAACGCAACAAGCCCTTCGATTACCATCTGACACTACAAAAAGTATTAACTTTTACTCAAGAATTCGAAGCTGCTAAAACAATTAAACCGGACGTCCAAAATTACGAGCAATACACTTTGAGGAGGAGAATTTAATCAAAGTTATAGCTAGAATCGAAAACCTACTGAAAGAAACGCTACAAAGTCGTACACCACTTCAAGAATCCCGGAAATATTTCAACTGCGGAAGAATGGAACATCTGCAGAGACCATGTAGAGTTCCATCAAAATCTCAAAGCCAAGTTAGGAACTCGGATAACCAGACATCAGGACAACGTACATCCTCGCAGAGCACAGTTAGAAACATAGCTCATAGCCCCACAAGAAACAACCCTTGAAGATGATTTCCATACCAAAGTCGATCACCAACACATGATCGGCGCTCTAATACCAGCAACCAGGAATACTACTAATGGTTAGTTAGTTTAATATTCTCTGTATTCATACCTGATATTTTGGCTTGTATGTTAGTCCATTTGCTTACTGTATTTCGTCCAGCGGGAACATCTTTAAACCATTTTCTGTTCAACTTCCAAGCGGGATTTATGGTAAGAAAAATCGAATGGGATACAAATCAGGATTGATTTTATTCCTTATTAGCCATTTCGGTGAAGCGCATGGTTTTTCCCCTCCTTGCGTTGTCTTAGTAAATACACCTTACAATGTGCAATATTTTTTTATATTTAGAATAAATTTTTCTTTTGTTTGTAATGAAAATTTCCTTTAAGGTATCAACATTTTTTTATTAAATACATGGCCATTTATATACCATACAAACATTTTCTTGTGTCCCAGTATAAACCAAGGGGTGGTCCATGCAGAGACAGTAGTCTATAAAGGGACATATTTTTTTCTACTTTGTTTTTTAAAATTCGGGCCACTGGTTTTTTATGTCAATAATATGTATCATCCTCTTCCCGCAAAAAAAATTGGTTGCCTAGTAACAAAAGTATGCTTATAAATTGAATTAAAAACAACATAAACCATCCTCTCCAATTATATAACGAAAGAACTTAGACGAACAGGTGCCGCAATAATAACAGCTACCTCCGATATTTTTCCACGTTAAGATATTTTATAGATTCCAATGTTTATGCATGTTAGTTTTTTAGACGTCAAGGTAATTTTATTGCACGAAACAACCTCATTAACATAGAAACAAATGGCTTAGTAAAACGAGGACATCTGAGAAGAAAACAACTGATCATCGTTAAAGCGAAGGTGACGCAAAATCGTCGTATATTTCTGAAATTTTTGTTTATCAGGAATGATTTTAGTTAAATTATTATTTCGATGCAGCGATTTTCAGGTCATAGAAAACGCATTATATAAATCGAAGCAAGTACTGAATTCAATTCCAAAAAATGCGTTTAAAAATGTTTTGATGAACATTACTTAAAGACGATACAATA
Organism: Galeruca laticollis; assembly: GCA_963921935.1. Lineage (NCBI taxonomy): Eukaryota > Metazoa > Arthropoda > Insecta > Coleoptera > Chrysomelidae > Galeruca > Galeruca laticollis. The sequence goes on from OY998182.1 coordinate 42,318,386, forward strand.
AATTTTGTTTTTGCATTTAATCTCTTAAATACAATTAACTGTAAACTTTGAAATGATTTATATTAACATTTAACAATGATCAAATAAAATATACTTAGGAATATTGTTTACAGTAAAAAAATGTATGAAAAGCATTTATGAACATTTGCAATATTAGACAGTATCAATTAGATGAAAATCGTACAGTGGAAGAATTGGCGTCGATTGCAAAAGATTGAGCTATGGCCATGGAAGAAAATATAGCACAGAGTTTTAAAACCTACGGTCGAAACCACGTGGAAGTTAACAAGTAAGCTTTTACAAGAAAAATATAAAGAAATGAAAGTTATTATAGACCTTTTCAAAAGTGTTGTATTTCAGCAAGCTGATATGGGACAAGGGCGACTGTTTCATTTTTCAGCACCTGTAGACATAGCTGCCCCTGGAGTCGATATTTCTGAATCAACATTTGAACAGTGGAGAAAAAGGAAGAATTGTTAAAAAAATCTTTAGACTCCACCAAGAAATTACGATTTTCAAGCAATTCGCGAAGAAAATTCAATCATGCCTGGCTGCATCAATACACACCATGGCTAGTATATTCCAAGCGACTAAAGCAATGTGTTTTATTACCTACTGCCACTGGGACTGTTAGAGGGTTTTTGGGATCATTTATGAATAGGCCATTCACGAAGTTCAAGGATACGCACTAAAATTGCCGTAATAATATTGCCACTAACTTCGATTATTTCCTGTATATTATTCTGCAGCACACATTGCCTCGTAGAGGAAAAAAGGCGAATGAAGGAGGTCCCCCCCCCCGGTTAGCTTTTTTTACCAAAATCCTAGCACACATAAAGGGCACCTAGCACAACTATTTTTATAGCTAGCACACCAACAGCTAACAATAAATATGCTTTTGAATTCGGATGGGGCCAGGTTAACGCTAGCCCCCCCCCCGGTTAGAATTTTGTCGCCAAAATGCTAGCACAGATAGAGGACACCTATAACCTAGCACACCAACAGCTTACAATAAAAATACTTTTGAATTCGGGTGGGGCCAGGTTAACGCTAGCCCCCTCCGTTGGAATTTTTTCGCCAAAATGCTAGCACAGATAAAGAACACCTAGCATACCATTTTTTATAGCTAGCACACCAACAGCTTACAAAAAAATGCTTTGGAATTCGGGTGGGGCCAGCACCTAGCACGAAAATTTTTATAGCTAGTACATCAACAACGCTTTTGAATTCAGGGGGTGGAGGGTGTCTGCAAAATAATGCTATGGTTACACGAATGAATGAAAATGTTGGCTGTATTTGTCCCTAAACATCATTTTCCTATAAAAAATGGCCCCTAAACATTATTATTGTTGTCAGCTGTTGCCGGATTGTGCGTGATATCTATATTTTCCCATCTAGCAGGGTATTTGTTTAATTAATAATTATCTATTTATTTTCAATGAATGCTAAAAAACGAAAAAATACAAAAAACCTTCACTTTTAAAAATAATTTTGTCAAAATCATAGTAATTTTAATAAAACAAAATAATTAAATTGAACCGTTTAGTCACGGTATCAGAAGCAATCCGTGCACAAATAAGTTGCAAATTACGTCACACTATAAAAAAGGCAACGACAAACGTTTGCGTACAGACATTGGATAAATAAATGTACAAAAAAGCGAAGCCGTTGGATATGTCCTTTGGACAAAGTTGTGCAATCTGGGAAGGGCGGCTGAGATCCCTAAAAATGTTCCAATATATTGAGAATACATGTTTTAGACTGATCGTGGTTCACTGTAGTCCTTATTTAAAAGAAACAGTCAAACTTTATATTTAAATTTGCCAGAATATTTATTGCCGAAGTTGATAGATAATTAACCATTGTAATAGGTCTGTTCCAACTAACACAAAAACCGTACAATTACGATACAAACCCAGTTGACCTGCTGATTAGTGAATATAATAAGTCTGTGTAATTTACATCAAATTTGTTGCGTTACTGGGATTGTACGGTAATAAAACATAAATATTGCATTTCACTATCAGCTTTTTTTTTAAATTCCTAAGTTTACTTAGAACGTGCATCTTTTAATTCTTAGAGCCGGTTAATCAGAGCTTCAAATATTTCTGTGGCATATCATAAGATACCAACACTACTATGTATTTTTCAAAGTTTTTAGTATGTAACTGGCAATGTTTGTTCGGTTGCAATCTTGCAACTCAGTTTTGAAGCAGCTATCTTCAACTGATTGAGCTGAAATTCTGTATATACGTCTAGCTTGAATGCCAATCCATGATTATGTATGTGACGTCATTCTAAATTCAACATGGCGGATCACCAAAGTTGGCGGCCTAAAGAAAGTGGACTAATTTTTTTATGCTTTCTTACAATATGGGTAATGGAAGGACTTGCTAAGAATACGAATGTGAGTTATAGTCCATTGCTCCAATCCGTCTACAATTTTGGTGTACTTGGGTTTTTTGAGTCCTTTATTATGACATTGAGGTCGAATTGTGCGACTGTGTTACATCGATTGGTTCACTTTGACTTGCGTTATGTGCCGAGATCGGCGGATTGTTAGACTGCGTCTTAAAGAACTGAAAAGACGGAATAAAATTCTTGTACTTTCAATTTGACCCATGCACATGGGATATTTTTTACTACCTCAGAACTATTCTAAATAAATAAATTGTATAAAAGCCAGATGTTTGGGTAAGAACGGCAGGTCTAGAGGACTGAGCAGTATAAAAAACGTACTTTTTCTTTCATATTACAAGGAAAATGTATTGTAAGCAAAATTGATGACATAGGTATTTTAATTTTTCTAAAAACTAGGTATAATCCAATTAACTGTCTCGACCCTTACTTCGTGGAATCTACTCATATTAGTGTTTTAAATGAAACTCAATGTTTCTAGTTAATTCCACAATATAATGAAAAATGGTTGAAAATTCTAAAAAATTGACAAATTGTTTCGATCACTGAATATCATCCTCAGAATGACAAAAGCTACATTAAATTTAAAATTTTCAAACATTTTTCATTATATTGTGGAATTAACTAGAAATATTGAGTTTCATTTAAAACACTAATAGGTATAATCCATCTAAAGTTCACATCGGACTTTTTAAAAAGCCCTTTAAACCAAGTCTATCGTTAAAATTTGAATCATTTTTATAATGCCGTTTTTATGGGTCTTAAGAATTAATAAAATTCTTGTAGGTACATCCAAACTGGCCGATTCAGATGTTTGGGTTAAGAAAGGGTTTCCCCGAAGGGCTGATGGCTGTAATAATATGTATTCTTCCTAATAATATTACAAGCAATATGGACTATATAAGTAAAACTAATGATTTTCACGAGTGTAATTCGATAGAATATTTCTCGATTAGACTGTATTAATGCGAAATTTATATTATTGAAACAACATTACATGGTATTTAATTACTTGTTTCGGTTCATTTTCAATCACTTATTTTTGGATTAAACTTGAAGAATCGTTTTCAAACCGTGACATTTTTATGATATTTTAAATAAAAATTATGATAATAGCAACAATTGTTACTTAGACGTTACTTAGATACGGACTTAAAAGGGAAATCATCGGCCCTATCGGAGAGTTATCTCCGAAAAGATCCTGCTTCATTTGGAATTTTTACCATATGAGTGGAATGTTCCGAAAATTTTTCGTAACTACAGTAAGAAACAATTAAACCAGCCGTTTTACATATATATTCAACCTATTCATTTATCCATTCATTTATTCATCGAGTAAGTATAGCGTTATTTCACTACCCTCCGTCCCACTCCCCAGAATCAAAAGTGTAGTTGGTGTGCTAATTATAAAAAATGGTGTCCTAAATTGTGCTAGGTGTCCTTCATTTGTGCTAGCATTTTGGCGAAAAAATTCCAACCGGGGTGGGAGGCTAGCGTTAACCTGGCCCCACCCGAATTCAAAAGCATTTTTATTGTGAGCTGTTGATGTGCTAGCTATAAAAATTGTTGTGCTAGGTGCCCTTTATGTGTGCTAGCATTTTGGAAAAAAAATAACCGGGGGGCAGCTTGACGGACCTGAATGAAGGTGTTTTCTTCGATTTTTTTTATTTGCGAATCGATTCTGGTGACAAGAAATTGAGGAATCATCTGGAGAAGTGTCATAGAAATGCACTTTACACATCGCCAATCAAATAAAACGAATTAATAGGTTTATGTGACAAAGTTGGAAACGGTACGTTTCGCCGGCAATGTTTCGCCAGTAATGTTTCGCCGGTAGCACGATTCGCCGACCTCACGATTCGCCGGTGGGTTCCTTTAGTTATCTCTTGCACAGATATTGTGCCCACAAATTGAGACAACAGAAAAAAACATCAAGCAGAGTTAAGGTGGATAAATAGGTATAATTAAGCTTGTATAACAACGTTAATGTCTTTTTCCCAGTAATCTTACTAGGTAGAACGAATTGCAAACCCAAAATCAGATTAAAGTTGTACTGTACTTTGAAGGGTTGTCGGATTAACCGATAAACAAATCGGGATATCCAACAATTGGTATTAGAGGTCATATAATGTTAAGTCACGCCTACTAAGTCTATCCAGTACCTGCTTTTGAAAAATTTTACCACCACCACCTATTAAGTGCATCAAAACTTGCAGAATTTGTCTAAAATTAGTAGTTAGGTACCTCTGGCATAAAGTTTAGTGCAGTGCCAGTCATGGAGACTAAAAGCAGCGGCCGAATTTTTAACGAAGACGGTTTTATGTATATTTTTGATTCTTTGAGTGCAAATGGTGAAAAACAATATTTTCGTTGCCGGCGAAGAGATATACAATGTAAAGCGTACGTGCACTTATCATTAAATAATGAAATAATTAAAAAAGTTGGACATCACGTACATGATGCTTCAGCCGCCAAAGTAGAGGTAAATATAATATGTTTTAATTTATTACTTACTTGTAAAATCCTTTTATTTTTAAATAAGTGATTTATCATGAATTCTTAACTAGATAATTTATTTCATCTTTATTTTATAAATTTAGGTGTCCAAAATGGTTACATCCCTTAAAAAGAGAGCAGTTGAAAGCCAAGAAACTGCTACTGTGATCATAAATAACTGTCAACAAACACTTACCATTTCTGCAAACGGAATTTACCCATCTGATCGAAGTTTAAAGATGCAAATAAAAAGAGCACGTAAGGTAATCAGTCATGCCCCCGTTGCACCTAATTCTTTGGAAGAAATAGAAATTCCTCAAGAATATAAATAGTATTCCACAGACGGTGACAATGCAACAGAACGTTTTTTACTAGCAGACAATTGCCCAGAATTACCACGCTTATTAATATTTGGGAGACACCGAGGAATTGACATCTTAAAAATATCCTCTAGGTGGTATGTTGATGGCACCTTTAGCGTTGCATCGACGTTATTTGCCCAGGTGTTTGTTATAATGGGTGAAAAGTATGGAAGCATCTATCCTTGCGTGTATATACTTTTACCAGATAAAAGACAGAGAACTTATGAAAAAATACTCCAATGCTGATCTAGTTTGAGCCTTTATTAAATCCATCAAGAGTGTCAGTCGATTTTGAGCTTGCAATACACAATGCTTTCCGTGCAATATTTCCAGGAATCTCTATTGATGGATGCTTTTTCCACCTTGTGAAAAATTTGAAAAAAGTTATTGGACAAGAACACTTAACAAGGTTTGTAGTAACTTTACAAAAACAAAAAAAAATCACTTTTTTATTTATTGAATAGATGAGGCTTTTACTTGATGAAGATCCATACTGAACGATGAAATAAAACAATATAGTTTGTTTAAATCTTCATATATTTGAACTAATGTTCAATTTAAACTTGTTGACGCGTTTCACTATCACAGTAGCTTTGTCAAAACTGAAAAAATGAAGGTAAAATATAAAAATGTCAATATATACAGTGCTAAATCTATTTACTAAGGTTAACAATGGTATTGAAAGAAATTACCTGGAAATTCATTTACTACAAACATTCCTAAGCTATCTTCTAGGTAAAGAGGTTCAATAAAGGAGACTGATTGATATCTATTTGGTCGTTAAGGAGATTACCTGAATATTTATTTTTGTTAATCTCTAGGGCCTCTAATAAATTTAAACTAAAGGATTTACCGACTACATGGGGAATTTCAAAATTTGGGTCGAAAATGTGTTGGTTTTCTAATAAATGATTTGAATAGTTAGAATCTAATTTTTTGTTGTCATAGCTACGTTTGTGTTCCGAAATTCTAGTTTTAAAATTTCTAAAAGTTCTACCGATATAAATTTTATCACAAATGTCATTACCACATTTTAATTTATAAACTCCTGATTTGTTTAATTTTGTAGATTTAGATTTATTATTTTTAATGAATTTGGATAAATTGTGATCAGTTTTAAAGGAAATATTCATGTCTAAAGTTTCTAAAAATGATTTAATTTTTAAGGATGGTGTTCCAAAGTATGTTAAGCTTTTAAATTGTTTATTATTTTTATCTGAAGGGAATACTTGTTCTAAAGTCTGTTTTTTTATCTTTTTATTTATGATATTGTCAATTAAATTTGGATCGTAATTATTATTAACTGCTATCTGTTTTATGATATTTAATTCTTTGGTATAATTATTAATATTTAATGGGACTGTTAAGAGTCTGTGTATCATACTATTGAAAGCTGCTAGTTTATGACTGAATGGGTGGACCGAACTATTATGAATTGTAATATCTGTATGTGATGGTTTATGAAATATAGAAAAATCATGTTTATTAATTATATTTGAAATTGTAAGGTCTAGAAAGTTTATAGACTTATTTTGTTCAAGTTCTACTGTAAATTTTATATTATTGTGAATCGAGTTTATGTAAGTAATGAAGCTCTCTAATTGTCTATTTGTACCGATGAAGCTAGCTAAAATGTCGTCCACATATCGGTGCCAGTACATAAATTTTTTACTAAGGGGGTGTTCATGAATTATTTTTTCTATATTATCCATGAAAATTTCTGCTAGTAGGGGGTTGAGAGGGTTGCCCATAATCAAACCATCTTTACTGCTATAAACCTCTCCATTGAAATGAAAATAATTTTGATTCAAACACACTTTTAATAAAGTAATGATATCAGAGTGAATTATAGGATTAACATTATTGTATGTGAGCAAGTTATCAACAAGAGTTATAGTTTCTTTAGGAGGTATACTAGGGAATAGATTTGTTACATCGAACGATATGAATTTAGAATTATGGGGTAGTATTTATTATATCTTGAATATTATTAATTAATTCCGTTGAGTTTTTAACTGAAAATCGAGGTATGAATGAACAATATTTAGAAATGACATCTATGAGAATCTTTGAAATTTTGAATGAAGGTGCTGTGAAATAAGAAACAACTGGCCTGATTGGGTACCCCTCTGTATGGAGTTTAATTAATGAATAAAGTTCAGGGTGTTGCGGATTGGGTAAAAATAATTTATATTTTTCTTTATCGTTAATTATTGATTTAACGTTATCTACTGCTAATTTTATTTCTCTCTGAAATTGCTTGCCTGAATAAAATTGTTGGTTTTTAATATAAAATCTTCTTTAGGTAATGCTATTACCGTATTTCCTTTATCTGCTTTTGTGAAAATAAGAATATTTGACTTTGATTTTTGTTGAATTTATTTGGCGACTGATAATTCAAAATTGAGTTTGTTAAACTCGACGAATTCTTTTTTAATAATTTCTGAAGCTTTATGTTTTATATTAGAATTATTTGGAAAATTGTACAAATTAATTTCTGTTTCTATACCTAGTTTGTTGAAGTTATCCAATGAACATGTGGGTTGAATATTATGTTTAAAACCTTTTTGTAATAATTGAATTTCTTTATCTGAAAAAATTGTATTTGAAAGATTGACGAATTTGAGAATTTGGTTTGTGGGTTTCTTGATACTGGTTTGTTGGTTAATAATGACTTTAATTTACGTTTTTGTCCTTGGTACTTTTTGTGAATAATTACTTTAATTTTATCTCTTATGTCCCTATCTAAAATGTCAAACTCTATGGGATATAGGATATGTGATAGTTGTGAATGAATTGCCTTAACATAAATACTAAAAATATATCTCTTACTATACTGAATGTTCTTTTCTTCTTTTAACGATTTTTCTTTGCCATAGATACTGGCTTTGTTGGCTGGACTGCTCTTGTTGTCTGTTTTTAATTTCATATATCTAGGAAATACATGATTTCTGGAACACGTCAACAAGTTTAAATTGAACATTAGTTCAAATATATGAAGATTTAAACAAACTATATTGTTTTATTTCATCGTTTTTTAATTATAATTATAAATATTTTATTTTAGATAATATCGAATTAATGGAGATTTTGCGGAAATGGTAGACGTATTCCAAATTTTCCACCAGAAACTTGGAACTTGCATAACCGGGTTTTGAATGCAATAGAGATAAAATAATGTAACCACAATTATTAAAAATAATAAAAGATGTGTTTTTTAGAAAACTAACAATATAGTAGAGGCTGCACACAGAAGAATTCAAGCACAACTGGGCTCGCAGCACCCCACAATTTGGAAATTCATTTCGGAACTGAAGAAGATTAAAAAAAATAGGGACATTTTTTACGAAAAGTTAGTTGCTGGACATGAACCCAATAAAAAAAAGACGACAGATTCTCACAATTGTAGCAGATTTTAGTAACAGAAATATTTTAGATTTTTTGCTCACAATTTTGAAATGATCTAAAATAGCTTTTTATAACACTTTTGTACATAATATATTTTCTAAGATATTTTCAAATTAAATACTTGTGTGGAAATAAGTTATTTCATAAATGCACTGCTGGCGAAACGTTACCGGCGAAAAATTCCCGGGCGAAACGTACCTGTCGGCGAATCGACACCGGCGGAATTACGGGAACGTTCGAGAAGAATTCGCAGATTCTGTGGAACTGAAAGCACAAGATGCTTCATCAATCGACGAAGCAATTAATAGATTTTGATTGGCTACAATATTGTGTACGATTTGGTTTTGATGGCTGTTCCACAATGGCAGGCAAGGAGGGTGGTGTACAAGTAATCTTAAAAAAAGGATTCTAAAGCATTATATTTCTATTGCTCAAATTACAAACTCAATCTTGTGGTGAACGACGCAAATAATGTACCGGAAATTAGAAACGCCATTGCCACTATAAATGATACTATAACATTTTTCAGAGATTCAACTGCTAGTAGGAATTCGGCTCTTAATCTATCACGATTCTGTGAAATCAAATGGTCTGAAAAATACAAATTCTCACAAAATTTTCCCGATCTTGTCATAGCCCTACAAAAACTATTCATTGAGGGAAACTACGCCACAAGAAAATTTGCGTACCAGTTGCATTCAGCGGTTACGAAACCCTCCTCGTTCATCGTTGCCGTAATCACAATCACAAAATACTCGGCAGTATTGGAACCAGTAGTTAATGTCTTGTAAGCTAAAAACATGTCTTTGATCATGGTAGGAGGAATCCTTGAAGTATTCAAGAAGGACTGTGACTTTGCAGACCGAGCTACTGTTGAAATACTTCAAAAAGCACAAGAAATTGATATTACTGTTCCACACAGGAGCAATCCTCCATCAGTCATTGAATCATGAATACTGGAGACGTGCACTCATTATACCTTATATTGATGCTGTCACATCATCGCAGAATATTAGTTTTTCACAAGGTAATGCCCCAGCTTTTCCCTTTTACAAAAATTTTCAGTAATTTCTATAAAATTATTATTAGCGTAAAAATAATTAATAAAAACAATTTTCCGGAATCTTTTGGAAGTTTTATTTGGTAAGAAGTTGTCGTCACCTTGCTACTCCCTCTAATCTAACAGCTTAACCCTTCCAATCTAACAGCTGACCTCCCTAGATCAGATCCTTGGCAATAAGTTCAGTAAAACTAACTAAAATGATAAATTTGTGGGATGAAAACACCCCTTAAGGGCTGCAACGAAAATTCTATCATATAGTTGCGGTAGAATTAATTTGGCGAGGTGGGGAAGCTGCTGCTTATTTGAATTTTTTCGTATCGAAACAGTTTTATTATGGTAAATAAAAATATGTGGTTTTAATGTTACCTTGTAAATATACTACCGGCTCTTAAAATCTTTTTAGCATTTAATACTGGTTTTATTATAAATATTTGAAAATATTACTTAGTCTTAAAATAGTATTTTCCTTATTGTGGTTTTAAAATGGCTTGGTTTGATTTAAAACTAGTTCGTTTTATTAACGACTTGCAGATTGATTGGTTTTATTACGCTCTACACCATGACGTTATAGTTTTAAAATGGCTGTTTTACGATATCGTTACTTTTTAGCCATATCGCAAAATACGGAAAGGTTGATTAACTTTTTTCTCGACTACGAAGGACCAACCGTGGTTCACGGTACTAATTACTTTTATATTTATAGGAGTAATATGGTTAAGTAAAATAAAGTCGTTTGTCACTGGCACTTGACATATATTGACGACATATACATTTTTAGTCTTTTTTGCTTCAACAATTAAGACTATCACTGAGTATTTTATGTAAGAACTATTATTTGTTCACTTTAGATTATTAATGAATGCATAAGATACCGGTACGAAAATGCCGGTATTCTCTCGTAACTAGAGAAACATGTTGGATGGATGATGACTAGGAAGTGCGTTAAAAATGGGTCTTATTCCTATTTATGTGTTGGGAGCGAAGTGGGAAGTCATGTGTATATCAGGGAATATCGACCAATGGGAGGCGAGAGTTTAAAATATAACGGTTTTTTTATGCATGAAAAAGGTGTTGTTCGTTACAGATAAGGGAATTTCGACTATACTATTTGAATAGTTGAGACGAATGATATTTTATTTATGATGTATGCGGGATATATAAATTATGATATACAGGGAGAAGATAAAGTAAAGATTACAAGAAGAATTTGAATGTTAATTCAAATTCGTACAATTGCTTTTAAATATGCTCATAAAATAACTATTAAAACCTGTCTTCAAATCTGTTTTACTTTCAGATTGTTTTGTCAGTAATTAGAACACATTAAAACAATCTCATTAATCTCACTTTCTCAAATGCCGTGATAAAGCTATATTAAAACTCATCAGTCTAGATTGAATCATTTTGGTTTTCGCTAAGACTGCACTTCGTGTTGTCAACAATAAAACTAAAAACACCCCCTCTCCCTGTGTGTCTCAAATAAGCCACGCCATTTTCTTTAATGTCCAAATAGTGGTGTACCAAGAGTTTACTACATTAAAACCGAATGGCATTTATCATAAACCATATTAAGGTTAAACAGTTTTAATCAAATCGCACTTTGCCTTGGTACTTAATTAATGTAAAAATAACTTTATTAGCAATAATTTAAGGTAGTATGTTTACATAGACAGACTGAAATACAGATTTGTAAAGCCGATGTTCTGGCCTTTCAAATCCATCTACGTGTTGCAATCTTGAGGTATATGGTTCCTTGTTATTCACATTACCCATTTGTTTTGATTAGTTAATTAACTTTGTCCCGCATATACAAGTATGACGCACCAGATGTTTCGACTGTTTTGTCCCTGAAAACCGGCTGAAAAACAGGGTTTCATGCCTTGGTACTTAATATGTGCTCTTGATACGGTATAAAATGCAAATACATTAAAATATATAATATAATATGTAAAATCATTTTTAAGCTTCCAAAAACTTTTGGTATTATTTTTTAAATTATAAATCCTCAGAAATTTGAAGGCGGTCGAGTTTTTTAAGACTATTTCATTAACATTTATCGATAAAGTGAGGTGCGCAAGTATTTTTCCATCGTAACATGACTAAATCAGCAGCAACTTACTAATACCCATTTTCATTATTTTATATAGAAACCATTATACATAAATCCCTGAATAAGTATAGCGTTTTTGTTTGTACTTCTTGTAATTGTTTATGAGTAGATAGATTTAAAAAGACATTTTCCATTTGAAGTTTGTCAGCAATAAAGACGATTGTATTTAAGCATTATATTGAACTGTTTTAGCGCATGATTTTAAAACGTATTTAAAGTGGTTTTAAAAGTATCTTGACGGAAGCCTTAAAACCAGTTACTCAATGTAATAGTCATTTATGAGGGTTTTTATTTTTGGTTTTAAAGACCTCTTTCAGAGTGGGCCCTTTCATGCTGAAGGCGATTTTATGACAACCTTAAGACTTCTTTTAAAACCATTTGGTTTTATTCTATAGTTTTAAAGCATCCTTGTAATACTGAATAAAACCGTTTGTGCTATTTGGGCAATCAATAACGAAAACATTATGTCCTTAAATTTAAAATCAACTATTGAAGTTACGCCTCTGTTTAGAATTTTGGATAAAGATGTATCTTCACCTGATAAGGTTAGCAATGAAATTATTTGAATTGGTAGTCTAACTAATTCTTTCGTCGTGTATTGTTGTTTGTTGGTTTCTGTTTATTTATTATTATGTTCGTCCTATGCTTTTTTTAAATGACTGGTAAGTTACAATTAATTTTTATGAAATCCTAATTTGTAATTTAAAATTGGCATCATAATTGTAGCTTACCTGCCCTGAAGATGACTTTGTAAGTCGAAACTAGTTAGCTTATGGTGATTAAAATACTATACGAATTTAAGGATTTTATTACAACACCTTTTCCCACTTTAAATAAATTGTTTTAGATCTATATCTTTTTTATAATTAGCAAAAAAAATTCTATCTTAAACACCCTCGAACATTGGTAAATGCTCAATGTTTTAACAATTTCCTCAAGCTTGTTGCTTAATGGGAACAAACTTTCGAAACATGTTTTACAATTTTTTCGAAAATCAATGTCTTTGGGTTATTGCTACTGAAAATGAATTTATCTTTTACTTTAGGATCTCACTGATTCTAGATATTTCCCCAGTATCGTTTTCAATTGTTTTTAATTAGCTAAGTAATGTTAAACGTTAATATTAATTTTATCATATTTTGATTCGTCACTGTGGATTGTAGTTTATTGGAAACGATATTATCCTTAAGGCAAGTCGTCGGCTTTTCCTAAACGTTAGTTCAACCCGCCGTCTCCATTTGCCATATTCATATAATTATATCTCTGTTGGATACAGAGATGGATCTAGTTTTTTTTTGTTGGCATTGATTACTCATGTAAATAGTTTCACTATGGAGTCTATTCTGTAACTCTTCTCTTATAATTTAACAGCCTCGAAAATTTATATTTTAACTCTTCTAAAATATTTAGAGGAAACTCTTATTCTGCAAGTAAACATTTTAAAGATCCGTTAAATTATTTATTTTAACAGGGTCATCGAAAATTTAGTCTGATACAGCTTGGCAATACAGCAATTGTGCATTTAGAACTACTTTTAGTTCATTGAATCGTTTTGACTGGATTTTTATTGAAGAATAACATAACCTAAATCACAGAATATTTTTCTAGTATATACTCGCGACACTGAACTGAATAAATATACTGGAACGCGCTCGTAAAGGTCGAATGTCTTTCAAATTTGAAGCCACTTTTAGACAAGGACAGATGCCGTGGGAGGGAATATTTTCTCTTTCTAATTTGTTTTGATTAATTATTCTTCTTAGGTAATATTTATTTGGCTTATTGTTGATTACAAACATATAGGATGACAATAATTCCTTCCTGGCAGTCTAGGAATTTTAAATAATTTCAATTACTAAGTTTATTTAAATTTATTCATTGCACACTTTTGGAAACTTTCTAATGGTACAACATTTTATTTAACAGCTCTAAATCGATTAAAATAATTACCCTGAATGAAAACAAATAAATAATAAGGAAAAACATGTATTATAAAACTAAGAGCGCTCACCTTATTACTCATTTTTAATTTGTTTTAAATATCAAAGCATACTGAACGTTTTAAAAAATTGTTAGTTACATTGTCTTACATCTTCGTACATATTCCTATTTTAATGTATTTAGCATCATTAAAACTTTTTCTTTTAAATTTAAAAATAGTTATCACATTTCTGCTATTTAACTGCACGAGTGTAACAAAGATAGCCCTCCCTCCCTCAGCAGTTGTTCTTGTCTAACTACCTGGATTCATTTTTAGAATGTGTCGTAATTGTTCCAGTTTAGGTTATTCATTTCAGTGACTCGCGATTTTCAAAGTAACTATTTTTGATGAAAAATTCGTGTTTGATTTATTCTTATAATGTCTAGTAGGTCACCCAGAACCACTAAAATACAAAAGTTGTTTATGCTTCATTTTATTGAAAAGAATAAAATTCTTTTGGGCGGAAAAGTGAACCCTCTCTTATTGCCTAAAGTTAATAAATTGTGGGATACACTAACCACCCAATTGAATCAAACCGGACCACCTAAAACAACTCAACAGTGGAAAGATGTAAGTATCAGTTATTTATTTATATCGTATTTTGAATTCCTAATAGTGGTTTTATTAGAGAATAGCTGATACGCAGATAATGGAAAGTAATAACGATACTAAAACTTAAGAAATATACGGTGTTGCCAAGCCGCCAATAAATAGCACAATTACAAGACAATCACAGGGTGCTCCACGAGGTGAGTTACTTCCGAGGGGTTGACCCGAGTTACTCATTTAACGTGGGGACCTGAGAAAAGAAATACAATGGATAGCGATGATTACAGTACTGATGATGGAGAAAGAAAAAGAGGTGAAGATGAAGATATATCATTTAAAACATCCAAGAAAACATTTAGAACACCAAATAAAGAGGAAAAGAGAAATGAGGACATGATGGAGAGGATGATGGAAATGATGATAAACCTCACAAGAGATATAAAGGACATTAAAGAAGATCAAAAAAAGAAAAGAGAAAACATGGAGCTATTACAAAAAGAAATTAATGAACTGCGAAAAGAACAGAAAGAAGAACTAAAAAATATAAAAGACATAAACAAAAATGCGATGGAAGAAATAGATAACCTCAAAAAAGAAATAAAGAAAACAAATGAAAAAATCCAAAAATTGGAAGATGACAAAAGAAGGAAGAATATAGTAATACAAGGATTACGCCTATATGTACAGGAAAGGAATCTTATAAAACAAGAAGTTAACAACTTAATTAAGGATAAAATGGGAGTAGAGGTAAAAATAAATAATACCATACAATTGGCAGATACAACCTATTTAGTACAATTAAATACATTGGATGATAAATTAAAGGTCATGAAAAATAAATACATGCTCAGAAATAACACAAGGGAAAAGTATTTGTTAACAACGATATGAATTTAAGAGGAAAGAGAAATACAGAGAGAGATAAGAAAAATTGCAAAAGAAGAATTAATCAAAGGAAAGGAAATTAAAGTGGGACATCAAAAAGTAATAATAGACAAAGAAGTGTGGAAATGGAACAAGGAAGCAAAGGCTTTAGAAATACAAAAGCCAAAAAACTAGGTATGTCACGAAAACAGGATGACTTGGAAACGACACTAGCAATGGAAAATAATTACGAGAAAGAAAATAAAATTGAAAATAAAAGAGTAAATAAAGAAAAAATCGGGGAATAAACTAAAAGGGAATTTAAGGATAGGAACATGGAACTTCAGGGGAACATATGAAGGGAACAATGAAACAAGTAACGGAAGAAATGAAGAAGTATAGCTACTATCTCATAGCATTACAAGAGACAAAACAGAAAGGAAAGGAAGTTATTGAAATAGACGACTACATATTCTTTAGCAGTGGAGGAAATAACAGAAGGTTGGGTACTGGGTTTCTAGTAAATAAGAAAATTAAACATGCCATAGTTGAATTTAAACCGGTTTCTGAAAGAATATGCTGGATTAGATTGAAAGGAAAATATCAAAACAAATCATTGATAAATATACACGTACCAACGGAAGAAACGGATATAGAAGGTAAAGAAAGTTACTACGATGAATTAGATAATATATTTGAAAGAATTCCGAGATATGAACTAAAAATAATCCTAGGAGATGCGAATGCAAAAGTAGGGAACGAAGAGATATACAAGCCCACAATAGGTAGATTTAGTAAACAAGAACACACCAAGGAAAACGGCCAGCTGTTGATCCATTTCGCAAAAGAAAAGGGTATGCGAATAAAAAGCACATATTTTGAAAAGAAAGAAATATATAAAGGCACCTGGAGATCACCTGACGGATCATACACCAATCAAATAGACGAAGACGAAGAAAAGTGTATAACAGATATCAGAAGTTATAGAGGGCCAGATGCACACTGACCACTTTTAGGTAGGAATAAAGCTTAAACAAGAAATACCACAGCAAAGAAAAGGAATGAGAAGAAACAAAACACAAGGCGTAGATTGACAAAACAAGAAGAAAGAAAGCTGTATACAGAGATGATAAATAATTATGCTATACGGACAGCTCACGATACAAATGACATACAGAGTATCTGGACAAACATAAAAAAATGCACAGAAGTAGCAATTGGACACATCCACGAAAAAACTCTATCAGGAAGGAAAAAGTGGTTCGATGAAGAATGTCAAAAAGAATACAAAAAGCCAGATGACTAGAAATGATGAAGAGAGAGACACAAGAAGCAACACAAACATACACAGAACAGAGGAAACACTGTGAAGAATTAATAAGGTATAAGAAAAGAGAGTATACAGAAAAACTTCTGACAGAAATAGAAGAAAGTTACAATAATAAAGAAATCAGAAGTCTGTATCAGGGAATCAAAATAGAAAGGAAAGGCTACCAACAGAGACCGGTGTATTACAAAAATAAAGAGGGGAAATTAATAGGAAATGAGCAAGAGATTATATAAATGTGGAAGGAATATTTTAAAGAACTCTTAAGTCCTGCGAGTAACGTGGAATATGAGATAGAATGGGAATATGTAGGAGAAGAAAACACCCAATATATATAGAAGACCCACCAACTTTAACCGAAATTGAGGAAATAATAAATAAGCTAAAAAACAACAAAAGTCCAGGGAATGATCAGATAACAGCAGAAATGCTTAAATATGGAGGCGAAACCATAAGCAGGTGGATACACCAGCTGGTTGAAAAAATTTGGGAGCAAGAAAGATTTCCCAAAGACTAGAATAAAGCGGTACTAATTCCAATTTATAAAAAAGGAGAAAAAATGGATTGTACAAACTACAGAGGTATCGCTCTGTTAAATGTTGCATACAAAATCTTAGCCAAACATCTCAAAAATAAACTTTCTAGAAAATTGGAGCAGGAAATAGAAGAATACCAGTGCGAATTCTGAAAAGGAAGATCAGTTATAGATCAGATATTTACCTTAAGAGAGCTACAGGTAGAAAGCTACGAACATAATAAAGAAACATATGTGCTATTCATAGACTTTAAGCAAGCATATGACAGAATAAAGAGAAAAGAACTATATATATATATATATATATATATATATATATATATATATATATATATATATATATATATAGCCTTAAACGAGCTAGGAATAAAAGAGAAACTCCTTAGATTAGTAAAACTAACATTAAAAGAAACGGATATTATGGTGAGGGTAGGAACAAGAACATCCGACAAGTTCAACGTGCAAGAAGGTCTAAGGCAGGGAGATCCCCTGTCGTCGATATTGTTCATCTGTACACTGGAATATGTCATAAGGAGAGCCGAAATTAACAAAAATTGGTTATTGTATAATAAAAAACATCAATGTCTAGCCTTTGCAGATGATTTAGTAATCGTAACCAGAGGGAAAAAAGAACTACAAAAAGTAATATTAGAATTAGAAAAGATGGCAACGACGCTTTATTTGTCTCAATTTTCAAAAATCAAGGTGATGATTCTGTGTTCTAACGTTGCTATGGAAATGAATAAACAGACAACGATAAAATGTAAATAATTTGCTGCTTTTTTACGTAGAGCTATTAGTGTGAAAATTGAATAATTTAGATCGTTTGAATAGTGAAAGAGATACTGGTTCCGAAACACCGCACACTCCACCCGAAATTGCAGAAAGAGCAGCTGCTCGAAAGATTCTCGGAGATCATAATTCTTCCAACCCACCCATCATAATGCTTTCAACTTCGAGCTCTACAACTTTTAGAAAAGATGAAAAATTAATAGAAACTGTGTTTTTTAATTTTTATATTAATAAATAGGTGATAGATTTATAATAAATTTACTTTTATCAATTTTCTCACTAGTTTTATTGTAATTTTCCTCACTAGTGATGCAAACGCCTATTTTCCTTCGTAAATTGAATGATAAAAGTGTTATTTTCATAAGGGACGTTGAAAAATACATATAAATAGATATAAACATTAAACGTTTCTTTGGATACGTCCCTAGTTCAATCAACAATATAAGCGGCAAACGACCGCAGAACCATCTTCATTATTCATTACGATGGCGTACGCTGATCATGCTGGTCAAACAGTTTATTATCCATTCTTTTATTTTCTACTTTCAACATTAGCATTTTCATATATTCGGTCTGGTTGCGAATAACGCGCACTTTGAATCTTGATTACTAGGATTATTTTCATTTCGATGGAAGACGCGAACTTTGATTTACTACACTGTACTGCGGTTTTTGATTCGGTAAACAATGCCGAGAAATATAATCAATCGATGTCTGAAAACGCATTTTATGCGGTGTTTAATTGTTTTACAGTATAGTTGTTTATAATAAAACGGCAAATTTTTAATCCAGATAAGTTTAGACAATTGTTTGGTTAAATCAAAGGTTTTTTATCGCACAATTCTTGAACTACAACAAACAATTTACTTACGATGAAACAACTTTTTATTAATCAGTAGAAACTGGATGTATAATATTAATATTGTTAAATATCTATAGGAAAATTAATTTTATTACACTTTTAAACAATTGTTACTACCATTTAAAGATAAAAGTTTTTTATCAGTGAACAAATAGCTAATTTTAGAAATTATTTAAGATGAATATTTGTTTTGTTTAGTATTTGAGATGAAATATTTCAACATGATCATATATTATTTTCATTTCCTTATGACAGAACTTATTTTGTAGATCGAGTTATTTTTATAAAAGGCCAGCGTCCATTTTTGAATGTAACTTCATTATAGCATATATTTAAAAAATATCAAAAAAAGTATCAAACAAAAGATGTAGAGATTAAAATTTCCTATAAAATTGTCTTAATTTGACATATTTGCAATAGAAACCGAGATATTTGCAATAAACAAGGAACCTGTCAAAATCAAGGCATCTGGTTGGCTCAAACAAATGGTAAAAAATATTCAATACTGTTACGAAATAGCACACTAGCGTAGTTAAAATTTTGGCGGATGCGCAGTGATTTCTTAGAACTGTTTACGATTTTTTGTGACTATCTTATCTAGACATTTTTTTTGTGACCAGTCTTATCTAGAAAATTCCAGAGAGCCGATTGTTTTTGTGTAAGCCGCAATCTAGAATTATATAGTAAAAAAGCACTAATATATAAAGGACCGACCAGCGGGAGAGTTTAGTTTATAAAGTGATCTCGTGATATAAACAGCGAACAACTAAATAGACTAAATAGTGAAGTGTTTATATAAATTAATGTAAGTGAATATACTGTGTATATAATATAATTTAGAGAATAGCGTAGTGAATAAATACACTAAGTTAGTAGACATAACGTGTGTGTATAAATTTATCCCACCCGTAATAAAAACGTTTAAATAAATAAGAAAAAACATTACATTGGTGTCAGAAGTGGGATAATATAAATAAATAACTACGTAAAAATGGCCAAGAAACTAAGTGACATGAAAGTGACTAAGCTAAAGGCAGAATTGGAAAATCGCGAATTAGAAACGTCCGGTAAGAAGAGTGAGTTAGTAGAAAGACTTAAAGTGGCGCTCGTGAGTGACGGCTTGGATCCAGAAACATTTCTATTCAATGACGAGGCTTCCACCTTAATCTCGTCAATTTCTACTAACATGGACAAGAAGATTTCAACTATAAAGAGCGACATTTCTACTATGAAGAATGATATTTCTACTAATATGGACGAGAAGATTTCCACTATGAAGAACGATATTTCTATTAATATGGACGAGAAGATTTCTATTATGAAGAATGACATTTCTGCCGATGCCTTACCGTTGAAAAATTACATTGCTTGTGGAAAAGATCAGTTAGATAACAAATTAAAAGAATATCAATGACACGTTTCTAATAAACTTCAGATTATATAGTTTTTTGTGTTTTCTCTAAAATTGCATTTTTAGACTTACGAGATTTTGACTTTACGGCGACGATATATTGTTTTATTAAATACTGTTACGAAACAGCACACTGGTATAGTCCCTGAATCCGACTCTATCTAAGCCATGTATGAAAGTTAAAATTATGGCTGATGCGCAGGGATTTCTTAGAATTCTTTACGATTGTGTCTATCTTATCTAGACATTGTTTTTGCGACCAGTATTATCTAGAAAATGCCAGAAAGCCAATTGTTTTTGTATAAGCCGTAATCTAGAATTATCTAGTGAAAAATCTGAAATTGAGAATAAAATGTCAACGATGGACGCGAAAATCGAGAATAAGATTACAACGATGGACGAGAATATTGAGAATAAGATGACAACGATGGACGAGAAAATCAAGGGGTTAGAAAAAATATGACAGATATAAGGACTCAAGACACGCCAGCGGAAGAAAAGAAGACCGAGCAAACAAAAACTTGCAAGCCAGAAACACACCCTAAGTTAGAAGACATTGGTAGTTTTACCCGAGTCAAGGCCCCAACGTTCGATGGAAAAATGTCGTGGACCAATTATGTGAAACAGTTTGAAGCAGCCGCTAGAGTGAATAATTGGTCTGACAAGGAGAGATCAGTGAACTTAACTATCGCGCTTCGGGGAGATGCCTTAGATGTACTTCAGACGATACCTCTGGAAGAAACGGATGATTTCGAGCAGCTGAAGAAGAGGTTGGACATGCGATACGGTCACGAACATTTGTACAGATTCCAGCTGAAGAACCGAAGGCGGAAACGTGACGAAACCCTTCAAGAGTATGTACTGGACATTGCCCGATTAGTTCGATTTGCTTATCTGTCAGCACCAGAGAACATGATGGAATGTTTAGGCATCCAGGCCTTTATTGACGGCTTATGTGACCACGATATGGAGGAGACGCTTCGATTAGCTCATCCTAAAACATTGGTCGATGCATTGACTGCTGCCACGATGGCTTCGGGATACAACAAAGATAGGACCATGCAGGAAGAAGATGACGATGACAAACTTGACCAGATCGTCAACTTGTTGGAAGGTATAGCAGACAAGAAGCCGAAGAAGATCAAATGCCGGAAGTGGGGCGAGCTAGAGCACGTACACAGTCCGTCTAAGCGCCCCAAGACTCCTGTAACCCAAGAGCTCCAGTCACAGGGGAAATCAGACAGGGGTGAACATCCAGCTGATGTGAATCACCGAAAAGCCAACTCTGCCTAGACTATTCAAAATGCAAAAAGGCGAAATCTAAGGAAGTTGCAGTTTCAAGAATTACAGTAGTCAATGAAGAATGGCCACCCATCAGGATCAGAGAAGATCAGGAGAATGATCCTTGCCTAAAGAAGAATCGGCAGTGGAAGGAAGAAAATCGGCGACCTACCTGGCAAGAAGCCTCAAAATTTTCACCGAAACTCAAGGCGTATTATGCTCAGTGGGACTCCCTTATCCTGTAAGAAGAGCTGTTGAAAAGAGTCCTTGAAAACGATGATGGTTCCGAGATGAGGAAACAGCTAGTTATCCCTAGAACGAGAGTAGCTGAGGTACTGAAGAAGTTACACGACAGTCCATCGGGAGGTCATCTGGGAGTGAAGAAAACCCTTCAGCGAGTCCGTGAAAGGTTTTATTGGATGAACAGCTCCGACGATGTGAAGGAGTGGTGTAAGAAATGTACGACTTGTGCTACGAGTAATGGACCACATCGCAAGAGAAAGGCACCTATGAAATAGTA
The DNA here is from genome assembly GCA_963921935.1 of Galeruca laticollis. NCBI lineage: Eukaryota > Metazoa > Arthropoda > Insecta > Coleoptera > Chrysomelidae > Galeruca > Galeruca laticollis. Next base: position 42,340,365 of record OY998182.1, read on the forward strand.
TAATGTTGTAAGCCCTTTCGAAAGGATTGCTTTAGACATCGCTGGACCATTTCCGACGACAGAAAATGGTGGTAAATACATCCTGGTTATAATGGATTATTTCACGAAGTGGGTGGAAATTTACGCAATCCCGAATCAAGAGGCTACAACTGTCGCGGATTTATTGGTGAAAGAATTTATCAGCTGACATGGAGTGCCCTTGGAAGTCCACAGTGATCAGGGAAGAAATTTCGAAAGCCATCTATTCCAGGAGATTTGCGAGAAGCTGGGAATGAAGAAGATCAGGACAACATCATTACATCCACAGTCAGATGGAATGGTCGAGAAAATGAACAGGACTATTGGAAAATATCTGTCCAAAGTAGTTTCCAGCCATCAGAGAGATTGGGACCAGTATCTTTCCCTATTCGCATCAGCTTATCGATCTGCCGTCAATGAGTCCACGGGTGAAACACCTGCGAAAATCCTGTTTGGATGTGAAATGAGACTTCTTTGTGACCTGGAATTTGGCTGTCGGCCTGGAGAAGATCTAGCAGGAGAAGACTACGTGATTCAACTGAGAAGATGGCTAGACGATATTCATGAATTAGTTCGAACAAATCTTCAAGTTGCCAGCGACAGAATGAAAAGTTGGTACGACACGCAGGCCACAGAAGGCGGTTTTAAAGACTGGGACAAAGTATGGTTACACAACCCGACGGGGACAAAAATATTTTCTCCAAAATTATAATAAAAATCCTGGGAAGGTCCATATTTAATTAAGAAAAGGATCAATGATGTTATATATCGTATAAGCAATATCCCCAACGGAAAACCAGAAGTAGTTCAACAAAACCGACTAGCGCCATTCGAAGGAGACCAAGACCTAGAGAAAGGAGTAAACCATATTCGAGATGTGTCTGACCCTACCTTCGATGAATTTATGGGCGCGTATGGAGGTACCGGGAAAGCTAGATATGGAGTCACTTCAGAACAACGACAAGATTTGTTCACTCCCCCGGAAGATTATTCACTGGCACACAACATCCCGGCCCGTCTCAAGAACGCACGAAGGTTGGCATCCGTCTTTCGAAAGAAGTTCCGGCAATTAGAAAAACTTGAAGACCACATCCCAGCCCCTGGCAAGACACTGAAACTGAAACATAATTCGCGGTACGTGTTCAACGTGGTAACTAAAAATGAATTTAAAGATCGATCTACCTACCGCGATGTGTGGAAAGCACTTCGAAACCTCCGAGACCATGTGTTAGAATCCAGCGTGAAGAAACTGGCTATGCGTAAGATAGCGAGTAACCAGTTGGATTGGCGAGTTATCAGGAACATGGTAGATATTATCTTTCGAGATACCGGTGTCCAGATATTAATTTGCAGCTACAACCCCCGTTATCAGTATCCGATGAAGACGGTGCCCTGCTGTTTCCATAAGATCGGAAAGTGTAGAAATGGGTCCAGTTGGCGATTCAAACATCCAGTCTTGGCTACACAAAAGTTCCAGGATGAACATACATTTAAGGAGGGGTAATATTACGAAACAGCACACTGGTATAGTCCCTGAATCCGACTCTGTCTAAGCCATCTATGAAAGTTAAAATTATGGCGGATGCGCAGGGATTTCTTAGAATTGCTTACGATTGCGACTATCTTATCTAGACATTGTTTTTGTGACCAGTCTTATCTAGAAAATGCCAGAAAGCCAATTGTTTTTGTATAAGTCGCAATCTAGAATTATCTAGTAAAAAAGGCACTCATATATAAAGGACCGATCATGGCGAGTTAGTTTAGTTGATAAAGTGATCTCGTGGAATAAACAAGAATACACCGAAATAGTGAAGTGTTGATATAAATTAATGATTAAGTTTGTGTGTATATAAATTAAGTTAGTGAGTAGTTAAGTGTTTAAATAAATTCGTAAGTAACCATACCGTGTATTTAAAGTTTACCCCACCCATTTACTGTTTAAATAAATTAGAATAACATTACAATACTATGACGGAAAGTGTACCGGTCAACCTGTTGGGCAAAATCCCAAGTCATATTTAAATATTGACAACTCAATGGAATACACGGGACACTGCTTTCGCAGATCTTCTTCCGAAAAAGAGTTGTTTTAAGTAAAGAATATGATGAGCCATCCACAAGCAAAAATAAAACCAAAACTCAAAAAATCAGTGGAAATGAAGTTTGTCCGTCACTAACAATAGTTAATTGCTCTAGTTGTCATCAAAATTGAAATCAAGTCAAAAAACTTAAATTATTACACATGTTTGTTGTACCTGTTGTAATATACTCTAATATAATTTGATTTAAAAACACGATCATAAAACAAATTTGTGTGTAACATGTGCAAAAAGCATGGTTGCAGCTCGAGACGAAGTTGTGAGCTGCAAACTCCATGCATCGTGCAACAAATATGCACTTTTTGCAAAAATAACTATTATATCAATTGATCTAAACTCTAATTAAATTTTATCATCAATATCTTTACAGAAATTAACAATATATACAAATTTTGGCGAAAAGAAAACATTTTAAACATAAATGTATATAAATTTTGAACAAATTAATAATAAAAAAGAAATAGATCTGATATTACTTGTAGACTTTATAGATGTGATTAAAACAAAATCGACTTTTTATTAATTTTCTAACATTCCACGCGGCTGGACTATAAATTTGAATTTATTATTGCAAATACGCTAAAATTAACACAAGACAATTTTTATAAGAAATGTTAATCTCCACACTTTTTGTTAAAGATTTTTTACATATATTTTTATGTTTTTGAGATATTTTCAAAAATTGACTTCTGGGGTAGATAATAATTATTTTCTACCCTCTAAGTACATAATTGGAATTCAACATTTTTTAACTTTTAAATGTACGCTAAACTGAAGCCCTGCCTTTTGATGGTAATTTAAATTTTCTTTTTGTTGGATTAAAAGTGAATATTTACATTTTGTTGGAGACAGGTTTTCGTAATTTATTTGTTGATACTTTTTGTCGATATATGTCGTGATAAAATTAAAGTTATTTTATAGACCAGTTCGTGATCAAAAACATATTGAAATGTTTAACTTAATAACTATAAATCACAAACAGTTGATAGAAATTTTGCCAAAGTTATCAATAAAACTACCAAATATTGCTGACAGTAGAATTCCCATTGGTAGACTTGAATTGCATTAAAACCCCTTGTTTTTAAAGGATAAACTAAATGGAAAAAAGTCATAATTATTTATGACGTAGCTAGAATACAATACATGACGAGTAATTTTTTAACGAACTACTGTGGCTTAATAAATAGTAAGTATATCGAAGAAAGTGTATAATTTCAAAAATTTTACTCCGTTTTTAAACAAAGAGAAGAGATTTGAATTTAAGTTGGCAATTTTGTAGATTCTTGATTGATCAGACCACACTCGGTTTTACTCGGCACTTTTGACATATTATGATCGCACAATTGTGTAAAATGTAAACAAACAATGTCCATTTTGTTATTTCTTTTTGAAACTTGAATTAATGTAACAGCAAATTTGACAACGGTTATTAACCTTCTTACAAAAGTAGTCTTCGAATTTAGATTTAATTTTACAATGAATTCGTTGTATTGTTTTTTCGTTTTAAATAATATGCATACGCTCGGTTACCATGTGACTATTAGCTTAATTTTTATTATTTATTTTGTGGTTATTTCCAGCCCGTATAACTTTTATAATGTCATCGTTCTCAATCCAATAACTTTTTTTGCGATTTCTAGTGTTGTGATTCAGTTATCGTAAAATGCTCCTAGTTTAATAACAGATTATAGCGTTATCTCAAGGTAATTCACGTAATTCACAAATGAAGGAAACTAATAGATTCAAATATATACCTAAACAATTTTTTTGTCAATTGTTTGATTAGAAGTGTCACTTTTATGCGGTAAAATGTTACTTTTTGGTAAACGATAAATAAAATAGCATATAAAATCAGAAGATATATATATATATATATATAAAAAAAAATATTTTCACTTACTTTCCATCAGTTCTCTCCAAGGTTGGGGACATGTGCTTGGTATAGGTAACGTTAACTTGTTCACAGCCACTCCGTAGGCAACGGCTAACGTATCGATGCCCTTATAAGGAGTTTCACCGGTGAGTAATTCCCAAAGTAGTACTCCGTAACTCCAGACGTCGCTAGCTTTCGAAAACGTGGAATTTTTAATGACTTCCGGTGCCATCCAAGCGTACGTTCCAGCCTGTGACATCCTCGTTGTTTTATATACTTCTCTGGCTAAACCAAAATCGGTTATTTTTAATGTTTTGAGCTGAATATCGTCGTTCTCTATGGCTTCGCTAAGTAGAACTGAAACAAAAATTACTTTTAATTATACAATATTATCATATAATTGGATATACTTTAGTTCTCTGAATAATTTGGCAAAAGTATTTACAAACGTAGAAAAGATGTTCTCGGGAAACCGTTAGATTGCGATATTTATGAGCTGATGTATGTCATCCTTAAATATTTGGACATGGTTTTCGATTATTTCAGACAGTTTTCGAGAAACTGTGCTTATTTCACAGAAAGATCTAGAATATCGCCGAACTTTCGAGAACTACAATTGAATACATTATTTTCTGGTTTGTAAGACTTTTTAGTAATGAAAATATATAACTCCAGTAACTCCGGGAACCCCATATTCAGACAACAATATTGATTTGACCGTAAGTAATAAATAAACAGGATTTCCCAACTAAAATTTGCACCTCCACATATGTCGAGTTTTGTTTAAATTTTGAAAAAATTGCCAAACCAGGTCAATTTTAATCTACAGGGGGCTGAATTTTTGTCGTAGTTTCAAACTTCTTTTTTCATCCCTCTAGCGCACAGAACCACCCATTGAAAACCATAAATGGCAAGGGGTGTCAAGTAATAAATCATTTGGAAGCTACTTTCATTGTCTATGCAACACTGTTATTTTTTTATTTTGAATTATTATCTATTAGAAAATACAAAATTCTTTCAGGATTATTGGGATTCTTGAAATTGTTAATCCTGAACAGTCTCATTCAAAATTTTAACAAGTTTTTTGTTATGGATGGAGTAAAACGTGTCCATATTTAAACTAATTGTTGTTTTTAGTTTTTCAAATAACAATTTTTTTTGTTATTTGATAATTGTTTTGTGTGGTGGGGGAACCTTGTGTGTTCTCTCACCACACAAAACCGGTTGCCCCACCTGAACGTAGTCCAGAAACGGCTTAGTTTATACTACTAGTGTTCATGAGTTCCTCAAGCATAGCAATTTTTTTTTCCTCGTTTGAAAAAAGAAAGAGAATACAGGTGAGTGTACCTTATGTAAGTGTTTGAAATGAAACTTGCTGTTTCTAGCTAATTCAACAATATATAGAAAAAATGTTGAAAATTCTAAAAAAATTGACAATTGTTTCGATATTAAATCATCGTCAGAATGACAGAAGTGCCAAGTAGATGTTTTGCGTAGTGGGATTTATCTGGTTGTTTTAATCTATATGCTCGTACGTGTTCACTGTATCGAATTTCAAAATTTCTAAGGAACTGACCCAAATAGACAGCATGATATTTAAGTTTATATATACCTGATTTCTTCAATGGTGATATTTTTGTTTTTACATTTAACAATTTTGTACTTACGTTACTTTCTGTTTTAAAAGAAATTGTTGTATTAGTTGCTAAATATATTATCTTTGAAATATTAATAGAAATATTTCCTGCATATGTGATGGTTTTATAAGTTTTTATTTCTTTAGTTTGTTTAGGAAATATTAGTTGTAATGCCACTTTTTCCTCTTTTTTTTATTAATTAGGATATTTATCATATGTAATGGACAACCGTTGGATGTTGCTATTTTTTTAATTGTAATAATCTCTCTTTCAAAATTACATTTGTTCATAGGAACTGATAATGCTCTATGTATCATTGACTTATATGCCACTAGTTTATGTGACATGGGGTGATTGGAGCTATACGGAATAGTCACATCAGCGTGTGTTGGTTTTCGGTAAATTAAATAATCAAGTACATTATTAACTCTTTGAATTTTTAAATCAAGAAAATTGATTGAGCTATTTTCTTCAACTTCTAATGTAAATTTAATTTTTGGGTGTACATTATTAATGTGGTTGATAAATATATTTAATTGTCGTTCACTACCTATAAAACAAGCTAATATGTCATCTACATATCTATACCATAATAAAACATTTTTTGAAATATTACTTTCAAAGATTTTTCTTTCTAAATTGTCCATAAGAATGTTTGCCAAAATTGGTGATATAGGGCTTCCCATTGGTAAACCTTCATTTTGAATATATATCTTATAGTCAAAAGTGAAATAATTCTGATTAATACATACATCAAATAAATTAAGTATATCTGATATTACTCCTAGATTACTATTTTTATCTTCTAGTAGTTTTCTTACAAGTATCTGACATTCTTTAGGATAAATTTTAGTGAGCATATTAGTAACATCAAATGACATGAGCTTAGAGTTCTCCTGCAAGTTGAACGACAATTAGATATATTTTTCAACCACATTAATAATTTACACCCAAAAATTAAATTTATATTAGAAGTTGAAGAAAATGGCTCAATCAATTTTCTTGATTTAAAAACTCAAAGAGATAATAATGTACTTGATTATTCAATTTACCGAAAACCAACACACGCTAATGTGAGTATTCCATATAGTTCCAATCACCCCATGTCACATAAACTAGCGGCATATAATTCAATGATACATAGAGAATTTTCAGTTCCTATGAACAAATGTAACTTTGATGGATAGTTTAATACAATTAAACTAATAGCAACATCCAACAGTTATCCATTACATACGATAAATAAACTAATTAATAAAAAAGAGGAAAAACAGGCATTACAACTAATATATCCTAAACAAACTAAAGAAAGTTGAATGCTTTTAATTTTTTGATTAGTTCTATTGAATTTCTAATTGAGTATTTAGATGTATATTCGTAACTATTAAGTATTTGTTAAGTCTCTTTGCCAATATATTATTAGGAGTATTAACGTAAGAAACTACAGGTCTAATTGGTTTCGTTATTTTATGTAATTTAACGGTTCCATATAATTGTGGAGTATGAGGATTCTTATTTATGATGGACCTCTTTTAGTAATCACTTAAAAGATAATTTGAATTATTAACAATATCCCTCACACTATTAGAAATTTTTTTTGTTGGGTCTGCTCTAATAACTTTTATATCGCTAGAATCTATAGAGTTATATATTTTTGAATTATAATCTTTAGTTGTCAATATGACAGTTGCGTTCCCCTTGTCAGATTTTGTAACTGTTAGGTTATTATCTTCTACTTTCTTTTTGATTGCATCTAAAAATGTAATGTCATTTTTTGTTTGACGTTTAACTTTTGAAGGTTCAATATTTTTGATTTGAACTGTCTGTCTGGGTATGGTGTATACACTAGATATAAATTAAGTGAATGAAACGACGAGTACTCAGTGTGTATTTTATTATTAAAATTCAGCTAAGCGCTTTCGGCCATTAGGCCTTTCTCAAAGCTGTCCTACAAAATTATAATATTTGTAAAATTTGAAAGAGCAATTTAAAAAAGTTGAACTTATGTCATAAAAAATCCTACAACAGGTGTCAAAAAACATCAAATGCATACAAAATGAAGAAATGTATGATGTTACATCATTATTGGGATAAAATGATTAAAAAGATTAAAAATGCCCTCTCATGAGGGTGTACAATTATATTTCACATAATGAAACGTCCTATTTAAAAGTGTAAACTAAATGGTATCTGATGATAAGTTTGACATTAATAGACTGTGGCTAATAAGAAAGCGTGCAGTAAAACAGGTAGTGTATAATAATACAACGTGTTTGTATGACGAACATTGAATCAAATGTATGTTTAAAAGGATGAAAATATTCATATAGTGAATTGAAAATCGAAGGAAAATTTATATTTTTATTTTAAATTTTAAAAATGAAGCTAAAGTTGTGATAAAATTATTCAAATTATTCAAATTCAAAATTCCCAAAAATCATCCAACTTAGATGAATAGAAAACACCCCCCCTTGATTGTATAAAGAAAAGTGACTTAGGGGTTGGATCCACTCCCCAGCCAGTTAGGAAACAAGCGCAGTAAACCTATATGTGTAAAGTACTAGATAACATAAATTAAAAAGTTGGTCGTAAATTCATCCATGGGGGAGTTTACATAATGTAGTGACGAATGTGGAAATATACGCTGGCAAGGTGAACGCAACGCTGATGGCATCCCATATGAATTAGATGTAAATGGTAAAGGGAGGGGTATCTCTTGTCAAGGAACCCCGAACATTGATTGTGACCTGATGACCCAAACTATGTCCCATACATAGCCCGGCGTCAAGAACACAATGTGCTTATGAAGTTTAAGGTAATTGTTACACACCTAGACCAATACTAGGCATGAGAACCTTAGAGAAGTTTTGACTCAGAGGCCTATACTTGCTTTATACGATCCTAAACTAGAGACAGAGGTCGTCCACACCGATGCTTCGAAAGTCGGACTCGGTGCTATTCTATTACAAAAACAGGAACATGAAAATTTGAAACCAGTTGTATATTTTAACCGCCAAACAAGAAAAGATGAAGAGAAGTACCACTCTTATGAACTCGAAACTCTAGCTGTGGTTTGCTCGTTACAGAGGTTTCGAGTGTATTTGCTGGGACTCTCATTCAAGGTGGTAACTGATTGCAGTGCATTGTGAACGGCTATGTCAAAACGTAAAACGTGACTTGATTCCTCGAATTGCACGATGGTGGCTTTTCATTCAGGACTTTAATTTTACAATTGAATATCGTCAAGGCTCAAAAAGGGCACACATTGACGCATAGTGTCAAAATCCGGTTGAAACCAAAGCTCATGAAAGAATGCCGGACATCGATATTCTTCAAGTTGATATCAAGAAAGACGATTGGATTTTATCAGCACAAATTAAAGACAATCGGTGCAAAAAGTTGTTAGAAGTTCTGTCGAAGAAGCCTGCGAATAGTGATGAAAAACAAATCCATAACAGCTACGCACTTAAGGATAACAAACTATATTGGAAGACTTCTGATGGTCTAAGATGCTACGTGCCAAAAGCAAGTAGACGTGTTGTGACGATGTATCATCACTACAATATGGGCCTATTTGCTGTCGACAAAACCTTGGTGAACATCAGCAGAAAATACTGGTTTCCGAGAATGCGGAAATATGTGGGACGATACATTTCTGCTTGTCTGCCCTGTGCATACAATAAAGTACCTACGGGAAAACAAGAGGGATATCTGCATAGCATCGAAAAGATTCCTATACCTATGCACACTCTTCACATCGACCACTTAAGACCATTTGTGAGAAGCACAAGAAATCATTCGTACCTGATAGTAGTAGTAGATGCTTTTACGAAATTTCTACATGCTAAACCAGTTTTGAGTACTAAAACAAAACCAGTTACCAACTTTTTAGAGACAATCTTTCTAATGTTTGGTACTCTCAGGCGGATTGTGTGTGATAGAGGGTCTTGTTTCACTAGCAAATCATTTATCATGTTTGCCGAAGATTTAGGGATTAAATTAATTTTTAATGTAACAGTCATTCCACGCGCCAACGGACAAGTGGAACGATATAATAGAACACTTTTGAGGGCTCTTTCTACATCTTACGAAGATGAAAGGAAATGGGATGCATCAATTGGTTCTATTGTCTTTGGAATAAATTCGACCGTAAATAGTTCTACTAGGAAGAATCCTTTTCAACTCATGTTTGGATACAAACCTCGAGCGATGAATGATTCATTCTTGAGTCTAGCTGTCGTAGATGACGTTGTTGAGAGTGACATCACTAAATCTAGACAGGAGGCAGCTTCGAAAACCCAAATAGCTCAACGTAGGTAAAAGGCGTACTTTGACGCCAAGAGAAAAGAATGTGAATATGACATTGGGGACCAGGTTGGTGTAAAACAGACGAATTTTACAAACGAGGACAAAAGCAAAAAGTTGCTGCCGAAGTTCCGTAGTCCTTATCAGGTTAAAGAGATTTTAGATCATGATCGTTATATTATAGAAGACCTACCGGGGTCAAGTCGTGCACGTAAGAGGTATGAAGGTGGGGTACTTTATTCTTACAAACCAAAATTTTCATGTTGACTGTCCATTTCTTATTTATTAATCATTTATTTACTTTAAATCACTTGAAAAACTATTTATTTTTATACTTTATTTAAAAAAATTGACTCCAATAAAAAGCTGACAAAAAAGTGTAAGACTTGTAACTTTCTTTTTCCACAGGATAGACATAACTCGAGAGATATTAGGGGTGCAAATTTTACTTGGGGCGTCCTGTATATGTTTCAAGTCCGTTACGTTTTCAAGAAATAATTTTTACTGCATCAATATGATGATAATTATATTAATTTTCATTGAATCTCTACAATTCGAAAAAAACACTATCAGTTAGTAATGCTGTTATATTCATTAATACATAATATCTCTACTCTCGTTAAAGTTTCCGTTCCCATGATGTTACTTCTCAATCAATCAATCTTACCATTTTGTTATACAGACATGTCATAATTTCCACACTTACAATAGAACTCATTCAAACTAACAAATATAGTAAATTGAATTTGAAATAGGTCACATAAGAATTTAAAATTGAAATTGTCGTCTAAATAATATCCTTATGGTAAATATAAGACACGTTTTATTGATAATAGTTATTAATTAACAATGACTATATCTAGACGTATTGGCATTTACGGTTACACACATTATTTCAAACTGCATAACTATGTTCGTTTGAGGATAATACCAGATACGGAGAATTTCGCAATGTCCTAATAACGTTTACTTTTATTAAGTGTGTAACAAGAAGGTAGGTCATAAATGAAAAAGTGGCAGTATTTTGATGAAAACTGGTATTTCTAAGAAGCACTAAGGGACAGAAAAGTCATATTTTCATAAAATATTATTACCTAATTAATTTGAGCTTTTATATTTGCCACATAAGTTTATATAATTTTTAATTAAACTGTTCAAGGTGTGCAAATAAGCGAGGTAAGCGGCTGTATCTCAGAAACTTATGATCGTAGAGAGTTACGGTGAAAAAAAATTTATATGTAAAGTGGGCAAGGGAAAATGCTGGAAATTATTTTTAAGTTTCAAAGATGGCTGCCAGTGGGCGTTTCCACCATCTTGAATTACATAGTTACAGATTGGCAAATCAATTTTGGCAGTCGGAAGTTTGGCAACGTCCGATACGCCGTAGCAAAGGCGTATGCGGATTGCAAGAACTCACTTCGCTGGCAGAATTCATAAGCTTCGTTTCGACAGTACAATTCAGAGGAAAGTATGATTACCGAGGTTGTGCAATACTAACTTGTTATGGCGACTCCATAAAGTAAAGTTGTTCATAAAAAGTTGAGTGAGCAGTGTCGTGAAATAATTATGAACGTTTTAAATTTCATGACTGAAGAGGCAAACAATGGTAAGTCGACAATTCCATTAACAAAGTTTTAATTATTGCAATAAAATTTTTAAACCAAAGTAATTATTTAACAAATTTACACTCGATAGTAAATTTTTTAAATCGATTTTCGTACATAATATATTTATTTCTTAAACGATTTAAAAAGTGACATTGGGGTGAGACAATAGTATATTATGCAACGATCATGTAATAACCATTACATGAGAGTTGCATACGCTATTTTTTCTACACCCGATAAATAATCAAAAACCATAAATTTTATATTTTTATTGAACACAATAGGTAAGAATAATTATTCGTATTTCTATAAAAAAAATCTACAAAATTGTAATTAATACCTCGGGTATTGGTATTGCCATAGATACGAGAAAACTATAAACATTTTATTTGTATTTATATTCAACATATAATAATTGTAATTAATCTGATTTCTTAAAAATATTAAGATTATTTATTGTGCAGGTTGAAAAAGTTTATTCCAGGTCCCACTGATCTGGAAGTGGAAGGAATATTTACATTTATTTCATTATTGCTAGTCTCAATAGAGTTCAATATTGTATTGGAAATGTTGATTTTATTCTGAACCGAATTTTCAATGTAGCCTTCTGCCACTGAATTGGATTTCCAGCTACCATGGCGTTTTAATGTAGTAATATCACCACCGGCATCTACTAATACGGTTGCAGATGTCCTACGAAAACAATGCCCTGTATATAAATTCGGATCAGGCAGATTTAAATATGTTGCTATTTTCTTCCCTATATCACCAAATTTATTAATACCAATGTTTTGAATTGTGCATTTTCCATTTAAATAATTAATGAAAAAAGATGGGGTGGGGCAAATTTTAGGCCGTAGATTCATATATTTTTTACTAATTTCGTTGTACTTTTGTTTTATTTTCTATCACATTAACAATTAAGATTCCATTCATATCTTTGACATTTTCATATTTTAGGTCAAGTAGTTCATGCCTTAGACATGCTGCCTTTATTCCGAAAATCATTGCTAGCTAAAAACAAACAACAACAATAAATAAAGAGAAGAAAAAAAAAGCAGGATGACCTAGGCTGGTTTCGAACCCGGAACTCATACTGTAGTCTAGTCCAAATTGAGCGCCTTAACCCGCTCGGCCACGAGTTCGGTTTGTCAGTTTGCTCGAAATTAATGAAATTTACCTCATGCATGAGTCGAATGGAAAATGTAATCATGAATTTTTTTTAAAAATGCAATGTTAGATACTTACTTTTAAAAATAAAAACCGTTCATCGGGTGCTTCGTAGATCAACTTTTTTATTTGTTCAGGTGGAAATATTTTTGCTTTTTTTCCAACATATCCTTCGGACGTTCGCTTTAATACAGCTTGTAGTTTCTTATATTTAGAAATGTCTATATTATGGTTTATATTTACCAACGTTTTTATTATTGAATAATGTGTCCATGTACTAGATGATTTCATAGTTTCCATAAATTCTTGAAAATAAGCAATTAAAACATTTTCGGAGAATGTCGAAATCTTATTTATATTTCTCCAGTCCATAAACCGTTGATAAAGTTTTTCGTACACTTTCTTAGATTTTTGGGGCAAAATATTTTGAGCTACATTTTCTGCTTTCTCCGATATGTGTGGAGGAGTCGATGGTAATTCTTCTATATCGCTGATATCAGACATTTTGATAAATTATCGAAGTTTAGTTAGGTATCTACGAAAATTTAATACGTACTGATTTTGACATCTAAATGGGTATCATTATGAAACGGATTATGGGCATATAAGTGCATTGTTATAACACGGGTGTAGAAATAGTATATTAAGTACCAAGTGTCAAAAAGGTTACTTTAGTCACGAGTTTTACTAGGCACGAGTGAAGCGAAGCGGAACGAGTTCCTTGTAAAACGAGGTGCTTACTATACTTTTTCTTCGCCCGCGGGAAGAAAAAATTACATGACGGACGATGGCTGACAGTTGACTGACAGATCAAATGACGCAGAATAACAAAATTATCACGGAATATGAAATGTAACATACAAAAGATACACTTGATTTGACGTTTAAAAAACAAAAGATAAACGAGATGCGACTTTTCGCATTTTAAACACTAGTGTTTAAAGAATCGTTTTGTGCATGTCAAACCCGTGTTCAAAGTGCGGTTTTAGTAACGGAAGTAGAAAATAGTTATTTGTAAAACAAGTGTCACAATGACTCGTTTTGTAGTACGAGTGAAGTTTGCACAACGAACCGCTTCGCGGTTCGTTGTGCAAATCACGAGTACTACAGAAAGTCATTGTGGAACACGTTTTACACAATATTTTTTATAATTCGCATTTATTTAATTATTTAAATAAAATAGAATTTCATATAATCCTTGTTTTTAAACTAGGAGGAGTTGTTTCAATTTGAGTTGGCAATTCTGTAGATTCCTAATTGGTCAGATCACAGATGGTTTTATTCAGCACTTCTGACTTTTGACATATAACCGAATAATTGTGTGAATTGTAAACAAACTTTCATTTAGGTAAAAAGAGGATGATTATTTGTTTAAAAAAGAGCTTCTTCGTATATGCTCTTGCGATCTATTTATATTATATTATGAACAGAATTATTTCTGTAATACATCTTCACATAGATATCTGGTAATTTATCCCAAAAATCGAACGTTTTGTATACCTATATATTGATCCTATACAATATAAAAATAAACAATTGACAAATCATTGATAAATAAACGTTAGCGTACGTTATTCGTTAATATTTTTAATATATAAATCATTCTAATTTACCTTTAATATAATAATTTGCTAGCTAGAACAACGCTAGACCATTTTATTTATAATTTGTGTCAAGGTTAAAGTCAAATGTCAATTAAAAATATAACTAAATACAATAACCAACTCTACACTAAAAATTACTATAACAGTGTTCAAAGAGCTTCATTGTGACACTGTAAACAATGTGATAATGAAGACTCTTTTATACGCGAATTATAAAAAAGTATTTTATGCACCGTTATGTCATAATTGCAAACAAATGGACGCCATTTTTAGTCCATTTAGAGCAACCTAAATGAGACATTTTTGGGCTTTTGCATGCCTGCGGCTAATGCTTCAATTTTTCCATTCGTGAAAAAAGCACCACTTTATGCACTTGTTGCATAAATAACTATTCAGTATCTGTCTGCAGGAGTATATAAAAGAGCACATGTTTATTTTGTGTAAGATACCTATTTAAATGCAATAGGTTTTTTAGCTTATAATTATAATACTCATTTCATACCTGTCTCTATTACGTTTCGGTTTTATTATTTGTATTGAACCATCTTCCGATTTCAGTTACAATTGCGGTTTGGTCAAATTAAAATATGTTTGAACTAAAATCTAAAGATCGTTTAAAACAACTAATGAACGGAAACGCAATATAGTATTTATGAATTTAATACTTCTTTTAAATGGCCAAAAACCACGACAAAAATTTTTATTTCAAAGAACGGTCACTGAAAACAAATTTAACTACTTCCTCATTTTATTTGTATAAAAATACACATGAGTAAAACTTTTATTACACTATTTATATCGAATTATTTTATTGTTAGGTCATTGAACCAGTTTCTGCTGCTACGAAAGTTAGCCAAAGAACCTTTACCCGTGTTAAAAAAGAAGCTCTGGCAGGAAGTAATGCTGACACTGATGTGCCTACTAAAAAAAACAAAGAACGTCCAGTATCCGTAAGGATCAATTCGACAAAACTGTGCTTAGAAGGTGCATAATAAATTATCACATATCCGAGAAAAAAGTACCCACGTTAATAAATGTACTCCAAACCTTTGCAGATAATTATGACTTCGCAGGAAGTCGCGATCTCTGTAGAAACAAATACATTCTTTGGGTTTTCGTTGGACCAACATGAAAAGCAACAGAAGTTTGTTAATGGAACGTCACGAAATCAAGCATTTACGCTAACTATATTTAAGAAACATAAAAAAGTGCAGAGAACAGAAAAAAACCTATCATTTATATGGATGAAACATACATTCATTCATGTCACACGCACCTTAAAGGATGGAGCGACAAGAGTAACGAACGATTAAGAAAACCCGTTTCAAAAGGTAATAGGGGCTCATCATTGTGCATGCAGGAAGTAAAAGTGATTTTGTACCTAATGCTGGTATTATGTGGAACTCCCAGTCAAAAACAGGAGATTATCATAATGAAATGGCGTACAATAATTATAAGAAGTGTGTACAAGAAAAACTTATTCCAAACCTACCAAAAAACTTATTCCAAACCTACCAAAAAACGCTGTTGTGGTAATTGATAACGCCCCATATCACAATGTTCTAAACGAAAAATTACCTACGACTGCTTGGACTGAACAACGATTAAATAACTGGCTTTCTGAAAGAAACATAGATTACAGTGAACAAATGTTAAAACCGGATAATTATAACGTTGCAAAAATGTACAAACCGCAATATAAAACTTATAAAATTGATGAATTGTTTATTCGACATGGATTGCAAGTTTTAAGGCTACCCCATTATCACCCGGACTTAAATCCGATCGAGGCGGCACTTAAAGAATAAGTGGCCAAACGAAATGTTACCTTCAATTTTACAAAGGTTGAAGAATTCTGTAATGAATTATTTGACACATTTTCTGCAAATGATTGGAAAGTTAGATGTGACCATGTTAGAAAGATTGAAGATGAATTTATGAACAATGAACCACTTTTAGATACTGTTGTAGATAATATTATTAATTTGGCCGAAGAAGGATATAGCGAGGATGATGAAGTTGATATAGAAAGCGATTTTGAAAAATAATTTGCAGATGCACATCATTATTTTACTGTTGATGATCACTGTACATTTAAAACATATTTTTCATTATAGTGTTTGTTTGTAGGTGGTATGACTGAATACATTAAACGCAACAAATGTAAAAATGTGTTATAAAATTGTAGATATTAGAGAAGAATTCCACTAGAGTAATATAATATTTGTAGGACATAGTTCTAAATAAACAATAATTGACGGCACCCAGAACCAAGATTTTTTTGTTTTGCCATTCCTAACTCTGTAAAAAGTGTGAAGGGATGTTCTAATTTCATAGTAAATATTTCCAAAAAACCCAAAAATTTACATATGAAAGTAGAGATATCTTCCACAAAAAAGCTTTAATATTTTATTTATATTATTAATATACTTATTAGACCATCTCTAAAGACGATTTCCCCAATTTGTTTTTCAAATTTTATGTATAAACCCGAATTTTTACATTATTAAGAATAACAATTTTAGAAATCTTAATAGGTAGGTATGTCATTAACTATTACTATGAACAGATAGGAAAAATTGTTGGCCATTGTTAAATTTAGAAAGTCGTTTAACAATCCTTATCATATTGTACGCTTTATCTACAAAATCTACCTGACTTCCAATTTATGTACAAATAAACCTCAATGACGAATATTATGAAGGGACCACTTAAAAGACATTAATTTGAAGTAAAGGTGAAAGTTTATGTCTCTTGTAATCTATTTATTATTAACATCACATAGAATATTAAAGGGTAATTATAGAATTCCCCGTATGGTTTTTGAAGCAATAAATAATTATGTATGTACAGAAAAAACCCAATTTTCGTAGAAAAATCTAATGGTTTTTATTTCCTTATTCATTTAATTAATAATAAAAAACACATTAATGTTATTTTGTTTTGTAAACTTGATTTTATATAGCATTATACATGTGCCACAATTTATTATTTTTAAATCCAAATTCCTTTGAAACTTTTCATGCGGAATGTACGTCGCCTGCTCTTCCCGGTAACTGCATTTACAACGTTGTCAAGTTGTATGGCTTTCTCGCACATCGTCAAATGCCAAAATTAATTTGCCAACCTTTACGTTTCTCGCGATTTTCCCCAATGAATGTAACAAAACAGTATTCGCGTTTTAATGTTAACTTGAAGTCGAACATTTTTTGTAAAACCAATTTTTCTTTATCGTTCGAAATAAAGTGGTGGGAGGTATTTGAAAGTTGTTTTAAATAAATGCTTGTAACTTCGAAACGGCGTAATGGATTTGGATAAATTTGGTATCATTGAAAAGAGCATTTCTTGGGCTTTTAGGTTTCATCAATCATGACAGTTGTGACCTACACGGCCGCCGATAGAGGGCGTTATTCGACATTATAACCAAAATATTGGATTTTTTCAAAAAATTTAAATACCTTGATATGACATTTTTTAGACTAGAAGATAGAGACAAATGACCAACCAATAATCCCGCGCAAACCGCATCTTATTCCTAACTCAAATTATTAAAAAAAATACTAAACCAGGAAAATTCATATATTCCCATTTAAAAATGCATCGGTTGCTTTCGATAAAAAGTCAAGTATTAGGCCGTGGACACGACAATCGCCTAACAAAAATATTGCCAAGTAACGTCAAACTTTTGTCACACGCGTCCCAATATTGTTGAATGCGTATAATTTGAGTACTTTTTAATAAAAATGCCTCTCACAAATAATGAAACCGTCGATATGATTGCGATTTATCTAAAATGCAGCTATAGCTGCAAGACAGTACGCGGCACGGTATCCAGATCACCGTCATTACGGGAGAAGAATGTTTCCGCGCTTGGTACAGCGATTACGCGATACTGAAAGTTTTCGTCGTCCTAACCGTCGCAGGCGCTGCAATGGAAGGGCCGAAGAAAACATTATCAATGTCTTGGCTTACATAGAATTTGATAGACATGTAGGAACTAGAGCATTGTCTCTAGACTTGGGAATAGCACGAACAACTGTTAGAAATATTTTGAAAGATTATAGGTAAATAATTTTATATTCTCAAATACACAATTCAGTGTTATTCTGATTATATTATTTTTACGCCTATATTTTTTACTTTTAGATTTCGTCCTTACCACATAGTCTTGCACCAGGCGCTAAATGGACAAGATTTCGATAATAGATTGAATTATTGTCAATGGATGCTAGGCTTGCTTGAGGAAAACAGAAATTTCTTAACGGACATTCTCTGGACCGACGAGGCTACCTTTAGTAGTGATGGTAGAGTAAACCGTCATAATATGCATTATTGGTCCGCTGAAAATCCGCATTGATTAAGAGAAGTGCAGCAGCGGAACGCTGGAGCCTAAATGTGTGGTGCGGTATCATTGGGGATAGAATTATTGGACCTTATTTTTTTGGTCAAGCTTTAACTGGTAACCGCTTCCTAGAGTTTTTGATCAATGACTTGCCAATTTTGTTGAAAGATGTGCCACTCGCAACTAGGAGAACTATGTTTCTGCAATTAAACGGTTGTCCGGGACATTATTCAATTAATGTCCGAAAGCATATTGTTAAGAACTCGCACACCGAAGCAGATACAAAGTACGGTCCTGTAACCTTATGTTATTTATTGTGACAGTTTTTATAGACATGTTCTCGGAAGGTCTTTTATGTATTGAACCGGCAATCGAGAAATATCGCGAAAGGCATTTGTTTTGTGTAAGCCGCAGTCCAGAATTCTCTAGTAAAAAAAGACACTAGTATATAAAAAAGACCGATCAGCGGACCAAGTTAGGTGATAAAGTGATCTTGACAAATAAACAGTAAATAAGTGAATATAAAAGTGTTGATATGAATTAATAATTAAGTTTGTGTGCATATAAATTAAATTTAAGTGATTAGTTAAGTACATATACATTAAGTGTTAGTGAGTTAGTGTTTCAATAAATTAGTAAGTAGCCATACCGTGTGTTTAAAATTTATCCCACCCGTTTGCTGTTTAAATAAATTAGAAAAACATTACATTGGTGTCAGGTGTGGGGTAATATAAATAAATTGCTACGTAAAAATGGCCAAGAGACTATGTGACCTCAATGTGGCGGATCTAAGAGCAGAATTAGAAGATCTTGAGTTGGAAACGTCCGGTAAGAAAAGTGAATTAGTAGAACGACTTAAAGTGGCACTGGAAAATGATGGCTTTGATCCAGAAACAGTTTTATTTAATGACGAGGCTTCCACCTTAATCTCGTCAATTTCTGCCATGGAAGAGAAGATTTCAACGAATGTGAAAAACGATATTTCTGCTAACATGGTCAAGATTTCTACTAATATAGACGAGAAAATTTCAATCATGAAGAACGATATTTCTATTAGTGTTTTTAAATGAAACTCACGGTCTCTAGTGAATTCCACAATATAATAAAAGTTATTGAAAATTCTAAAAAATTGACAATTGTTTCGATAAATCAATATCATCGTCAGAATGACAGAAGTTACATTTCATTTTATACCTACCTGATGTTTAGTAGTTATTTTTGGCTAGACCAAGAAGTAACCTAACTTGTGATTAGCTTAATATATGTTTATAGAAAGAAGAAGATGTGATATTACAAATATTGAAGCTTAGATATTATTAGCCCTATGGTGATATCCTGGATATCTCATTTTTCCAATTAAGATCAGTCTAGTCTAGTTCTGTGTTAGGTGTCAATGAATGATTGGTGTCAAGTAGATGTTTTGCATAGTGGGATTTATCTGGTTGTTTTAATCTGTATGCTCGTAAGTGCTCACTGTCGTATTTCAAAATTCCTAAGGGTCTGACCCAAATAGACAGCATTACATTCTGGACATTTGAGTTTATATATACCTGACTTCTTTAATAGTGGTATTTTTGTTTTTACATTTAACAATTTTGTACTAACGTTACTTTCTGTTTTAATAGAAATTGTTGTATTCGTTGCTGAAGATATTATCTTTGAAATATTATTAGAAATATTTCCTGCATATGTGATGGTTTTATAAGTTTTAATTTCATCAGCTTGTTTAGGATATATTAGTTGTAATGCCACTTTTTCTTCTTTTTTACTAATTAGCTTATTTATCATATCTAATGAATAACCGTTAGATGTTGCTATTTGTCTAATTGTATTAATCTCTCTATCAAAATTACATTTGTTCATAGGAACTGAAAAAGCTCTATGTATCATTGAATTATATGCTGCTAGTCTGTGTGAGACAGGGTGGTTAGAATTGAATGGAATTGTCACATCAGTCTGTGTTGGTTTTCGGTAAATTGAATAATCAAGTACATTATTAACTCTTTGAATTTTTAAATCAAGAAAATTGATTGAGCTATTTTCTTCAATTTCTAATGTAAATTTCATTTTCGGGTGTAAATTATTGATGTGGTTGAAAAATACATCTAATTGTCGTTCAGCAACGAATACAACAATTTCTTTTAAAACAGAAAGTAACGTTAGTACAAAATTGTTAAATGTAAAAACAAAAATACCACTATTAAAGAAGTCAGGTATATATAAACTCAAATGTCCAGAATGTAATGATGTCTATTTGGGTCAGACCCTTAGGAATTTTGAAATACGATACAGTGAGCACTTACGAGCATACAGATTAAAACAACCAGATAAATCCCACTACGCAAAACATCTACTTGACACCAATCATTCATTGACACTTAACACAGAACTAGAAGTGCTGCATATTTGTGAAAAGAAACAAGAACTGGATTTCCTTGAAGAACTGGAAATTAGAAGACATTTAAGAAACCCACAATATGGAGTTGTCAATGAACAGTTAAATCTAGGGAGTTCTCCACTAATAAACTGTCTTCTTAAGTGATAATTGTAAAGATCAGCAGATATAGTTTTCCTGGTTTTCTATATCATTGCACAGTTATACTGATCTTAATTGGAAAAATGATATCCAGGATATCACCATAGGGCTAATAATATCTAAGCTTCAATATTTGTAATATCACATCTTCTTCTTTTTTCTATAAACATATATTAAGCTAATCACAAGTTAGGTTACTTCTTGGTCTAGCCAAAAATAACTACTAAACATCAGGTAGGCATAAAATGAAATGTAACTTCTGTCATTCTGACGATGATATTGATTTATCGAAACAATTGTCAATTTTTTAGAATTTTCAATAAATTTTATTATATTGTGGAATTAACTAGAGACCGTGAGTTTCATTTAAAAACACTAATATGAGCATATTCCACGGAGTAAGGGTCGAGACAGTCAATTTCATTAACGATATTTCTGCTTACATGGACAAACTTTATGCTGGTATGCTATTAATGAAAAATGACATTGCCGCTGACGTGGAAAATAAAATTTCGTCTCTTAAATCGGATATTGAGGATAAAATCACAACGATGGACGAGAAAATGCAGAATAAAATGACAACTATGGACGAAAAAATCAAGGAGTTAGAGAGTAAGAGAACAGATTTAAGAACACAAGACACGCCAGCAGAGCAAAAGAAGATCGAGATATGCAAGCCAGCAACACAACCCAAGACAGAAGATATTAGCAGTTTTGCCCGAGTCAAGGCCCCAACGTTCGACGGAAAGACACCGTGGACCAATTATGTGAAACAATTTGAAGCAGCCACCAGAGTGAATAATTGGTCCGATAGGGAGAAGGCAGTAAACTTAACCATCGCGCTTCGGGGAGATGCCTTAGATGTACTTCAAACGATACCTCTGGAAGAAGCGGATGATTTCGAGCAGCTGAAGAAGAGGTTGGACATGCGATATGGTCACGAACATCTAGAACATTTGTACCAATCCCAGCTGGACAACCGAAGGCAGAAACGTGACGAAGCACTTCAAGAATATGAAGTGGATATTGCCCGACTCGTTCGATTTGCTTATCCATCAGCAGCAGAGAACATTATGGAATGTCTGGGCATCCAGGCCTTTATTGATGGCTTACGTGACCCCGATATACAGAGGACCCTTTGTTTAGCCCATCCCAAAACATTAGTTAACGCATTGACAGCTGCTCTTGAATATGAAGCAGCAACGAAGGCATCAGGATATAACAAAATTAGGACCATCCAAGAAGAAGGTAGCGAAGACAGATTTGACCAGTTCGTCAGTTTAATAGAAAGTATGATGGACAAGAAGCCGAGAAAGATCAGATGCTGGAACTGTGGCGAGCTAGGGCATGTACGTAGTTCGTGTAAGCGCCCCAAGACTCCTGCAAACCAAGAACACCAGTCACAGGAAAACTAGAACGGGTCGGCTACGAGGGGGCAGCACAGACCCATGATCGTTCCAAAGACCCTCTCATCCTGATAGCTTCTCTCAGATGTCGCAACGACAGTGTATATGTGGATGGCGAAGTAAATGGCAAGAAATACACTCTGCTGGTTGACACTGGAGCAACTAGAACCATTATACGACCAGAGATAATGAACCCCAAGAAGAAGCTTTCACCAACTAGACTGCGACTGCAGACCGCCACAGGTGAGAGTGCCAACGTTCACGGTGAGACACAAATCCAATTGGAAATTGGCGCAGAAAAGTTCACGCATACGGTAATCGTAGCCGACATTGGAGAAGACGTGATTCTGGGAATGGACGTAATGAATGTACATGGTTTCCAATTAGACTTTAGAAACAGAATCATTAAAGTGGGTTCCGAGGAGGTATTCCTTCATCCATATGAAGGCAGCGCGATGTTGGCAGCTGTACAGGAAGATATCGTTCTACCTGGACGAAGCGATACCATGATAGTAGCACGGCTACAGGAAATCATGGAGGAAGGTACACCGGTTATGATGGAGCCAAGGAACCACGACGAAGAAGTTGGCAAAGGAGTACTAATTGGAAAAGGATTGGTTACGTCGGCGAAAGAGATCCCAGTACGTGTGATAAACGTGAATGATTACCCAATTACCATCAAGAAGGAAACCAAGATTGGATCCTGCGTACCAGTGACGTCTATAGTTCGTCAAACAACGACCACTGACAATTCCAATGCCAGATTCGAACAAATGTTATCAGTAGCTGGTCAATCTTTGGATCAAGCTGAAAAAAAGAGAATGAGAGAATTTCTCTAGCAGTATCGAGACTTATTCGCACCAAAAGGAGGAAAACTGGCAGAACATCAGCCGTCAAACACAAAATCGATACTGGTAATGCTAAGCCAATTAGACAATCAGCTCGAAGACTTTCACAAGCGAAAAGAGAGGAAGCTGTTCCAAAACCGAGTCAACTATCTAGGTCATATAGTGAGCAATGAAGGAGTGGCGGTGGATCCAGAGAAAATTGCTTCCATTCAGCAATGGCTGCAACCAACCGACAAACATCAAATTAGGAGTTTCCTTGGACTTTGCACGTATTATAGAATATTTATCAGGAAGTTTGGAGATATTGCCAAACCTCTAACGCGACTTACAGAAGAAGCAAGAGCTTTCCAATGGGACGAAGACTGTCAAACGGCTTTTGAAACCTTGAAGAGGCATTTAACCTCGGCGCCGATATTAGGATATCCATTACCAGAGGAAGACTTTATTCTTGACACTGACGCAAGCAACGTAGGAATTGGTGTAGTGGAGGCCAAGAAAGAGTGCTTGAATATTTCAGTAAAGTCCTCTCCAAACCAGAACGAAACTACTGCGTCACAAGAGAACTTTTGGCGGTAGTGAAGTCCGTGGAACACTTTTACCAGTATCTCTATGGTATGAAGTTTTTAATCGGGACTGATCATGTAGCACTCAAGTGGTTGATGCAGTTCAAGAATCCCGAGGGCCAGATCGCTAGATGGATTGAACGACTTCAAGAGTACGATTTCAACATCGAACTGGTGTGAGTCACGGAAATGCCGACTCCCTGTCCATACGGTCGTGCCCAATAGACTGCTCCCACTGCAACAAGGCGGAATCTAGGGAAGCTGCAGTTTCAAGAACTACTGTAGTCAATGAAGAATGGTCACCCACCAGGATCAGAGAAGATCAGGAGAATGATCCTCATCTGAAGATGATCCGGCAATGGAAGAAAGAAAATCGGCGACCTACCTGGCAAGAAGTGTCAAAATTTTCACCGAAACTCAAGGCGTATTGGGCTCAGTGGGACTCTCTTGTCCTGGAAGAAGGGCTGTTGAAAAGAGTCCTTGAAAACGATGATGGTTCCGAGATTAGGAGACAGCTAGTTATCCCGAGAACTAGAGTAGCTGAGGTACTAAAGAAGTTACACGACAGTCCATCGGGAGGTCATCTGGGAGTGAAGAAAACCCTTCAGCGAGTCCGTGAAAGGTTTTATTGGATGAACAGCACCGACGATGTGAAGGACTGGTGTAAGAAATGTACGACTTGTGCTACGAGTAATGGACCACATCGCAAGAGAAAGGCACCCATGAAACAGTACAATGTTGGAAGCTCTTTCGAAAGAATTGCTTTAGATATCGCTGGACCATTTCCGACGACAGAAAACGGTAGCAAATACATACTGGTTGTAATGGATTATTTCACAAAGTGGGTGGAAATTTACGCTATCCCGAACCAAGAGGCCACAACTGTAGCAGATGTATTGGTGAAAGAATTTATCAGCCGATATGGAGTGCCCTTGGAAGTCCACAGCGACCAGGGAAGAAATTTCGAAAGTCATCTATTCCAAGAGATTTGCGAGAAGCTGGGAATGAAGAAGACCAGGACAACAGCATTACATCCACAGTCAGATGGAATGGTCGAGAGATTGAACAGGACTATTGGAAAATACCTGTCCAAAGTAGTATCCAGCCTTCAGAGAGATTGGGACCAGTATATTTCCCTATTCGCATTGGCTTATCGATCTGCCGTCAATGAGTCCACGGGCGAAACACCGGTGAAAATCCTGTTTGGACGTGAAATGAGGCTTCCTTGTGACCTGGAATTTGGCTGTCGGCCTGGAGAAGATCTAGCCGGTGAAGACTACGTGATCCAATTGAGAAGAAGGCTGGACGATATTCATGAATTAGTTCGAACAAATCTTCAAGTTGCCAGCGACAGAATGAAAAGTCGGTACGACACGCAGGTCCCGGAAAGCGGGTTTGAAGAAGGGGACAAAGTATGGTTACACAACCCGACGAGGAGAAAAGGATTTTCTCCAAAATTACAAAAATCCTGGGAAGGTCCATACTTAATCAAGAAAAGGATCAATGATGTTATATATCGCATAAGCAAGATCCCCAACGGAAAACCAAAAGTAGTTCACCAAAACCGATTATCCCCATTCGAAGGAGACCATGACCTAGAGGAAGGAATAAACCTTATTCAAGATCTGTCTGACCCTACCTTCGATGAATTTATGGGCGCGTATGGAGGTACCGGGAAAGGTAGATATGGAGTCACTTCAGAACAACGACAAGATTTGTTCACTCTCCCGGAAGATTATTCACTGGCACACAACATCCCTCCCATCTCAAGAACGCACGAGGGTTGGCATCCGTGTTTCGAAAGAAGTTCGGGCAATTAGAGAAACTTGAAGACCAGATTCCAGCCCCTGGCAAGTCACTGAACCTGAAACATAATTCGCGGTACGTATTCTACGTGGTAACTAAAAATGAATTTTAAGATCGATCTACCTACCGCGATCTGTGAGAAGCACTTCGAAACCTACGAGACCATGTGTTAGAATCCAGCGTGAAGAAACTGGCTATGCCTAAGATAGCGAGTAACCAGTTGGATTGGCGAGTCATCAGGAACATGGTAGAGGTTATCTTCCAAGATACCGGTGTCCAGATATGCAGCTACAACCCCCGTTATCAGTATCCGATGAAGACGGTGTCCTGTTATTTCCATAAGATTGGAAAGTGTAGAAATGGAGTCAGTTGCCGATTCAAACATCCAGTCTCGGCTACACAAAAGTTCCAGGAAGAACTTTCATTTAAGAAGGGGGTAATGTTACGAACTCGCACACCGAAGCAGATACTAAGTACGGTCCTGTAACCTTATGTTAAGGGAGTTAAAAAAATGGCGAGCGCGCCGAATTCTGAGAAGTTCTATTGGGATTTATTGTGACAGTTTTTATAGACATGTTCTCGGAAGGTCTTTTAAGGATTGAGCCGGCAATCGAGAAATATCGCGAAAGGCATTTGTTTTGTGTAAGCCGCAGTCCAGAATTCTCTAGTAAAAAAGGCACTAGTATATAAAAAGGACCGATCAGCGGACCAGGGCAGTTGATAAAGTGATCTTGACAAATAAACAGTAAATAAGTGAATATAAAAGTGTTGATATAAATTAATAATTAAGTTTGTGTGCATATAAATTAAATTTAAGTGATTAGTTAAATACATATAAATTAAGTGTTAGTGAGTTAGTGTTTAAATAAATTAGTAAGTAGCCATACCGTGTGTTTAAAATTTATCCCACCCGTTTGCTGTTTAAATAAATTAGAAAAACATTACAATATTAACGGGACCATTCGAGAACGCTGGATAGGAAGGGGAAGCCTATTTCCTTGGCCGGCAAGTTCTCCCGACTTGACATGTCTTGATTTTTACTTGTGGGGACGCTTAAAAGAGATTGTTTTTCAAACTACACCAACAACACGAATGGATATGTAAAACAAAATCCGAAACTCAATTCGTCAACTATTAGCGGCAGAAACTGAGGCGGCGGTTCTGTCGACTCAAGAAAAACTGGAACAATGTGTGGAATATGACGGAAGGCAATTTGAACACAGAAGGCACTAATCTTTTTTCAAAATCGGTCCTTTTCACACAAAACTTTATTTAAAAGGAAAATCGCTTATAAATACGAAAACGTGTGACTTAAAATCACAGCACTAACGAAACTGACATTTATTGTGAACAGGATTGGAATACATCATGACTTTTTTAAAAAAGTCAGAAAGTCTGACTTTTTGAATTAAATCCGAATTTTTTGAATTAATTCACTTAAAAAAATACATAAGAAAACGAAAAACAAGTTTTTTATTTTTTCAAAAATATAACCATACAAAATAACAGAAAGTGTTTCAACAACAAATAAAATTGAAGTAATAATTAAATAATTAAAATAAATACATGTGCAACTTATAATTTTATTTATTAAGAACTTTCATCAAAAACATTAATTTCACAGCTTTTTCCACTCCTAGTCTATTCCGCTGTCATTAGTTGTTTTATATTGCTTTGTGCTTCAGGATCTATATCTGTTAACGAAAATTGCCATCCACCACTCAATATCTGTCATGTTTAAAATAAGCAGCTGATTATAAGGGGACAACTTTGCATGAAATCTTAACAATACCGGTAACAATTTTGGAAATTAACTACCTGCATATTTCAAAGCCCTATGTTTCTCTTCGTCAGTTAAGGTTATATTTTCCTTGAGATTCGTCGGGCTTAACATGTGTACAATAAAGTGGTACTTATGTACGGCTTGAACATACCTGGACATTACTTTTTTTTTGTAAATGAGGTCTAGACACACATCATCTAAACTTATCAATATTTTTTTCCAAATAACAACAGACCTTGCAATGGTGCAATTCTCTTTTTGCATTAAATCCAGAGCATACGATATTTTACGAATTTATTTTCAATATTGCTGCGATGTTCTCCACAAATCTTAACCAGTTTGTGTCAGTTTTTCAAATTTGCCTCAAGTGAGTCACATGAGCTATTTCAGGGTACCTCAATTAGCAATGGCAAGGAAGATCCACCCTCAGATGATAATACTGCTTTTGCAAAATAGTTGTTTCGAAAATATTTTATGATCCGGACTACATTGTTCATAACTCCTTCAACAATGAAATCTTTAGCCAGAAGATTTAATAAATGAGCTGAACATCCATATGTAATAACATTCACTTCATCTTTATCTTTAATTAGTTTTCTCATTTTTGTCATGTTGGTAGCATTATGTGTTACTACAGTTCTTATAAGACATTAAAACTTTTTCTCAGCGTCCTCAATGATTTTTAGGGTTAACCTTGTCAAATATTCACTAATATGTGGACTCCCGGATGTATCTGTTGTATTGACCAAAAATACAGTTCCATCCTCATTTACAACACAGGCACATATTATGGGCTCGTTGCTTACATTGGACCATCCATCAAGACTTAAACAAACTATTTTATTTTCTAAATAAATTTGACACTTTTCCAGTTCATCTTGGTAAACTTGATCCAACAATGTATCAAGGATGTAGCATCTCGGAATAATTAATAAACTCTGGATGTTCCATAAATTTGATAGCTGAATTTGTAGCAAAAATAAATCTGGCACACTGCTCATCAAACCTTTCTTTGTACTGTAGTTTTTATTACAAATGACTAATGTATTTTGTTGCGATTTTTTAGTTCCAGCTTAATCTACTGTCTTCTTACAAGTTTTTGAAGTTGACGGTTCTGTAAAAAATTATTTACATTAGTATTCTCCTTAGCAGGTAGGTACCCACATATCATTACAAAAGAAAAAAAATACTCTGCTAATTGATAAAAATTAAAATAAATGTTATACCCACAATGAAATTGTGTGTATTGTAACTGCAGATTTCAGGATTAGTTACAATTCAATTCAATTGATATAATTATCTTTTTATAGAAAATATGGCTTGTGCCCCCTCAAACCATACTTTCACAAAAATGTCAATTTTTTAAAATCACCGCCACCCTTTTTCTCAATGATAATATTAAATTAAATAATTGCATATACATTTAAATACATATTTTTGAAAGCTTACCTTCTCTAGTAGGTCTATCTTGGAAAACATTTGTAATTTTTCTAACTGGTGTAGCTGGAGACGAAACAGAAGCTAACGGCATTTCTTTCTCTAATATTTCTAGTTGCATCTTCAGCTATGTTCTTACAGACTTTCAATGTCGAAGGTTCTACAAAAAATGTAGATTTCAATTATATCAAAATTTGCAAATTTGGGATTATTTCTTATCACTCCAACATTAAATTTTAAATTAATTAGGTTTTTATACAATAGCTTACCTTCTGCATATTGCACAGAATTCGTAATTTTTATTTTAGATTGCGGCATTCTTTCCTCTCCTTCTGAATCGGATCCACTGTTGTCTTGAATAACTGTAGTATTTGTCTTTTCAGAAAGATTCTTACAATCATTAGTTTTGTGTTTATGCATGCGATTAACCATAGCTCGTAATATTTTACCGCATGCTTGACATATTGCCTTTTAATTCTTTGGAATTTCTTTGTTACACTCCTCCCCCAATTCGTTTTAGGTTATGTGATTCACTGAATTCGATGCACGGCACGAGAATCAAGGTCGTTCAGCCGATGTTTATTATTCGCTACGTTGCCAGAATGTACCGAAATGTTATTGGATCTTTCATTTATAAGGTTAATCATGTAATTTGCTTTCATTAAAAAAATGAATTAATTCATGACTTTTTAAAAAAAAGTCATTTGCATTAGTTCTTGCCAACTATGATTGCGAATATTTTAGAGAGAAGTTTGTATTTTATTTCCATGGCCTACTACTTGCCTTCTTATCGAAAGCAACCGATGCATTTTTAAATGGGTATATATGAATTTTCCTGGTTTAGTATTTTTTTTTTAATAATTTGAGTTACGAAGAAGATATTAAGACGCGGTTTGCGCAGGCTCATTGGTTGATCATTTGTCTATTGTCTAGTCTAAAAAGAGTCACATCATCACATTTGAATTTTTTGAGAAAATCCAATATTTTGGTTATAATATCGAATAACGCCCTCTATCGGAGGCCGTGTAGGTCATAACTGTCATGATTATGAGAAACATAAAAGCTCAAGAAATGCTCTTTTCAATGATACCAAATTTATCCAAATCCATTAAGCCGTTTTGAAGTTACAGACATTTATTTAAAACAACATTCAAATACCCCCCACCACTTTATATCGAAAGATAGAGTAAAATTGTTTTTACAAAAAATCTTCGACCTTAAGTTAACATTAAAACGCAAATACTTTTTTGTTCCATGCATTGGGGAAAATCGCGAGAAACGCCCACTGGCAACCATCTTGGAAACTTGAAAATAATTTCCAGCATTTTCCCTTGCCCACTTTATCTATAAACATTTTTACCGTAACTCTCTACGATCATTAGTTTCTGAGATACAGCCGCTTACTTCGCTCATTTGCCCACCTTGTACATATACTTTTAATGCCGCTCGTCCTTTGGATGCGTTTCGTACAGTATTCGCGAAATTATTCGGAGGAAGCAAGTGGAATTGTTCGGACGAATACGCATCCGAAGGATTAAAGGTCGGCATTAAATATTATATATTCCTCGTATTGCGTGACCTTATTTCGTAGAATGTTACTTTTGCTCTTTGCGCCCCATTTCTCTTTCCGGTTTGTCTCTAAATACCACCTTGGAAAATACCATAAAATATTCATGACTACGACGTCGACAAATGGATCGATACCCATGAAATGTAAAGTTAAACGAGAAACGCGGAATTGAGTTATTTTCACGGTGGAAATGATTCTGGTGCTGACGTCAAATTAGCTGTATTTCGAAATTTTTTCAGAAATATTAATTTAAAATGAATGAAAAGGTTCATTTTCATAATTTTGAAATCTATTAAAAATACTTGGTTTTTACAAACAAATATTTTCAAAACTTTGAACGTTTCCATCTTTAGTTATATGCCTCGACATTAGTGTTATTCCAAAACGTTATTCACACCACCCCTTTTAGCTTGCAATCAAAACTAAAAACATTGTTCGGTACGAAAATCCTCTCCGTCAAACAAATATGTAATTTCGATAAGCCTCTTACACCGACCTTTAAATTGTCGTATCACGTAACAGAGAGTACCAACAACATGCTTTAAACAGGTGTAACTTTTATACTTTTATTATTCTTTCGGACTTTTAACTAATTAAAAGAACAGTTCGGACGGTTGTTTTCTTTATTTTTAATAAAAAAACTGGAAAATACTAATTTCATTAAAACTGACAACTACTGTCAAAACTGATTCCTATCAACCAAACAAACTATTTTTAGGTTTAGGCACCTTTTGCTATGTTTTAGAAAAAACTTTAAAGATGGAAACAAACTTTACATGAACATTTTCTTTTCTTTGATTCCTATCTTTTCTCTTAATTTCTCGAACTGACATCTTGGCAAATCTTTTGTAAATATATACTTCTTGTTCTTTTGTATTAATGTATTCGGGATTCAAGAATCCAATTTCATATTTTTCACTGATAAACTTGAACTTGATGTCGGCCAAGTGTCCTGTCTGTATTAAATCGTGCAACAATACATTTGCAATTCAATGCAATAAATGTACGAAATGGCTTCATTGTGAGTGCATTCATATGACCAGAGCAAAATTGAAATATTATGAACAAGAAATTGAAAATCCCAAAGGGGAACGCTGGTTCTGCGAAACGTGCAGAAGTGAGGTTAGGGGTAATGAAAACAAAACCGAATTTGCAAGAAAAACCTGCGAACCCTTGGAAAAAGAAATCACCCTGAAGGATATCATGGAGAAGCTCCAACTTATGGACCAAAAACAATCTTCAATTGCTGAAAAAGTATGAAGAACAACTGAAGGTCAATGATGAATTGAGGCGGGATATTGACGATCTCAAAGCCCAGTTAGATGAAGAAAAGAATAAAAACGAACAAAAGGATCTCGAAAACAATATTGTAATAAGTGGTATATCACAAAGTAACACCAATGAAAATCTAGCAACTGTGTTCCGAACAATCAACCAAACACTGAAAATTGATATACAAGGTGTGACATGTTATCGCCTTGGAAGGGGTAACAATCAAGCAGGAACAATAAAGGTATGCTTTGAAAATAGATACGATAAAGAGAGTTTCATGAAAGCCAAGAAAGAAATGAAACTAACACTGTCAAGTACGAGGAAATTCAAAAAAGAAAACTAAAAGTTCGTATGGTATTCTCATGGAAACATTTTCATCCGCAAAGACGAAAGTAGCAAAGTGATCAAAATCACACGAGAGGAGGGACTTAAAAAACTGCTAAGTGAAAAGTGGTGCAAGAATAGTCTGAAAATAATGTACCTAAATGCTTAAAGTGCGCGAAACAAACATGATGATATCTGTTGTTATGTCAAAGAATCCAATTGTGATGTAATAGTGATAACTGAAACCTGGTATTTTGCAAATAAAACAGACCTATTTGTAATAAATGGCTACAAAGGAGTTCACTGATGTAGATACTCGAGGAGGGGGATGTACAAATGGGATGTACAATTTTTGTTAGAAACACATTTAAATTCAGCATTATTGAAGTCAGTAGTGATAAAATATATAATCTTGTAAGTATTAAACTCTTGGATAATAAAATTAGAATAATCGGAATATACTGTAATGTTTTTTGTTATTTATTTAAACCATAAACGGGTGGGATATATTTTAAACACACCGTAGGTTCACTTAATTTATTTATTCACTACACTAATCACTAATTATATACACAGTATATTCACTTAAACTAATTTATATAAACAGTTCACTAATTTATATTCACTTATTTACTTGTTTATCTCACGATGTCAAATTATCAACTAAACTAAACTCTCCTTGATCGGTCCCTTATATATTAATGCCTTTTTCACTAGATAATTCTATATTACAAAAACAATTGGCTTTCTAGCATTTTCTAGATAAGACTGGTCACAAAAACAATGTCTAGATAAGATAGTCACAATCGTAATCAGTCCACCATAATTTTAACTTTCATACCTGGCTTAGACAGAGTCGGATTTCGGGACTATACCAGTGTGCTGTTTCGTAATAATACAGTTATAGTTATATATTCAATGATTTTTTGCCAGAATTAGATAATATCCTGAATAGATGTAAAACAAAAACAATATTAATAGGAGATATAAATGTTGATCTGCTCAAAAGTAGTTCTCCCGAGTTTGATACTTATGTAAATACAGTAGCACTTAATGGATTAAAGATTTGTAATGTGATTGAAGAAAAGTATGCAACTCGATCAACAGCAAACTCCAAATCTATCCTAGACCACGTCTTGACAAATAAAAATATAGAATGCTACATAACTATCCTTAACCACATAACTGATCATAAAATCTTAAATATATAACTTAATACTAAGAATAAATCTTAACAAAAAGGTATCTCACAAACGGACCATACTAAATCAAAATGACTTCAAACAAAAATTTCAACAGCCACGAAATAAATAGCTTTGAAAAACTATCATCAGCCATACAAGACTGTAAAAAAGTGAAATAAAATATAAAGAAGGTAAGGATTGGATTACAAGGGAATTTTTAGAATTAATAAAAAACGCGATAAATTATACATGGAAAAAATAATATAACACCCATTTAATCAGAATACAGCTAGAGAGTTTACAAAACAGAAAAATATTGTAGAGAATAAACGCAAAAAACTGAAACAGGAGTATTTTGAAAAAAAATGGTGTAATACAGGTAATAACCAGAAAAGGCAATAGTCTTATTAAAGGCAATAACCAAAGAAGTCAGATCACTAATCTAGAAATTGAGGGATAAATGCTTGATGATCCCAAAAATATAGCTGAAAAAATGAACCAGTATTTTGTTAATATAGGTAAATCAGAAAAATAAATAATGTAAACTTACAATCAGCATCATCTGCTAATTTTGAGGAAATCAGCAGTAATTGTTCAATGTACTTATACAAAACAAATGCCCAAGAAGTTCAAGAAGCATTATATGAATTGAATAAAAATGCAGCACCTGGTTATGATAACATTAATACCAAAGATCTTTTAACACTCAAGGAATACATTGTACCTATTTTAGTAAAATTAATAAATGAATTATTCAAACAAGGTATATTCCCAGATATTCCCAAAGTCAGCAAAGTAATACCCATACACAAATCTGGCCCAATTAATATCTTAGATAACTATAGACCTATTTCAGTAGTTCCTACTCTATCAAAGTTCATAGAAGTTATTTTGAAAAAACGTATTATCACTTACATAAAAAAATGTGTTGGCTTTGACCAATATCAGTACGGATTTCAAGAAAATAGTAGCACCTTAAGTGCAAGCATAGACTTTGTTAACCACATTGCTTCATCACTAGATGATAAATACTACGCTCTTGCCATATTTGTGGATCTACGAAAAGCATTTGATGTGGTTGATTTCTCAATACTTCTCACAAAAATTGAAGAATTGGGAATAAGAGGAAATGCTCTCTCATTAATAAAAACATATCTTCTAGATCGCGAGCAATTTACAGTAGTTGATGGCTGTTCGAGCCAAACTGAAAACACCAAAGCAGGTGTGCCCCAAGGTTCAGTCCTTGACCATTACTTTATACAATACATGTTCTGTCTTTGGAAACTGCTAACATTATAGGTAGGTATTTTAAATGTACAGATGATACTGTAAGGGTAAAGTCGTTGTAGAAACTACTTATGCCCATCTTCACTCCACCAAATATACAGTGCATATTTCTTATCAATATTTAGCTACTTGATTCCTATATGGGGATCATGTGGACAGGCATTATTCAAAAAAATAAAAACACTTCAAAACATAGTCATGAAAACTTTATTCAGCCTTGATTACAGAACCTCAACTGATACCATATAAAGAGCAACCAAGATACTGCCTATTCAGGATATTCTAGAAATTGAACAAAGTAAATTTGCTTACAAGGTTATAAACGAACAAATTAAATGCAATACCAACTTTACATTTGTTAATCAGCTTCATGAATACAATACTCGAACGCATGATCATGTTTTTTTAGAACCTGTACGTACTAACATTGGCCTAAATAATCCCATTACACTACGCATGAAAACTTATAATACTCTCCCCAAGGAAATAATAGACAGCTCTAATATCAGTATATTTAAGAATAAAATCAAGAGTTATCATACCTGC
Source organism: Galeruca laticollis (assembly GCA_963921935.1). Classification (NCBI taxonomy): domain Eukaryota; kingdom Metazoa; phylum Arthropoda; class Insecta; order Coleoptera; family Chrysomelidae; genus Galeruca; species Galeruca laticollis. Next base: position 42,375,582 of record OY998182.1, read on the forward strand.
ATACTCAACGAACGATTGACATCATTCTCTTTTTTATTTTCTTTCTTCTGTATTACAAAATTGAATAAGACTGGTATAACTGTGTTATTTTGTAAGAAATCAATTATTAGATTTTAAGATACATTTGTGCAATATATCCGTAAGTGAATTTTAATTGTATTGGTGTTGTTTGTTGTAATTTATATAGTAGCATTATTATTGTTTAACTACTTTTCTGAGACCAGCACGTGCTGCGCTGCTTTGGAATAACCTTTTTTTTTGGATAGTGCTGCTATCTCTTTTTCTAATTAATAGTGTGATATACATGTAACTCTCGTAGTATTATTTGAATAAAGTTCTTGAAAAAAAATGTTTAGATCTTTGGTGGAATTATGGGTTTTTTATTAATTTTATGACACTCTGATTGTCAATATAATACGTCAATGGCTTCTTAATATCCTCTTCTAGTTCTGATAATAATTGTTCCAACCAAATAGCCTCCTTTCTAGATTGTGCTACTGCTATGAACTCTGATTCTGTTGTTAAAAAGGATATTGTGGGTTGCTTCTTACTTGTCCATGTCACACATCCATTTGCTAATTTCACGAGTTGATCTGCGTGTCTCCTTGTCACTAGCATAATCTGCGACACTGTATCCATGCATATCACCATATTTTTTGTCATAGCATATACCATAGTTTATTATTGCTTTAAGGTATCGAATGATTCTTTTGATATAATTCCAATGCTGTATAGTGTAATTATTTATGAAGCGACTGGCTACTCCCACTGCATGTGAAATATCAGGTCTTGAAACCACTGCTAAAAACATCAGTGATCCTATAGCTTGCCCGTATGGTATATTCTTTTCTTCCGAAACATAAATTTGGATCTGCTGGTATAGTCAATGGATTTGAGTTTTGTTATCCAAAGCGTTCTATAACCTGTTTTGTATAACTTGTTTGAGTCCAAAAAACATCTTTCCAGTTTCAAAGTCTCTTAAAATTTCAAGTCCGACAAATAATTGGCTTCTGTCACTGTAATTTCAAAACATGATTGAAATTATTGTAGAACTGTTTGAATTCCTCATTCTTTTGAAGAAAAAATGAGTCTATCGTCAACGTAAATGATTAAAATAACTTTGTAATTATTTACATAACCTTTATAAACGCACTGACCAGCTGTTGTTTTGATAAAACCGAAGTTAACCAAGAACAAGTCGAATTGACTGCCCCAACAGCGCGGAAACGTACAACGATTTTACCAATTTACATACAAGTCCGTTATCGCACTTTAGTCCCTGAGGTGGCAACATATAAATATCTTCATCGAGATGTCCATTAAAAACGCAGTTATTATATCGAATTACATAAATTTATAGTCTTTTATGTTTGCCAATGCTAGTAAGATTCTCATTGAGTTATATCTGGTTGTTGGTGCAAATATTTCTGTATAGTCTACTCCTTCCTTTTGAGCATAGTCTTTGACACATAATCTTGCCTTATACCTTACAATTGACCCATTCGGTTGTCTTTTGACTTTGAAAACCCATTTCGAGTCGATTGGTTTCTTATCTTCCGGCAACTTAACCATTTCCCATGTTTCATTCTTTAATCACGCATCTAGTTCTTCTTTTATAGCGATTTTCCACTTCCATTTACTTGTTATTACTGCTTCGTAACTCTGTGGTATGTCAATTTCCGTGAAATTTACTTCATATTCTGTATATCTTTGTGACATACGAGTTTTCCTTTGAGGTCTAAAATTGGGTAAGTTTTTTCATATTCTAGTTCATCCTGTTCTTCATCTTCTTGTCTCTCTTCTGCTACTTCTGATATCTCAAATAAAGTTACATCATCACTGTCAATTTTGAGTTGTACTGTACTTTCTTTTTTAGTACTATGCATTTTCTCATTTCTGGAGACCGTTACTTTCTGCGTTTGAGGATAAAATAATCCATAATTTGTAGAGTTTTTGTCATAACTTATAAATATTAACTTTTGACTCTTTGCATCAAGTTTTCTTCTCTTTTCATCTGGACATGTACGTAGTAATCACATCCAAAAATTCTGACAAGTTCTAGTTCTGGTTTCTGTTCGGTCCACCATTCATAAGGTGTAGATCCAGGTGCTTGCTTTGTTACTATTCTATTTGCAATGTATATATATTTTGGTACACCTGCCTGGTATAGCATGCAACGAGCCATTTCTACAATTAATTTAGTGTCTATTTCGGACCCCCCATTCTGTTCCGGAGTAAATGGCGAGGTTATCTGTTGATCTACGCCCTCTTTTAAATATTTGCTGAATTCTTTGTTTACATATTCCGTGCCTCTGTGTGTAAAATCTTGACTGAATGTCCGAACTTCGTTTTGATCATTGCATTATATGTTTTAAAACTTTCAAAAACATCTGATTTATGTCTAATAAAGTAAGCTGAATACACATCTTTAAAAGTAACAAAGTATCTTGCGCCTTGCACGGAAGGCGTTTGCATCGGCCCACAGACATCACTGAAACTTCTTTCACCAGCTTTTAACTTTTGATGTGGACTTGACCTTGCTTTGAAGGATTTTTTCTGATGTTTTCCAAACAAACAGGTTTCGCAAACAAAATTTTCTGCAGTCTTGGTACTTATTTCTTTTATTAGATTCACTTTAACCATTTCTACCAAGTACCTATTATTTACATGCCCAAGACGCTCATGCCACAATGTCAGGTTCTCCTCAGTTGTTATAAAGGCATTGTGTATGATTGTACAAAACAGCATTTCGTAGGTATTATTACTGTCTTTTATTGCAACTGCTACAAGCTCAGAATTGTTAAAGACTTTTGCTTATTTATCCACTTTGGTTAGGGGAGAATGGGGTACGTTTGAACACGGGGTAGATTTGAACATACAATTTTTCTTTTGTAGTGCAAACTTTTCAAAATAAAGAATAATCACGACATCTGGCAACCCTGTCATGTAACGTATAACCGTATAAGGCGCTAACTTCACACTCGATTTTGGCACACTAGTTGAATAGAAGTGGTTGTTTGTTTACATAGTCAAATTTTTACAGTGTAATAAATCTGCTGTGATTTTGAAAATTATTAGTTTAGTGCTGATCGAAATACAACATTTGAAAGAGGTAAGTGTTGGCTTGTTAACAATGTATTAGTTTTAGGTTTGGGCTTTTTGATAGTGTAATAAATTCTTCGTAAATAAGAAAAAGTATGTTGGCGTTCAAATGTACCCCATTTTACTTTTTTTTCTTTTTACAATTAACACTGGGTATTTTTTTCTGTTTCAGACAAAATATGGTGCGAAATTACAAGAAAAGAAAGGAGACTCTGCTTATAATGAAGGGGACATACAAGCTGCTATCAGAGCTGTACGTGATCAACAAATGAACATGCGTGAAGCTGCTGCACATTACGGGATGTCACACACAGCCCTGCATTATCGCCTGAAGAAATTAAAGTTCAATGATGAAGGTCAGGTTACATCTTCTGTGAAACATGACTACCAATCGAAATACTCCAGCCGGCAGATTTGTACAGAGAAACAAGAATTATCACTAGTTGAGTATGCTATTAACTCATCCAAAATGTGCTACGGTCTAACGTACCAACAAATGAGAGTGCTTGCATACGATTATGCTGCAAGACTTGACTTAGAAATGCCCAATAGTTGGTCCGCAAATCAGATAGCGGGAGAAGATTGGCTATACGGTTTCATGCGACGACATCGTAACCTTAGTATTCGGAGGCCGGAAAACACCTCACTTTCGAGATTGACATCTTTTAACAAGACGAATGTAGAAGCGTTTTTAGATAACTACGAGAGAGCCCTAAGGTTAAAGAACTTTACAGCATGCCACATATTCGACCTTGATGAAACAGGTGTGGCAACTGTTATACAGGCACCCAATATCTTAGCTCCAACAGGTGCTAAATAAGTCGGCTGTTTCTGCCGAAAGAGAGCAATCGATTATGTTTTGTATGATTATAAGTGCATCTGGTAATTCCTTGCCACCAGTATTTATTTATCTCCGAGCAAGAGTAAATGATTCCATGGTTGATGACGGTCCACCCGGTAGTATTGTGTTGGCCAACAGCCGAGGAAACCACTGGATGACGCGTGCTCTATTCTTACACGTTCTGAATCATATAGTGAATCATAAGAAATGCAGTTCTGATAATCCAATTCTTATCCTCATAGATAATCACGAGAGCCACTGTTCTCTTGACGCCGTCAACTATGCTCGAGAAAACGGCATGACTTTAGTAACTTTCCCGCCCCATTGTTCCCATAAGCTGCAGCCGCTAGATGTTGGTGTGCTGGGATCTTTTAAGGCGAAGACAAAGTTGCACAAAATAACTAGTTAACCAACCATCCTGGGAAAACTATTTGTATCCACAATCTTCCTTCCATAGTTACTACAGCATTTGACGCATCATTCACAAGAGCAAACATTATTTCTTCATTTAAGAAGCCTGGACTTTGGCCACTTAATCGTCAGGTATTCACAGACGAAGATTTTTTTAGCTCTGCTGTTACGGATAGACCCATTTCAGACGAGCTAGTCCGCGAGCCCATAGAACAGGCGGCATCGTCTGATACAGATAATTGCTCCATCCCCAACTAAGATATAAATGTATGTCCAAATGTGCCCACTCCAAGCATCGACCCAAGCTACATACCTGGATGTAGCAAATATTCCGAAACCATCCAAAGCGATCCCGCTCACAATAAAACATTAGTGCTGATTTCACCAGAACATGTTCGCCCATATCCAAAGGCCCCTCCTCAATCCAATTGGCTTAGAGGAAGGAGAAAAGGGAAAACACGCATATTAACAGAAACCCCTGAAAAATCGAGACTGGAATATGAACAACTGGAGAGAGAGTTCAAAAAAATGAAGCTTACGAAAACAAAACCAGAAAAAATTTGTCAGGTTAAGAAAAACATCTGTAAATCGCTAGAAGTATCAACCTCTGAATCAGAAGATGAAGATATATGCCTACATGACGAGTCCTCTGATGAATTATAAACCTTTAGTGATTTAGAGGTCGAGCATACAGAAGCTAATGTCTCAGACTTGAAGTTGAAAGATTTTATTCTTGTATCATTTAATACAAAAAAATCCAGATTCTTGTTTGTGGGACAAATTGAAGAAATCGTGGAAGAAAATTCATACAGGGTAAAATTTATGAAAAAAAAGGAAGATATACGGACATTTTACTTCCCTGAAAATGAGGACATCAGTGTCGTAGAGAGAGAAGACATCAAAATGAAACTGCCGGCACCTGATACATCATCTCCAGCCTCTTTTATCTGTTTCGCAAGATTTTGTATTTTGGCTACATGCTGTCTGTAGGTTGCATTTTATAATGATGGAATTTTTTATGAAGCATCATTTTGCTTTTTGCTGATTTTTGTTCGTAGATTGATTCAAATATTTGCATGATTTCGTTAGCTGAATCACAACTTTCTCCTAACGTAATCTGATTCAAATTCATGGCAAACATTGCCTATGAATATTTCTTAATCCAGGTTTCTAGTTCCTGTGTCGCTGCATGCTTCACCAATGTGCCGTCTACTACGCCGTATATGCATTTGGCTCTAAAATCACATTTCATTTGAAATTTCCACTGATGATAATTAGACCGATCGAACTTATTAACTGTGGCAATATCAATTTTGTCACCCCTTTTAACTCGAATAATATCCTTATCTTTAAAAAACACCGTCGATGGCAAACGCCAGTTCCGTTTGATTGCACGATTTAAGGGGCACACTCTAAAATTCCATTTTTCTTCTCCTGCGCGAAACGTGGTCTGGGCCCGTAACCTTTTGTACTTTTACGCGAAACGTGGTCTGGGCCCGTAACCTTTTGTACTTTTATTATACTTTCGGACTTTTAACTAATTAAAAAACTATTCGGACGGTTGTTTTCGTTATTTTTAATAAACTTTCCCAAGTTACAAAAAACTGGAAAATACTAATTTCATTAAAACTGACAAATTGATCCACATCAACCAAACAAAAAAAATACTTTTAGGTTAACTATGAAACATGGCAAAAACATCTAATATTCAACAATAAGAATCTACCAGCGACATTTATCTTTCTACAGCATAATGGGGTGCAAAGTTTACGTTTTCTATTAGTCTAGAGAAATTGTGTACAATCTGGCAACACCGTATGGGGATGTTACCCGTCTACGAAGTATCAACCTTCTAGGGCTTCAAATAAAGGGGATACTCATTAAATCCCATGTAATTCCAGATTTCATCGTACCCCATAGTCCTAGATGTTCGAATCCAGTATATAACCAGCCAACCGCTTGTCGGAGAATCAGTCTTACAATATTCAGCAGTAAATATAGTGTTAGCAATATTCCGAGGGAACATACGGTTTATCGTCAATGTGTTAGAAAGAGACAAAATACATATGAATTCAGTGTATCATTCTTTTTCGCTAACAGGATATCATAAAATGGAAAACGTGTAATAACTATATGTGTAAAGGTATGTCTGGTAGGCACCGCCTTCGAGAGGCGTGCAAATACAGATATGTAATGTGGACAGTTTAGTTTATTAATTTAGAAATAATAATATTGTACTAAACTGATAGCTTAATGCAATGAACAATAAAAAAAATCAACATTACTTTCGTTTATCCCTTCATGATTAATTTACAAAGAAATAATTCAGTAGTAATAATCTAATTCACTATATTAGTTCGGTTAGTATACGCTAATATGATTTGAACAATAAATTAAAACCTACCTAGTAAGTATTTGAAATAAGTGTCACTAAAAAATCACTGGAGGATAGCGTTGATTGATGACTTGTATCAATCAACGGCGAGAAAAGCTAAAAAAATTACATTCGTCGATATTGAGGGTACAACTAATGAATATAAGCATAATAATTTGCATTAACATCATAAGGAATAATCTATGGCAACAATACAGAGTCCAAAAGCGACAATATGTTGTAATGAAACAAGTATATTCAGTGCATCACCATTTTCTTTAACAGGGTATCATAACATGAGAAATAAGTCGTATGCTAATATTTGTTTATTACTGTCTTCTATTTACAAAAATACCTCAATATAAACCGCCTGTTTCCTACGCTCCTGATAAAACGATTTCGTTTACAGCTCTAATTCTTCTATTTTTATCTATCCCCTCTCTTCATTTTCAATCTACACATTGGAAGGTGTAAGTGCACTTGTAACATTCCTATTTACTTTTAACAGAAACTACTCTTCATTAAATTTCAATGTAAAACGATAATCCTCTCACGGCCAACGGGAAAGTATAACGGTCACGTGGCGTTACCAGTGTGCTAGAGAAAGACAATCAAAAGTTAGCGTAGATTACTGTACGAGACGAATACGAATCGCGCGTGCGTCTCTTGAGTATGTTTAACTGTACACTCGATACTTCACTAAACGTTTGTTTGCGAATGAGTAACGATCTTTTGTAAATCTTATAAAATGAGTATGCAGGTACACCATAAAGTGCACATTGTAAAATGGTACTATCAGGGCAATTCATATCGAGAAATAGCAGAAAATTTGTTTATTGTGGCATTCAAAAATGCCCAGCTAATTAGCAAGAAACAAGTGAGAACGGTTACAAAAACCGCGTACACAAAATCGTCAAACCCAACCCGAAAAAGAAGAGAGATATTTTAATTTTAATCCCCTACAATCGTCCACTCATTTAGCAAAGGATTTTGATGTTGATCCGAAAACGATTCGGACTGTATTAAAAAAAAAGGTTAAAGGTTATCGCAGTTAACTGAAAAAGAGTCATGAAATTTTTCCAGACGATTAATTTCGTAGAATGGAATTTTGTGAAGTAGTTATGGAAAAAACACAATTGGATGCAAACTTTTCGAAACATATTTTGTTCACAGATTAATCGAATTTTCCCATACACAGTGCACATAATTAATCCGTTATGCGATATTGGTCAACGACAAATCTACACAAACACTACAGTAGCAGAACTCAATATCTCCAAAAGTTAAATGTTTGGGCTGGAATATTAGGTGAACATTTAATTGGACCATTTTTTATTGACGGCAATTTAGCCGGGCAAAAATATTTGGACATGCTGGAAAATCAAATTACTCCTGCCCTTATACAATTAGGTGTCAACTTCAATGATATCTGGTACCAACATGACGGTTGTGCATCACATAATTATCGATTAGCAATAAATTTTTTAAATACACATTTTCCCAATCGGATAATCTCCACGAATGGTAGCATTAAATGGCCTACGAGATCTCCAGATCTAGCTCCCAACGATTTCTTTTTCTGGGGTTATGTAAAATCGAGAATTTATGGATTCCAAGAAAACAGAGCCACTTCTCTAAAATAACTAAGGGAACAAATTTTACAAATTTGTATGCAAATAACACCTGAAATGCTCATACGTGTTCGTCAAGAATTTTATAACCATCTCGGTTACCGCTTATCTCAAAACGGGGTTTTATTCGAACATTTGATTTAAGCTCATTGAAGAATTAAGAAGTTTTATTTTTTAATTTATTACATATCATATTACTTTTATTTAAAAATTTTAGGCATTTTCATTAGAATACGATTTTATTTTTATTTTAGTTTTTTTTTAATTTGTACTGTGTGTGTGTGTTTACACAGAGAATTCGTTCTAATTTGCATACAAACGATAAAGATACCAACATTTTTTTACTAACACATTCGAAACACAGCAGATGTTTCGAGACCAATTTCACGTTGCCAAATCTGAAAAAAAGTAAAGGTTTTAACCGTTTTCAAACTGAAAACTAGAACAATTTCCAGCATTACAATAAAATATTCAAGGAATAGATGGAATTAATTATATCTTGATCTGTTACAACCTCTTGAATTATCATAATTAAAATCTTCTTATAACTTGTTCTCGTGTTAGAACAATGCATTTTACAATTAATATAAATATACAATGAAAATTGGCAATACTGTTAGTAGCTACAAAGAATTTGTAAGAGGTCGGCGTTGTGAGTTTTCCACTTATGAGATCCTGTTAGCGAAAAATGAGAATTGAGATATTTGGAAACACATATTATTATTAATACAAATTTTATTTCGCATGTTATGTTATTTATTCCAATACTAACCGAACTATTATAGTGAATGAGATTATTACTACTGAATTATTTCTTTATAAATTAATCATGAAGGGATAAACGAAAGTAATGTTGATTTTTTTATTGTTCATTGCATTAAGCTATCAGTATAGTACAATCTTATTATTTCTCAATTAATAAACTAAACTGTCCACATTACACGTCTGTATTTGCACGTCTCTCGAAAACGGTGCCTACCATACATACATTTACACGTGGTGGGAGTATACTTCCACCACGCCTTTACACATATACATTAATTGCACGTTTTCCACTTTATGATTTCCTGTTAGCGAAAAAGAATGATACACTGAATTTATATGTATTTTGTCTCTTTCTAACACATTGATGATAAAACATATGTGTCCTCATAATTTTCCTAACACTGTATATTATGATCTACTCTCAGATGGTGTAATAAGATTTGGAAAATATCAACCGGTACTACAAAATACTGTGTTAGGATGGGTGATCGCAGGCAATGTTTTACAATCTTCTTGTTCTAAAGGTGCTTCGTTTTTGGTCAATACGCTTGAAACTTCGTTCGACTCTCCCTCTCTTGATGGTTTGCTCAACAAATTTTGGGCATTAGAAGATTTGTCCCCGCATAAATTGTTAATCCCCGAAGAAGATCTTGCTGAACAGTACTTCAAACAAAATGTTAACATTTTGGAAGATGGATCTTTCCAAGTTAACTTACCTCTCTCCCAATGCTGTCACAAAACTTGGTGATTCCTTTCAAATCGCGAAAAAACGATTTTTGAACCTCTAAAAGATTCCAGAAGGAACCCGTTTTTTTTTCTCATTACAGAAAATTCATTAATCAATATGTAGCTCTGAATCGTGCGCGTTACGTACCTCTCTCTTTTCACAATGCTCTCAATCAAAATAAATATTTTTTGCCTCATCATTGCGTAGTTTTTGACTTTTGACGCTAGTTGTAAAAGTTCTAGCGGCTTCTCACTTAATGATATAACTCTGAAAGGTTATGAAGTGTAGCCAGATTTGTTTGATATTATTTGTCGTTTTCGTCAGTTCTCTTTCGTGTTCACTGCAGATATCGAAAACATGTATCGGCTGGTGAAGGTTAATCCTAGTCGAACATATTTGCAAAATATTCTTTGGAGGAATCAACCCACTGACCCCATACAGTCCATTGAATTGACGACTGTAGCATATGGAACAAAGCCCGACAGCTTTCTCAGCACGCGCACACTGAAAGAAGTGGTGTTGGTTAATGGAAAAAAATTTCCTCTCGCATCTCAAGCTCTCATTACTCAAACTTATGTCGACGACACATTCTCTATAGCTCTAATGACATTGCAAGACTTAAATCATCTCACGAGGAACTCAATACTCCATTGAATAGCTCTGGTTTTCGATTAAACAAATGGTGCTCGAACTCCCCCGAATTTTTAGAGCTAATCTCTGAATCCTCTCGATCTATCTCTTATGATGTACCAATTGAAAATATTTCCAACAAGAGTAGTAGACAAGCCTCTACGGAGGCATAATAAAAAAAAAGGTTTGAAAATGGTTTAAATAAAATAGACCGAAACGTTACCACTATAAGCAAGTGATTTTATTTCTGACCGAAACCCATGAAAATATAAGAAATATTTCCAACAAAGTTTTGGGCCTTTCATGGACACCTTGTCAAGATGTGTTCACTATCTCTCTCCCAAAATCAACTCACTGCAAACTTATCACGACACGAAAAGCTCTCTCGATCATATCCCAAATGTTTGATCCTCTTGGATTAATTGGGAAAATCTTCATGCAGTCCCTTTGGAAGGCAAATTTGAATTGGGATGATCATTTATCCCCATCTCTCGCCCATGATTGGCGTTTATTTATTGTAAACATCCCGGTCCTAAATAATTTGAAGATACCTCGACACATTTTTCTCAAAAAAGACATCTCACATGGATTTGCACATGGCAACAACAAGGTATACGCTGCCTGTATTTACGTTCGAACTGTTTATTCTGACATTACTGTCACTTGTAATTTAATCGTATCTAAATCTAGAATTGCGCCCATGCGTCCCAATCTTGAGCTGCAAGCTATGCTCTTGTTATCAAGGCTAACTCAAAAAGTTGTCTCACTCTACAAAGGTATTGTATTTTCTTCAGTTAATCTGTGGTCAGATTCACAGATCTCTCTATGTTGGATTAACGCTCACCCTTCTCGTTGGTCAGTGTTCATGGCCAATAGAGTTTCCCAAATAAAGGAGCTCATAAAAAATCATATCATCAGCAGATAATGTCGCTGATCCCTATCTCGTGGCCCATCGGCTAAGGATATTATATCCTCCAAACTTTGGTGGCTCGGACAATCTTTTTTGTTGGACTCCTCGCTAGAGCTCTCAAATCTCAATAAGAAATTTGACATGGCTGATCTACCCGAACAAAAAAGAACGAACCTGAAGGTTACATCCCCAAATCTGGATCCAACTGTAATTTTTTGGGAAGATCTTTTTTCAAAATTTTCGAAATTATCTCGCCTGCTCATCACTGTGGCATATTGTCTCAGGTGGTTTCGCAATAGTAAATCCCCCCACGACAAATTAGTCGGACCTTTGAATGTGAATGAAAAATATTCAGCAAAAAACCCTGATCATCAAAAATATACAGTCCACAAAGTTCTTCAATGAGATATCTGAGTTGAAAGCAGGTAAACCCTTTTCAAACAAAAATCTCAACTCCTTAAAACCTTTTCGAAATCAAGATGGATTCTTGTGCGTCGGTGGAAAGTTGACAAATGCCGACGTTTCCGAGTGTCAAAAACACCCGATTCTTGTCCCCTCTAAGGATCATGTAGTGTCCATGCTTCTAGCACACTAGCATAACCTCCTTGGTCATGGTGGCTCCCAAACAGTGTTGGCAAACATTATATTACAATACTGGCCCGTTAACGCTCTTCGTGCGATAAAAAGGATAATTCGAAACTGCAACAATTGTTTCCTGTTCCATCTGCAAACTTCTCAACAAATAATGGCTGATCTGCTGAAAGTCTGAGTCTCCATATCTCGCCTTTTCCAAAAGGTAGGAGTGGATTTCGGCGGCCCCATTATGATGTTATATCGCACTATTCGTTTACATGGCTACCAAATCCATACACTTAGAGATAGTTTCCTCACACTAAACTAAAGCTTTTATAATGACATTAAGACGCTTCATATCTCGAAGAGGTAACCCATCCATTATTTTTAGCGACAACGGTACAACTTTTTCGGGATCACGTAATGAACTTCGAGAACTTTACTCATATTTTAAAGGGTCTGATGTCTCAGATGTCATAAAAACTATCGCATCGGAAAATTCTATTGATTGGAAATTCATACCCCCTCTCAGCCCTCATTGCGGCGGTATTTGGGAGTCCTAAATAAATGTGGCTAAAAGTTATCTCAACTGTAAAATTGGAAATTCGAATCTGGCCTTTGAGGAATTGACCACGGTTTTGACCCAAATCGAGGCAATTCTGAATTCGCGCCCACTGTGTCCCATCTCAAATGATCCCTCCGACTTGGAATGTTTAACTCCTGGCCATTTTTTAATTGGGACCAACCTCACTTCCTACCCGGAACCCAGTATTACCCATATCTGGAAATAGCTTATGTTTTTTTCTAAAATGCTCCCGTATTCAACAGAATTTCTGGAAAATGGAATACTTGAATACCCAACAAAATCGACCCAAGTGGTGCCCCTCGGAAAAATTTGGAAGTAAATGATCTTGTTCTGCTCAAAGAGGATGGTGTACTTCCTCTGCAATGGCCTAGAATCAGAATTATATAAATTTTCCTGGTGCGGATGGTAAGGTCTGAGCCGTTAAGATTAAAACTCCACGGTGAATTGACACGTGCTATTTCAAAATTGTGTCTTTTAACCCAAACATATAATTACAATTTGACTTGGCTTACCTCCCTTTTTTATAGTTTAGGTCGCGGATTTCAAACATTTGCAATTAATTTTATTTTATTTCCGTCAGCGGTGAATTGACGTTTATCGACCATAAGCCTCGATCGATGCTTTTACTTTCAAAAAAATCTGACACTGTAGGCCAGGCGGCAGGGCTATAAAATCGTTCAAAACCGTAAAAAAATGTTGGCAAAGCTTTTATTGCTTTAAATGGGTTATTAGGGTGTGATTATCAAGAATCTAGGTTTTCCTCACACCTTTAAGGCCCGCGTCGATCTCCGTGAGGCTACAAAGGTACACATTTTTGGTTTTTCGGTAATATCTCGTTTTTTTCTTTATCGTACGGCCAAAATGATCCTATATGAAATTAAAGGTGACACAATTCTGTACAAAATAGTTCCCTATCATTTTTTCATGGGACTTATGGTTTCGGAGTAGTAGTCGCGCGAAGTGGTGCGAGTTTTGACAAATAAATATCGATTCTTGCTTACCAAATTCCACTCTTCTCGCGTTCTGGTGACTGTTGACAATTTGTTCTATTTCTTTTATGACATGACGATAGAACAGACTCTTCTACTAAATCGGTTATTTATTCCATGGTATATGAATCGGTATTATTCCTTTTTTTAATTGTAATGAAGTGCCAGGCCTTACAGTACCTGAGCACTCTATGAGGGTTACTACCTCACTGCCTCCGTTACCAAATTTTCTGATATTTATTTCAGAAGTTTTTGGGATTTTTGCCCTTGTCTCATGTTTTTTATTTTCGTAATTGAAGATTAATTTTCAATTTCTTTATACTAAGTTGCAAGGTTTGTCTATATTTTTGATAAACAAAACATCGTGTGTTTTGCCATCTACCTTGGCGGTTGTGTAAAATTGTTTGTATAAATTCTTTTCTGGTGTAGGTCAACAATTGTTTTTATATTAATTAGATTCGACTTATTTTATTATCAAGAAAATTATATCCATATAGGGTGTCCTTAAAATATCCTTTGTCATATTTCGTGTTTATTACACTCTCATGAGATCTATGAAATCGACTAGTGGTTTGACACACGGCCGAGGAATCACCGACAGTGCCTTGGCGAAATGGATTCTTGCAATGCCCGTTCTTGCGGAAGTGTCAGAGGCCATTGAAAATTTCTGCAGCGTATCGTTTGCTACTTCCGAACAGCATGTATATGCCAGATTATCGCGAATATTAAGGGATACACAAGACCTAGAAAAGTTTGTTCATTGGTTGTCATCGCATAATCTCTTCCCAGTCAGCCTCGAGATTATATCTATCAGTACAGGAGTTCAGGGAGATGTGAAACTCGACTGCTACAAAACATACGAAGTCGGCATGTCATAAATGGCAGCTATCGTTGGCGGTAACTTTGGAGATGTGAAATTCCAGCGAAAGAAGAGAGTAATTCCTTTAAGAGCAGTAAACTCTTCAATAAACATCCAAAATGAAGTGATTCCTGTTGACCCTTCATTAATTTTTCAAAGAATTACAATTTCCAAGAAAACGGAACAGGATTTGCAGCAATATTTTCACTTCGATCTAGCTCCTTATCCACTCTCGCTTTTTGATGAAATAGGAATGCGCAAGACAAATAAATCATCATTATCATTGTATAATATGTTTTCTCATGTGGCTCATTCCATCAACGATGCAGATAACGTGGTACATGTTATAGACGGTGGATTCCTTCGCCATCGTGTGGTCTGGTACCAACAAGAGACGTTATGCAATATTCTTGTGAAGTATGTACAGTACGTACAGAAGTACTACAAGGCCAACAGCGTAGTTGTTTTGACGGCTATCCGAATGACGCTAACAACAAAAGTACTAAAGCTGCTGAACGACTCCGTAGATCGCAGAGGCATGTCGCTGCTAATGTGATGTGTTTGATGAAACGATGATAGCAACCATGTCACAGGAGAAATTCCTTGGCAACGACCTCATTTCTATGCTGGAGGGCGACCTTCGTAAAGCAAGCCGCTGAAGACGCTGATACTCTTGTAATTAACACCGCGATTGAATTATTGCCAGACTATGATTCCGTAGTGGTAGTGGGTGAAGATGTCGACCTCCTCGTACTACTAATAGGCCTCGCATCATCGTTGTCGAATGTGTATCTCATGAAACCAGGGAAAGGAAAAATGGAGAGCAGAATTTACTCGACAAAGTCGTTGAAACATTCAGAAGAAGTTGCGGAGCACATACCCTTCCTTCACGCCTTCAGTGGGTGCGACACAACCTCAGCATTCTTCAGGCATGGAAAACAGAAATTCGTCAAGCATTTCAAAAAAATATGAATGTACGAAGAACCGTTGGAATATTTAAAGACCCAAATGCTTCTCCAGACCTGATTGAGATAGCCGGAAAATCTGTCATTAGAGCACTCTATGGAGCGAGCGGTGACACGTCGTTGAATGATTGCAGGTTCCAGTGCTTCACGAAATCATTTTCTAAGAGTGCTTGCAATCTTGCATCATTACCACCAACCGAAGCAGCAGCACGACAGCATTCCTTCAAAAGTTACCATCAGGTTCAAAAGTGGTACGGAAACAAGAAGAATCCGCAAGATTGAGGCTGGAAAAGCACGAGGAATGGACTGACACCTATTCCTACGTTAATAGACGCTGCCCCGCAGGAGCTTTTCAGCACGATATCCTGCAAGTTCAAGCAAGGGTGTCAAGCAGCTTGTAGCTGCAGGAAGACTGGGCTGCGTTGGTCGATAATATGTGGAAGTTGCCGGGGCCAGTATTGCGCAAATATTAATATGGAAGAAGATAATTTCGACGTTGATGACGAGATCGACGTGCAGTTCGAGCATTCAGCTGCACAAGACATTTACATGACTGATTCTAAGAGTGAGTCACCTTTGATCGACAACGAAAGCAGGATTGAAGTGAAGGAAATCACTGCTGAACTATCGACTTCGGGTAAAATACCAGCTCAGGACGAACTTTGTCCAAAAGAAGACGATTAGATTGACTTCACTGACCCGCTGCAGAAACGTATTTAATGAAAGCCACAATAAATCAAACTATTTGCAATTTTAACAAAAGTTCTATACCTTTTTATGAAAAATGCAATATGTGCTTATTTATATTAGGTTTGTTCTCACAGGAGTCACAAACCATCAGAAACAGTCAGGATTCTGCGCAATACATTTCTCCGCGTTCATACATAAGTTTCTGATTGTTTGAAAACAGCTGAACGTTGGACAGTTGAAAAACAATCAGTCAAATCTGTGTGAACATCGTCCAGCTGTTTTAAAACAATCAGAAACTTATGTATGAATGCGGAGAAATGTATTGCGCAGAATCCTGACTGTTTCTGATGGTTTGTGACTCCTGTGAGAACAAACCAGGGATGCCAAACCTCACGATTAATCGTGAGATCTCACGATTTGAGTGAAGATCTCACGATCTAACGATTTCACTACATATTCTCACGATTTTTTAATACATTACATACTCAAGCACAACGAAAAATAAGTATGACTGCGAAATAAAAAAATGGTAACATTGTAAAATATTGTCGACCTGTCTTATATCGAAATTATTCTCGCCTAGTCTATGCCGTATCGGTGAATCCGGGAAATGGGAATCCAAAATTCAAAAGTGTATATTGTTTAGTCTTTAATTTATTATCTTTGCCATACTCCAGTGCCAACGCAGAGCGTATCTTTTCATTGGCCAATTTAAATAAAACACCTTTAAGAAATCGTCTTAAGACGGATACATTAAGGTGTATTACACACAAAAAGTTTGGTTTCCAACCTTGGCCAATGCCACAATTTTAAAATTGACTGTGATATTTAAAAAAAAATAAGTAATCCCGGCTATTACTGAAATATAAAATCTGATTCGAATTATATATTTACTAAATTAGGTATATTGTTTCAGTTTTTTTTATTTGTTGACTATCATTACATTTTTATTTGTTTTATATTATTTCATTTTAATAATATTTTGTTACATTTTTAATTTGTATTATATTTCATTACACAGAGTATTTTTTAATTTGAATGTTTTGTTCTGCCTACCTCGTTTAATTTATACAACAACCATTATCAAACAAATAAAGAAGGTTTGACTACACCCCATTTCCGATTATTCCGAAATCTCACGATTTTTTCCGAAATATCACGATTTTTTTTTCAAATCTCACGATTTTTACTTATATTCATTTGGCATCCCTGGAACAAACCTATTGTCAACAGTCACCAGTCCGAGAGAAGAGTGAAATTCGGTAAGCAAGAATCGATATTTACTGCATTTGTCAAAACTCGCATAACTTCGCGCGGCTACTACTCCGAAACTATAAGTCCCATGAAAAAATGATAGAGAACTATTTTGTACAGAACTTTGTCACCTTTAATTTCATATGGGGCCATTTTGGCCATACGATAAAGAGAACACGAGATATTACCGAAAAACCAAAAATATGTACTTTTGTAGCCTCACTGAGATCGACGAGGGCATTAAGGGTGCGGGGAAAACCTAGATTCTTGATAAGCACACCCTAATAAACCATTTAAAACAATAAAAGCTTCGCCAACATTTTTTTACGGTTTACATTACTTGCCGCCTGGCCTACTGATAGTAACTACAAAAATGATGTCCACGGCGTGTAGGCCAATCTTATAAAAATTGTAATTTTGAGTAATTGATGCCCAGAAATTGTGTATTTGGTTTGCATAATAATGGCAAGAAAAGGTTTTAAGTGAAAAATTTGATTGTTAAATATTGGAAAGAATTCGCGTCAATTGAGACGAGTTAAAGGGCAACGCTCTCCACAGGTAAATAAATAATACTCAATTTAAATCATTATTTACTTATTCAATTCCCACCTATTGAAAGTATAAAAAATTTGAAGTATTACTTGAAAAAATAAACGTACATTTTTGCTAAAATTTGAATTTACGTATTCACAGACTCTTCGTTAAACAATTTCGTATTTTTTGTAAATAAGGGATGAAAAAAATGTATTTTTGGATTTAATATATTAATTCGAAAAGTTGAATAACGTTTTTGAGTGTTTATATTTTAAACTAAAAATTAATCAAATCGAGTTAAGACTTGATTGGAAAAATATCTTTCAAATTATTCATCATGTTCCTAACCTTGTCTTTTACAATAATAAACATTTGTGATATTTCAATATTTTTTTCTTTCAGGCACTCAAGTTTCACTCGACAGTGGCACTGACGAGAATCCTGTCAAGATATCAGATCTTAGAACACATTCGTCAACAAAATCAACTTATATTCTTATTTCTATTTTACTTTTTAAACGCGCTGAGTTATAATTTTGACTTTAGAGTATATTTTTGGTATGAATAAAATTCTTAAATAAATACAGAAAGTTAAAGTTTGCTTTTATGTGCTTATTACTTTTTTATTTTATTAAAAATGTTTTTTATTTTATAATATTTCTTTGAATATTATGACTTAAATAATCCTCAGCCTTACGTAAAATACTCTATATCCATGGATGGGGTGCCCAAAAGGGAAAACTGCTTTAATTACAATGTCATTTTTGATAAAAAGTTTTGCTTGTTCCAAAGCGCCATAAAATGAAATTAAATTCAAGTTATTTGGCACTAATTTGAAATTTGGACACTGTGTCTATAAAAACTACATATTTGGA
This sequence comes from Galeruca laticollis, assembly GCA_963921935.1. Taxonomy (NCBI): domain Eukaryota; kingdom Metazoa; phylum Arthropoda; class Insecta; order Coleoptera; family Chrysomelidae; genus Galeruca; species Galeruca laticollis. The sequence goes on from OY998182.1 coordinate 42,394,297, forward strand.
AAAAAATTCTTTCTCGTGAAACTAAAATTGAAATCAAGCAGAAGCAAATGAAATTGTTCTTCATGTCACCAATCAGAATTTTTTCTATTTTTGTTTAAGAAATAAATTTATCGCTATGGAGGGTTAAATGTTATTTACATTTACAGGTCTCTGGTACTATATAAAGAAAAAATTGGACCTTTCATTACCGAGGTTTATAATTAATTTGTTGGCAATAAGCGGATACGACAACAATATTAGTTTGTTAAATATGACGGAAGAAGACATACGGTGTATAGAAGAATTCGCCAGAACTGGATTACCCCACGTTATCGATATGGAAAGCGAAAAAGAAAGGAGAAAATATTATGGTTTCTTCGCTAATAATTACAAACATTTCAGTATTCCTGCGGGATATAGAAAAACGTTACTAGGCTTGAAACGTTGGTTGAAGACTTTAAAATCTACTCGAATTTGCGAAAATTCCAGTTTCTCCAGTCGATCTTTTACTTCATTTTATTCGAATTCGATCAAGAAGAAAAAAACGACAATTCAAATTAGAGGATCGGTAGACGATAAGAAAAGGAATAGCGAAAGGAAACCGAACGTTTCGTTTGTATTTGGATTTTGATACCATTTGTAAATTGTCCGAAATAATTTTTATAATAAAATGCGAAAAATTGGAAACAAAACTTCTGTTTTATTTAAATTATGTTTTAAAAAAGGCGTGTTCATGATTATTTTGACCTAAAACCACATTGTTATGATGCATTCATCAGACTTAACCCTCTACGATTTTTTTCTGTCCCCGAAATTAAAAGTACCCATGAAAGGGTCTTTTATCATGATTAAAGAGATGAAAGACACATCGCCGAACGAGCTCAGGGTCGTACCAAAAAGGACATGTCTAGGATTGGAAAAAGTGTGTTATGGGGATAGATATTGATGAATATTTTATGGGAAAAATAAAAAGTTGTCTTATTAACAAAAATACGTTCGAGATGAAGTGCCATGAAGGAATATTGTGATGAAACTAAAGGGCAGTGGCGCCCAAAGTTCGCGAGGATATAAAGGACGTAATACCAACATAACGATAAAATCAATTTCTATAATAATTTTTATAGATAGATAGAAGATTTAATGTTCTTTCGTTCAAATACATGAACAAGGAGGTGACAATATTTCCAATATAAATGTAAAGATAATAAACTTAAAAAGAATGAATTATAATTTTATAGATATTGTTACGAAATAGCACACTAGTGTAGTTCTTGAATCCAACACTGCCTAAGCCATGTATGAAAGTTAAAATTTTGGCGGAAGTGCGGGGATTTCTTAGAACTGTTTACGATTTTTTGTGACTATCTTATCTAGACATTGTTTTTGTGACAAGTCTTATCTAGAAAATTCCTGAGAGCCGATTGTTTGTGTGTAAGCCGCAATCTAGAATTATCTAGTAAAAAGGGAACTAATATATAAAGGACCGACCAGCGGCAGAAGTCAGTTTATAAAGTGATCTCGTGATATAAACAGCGAACAAGTAAATAGTCTAAGTAGTGAAGTGTTTATATAAATTAATGTAAGTGAATATACTGTGTATATAACATAAATTAGTGAATAAATAAATTAAGTTAGTGGACATAACGTGTGTGTATAAATTCATCCCACCCGTAATAAAAACGTTTAAATAAATAAGAAAAACATTACATTGGTGTCAGAAGTGGGATAATATAAATAAATTGCTACTTAAAACTGGCCAAGAGAATATGTGATCTGAAAGTGATGGAACTAAGAGTAGAATTGGAAGATCGTGAGTTGGAAACGTCCGGTAAGAAAAGTGAATTAGTAGAAAGGCTTAAAGTGGCACTGGAAAATGACGGCTTTGATCCAGAAACAGTTTTATTTAATGATGAGGCTTCCACCTTAATCTCTTCAATTTGTGCTAACATGGACGAGAAGATTTCTGCTATGAAGAACGATATATCTGCTGATATCTTCTTAATGAAAAACGACAAAGTGAGTGGAAATTTACGCGATCCCCAATCAAAAGGCCCCAACTGTCGCGGATGTATTGCTGAAAGAATTTATCAGCCGATATGGAGTGCCCTTGGAAGTCCACAGTGTCCAGGAAAGAAATTTCGAAATCCATCTATTCCAGGAGATTTGCGACAAACTGTGAATGAAGAAGACCAGGACAACATCATTACATCCACAGTCAGATGGAATGATCGAGAGAATGAACAGGACTATTGGAAAATGCCTATCCAAAGTAGTTTCTACTCATCAGAGATATTGAGACCAGTATATTTCCTTATTTGAATTGGCTTACCGATCTGCCGTCAATGAGTCCACGGGTGAAACATCTGCGAAAATCCTGTTTAGACGTGAAATGAGGCTTCCTTGTGACCTGGAATTTGGCTGTCGGCCTAGAGAAGATCTAGCAGGAGAAGACTACGTGATCCAATCGAGAAGAAGGCTGGACGATATTCATGAATTAGTTCGAACAAATCTTCAAGTTGCTAGTGACAGACTGAAAAGACGGTACGACACGCAGGCCACAGTAGGCGGTTTTAAAGAAGGGGACAAAGTCTGGTTACACAACCCGACCAGGAGAAAAGCATTTTCTCCAAAATTATAAAAAATCGTGGGAAGGTCTATACTTAATTAAGAAAAGGATCAATGATGTTATATATCGTATAAGTAAGATCCTCAACGGAAAATTAAAAGTAGTTCACCAAAACCGACTAGCGCCATTCGAAGGAGACCATGATCTAGAGAAAGGAGTAAACCATAATCGAGATGTGTCTGACCCTACTTTCGATGAATTTATGGGCGCGTATGGAGGTACCGGGAAAGCTAGATATGGAGTCACTTCGGAACAACAACAAGATTTGTTCACTCTCCCGGAAAATTATTCGCTGGCATACAACATCCCCGCCCGTATCAAGAACGCACGATGGTTGGCAACCGTCTTTCGAAAGAAGTTCGGGCAATTAGAAAAACTTGAAAACCAGATTCCAGCCCCTGGCAAGACACTGAAACTGAAACATAATTCGCGGTACGTCTTCTACGTGGTAACTAAAAATTTCAAGATCGATCTACCTACCGCGATGTGTGGGAAGCACTTCGAAACCTACGAGACCATGTGTTGGAATCCAGCGTGAAGAAACTGGCTATGCCTAAGATAGCGAGTAACCAGTTGGATTGGGGAATCATCAGGAACATGGTAGAGATTATCTTTCAAGATACCGGTGTCCAGATATTCATTTGCAACTACAGGTACCGAGAAAGCTAGATATGGAGTCACTTCAGAACAACGACAAGATTTGTTCACTCTCCCGGAAGATTATTCACTGGCATATAATATCCCCGCCCGTATCAGGAACGCACGAGGGTTGGCAACCGTCTTTCGAAAGAAGTTCGGGCAATTAGAAAAACTTGGAGACCAGATTCCAGCCCCTGGCAAGGCACTGAGACTAAAACACAATTCGCTGTACGTGGTAACTAAAAATGAATTTCAAGATCGATCTACCTACCGCGATGTGTGGGAAGCACTTCGAACCCTCCGAGACCATGTGTTGGAATCCACTGTGAAGAAACTGGCTATGCCTAAGATAGCGAGTAACCAGTTAGAGCCATGGGATTTAATAAACCAGTCGTAGAACAGTTTTTTATAATCTTCGTCAAATTTATGAAAAGTATAACCTGGAACCCGAGCAGGTCTATAATGTTGATGAAACAGCCCTCACTACTCGGAACAGACAGCGAAGGTTCTCGCAAGAATGAAAGAGACAAAAACAGGTTGGCCACATCACATCAAGCAAACTAGGTACATTAATTACTATGTGTGGCTGTATTAATGCCATTGGTAATAATATACCGCCACTCTTAATATTCCCAAGAAAAAACTTTAAAGATTACATGATAAAAAATGCGCCACCTGGAACTGTTGGTAGAGCTTCACAATCGGGTTGGATGACTATTGAAATTTTTGCACAATGGCTGAATCACTTTATAAAGCATGCTACACCAACACCTGAATCACCAATCTTATTGATCACGGACAACCATGAAACCCACATTTCATTGGAAGCTATAAAATTAGCAAAGGAGAATAATATAATAGTATTAAAGCTACCGCCCCATACTAGTCATAGACTTCAGCCATTGGACAAAACTGTTTACTTTCCCTTAAAAAAAAATGTATAACCAAAGTTGCCAAACGTGGTTGCTTAACAATCCAGGAAAAAGAATTAGTATCTACGACATCGCAGAAATTTTAGAAGAAACTTATCCACTTGCCTTCACGACTCGCTACTGTGTTTCTGATTTTCGGTCAACTGGGATATATCCCTTTAACAATAACATTTTCAATTATGAAGTTTTCATGGCGGCCTCTGTTACTGATATACATACAAAAATAAATGAGCGTATAGAACACAAGTTTAGAAATATTAACCTACTGGAAGACTAGTCTAACAACAAGCAACAGTTATTTGAGAGCATACCATCAACATCTTCAACTTTACGAAGTAGAGCTCCGGAGAAGCAGTTTATTTCTCCTACTGTTTTGCAACCATTTTCCTCTGCGGTTTCAGAGCCAGGTAAAAGACGCCAAAGAAAAAAGAAAAAAAACTGAAATATTAACAAGCACACCGATTCTTCAATGGCTTGAAGAAGTAGAAAAATTAAAAGAAGCTCGAAAGTCTAGCTCAAAAAAACAGCCCAGTGTAAAAAGAAAAAGTGTGAACTCCCTAATTGATACAACAGTACCAGCAAAAAAATCAATAAAATATGCAGAATCCGAAAAAAGCTCAAGTGACAGTGATCTAGAAGTTGAGTTGACCGACTCTGGCGATACAAATGATACAGCGAATATCGGTGCAAACTCCTTTGTTCTTGTTGGTTGCTACAAAAAATACATAAAACACTATGTTGGACGTGTAATAGAGTTTAAAAGTCACTGATGAGTTCAGTGTTACATTTTTGAGACGTCATGGGTGCTACTTTACGCATCCCGATATTCCTGAATTAGCCATAGTTCCAGTTAGTGATATTGTACTTCATTTATCTCAACCTGTAAAAGTAGGCGGCACTACTAGAACAGCAAGTTTATTTTCTTTTTCCATCAATTTATCTTTGCATAATGTCTATTAACTCTTGGTCATTAAAAGTGGATAAGTTTAACTTGCTTTCTGTATATTTAAGTTGCCTTTTTGTAATATAAATTCTTTTTTTATTTTAAAATAAACGTTTATTCTAACAAATGTCTATTTTTAATTTCTTTTTTCAATTCCTAAACAGTAGTGGCCACAGTATCATACTCTAGTGGCCCCTGTACCATCATTGCATGTATAGTGCCCACTTTGCAACACGTTCTTGCAACTACAACTTTTTTGATAAAAATAATTTTTTTCAGCTACAGAATGGAATGCTATAGAGGTAAATTGAGTAATTGCTGTGTTTTTAAATGAAACTCAAGGTCTCTAGTTAATTCCACAATATAATACAAGTTATTGAAAATTCTAAAAAATTGACAATTGTTTCGATAAATCAATATCATCGTCAGAAATATCGAAACAATTGTCAATTTTTTAAAATTTTCAATAACTTGTATTATATTGTGGAATTAACTAGAGACCTTGAGTTTCATTTAAAAACACTAATATGAGCATATTCCACGAAGTAAGGGTCGAGACAGTCAATTTGAGTAATTGCTGTTTAGCGGTATCAAATTTAAAAAAAAATATTATGGTTTTTATTGATTTTTTAGAAAAAGATGGCCACTGTTTCAGGCCCTCCTCTACTTTAAACCTTTATTTAAAAATTCTATTCCACTAACTGTAAAATTAGTGTCTGAAAGGTTTTCAATTCGTGGTGCAAAGTGTGTTGGTATGTAACTTACAGTTTCATGATGTTTAAAGTACTGAATTCTATGTTGTGTGTGTTCAAGTTCCTGTACTTTTTGTTCTTGTTTCTTAAATTTCTTGTGCTTCATCCTGCTCACACTTTCTCTGATTTTGTCATCTAAACAGTCAAATTCTACTGGATGTAGTTGGAACGTGAACGAGACTTTTATGTAGTTGTCTAGTCTAGTTGCCAACACTGCTCTCATTTCAGGACCATATTCTATGAACTTATTTGTCTTGTTTGTTTTCACTGCGAACCTGCTGTCTGTTTTGAAGAATTTCAATTTCCTCGTAGATTTGAACCGCCAACACTGCTCTCGATTCAGGACCAAATTCTATGAACTTTATTTGGTTCAATCCGGCTACAGAAGGGCCATATTCTAATTAAACCTTTTTTCACTTGGGTTATTAGATGGAACGGTAAGTTTTTTATTGTTAAATGTTTTTCTCGAAGGACCGTATATTGTATTCACTGTTGTAGGATGTTTGATTAAATGTTTTCTCGAAGAAATTAAACACTTATTTCACTTTCATGTTGTTATATTGCATGAATTTATAACTTTTTCTTTTGCGTAGACAATTAAGAAATTCACTTGATCATACGCGTTACATTTTGATTATTTAGCACATAATCTGCAGGAGTAATGAATGTTTAATGATTAATTACACATGTTTTTTACTAGGACCAAATGCCGGGTGTTCTTATAACATGAGTACCCTTATGTACGACAGTTAGATATGATGAGACAAAATGTAATGTAGTTGACATATTTATATATCGGTTAACGTGGTTACGAGGAAGGAGAAAAATAATAGAATTTGAAACGTAACGGTCAGATACAGCGAGTGAAAATTTGCAGTTAGGATGATTTTTTTGTTACCTGAAAAGATTATATGTCTTGAGCAGAATATTTGAATTGTGTTATACAGGGGAAGTTGAAAATAAAAATCACAGGAGAATTTGGTAATTAAATCAAATTCGAACAGATACATAGAGCATTTTCAGTTCCCTAGAACAAATGTAATTTTGATAGAGATATTAAATAAATAACAACATCCAAGGGTTATCCATTACATATGATAAATAAACTAATTAATAAAAAAGAGAATAAAGTGGCAGTACAACTAATATTTCCAAAACAAACTAAAGAAATGAAAAGTTATAAAACCATCACATATGCAGGAAATATTTCTAATAATATTTCAAAGCTAATAGCTTTAGCAACGAATACAACAATTTCTTTTAAAACAGAAAGTAATGTGAGTAAAAAAATGTTATATGTAAAAACAAAAATATCCCCATTAAAGTCTGGTATTCCGGGTGTCCCAAATCGGCGGGCGTAATTTCGGCCGGTAATCCCTTGGCCTACCTGCATAAATCAAAGGGTACCATTTATGACAGGGGTAATTTCGGCCGAGGGGTTGATGTTTACGATGAGATTAAAATATTGGTAATTACGCTTAATAGTTTCCTTTAAATGTATAAAATTCACAAATAACAGGTATAAAATTCACAAATAACAGGTATAAAATTATTATAGCTAGTCAGTATTATAACTTATCTTTAAGCTACTAGTCGATAGAAAGCATAAAATATATTATTTGTATACGATGGCATCAGTTTCAGTAATTAAGAGTTCACGCGGTTGTGACTTACTAGTTGTAGAAAAGTTTCAGTTTTGTAAACAGGACGTATTAAAAAGTGGTGAAGTACGTTGGAGGTGTATAAAGAAAAATTTAAGATGTTTAGCCAAACTGTACACTGTTGGTGCGGAATACACAGTTACTAGAAGTGAATTAATCCACAACCACGAGTCCGATGAAACTACGTTGGAGAGAAAAATAGTGACGACTTCATGCAAGCGCAAAGCTGAGGAAGACATATCGGAGAAACCTTCAAAAATTATTAAAAGCGTTCTTTCAAATCATTTGCCAGAGAATTTGTCATCGATGTTATGGACCGAAAACCACAACAGGTGAAAATTTTTTGTTTATTAACAGCACAGCTGATAATATCATTGTTTTTTCTTGCCATACAAATATAATAAGTTTATGTAAAATGAAAGATTTTTACATGGATGGCACATTTTCTTATTGTACAAAATATTTTTATCAGTTATTTACCATCCATGGACTGGAAAATGGGCATTATGTTCCTCTTTTGTATTGTCTGTTGCCCAATAAGACCAGTGACACATATATGAGACTTTTTCTGTTGGTAAAATCTAAAATTTTTGAACTTTATAATATTGTTTTTGAACCGAAGGAGGTATTTGTGGATTTTGAAATCGCAATTCATAACGCATTAAAAGTTGTCTTTCCCAAAACCAAACTAAATGGTTGTAGATTCCACTTGCACCAGGCGTGGTATAGGAAAATACAATCATTGGGGTTAACCCAAATGTATAAAGATAAAAACTGCGAGGAAAGCAAATGGCTTACTCATACTTTTGGGCTAACTTATTTAGACCCCTCTGAAGTTGAAGATTGTTTCATATTTGATCTCATGTCATACAAACCGGACCATAAACTTATAGATAAATACGCAGACTATTTATTAGAAAACTACATAGCGCCAGAATCTCATTTTCCACCAAATATATGGGCATATGAAAACCCATCAATTAAAAGAACCACAAATGCCTGCGAATCATTCCATTCGCACTTTAATTCTAGTTTTTATTCAAGTCACCCTTCTATATTTATTTTTATAGAAAAATTAAGATTGTCAGATCGATGCATATTTAAAAATAAAAAATTTAAATATTCCAGCAAAAATTAAAGACAAACAAGTAAAAAACAAACTAAAATTTATCGAAAACATGGTAAATATGCTTCGATCTGACAATATTTCTAGAATTAATTTCGTTAAATCTGTATCACATCAAAACGTTTTTTAAAAATTTATAGTTTACGTAAGTTATAGAAATAAGTTGATGTAATAATTTTATTGAAATAAAGAAATATTTTAATATAAAGCATTCTGTTATTTTATTTGATTTGCGGCCGAAAATACCTATGAGATAAGGAAGCAACTTAAAACCTCCGGCCGAATTTACCTACCGGCTTTTAGTACCTGCCCTTTTTCCGGCCGAAATTACATCCGCCCTCCCAAATTATCGTATACATACAATATCTCGCTTATTTGACAAGATAATTTAAAAATTTAAAAACTGTTTTGAATGACGTTAGTGTACCTTCATAATGACTTATGAAAAAACTTTATTGCATTTGACAGGCTTGTGCACCCACATATCACTTTTTTTTAAATGGTACCCACTGTATATTGTTATTGAAAATTGCTGTGATTCTATTAGGAATACAACGATACAACATACTTGTAATTATTTTTTATTATTAACAACAAAAAATTAACATTTCTGAAATTTAACTAAAATGCATATGCAATTCAAACAACGAAAACAAAATTATAGTAAGTGTTCAAAATTATTTCCTGCAGATTCCATGCACGCTTCAAGACGTCTCAAAAGCGTACTTGTGCAGGCCGCCTGAATCATAGCTGGTGTAACAGCACGACATGCTTCATAGTCCAGTCGATGTAGAGATCAGGAGTGCATTTTCTTGGTAACAGCACGGTTTTTATGCAAATCTATTTGAAATCATATGGAGAATAAGGTAAAAACTTGCAACCGCGATCGGAGCCCCGCTATATTGTTTATTAACAAATTACGGCACGAGAAGACGTTTTAAGCAGATTTTCTTCTCCAGCTCATCGGGATGACTTCGTATGAAAAAATTTCCAATAGAGAAAATACTAAATTTAAAATAACAATCTTTTCTTGAATGGTTTTGGTAGCAATTAATATATCATCTATGTATACGCAGATTCCCTCTTGTTGAATTAAATTCTGAAAAATATAATTAATGTACCGCATGAAAGTAGGTTCGTAAGACCAAAAGCCATTCTTCAGATATTCATACTGCCCTTTTGGTACTACAAAAGAAGTATATTTTATAGAATCTTCACTCATTTTAACGTGATGAAAAGCATCCTTAAGGTCTAATTTAGTGAAAAAATGTTTGTTTTTTAATTTATCAAGTAAATCATCTATAAGTGGCAAAGGAAAATTATCTCTTACGGTGATTTTATTCAATGCCCTAATGTCAATACACATACGCAGACCAGTAGGCTTTTTTTACCAAAACTATTGGTGAATTATATACACGGTGTCTCAAAAAACATGGCATACCTAAATGATAGAGTGTAAATTATTACTGAAAAATATGTAGGATTTGCTGTACAGGGTGGCTCGAATTCGAGTCTCAACATTGGGATCTCGAAAACGGTAAGAGAGGCAAGGGTGGTTAAATTATGGCAAAATTGCACATTTGTATGCATAAAAATATGCGGCTTAGAAAGTTTCAAAATTACTAGTACTTCCGAAGATATTAGAAATTAACCGAAATTTTCAATTTTCGTTTCTATTTTTTCCTGGCTTTGTTTAACAAGGTGGCTCAATACCAAAAACATATTTTCATGGCCACTTTTTCTCCTCTATAAGATAATAATGATATTTATCTAATTTTGACATATAAAGTGACATTTTAAAAAACTGACTTCCGTTAGCCAACGTCACATTTTTCGTAACTAGTTACATAATGAAAAATATTATGTAACTGGTGATGAAAAATTAATTTCATCACCAGTTAATAAAAACAAGAGAGAAAAAAAGAAAGTTTAATGTCATATTATAGAAAAATAACAACAACTAGAACTGAAGAGAACTACTAACAATAAGAACAACTAGAATAATTCACATTTTATTTTATGCATTATAAATATTTATGACACATTTCGAACAGTTTGTTAGGTTAACCCCTGCAGAATTAGAAGTTGATGTAATTTCGTGATGCATAACTGATCTTGAACTTGAGGTGCTTGATTCACCAAGAATATCAGTGGCAATCCTTTTTTTATTTTCTATTAATGGTAAATTAATAAAGTAAAGCCTGAAATTAATGTATAAAATAAAAGTATTGTCTTGTGTAATATTGGTTGCATAACTTGTAGGAATCAAAAAGTGCTGTTATCAAATCAGAAATAAATTAAATTTTCTTTTTGTTAAAAGGACTCACATAAAATAAATTAAATTGTCTTTTTGTCAAAATTAGATAAAATCTTGTATAAAACGTTATGAAATGCTTTATTGATAGGTAAACTAAACTTTCTTCTTGTCAAAATTAGATAAAATCTTGTATGAAACACGTTATGAAATGCTTGTTTGTGTAACTCGTGTCATTTTGCGGGACCTCGCTCGCCCCAAATTTCACTCGTTACACAAAATGATGCGTTTCATAACTGGGGGGCTAGTTTTGAAATATTTCACTAGTGAAATTTCTCATATTTCGATTGATTTCGATCATCCCAAGTTTTGAACTAATTTCGCGTGCGAAATAAAATTCGAATTCGAAAAAATTTCACAAATTTAATTCGAATACTATTTAGCTGTCGAAACTCTTACTTCTCTTGCGAAATTTTAATATATGTGAGGTTAGAATCATCGAATTTTTTGTTTTGGTTTTGTTAGATACTTTATGTAGTTTTAAGATCCCTTCTGTTAGTTTGATTACCTTTCTAGTTACTCTTTGTAGTAATTAGCATAGTAATAAGTAGTTATTAGTTAGACGAGAGGACGCTGTATATTTTTTAAATCTATATGGCAAATTTAGAGGAACTTCAGCAAATAATGCTATATAACGTTGTGCAACTTGTGGAGGATGATTTTTTAACGCCAAGAACGGTGCTTCATCCTTTTAGGCAAGATCCCTTCAATCTAAGTGACCACCGGTTCCTTAAAATTTACAGACTTTCTAAAGAAGCTGCTGGTGAATTAATAAACATTTTAGAACCGCATTTGACAGCTCCTACAAGAGCATCAGCTATAGGCAAATCTACTAAGGTAAGAAAGACGTTGTACCTTCGTCGGGAATTTGAGACTAGGCTTGTCGAACAATTTTTATACATATTAAAATATAATAATTTTAGGTACTCACAGCTCTCCGCTTCTATGGAAGTGGTAGTTACCAAACTGACATCGGGCTGAATCTATACTCTTGTGTTTCTCAACACAGTGTCAGCAATTGCATTAAAGAAGTTACTGATGCTTTGAATCTGCCTTGTATATTTAATAGATATGTTCACTTCCCAAGAAATAATAATGAATTATCTATTAAACGTAGAGAGTAAGTACTAGTTATTAGACCTCACTTTCTTCTTATAATTAAATGAATTGATATTTTTTAAGGTTTTTCGACAAATTCAATATTCCATGTGTGGGTGTGGTAGACTGTACTCATATTGCCATTGTTCCTCCAAGTGCTAGAGATGCAGAGCACTTATACATAAACAGAAAAAATTACCACTCGATTAATACCCAGTTGGTAAGGTTTTAAGTTTTCAAATAATACTTAAATCATGCTAACGACCACTATTTTTTGTTATAGATTTGTGATGCCAATCTTAAAATATTGAATATTAATGCAAGATTTCCAGGGCGAACACACGATGCCCATATTTGGAGACAGAGCAACGTAAAACCTTTTTTTGAGCATCTACATGATGAGGGCAATGGGGACACATCTTTTTTTCTTATTGGTTTGTATTTGTGGTTAATTCAATGTATCTGGTATTCTGATACTAAAATAAAAGAAATTGTGTAGTTATAGCACACTGAAATAAAAATAAAGTGTCGTGGCACACTAATATAAAAAAGGATGTTGTAGCAAACTGAAATTTGAACTGTATGATTCCACCAGAAACAAGTTATACATTGTCTAAAATAATATTTAACATTTTTAAAAACCTATGATTTTTTCATTTTAGGAGATTCAGGATACCCCTTGAGGACATATTTGCAGATTCCTTTTTTAAATCCTGTACCCAACTCTCCAGAAGCAATATATAATACAGCATTTAAAACTGCCAGAAGCACTATAGAATGCTGTAACGGTGTGTTAAAGGCACGATTTCGTTGTTTATTAAAACACAGGGTACTTCATTACAATCCCAGAAAAGCATCAAAAATTATAAATGCTTGTGCAGTTTTACACAATTTTTGTGTCGAGAATAATGTTGATTTGCTACCACCCGAAGAAGAATTAAATAATGAAGATTTTGGGATGTTCCATATAGACCCTGTTGTTGACCCAAGAGTGAGGCGAAACCTTGATTTAGTAAGGGGAGAGAGAATGAGAAATCAGCTTGTGGCTAATTATATGCGACTATAATAAGACCTTAAGTTCAATTTTCTGAATAAAATAATTTAAAAATAATAAATATTTGAATCTACTACTCTGGGAGGCAACTTTAAGGACGATTTTTTTTGATTTTGTAACAGGTTTAAAGTTAAATATTTTATGTATTTAATATTTTTTATGTCAACACAATTGAATTTTTTTAACGAATCTATCTAATATCAATGTATAAAAAAATGTCTGCCTTATTTTCACCTGTATAACATGCTGTTAAAATATTGACCTCTAATTTTGAAACACTGCGATATTATATAACAAAAAATAAAAAATAACACTAAAAAAACAAAGATCACAACTTTAATACAGAAAAAATAAATAAAAATCACATTCTTGTTAATGGTCTAATATTATTACTATGAATAGTACAGACCTTCAGAAAACATTTTTAACTAAAAATAAGGAGTGATACTAGATATACTAGTTACTCCTGATTATCAGAGGTAGTAAGCCACTCAAAAATTAATTTTAAAGAAGCTGATATTTCTTTTTTAACTGCCACATCCTGTCTTATCAGTTCTAACTTGTCTTTTTTTATTAGAGAATTTTCTTTTAAGATTTTAATTTTTTCTTTATAATATTCTTTTTTCAAATCTGTTTTGATCTCAATTTCTTTAGAAATTTTATTGGAAACTTGCAATGTTTCTAAGAATCTTTTAGATTTAGAAACCCTAACAGAAGGTGTCTGCTTCTCTGGCTCTTTTGAAGAGTCAGGGCCATCTGGCTCTTTTGAAGAGCTATGCCCATTCTGTTCTTCATATTCTGGCCAAAATTGTTCATTTATGTCAGGTTCTTCAATGATTTCAAAAACAACTTGTGATTCTGAAATATTATTATCACCCTCAATTTCCATTGGGTCTAAAATGTCTTTAATTATTTTGCTTTCATAATCTTCCCCAGTTTCTGTTAATGGAGGACCTCCTCCTGTTCCCATTTGATATTTGCGTGTTTCCGAAACCTTTTTTTTTATGTTAGATTTTAAATCATGCCATGTCTAAAATAAAATGTTACTTTATTTTTATTAACATTGTTAAGCTCATCAAAACTAAAATTTCAAAAGAATTTTTCATACTGTACTTACCTTTTTCCATGTGTTGGAATCCTTAACGGCTCCGCCTGTAACCTCCCCAATTTTGTTCAGATGGGTGGCCAAATCTTCCCACTTATGGTTAATGCTCTTTTTGGAAACTTTATTGTTAAACTTTGGTGTGTGTTGCAATATAGGATTATTTTCCATATATTCCACCAGCGCTTCCTTTTGTTGTTTGTTAACAAATATTCGTTTTTTTACATCAGCCATAACTAAAAATATGATTCTAATTAGGTAATAATGAAATAATAACATACTTATGTGTAATTCAATTAACTAAGCCTGTTTAAATCTTACCTACCTCTTTAAAAAATCCCCTATAATTTATATTAAGATGTATTTTAATTTAATTATTATTATATTTTTCAATATTTATCTCACGAAATTAATGTATTTTAACCCCAATTATTCTTCTTTTTTCTTCATAATTAACTTTTGAACTAATATGAGGGCTATTCCGTTGTTGTCAGATTGTTTTGTTCGAATTAAATTCATTTAAGTGAATTTATAATAATTTCGTTTCACTACCATTCAAAACTAGGTATACTATTTCGATGGTGAATTAAAAATCGAAATATTTCACTTGTGAATTCAATTTCACTGATATTCAAAACTAGCCCCCCTGGTTACATAAATAGCTATTATCACACTTAGACATAAAAGCTAAATGTTTTAGACAGAAATGGGTCGTCCACGACTTAACAGTAAAACGTTTTGTGAATTTTGGGAATGAAGTTGGCTATAAAGAATCACTTCGCATTATATTTCGTTTTATAAAAATAATGTTCCGAAAACCGCACCTTCCGCATTTCTGTTAATAAGCGAAATACCCCGGAATTACAACGAAATCTGAACGCATCCTGCACATTTTCATTACATAGACGTTTAAGTAGACAAATTTTTGTAACCCAGAATAGTGATCTCCTTGATAAAAATATTGATTCTTTGAATAATTCTACCCGAAAAAAGACCTATTTTATGCAATCCGTTTAATCTCCTTGTTTACGTAGTTTTCGTAAAATATATATACATACTGCTACATAAAACCTCCATATTTGTTAACTAGGATCCGAAAATTTATAAAAAAAAATGATTAAACTATTTCAAATACACATTTCAAAAAAAATCTGATCAAACTCACAAGAGCTAAAGCGAGATGTAATATGAAAGTAACTCACCTGGGCACTCTTTCCAGTTGAGTCAAAATACCACGCAATGCTTGCCTCAGGGTGTTTCTTCGGAAATACGAGGATATATTGAAAAATTCTTAGCCTACTATAGAACCAAACAAAATTTCAATGTCAAAATATTTTATTACTCAACATATTCTCCTCTTAATTGGAGATAATAGTCGGACGGAGCCAAATCTGGTGAATAAGGGGGGTGTTTTAGTAATTCAAACCCTAAATCACGAATTTGTTGCAAGGCAACATGAGATTTGTGTGCAGGGGCGTTGTCCTGCAAAAACAAAACACATTTGGATAGCTTTCCGCGTCTTTTCTCTTTAACTTTTTCCCGTAGAGTGGTCAGTAATCTCGAATAGTAATCTCCAGTCCTACCCTTATCCAAAAAATCAATCATGATTATTCCATGGCAATCCCAAAAAACTGGACACGAAACTTCTAAGTCTTGGAGAACCATAGTGTCGCCATTCCATCGATTGTTGCTTTGTTTCTGGATCGTATAAATGTACTCAAGTCTCATCCATAGTAACAATTCGGTTTAAGAAGTCTACATCGTTTTCAAATCGAGCACAGATCGAACGCGATGCTTCTACCATTGCACGCTTTTGGTCAACATTCAAACATTTGGGGATCCATTTTGCAGCAATTTTTCTCATGTCCAGATTGACGTGAACTATATGATGAACTGCATCGATATTTTCGGGGACTGACACAGAAACTGGCTTTCCCGATCGGTCATCATCTTCAATGGAAAATTTACCTCTTTTGAAGCTTGCAGTCCAATTTTTCAGGGTCGCATACGAAGGACATTGATCGCCAAGGGTATTAAGCATATCTGCGTAAATATGCTTACCTCTTAACCCTTTTACATACAGGTACTTGATGATGGCCTGATACTCCAATTTTTCGATTTTCACAATTTCGGTGGACATCTTTTTTCTTTTAATTTATTGCGTAACTCTGGTTTACTTTTTTGACGTCAAACTTTACACTGACACTTCTAATAAGTTATTGTTCGTTGCTATGATAACGCAATATTTTGTTTATGCATAGAACTGGTCTAGGCTAACTAGATATCAATACATCCTCGTAGCTTCTGAGACTCGTTTTTGTGCATAGTTATTAAATGTTTCTTTAATCCTGAAGTATTTCGGTTTTTCATTTTTATTTGTGCACAAAGTACATAATCCAAAGACATCTTCTTTGTCGCTGTCCGAAACAATATTAAAAAAATCGCTAAACTTCCTTTTATACTTGAATTGACCTAATTCTGAAGTTTTTTTTAGATTTTTGTCATTTTTGCGACGTCGGCGGAGTGGCATCGGTAATACTCTCTAAATCACTTCCCGTTTCACTTGGCACGTAACTTTCACTGTCACTAACATAAGGCGACAATTCTAGATCATTCATCTTTTCTACAAAACTGATAAGTTGGAAACTTTTTGACAAGATTCAAAAATATGATAGTATGTTTATTTATTACCCCTAGTTGGGAAAAACCCACAACAAAATTATTGTGAAACATTTTATGACCCTTTACCAAAATGTCTAGTATTGTTACGTATTGGTAAGTCTACCGCCGTTTTTTGATATTATTTGATAATTTATTTATGGATCTGTTACGACCCAAGATGAGCCATCAAAAACAGATATGGTAAACAAATAATAAAATTATCTCTTAACTACCCGGCTTTTTGAATGGGAAACAAGATCCTCGTTTTAGCATGGTACACTTATTTTATTAGTATGTGATGTCACAGGTAATATTGTGAGTGGAATAATTTGTTCAACAAACATATTCTTATTTAAATTAGCTATACTCATGATATTTTAAGGTAAAAATACACATTTTGTAACAATTAATTTGGAACATTATTAAATGGAAAAAATCTTGCAGGTCGGTCCTTGGCCTTGCATACTCGGTCTTGATCTTGTATTTTTTGCAAGACCAATATCCAGACCGCAAGACCAAGACCAGTCTCGCTCATTACTAGTTTGTACACTATTTATCATAGAATACGCTGGGCCAACATGGTATCCGGACCTCGCTAGATACAAAACCCTATTGGGAAACGTTGAAAGAAATAGTTACACGGATTCCTTTTGGACCTTTCTATACAGAAAGTCTGTTTATGGCCAACTTAACTTCCTTCGAACTCTGCCGACATCGTTGAGACATAATAACCTCATTCTAGATACTAATGTACAATTTAGGAAATTTAAACATGTTCTTTCCAAATCGGGATAGTCGCCTCAGAGGTCATGAATTCAAACTTGAAAAAGAATGTTTTATCAAATAGAATATTTGAGACTTTGAACGATTTGGATGTTGATATTGTTTCTACGCCGTCGACAAATTCTTTCAAAAATAGGTTCTTAAACTGAATATCTTTTACTGTTTTTGTATTTTCATTTTCGTATTTGATATTTATTTTTATGGACTTGTTAATTACGTAGGATAACATGCTGTGGTTCTTTGTTTTTTTAGCGTAATAGGGACATGTCCCTTTGTCCTTACCAGAATGTAATAATAATAATAATAATAAAAGTACTTTTTAAATGACCAATTCCCTTAACTAACTGACTATTGTCCATTTACTCCAATTCAAATACGTTAAAAAACTATTGAATAATAATTAATAAAAAAATAGGCACCATAAGTTGAATAAAAAACTCATAGGTTCACAAACGCACATTATGACCTCTATTTTTATAACAGACATTGTCTAATATTTGTTAACATTTATATATAATGTTCTCGCACAATATAAACTGTTATCTGAAATGAATACTGCCAAATATGTAAATAAATTTATCAGATCAAAATTGACTAACTGTACAGGAAGGAGGAGAAATACTTTATAAACGTTTTAGAAATATTTTTAATATTTGTTGTAGCGTCACTTTTTTTGGTACAGTATTTGCTGAACACACCTTATCTACACCAACACTAACAATGCTTAAAAAACATCCCAAATACCGAGTTTTATTCAATTTGTTGTCAGTTGCAATCAAGGAATGGATAACATTTTACTTTTTATTTGTTGTCCTATTCTAACTGGAAATATAATAATTCTTAATTCGTTATTTATTGTTTTCATTACCGCGGGCGTATAGAATTTTAGCGTAAATGTTTACTTGCAATAAAATATAACGGAAACTTCATTGTTATGTAAAAATAATGACAGACTTCCTACACAAAATTTTAATTATAATTATATTAAAAATACGTCTACAAATGCCTGAACGACAGTGGGAAATTATTTACAACATTCAAAGATTAACAGAACTCGTTCTTGATAACATTTACATATTGTCAGTGAATTAAATACGTATTTATATTGATGAAATTGACTGTCTCGACCCTTACTTCGTGGAATATGCTCATATTAGTGTTTTTAAATGAAACTCAAGGTCTCTAGTTAATTCCACAATATAATACAAGTTATTGAAAATTCTAAAAAATTGACAATTGTTTCGATAAATCAATATCATCGTCAGAATGACAGAAGTTACATTTCATTTTTTGCCTACCTGATGTTTAGTAGTTATATTTTTGGCTAGACCAAGAAGTAACCTAACTTGTGATTGGCTTAATATATGTTTATAGAAAAAGAAGAAGATGTGATATTACAAATATTGAAGCTTAGATATTAGCCCTATGGTGATATCCTGGATATCATTTTTCCAATTAAGATCAGTATAACTGTGCAATGATATAGAAAACCAGGAAAACTATATCTGCTGATCTTTACAATTATCACTTAAGAAGACAGTTTATTAGTGGAGAATTCCCTAGATTTAACTGTTCATTGACAACTTCATATTGTGGGTTTCTTAAATGTCTTCTAATTTCCAGTTCTTCAAGGAAATCCAGTTCTTGTTTCTTTTCACAAATATGCAGCACTTCTAGTTCTGTGTTAGGTGTCAATGAATGATTGGTGTCAAGTAGATGTTTTGCGTAGTGGGATTTATCTGGTTGTTTTAATCTGTAAGCTCGTAAGTGCTCACTGTATCGTATTTCAAAATTCCTAAGGGTCTGACCCAAATAGACAGCATTATATTCTGGACATTTGAGTTTATATATACCTGACTTCTCCAATAGTGGTATTTTTGTTTTTACATTTAACAATTTTGTACTAACGTTACTTTCTGTTTTAAAAGAAATTGTTGCATTCGTTGCTGAAGATATTATCTTTGAAATATTTCCTGCATATGTGATGGTTTTATAAGTTTTAATTTCATCAGCTTGCTTAGGATATATTAGTTGTAATGCCACTTTTTTCTCTTTTTTACTAATTAGTTTATTTATCATATCTAATGGATAACCGTTAGATGTTGCTATTTGTCTAATTGTATTAATCTCTCTATCAAAATTACATTTGTTCATAGGAACTGAAAAAGCTCTATGTATCATTGAATTATATGCTGCTAGTCTGTGTGAGACAGGGTGGTTAGAATTGAATGGAATTGTCACATCAGTCTGTGTTGGTTTTCGGTAAATTGAATAATCAAGTACATTATTAACTCTTTGAATTTTTAAATCAAGAAAATTGATTGAGCTATTTTATTATTATTTTATTAATCCAGGAATAATATCAGATATACTTAATTTATTTGATGTATGCATTAATCAGAATTATTTCACTTTTGACAATAAGATATATATTCAAAATGAAGGTTTACCAATGGGAAGCCCTATATCACCTATTTTAGCAAACATTTTTATGGACAATTTAGAAAGAAAGATCTTTGAAAGTAATATTTCGAAAAATATTTTATTTTGGTATAGATATGTGGATGACATAATAGCTTGTTTTATGGGTAGTGAGCGACAATTAGATGTGTTTTTCAACCACATCAATAATTTACACCCGAAAATTAAATTTACATTAGAAATTGAAGAAAATAGCTCAATCAATTTTCTTGATTTAAAAATTCAAAGAGTTAATAATGTACTTGATTATTCAATTTACCGAAAACCAACACAGACTGATGTGACAATTCCATTCAATTCTAACCACCCTGTCTCACACATACTAGCAGCATATAATTCAATGATACATAGAGCTTTTTCAGTTCCTATGAACAAATGTAATTTTGATAGAGAGATTAATACAATTAGACAAATAGCAACATCTAACGGTTATCCATTAGATATGATAAATAAACTAATTAGTAAAAAAGAGAAAAAAGTGGCATTACAACTAATATATCCTAAACAAGCTGATGAAATTAAAACTTATAAAACCATCACATATGCAGGAAATATTTCTAATAATATTTCAAAGATAATATCTTCAGCAACGAATGCAACAATTTCTTTTAAAACAGAAAGTAACGTTAGTACAAAATTGTTAAATGTAAAAACAAAAATACCACTATTGGAGAAGTCAGGTATATATAAACTCAAATGTCCAGAATGTAATGCTGTCTATTTGGGTCAGACCCTTAGGAATTTTGAAATACGATACAGTGAGCACTTACGAGCTTACAGATTAAAACAACCAGATAAATCCCACTACGCAAAACATCTACTTGACACCAATCATTCATTGACACCTAACACAGAACTAGAAGTGCTGCATATTTGTGAAAAGAAACAAGAACTGGATTTCCTTGAAGAACTGGAAATTAGAAGACATTTAAGAAACCCACAATATGAAGTTGTCAATGAACAGTTAAATCTAGGGAATTCTCCACTAATAAACTGTCTTCTTAAGTGATAATTGTAAAGATCAGCAGATATAGTTTTCCTGGTTTTCTATATCATTGCACAGTTATACTGATCTTAATTGGAAAAATGATATCCAGGATATCACCATAGGGCTAATAATATCTAGGCTTCAATATTTGTAATATCACATCTTCTTCTTTTTCTATAAACATATATTAAGCCAATCACAAGTTAGGTTACTTCTTGGCCTAGCCAAAAATATAACTACTAAACATCAGGTAGGCAAAAAATGAAATGTAACTTCTGTCATTCTGACGATGATATTGATTTATCGAAACAATTGTCAATTTTTTAGAATTTTCAATAACTTGTATTATATTGTGGAATTAACTAGAGACCTTGAGTTTCATTTAAAAACACTATTTATATTGATACTATAAATAAATTACCGTATTTATTTCAATATTACAAATGAAACTAATTTTTTTTGTTAGTTTTTTTTTATTTATCGACACGTTTCGTGATCCTAGGTAGACGCCTTTTTGCTCGTTACTCGTTATCACTCTGTCTCCCTCTCCTACCTATAGTCACCCCTTCCATTTTTATTTTTCCGCCAATCCTATCTAATATGCGAGAAAAGTATTGGTTTACCCCAAAAAGAGTTAGGATGTTTGATTTTTTTTTCGTTACAATCTTTGGGGAGAAAAACACGAAAAAAAGGATAAAAAAATCCTGTGTGTCGTCGGTCATTTTTTGTAACATATCTTGTTAACACGATACATCTTCCAAATCTCAGAATTATCCAAAATCTATACTGGAACCATATAGCAGTACTACGCACTGAAAACGCAGGAATTGGAAATAACAACTGGAGTACAACAAGGCTGTATTCTATCCCCACTCCTATTCAACGTATACCCTGAGATTTTCCAGGAATCAGGGTATAAAAATAAATGGGATCCCTATAAACAAAATATGTTATGCTGACGACACCGTTCTATTAGCAACCGATTTAAGGGAACTATAGGATACTATAAACAACATTAACATAGTAGGGAAGAGACACGGACTCACAATAAACACCGATAAGTACAAATTCATGGTCATCAATAGAGAACAAGCATGATCAGGCAGAAATACTGATCGACGATAAACCCATAGAAAGAGTCAATCAATTCAAATACCTATGTTGCAATATAAATGACAAATTAGATAGCGATTTTCTTCCTTCCATTGCCGAATTATCTTTAGGTGAGAATAATTCTCCTGATCTTCTCTGATCCTGGTGGGTGACCAATCTTGGTCAACTACTGTAGTTATTGAAATTGCAGTTTCATTCGATTTCATCTTGTTACATTGGGAACAATCCACTGGGTACGGCCGTCTAGACAGGGAGTCGGCATTTCGGTGACTCACACCAGCTCGATGTTCAAATCGTACTCTTGAAATTTGAAGTCGATCAATCCATCCAGCGATCTGGCCCTCGGGATTCTTGAACTGCATCAACCACTTGAGTGCTGCATGATCAGTCCGGATTAAGAATTTCCGTTCATAGAGATACTGATAAAACTGTTCCACAGAAAAAGCTCCTTCTCGCAACGCAGTAGTTTCGTTCTGAAATATCTCAACCCTATATTTCCCTCCTTGGATCTGTGAGAGCACTACTCCAATTCCTACGTTGCTTGCATCAGTATCAAGAATAAAATCTCCTTCTGGTAATGGATATCCTAATATCGATGCCGTGGTTAAATATCCCTTCAAGGTTTCAAAAGCCGTTCGACAGTCCTCGTCCCAATGGAAAGCTCTTGTTTCTTCTGCGAGTCGAGTTAGGGGCTCGGCAATATCTCCAAACTTCCTAATAAATCTTCCATAATACGTGCAAAGCCCAAGGAAACTCCTAATTTGATGTTTGTCGGTTGGTTGCGGCCATTGCTGAAAGGAAGCAATTTTTTCTGAATCCACTGCCACTTCTTCATTGCTCACTATATGACCCATATAGTTGACTCGGTTTTGGAATAGCTGACATTTCTTCGGGTTTAACATGAGCTGGGCAGCTTCAAGTCGTTTGAATACGTCTTCCAAATTCTTCAGATGTTCGTCAAATGTCTTCCCCAGTACTACGATATCGTCCAAATAGACCAGGCATGTCTTACAAGACAACCCTCTCAAGACATTTTCCAATGAGTCTTTCAAATGGTGCGGGCACATTACAGAACCTGAAGGGCATGACGTTGAATTGTCATAATCCAGATCTGGTGGTAAAAGCAGTCTTCTCTTTATCTTCTTGGTCCATTTCTACTTGCCAATAACCAGACTTCAGGTCCAAGGTGGAAAACAATTTGCTACCGGCCAAAGTATCTAGCGTATCGTCGATTTTAGGCAGAGGATAGCTGTCTTTCTTCGTCACGTTATTTAGCTGGTAATAGTCCACGGAGAATCTTGTAGTTCCATCCTTTTTCTTGACGAGCCCTACTGGAGACCACCATGGACTAGTTGATGGTTCTATTACTTTCTCTTCTTCCATCTCTCGAATTATTCTTTCAGGTTCCTCTCTCTTCGCGGTAATCTTCGCGCTGATTGCTTAGTTGGCTTGGCATTACCAGTATCGATTTTGTGTTTGACGGCTGATGTTCTACCAGTCTTCCCTCCTTTTGGTACGAATAGGTCTCGCTACTGTAAGAAAACTTCTCTCATTTTCCTAATCATTCCCCTTTATCACTCGTACTGGTATCTCATTCGATGACGCAACGAATCCTTTTTCAATTAGTACCCCTTATCCAACCTCTTTATCGTGGTTCCTTGGTTCCATCATAACCGGTGTACCTTTCTCCATGGTACCCTGTAGCCGCGCCACTATCATGATTTCTCTTCGTACATGTAGAACGGTATATTCCTGTACAGCTGCCAACACCCTGCTGCCTTCATATAGAATAGATGAAGGAATACCTCCTCGGAACCCACTTTAATGGTTCTGTTTTTAAAGTCCAATTGGAAGCCATGTAGATTCATTAGGTTCATTCCCAGAATCATTTTTATCAGTGATATAGTTGATTGTGTTATAAACAGCAAATGTTTAAAATTTGCTGATGACTGCAAGTTGTGGAGAACGGTGGAAATTGTGCGTGATCAAGAATTGTTACAGGATGATCTGGATAGGCTGGCTGTGTGGTGTAAAGCAAATAAGTTCCACCTGAATATTGATAAGTGTTGCTGTATTAGTTTTTTTTCGTAAAGCAAGTAGGGTTCAAACTAGTTATTCCATTGATGGCAAGGCTTTAAAATATGTTTCATCTATTAGGGACTTGGGAGTTGTTCTGGATGAGAAATTGCAAATACTTTTCTGTTGAATCTACAAAACTAGTATATTGCTCCCTTGTTAGGTCCATCTTGGAATACTGCTCAGTAGTATGGTCCTCATACTTTAATAATCATATTAATTCAGTTAAAAATGTTCAACATAGATTTCTTAGATACTGTGTTTTCAGGAACAACCATAGAATATTAGACAATAATTATGCTGAAATTGAAAACCAAATGTTACTAGCACCTCTTGGTAATTGTAGAGATATGTTGGGGGATAGATATATTTATATTTAAACTTTTGAATGGGCAGGTTGATTGTACGGATCTTTTGAGTCAGGTGGGGCTTAGCATTCCTTGTCGTGGTCTTCGCCATCAAGTTACCTTTCATAGAACAACATATGGTGCTATGAGTCCTATAAACAGATATCTGAATAGCTTTAATTTTGATTTTCATTATGTCTTTGAGTCAGTTCAAACATTGCTTATGGCTGTGATTTGTTGAGCTATGCTGTGTTCTTATTTTTTTTTTAAATTTGTATTAGTATTGTTTTGCACCTGTAGCTACATGGAAAGTGTTATGTATTTTAAATTAATTGGTTATGTTGTATCAGTCTTTATACCTGACCTTATTGTATTATTTATTGGTGTATTGTAACAGCTAGTAGTAATAACTAAATGTCAGCTACGATTACCGTATGCATGAACTTTTCTGCACCAATTCCTAATTGGATTTGTGTCTCTCCATAAACGTTAGCACTCTCGCCTGTTGCAATTTCGTTGGTAGAAGCTTCTTCTTGGAGTTTATTATCTGTGGCCGTACAATGGTTCTAGTTGCTCCAGAATCTACCAGCAGAGTATATTTCTTGCCATTGACTTTGTCATCTACATTGTTGCGACATATGAGAGAAGATATCAGTATGAGAGGGCCTTTGGAACGATCCTGGGTCGGTGCTGCCCCCTCGTAGCTGAACGTTCTAGTTTTCCTATGACTGGGGTTGCAGGACTCCTGGGGCGCTTACACGAACTACGTACATGCCCAAGCTCGCCACAATTCCAGCATCTAATCTTTTTCGGCTTCTTCTCCATCATACTTTTTACCAAACTGATGATCTGATCAAGTCTGCCCTCGTTATCTTCTTCTTGGATTGTCCTAACTTTATTATATCCCGAAGCCGTCGTGGCTGTTTCATATTCATGAGCAGCAGTCAATGGATGGACCGATGTTTTGGTATTGGCTAAACGAAGCATCCTCTGCATATCGGGGTCACGTAGGCCATCAATAAAGGCCTGGATACCCAAACATTCCATCATGTTCTCTGGTGCCGATGAATAAGCAAATCGAACTAGTCGGGCAATATCTACTTCATACTCTTGAAGAGTTTCGTCACGTTTCTGCCTGCGGTTCTTCAGCTGAGATCGGTACAAGTGTTCTAGATGTTCGTGACCATATTGCATGTCCAACCTCTTCTTGAGCTGCTCGAAGTCATCAGTCTCTCCGAAGCGCGATGGTTAAGTTCACTGCTTTCTCGTTATCGGACCAATTATTCACTCTAGCGACTGCTTCAAACTGTTTTACAAACTTGGCCTACGACGTTTTTACGTCGAACGTTGGGGCCTTGACTCGGGTGAAACTGCCAATACCTTCTATCTTGGGGTGTGTTTCTGGCATGCAGGGATTTATTTGTTCGATCTCCTTTTCTTCTTCTGGCGTGTTTTGTGTTCTTCCTCTCTAATTCCCTGATGTTCTCGTCCAAGTGATTATCCATCGTTGTCATTTTCTTTTCAATATTAGATTTTAAATCATTTTCGACGTCAGCGGCAATCTCATTTGTCATTGATAAGGCAGAAATCTTGTCCATGTTAGCAGAAATATCGTTCTTCATAGCAGAAATATCATTCTTCATAGCAGAAATATCATTTTTCACATTAGCAGAAATTGACGAGATTAAGGTGGAAGCCTTGTCTTTGAATAAAAATGTCTTTCTACTATTTCACGGGAATTTAACATTTCTACCTATAACTCGAATAATTTATTGCTGCTCGACCAATCAGAGCGTATTTTCCGCTACGTTTACGTGTCTATTAAGCACTGTGCATTTGTTTACGCTCGTAATTCTTGAATTTCATAGATGTATAGTCCAAAAAAATTAAATTTTATAAAACAATTTCAACAAGATAAAGATATGTTTGAAAAAGCATTTGTTGTATTGATACCCTATCTATTCAGTGTTAAATTTCTATTTTTTCAATTATGAATATTTCTAAAACTAAATAGTAAAAAATTATCAAGCAATTAAGTAACATTATGACTGCATAAAAAATGTTCATCGATAAATCTTTATTTTATTTATGTACTAACATCCGTAAGTCAAATTTTCACACTGTCCATGTTTTGGATAATTATTTTTGTCAATAAATAGCTGGTTATTTTCTCTTATCTCCGCCTTTGAATGAAATCGTGCCGATGTTGTTTACACATCAGCGCCGTGTAAGGATATCCCAATGCCGAACGAGATTATTGAATTTAGTTGAGAATATATTGCCATACACACAAACAAACGCAGCGTATTAATTCTTCATAGTTCTGATTTTTCTTCGCCTCTACGGGCAATAACATCGACTTAGAGAGCGCATCTACTACGACAAACGCAATCGATCGTGTTTTCCTTAGGGCAATTTCCATGTACGAAACGTCCTTGGTGATACCAAACTACTCTAATGTAGGTAAATGTTTGTATTTAGGATAGAATAAAACAGGGTATTGCAGTAATACCTTTTATAATGACTATAAAGCTACTTTTCAATCTCCCAAACTATTTATTTATTCAAGTTAAACAAATTAGGAAATGCACATACAGTGTAGATCAAAAGTGCGTTCAGTTTCGTTTAAATATCACTTCTGTGAAGCTGGCAGAATCATTTCGGCAGAATCAAATAAAACCTATTACGATTTTTAGTACTCATTTTGTACTAATTTGTACCACAAAAAGTAATTTTGTACCTTTACCCATTCAGGATAAAAACATGGCGCTGCTAGCTTCATGTTAACCTAAAAAGCCCAAATTAATGATAATTTGAAAAAAATGAAAATTAATACAGGCAATTGAAGAACTGAATTTGTACCACAAAAAAAATAGCGTCAACCCCCTCAAACAAACCCTGTTGCGATAAATTGAATGGCAAGCCCATACTTCTCCGATCTTTTCAATATTTCTTGAATAACGAAATATTAAAGTCGATTCTATTAGCACTAAATTTGTACCACGAAGAATATTCCAAAATATTAAAGTCAACCCACTTAAACAACCCCTGCTTTGATAAATTGAATAGCAAGCCCATTATCCTCAGATCTATTCAAAATTTCTTGAAAAGAGAAATATAAACATCGACTCCATTGACACTGAATTTGTAGTAATTTGTACCACAAAAAGTATTAACGTCAACCCCCTAACAACCCCTGTTGCGATAAATTGAATAGCAGTCCCATACTTCTCCGATCTTTTCAATATTTCTTGAAAAACGAAATATTAAAGTCGATTCTGGTATTATTTTAAATGTTTTCTTTTGCCTTTCAATCCAAAAACTGGCTCTCAATCACATTACCGTATAATGTCCTATTGATTGTGTAGTCCTTGTCAATAGAGGTTTTTTAATGACAGTTCCAAGTAACTTATACATGTTATTATTACTAGCACTCCTCTATTTCAAATTAAAAATAAATTGATGTATATTTTAGGACTAATTTGTAACGCAAAAATTTGAATTTGTGCCTACTCAATTTTTCTGAAAACCCGCTATTTAATGTAGGGGTGATAGTTTGAGCTCAAGCTAGCACCCCGCCTTTACAAAATCAAATTTTAATAGCATACATTTAAACTTTGAATTTAGGACTAATTTGTACCCAAAAAATAGAATGTTTACCCACCCAGTTTTCCCTGTAAAAGGCTTTTATAAAAACAAATGACAGTATGGATTTAAACTTTGAATTTGGGACTAATTTGTAACCAACAACGTTTTTTAATTATTAGTGTTTTAAATGAAACTTACTGTTTCTAGTTAACTCCACAGTATATTGAAAATTCTAAAAAACTGACAATTGTGGAGTTAACTAAAAACAGTAAGTTTCATTTAAAACACTAATATGAGTAGATTCCACAAAGTAAGGGTCGAGACAGTTAATTTCATTTTTCAATCATTATATTATTTTTTTTATAAAATATAATAAATTAAACCACGTGTTTTATAAATTTCCAAGTGAATCGTTAAAAAATTTGAAAGTATCAAAAGTAACTAAATAATGTTAATTTGAGAATATAGGACTAATTTGTACCCATGCAGTTTTCCCTGAAAAAGGCTTTTTAATGTAGTGTCTTCACCTCCCAACCTATCTTTATGCGAGAAAAGTATTGGTATACCCACAAAAAAGTTGAAATTTTGAAAAAAAAATTTGTGTTATTTTTACGTTTTTCATCAAGAAGAACACGAAAAAATTGTTTTTAGAAAAAAATTCTGTGTGTATGTCGTTGTCGTCGGCCACTTTCCGTTACATGTCTTGTTAGCACGATACAGCCTCCGGAGGACAACAAATCACCAGATTTATGATTGAATATTGTTCAGAACATCTCACAGAAGAACCCTATTGATTTTCAGCTCACAATAGCCAGTACAACGGGTGCTATGATACTTGAAGTACGACATTTTTGTAATTTTTTGAGAAATTTCAGTTTGTTAGCACGATACAGCCTCCGGAGTGTAAAAAGTCACTAATTTTATGATTGAATATTATTCAGAACATTTCACAGATGAACCCTATTGATATTCAGCTCAGTACAACCAGTACAACAGGTGCTATATAGTACTTTAAGTACGACATTTTTGCAGAAATTTCAGTTTGTTAGTACGATACAGCCTCCGGAGTATATACAAGTGACCAATTTTATGATTGGATATTATTCAGGGTGTCTCAAAAATGAACCCTATTGAGATTCAGCTCACTAAAGCCAGTACAACGTGTGCTATGGTACTTGAGGTACCAAATTTAAATCATGTTTGGAGAATTTTCAGTTTGGTAGCACAATACACCCTCCAGCGTGTATACAAGTGACCCATTTTATGATTGAATATTGTTCACGGCGTCTTATAGATGAACTCTATTGATTTTTAGCTCACCAGAGCTAGTACAACGGGTGCTATGATACCTGAAATGCCACATTTTTTGTCCTTTTTGGAGAAATTTCGGGTTAGTACAATATAGCCACCGGAGTGTATACAATTGGCCAATTTTTCAAGGTGTCTGACAGATGTACCCTATTGAATTTCAGCTGACTATAGCGAGTACAGCGGGTCCTATAAATCGAGATATACTGCATTTTTGGTTACTTTTGGAGAAATTTCGGTTTGTTTACCCGATACATCCCCCGAAGTGTATACAGTGACAATTGTATGATAGAATATTATTCAGAGCATCTCACAGATGCGGAAAAGTTAGTTTTAATCTTTAAAACTGTTTATTTGTCATTGATACATACTCTTATTTTCGGTGAATAATGGGCTTGCTATTCAGTTTATCTATGCAGGGGTTGTTTTAGTGGGTTGACTTTAATATTTTGGAATATTCTTTGGGGTACAAATTAATACTAATAGAATCGACTTTAATATTTCGTTTTTCAAGAACTCTTGAAAACATCCGAGAAATATGGGCTTGCTGTTCAATTTATCACAACAAGGGTTGTTTGAGGGGGGTTGACGTTAATATTTTTTGTGGTACAAATTAGTACAAATTCAGTTTTAATAGAGTCGAGTTTAATATTCCCTTTTTCAATTCTGAAAATATCGGAGGATAATGGGCTTGCTATTCAATTTACCAAAGCAGGGGTTGTTTAAGTGGGTTGACGTTAATATTTTTAGTGGTACAAATTAGTACAAATTCAGTTCTTCAATTTACTGTATTAATTTTCATTTTTTTCAAATTATTAATTTGGGCTTTCCAGGTTAACATGAAGCTAGCAGCGCCATGTTTTTTCTTTAATGGGTAAAGGTACAAAATTATTTTTTGTGGTACAAATTAGTACAAAATGAGTACTAAAAATCGTAATAGGTTTGATTTGATTCTGCCGAAATGGTTCTGCCAGCTTCACAGAGGTTTAAATATCATTACTAATGTAAAGAAAAAATATTTAATATTTTTGTTAGGTTGACAATTTTTTAGACGAGCCACGTATAAAATGATCACTCACCTTGGCTTCAACTGTATTGTCTAAATTATCTCGTTTTTTATCAGTGGCCTTCAAATTGTGCCAGATAAATACAGACATAGTTTAGAATGAAAATGATAAAAATGCAAAACAAACAGCTTTCGATGCTGTTTCTATTGAAAAGTAATAAACAAATGATACAAGAACTGTTTTTCCCATGAATAAAAATCAAGCGGAAAATCCCCTCGAAAGTTTCGAAGTAACGAGAAATTTTTGATATTTATACAGAGCAAAAATTCGAGCCAATTATAAAATGTTTGTCCAAGCAACTTAGACATACACATACTCACTAAATCGACCCCGAAAAAAAATGAGTTTGGACACAAAACTGAGGTAAAGTTTCCAAATTCAGTCTGAAATCCGAATCATATTTTGAGCTATTAAAAAATGCAGATAACAACATGATCCACTATTTGTTTCGAATCTTTCGAATCGTTAATCCCAGATACTCATATATATTTTCCATAGATTCAGAATGAAATTGTCTACAAAACGATGAAATGTCCAAATTTCCAGTACCCTTATTTTCTAAAATACGGAGTCTCAAAGATAACCGTTATTTTATTTCCGAATTTTAAATATCTCCCCTGTATCTCAGAAACGTCAACCGTTGGGTTATTCCGGATTTTTTTTCTTATAAAATAATCCTTTAAGTATACACTCTTGAAATTTGAAATGAAAATTTTTA
Source organism: Galeruca laticollis (assembly GCA_963921935.1). Classification (NCBI taxonomy): domain Eukaryota; kingdom Metazoa; phylum Arthropoda; class Insecta; order Coleoptera; family Chrysomelidae; genus Galeruca; species Galeruca laticollis. The sequence continues at coordinate 42,425,653 of OY998182.1, forward strand.
ACATTGTAACCAGTATGATTTTTTTTCAATACTATCCCTCTATGGGCGAAACATTTTTTTATCGAAGAAAAACTGATTGTGACAATCAATTCCATGCACTGGAAAATTCTACTTTTCATAATTTTATAAAGAAAAAAATATTTTCACCAAATATCATCTTGAGCATGGAAAATCCCGATTTGGACCATTTTTAGTAGAAATATTCCCAAAAATTTTGTTTAGACCTAGGTAAAATTTCCTCCACAATCCATTGGTAGCCTTTTTAATGACCTATCTCTCTTATTTTCTAAACGTCATATAAACATGATGAAGGTGAAAATATTGATATTCATTTTGATAACGAATAATTTTAGTCTATATTTTCAAGGTTTTGTGTTATTTTGTCCGCGATTGAAAATTAAATAATGACTTGTTTTCTTATCAAAAAAATAATAAAAAAAATTGTAACATAATTTTCAAGATAAATCGATAATTTTGCACGACAATTTCTTCATAGGGTGGTGTCAACACTGCTCGTGTGTGTATCCAAGATTAGTCAGAATTTTATTGTAGATATACAACGTATGTACAGGAGCAGTCTCAAGGTCATAATGGAAGTGAAGTTATTAGTGGTGGGGGTGTACCATATTTCATATGTGTCAGCTGTCATATGTGTCATTTGTCATGAGTTTCGAATCATCAGTGCATGTGTATCTATTTATGTAAATGTGTACTTTTATTCGTCTATATGTATGAGAATGTGTTTTGCATTTTATATTGAGATAGGTCGATCATTGGTTGACATTTTTAATATTAATTTGTTATACATTGTTTAATTTAATTACTTCCCGAAACAAGTGTTTTACACTTATCGAGTATTCATTTATTCACAGCTGCACTTAATATTTTTTACTTTGTATTTGTACCAGGCCGATGGGAATAAATATTATTGTTATTATCTTGTGTTCTGCGATGTCTGTCAACCTTATTGTGTTTTGTGATGTGTGTCTTCTGTCGTGTGTCGTCTGTAAAGTATTAAATGACGTGTCTATTCTGTAGTATGGTCTGTGACATGTGTTAAGTCTGTGACGTGTATTTTGTCGTCAATACAGTCAACCTACATTGTCAAATATGTCTCAGTCGTCAATACCTACTGTTAACGTATTCGGCAATAATAACAACAACATACGATCTTTATTAAGAATTCAATACAAATTTTCACATTATCATTGTTATAAATAAACATTTTCAACCAACCATCATCATCAAACCCTAGAAAGAATGTGGCCTCTCAAAAAACGTCCAAAAACATTTCAGAAAGCATTTTAACAGAACGAAAAACATTTTGTATCTTCCACCTAAAACAAGTGTTATAAAAAGCACTTTTTACTTACTTACCGTCTTTTCTGACACCTTTGTACTTAATTCGTTGTAATATTCGATAGACACACACATTTTCGCTTTAAAAACAAAGACCTTAGTCGGTGTCAGAAAAGACGGTAATTTGTATATTTGATGGTTTTCCATAGGTAAATTTTTCTATTTTTGATTTTTCATAAAATTATATATCCTATTTGTTTTTAGGGTTTCATAATATTTTCTATGTGTTGGTGTTTTTAATAAGCAAAGACTAGGAATATACTTAAGATGTGTGTACAAAAGACTTTAGACGATTTTAGTGCTGATGTGTGTATTTTAAGAAACATCATTAGAAAACAAGAATAATGACAAATGGAAAAAGAATTGATGTGGTACTGACGGATGGTTTAAAAAGTAAGTAAAAGATATTTTTTGTAATATTTGTTTTAGGTGGAATATACAAAATATATTTCGTTCTGTTGAAATGCTTTTTGAAACGTTTTTGGACTTTCTTGAGATGCAAAATTCTTTCTTTGATGATGATGATGACGGTTGGTTGAAAATGTTTATTTATAACAATGATAATGTGAAAACTTGTATTGCATTGTTAATTTTTTTTATTGACGAAGACGTTAACATTATTGACGACTGAGACATATTTGACAATGTAGGTTGAATGTATTGACGACAGAATAATAATAATAATATATGTTTATTTCACAACAAAACATAAATATACAAACTACAAAATTTCACTAACATTTTTTATGTAGACGTAAACAATTAATCACTGAAGCTGAGGGTAACTAGGTTACCAACAACTTGTGTGTGATATAATAAATAGATACAGTAAAATTAAATTATAAAGATACAATTAAGTAAATATTATTTTTAGTATTGACAGTGTCAGTATAATAATGACCAATTCGGTATAGTATTGAGAAATTCAGTAATATTGACAAGTTCAGTAGATATAGTGAGACGGGTAGGTAGACATAATATACTCAATATATACATACACATATATACACACACGTCTCAGACCATACGACAGAATACACACGTCACTTAATACATGACAAACGACACAGACTTGACACACGTGACAAATGAAAAGACACACGTGACAGATGACAAGACACACATCACAGACCACACGACAGAAGACACTCATCACAGAACACAAGAAGGTTAACAGACATCACAGAACATAATATGTCTCGGAACCCATGACAGATGGCCCCTGATACAAGACATATAACCCTCTTCACCACTAATGACGTCACTCTTCCGGTTTGACCTTGAGAGTGCACCCGTACATACGTTGTATATCTACTTATACACTGTGTTATTTATAAAATGCGACATAGGGTTTCCTGTACAAAACTGTCAAACGCGAGCTAACTTTTTTACCAAATATCGTTCGTGAAAAATAATAACAGATTTGAACAGGTCATTAAAAATAAATTCAAGTGCACTTTTAATTTTCTTAAATTCGGTCCGGTTTAATAAGAAAATGCATAATTATGTTTTTAAAAGCCGTACGCCATTTTTATATCACTTTCGAATACAAACAACCAGGACCGAGATGGCCGAGTTGGTATTTGGTACGCGAAATTTTAATTTAATGTGGAGGATGACGGTTCGATCCCACGCTGTGGCGAATTTTTTTGTTTTTAGTTCTTTTTTTACAATTTTTACTTAAAAAACATTAACTTTAAAATAAAAGTTACTTGTTTCAAAAATGTATTTATTTAAAGAAAAGTTCAGACAATTTAGTATCAATATTAAAAAGCAAAATCTAAGTAGTAGGTAGCATTCCAAATAATGTCATTTTCATTCTTGACAATTTGTAATCTTTGGAGCGATTAAGTATTTTTGAACCGATTAGATTTGTTATTTTAGTGTACTTGTGAGTAATTTCTTGTTACGTTTGTCAATATTTTTGTACTTTCATTTGCTGTTTTAAGTTTAGATTCATTTTTTAATATTTTTTAATTTATTATAATAGTTATAATTTCATTTAAAATTGTTCGTGTTTTCCCATTATTTAATTTATTTTATTGTTTATATTTTTGGTAGTTTTTAATTATTATCAGTTAGTTATTATTTATTTTTCTTCTCGTTGTAAAATGCTTACTCGTGAAGCAACTGTGCAAATTGTTCGTATGTATTATGGCGGTCACAGTAGTCGAAATATTAAACAATTTTTATTTAATATGTCCAATGGTCAGACTGATGTACTGCATCACAGGATACATCAAATTATTAAACAATCTGAAACAACGTTGTGCCTAAAACCGGAACATCGACGAAGAAATCGAACAACATTAATGGAGATTGACCTGTCCAATTTGTTGGCTTTTGTCGAAAACCTTAGGACCACCATTAGACGCATGGCACGAGATTTAAATGTTTGTATTTTTAAAGTACACAGTGTTCTAAGCAAAAACGGCTTCAAAACTTACAAACTTCATGATGTGCAAAAACTTTTTTAGAAAGACTATTTTAATAGACAATTTTTCTGCGAAATTATGATAGACAAAGCCAACCGAAATAGGAATTTTTTGAGATACATCTGTTTTACCGACGAGTCTAGTTTTGTTTTAAAGAGAAAAACTAACAAACAAAATCAAAGGTATTGGGATACAGTAAATTCATGTATAATAAATGTGTCTCATACCCAATACAAGAAAAAAGTAAACGTATGGCCCGGCATATTTTGTGATAAAATAATTGGTCCTTTCTTCCTAAGTAATAACTTCAATGGCCAATAATATTTGAATATTCTCCAAAATGAAATAGGACCCCAAATTGCAAATGCCGCACCTAGAAATGTTTCAGTATGGTATCAATATAATGGTTGCCCAGCTCATTCCAGTAGGGAAGTTCGGGAATACCTTGATACTGTTTATCCAAATACGTGGATAGGTCGAGGGGGTACAATAAATTGTCCGGTAAGATCTCCAGATTTAGCACCCCCCGATTTATTTTTATGGGGTTTCCTAAAAAATAAGGTAGTAGAATATGAACCGGAGACAGAAGATGAATTGAAACATATTATTATTAATGAATGTCGGAAAATTAGTAGAACTGTTATTAATAATATACGGCGGAAATTTTATGATCGTTTGGGACACTGTTTAGCAGCAAACGGAAAACAATTTGAGCATTTAATTAAATAAACAAACTTGTAACCTAAAAAAATTGTCTTATTTTCAATATCTCTACTTAATAGTATATTAAAGTATAAGTGGATAAAGAGGTCTTTCAAACACGCGCGATTTCTCGGGCACGACGGCGCAGCCGGAGTGCTCGAAATAGAGCAAGTGTTTGAAAGACCAGTTATCCACGAATACTTTACGCTATTTTTTTTATTGGTGCACTTTGAAATCATAAAATATTATTATTATATTATTACTACAAAAAAATGGAAGTCCGTCCTCTATGCCCAGCCAAGTTTCGTGAACGTCAAATAGTATTTATTTTTATTTGACGTTACGAGGTACTGCTGTGTCAGATCAATAATCAAAAAGTTTCTTTATTTATATTTAAAAGGATACAATGTATATATGAATATATAAATAAATTTTGCAGAAAAAACCAAATAAGACATTGGCTCCCAATGAAAATATACAATTTAAAAACTAATAAAAAAAGTTGTCATTGATACTACGTTTCTCAAGTTGTAGTCGTTACCATAGGGACTTTAAAAACGCGCGTGTTTGAAAGTTCGATTTAAACACGCTGAGGCGTGCTTTAAAAAAGTAATATGAGGCATCAATAAAAAAAAATTTCTTTTTGGACAAAAATGAAAAAAACATTTCGGACACACTGCGGGAGCGAACCGCGACCCTTTACGTTCAACTTTAAATTTTGATTACCAAGTACCAACTCGGCCACATCGGCACCGGTCCTTAGTATTCCAAAGTTGTATAAAAATGGCGTACGACGTTTAAAAACATAATTATGCATTTTCTTAGTAAACCAAACCGAATTTAAGAAAATTAAAAGTGCATTTGAATTTATTTTTTAACGACCTTTTCAAATCTGTTATTGTTGTTCACAAACGCTATTTGGTAAAAAAGTTAGCTCGCGTTTGACAGTTTTGTACGGGAAACCCTATGTCGCATTTTATAAATAACACAGTGTATACTATAACTAGGTCGATATTGAACTATAAATAATTGATCGATATAATAATCATACCAGATCCTGTTATTCCATGATTACCCTTTACATATATTATACGTTTGAGGAAATTTTAGGTCTTTTTGCGTTGTCGCGCCTTTTACTATTAATATTTAATTTAAAAAATACAATAATAAATATTTTGAATTTATAGCTTATAAATACTAAAAAAGATATTAATAAGACTCATACTTTTACAATAGATAATTTAAAAAAAATTAGATGTACCTATTGCGGAATTAGACATGGTATTAATCCTTATCATTATATAAAAGATGTTAAATATAAACGTACTCACCATTAGAGCTCTTCAGGTCCCGATGTATAAGCGAAATGGGGGCTGTACAGTGAAGGTAATCCATCCCCCTAGCGATTTGTATCGCCCAATCCACCAACACGTCCGGTCTTATTTTTCGACCGGCCAATATCCGATTCAAAGACCCACCCCGACAGTATTCCAACACTAAACATAAGTTCGGTTCTTGTAGACAAACACCCTCTAAAGACACGATGTTTTCGTGACGTAACAAACAAAAAAGTTTCGCTTCTTTGATAACGTTTTCTAAAGTGACGCTGGCGTCAGCGTCGGCGTCTTGTCGCGCCGCTTTTACCGCCACTTCGTGGTTGTTCCAAATACCGCGATAAACTTTACCGAAACCACCGACACCTATCACTTCTTCGAGTTCTAATTCGGAAAAGTCGATTTTGACGGGGTCGATGTCAGCTATGATGTTGTTGTAGTGATCCGAGAAATCCTGACCGGGGTCTTGGTGCGCGACGAAATTCGATGGGAAGATACCCACCTGAAACAAAAAAGAAAACGCCGTAGCCATAATTTACAAATTATAAGAAAAAATACAATTTATGAAGTTCGCCATAAATTATTGAGAACTGGCAACACTGGAGTTACCAGATGAAAAATCTGTCATCACCAAATTTTTGACAGTATACGTATTCGGAACGTTTTGACGTGCCAGAAATATTTGTGTTGTTTATAGTATGACCCTCTTCCAACCAACGATTTTGCACTTTTCACTTTGCTAAATAACTTTACGCTTTACCAGCAACAATGTATTTTGCAAATCTAACACTTTGCAATATTATATTTTATCATTGTGTTTCACCATTATAAACTGGTTGGGCATTATCAAAATTTGAACCTTAAATGGTTGAGCATTTTCATTACTTGAACCTTAAATGGTGCCCATTTTCGAAACTAAACCTTAAATGGTGAAGTATTTTCAAAAATTGAACCTTAGATGGTCGAATAATAAAATAAAAACAAAATGTAACAATTTGGATCTTCAATGGTTGAATATGTCCTCTATTGAACATCATATGGTTGATAATAACCTGATACTTTCTGTTAAGGAAATGATGGCATCTTTGTTCTGTTGTTTACGTTTAGAATTAGTCTTTTTTATTATTGTTATACATATTAAATGAACCAATATTTTTAAATTTGGAAATTATTAATGATTTTGAATGTTTATCATGTTTATGTTTGACATCCTCCCTTGTGCATGGGCACACATCTTGCAGGATGGCCATTATAGAATAGATAATATTATCTACCCCGTATAGGCAGAATTCTAAAGACGTTATATTTAGACACATGTGCCAATGGGCAATAAATTAGAAGTCTCGCCACACTGACATGTCGATAATGTAAACACAAGATCTTATCTCTGAAAAGGTTCAGGGTACCTGATACCATTTTTTATTTTTCAATATAGAAAAAACATATTATGAGTTATTTTTAGAATTGTATTCATGTAATGAAGGATGATTTTTAACACAAGTTAATTAATAAATGTGGTGTTTTTAAGAACTTCGTTGTTTTATTTAAACGTCGATAACATTTAGTGTATAAATAAAACCCAATGATAATTGTCGATATGTTTACTTTCACCCTATAATCCAGCTTGGGGTAAGTCCACAATTACTTTAATTTATGTGTTGTATGTAATATATTACATACAATACAAATGCATTTGAATAGCTTGATCCATTCAGCCACGAATTTATTGTACTGTTTGTTACAACATTCAGCATAGGTATATTATAAAAATGTAACGTAAATATTAGATTGACAAAGCAAGTACTCTTCATTCAGGGCATTAATCAACTCAAATGATGGGTACTTAGTTGAGGGTACATTGCAACAGGACTGAGCCAGTCACTTGTTGATTTACGACTCACATTTTTCCACGTGGTTCTTTCACATTTTATTTTATTTGTATAGAGATGTTTGTGATGTAGGATTATTGTTTAGTGTTGTAACATGATGAGCCTTATTGTTATACTTCCTGTACCTGACTTGAAGCACTGATGATGACGGAAATCGAAAGCGCTTTGCAGATTTTATTAATTACACACTAAATACACCGTGGTTTCTTTATTTTTGTAAACAGAAATATATCTGAAAGCTCTTAATTCACCATTGTTCTACCTGGGCATAAGTCCAATGTTTTTCGGTACCCGCTAAACTCAAAGATTGCGCCTCATCTAGTACTACCTTCCATTAACTTCCTTTTTTCCCGCCTTTACATTGGTTTTAAAATTCGCAAAAAGAATCGACTCTTTAATATCCGACAATAGAGCCAGTTTCTCCTCAATTCTCTCTTTCCTTTTACCACCCATCGTCCCTTTTTGTTTCGAAAGATCTGACATATAAGAAACGTCACTACCACAGTCACCGCAAATTTGCGAAGAGCACTTAAAACATCGGTGAAACTGTTTGCAGTTTATGCAAAGTGCAAATCTGTGCAAAAAAATTTGGAACATTTGAGTTAGCTGTCAAGGCATAATGACAGATTTTGAAAAAGTGTCCTATAACATTCAGTAACAATAATTAATAATACATTTCTGCAGATAATTAAAATTTAGTACATCATCCTTGAACCGGATAAATAGCATTCATAACAAGGCTATACGCATAATAACAGGAGCCGTCCGCACTACACCAATTGAGAGCCTATACAGTAAAGGATGTACCCAAGTTTAGTGTATGTAGCTAAAATAAAGCAAAACCTCTCCAACTCTACCTGTCACAATTGCGCCACAGAAAACGCCCCCAACTTGTTCCAAAAACCTAGAATTTCCAAACTTTTCTAATACAAATCAAAAATTACCCAACGAACTCAGTTCCATTCCACCCTGGCAAATCAAAACTCTAACTTGTATCACCAGTTCTTCTTCCATTATAAATATTCTGTAAACACCTACATTATAAAATCTACGTTAAAGAGCATACTACAAAAGTTCCCAAATTACCTCCACATTTACACTGACCACTCAAAGTTATCTAATAAAGTCGGAGTAGCTGTAGTGACTACAACCTCAACCCACATATACAAGCTCTCACAAATCTGCTCTATCTACTCAGGAGAACTGTGTCAAGACTTAATCTTCTTAAATGTATCTGACATATATAACCGCCTCATTCTTTCGGATTCCCTCAGCGCTCTAAAAGCCATACAAACCACTTATCCAGATCATCCAATTGTAACTAAAATTAAACAAGAAATTTGCTTTGCCGAACAAAGCTATAAGAATGTTAGTTTCATATGGATATTATCCCATATAGGAATCCATGGTAATGAAGAAGCAGATACATACACCAAAAAAGGCGCAGAAAGTGACAACAGAAACTCTTAGGTCATCAGTAAGTGCGGATATACAATCTAAAATAATGCAAATCTTGGAAAAATAATGCTGAAAAGTCTTGTAAAATGTGAAAAAAAAAGATTAATTATGAAAATAAAGAACAGTTCACCAAGAAATAAATGCCAAAAAGAACTATGTGCAAAAAACTCATCTGCCACCTGAGTGATCTTCGCCATAAAATACTTCACTGCTTTCTCCCCAAAATGTTCACTAGAATGAATTGGAAAGCACAGAATAGTTCGTAGACATTGAGGAGGAATATTTCAATGACTGAAGCAAACGACCTATCAGCTATGGAGAAGCGGATTTTTTGTTCAAAATATGACAGTCACCCCAATTGACGGTAATTATAATTATTTGTAATTACTGTAATCATGCCTATTGCATATTTTAAACCTAATCCTCTATCTAATGTTACACCTACCAAATTCAAGCTCTAGATCACAAACTTTACATATTATTATTCAAAACAATTAATTTAGTATGTATATTTAAATATTCCAAAAATTTGACGACCGATTTTGTATATATTGATTGGAAATATGTCGAGTATTAAATATATTAAAATTATTCAACTTCTAGGCAATTAACGTTTTAAAATCGAATCGTTAACCATTTCGGTAAAGAATTTATTTACCTGACCGACTGACGAGGTTTGCAATTTTTTAATATAAACATCTACCTACGTTACAAACAATTTCTTTGTCTTCTAATGATATATCTATACTACAATTAAACAATTTATTCGCTAAACCGAGATTTTAACAATAAAGGATGTTATTCTTATCTTAATAATTTGACTAACATCAACGCTAAGAGAGGGATTCTCGTACTTAGAAGGCAATATATATTAAATATAACACAAACCAACTATAAATGCTAAACAACAATAAGCTAATGTGTTTAAGGGCCCGTTTGAACGACATAGCTCTGCCACAAATAACCTACGAGATGTGTGTATTAAGAAAGAAAAACAGTATTGAAACTTGGCTAGTGCCATATTATCCAATAGGCTGACTAGGCTATAGCCTAGGGCGCCGTGAAAGAAATAGGCGCCGACTGACCGGACTAACCACTAACGATAGTCACAATTCGTGCAAATCATTTTTGCTGTATACGTATTTTTTTCGTGGAGATCGAATGTGTTGTAAGGCACCGATATTAAACAAAATTTTATTGACAGCTTTAGTGAATAGAGACATCATTATTTAAGTCGGCCGGGTTTGAATACTTGGATAGATTGAAAAGCACCGCTTTACATCCATATATTTTGATTATCAATGCGGTATTGTGGTAACTATAGACAAATCTCTTTTTGCGGATTTGCGGCAGTGACGGGATGCCGCCAGAAATAAATATGCTAATATGCAAAGTACCGCCACGTGCGCCTTGCGCTCGCCTAAACAAAAATAACCGACAAAGGGTGATTGGAAACGCAACATCAAAGTTTACAAAAAAATTGGTAAACTTTGGAAACATTTATTTTAAAAATTGAAGGTAGTCAGTTGAGTTAGTTCAGTCGCTGGTAGTAATTGAGTTATCGTCAATTAAAATAATATCTATCAGTTGCGGTATTTTTGTCTTGTTTATCATTTTATCGAAAATAATGAGTGGAAGTGGAGGAAGTAGAAAACTTAGTAGGTGGGAAAGGAAGAAGGATGAAAAAAAAGCAAGAAAAAATGGAGAAGTTATTGAAAAAAATACCCAAATTAAATTCTTTTTTTGTCAACCGGTTCGAGATACGGAAGCCGATGCAGATAATGAACAACAATCAACTCTCAGTAATGATGATATTATGGATAGAGGTGAGCAGATAATTGAATAACGCGGTGTAAGAATGTAATTTTTATTTTTGTATCCTCTAGAAACCGCAATAAACTCATGCAATTCTGATACTGATGAAGTTCAGGACTGTGCATCTTCATCAAGCAATCCTCAAGAAACGTCAGAATTATTTTCAAAAGTCGATTTCACAGACCCAGCTGGATGGGCTATAACCGAAAGTTTCATAAATTACATTGTAATGAGCCCATCTGTAATTGTACAAGAAATTTCTAAAATGGATTTCCAAAAATCGAAACGAATTTATGATATTCATAGTAGATTTGCTTAAAAAAATACGTTTTTCAAAACTTTGCACAACGGGGAAACTGTACGTCGTCAATGGCTATTATATTCAGCACTAACAGGAAATGTTTATTGTTTGTATTGTAAATTATTTAACCGGACAAAAACGAATTATTTCATGGCTGGATTTAACGACTGGAAAAAAACCTATCGGATTTCTGAACATGAAAACTCTTCTGAACACTGTGTAAATGCGAAGGCGTATATTGCGCAATCAAATGTCTTAGGGAAAATAGATACCGAAGTTCATAAGCAGTACCTTGCAGGAAGATATTACTGGGTTAACATACTTAAACGAGTAGTTGCAGTTATAAAATTTTTGACATCGTGTGGCTTAGCATTTAGGGGTTCTAGTGAAATGTTTGGTGCTATTGATAACGGCAACTACCTAGGTTCGTTAGAGCTTTTAGCAGAATTCGATCCGTTTCTGAAAGCCCACATTGAAACAAAAGGCAATCCAGGAAAAGGTAATGTTTCTTATTTGTCATCAACTATTTGTGATGAATTTATAAAACTCATGGCGGTTGATCTAAGAGAACAATTTGCATCAGAAATAAAAAACACGAAATATTTTGCAATAATCATAGATTCTACACTCGACATATCCCATACTGACTCAGATATATAATTGAAAATGGTTCGGTAGTAGAACGATTTATTACATTTGCTGCTAAGGTAGGGCACAAAGCTTCAAGTATGGAAACAGCAGTTTTGAAAGTTTTAGAACATATGTCATTAGACATACAGAACTGTAGAGGACAATCTTACGATAACGCTAGCAACATGTCTGGTTCATATTCTGGTTTGCAAGCTAGAATCAAGGAAAAGAACAAATTGGCAAAATTAATACCATGTGCTGCCCATTCACTGAATTTAGTAGGAACCTGCGCTGCAGAGTGTTCTCCTGTTGTAACAAATTTCATCTTGTTTGTGCAAGAAATATACACTTTCCTTTCAGCATCAACCTATAGGTGGGAAATAATGAAAGAGTGTTTAACACGTAACAGAACTGTGAGTGGAACAGAACTACATGTGCCTAAAAAACTTTCAGCTACTAGATGGTCAGCTAGAGTCGATGCCTGCACCGCTCTTTATGACAGTTACGATGCTTTTAAAGAAGCTTCGAATTTTATTGTGAATGATACCTCGCAAGCACCTAAAACAAAAGCTGAGGGGAAGAGTATAATGCAAAAAATGTTAAGCTTGGAGACGGGTATTATACTCTCTTTCTGGAGAGATATTTTAATTCAATTCCACAAAACAAGCCAATCTTTGCAAAAGCAAAGTATGGATATAGTGACAGCCGTTCAACTCTATAAATCATTACTTCACTTTCTTACGGAAATGAGAACAACTTATAACAAATACGAGGAAAGCGGTAAATTGTTAACAAAATGTAGTACCTATACGTTGGATTCGAAAAGGAAGATAAAAGGAAATGTTTGCCAGGAGAGAGTGATGTTGGAGAAGCTACTTTTGATGGTAGGACAGATATGGAAGTTAATATGTTATACGTGGTTGTACACAATATAGTATCAGAACTCGAGAGGCGAAAAAATTCGTACGATGAAGTCAATGGATCTTTTGGTTTTCTTACAAACTTAGAAAACACTGAAGATAATATAATAAAAGAAAAGTGCAAACGTCTTCAAAGGAATTTATACTAGAGATTTGGATTGTAATTTTGAAAATGAATGTGTACAATTCAAATATTTTATTCAAACTCTGGACTCACCTAACTCTGAGAAAAAAACATCAAAAACTATGTCATGGTTGCAAACACTCCGCAGCAGAAATGGACATTATTTTAAGAATATATCTGTATCTTCCAGTGACGAATTGTACAGGCGAAAGGTCCTTCTCCGTGTTAAAACGAGTAAAAAATTACTTAAGAAATTCTTTAACAGACGATAAAACTGCTGACCTTTCAATATTATGTATAGAATGTGAGGAACTAAAAGAAATAAATTTTGACGATATCATACAAAATTTTTCAAGTATTAAGTGTCGTAAAATCCATCTTTAAATAATCGATTTGTACATTTTCACAAATACATATATATTTTGTGAAACGCGTTTTATTTTACTTGTATTTATAATTTTACTGTCCTAGTTTAGAGGCGCCAAACTGATGTCAGCCTAGTGCGCTCTAATGTCTTAATCCGGCCCTGAACTTGGCATGTATTCCGAAATATACACCAGAACGCTGACCAGTGGAATGAAGTCATGAATGGAAGCCATACTGTTGATTTGTTCCGAAATATACTGGCCTACACGTTGACTTTACTTGTTATTTCTTCCATCTATCGGAAGTAATTGTTTACTTTGTTAAGATGCCATTATTTTTAATAATTTTTACTACCCGGTGAAATATTTACTACTTTACACTTTTCTCGCCAGTACAATATGGCATCGGATTCTTGACGTCACTACCACACTGATGTATATTTCGGAATATCATCTTCCATCTTTCTAAATTACACTGTTCTGCACGAAAATCTTTTCCGCCAAACAAATAAGTTATTTACACCGACCTTTAAATTGTCGTATCACGTAACAGAGTCCAGATAGTGCCAAAAACATGCTTTAAGCAGGTGTAAAAATGTACTTGTGCGATATTTATCTTTCTATAGCATAATGGGGTGCAACGTTGGGAAGTCTACGTTTTCTCTTAGTCTAGGGCAGCCATTCTCTAAGTGGGTTCCGCGGAACCCGCAAGAATTCAGAAAAAAAATCAAAACACCTCTCTCTGGTCGAATGTTTTGACGCGGGCGTATAACGAGGCGCAGCCGAACTTAGTCGCCACCCACAACAGTACAATTTTACTATGCCGCCTCCGCCGATATCTACTTGTGCGCGCCCACAAAGTCGAAATTGTTTACACCGCATTTATTGTATTTCTATTTTTATTTCCGCTTTCTATTTATTAATGGCGTTGTGAGCCCGCAGACCCTTTGATAGAAGCGGCCTCTGAGATAAGACACTATAGTTGTGAACAAGCGACGTTCAGGTCTAACTTCAAAACATAAAGTCCAAATTGTTTACACCGCATTTTTTGTATTTCTATTTTTATTTCGGCTTTTTATTTATCAAAGGCGCCGACTCGAGTATGTTTGAGAAAGTTCAAGATCGAGGTTAGGACTATAAAAGTGACGGTCGCACCTCAACACTTATCAGTCGATGATGCGGAGCGATAGGTACCTAGCTACTTACAAGCTAGCTAGCGAATTGCGAATTTTAAACGAAGTATTTAGGTATTGTTCAACTGCTGTATCCTGATTATATCAGTTTTGTACATTTCTTCTTTGGACTAAACTCTTCTACGCAGTAACATTATTAATAAAGAAGAATGGAACGTTGGATTAAAGGCGTTAAACGTGTTGCAACAACATCTTCGAACGAAGCCGAATGTTCAAAAGCTGTACGCGCGAGTATACGGCAATTACCGATCCAGACGATGATGCACCGAAGTCAAGCTCCATGGTTTCAAAGGTGAAAAAAAGGAAGTATGATGAATCATACGTCAGTTTCGGATTTGTTGATTCCAACGGTTCATCTCTCTGCATGTTATGTAGTAAACTGATTCCTAATAGTTCCATGGCACCTGCCAAGTTGCGCCGACATTTGGAAACTGTACACACCGAGTCTAAAGACAAGAATTTTTTGTACGTAAAAAAGAAGAATTATTGGAAAGTCAAAAAACTATGATGATTGTAACGAGGAGCCACCCCCCTCCAAAGCCCAGGCAGTTGGTTCCAAATCCAAACACAGTTGGCTACAAATATTTTTTCGTTAATTTCTTTTCACTTTTTAAGTACCGTAAAATGGGGCTACATGAAAACACCGGGGTGAATTGAAAATTTTTGCTTTTTCCAGTTAAAACCGATGGTGCGCTCTGGCGGTCGAAATTTTAATCTCTTATTGGGTCTGCATCTATGCCTACCATGCTTGTTAGTTCAGTTTATGTTGTGGTACTGGTTATTAACTCACTGTTATTGTGTTGTGCATCTCCAAAAAAAGGTAAGAAGCTCGATTTTTTTTAACCTGCAAACTTCCTATTGTACAGAAATCCCTAAAAAGACTGGAATATCGCCGTATTTTTTTCAAGAGTAGTTATATATCAGGCAATAGTTCTCTAACCTAAAAGCCTTACTTTTCCTTCTTACTTGCCAGTGGCGTATCATTTTATTTTTTTATATAATTTCAGGAGAGACCTGAAAAATGGTGCGTATATACAAAAGGAAACCGGGAAGTCGGAAATATCGGGATTATAGCGGAGACACGCTCCAGCGAGGACTACGGCTACACAAACAAGGTAGAAAATTAAAAGATTTGAGTGAAGAATATGAAATTCCTTTTATAACTATATAGAAAAGCTAAAGGACTACACACAAAATCAATTGGAGATCAAACTGCAATGTCGATCGAAGAGGAACTATCTGGTTCGGTCTATATCTATTGCAGCGGACTGGTGTTATTCCTGTGATTCAAACGATATAATAGAGCCAGTAAAATCCTACTTGGACAGAAGTGAAAAAAAATTGCCACAATTCCGAGACAACAGACCTGGTGAAACCTGGCTGCAAAAATTTCTAAAGCGACATAAGGAGGAGCTGACTAAAAGAGTGTCTCAATAAATAAAATGAAGTAGAGCCAAAGTTTGCCCTGATAGTATTAATACATATTTCGACCACTTATCAGAAAGTCTAAAAGATGTTCCATCCAACGCAATAGTAAATTACGATGAGATTAATTTTACGGACGATCCTGGCCGCGTGAAAGTCATCGTTCGTAGGACTTCTAAAAGAGCGGAGAAGGTAATGGATACATCTAAAACAGCTACTTCCGTCATATTTGCTTGCGCGGCTTCAGGATTTATGCTTCCGGTCTACATAGTCTATAAGGCAGACCACTTATGGAGCACTTGGACGGAGTTTGGACCAACCGGAGCCAGATATAATCGCTCTCGTTCTAGATGGTTTGATACAAATATTTTTGAAGATTGGTTTAATAACATAGTATTGCCATATTTGCGATCTTTGCCACCGAATCCTTAAGTTAAGAATGACATTCGTTTTGTGCTCTTGCCTCCTAACAGCACGCACCCTACGCAGCCATTAGATGTTCGCGTTTTTCATCCAATTGAGATCGCTTGGAGAAAGATACTTCAAGAATGGAAAAAAACATAATAAAGGAACTGTAAGAAAAGAAGTATTCCTACGCTTATTAACACAGGCATTAAATAGACTTTCAGAGAGTATGGAAAAAATATTCAATCAGGCTTTGAAGCGACTGGTCTATTACCACTGAATAGAAATAAAATTTTATGCAAGCTACCAAAAACAGACAAGCAAAGAACGCAAGAACAAGATGCAATTGTCGATTTACCAAAAGAAGTGTTTGAAAAATCTAGGTTAGGAGCACCAACCCTTGTTGGTAGGAAGAAAAAATTGTTTGTTGATGCAGGTAAAAGCATTTCACAGGAAGACTTACAGCTACCATCAACTTCAGCGTCATTCAAGCCAAATAAAAATAAAAGCACGAATAAAAAATTACGCCCAAGGTTATCACCTACTTCCGAAAGTGACATGGATGAAGAAGATTTAACCGTCGACAGCGACAAAGATCTGGACCTAGAACCGTTTTACCACACAGACACCAATAAAATTGATGATAACATGTCACCTATGCAAGATTCTTCTGTCTCGACAGATTTTAAACAAGGGGATTTCATTCACGTTGACATGAAAGCTGAAGCTGGTACCAATAAGCAATATGTGGCAAAAATAATAAATTGCGAATAAAATGGATCTTATATATGCTCATTCTTAAGATTAAGTGATAAAATACCTAATGCATATGTTTTTCCCCCGGCAGGAGACGTCGGACTTGTCGAGCAAAAAGAAATTAAGCAAAAGCTTTTAGAATATGAAACATTACGACGAAGGCAGCTAAAATTTAAAAATATGTGATCTTAATTATTAATTTGATTGTAAACTGTCAAACGATTTTGCTTATATTTATTTTTTGTAGTCTTTACTATACCAAAAAGGTTTATTTTGGGTTATTTTGTAGAATACTGTTTTTTATTTTTATAATAAATATGTGATTACAATAAAGCCAATTTTGAAAAAAATGTTTTTTTGTGTGTAAAATAATGAAGAAATATAAAAAAATAATTTGTTAATGTTGGACCTACAAAATCAATTATTGCGATTTTCATGTCGCCCCAATTGCGTTCCTACTAGCTACTACAATCTAAAATAAAGGCGAATTTCAAGTCGCCCCAACTTGACTTGAAAAAAGACCTTCCATATTTTTTTCCTAGGGAGTGGAGGGAGGTACAACTTTTTTAAGCGTTATGTCCAATAGCCACCACCTCAAAGTAATTTAAAATAATTTTTATTTGAATTAGACCGGTAAATAAACGGCGGTAGGGTATCGAATATTCCAAAAATGGTATCAAGTCGCCCCGTTTTACGGTATGTATATTTTTGAACTGTTTTCGTTTATATTTCTGTAAGCTGTTTTTGTTCCTATTTTTTAGGTATTATAATCTAATAGTTTAAATTTGGATTTTTAAGATTTTGCTAGTAGGTTGCATTTTTAATATGTTAAAGCCTATACTTGTTTATATTAACACATATACAAACATTTAGTTGTTTTTTTTATCATCCTCCCCCCAAAAAAAGTGTGCCTCGGTACGGCCCTGGTTCCGACTGTCTTTCTTTAATGACGGATATCTTTCAAAAACTGAACGAATTAATGAAATTAACTGTCTCGACCCTTACTTCGTGGAATCTACTCATATTAGTGTTTTAAATGAAACTTACAGTTTCTAGATATTTCCACAATATATTTAAAAAATGTTAAAAATTCTAAGAAATTGACAATTGTTTCGATATTAAATATCATCGTCAGAATAACAGAAGTTATGATGGAGCGGAGGAGCCAGAAGCCGGTCCATGTTTTATAGAGGAAGTCGTTTTCGAATGTAGTAGCAGCAAACAGCCACATTTTATATTTCAGGATGAGTTCAATGATCTAGTTCGTGATTTAGATCTTCTCAATACAAAGGCACAATTGCTCAAAGTTTTCATGAATAAACTTAGCATTTCCTATGTACCTACCGAGGGGAGACTATTTATTGACTCCGAACACCTAAAGGAAGTTTTTTGTTCATTGGAAACGAACGGCCATCAGCTCCCGTTGGCCATGCTGTAAATATGAAAGAAACATACCAAAATATATGCATATTACACCGATACATAAAATACGAAGACCATAAGTGGAATATATGTCCCGATCTCAAAGTTGTTGCACTGCTCACAGGACTACAGAGTGGCTACACTAAATATTGTTTTTTATGCGAATGGGACACAGAACCAAAAACCAACATTATTTAGTTAAATATTGACCGTTGCATGAAAACATTGTGTACGGCTATAAAAACGTCCTTATTGAACCTTTAGTACAATGATGGGGAAACTACGGCTCGCGGGCCAGGTCCGGCCCGCGGAAAGGTTTAATCCGGCCCGTTTAAGAGTGTCGTCGTGAGAATGTTTGAACGCGTTCTTACTTCGTAATGTGACGACCCGCATAAAAATTACCTGCGGCGATATTCAAAACACAATAGTATTCTGGACAAATCCATCCGACCTAAACAGATGACTCACCTTCGCTCGAAACTTTCAGACACTCTCGCATTTTCGATTCATTGTTCTGTTTTCTCGAAAGAACCGGAAAAATCCAATTCCCGAACAATCCTTGCAGGTAGGTATAAATACAAGCGAGGCCGCCCGAAGATCAGTTAGTTAGCGACTTAGTCAGTCATCTGCAACGACCCGCTGTGACTCGAGTAATTGTTTGTGTAATTCCCGAAACTCCCACTGCCTCCACAAACACCCCCGCAAGAGCATTAGTTAGCAGTAAGCTTTCGTCAATTGCGTTTCTGTGTGTTGTTCTCCGTAGTAGGTAACGTCTAAAATGAATGTTAAAAAAAGAAAAGTGGATTCAGAATGTCGAGTTTTAAAGAAGAATGGACGTGGAAATATTTATTTACTTTATATAAAGAAAAACCTGTGTGCTTACTTTGCAATACAACTGTTGCAGTTTTAAAAGAATATAACATTCAACGCCATTTCAAGAGCAAACATGAAAACCATTCTTTCTCATCGTTAAGTGAAGAGGTGAAAAAAATTAAATCGAAAGATTTAATAAAAAATTTATCAAGTCAACAACAATTATTTTGCAGAGCTAATCTTTCTCAAAGATGTGCTACGATAGCCAGTTATGTGTTGGCTTATAATATTGCTAAATCTAATAAAGCATTTTCAGATGGTGAATTTATAAAGCAGTGCATGATAGATGTGTGCGATATTATGTGCCCTGAAAAGAAAAATCATTTTCAGTCACTGTCTCTCTCAAGAAGAACAATCACCGAGAGAATTGAAAATATTGATAAAAATCTAATTTCGCAACTGACTACAAAAACTCAAAAATTTCTTTTTTATTCAATTACCATGGATGAAAGTACAGAGGAATCAACGCCCACTTTGAAATTACAGAAGAACTTGCAGGGCTACAGTCAATAAAAGGAACAACGACTGGTTCCGATATATTTTGTGAATTTGAAAATTGCATCGATAAACTTCGTTTACCTATTGATAAGTTATGTAATGTAACTACAGATGGTGCTCCTAACATGGTTGGAATCAATCAAGGATTTGTTGGGAAATTTAATTCCGGAAATGATGTTGTTTTTTTTACATTGCCTTATAGATCAGGATGCTCTCTGTAAATCGGATTTAGATATTGACCATATACTTAATATTGTTGTAAAACTAGTAATATGATTCGTTCCAGAGGATTATTACATCGCCAGTTTCAACGTTTTTTGGAGTCCGTACATGCTGAGCATTCCGATATCCTGTATTATTCAAAAGTTCGTTGGTTAAGTGCTGGAAAAATATTTGAAAGAATTTGGGATTTAAAAGACGATATTATGAATTTTCTTCTTGATAAAGACATTTATCATAAATTTGACGTCTTAGAAAACGAAACGTGGCTTTCTGATTTCGCTTTTTTCACAGACCTCCTCGTCCACATGAATAAACTTAATCTCAAATTGCAAGGGAAAAATCAGTTTCTTCACGATATTTGGCGATACCTGAAAAGTTTCAAATTACAGTTATTATTATTTGCTAATCAGATCTCTAAATCTGATTTTTCTTATTTTCCAAGAATATATATAAATATCGGTTTATAACGTTTTCCGACGTCTTCCGACTCCTAACCGCCATCCTTCTCTATCTTGCCATAGATCCTCCGGTAGCTCCCTTTCTCGTATTTCGGTATCTATGCCCTCTCTCCAGCTTTTTCTTGGTCTTCCTCTTCTTCTTTTTCCGTGTGGTGACCATTTTAGGACTTGCTTTGGTAGTCTTTCGTCTGGCATCCTTTGAACGTGACCGTACCAGATCAACTGCTTGGTCTTGATATCATCTATTATTGTGTGCCCGATACCCATGATTTGTCTGACTCTGTCGTTACGTACTCTATCTCTTCTCGATTTACCCGCTGATCTCCAGAAGTCCATTTCCGTTGCTAGTAGGATTCTCTCCGTAGTCTGCTTCATTTGCCACACTTCGCACCCATATGTTACAATACTTTTAACGATTGTGTTGTATATTCGTTGTTTATTGGCCTTTGATATTGTTTGGTGCCACAGTATTCCGTTCATCATAGATATAGCTTTTCTACCTTGTATGTTTCGGTCCTTGATAGCCGCGCCTAGTGTTCCGTTTTGTGTTATTTTCATTCCTAAGTATTTGTATTCCTCGCAGTGTTTAATTTTTTCCCATCCTCCAAGTCGATGTCTTGTGCCGTTGTTCCGATGGACATACATTCAGTCTTTCCTACATTTACTTCAAGGCCCCACTTCTTATATTCTTCTACGAGCTTTCGAGTCATGTAGTAATTTTCCAAGAATACAATCTTTAAAATTCACTATATCAAACAATAAGATTAAAAAATACGAAATTAATTTGAGAAAACTATCTTCAGAATTTGAAAGGAGATGTCAGGACTTTAGAAAAATGGAACCAGAGTTTAGTATTTTTGCGACCCCCTTCGATGTTAATTACGAAGAAGTTGATGCAAAACTTCAACTTGAGTTAATAGAACTGAAATGTAATACTCTCCTGAAACAAACTTTTCATACAGTACCATTACTAGAATTTTATAAAAATTTAAGTCCAGATAATTTCTCAAATCTAATTACTCATGCAATGAAGATAATGACAATGTTCGGCTCATCTTATATATGCGAACAAATCTTTTCAACAATGAAGCTTAGGAAAACTTCTTTAAGAAACAGAATTACAGATGAGAACCTTTCATCAGTTTTAAGACTTTCTGCTTCGCAAATGGGACCGGACTATGATGAAATTTTGATGAAACAGTCTCAATTTCATTTTTCTCATGCACCATCAACCAGTAATGACACCAGAAAATAAAGTGATAATATTTCACATCAAGAACTACACTAAATTCATATTATATTTTGTGCTTATAATTTTCTTACCTTTTGCTCTTTTACTATTAAAATAATAAGTGTATGTAATAATATATGTATATGTTTATAGAACACATACATTTTTTAACGATTAAGTATTATTCTTTGGCCCGCTACGATTATCTAGTTATTACAAATGGCCCGTCTTAAAAAAAGTTTCCCCACCACTGCTTTAGTAGATCAGCAAAAAGTTAATTTACCTCCTCTGTACATAAAATGCGTTCCCTTATTTCAGACGGAAATTCCCGCGTATAAGAGAAGCAAAGCTTAAAGAAGGAAACTTCGTTGGACCTCAGATACCGGAACTTTTTAAGGATCAAAATTTTACAACTACACTTTTGAGAAGGGAAAAAAGGGTACGGGATGCCTTCAAAAATGTATGTAGCAACTTCCTAGGTAACAAAAAGTCGGACAACTACAATGATCTAGTTGAAGAACTTATCCAGTTTCATATTTTATATTCTCCCTTCTCTAAAAACTTGTGAGTGATAGGGAGAAACCGAGTTCATATTCGAATTCAGTACAACACAGTAGACGCAATAAACCCAAAAAGTTTCAAAAAGTACATCATTGTTATCATTGGTTGATGTAATATAAATGTTGAAAATGTTTCGATAAATGTCAGAAATAAATTGTTGAGAGTAAAATGATTATCGTCATCGTTTCCAGTCTAGCAAATCCAATTATACAACCAAAAACGTAAAACTACTACCAAGAATATGTGTATTTAACAAAATAATACATAATTTAAAATAATAATCATTTAAAATGTAATAGATGTGAGAAGTAAACAACAACAAAGCGTTTCAGGATAAAATACGTGGAAATCAGTTTATTTTTCAGTCGTCGCGATTATAGTACTATTAGTAGTACTTTCCAGGAAGAGCAACGTATTATACGAAAATTATAGACCCGTGGGAGTTGCTGGATACATTTAATTATGCCTTATTAAAGCTGAAGGACACTACAACCAGTTTTATATAAAGTGAAAAAAGATATTCCACTGTATAAAAACATTAAATTAGCATTTCCAAATTATTGTTCAACTAGGTATAATTTTTTTTTTGTATTTTACCGATTGTTTTATATATAAATATGAATGTAATTTTTAAATTGTTGTTCAGTTTTGAATAAAATATTTTATACGCATCTTTTTCAAACCTTATGTACAGTAGGGTGGAGCGATTTTCTCAATTTTATAATCTGATGATGCTTGGTGTCGGAATAAATGTCTTTTAGGGTGAGTATAGACCAAAAAAATCTCACTCTTATCGGACTTAATCTTCAGGAACGCAAGAAACGTAGGACGGGTCTTATTAAAAAAGAGACAGATGACGAGCTTCCTTCAACTTTTGGAATTTACTTTGACGGGAGAAAAGACAGAACCTTAGTTTTTGAAAAAACAGAGTCAAGTCAACGTACTAAATCGGTTACTGAAGAGCACATCGTGATATTGGCTGAACCAGGCTCTAAATACATGGGTCACATATCTCCAGAGAACGGTAGTGCGAAGTCCATTAAAGACAGCATCACAAAGTTCCTAAAAGACTCATTTGGTGATGATTTGAGTACGATAGAGGTTATCGGTTGTGACGGGACCGTTGTCAATACTGGTTTCAAGAATGGTGTTATTAGACAAATACAACTTTCACTTGGGAAGCCAGTTCGATGGTTCATATGTTTGTTACACGCTAACGAACTACCGCTCCGCCATTTAGTGCAACAGTTAGACGGAAAATAAATGATCCTCGTGGCTTTCCAGGTACTATCGGAAAACTTCTTGATCGATGTGAGCAAATGGCAGTTGTTGACTTTGAGAAAATAGATGCTGAATTTCCTGTTGTGAATATAGATGAACTAAGCACGGATCAAATGTACCTTTATGAAATGTGCTTAGGAATCAAAAGCGGCCTGATTTCGTCGCAGCTTGCACAAAGGCAACCTGGAAAGATATCTCATTCCAGGTGGCTAACAACGGCTAATAGGATACTGCGTTTGTATATTTCTACTAAAGACCCGTCAAGTCAATTGAAAATTTTGGCGGAGTATGTTGTCAATGTGTATGCGACTACTTGGTTTCAAATTAAGTTCCAATCGTCCTGCAAATACGGAGCAAAACATCTATTTCATATGATAAAATCGTCTCGGTACTTACCAAGTGAAATAAAAAAGATAGTGGACCCAGTTATTCAACGAAACGGCTATTTTGCTCACCCTGAGAATGTACTAGTCGCCATGTTAGCTGATGATCGAAAACACATCCGGGAGTTATCTTTACGTCGCATATTAAAGTGCCGATCACAGAATAGAGACGCAATTTAAAGTACCACCTATTAATTTTGATGCCCAAGAGTATGTTGACTTGGTAGACTGGCAGTCAGTTGAAATAATAGAGCCTCCTATAATCAAAAACGTAAGTGATGATGAACTTTCAGAAATGATTTTACACGTTCCTGATGAGATTGATATACTTAAATTTCCCTGCCATACGCAAGCGGTTGAACGGCATATAAAGTTGGTTACCGAAGCTTCTTCGTTAGTTTGTGGCACAACATCACGTGATGGATTGATAAGAGCTAGAATATCATCGAGACAAAAAATGCCAAAAGTTGAAACCAAAAAACATTTCTATGAGTAACTTCGAAATACTTATTTAAGGTACCTTTACGTTAGGTTTTGTTTAGTTTTGAAGATAAATTGGGAGGGTGGGAATGGGTGGAACCCGATTTCCAGCCACCTCCCCGTGGTGGGTTCTGGGTTGGTCTTCTGCGAAGAAAACCAAGCGAAGAGCTGTAACTAGTAAAATAAACAAAATTATTTGGTTATTTATACATTTTTTTATTTTAGGTAAATTTTCGGGGTCATCTAGGAACCGGAAGACGTCACGTTTAGGAACCCAGATTTTGCCATTTAATTAACCACAGAAAAAGATACCAATCGAGCACACAGGTCAAAAGAAAAATTAAAGATAATTTTTTCTTGTATAAAATCGCTCCACCCTAATGTACAGGGTACCTTAAATACCATGCCTCAAAAAGTTACATTTATGACATGGATGGGTGAGATTTGACCCTTAGTTTTTTTTTAAATAAAAAATGGTGTATTTTCAATGTATTCGTACCTAGTTTATGTTTACACATTTGCTTTCGTATAACAAAAAAGAAATACCCCAAAAAGTCTGGCGGTTACACGTGCAATAAACATAAAACTATACATCAAGTCAAATAAACATAGTAATAATTTTTTGAAATTTTCTCAAAAAAAATTGTCCATTTGCAGGAATGGGAGGTTGAAGTTCAAGCCTCATAACCCCTCTCTGAAACAAAAGATACCATTTTAAAGCTTTTATGTAAAAGATAACAAACATGTTTTACACCTCACCTCTGAATGCAAATTTCGCAGGTCATACTCTCCTTTTTCTGATTTTTTGAATAGGGGCATAACTGACACCTTCCTCTCTTTTTACCTTGTCGTGGCTCTGGATTTGGTACTGGTAATACTTCCTGAATTCCGGAAAATTTTAAAATCATATTGCGAAGCTCTCTTGGCAAACAACTTTCTTGAGCTCTGCGTTTCATGTGGCTTTCAATAAGTTCTTGCCCTAAATTGGTTAAAAAGAGCCTTCTAGCCATCGTTTCATTTCGAACCAAACTATTAAATATAACGTTAGCATTTACTCCAGCAATGTCCAAAATACGAAACCATATTGTTTGGGGCCATCTTCGAGTTCTTCTGCCAGTTTTATAGCAAGCACATTTTTGGTCTGAGTCCACCCCCCCCTTTTGTTTCATTATAAAAGTTTATAATTTCGGGCTTTTCATTTACCATTGTATCAGAGTGGTGCATGGTTGATACTAATATTACTGCACGATTCCTTTTTGGGACAGAAGATACAAGAATCTCATTGTTTGTAAACCCAAATATCGCAGATTTAACTGGTCTATCTTTGTGAGGTTGAAACTCCAAAGGGATCTCCCTTTTATTTTTTATAAAGTTCCAACATATGTAATGTTGTGTTTCTTTAGTTCCTTTATCAGTTCTATAGACGAGAACCAATTATCAGCTGTAAGGTTCCTATTTGTTCTCGATATCGGTGGGATAAGTTTCAAAACATCCAGTGTGGGGATAGCTAACTTTATTGGGTTCATATTATGAGTATCTTTGCCAGTGTATATAAAGGCATTTAACGGATAGTGTGTTTTAGCATCCACTAAACATTGCATTTTTATACCGTACTTATCGGGCTTATTTTTTAGGTACATACGGAATATACACCTTCCTCTAAACGCTATAAGCTATTCATCGATAGTGAGCTGTAATTAGACTGACAGTTGGTGATAAACATTTTAAAAATATTGGAAATAGCTGCTAGTTTGTCTCCATTTATAATACGTCCTGGTCGTGTTTCTAAATCATCAAAACAAAGACATGAAAGTAAAAAATAAAAGCGGTTCAAAGACATTGTCGCACGAAATATATCACGACCGGTACCATTGGTAGCAAATAACGATCTCAAATCTTCATTATTCGATTTGAAAACTCCTGCTAAATATAATAAACCCAAGAAGGCTTTGAATTCAACAATATCCAAATGACTGGTAGATTGACATGACAGATTGTGCAAGTTATACGTAGCGGCCATGTTAGTTATTCTTTCATTAGTCGTTTCGAGTATTTCCTGCAAGATGTCATCACTAATAATACATTCCCAAGCTTGAATTGGTTTTTCAGGCATTGTATCTCGCGCTTTTCCAATAATCCCAGGCAGATGGCTAATTAAATTATGCGTGCGAGTACGAGAAGATGCAGGAGGATTTTTTGCCCACTTGAATCTGTTTTTACCATAGAAGTAATTTCTGGACCCAGAAGTATCCT
The DNA here is from genome assembly GCA_963921935.1 of Galeruca laticollis. Classification (NCBI taxonomy): domain Eukaryota; kingdom Metazoa; phylum Arthropoda; class Insecta; order Coleoptera; family Chrysomelidae; genus Galeruca; species Galeruca laticollis. The sequence continues at coordinate 42,452,426 of OY998182.1, forward strand.
CTTGATCATCCGATGCTTCACTATCAGTGCCTCTTCCTGTATGTACATATATTTCGTCACTATCATCGCATTCTTCTTCCGTATCGGTTTGGTGGTCACTGTGTTCACTACCATTATCCGAAAACTCATTGTCACTATCTAGACCATAAGACATTATATTTTGTAGAACTGTCTGTGGATATGGTGTACATACTAGATGTAAATTGAGTGAATGAAAACGACGAATACTCAGTGTGTATTTGTTTATTAATTTCCAGCTAAAATGACGACATCTTTGATAATGGCTTAATAGCCGAAAGTGCTTAGCTGGAAATTAATAAACAAATACACACTGAGTATTCGTCGTTTTCATTCACTCAAATTATATTTTGTGCCTCATCTTCAAGTTCACTTTGTTTCAAAGGTCGCTTATCGTTACTGCATCCCGCCATGTTCAATCGCTCGTACAAAACAATTTACCGACACTTATACCATAAGCGGGTCAAATCTGACCCACGATCTCTGCGAACGTTCAACGTAAACTAACCTTGCTTCCGGATATAAATAAATGGCTTGTCGGTCGAAGATTACCTGGAAGCGCACGGACCGCCTACTATGCCTTAGTAGCAAAATGTGTAGGGTCAAATTTGACCCCTCCATGGTATTTACGGGTTAAGCGAGGTAACTGGCTGTATCTCACAAAGCGGGAAAAAATATTGATAGTAAAAGTGGCCGAGAGAAATTGCTGGAAATTACTATACTATAACTTTGATATCATCATTTGAAAGTAAGTTTAATCCCAGACAATTTTCTATAGTAACATTTCTTTGTATCTGTCATAACAAGCGAGAAGGAAGACCATCTATTTTTCAGTTTTTAAATTTGAATATCTCATTAACTATTCATCCTATCCGACTGTTTCTGGACGCATATGAAAGAGAGTGGTGTGGATTTTGAAGACCGTGGATATACCTTATCGATTACTTTAAAACAGATAAACTAGATGCCGCTTTATGCAGTGATTACTTATTTTTACGATTTTATTAAGAAAATTAAATAAAACTTCTTTTAGTAACATATTCTAAAGCAGCTCTAAATTTCTTATATTTTAGTGAAAACTGCTGTTACGTATTGCACGTACATTTAAAATTAATGCACTGTATTTCCAGTTGTTTATAAAATAAAAATCGAAGTCTGACACTATTAAAATATTTCTAGAACTATACACAAAGTACTTTTATACACTAATTATAATGTTACACTGTTTCTTTTTGTTGCGAAAATTTGCCACCAATAACTTACTAATATACGCGTCTACTAATTTAGTTGCAGAGATACTTGAGCGGAACTAAAATATTTGCGTTCCTTCAGTAAGGTACTGAGATACAACTGAGCTGAACCGATTCACTATAAGAAATAGCAAATATCTATTGAATATTTCCTTTATAATTTGCACTCATGACCGATTTTGGGAATGCCAGAAAAAATTGAATTCCGTATTCATAGTTTGAGGGAGGGCTTACGAGTCTTTTTCTGAAATATTTACATGTTATTAACAACGTAAACATACACCCAGAACTACTGTACAAGAATAGGAGGAGACAGAAAAGTTAGTCCTTTTCACAGACTGTCAATACCGAGATTTTTGTGAAGGGTCGTGTGTACTGACTCGCTGGTTTTAAGGCGAACAGCACAAATTCGGCCATCCTTACCGGGATCGTGTCAATCACACGAGCTAGTGGCCAATTGAGTCCTTTTACCAGGACCAGATCATTAGGCTTAATGTCCCTAGTGGTCTTGAACCATTTAGGTCTATTTTGGAGACGATTTAGATAATCAATCGACTATCATTTCCAGAACATTTGCCAAACGATAAAGTGTTTGCTGACCGAGTAGATACGTTTTTGTCAGGATATGCAGTTAAAGGGGATCCGATCAGAAAATTGTCTGGAGTAAGTGAATTCAAATCATTGGGATCATTCGACAAGGAGTACAGGGGTCTATAGTTCTGTATATATTTGTGTTAGGATTGTAGAGAATTGCTCGAAGGTGAATGTTTGCTCTCCCACAATTCTGTGCAGATGATTTTTAGCGCTTTTAATCGCCGCTTCCCACAGCCCTCCCCAATGAGGAAATTTTGTGGGTATGAATTTCCATTGAGTTTCATTGTTGGAGAGAAATTCGAGTATTGTTTTGGAGGAGACAGGAGATAGAAAGAAGTCGCGCAGTTCTTTGAGTTGGTTTTGAACACCAACGAAATTGGTAGTACAGTATCCGCCAAAATAAACAGTACCGAAAATAAAAATTAATTTTTAATTTCTGTAATGTAAGTGTTCAAAATGTTCACCATTTCGACGCAAACAAGCTTCATATCGATTTTGTAAGTCAATAAACATATTTATAAAAAGTGGTTGATGTAACTGCCGAAAAATATTTTGTATTCTTTCCCGTAGTTCGGCAATATTCGCCGGCGGATTTTCCGAGTGAAATATTTTGTCCTTCATTATGCCCCAAATGTATGCGTCAGATCAGGTGAATGAGAAGGATATTCGAAGTCTGTTCCCCGAGAAATTATTCTATTATCGAAATGCTGACGGAGTAAGTCTAAGGTGCGCACAGCTGTATGGCTCGTTGCACAATCTTGTTGGAACTATTGTGTGCGAAACTGTAGATTTCGTGCACGGCAAAAGTTATTTAGATCTATCACAAAAGGTATAATAATTTTCTCTCTATAACGCTCTTGGTTGACAGTAAGTGGATTCTGATTATCATCTTCAACGAAATAAGGACCAATCATTCCATGACCAGATACCGCGCACCAAACGGTAACTCGAAGACTGTGGAGTGGTTTCTCTACAAGGACATCAGGACGTTCAAATCCAAGGAATCTGGTTGTTTGTCGATTAATATAGCCGCTAAGATGAACGTGACTCTCGTCTGAAAACCATATGTTTTTCAAAAATTCGGTATCTTCGTAAATTAAACTCAACATGCGACCACAGTAAATTTCTCTTGCACGTTTGTCCGCAGCATTTAGTCGTTGTCCAACTTGAATACAGTATGGATAACCACCAATTGATTTGAACATGCGACGTAAAGACGTTTCACTAATGTTGAGTTTACATGCAGTTCTTACAAGACTTCTTTGAGGTGATTGCACAACTTGGTTAAAAACACGTCCTTCATTTTCGTTAGTGCATACTGTTTTTCGACGACCTGAAGAACCTTTACGTTGACACAATACACTACCAGTGCGACGAAATTTTTCAACAACAGCTAACATCACACTTTTACTAGGAGCTGCTTTATTAAATTTTTGTTGATATTTTATTGACACCTGTTCTAAGCTTGGACCATCATTACGACCTTTTCCGTATGAACGAAAATAATGCTCTACCAAAAAAACTTTTTCTTCCGTTGTTAGAACCATTTTTTAAATCAAATTTAACTGCAGCGTATTATTAATATATCAACTAATGACAATTAAGTCAAATATGACAAATCCATATTACATAAACAACTCCACAGCACTCTCTGTTTCGGTACTGTTTATTTTGGCGTATTATCACTATACAGTCCTAAGCATGCAAAAGTGTTAAGGTAAGTTTTTAGTTTGTATAAATAATTAATAACACTGATCAACACTAATTTTATTGTCAACAATATTTGGGCGATTTCTAGGTAATTTCGTGGTGCTGATCACGAATTTGAAGTCCATTTAGGTGAATTGGCTCTAATTTTAGAGATATATTATCAAAATATGATAAGATAGATAAAAATATCAATTTAATAGACCAATGGCCCTTATAAGCAACTTTTAGTAAAAAATATTAAAGTGGTTTCAAAAAAAGAGAAACGAAAAAATAATAAAATTCATTTATTTATTAGGTATAACAGCAAAGAAATAATTTAATTTAAAAAATTACATCTAATTCGTAGGAAAGAACCTCTTTTTGTAGGATTTTCTTTTATGAGGACCGTCTGGTACGTCACGTTGGAGACTCCAACAATAGTCTGCCATCATATGATGATCCCATCTGCCCTGATACCTTACCTCCATCTCCTTTATATTCCTTGTTCCTCACTGAAATTGCCAAGATTGTCGGAAATTTATCCAAGTGGCTTTGAAGAATGTGTACTTTAATACTCATATTAGTACCCAAGTTTTTAAAGTTTAATAACATCTGTTGCACTAATTCCTCGTAATTGTCCGCTGACCCAAGAAATTTTTAACTACCATAACAAAGCTACACTAAGCAGCAGCTTCAAGTGTCGTCATGTGATTTGTAAAATTAGAGTCCTTAATAAGTTTGCGAATTTGAGGGCCAACAAAAATACCCGCTTTTAGCTTTTCCATACTTAACCTAGCATACGATCTACAAATGTATTTGAAGCACTCGCCATCTTTACTCAAAGCCTTAACAAATTGTTTCATTAGTCCTAACTTGATGTGGAGCGGTGGGAGAATGATTTTTTCACGGTCAACCAATGGTTCGTGTATGACATTTTCTGTTCCTACATTCATATTTTGTCTTATTGGCTAATTAACCATATTCCAATGATCTTGCTTCGCCCTACTATCCCACAAGCAGATAAAACAAGGGTATTTTGTGTACCCACCTTGCTGCCCAAGCAAGAAGTTGACCATTTTTAGATCAACACAAATGGAAAACTGATGTTCTTCATAGGATAGTTTCTGTAATACCAACTTGATGTTTTGATATTCTTCCTTAAGTTTTGTTGAGCGAGCGATAGGAATTGACGCATATCAGTTGCCATTGTGTAGCAAAACACACTTTAAGCTTCTACTGGAACTGTCTATGAATAGTCGCCAATCACCTGGAACAAATTGTATTCCCATTTGACGAAAAAGTCCGGGAATGTTGTTGCAATAAATAAGATCTTCATCTTGGCTAAAGTAAGGAACAAGTTTCACCTCTCGTGTTCTATAAATGGTTATTTTTATATCTGGTTGTAGACAGTTTTTTTCTTTTAATCTGGATGCCAGAAGTTCAGGTGCTTGCTTTGATAGACCAAGAGCCCGTATCAGGTCATTCAGTTCTTCTTGAGAGAACTGCTGTGGTGTTGATTGTATTTCCTGCTCATATTCACTTCCACTGCTACTGTACTGGTCCTTAATTTCTTCTTCTTCTTCCGCCATCAGAACATTTGGCAGTATTGTATATACTGGTACGGGAATCTCTTCGTTATGTGACACAGGTCTTCGTGCTGATTCTAAATCAGGATAATCCCATTTGCCTTTCTTGTATTTGTTAAAACATTTTACATTAACTAAACAAAAATAACAATCATCATGGTGGTTTTTAGGTTCTCTCCACATCATGGGCACACCGAATTTCAAACTTTTTCTTTTTTCGTTTGACCACTGTCGTAAACATTTTCTCCAAGCTGTACGCCGAAATAAGCTTGATAAGCTTGTCTAACAAAATCTGTGATATTTTTCTTTGTTTCGCTACAGTATATTCGTCACAAATGTAGCAGAAGACATTAGGGCTGTTCAAACAGCTTCTGCGTGAAGAACTCATTCCTCTGAAAAAAAGAGTAACTTTGGTTAAAAATATAGGTAGAAATATTCGTCACATGTACTCCTACCTTCCACTTGACGTCTATTAAATTTAAATAACTTCACTAGGTAGGCAATAAGAACTAAATACACAAAATACGTAAGAAAAGCACAATAACCGCGGCGCTAAGGCCCGATTTCACCAGAAGAGAGATAAACGGCGTTCTCATAAACTCCGTTCTGACTAAACTCAGATTTGAATCGTAACAAACCTCTATCGAGTTTCATCAACACAAACTGGCGAGAAGTTGAGCCGAGTTTATCAAAACAAAGTTTAAGAATAGTCAAAAGCCGGCAACATTGTAAAATATGTATATTTGGTTACAATTCAGCTTTTGAGAAGAAAACGAGGAATATTATAACCTAACAATTCCTATTGAGATTTCGTATGTACCTGGGTGTTTAGTAATATTTTCGTGTGAGTTAAAAGTTTTCTTTTTGAAGTTAATTATTGTAAGTGGCAATGTCTTCCTCAAAATTAAATATTCTGAAACGAAAAAGGGATCAACCGTTTCAGCCAGCAGAAAAAAACAATTTAGTTGACACTTCTCCAAATTGACTCGAAACCCCAAAGCCATACATGGAAAACGCCTTTTCCAAATTCCAAACAATCTTTCAATGGAATTCCTTGTACGAATTTGTGATTCATTGAATAGGTGCTCAGCAGCAGTTTGACATTGATCAAGTGGCGTCATCATGTAACGTCTACATGCATATCCTCTATCACCAACAAGTAAATCATCACCATAGTGCCCTTGTTCAAACATAGCTCTTCTGAAAGAGTTATTAAAAATATGGGAGTCATGAGTACTACCTGGCCATCAAGCAACAATATCGATGAACTCTAATTTTGCATTGCAAATAGCCTGAATATTGAGTGAAAACTAGCCTTTCCTGTTACGAAATATTTCACCATTGGCACCACCTGAAATGTAGAATAAATAATATTTACTTTTATGCCTGAAAGACGAATTGCTTACAAATACGAATATTTATTGTCAATTGTATAACTTTTTAGTTTAGATACTAGGTACTCTACACATAATATTGAAGCCAACCTGGTGACTTTCCCAATTTTACGTGAAAGCAGTCTATTGCACCAAGCACCTTTGGAAATCTTGCTTTATTGTAGAAGTCCAATTGAGTCTTGCGGATATCATCAGGGGTGTCAGGAAATATAACGTAAAGTGGTCGCAATGACGCTATAGCGGAACTAACCCTATGTACAATTCGATGAGCAGTAGATGTACTAATACCAGATAAATCTGAAGCGGTAGTTTGAAAACATCCAGTCTCATAGAATCTGAGGGTACAGAGCAGCTGATTGATGGGGGATACGCAATTATTTCTACATAAAAAATACTGCAATTTAAACTGGCCCTATCTATATTCAAAGTGATATGACAATAGAAAAATAGAAATGCTTTATTTACCTGTCAGAGGGAAATTCCAGGTTATTTTCAATTGCTTCCAAAGCATCAAGTACAGTTCGTTTAGTAATCCGAAACCTAGTCACAAAATCGTTATTGTCTAGACTATGAAAATGATCTTCTCTATCTCTTATCCAGCGGGGTCGACGAACGACATACTCATCTTCACTATCGCTGTCCTCAAAAGCTAATAAATACGCCCTTCGCATTTTTGCAAATTCAATTCAAACTCCAAAAACACAAACAATCTTAACCTCACTTTTCAAATGTAACGAAAACCAAAACGTCGCTTAACTTCGTAACTGACCAAATTCGGCCGGTTTTAATCAGAAACGCCGTTTATCATTAAACCCGGTTTAGAGTTCCTGGTGAAATCCAATATGGCGAGTAAAAAGCTTAATCAAGTTTAACTTGAACAAAACGCGTTTAAAGACGTTGGTGAAATCGGGCCTAAGTCTTAGGAGAACAACTGCTTACACTGAACTGACAGTTAAAATCAAGAGACACAAGACAAACAAGTGCACGCACTGATCACGTGATCAGCAGTCGGCACGTGGTACGCTCACTAAACAGGGTCGAACTCTCGTTTCTGCGTAAATTTCTTGTTCGTAAATTATTCTTAAAAAATAAAAAGTATATGTTATAGATAAATTCCTTAAAAAATTATGTATCCATTACCTCAAAAACTAGAGCCAATTTGGGAAAACTGCTTTTATTTTTGAATTCAGCAGACCTGAATTATCCTAAATTCGTTAAAAAATACTTGGCAACAAAATTTTTTTTAAATTTTGTAGGGCTGTGTAATTTATTTTTGTTAGTGTTAACCCTCACGCTTTTTGTATAAACATGATAAGTGATATTGAACTGTCAAGAATTTAAGGTTTGACTATAAATTGTAGATTTTTTAATTCTCTACAACTTTTACATGCCACATTTTTCGATTTTCTTACCTTATCCCCAATTTTTCCCGTCCACCAGCCTTCATCGCCGGATATTTTCGCATCTTCAGATAACACTTCGACAATCTGCCCTGTCTGCAAAGACAGTTCATCTTCGCCTTGGGCGTCATAGTCGTACAAAGCAGTCCTGAGGTACGGCGGCGGTGGTCTATGGTGTAAGTGTATATGGGACGGATGATGGTGGTGCGACCGGTGCTCCACTTGAACCGAGTCTCCATTTCGGGACGGTTCCATGTGCCTCGGCTGATACTGATAATGATGCAAGTGCTCTACCAACGGAGGCATCCGTTTAGGTCAATTAGTTCTGGAAATTAAATAGAGAAATAAAATTTGATGAGCTTACAATAAAAGAAAAATATACACGAATCCGAATGAAACTTTGTAAAAGTTCGATGATTGCTGTAGAATCCATTAGCTGTGAGTGTTGTTTTTTGATTTTTACTTCTACATCTGTGTTTTTACAAACGTATTGTATATATTTTGACTCCCTTGTGACCGGGTTTAGTTCGTATTTTTAGCCCTGAAGAAGGTGACGAATTGCACCGAAACGTTGACAAATAAAAGAGAAACTAGTAGTTATTATTTAACCGCTTCCACGAAAACTTTTATATAAATAAAACTATTACTTATTTGAAAAGATCGTTAAAAATTAATAAGATATTGTAATGTTTTTCTTATTTATTTAAAAGTTTTTATTACGACGGCTGGGATAAATTTATACACACGGTAGGTCTACTCACTTAATTTATGTATTCTTTAATTTACATTAGATACACAGTATATTCACTTACACTAATTTATATAAACACTTCACTACTGTTTATTTACTTAGACTATTTAAATGTTCACTGTTTATCTCACGAGATCAAATTATAAACTAATTCCATTGCTAAGTAGCCTCTCTTCTAGCCTTTTTTCTGGATCCTTCTAGATTGCGGCTCACAAAAAAATAAGCGCCTCCCAGGAATTGTTTAGATAAGATTGGTCACAAAAAATAACGGTAAACAGTTCGAAGAAATCCCTGCGCTTTCGACAAAATTTTAAATTTCATACATTGCTTTAGACAGAGTCGGATTCAGGGACTACACCAGTGTGCGCTTTCGTAACATTACCCCTTCCTTAAAAGGAAGTTCCTCCTGGAACTTCTGTGGAGCCGGGACTGGATGTAAAAATCGGCAACTGGACCCATGTCTGCACTTTCCGGTCATATGGAAATAACAGGACACCGTCTTCAACGGGTACCGGTAACGATGGGTATAGCTGCAAATTAATATGTGGACACCAGTATCTTGGAGGATCACCTCTATCATGTTCCTGATGACTCGCCAATCCTACTGGTTCCTCTCTCCCCTGGACATTGCTAGTTTCTCCACGTGGGATTACAGCACATGATCTCGAAGGCTTCGTAGCGATTCCCACGGATCCCGGTAGGTGGATCGATCTGGAAATTCGTTTCTAGTTACCAGGTAGAAGACGTACTTAGCGAAAATTGTGTTTGAATCTGTGTCTTGCCAGGGGCTGGCAGCTGATCTTCAAATTTATCTAATTGTCCAAACTTGCTTTCGAAAGACGGTTGCCAACCCTCGTGCACTCGTGCGTGTTTGTTACTGGCGAGATATTATATGCCACTGAGTACTCTTCCGGGAGCATGAACAAATATTGTCTTTGTTCTGTAGTGATTCCGTATCTAGTTTTCCCGTTACCTCCGTATCCACCCATAAATTCTTCGAAGGCTGGGTCAGACTCTTGTTGTAGATGCTTCACCCCTTCCTCGTTGTCATGGTCTTCTTCAATAGCGCTAGTCGGTTTTGGTGGACTACTCTCTAATTTCCATTGGAGATCTTGCTTATACGATAGATGATTAAGTATGGATCTTCCCATGATTTCAGTAATTTTGGAGAAAATCCTTTTCTCCCTGTCGGGTTGTGTAACCATACTTTGTCCCCTTCATTGAAACTGCCATCTGTGGCTTGCGTATCATACCGTTTTTTCATTATGTCACTGGCAACTTGAAGATTCTTTCGAACCAATTCGTGCACATCGTCAATCCTTCTCAATTGGATCACAGCCAAACTCAAGGTCACAAGAAGGCCTCATTTCACGTCCCAACAAGATTTTCACAGGTGTTTCGCCCGTGGACTCATTTATGGCAGATCGATAAGCCAACGCAAATGGAGAAATATACTGGTCCCAATCTCGCTGGAAACTACTTCGGACAGGTATTTTCCAACGGTCCTGTTAATTATTTCGACCATTCCATCTGACTGTGGATGTAATGCTGTTGTCCTGGTCTTCTTCATTCCCAGCTTGTCACAAATCTCCTGGAATAGATGGCTTTCGAAATTTCTTCCCTGATCACTGTGGACTTCCAAGAGCACTCCATATCGGCTGATAAATTCTTTCACAAATACATCCACGATAGTTGTGGCTTCTTGATTCGGGATCGCGTAAATTTCCACCCACTTTGTGAAATAATCCATTACAACCAAGATTTATATACCACCATTTTCTGTCGTTGGAAATGTTCCAGCGATGTCTAAAGCAATCCTTTCGAAAGGGCTTCCAACATTATACTGTTTCATAGGTGCCTTTCTCTTGCGATGTGGTCCATTACTCGTAGCACAAGTCGTACATTTCTTACACCAGTCCTTCACATCATCGAAGATGTTCATCCAATAAAACTTCTCACGGATTCTCTGTAGGATTTTCTTCACTCCCAGATGACATCCCGATGGACTGTCGTGTAGCTTCTTTAGTACTTCAGCTACTCTTGTTCTCGGAATAACTAGCTGTCTCCCTCATCTCGGAACCATCATCGTTTTCAAGGACTCTTTTCAACAGCCCTTCTTCCAGGACAAGGGAGTTCCACCGAGCCCAATACGCCTTGAGTTTCGGTGAAAATCTTGACACTTCTTGCCAGGTAGGTCGCCGATTTTCTTCCTTCCAATGCCAGATCATCTTCAGGTGAGGATCATTCTCCTGATCTTTTCTGATCCTGGTGGGTGTCCATTCCTCGTTGACCACAGTAGTTCTTGAAACTGCAGCTTCCCTAGATTCAGCCTTGTTGCAGTGGGAGCAGTCTGTTGGGCACGGCCGTCTGGACAGGGAGTCGGCATTTCGGTGACTCACACCAGCTCGATGTTCGATGTTGAAATCGTACTCTTGAAGTCGTTCAATCCATCTAGTGATCTGGCCCTCGGGATTCTTGAACTGCATCAACCACTGGAGTGCTGCATGATCAGTCCGGATTAAAAACTTCCTACCGTAGAGATACTGGTAAAAGTGTTCCACGGACTTAAATACCGACAAAAATTCTCTTCTTGTGACGCAGTAGTTTCGTTTTGGTTTGGAGAGAACTTTACTGAAATATCCCAGCACTCTTTCTTGCCCTCCTTGGATCTGTGAGAGCACTCCACCAATTCCTACGTTGCTGTTTACCTCACTTTCAAAACTGACTCCTCCCGCTGGTCGGTATTCTTTATATATAAGTGCCCTAAATTCCAGAATCTCCTAGTTTTGCGGCTCACAAAAACAATCGCCTCCCTGGAATTTTCTAGATAAGACTGGTCACAAAAACAATGTACCTGACTGGAAATGTCTAGATAATAATCTAGCGATCTGGCCCTCGGGATTCTTGAACTGCATCAACCACTTGAGAGCTGCATGATCAGTCCGGATTAAGAACTTCCTACCATACAGATACTGGTAAAAATGTTCCACGGACTTCACTGCCGCCAAAAGTTCTCTTCTTGTGACGCAGTAGTTTCGTTCTGGCTGGGAGAGGACTTTACTGAAATATCCCAGCACTCTTTGTTGTCCTCCTTCTGCCTCTTCAAAGTTTCAAAAGCCGTTTTACAGTCTTCGTCCCATTGAAAAGGTCTTGATTCTTTTGTAAGTCGAGTTAGAGGCTTGGCAATATCTCCAAACTTCCTGATAAATCTTCTATAATACGTGCAAAGTCCAAGGAAACTCCTAATTTTATGTTTGTCGGTTGGTTGCGGCCATTGCTGAATGGAAACAATTTTCTCTGGATCCACCGCCACTCCTTCATTGCTCACTATATGACCTAGATAGTTGACTCGGTTTTGGAACAGCTGACATTTCTTCGGGCTTAACATGATCTGGGCAGCTTGGAGTCGTTTGAATACGTCTTCCAATTCTCCAGGTGTTCGTCAAAGGTCTTCCCCAGTACTACAATGTCGTCCAAATAGACCAGGCATGTCTTCCAATACAACCCTCTCAAGACATTTTCCATGAGTCTTTCAAATGTCGCAGGCGCATTACAGAGCCCGAATGGCATGACGTTGAATTGCCATAATCCAAATCCAGAGGTAAAAGCAGTCTTCTCTTTGTCTTTTGGGTCCATTTCCACTTGCCAATAACCAGACTTCAAGTCCATGGAGGAAAACAATTTGCTGCCGGCCAAAGTATCTATGGTATCGTCGATTCGAGGCAGAGGATAGCTGTCTTTCTTCGTCACGTTGTTTAGCTGGCGATAATCCACACAGAATCTCGTAGTTCCATCCTTTTACTTGACGAGCACTACGGGAGACATCCATGGACTGGTAGATGGTTCTATTACTTTTTCTTCTGCCATCTCTCGAATTATTCTTTCAGCTTCCTTTCTCTTCGCCCGTGGAAGTCTTCGAGCTGATTGCATAATTGGCTTAGCATTACCAGTATCGATTTTGTGTTTGACGGCTGATGTTCTACCAGTCTTTCCTCCTTTTGGTACGAATAGGTATCGATACTGCAAGAGAATTACCAGTGGTCGTTGTTTGACGAACTATAGACGTCACTGGTACGCAGGATCCAATCCTGGTTTCCTTCTTGATGGTAACTGGGTAATCATTCCCGTTTATCACACGTACTGGGCTCTCTTTCGCCGACGTAACCAATCCGTTTCCAATTACTACTCCTTTGCCAACCTCTTCGTCGTGGTTCCTTGGCTCCATCATAACCGGTGTACCTTCCTCCATGATTCCCTGTAGCCGTGCTATCATGGTTTCGCTTCGTGCAGGTAGAACGGTATCTTCCTGTACAGCTGCCAACACCGCGCTGCCTTCATATGGATGAAGGAATACTTCCTGGGAACCCACTTTAATGGTTCTGTTTCTAAAGTCTAATTGGAAACCATGTACATTCATTACGTCCATTCCCAGAATCACGTCTTCTTCAATGTCAGCTACGATTACCGTATGCGTGAACTTTTCTGCGCCAATTCCCAATTGGATTTGTATCTCACCGTGAACATTGGCACTCTCACCTGTGGCGGTCCGCAGTCGCAGTTTCGTTGGTAAAAGTTTCTTCTTGGAGTTTATTATTTCTGGTCGTATAATGGTTCTAGTTGCTCCAGTGTCTACCAGCAGAGTATATCTCTTGCCATTCACTTCTCCATCTACATATACACTGTCGTTGCGACATCTGAGCGAAGCTATTAGTATGAGAGGGTCTTTGGAACGTCATGGGTCGGTGCTGCCCCCTCGTAGCCGACCCGTTCTAGTTTTCCTGTGACTGGGGTTCTTGGTTTGCAGGAGTTCTGGGGCGCTTACACGAACTACGTACATGCCCTACCTCACCACAATTCCAGCATCTGATCATTCTCGGCTTCTTGTCCATCATACTTTTTATTAAACTGACGAACTGGTAAAATCTGTCTTCGTCATCTTCTTCTTGGATGGTTCTAATTTTGTTATATCCCGAAGCCTTCGTTGCTGCTTCATATTCAAGAGCAGCTGGCAATGCGCCAAATAATGTTTTGGGATGGGCTAAACGAAGCGTCCTCTGCATATCGGGGTCGCGTAAGCCATCGATAAAGGCCTGTATGCCCAGACATTCCATCATGTTCTCTGGTGTTGATGGATAAGCGAATCGAACTAATTGGGCAATGTCCACTTCATACTCTTGAAGGGCTTCGTCACGTTTCTACCTTCGGTTCTTCAGCTGGGATTGGTACAAGTGCTCTAGATGTTCGTGGCCATATCGCATGTCCAACCTTTTCTTCAGCTGCTCGAATTCATCCGTTTCTTCAAGTGGTATCGTCTGCAGTACATCTAATGCATCTCCCCGAAGCGCGATAGTTAAGTTCACTGCCTTCTCTCTATTGGACCAATTATTCACTCTAGCGGCTGCTTCAAATTTTTTCACATAATTGGTCCACGAAATTTTTCCATCGAACGTTGGGGCTTTGACTCGGGTAAAACTACCAATGTCTTCTAACTTAGGGTGTGTTTCTGGCTTGCAGATCTAGATCTTCTTTTGTTCTGCTGGCGTGTCTTGTGTTCTTAAATCTGTTCTCTTACTCTCTAACTCCTTGATTTTCTCGTCCATTGTTGACATCTTATTCTCAATCTTCTCGTCCATCGTTGTAATCTTATTCTCGATTTTCTCGTCCATCGTCGACATCTTATTGTCGATTTCAGATTGTAGAGACGAAATTTCATTTTCAACGTCAGCGGCAATGTCATTTTTCATTAATAAGATATCGGCAGATATATCGTGCTTTATAACAGATATCTTCTCGTCCATATTAGCAGAAATGTCGTTCTTCATAGCAGAAATATCATTTTTCACATTCGTTGAAATCTTCTCTTCCATGGCAGAAATATCGTTCTTCATAGATGAAATATCGTTTTTCACATTCGTTTAATCTTCTCTTCCATGGCAGAAATTGACGAGATTAAGGTGGAAGCCTCGTCATTAAATAAAACTATTTCTGGATCAAAGCCGTCATTTTCCAGTGCAGTTTTAAGTCTTTCTACTAATTCACTTTTCTTACCAGACGTTTCCAACTCACGATCTTCCAATTCTGCTCTTAGTTCCGTCACTTTCAGGTCACATATTCTCTTGGCCATTTTTACATAGCAATTTATTTATATTCTTCCACTTCTGACACCAATGTAATGTTTTTCTTATTTATTTAAACGTTTTTATTACGGGTGGGATAAACTTTAAACACACGGTATGGCTACTTAATTTATTTGAACACTAAACTACCCACTAACACTTAATTCATATACACTTAACTATTCACTTAAATTTAATTTATATACACACAACCTTAATTATTAATTTATATCAACACTTTACGCTGTTCGCTATTTCAGTGTATTCTTGTTTATTTGTCGAGATCACTTTATAAACTAAACTGACTCTCCATGCTCGGTCCTTTAGATATGAGTGCCTTTTTACTAGATAATTCTAGATTGCGGCTTACACAAAAACAATTGGCTCTGGCATTTTCTAGATAAGACTGGTCACAAAAAACAATGTCTCGATAAGATAGTCACAATCGTAAACGGTTCTAAGAAATCCCTGCGCATACGCCATAATTTTAACTTTCATACATGGCTTAGACATAGGCGGATTCAGGGTCTACACTAGTGTGCTATTTCATAACAATATATAAATAAATTTAATATTAGATTTGAAGACTATATAAAAAAAACTTGACAATTATGCTGAATGTTTTGTAAGGATTATTGATTTGTGCAATAAAAAGGGATTTTTTAATATTAATCTATATGGAAAAGTATGTAATAAGCTAATTCATGAGATATATAAAAAAAAAGAATAATAATCTTATACTCGTAGTTATTGAAACTGTAGATTCTAATGAAATAAGTGAGCAACAAGGTGATGAGTACAGAAAAATAATTTCAACAACTCTTTTTTAGAAATTGTAATCAGCAAAGACGAAACAATATAAAAAATGACACTTTTATATTGTATCTGAAAGCTTAAAGTTTTCCAGCACATATTGAAGAGATTCAGATAGAGATTCTGGATAACAGGAGTGATCATTTTTTTTTCATATTTAAAAATGTTGGGTGTATATTTTATACCAATTTCCAAACAGCAGCAAAGAGCAAAGTAGAGTTTTTGCAATTGAGTATTGGTTTGAGAAAAATATCAATGGCGACACAAATAAAACTATTTTATGTGGAGATTTTACCTCTAGATATTGATAACAATTACAGTGGTAGGTTAAGAGATTTTATATCTGATATGGGATTTATACATTCAGTAACAGAATATATCGATTTAACGCAAGGAGGAAGTTCATTAATTGATTTAGCTTTATCGAATCTAGAAATTGACGTAGATGTATTTGATTTCCCTAAAATAAGCTCTCACCGCAATATGATAATCTCTTTGAAGGGCATAAAAATGTCAATAAGTTCATATTATATAGACACAAGGGACAGGAACATTGACTTTGAACTAATTGGGTTAAAATTAAATACTATAAACTGGAACTATAGAGAAAATATTTTAAATAAAATATATAACATGTTTGTAGAACATTTATGTTTTGTATTGGATGAAGTATCTCCAAAAAAGAGGTAACAATCTATAGGCACTACCAGGAGTTTTGGAATGAAAAAGTCAAGCAAGCAGCTTGGGATAACCGTTGTAGGTATTATAAAAACAAGAGGACACCGGAAAACTGGGAATAGCTGTAAAAAAAATAATAGATGAAAAGAGGAAATATTTTGAAGACAAAATAGCTCTCAATAAACGAAGTCCAGCAGAAATACGGAAACTTTTAAAGTCTATTATTCCTAATGACAAACAAGAAGTTAATTATTAAATGGTTTTATTTAGCTCACCCCGTTTGTTTTATTTATTATTTATTCTTGGGTCAAATTTGGTAATTCAAATTTCACCCTCTTCCTGTCAACCGATTAATCTGAAATTTTTTGATACACTTTGGATTTTGGTGACAATACAATTATGTTTATTCATTATCATTATAAATTCAAGATGGCCGCCGCTACAAAATGGCGGATAATTTATGTATTATTAATCCCATCAATATGGGTATCAAATGAAAGGGCTCAACAAGCAGAATACAATATACTATAAAAAATTTAAATCCAAGATGGCGGCCGCTACAAAATGGCGGATAACTTAGGTTTTATCAATCCCATCAACATGGGTATGAAATGAAAGGGCTCAACAAGCAGAATACAATATACTATAAAAAAATTAAATCCAAGATGGCGGCCGCTACAAAATGGCGGATAACGTAGGTTTTATCAATCCCATCAATATGGGTATCAAACGAAAGTGCTCAACCAGTAGAATACAATATACTATAAAAAAATTAAATCCAAGATAACGGCCTCTACAAAATGGCGGATAACGTAGGTTTTATCAATCCCATCAACATGGGTATCAAATGAAAGGTCTCAACAAGTAGAATACAATTTACTATGCAAAATTGAAATCTAAGATGGCCGCCGCTACCAAAGAGTTGGACTGCAATAAACTAACGGGCAAGAAACCTTGCAATAATGAAGCACTAACTGAATTAAACAGAATGCGAAATAAAAACTAAAAACCAAAAAATAAAAATAGGTAAAAAAACTTTTTAAGTTAAACGGTTTTATGTTAAACATACATTGCAATGTTTAAGATAAATGTACTAAAAACCAAAAAATAATAAAATAGATACAGTCGTGGGAATTATAAACATATGCATAGACTAGACTAAAATAAAACCGTGGGGCACGTCAATTGTCTACAATCGTTGATTAAAATTTTTGTTTTGTAATGTTACACTATAATTAGGCAGTTGTTCAACCGACAACGATGGACGTGTGATAAGTAGGGCTAGAATGTGGAAACAAGCTAGCAAGCTCGATTATAAGCGAGTTTTAGGGTTTCATAGTGGTGAGCGAGTAGTACTTTTATCATATGTTTTGTCGATTAAAGACAAACTACGAGCAGTGAAACGATTCCTCGCCAGCCAGCAGTGTGAATGTCCAACGATAAACTAGTTGAAACATCTCTTTTATTTACATGGAGTGTATAACTATTGGAATTTCCATGAGCAAGAAAATAGTAAGTAATTTCCTCACCGCCTGCGGGCCAACTGCCTAACGACGAATTAAACAATTCTTCTATCGCACATTAAGTCGATAATTTGTAGACAATTGACGTGCCCCACGGTTTTATATTAGTCTAGTCTATGCATATGTTTATAATTCCCACGACTGTATCTATTTTATTATTTTTTGGTTTTTAAACGCTTTTATTTAGCTCACCCCGTTTGTTTTATTTATTATTTATTCTTGGGTCAAATTTAGTAATTCAAATTTCACCCTCTTCCTGTCAACCGATTAATCTGAAATTTTGTATACACTTTGGATTTTGGTGACAATACAATTATGTTTATTAGTACATTTATCTTAAACATTGCAATGTATGTTTAACATAAAACCGTTTAACTTAAAAAGTTTTTTTACCTATTTTTATTTTAATATTATTCAAATAGGTAATGGTGTGGTGGTCTCTGATATAAATGTAATGCCAGATTGTCTAAATACATATTATGTTAAAAGTATATTAGATATAACAGAGCTGTTCGAAAACCCAGTTTTCTCCCTGAGAAAATGAATATTCATTAATTTTCAATCCCGAACTTTCAATGACTTCGCACTCTTTCCAACCAATCTATTTCATAATGTACTCTTTCCCTCCCCGTGTATGCTCTTCTCCGAATGCCTAAAACAACGCAGTTCATTTTATCTCTCAAAAATCGTTACTGTTGGTGTAAGCGACAGAAATGTGAGACATGTGTGTCAATAGCTACAATCGTATTTGTCAATAATGTATATAGTTATTTAGATTAAAGAATATAATTCATTATAACAGAGTTGTAAACCAGTGCACCACAGTTTCATTTACCCCACACGATTGGACGTGAAAACTAAAACAATCCAATTCGTGCAAGAGCAAATTGATAGAAGTTGCGCAGATAGTTTTCTGGTACTAGATAAAGTTACTACTAATAAATTGACCAAATTTAATTTGATTAGTTTAGAAGAATTGTTAATCCTTTATTAATAGTTCTTTAGAGTTGAATCAAGTTCCTACAGAGATGAAAATATCTACCATAGTACCTATACCCAAAAAGCCAGATACAAATAAATCACAAAATTTAAGACCATTTAATATGATTAATGCAGATGCTAAAGTGCTGGAAGAAACTGTTTATGAGCAAATGTCAAACTATTTAGAAAATAATAAGATTCTTTGTGAGCATCAATCTGGATTCCGCAATAAACATAGCTGTTAAACCACTCTACAATGTGTTTTGATTGGCTGGAAGAATAATGCGGAGAAAGACCTTTTCACAATTGCAGTATTTTTGGATCTACAAAGGGCATTTGAAACAGTTGATAAATAAAGTATAGGTGTTGATGGGACTAGTGAAAATGACAATGAAGGATTATACTGCAAAGGTGATAACCAGAGACGGAAATACAGGAGACATAAACATTGAAGTAGATGTAAGGCAAGGGGATAGTTTGTCTGCAAGTCCTTTTAACATAACCCTAGATGGAGTGATTAAAGCAATAGACATAAAAAGAATTATTAGTCACAGCTCCACACAAATAATAGGATATAATTATGATTTAACTTTAATTACTAGAGACAAAGAAACCCGAGAAAATACATTCAAGAACTTAATAAATGAGGCAGCCAAAAGAGAGCTGATAGTTAACCAAGACAAGACAAAATATATGCAAATTTGGAGGAAGACAGACAACACAGCTACTATAAATACGGGAGGTTACACTTTTCAAAGAGCAAGTCAATTCAGATTCCTGGGAATAGTAATTGATGAGAAGAACAACAGAAGTGCAGAGATAAACGCAAGAATAATAGCAGGGAACAAAGTGTATTGGAAGTATCAGAAACTACTAAGGGACAATTGCATCAGTACAAAAACCAAAATTAAAATTTATAAAGCCGCAATACGACCAGTAATAACATATGTCGGTGAAAACATGAGCCTAACTGAGTCCTCAGAGTCCTAGAGAGAAAAATCATGCGGAGGATAATAGGACCAAAACATATCCCCCGAATGAAGGGTATAGAACGCTATATAACTACTAAATAAGTCAGTACATGAATGGTAAAGATATAGTCAGATATATAAAAGCGCAGCGTCTAAGATGGTACGGCCATCTTCGAAGAAGGAATAAGGACAATCCAATAAGGAAAATCACTGATTGGAAGTCTGCCAACCCCAGGTGATGTCCCAAACTAAGATGGGAAGATCAGATGATTGATGACCTAAAGAAGATGGGAGTCAGTGACTGGGGAAGAAAAAGAGGACAGATAGGAATGGAAAAAAATTACAAAGATGGCGAACTCACACCGCATGCTGTAGCAAGCAGAAGGTAACACACATATTGATCCACCGTACAAAAGGGATCAAAGAGAAACCTTGTAATAATTGAGGTTCTGTAAGTGGATACAAAAATCGGATAAATTACGTTACCGTAGCAATGAGCATTTACTGTTTGTTTATAAAGTGTTGCGCCTCCCATCAATTTGACAATTGTAAATATCAAAAACATAATTAAACAGCAAATAATATTCCAGTAAGTAATTCGAAATTTGGAAATATTTGCTAGGCAGAAATAGTAAGGGATATACAAAAATCAACTCTAGAAAATACAAAAAAAGTCTTTCCTCCATTCGGAATCCATTTAGCAAATTTTGTAAACAACGAAATTTGGAAACCTAACAGTCAGTGAAAAATGTGTCAGAAATATTTATTAACTGTGGCTTTAATAGGAAGAAACATAATGTGGAAGATTATAAAGAATACTTGGGGAAAACAATGTGGATCTGGAATACAACAGCGAAAATGTTGAAAAGCATGTATTTCGAAAAATGTAATATTACTTTGAACCCTTTCACTGATTTGCCATTTAAGAAACCCCGTGATGCATGTAATTCTAAATGAAAGAACTTATGATGTAATTTAGAAAAATGTAAAAATAGTTCAGTAGCATTAATTAAAGTGAAATTAGTCAAATAGCATTAATATGAGATGAAAATAGTGCCATAGGTCTTAAAAATATTTTTTCATATCTCTGCATATAAATTAGCTTGGCGAGGAAGTGGAGCTGCAAATTGTAAATTATATTATTTTAAAGAAGAAAAATCAATCAATCAATTTAACTGGTGGCATTGTTTATCCAAGACATGTGGCACAATCAAGTTCTGTGATAGTAAATGGCTAATACAAAACATAGAAAACAGTAGCATATGCCCAGTAACATTGTTTTATAAAATATTATCTGAGATGGTGGAACTAAGGTGCATTATTTAATTTGAGCTGTGATAATTATTAAATATCTTGTGTCCTTTAAAACAAACTCATAGTGCTACTAACTTAACATCAAGCTAGCAGGACCATAAGAAAAAATAAACACAGGTATGATTAGTGCTGATTTTGTGCACGTCCCAAATTAAAAAATACTTTTTTAATTAACTTTATAGTATTTTTCTGCAACGGGGCTTGGGTATAATAAATAAATAATTAAAAAAAATTAAGTCATTATTATAACTTGATATTTTTATTCTTAAAATGTTGAAAAGTATTTTTATTATCTTATAATTTTCTTGTAACTACGCTTATAATTGATAACAATACATTGCTTTCCTTACTTTTAGATTCGATTTATTGAATTTAATTATAATTGATATGTAATTAAAGAATTTCTATGCAGTTAATATTGGTTTTGTTTTTGTTCTCAACAAAAATATTTACTCAGCATTTTTAGCATGTGAATATGTAAATCAATGACAAAACAAGGTTTTTATGTTGGAACAAGCAGATGCAAGCTGTTTTAAATGTTGTGGTATAACTGCAATGAATAAAAAGGAAAATTCGAGATAAGATCTGCAATAGGTTAACTTGATAAGACAACTTGTTGCTTTTTTTTCTTTCATTAATTTTGTCATCATCTTGGATCAAAATTGTCTAGTTACATATTTTCTTCTTTGTGGTCTCCAGCCGAGATCATAATAGGCCTAATTGTGATCCCTATCTTTTTGTGGCACATTTTTAGTAACAGATATAATCACCAAACGCTGAGGATATGTGATCCTGATATGGAATAGAAGGAATAAAACTATTCAATATATAAAATAAACGGTTTTAGATTAAAACTGACTTTTCCGCATCTGTGGCCCTGAACAATATTCTATCATAAAATTGTTACTTGTATACACTTCGGGGGATGTATCGTGCTAACAAACCGAAATTTCTCCAAAAATAACCAAAAATTTAGTATATCTAGTTTTATAGGACCCGCTGTACTCGCTCTAGTCAACTGAAAATCAATAGGGTACATCTGTGAGACACCTTGAACAATACTTATTCATAAAGTTTATCAATCGTATACTCTCTGGAGGCTGTATCGTGCCAACAAACTGAAAATTCTCCAAAAATGACAAAAATTTGGTACTCCAAGTACCACAGCACCCGTTGTACTGGCTGTAGTGAGCTCAATATCAATAGGGTTCATCTTTAAGACGCTCTGAATAATATCCAATCATAAAATTCATCACTTGTATATACTCCGGAGGCTGTATCGTGCTAACAAACTGAAACTTCTCCAAAAATGACAAAAATATCGTACTTAAAGTACTGTAGCACCGGTTGTATTGGCTCTGGTGAGCTGAAAATCAATAGGGTTCATCAGTGAGATGCCCTGAATAATATTCAATCATAAAATTGGTGACTTGCTGAACTCTGGAGGATGTATCGTGCTAACAAACTGAAATTTCTCGAAAAACGACAAAATGTCGTACTTCAAGTACCATAGCACCCGTTGTACTGGCTCTGGTGAGCTGAAAATCAATAGGGTTCATCTGTGAAATGTCCTTAACAATATCCCATCATAAAATTGGTGACTTATTGCACTCCGGAGGCTGTATCGTGCTAACAAGACTTGCAAGGAAAAGTGGCCGACGACAACGACGACGACATACACACAGGATTTTTTTTCTAAAAACCGTTTTTTCGTGTTGTTGTTGATGGATAACGTAAAAATAACTCAAAAAAAATTTCAAATTTCCAACTTTTTTGTGGGTAAACCAATACTTTTCTCGCATATTATATTTATCTTTTATTAACCCTTAATTGGTTGCTGCGGCGTAAAAAGTACGCCAAACGAGTTTAAACGCTTGACATTTTTAAACCAGCAATTGGCCGACGGTGATCGCCTATGTAACCTCCCACCATAGTGTCTTCTAAGCACAAGAGAAGTGGCGATCCCGTCAGTTTTGATTTAGCTCTTTAGCAGTGAGTTACTGTGAGTAATGTACTAATTGGCGTACCAAATATGCCACGCGGGCGTTTATGTTTTTTATTTTTTATTATTATTTTTTTCCAAATTGTGACATTTAGGCTAAGACACTCTGGGATTTTTGTTTTGCAGTGGCGACCTGTTTACTGAACTGGAAAATAGTTGATTTTTGTTGCTAATTGGCCCAAGAAATAGTGACAAACAACCATGTAAGAGTTAATTCAAATAATTTTTTTCATTTTACAGTAATTTGTAATATTGTTATAGGTGGTCGGCTAGAGTAGGTAAAGGTTTGACGGAAGCTGAATTGGAAGGAGAAATGAAAAAAATTCATGAAGAATGGGATGAAGAAATAGTGGGAGGCAGCGATGACGATGCATCTGACGAACTTATTGAGGATAGCGATCACAATTCAGAATCAGAACAAGAAGGAGACGACGAGGACCAATTATTTCTGCTTGAGGAGCAAACTGAAGGTAGGAAACAAAGTGTAGGGAGGGAGCCAACCCTGACTAGCCGAGACAAAAACATGTTTTGGAATAAACAGCCAGTAAGAAGCAAATTTGCTAAACATGCTGCTAAAAATATTATAAAAATTTTCCCTCGAAGCCTAATAAGAAAGGAGGAAGTATCCGATGAACTCAGTATATTTTTCCATTTTTTTACTCAAGAAATGATAGAGAACATTTTAACTTATACAAATGCTTCTATTCGAAGTACCCAAGATAATTATTCCAGGGTAAGGAATGCAAAAGAAACAAGTAAAGAAGAGTTATTAGCTTTTTTTGGAATGCTGTATCTTGCAGGGCTTAAAAAACTAAGTCATACCTCTTTTGAAGAAATATGGGCGACTGACGGTACCGGAATGACCATTTTTCCGGCATGCATGGGTTATAAAAGATTTTTGTTTATCCTTAGATCATTGAGATTTGACAACAAAGATGACCGTCTGCAAAGAAAGCTAGAGGACAAACTGGCCCCTATTAGAGAAATCTTGGACGAATTTGTAGAAAACTATTTGAAAAATTATTCACCAGGGGAGTACATGACAATTGACGAGACGCTGGTTCCTTTCCGCGGCCGTTGCAGTTTTATACAGTACATCCCGAACAAACCGGCAAAGTACGGTATAAAAATATTTACCCTCTGCGATTGCAAAATGTTTTACGTGGCCAATTTTGAAGTTTACTGTGGCAAGCAACCTGCAGGAAGATATGAATTATCTAATTCTCCAACAGATATTGTCCTTCGATTGGTAGAGCCATTCAAAAATAAAAATAGAAATTTGACCACAGATAATTGGTACACCAGCTATCCACTAGCTCAGACACTACTTGAAAAAAATAATACGTTTGTAGGCACACTAAAAAAGAATAAGAGGGAGATCCCACCCGATTTATTACCAAATAAAAAAAGACCGACAAACTCGTCTATATTTGCATTTACCAAAAATACAACATTGGTATCTTATTCTGCAAAAAAAAACAAGGCTGTCATTTCACTTTCCACTATGCATTCTAACGATAAAGTGGATTCACAAACCCAGAAACCGGAAATCGTGCTATTCTATAGCTCCACCAAGGGAGGAGTGGATACTGTCGACCAGATGTGTGGAAACGTACCAAACGCTGGCCTTTGGTAATTTTTTATCAATTACTAAATATTGCTGGTATAAATTCAAATGTTATTTATAATGCAATCCATGCAGATGGTGAAAATCGAAGAATATTTCTTAAAAATTAATCTTTGAGTCTAATGAAGCCACATCTTTCTATGAGAGCCAAAATCCCAAATTTATCCTTGGACATAAAACAGTTTCTTCATTCATTTATACCCGATGAAGAGCCAACACAAATAAATACTAATAAAATGAGAGGAAGATGTATTCAGTGTGAAAGAAAGAAAAATAGAACATACAATCATCTGTCAAAGTTGCAAAGAACCAGCATGTAAGGAACATGTAGTGACAACACACATTTGCCTACGGTGCAATCGGCCCAATGAGGAAGACAGTTCGTAAACTGGTTAAACTAAACTAAGAGTTTCTTTGTGAATGAAATATATATATATTTTTTTTTATACATAGTGTAATAATTTTCTGTGAAACTTCTGAGTTAATAAATCAATAATTTAACTTACTAAGGATTCTACATTTCTTTTAAAAGTAGGAAAACCCACTTTGAGCAGTTTTGTTTGAGTGGCGTACAAAGTACGCCATGCAACCCGTTGTGTGAAATAAAATGGTGCAACCAATTAAGGGTTAAATATATAGATCATAAAATAGAAAATAAGAAAAAGGAATATTAATAGGTATTAATAAACAAAAAAATTCCAACATACTTAATAAATGTAAATAGTAGCAATGTATGAAGAAAGATCCAAAATATAATAACATATTATGCAAACATTTGCTGTTGAAAAAGAAAAGTAATTCCAGAATTAACACAATAGAAAGGAAACACTTGAAGAGGCAAAACAAAGTAGATTGTCTGTATGTATTTGGAGAGAATCTGGATTTCACTGGAACACCAGTTAAGGTAAAATGACAAGAGAATTATTAAAATACATATTTATATACGATATTTTAGGGTATGGTTTACTTTAAATCAATAAGTAAATTTCTAAAGACATTAATTGTAATAAGATGGCTGAGTGGTTTATATAAAAATAATTCTGTTGAGATGCATGCAATTTTGTCCTAAGACTGGTAAACTGTTAAGCTGAAAAATTGGTTATTGGAAAATAACATAAAATTTCCAGTTTTTGGATGGTCATCAATTACATATTAATGTGAAATTGTTTGACTTTTGTATTGAAAAAAAATCCATATTACTTTAATGCTTACTACCCAATGTGACTAATGTCATCCAACCATGATCACTATCTTTAAACCTCTTAAAACTGAGTGGAAGCAGGTAGTTTAAAATCATAAACAAACAATCAAGAAATACATAAGGAAATCTACTTTTGCTACTCTATTTCAAAAAGCTATGGATCAAGCTATAAATGAAAATACCATCAAGAATGGCTTTAGATGTTGCGGATTATATCCATTAGATCCAGATGTGGTAAACTACAATAAAACAATGTCCTTTCGACAAAATGAAATATTTACTGAGCAACAACAATAACATGAAAAACCTACATCACATGATTTACAATGTTAAAGGTTCTAAATTATTATTGACAAAAACCTGACTGTATCTAGTGACAAAGATCGTAGTGAAAACGAAAACGGCAAAGAAGACCCTGTACCATTAACAAATTCAATTATAGATGGATTGCCTATTGAATTCGATTTTGTTTCCAGAAAATAAGAATTACCTCGACAATCCTACATTGGACACTATACAGATAGATAAGGAAGTTTTGACAGAAGAAAACAACTTGAAGAGAGGAACTGAACTATTCAAAGAAAATAATACTCTTGATTTGATGTGAAAATTCATGCGGATGGCAATTTGCAAGATATAGTACATAAGTAGTGATATTTTCATTTTGGATGATATAAATAGCATGTTCATTAGCACAACAGTAGATTCAATTGAACAAAAAAAAATTATTTCGAGACTTAAAACTCCATTTCTACAATTGTCACAAATAGTACACAAATTATTACACCTAATTCAAAGACGGATGGCAAGTTGCAAGAAGATACACTGTCAGGTGGAAATTGTATTAAAAAGGGCAGATAACACTCCCTTTGTCACTACAGACATAGATAAAGAAGCTCTAACTAACCTAGAAAATGACGTATATTAAGTTGGTGCAGGCTTTTCAGAGGGCACGTTCTGAAGTAGGCTCATAATTTGTTACTATTTTGTTGCTTAATAATTGATTTTGTTACTCTTGCCGTTCCCGAGAAAACGTGTTGCCCCCTAACTTAATATTAAGCTAGTGCAGCCACATTAGGTATTTTGAGAATGGAAAAAGCTAGCGATACGGGGCTAGTGGCATATTTTGTTACTAAATTTTTGTTTTAAGACAGCATAGTTCCAAAATCCTGGAAACAGCCCCTATATATGAAACCCTCCATCCCCACTGCGTTACTAACTTAGTTCAGCCGTTTTACTCTATCTCAGTGCTAGAAATAGTTACCAAGACGAGCTTGATTGCATACTCTGTTGCTTTAAGTCGGCATAAGTAGTTCCAAATTCTCGAGAACAACCTCTATATTCGAAACCCTCCACTGCAACTGCACTGTTAAGTTAGTACAGCCACTCTACGCTATCTCGGGACTTGAAATAGTTACCTAGACGAGCTTGACGACAAATTTTATTGCTAATTTGTCGCTCACAGACAGCTTAAAGCTGGATTTATAAGCTCTGTTTTCGTTATTGGTTGTTCGTGATTCCCGCTGCTCAAAAATGAAACATTGATATCACATACATGCGTTTATAAACCATTGTTGTTGTGTTGTTTGTCGTTTCCACGTAGTTCGTCGTTGCTCTCAAATAACCAAATTTTATATATTGTTATTCGTGTTTCGCAGTTCCACCAATGAAAACTGAAGTTAGTGCCACGTGACTTGATTTATACAGATCATTTTAAACTCAAAACTGACACTACTGTTTTTGCGGTCAGTCAAGAGAGGTGCTACATAAGCTACTATTTATTGATGCACTTTGGCAGCATGAAATGAGGAAAACTATTGGTGCTACCAGCTGTCGAGTTAAAAGCACTAATCAGATTCACTCTTGTGATGCGCGATTTCTACATGTGAAGTTGACATTTCTTACTTGACGTGGTGCTGTTTACGATACGAGCTTGTGGTTTGGTTTGGTTATGACCAATCAAATTTCGACAACGCCAGCAACGAAAAACAATATAAATTAGTCGACTCGGGAACAACTGTGAATAACGAATCGCCAGCAACTTGGAAAAGACCGCAAGCAACGAACAACAGGAACAACAGAGTTTATAAATCCACCTTAATTCTCAAACCCAAATATGCACCAAGAAACCCACTCCTAGTACTTTACCATAGCCACTTCAGGCATCAGGCTATCTAGGGACTGGAAATAGTTATCGACATGGGGTTGGTATTAAGCAACAAAATAGTAGTATTTTAAGTGTGATAAACAGGCTAAGCATCATATGTTTTAGTTTTAGAGTTATCTCAAAATATGGAGAGGTAATACCTTGTAAATTTTAAGTCATTGTTGAGATATGGTTTAATTTTTCGGGGAGCTGGAAGTATAGAAAGTGTGTTTATCACACAAAAATGGGCTGCTTGAATAATACTTGATATGGAATACAAAGAATCTTGTCCAGGGGTCTTCAAAGAAAAAAGAATATTTATTTTATATGCACAATATATAGTGATTCTTCACAAAAATGAAGAATTATTTCTACAAAACAATACTAATTTTAATTACCATACAAGAACACAAGATTTACATTTTCCAAACCATACATTGACAATAACTGAAAAAAATCCGGTTTACACTTGTATTTTAATAAACTACCTAACAACATTAAAAATTTAGAACATTGCAGGGTGTTTAAGAGTAAGGTAACATAACTGTTAGATTTGGAACCTTATTGCCTCAATGATTACCTGCAAAGGGCAATATAAATTTTCTTGTTTGGACATCATTTCAGTTCTCTATACATTTTATAACTTGTATTATGTATATTGTTTTGAAATAAAGAAATTAATAATAATAAATAATAGTTATGTATGATATTCTCCTTTTTATAAATAATAGTAACAAATTATGAGCCAACTTCGGAACATGATCTCTGAAAAGGCTGCACCAACTTAATATACGTGAAAATGATTTGGAGAAAGAAAAGAGTTCCCCTGGACAATTTAAAGATAGTGATGTATGTAATCCTTAGACTGACGATGACAGTAATACACTACCCGATATATTTTTAAAAACTGACTGTGTTACTCTTCAGACCAATTGTGATATTAAACATAGTAGCAGTATTAATGACCCTAAAAGTGATATAAGCATTACAAGAATCTGGAAAAAAGAAGTGAAAATAAATATTTTGTCAGATATAACATTGACACTTAATTCAAGCAAATGTCAATTTGTTGAAGATATATGAAAAGACACTTGCACTGGTCAAAGATTGAAGACAAATAAATTAGCAAAAAATTAAACTTAATGCCTTTTGCATTGGTTACTAGGGAATGGAAATAATATCATAACAAAAAAATGAGCAGATTATATTAAAGGAGGAAAGAAAATGAAAAAAGGAAGAGAAAAAAGTGCACAGATGACATTACTGAAGAAGAGAAAATGTCCTTTAATATTTGTCCTAATTACAGTTCTAAAGAAGTAAATGATTTCATTGTTGTGAGATATGACAAGAATTACTTTCCAGGCAAAATAAATTGATGAGGAAGACTAGTGATGTGAGAGGAGAATATTCTCGAGAACTAAAAGATTCTTGCGAAAAGTCTCAGGTAGAAAGTTCTCCCTGGTAATTTTCTCAAAATGTTTCTAGCGGTACAGCGTAATGCGGCTTTACCCAGTTGTGCGTTGCCATTTGCCATCAGATGGTACAGTGTAAGCACTGCTTTTCCTTGCTATGCAATGCCATCATGTGGCAAGGGATATGGAGTGAATGCAGCTTTTTGTGCGCTGTCTAAACCGACGTTTACAGGCAATCCCATCCATAGGCATTTATTTTCATGTCATAACGTGTAAGGTGCAACACAAAAAAGCAAATGAATTATTTTCATTTATTTAAGTTATAAATCGGCGAAATGAATAGGATAAGTGCTAAAAAAGAGCCAAACCCTAACCTCTGTGAAGGTGGCAGAACCATTTCGACAGAATCAAATAAAACCTATTACGACTTTTCAAATTTGGGCTTTCTAGGTTAACATGAAGCTATCAGCGCCATGTTTTTTTCTTTAATGGGTAAAGGTACAAAATTATTTTTTGTGGTACAAATTAGTACAAAATGAGTACTAAAAGTCGTAATAGGTTTTATTTGATTCTGCCGAAATGGTTCTGCCACCTTCACAGAGGTCAAACCCTAAAGTAATGTGTGGAATTACTTTAATTTGAAAAAACTTTAGGGAAAAGTAGTTTATGTTTGTAAATTTTGTGCAAGAGAAAGTATGTTAAAAATGCAAGAAGAATGACTAAACACTTGTTAAAGTCTCTGAAACGTCTGTGTTGTTAAAAAAGTCTTTGAAATAGTGGAAAGTTGAGATGTAGCATTTTTTTCTCCAGTGTGTCCTGCAAATTCATCCTTGAAAGGTAAGTACAAGTAGGTAAATATTTAGCGGAGGGTATATTACTTTTAGATAGTGGTGAATTGGAAGAGGGTTCAAGTTCAACAACTATCAGCATATCAATAAGCACTTAAGTTCTAGTTCCACATTATGTAGCTTTTCAAATAAAGACGAGCAAGCAACATTGGATCAACTATTGGCAAGAGCAATTTATGCTTCTGGAACACTATTTGCAATCTAGGAAATGAAATATTGGCAGTTATTGTTTCAAAAATGCCAACTTTTAAAATGCATTCAGGTATTCTTTGTCCAATAAACTACTTGAATCTGAGTACGAAAGAATTGCAATCAACATCAAAATTAAAATATGTGAAGCCAATGCTTTAGGTCTGCAATGTGATGGTTGGAGCAACAGAAGAAATGAAGCATTATTAATTTTATTATCATCACTCCTACTCCCATTTTTTTAAAAACAATTACTACTGATATTAATCGATATACTGCAGAATACATGGCCGAAAAAATTGATACTTTCAGAAATAGGACCAGAAAAGTTTAGTGTTCTAGTGATGGACAAAGCCAGTGCAATAGCCAACCAAGAAATTATTAATTAAAATAAACATATTATATCTGTTTATAGTTGCATCGCCGCTAATTTGATAATAAGACATTTCAAAAATGAGAGCGATGGATTCTATAGAGGACAATATTAACAGTATCGTTAAGGAAATGAATAATTCCTATCTTTTACTAGCTACTTTCAAAAAAAACTAGACTGAAACAACAACAGCGTCAATGTCTTTGAAGTTACCCCTCAAAACTCGAGGATGAACTATCTGCTACTTGAAAACTCTTCCTGATACCAAATAGGCCCTAAAAGCTTTAGCAATTTGTGAGACTGTAATAGGTATATAGAGTAAACGAGTAGCAAAATTAGTTTTAGATGAAGATATATTCTGGTTACGAGTGTTGGGGCTAGTTCCAACATCTTCTGATAAATGTCTGATAGCTTATTCACAGCTTTTGTCTTTCTGGCTTGACATAAAGTAAGAAAGGACGAAACTTCCGTTTAAACTATTGGACATTTATCAGAAGGTAGTAAAACCGGCCTTTAAAATTGTTTAATTTGATTAATCCCATTATTGAATACACAACCAAACTAGAGTCAGATACGCCTAAACTAAGTAAAGTAGTAGAATGTTTCTATAGCCTAGAAAAGCATTTTGAAACATTGTTACTTTCCAGCCCTCTAACAAAGCACATAGAACAAACTTTCCAGGAATTTTCACCTAAAAGAAAGTATACTGCTATACACCCTAAACACTTGGCAGTTCATATCTTAGACCTGCGTTTTGGTGGCCATCATTTGAGCAAAGAGGAGCAAACTCAGAATACATAATTTACTGATGATATGGCTACGGCTACCTCAAAATACCCAG
The DNA here is from genome assembly GCA_963921935.1 of Galeruca laticollis. Classification (NCBI taxonomy): domain Eukaryota; kingdom Metazoa; phylum Arthropoda; class Insecta; order Coleoptera; family Chrysomelidae; genus Galeruca; species Galeruca laticollis. The sequence continues at coordinate 42,484,143 of OY998182.1, forward strand.
ATGACCCAGCAGATATAATGGCAGAATTGGAGTACTATAGATCTAAAGAAGGCTTTTTTGGAAAACCATACATTTTAAGGTCCGTCAACACAGTAGAATTAGAGATTGGGTGGAAGGGAACCTGTATTGGATCTTGGGACAAAGCTGAGAAATTAGTGGTTCGATTTCTGGGAATGCCTGCAACTAGCGCTGCTATTGAAAGAACTCTAAGCACATATGGTTTCATACACTCTGCAGAAAGAAACAGCTGAGTGAGCCGGTAAAGTGACTTTTATAGCCTGTAATTTAAAATGATTGGATCAGGAGTATCAGGATCACTACCAGGTATCAGATAAGTCCAAGCATGAAGAAAAAAACCTGTCTACTTCCCACTACCAGTCGACATATAATTCTATAGAAATTGAAACAGTGGTAATGGACGAAACAGTATCTGAGGAAAATATTAATGCGTACGTTTTTCCACTTTTTCCTGACTCAAATTAAAATAATTCTTTGTTAAGCCTGTTCGTTATGATAAAGATTTTGTTTCATTATTTTTTTATGTTTTTGAGAATTAACATTTTATGTTTTTGAGAATTAACATTTTATGTTTTTTAATTTGTAGCCGAAGACAGAATGTGTTATTTTGTTAAGTATTATTCAATAATAAAATCTTATTTTTTTGTTTAACATTTATTGAAGTAATAATTAATCTACAATATTCTAGTTTCGTTTTGGTAGGTCAGTCTCAGAAAATTCTTATAATTGAGAATTTTCTCAATTTTTATATTCTCATGAAATGACAACAATGGTAGAACGTGAAAAAGGAAAGGTGTGGAAATGACCAGAGATTCCAGATAAGGTTTGGTACAAAAGACAGGATGTTTTAACAAAGATAATGAAAACAAAGAAAATTAATTCTATGGAATTTTTTGTAATTAAAGAGTTAAATAAATCGGAGAGTATTGTTTAGTAATTTTGTTCATTCATTGAACCACCAATGTGTTTGTTCATTGGCTGATATTTTTTATTCGAAAGAATGAAAAATAATAATTTCAATTTTATTTGTGTTCATTTATTTTTAACAAATCAAGTAAGTATAGGGAGCCATTTGGCATAATATATGAGATTCCTTTAATTCACATATTTTTTTTAAACACAACCTGAACAACTTTTTAAATGTTCTTTCACTGGTGCAGTTACCCTATGTAAAAGAGAATCTGGGATTTCCTTATCACACCAGTCACAAAAAGTAATATGAGAAAAGAATTGTTAAAACATGTATTAATATAGGATATTTTATGGCAGGGTTCATTTTAAAATAATAAGTAAATGACTAAAGACAATAAATGAAATAAGATGGCTGGGTATTTGTATAAATATAACCTTTGCCTTTATTTGATATAGTCAAAATAACTTTTCTAATCTAGTAATTCTGTATTTTCTCTGGTTACATTGAGCATCAATATAAAATTTTACATAATCTACTTATCTACCTTTGCATGCTAATTTTAATAACAAATACTTATCTGGAGGTAATTAGTTTAAGTATTCACAGTTATTTCTTGGAACACGTCTATTTTTAAATTTGAAATGGATAAAAGAAAAATAAAGAACTAATAAAAAACAATTAGAACAGAGAGGGTTCTATATTAGAGATGATATACGTTTTCACCTATTTAATTTTATAATATGTAAAACATTGTATTAAAATATTTATATTGTTATTTACCAATATAAAGAGACAGTCCTTGGTGTATTTGATATGAACTTAATAATATCCATCATGTTTTAAATGATAAGGTCCGATTGACAGTACACATAGAGCCAGGTGGTCACACAAACAACACTTTAATTAATAAAACTCATGTCTTAAGTAAAATTAATTTATCTAGAACCGAACACAATAATAATACTGACTTTAATTATCTTTTTTTAGTTGCTTTAAAACACCATCACTATTTACACATCTTTATTTTGAGTGTTTATCAGGAAAATAAGAGCAGCTCAGACATTGTTGTAGCCATGTTTTTGCACTCTCTCTTCGCCCTGTTGTCAGTGTTTACAGATAGACATTTAAAAAATGTATAATGTCAAATTTGTCAACAATGAAAAGTATCACATCTTCCGTTTTTTATTTTGAACGTTGAAAAAGTAAAGCAAACGAGTTATTCATAATACTAATACATATATAATATAAATAGAATATAATTATAAACCACAGAGATATAAGTTATAAAACCATTAGTAGATTTATACGGATGCAAATACGGCAACACTGTAAAATTGTGTTTTCATGTTTTTTATCGTTCTGGCTTACCGACCGAGTTAAAATTCACGATTGAAGCTTCCATATAGGCAACACTTTTTACGAGTATCTGTTAGTTGTGTTATATAATTATTGTTCGAGTTTTGCGTAACTTTTATTTTTTTTATTTAAAATCGTTGTTAATTAACAATAATAATATTTAAATTTGTGTAGATACTATTTTTGATAATAAAATCAATATAAGGTACATTGGAAGTGAAATATATTTGAGAATATAAAGTTTTATAACTGACAACAGCAATCTTTATTTATGTAAACAGGATAACTTCAAATAACTTGGGTGTATGCAGGATGGCTTCATATAACTCCTCCCTCTTTAGGCGAAAACAAAACCGATGAGGGGTTGTTTTCGGGTTTCTGGTCCTTTTGTGATGGCTGGCTAACATCTTCTTGTCCTCATCTTCTATAACAGTTATAGATAATAATTAAACCTACAAATAGCAATGTTAGACTAGGCATATTCCAAATTGCGGGGTGCACTTTTTCTTTCTCTAAAGTTTCATATGAATCTGCTTCCTGTATCTATTAATAATTTAATCCGTGGATTTTTTATAGTTATATACGGTAAATCTGTAGAATATGAATTAGAAAATATTTCGTTTGGAGGGTCTAAGAGGCTCTCTGTCCAAAAAATATCCGTCATTATTATTTGTCCGATTTGAATTACTAGGTAACGGATTTATTTCCTCGTTAATATTCGTTTGCGCGATGGTTTCTTCGAAATAATTGTCTGATGTGTTTTCTAAATTTATATTATCATCTTGAAATAGTTCTTCAGCTACATAATTGGGTTGATTTTGTCTTGGTTTAAAGGTATTTTGGGGAATATTGGACATTTGCTGTCGAAACTGATTAATTTGTCTGGGTGCGAAAGTATTTCTTGTATTAATTGACATTGGTTCTGGGGTTCCAGAGGGATTTCAACCCGTGGGAGCAAAGGGTAGTCCAAAAACTTGTCGATTAGACGAATACTGTCTATTGATAGGACGTGATTGTATGTGAATTGGTTGATTCGGAAATGAATTTCATGAGAATTTTGATATGATGAATTGAAATTTCTGGGTGTGGAAGTACTGGGAGTATTTCCGTGATTTGGGAAAGGAGATTGAATATGCTGTGAGAATGCGAAAAATTTACTTCCTCTATTATGTATGCGAGGGCTTCTTCAATATTTCTTGGATTTTTAAGACTAATTATTGTCTGTAAACTATTCGATAAATTTCTTAAAAGAGATCTTAACGTCATTTGGTCATATTGTCTACGGTACAGATCTTTAGCCTCTAAAGGCATTTCAATATCAGAAAAATTATTTATTCTACTAACCAGATGACTTCTTAAAACCTGTAAACGTTTGGCAAAATCTATTGGATGTTCATTTCTTAATGGACGGGTCTCTGACAGTTATTATTCTATTAAAATCAGAAATCAAACTATCTATATCTAATTGAGCTTCACTCATAGAAAAATCAAAATATCAATTCTAAAATAATATTTGCTTTCTTTATTCCCTTTGCTAATTCCAACTTAGTGAATAAAATCAAGGAATTATAATAAAAAGAGTACTTGGTACTTACCCAAAGTTTTTTTCAGTGATTCCAATTCTGCAACACTCGGAAATGGTAGGTTCCAACGCCAAAGAGTCGACACTCACGTGAAATTCGGAAAATCGGTCCCGATGCCGTGGCTTTTCACGAAAATACTGCAATGAATCCTACTGATTGCGCCAGTTAAATGATCTTACCCAGCAAGATATTTTTTAAAAACTTTTATTTCCATTTGATGTTAACAATTCAAGTTACAAGATTAGAATGACAGTTATTAATGTGGGCTACACCAAGTAGACTAATCGCTGACAACGGCAATCTTTATTTATGTAAACAGAGTGGCTTCAAATAACTTGCATGTATGCAGGATGTCTTGATATAACTCGCCTAAGCCAACAGGTAGGCTGTGATCCTACAATGAGAAGCCCAATCCTCGGCTTACCTTCAAGCAAAATACACAACAAATCCTTAATACAATGAACAAAGGTATAATACTTCAGTATATAACAAACTTAAGTACAACCGAAGACATCCATACCATAATATACGCAGCAGCTATTGCCACAGTTGCACAGAATGATCAAAACCTGCCTCAACGACTAAGAAACCTTAACAAAACAAAGCCTAAATTCAAATGGCAGATGAGACTAGAGAACAGAATCAATGAAATCAGGAAAAATCTGGGGCACACTACTCAGTTTACAAACGGGAATACCTCAAAACATGTAACACAGAACGTAGAGAAAATAAAATCCAAATATACCACCCAAACAACGCCACAAATATTTGATACTGTTACGAAATCGCAAATTGGTGTAGTCTCTGAATCCGACTCAGTCTAAGCCATGTATGAAAGTTAAAATGTTGGCGAATGCGCAGGGGTTTCTTCGAAATGTTTGCCATTATTTTTTGCAACTATTCTTATCTAGCCATTTCCGGTGAGGTATATTGTTTTTGTGACCAGTCTTATCTAGAAAATTCCAGGGAGGCGCAATACTAGAAGGTTCTGGAAAGAAGGGCACTTATACAGGGTGTCCCGGGACTAATGGGAGCGTATAATCTGAGTCAAAATAATGTTAGTACTTCATATAAACTTTTTCTATTCAGGTCCTCGTTTTCGAGTTATAGGCCTCCAAAGTTTTAATTTTGAATTTGGTTTTTATTTTTTGTACTAGTTATTTGATCTTTATAAAATTCACGGCAAAGCTATAATGTACGTGTATGTTTATTTTGGTAAGGTAAACAGATTTACAGTAGTGTCTTGAAGCCAGGGACGGACTACTCGCAATAGTTAGTGATCCAAAAAAATTGCAGGGATGGCACACCCTGTATGAAATTATCGAAATTCACTTCCCCACACATAAGGCTAACGAAAAGGTACTCTTGTTAGAATTCGATAAAATAAGCCGTTCGGCTAATATTGACAGTTTTATTGCACTACGTACATTCACCATTTTTATAAGTACACAACGAGGTAAAACTAACTTATTAATACGATGTCCAAGATTTACCTTCAGTACTACAAAAAAATAATTTAACGATAGCAGAAGATAAAAAACATTAACGACTTATTAATTGGAAAGTTGGTAAAAACTTTTTAAAAGTGTTTTTACCGTTTATCAAGTAACCATAGGATTAGTTGTCAAAAATTGTGTAGAATAGTTCGTAGTCAGTACTTGTCAATAATTCATAAGTCCTTAATTTAACAGTTACAATGGCAGAATTCACTTTTATTGAGTACGCAGATATGAATTTAATGTATGGACTGGTTTGTCGAAACTGTTTAGAGGCCAGAAGGCTTTATGCAGAACATTTTGCAAACAGAGCATTTCTAGACAGACGAATGTTTGAGCGTATTGATCTCAGGTTACGAGAAACAGGTATGAATAAGTAAATGTAATTTTCCATGTATACAAAACAAAGTTATAAGTTTTAGGACGTTTTTTGCCAAAAAAGGTGGAGAAGGTCCAGTACGAAGCGTACGTACTGTGGCAGTTGAACAAGACTTGTTAAATGCAGTTGATAATGAACCATCAACGAGTTGACGAAAATTATCAAGAGAACATAACGTCTCGAAATCAGTTGTGCATCGCGTTCTAAAAGAACAGCTGTTATATCCTTTGCACATGAAAAAAGTACCCAGTATGACAGTGGCTGATCATCCTTCACGACTTGAGTATAGCCAGTGGTTTCTGCGACAACAACAAGCAGACAATACATTTATTAGTAACGTTCTCTTTACGAACGAATCCGGTTTCAACAGAGATGTAGTCATAAATTCTCATAATATGCATTTATGGGATGATGTGAATCCACATGGCATTAGTCAAACTAGGAGCCAGCATAGATTCATGGTTAATGTTTGGGCAGGAATAGTTGGAAATCATTTGATAGGGCCATACTTTATTGACGATACTTTGACCGGTCAGAGATATTTGGAGTTTTTGCAAAATGAGTTATGGAACCTGTTTGATGATGTGCTACTACAAACTCGTAGGAATTTATGGTTCATGCATGATGGGGCCTCTCCTCATTTCAGTTTAGATGTACGATAGCATTTACACACAAGGTTTCCTAATAGATGGATTGGTCGTGGAGGCCCTTTTCAATGACCACCGCGATCAGGAGATGTTAATCCTATGGATTTCTTCCTCAAGGGTTATCTCAAAAGTAAGGTATACGCAACACCTGTGCAAACAAGGCAATATTTAATAGACAGAAATGTGTTACACTGCAATGTTATTAGAAGTGCAAAGAAACAACCGTCGTAGACTTAGAATGTGCGAGGAAGTGGGAGTAGCTCATATTGAACATTTATTAGAAAAACGTTAGTTTTTGTTGTTTATGAATTAGTTTCAGTCGATTGTTTTATAACTTGTGTTTTATGAGGTTTTCTTAATGGTTTAATAATGTTGTGTTCGTAATTTTGATTAAAAGCAACTAATTACGTTGTCTGCGTACCTTTTTAATTCCCATTAAATAAGTTCTTAATGTTTTTATCATCTGCTATCTTCAAATTATTTTTTTGTAGTACATCGTATTAATAAGTTAGTTAGGTAAATTTGTAGTGCATTAATAAAACTGTAAATATTAGCCAAACGGCTCATTTGATCGAATTCCAGCAAGAGTACCTTTTCGTTAGCTTAATGTGTGGGGAAGTCAATTTCGATAATTTCATACAGGGTGTGCCATCCCTGCAAATTTATGGATCACTAACCATTGCGAGTAGTCCATCCCTGGCTTCAAGGCACTACTGTAAATCTGTTTACCTTTCCAAAATAAACATACATGTACATTATAGCTTTACCGTAAATTTTATAAAGATCAAATAACTAGTAAAAAAAAATAAAAATAAAAACCAAATTCAAAATTAAAACTTTGGAGGCCTATAACTCGAAAACGAGGGCCTACATAGAAAAAGTTTATATGAAGTACTAACATTATTTTGGCTCAGATTATACGCTCCTGACTTTTTTCCCATTAGTCCCGGGACACCCTGTATATAAAGAATACCGACAAGCGGGAGCAGTCAGTTTATAATTTGATCTCGTGAGATAAACAGTAACCAAGGGAATAGTCTAAGTAAATAAACAGTAGTGAAGTGTTTATATACATTAGTGTAAGTGAATATACTGTGTATGTAATATAAGTTAATAAATAAATTAAGTGAGTTGACCTACAATGTGTATAAATTTATCCCACTCGTCGTCGTAATAAAACCTTTTAAATAAATAAGAAAAACATTACATTGGTGTAAGAAGTGGGATAATATAAATGAATAGCTACATAAAAATGGCCAAGAGACTCAGTGATCTGAAAGTAACATAGCTAAATGCATAATTGGAAAATTGTGAGTTGGAAACATCCGGTAAGAAAAGTGAATTAGTAGAAAGACTCAAATTGGCACTGGAAAACGACGGCTTTCATCCAGAAACATTTTTATTCAATGACGAGGCTTCCACCTTAATCTCGTTAATTTCTGCCATGGAAGAGAAGATTTCAATTAATATGAAGAACGATATTTCTACTAACATGGACAAGATTTCTGCCGATGACATTGCTGCTGGCGTCGAAAATAAGATTTCGTCCCTAAAATCGGATAGCTGATTTAAGAACACAGGAGACGCCAACTGAAGAAAAGAAGACCGAGCAAACAAAACCTTGCAAGCCAGAAGCACTCCTCTACGACGGAAAGACATCGTGGACCAATTATGTGAAACAGTTTGAATCAGCCGCGAGAGTGAATAATTGGTTCGACAGGGAGAAGGCAGTAAACTTAACCATTGCGCTTCGGGGAGATGCCTTAGATGTAGTTCAGGCGATACCACTTGAAGAAACGGATGACTTTGAGCAGCTGAAGAAGAGGTTGGACACGCGATATGATCACGAACATCTAGGACATTTGTACCGATTCCAGCTGAAGAATCGAAGGCGGAAACGTGACGAAATCCTTCAAGAGTCTGAACTGGATTTTGCCCGACTAGTTCGATTTGCTTATCCATCAGAACCAGATAACATGATGGAATGTTTGAGCATCCAGGCCTTTATTGACATTGGCTTATGTGACCACGATATGGAGAGGACGCTTCGATTAGCCCATCTCAAAACAACAAATTTGTCACAACCTAAGTACCCGGCCTTGGGACTCTGCTCAGGTAGTGAATTCGGCCTTAGTTACACTATTTTTTATTACCTCAATTGGGATAAGGTGAATCAACAAATAAAATTTTGGGACAAATGGATTTATTTGACACACAATAATAAATTCACATAAACCGTATATTCTCAATACAAATACGAGTAAATATCAGTTATATAGTAAAAATGTCCAACTCAATATTTTATATATATCAAAAATAAGTTAAGGACTTATCTTTGGAAAACTCGGGACGTACAGCTCGCAGCAGTATTCGAGGGGTCTTCAGCCGTGGTTGTCTGGACTGCAGAACGAGGTGGTCCGTTGAGTGGACCTTGTAGAGTCCGTAAAGGTCTGTAGGAGTATATAACGGTCCGTAGAGGTCGGTACAGTAAGGTCTGTAGACGGTCCTTAAGGTACAGTCTAAAGCGGTCCTTAAAGTACAGTCTGTAGCGGTCCTTAACGTACAGTCTAAAGCGGTCCTTAAACGCTGCAGAGCAGCGAAGAAAATTAAAAATCACACACAAAATGATATTTAACAGAGAATGCTGAGTAACTTTTCAGCGAAGAAATGAACAAGCCGATTCCTTGAATCGTAGTTTTAAATAGCCATTTAATGATAGTAAGAACTATCACCGATGTGTTCCTAATATTCGAAATAAAAGGATTTGGAATTAGAGGTGGGAGTAGCCGACGAATAAGTAACGCTCCAAAATAATTGATGAAAATAGTAACATGTCTCAACGACATGTTACAAAAGACTAACTGTATATACGGAGATACAAAGAGTCAAACGAAAGAAAAAACACCAACAACCTCTTTCTTAGAAATGAGAAGCAATTCTACCAAAGAACCATGTCCAGTCAGGAAATAAGAATAATAGAGCCACCATACAAACAAGAACTAACCAATTACTGGAAGAGTATATGGTCGGAATAAAAACAACACAACTCCCCAAACTGTCATCATTGCCGCGATATGATCGAAGATGCAGAACACGTGTTCTTCCAATGCCCCTTCTACAAGGGACACGGGCAGAACTGGAGAGAAACCTGGACCATTCCATCTGTCCAGAAAACATAGTGGAGTGCATGCTGAAGAACCAATAGGCTTGGAAGAAAGTTGCGGAGTATGCGGAATCCATCATCAAGGATCTTCGCCCTTACGAAGAATAGGCCGCGAGGCGTGGTAACGCCCCGGTGAAGCACTCCAAATAAATAGAGTTCAGTGGAAAGAACATCATGAGGATCAATTCGCCAATGATAAAATACTAGACAACATGCTTTGAAAGGAAACATACAAGTACCTAAGATTTCATCAAAGCATCAAAATAGAGCTTATAAATGAATTCAAAACTAGACTCACCAATCTGATAAAAACGAAGTTAAACTAAGGCCATAAACACATAATATGCCATATCTACTCGCACCTATTCATTCGGTATCATCAAGTGGTCACAATCAGACCTAGAAAATATTACCATCATCATACGCTCCGAACTAACTAAACACAGAAAGCTACACACAAACTCATGCAAAGAAAGGCTAAAAATCAAAAGAAATGGAGAAGGAAAGGGAATTATAAACATTACATCACTACACACAAGGCAAATAAAAAAACTCCGAAAATTCTTTCATACTAAACAGACCAGTCTACATAAAACAATAAGTAAGGCAGATAAAAATTTTACGTCCCTCAACCTATCCCAATCAAACAATCCAGCAGACACATACAATGACGCGCAACTACAACAAGAAAAAATGAACACCTGGTCAGAAAAAATACTACATGAACAGCACAGATACCGCATGAAACAAGATTTTATTGATATAAAGTCATCATACATCTGGTTAGATGGTCAGATCTTTCCCGATGAATGCCTACTCGCTATCCAAGTCATAGCAACTAGGAATTATCAAAAACATATAATCAAGGACTTGGCTACTGTAGATGACCTATGCAGAAAATGCCACCTCCATAAGGAAACAATCGAGCATATTACAAGTGGATGTAAAATTATAGCTGGTTCAGAGTACACAGAAAGACACAATGCAGCGGCAAAAGTAGTTCACCAAGCACTAGCCACAGCGTATAAATTCATAGAAAACGCTATACTACAAGTATACACCAGATTCGATACTCGAAAACAAAAAATTCAAACTGTACTGGGTTGTTAATATTCAAACTGATAAAACAATACCCGCCTATAGACCAAATATCACTTTTCAGTTGAATAAGGAAAAAATCACATACCTAATTGATATTCAGCTATTCACAGTGATACAAAAATCCAAACGAAATATGATGAAAAAGTCGGCAAGTACATAGACCTGGCAATGGAAATGAAAAGGCTTTGTCAGCAGGAAAGGGTCACTAATATCCATATTATTATGTCAGTGAATGGGCTTACACCAAGAACATTCAAATCACACCTGAAACAGCTAGAACTCAACACAAACATACAAATAAACTGTTATATATGTGGTCATTTGAGCCTGGATGCATTTGATTCTTGCAAGCCGCATGCATTACATTAGATAATTTCTGATAAAATAATTAGTTTTTCATCGATCATTTGAACCGTACTATACGGTATTTTCTGACAAAAATAGTTCCTGTTTGTTCCTGCATTGTATTAAAAAATACAACGACTTTCCAAGGGGCGATTACAAATATTTTCTGGGCGAAAATATCTCGTTCCTGTTCGTTCCTGGTCTCTATTGGGCAATTTGGAGTATACTGCGTTCTGTTTATTTTTAATAAACAAAATAAGCTTTGCATTTGGTGTTTGATTATTTACTTCTATCAAATTTACGCATGTATTTTCTATTTTTCTACGATGTTTTTATAATTAGATTAAGTTTTTTACAGGTATATTTCTTATTTCAAGGTAGACAGCTCATTAGTAATTAGTAATATTGTTCTTAGTAAAGAAATTCCAGGCCCGTATGTAAAAGTAATTCGAGCTTAATGTCCATAAATTGGATAAAAATTTAATTACTTTCATTTGGTTAGTAAATTAATTAATACAAAGTTGTAGTAAATATTCCAGGGCCGTACTAAACAATTTAAAAGTCCCTTTCTTCCATTCCATAGTGATTTATTTGTTTTAAATAATATCACCTACATACTGTTATTGACTGTTTAATGATATAATTTTTGGTGTTCATATTTTATTTTATGAAATTGTTTATGGTTTTTCGCCCCATTTTGGAACATTTTGATTATTTCGATTAGTTTCTTTTAAGAAAGAAAAACTTTGCTTTTGTAATGCTTTAAATAAGGTCGCTTCAATATTAGTGTCGCTGGTGCCGCATAAAAAGCTTCGATTCCGCGTAGTGAAAGCGAAAGAAAAGTGCATTTTCCACAGAACCCTGCGTAATTCTTACATTTTTAGAATAGTTGTATAATTTCTAGTTTTAATAGTTTGAGTTTTTCGTTTCAAAACACACAATGCAAGCCTTTCTAAAAGCTAGAAAGAATGCTAAATCTGCGATCATACAAACCCAAAATTGTATAATCGGAAATATAGACTATGAAACAGATGTTTTTCTTCTTAAAACTAAGTTAGAGAAATTAGAGTGCGAGATAGTTAAATATAACGATGCTCAAAATGAAATTGAGGATTTAGACGATAATAAAAAGGATACGGAAGATAGAGATTCATATCAAGACAAATTTGATAAATCAATTGATTGTCTTAAACAAAAAAATCACAGTTTATCTGTATCTCCTACTCCAGCTCCGAATCCGAACCTTAATCAATCCGCTACAATAACAAATGAGCAAAACCTAGGGGTAAAACTTCACCAAATTTCTATACCCCACTTTGCCGGTGATTACACTAAGCGGGCCCCGTTTTATCAATTGTATACAGCCTTGATAAAGAATAACGTTCAGCTAACTAATGTTCAAAGGTTAATTTACCTAAAGCACAATTTGAAAGGAGAACCGTTATCTCCTATTGAATCGTTAGGAATAACCAATGATAATTTTGAAATTGCAGTTAATATTTTAGAAAGTAGGTACAAAAACAGTATAGCTATTATAAGTTCAATAATAGATTAATCCTAGCATAACTAAATGTACACCTTAAGAGAATTCTTAGTAAATATGCTAAAAAATTTAGACTCTTTAAAAAATCTAAAATGCCGAACCAATTGTCCTTAACATCCTCATGAGAAAGTTAAACTACGGTACTAAAAGAGAGTACCAGTCCAATAGAGATTCAAAATCAGATTATCGAAGTTAGGTGCAACGCTCTAGAATCCTTAAGTACTCTGTCACACTCCGCTTTAAATGAAGTAAAATCCGAAAAAGGTTCCTCAAAGGCAAGTTACAAAATGTCGTTACATGACTTTCAAATTACTAACTCGAAATACTGTTTTTAAAAACGTTTATTTTACAAAATGATAATTCTACAAACTACGATAAACAATGTGAAATCTAGTAACTGACTGACTTTATCTACAACAAGTAATTTTATATATATAATATTTATGCTGATTACGGGATCTGCATCTTACACCGTGGAACAGCAACTCGTCGGTTTCCATATGAATCGTTAATATAATTCCTCCCCTCGTAAATTCAACTTACGCAGCTAGCGAGGAAGTTGAACGGTTGAGTGGTCCACCTGGAATGGTTTCTTTGCAACTTTGCAGTACTTCGATGCCCATTTTTTATATATACAGAATACAAAAATAAAAATTAACAATAAATAAATTAATAAGGTCCATATGCTGGGGGTTTTTGAGACTTGTCCGAATGTTAATTGAGGTTGATTTTCTACAAGTTTACTTTTTAGCGGTTGAAGATCGTCTAGTTCTGCTTCCTCCAAATGAAAGTCCAGGTTTGATGTGGTTGGGCGAAAGGTACTGTTGTCTATAGATTTAATAGTAGTATCGGCTGGCTGAAGCTACTATAGAGTTGTTGTTTACTTATGAGTGTGTGATGAGCTACTACTTGGCATCTCAAAGGAATTTATAAGAGATAAGTACCCACTGTAAGATACTTGGTTTCCTCCTGATTTGGACATTTGCTGTATCCTGGAATGGAATGATGTACAACCAGTGGAAATTGTTTAGTTGTTTCAGAAATGGCTTCGACAATTGAAATTTGGTTTTCTCGCAAGTGGAAGTGCGTTTCATTTCAAGAAAGTTTATTTCACAAGGCCTTTCTTCTTGAATTTCCTGCAGGTCTATTCTCGGGCAGACATACTGCTGAGGGAGAATATCTTTGCATGGTTTGCTTGAATAAGCGAAGGTATTATCACCTTAAACTGACTCCCTTCTAGTATTGGAGCCTAAAATAAATGGTAGTAGTCAAAAACTTTGGGATATGTTATAGGAATATTTAAAATATATGTAATTTTATTATTATATGAGTAGCAATCAATTTTAATTAATTTTTCATAGAGTAAAATTTTATCGAATTCAATTTCTAAGGGCAATTCGTTTTTTGTAAATATTTTTTCCAAATTCTTTAATTGTTTAAATAAATCAGAAGTTTTAATTATGCTTGGATGCATCACTTGAAGTTTAGCAAATGTAATCGAATTTTCAATATCGTTTAAAACCGAATTAATCAATTCATACAGATCTATGATTAAGCTAATAGCCATCTTAATATGTGCATAATATTCGTAATTTGCTTTTCTGTTGATTAAATTATGGATAAATTTAATTTTTGTTTCCAAAATTTGTTCGTTATTGGTTATTTGTTCAATGGTTCTGTTAAATTTATCAATGAGTGAGACTGATAATGAATTTTGATTTCTTATACTACTAGCTAAATTATTTTGGTTATTTTGTAATTCTTTGATGAGAGTTTCAAATCTTTCTCCATCGTTAGAATCAAAATTTCCAGTGATATATTTACAGATTGATTCTATGCCGTTTATAAGACCTCTTTTAGTTCTTGAAGGATGGGGTAATATTTCTGCTAGCTTATCGTTAATCTTCGTTTCTGTGAAGTCAAGTAATTTACAATAATTTGAGAGATCATTAGCGTATTGGATGTTTTGAACAGCAAAGGCCCTAATTTTTGCGGCTTGAATTTGTAATTTATTTATTTCTAAAATAATTGGGTTCAAATCATAATAGTGTATAAGTCCATAACTGTACATTTCAATTTTTACGGTTCCTAACTTAAAGGGTAGCAACCCGGGATTGTTAACTAGATTTCAAATTGTTATTTTATCTTGGAGTTCCATAGTTCCAGAAAATCTGAAATAAAGCAAAATTCTACATTCTGAATTATTGTCTTAATATTACGTTTGAAAGTTGTGTAAAAGTATCATACATAAGTTTCTATTTTTCAGGTTTTTTCCGGGGACGTTTCAAGTTATTCATATGTACTTTATCTCTATTTTCTGTTGAAGCTGTTTTATGTGCAAGGTTAACGGTTTTTAATTTAATTGGTAGAGTGTATTTATTAGCGTGTTTTTGTCGTATGTGTTTTTTCACATATACGTTTTGATTAGGTTTAAATATTTCCGGTTTGTCTCGATTTGTATTTAGTTTAGAAGTAATTTTTTCTTTTCGATTAATTAAGTCGGAATTAATTTTTGAGTACAATAATTTTGTTTTTTCTTTGTGATTGTTGATGTAATCGTTTAAGAGTATTTTATTTATGTCAATGTCATAAACATCATTATTATTAATGTCCGTTGACTATATCTATCGGTTTCATTTTTGTACTGGAATGAATCGAATGATTGTAAGCAAGTATAGCATATAACATTTTCATTTTAACTGGGGTTTTTGAGAAACCTTTAGTATTTAGGAGTCGTATATGTTCTATTAGAGTTGAATGGAGTCTTTCTATTTGTCCGTTGGATTGAGGATGATTGGAAGAGGTAAAATGAACTTGAATTTTATGAAGGCTCAGTAGTTCTGTTAAAACGAAATTTTTGAATTCTGTGCCATTGTCAACTATGATTTGTTTCGGTATGCCGTGATGAGAGAAGAATTTGATAAGATTGTCTACCACTTCTGTACCAGAGGCAGAATTTATGTGATAGCTTGAGCGTATTTAGAAAAGCTATCAATAATAGTTAAAAATTTTGATTGTTCGATCGTGAAAGAATCTAAATGAATAATTTCGAATGGATTCGAGGCGGTTGGGGTTATATTTAATTGCATATGTACTGGATTTCGTTCATATTTACTTTGATGGCAAATTTGACATTCATTTATAAATGTTTGTACGGATTCTTTTAGGTTAGGCCAATAATATTTTTCTTTTAATCTTACATAAGTTTCATCTATTCCGCGGTTATTTGTTTTTCCTTCGTGATAGTTTTGTATGATAGTTTTGACTCTTCTTGATCTGTTACATCTATTAATTTTGAGGTACAACGTTTTAATTGGATTGAATTTGATCTGAAATATTTTTGTAATATTGTCGAAAATGGTTCGTACAATTCGGGGCTTTCGAAATAAACGTGATATTGAATATTTGGTGAAATAAATTCTTTAATAAAATTGATAATGTCTTGTTCTAGGTTATTTTTTGATATTTGCACAGTTATTTGTTTCTTTTTCTCAAATAATATTCTAACTTTAGGTTTCGCTGGAGAATGTAAAACGGAACTAATTATAATTTGATTTTGTCCGACGTTAACTGCGCATTTTCCGATAGGGATACCTATTACCGGATTTTCAGCATTATAATGAATCGTAAGAGACTCG
Organism: Galeruca laticollis; assembly: GCA_963921935.1. NCBI lineage: Eukaryota > Metazoa > Arthropoda > Insecta > Coleoptera > Chrysomelidae > Galeruca > Galeruca laticollis. The sequence goes on from OY998182.1 coordinate 42,500,325, forward strand.
TTTTCGTCTACGTTGATTCTATCGTCGTTGGGTTCATTTTGACGGTCAGGTGTTATCTGCTGTAATGCAGGTCATGATTGTTGTCACTGTTTGTTTTCGACAAATTTTCATTGTCTAGTTCAGCGTCGGGATTTACTATCAAGGATATATTATCTAGGTCAGGGTTATTGTCTTGAGTTACTTCTGTTGTTGGAATTTTTAGTTGATTTTCAACTGTAAATGGCGAAGGTGTATTAATACTTCGTTGTGATTGGGACGGAATTGGTTCATTGCTAAAATTTATATCGCGGCACAAAACATCATCAACATTTTTCCAAAAATTTTCATCATTAGGAATTTCGTTCGTTTCTTTAGTATTTATTTCTATTCTAGATAATGCATCCGCATTAGTATTAAGGCTTCCACGTTTATATACAATTTTATAATCAAATTCATCTAATTTAATTCGCCATCTAATGAGTTTAAAATTTGGGTCTTTTAGAGAAAAAAGCCATTGAAGTGGTTTGTGGTCACAAACAATGGTAAATATATTGCCATATAAATAAGGTCGGAAATATTTGGTGGCCCATACAATGGCCAAAAGTTCTTTTTCTGTGGTATCGTAATTGCGTTCAGAATCGTTAAGGGTTCGAGATGCGTAAGCGATTGGAAGATCTTTTCCGATAGAACCTTGGGAAAGCACTGCACCGAGTGCTACATTACTGGTGTCTGTGGTCAAGTTGAAAGGTTTCGTGAAGTCGGGATACTGGAGAATTGGGTCATTGGTCAGAATATTTTTGCATATTTCGAAGCATGATAAGAATTCGTCATTGTGTTCGATTGTCGCGCCCTTTTTCAGGCATTTTGTCAGTGGTTTCGTCAAGTGGGCGAAGTTTTTTATAAAACGTCTATAATATCCCATCAGTCCCAAAAATCCTTTGATTTGTTTAGTAGTTTTGGGTATAGGGCAATCTTTGATGGCTTTAATTTTATCTGGGTTGCATTTCACTCCAGAAGGGGTGACTACATGTCTCAGGAATTCCGATTTATCTAATTGAATCTTGAAATTAGATTCTCTAAGTCGATCAAATACACATTTTAGTCTCTCTATATGCCCCTGTAATGAAGTGGAAAAAACGATTATATCGTCAAGGTATACAAGGCATTTTTCATTTTGGAAAATGTCTGTGGATATGGTGTACACACTAGATGTAAATTGAGTGAATGAAAACGACGAATACTCAGTGTGTATTAGTTTATTAATTTCCAGCTAAGCGCTTTCGGCTATTAAGCCATTATCAAAGCTGTCGTCATTTAAAAAGTAGGTGTCAAAGCCATCAAGTTGATTAAGAACAATGCTCAAAGTAGAATCATTGTTATGATTAAGTCATTGGAATAAAAATATTAAAATAACCGTTTCTAGTTTTTTAATTTTGAATGAATTTACATCATGTGAATTATAATTTTACACCCTTCCAATAGGGTTATTTTAATGTTTTTATTCCAATGACTTAATCATAACAATGATTCTACTTTGAGCATTGTTCTTAATCAACTTGATGGCTTTGACACCTACTTTTTAAATGACGACAGCTTTGATAATGGGTTAATAGCCGAAAGCGCTTAGCTGGTAATTAATAAACTAATACACACTGAGTATTCGTCGTTTTCAGTCACTCAATTTTTCATTTTGTATGCCTCGTAGTATATTGTCCATTGCTGCTGGAAGGTAGCTGGGGCATTTTTCAAACCGAATGGCATCCGGAGGAACTCCCAGTGTCCGGATTCGGTGCTGAAAGCTGTTTTCTCTATATCTTTTTCAGCCATCTCTAGCTGATGAAAACCTGAAGCTAGATCCAAAGTTGTAAAGTATTGGCATCTACCTAACTTGTCTAATAAGTCCTTTATATTAGGAAGTGGGTACTTGTCATCAATAGTTTTCTCGTTCAGACGTCTAGTCTATGACTACACGAAATTTGGCTTTCCCAGAAGCGTCTTGTTTCTTGGGTATGACCCAAATTGGCGCATACCAGGCACTTGAGCTTGGTCGGATAATTTTATGTTCAAGAAATTTCTGAATTTGTTTATCTACTTCTTTTTTGTACACAAACGGATATCGATAGTTTTTAGCGTAAACAGGAATCTCGTCGGTGGTTCGTATTTCATGTTTAATTTTGTTCGTAAAAGTAAGTGGTGTGTTTTCGTTATAAAATATGTCAGAATATTCGGAACAAAGTTTGAGTATTTTGGATTTTTCCTCGTCGTTCAAGTGATCGGTTCTAATATTATTTAAATCTAAAGTTTGTGTAGAAGTGTCTTCTAGGTTATTCAATTCGAAATTTTTAAAAGCGTTGTTATCAAATTTTTCTACAGGAAGTGGTTCTGAAAAACTCAATTTAACTGGATTTGTTGTGATATTTAGAATTGTAGTAATGCCTTCTCCATTTCTTGCAATTGATAGCGACTATGGTATTTCACAACCGTGAAATTTTTGATGTGGAATGATGATTTCACCATTTTTTATACTTGTTTTTATTTTGATAACCTTTTCGGTTCTAGGTTCAATAGTAATAGAGTTTATGTCTTTCTGAGTTTTATGAAAATTTAATTTAATTTTACTATGTGGAGTTATTAACCATCCACTAGAAAAGTCTATGTTGGCTTCCAATAATTTCAAGTTATCTAGGCCAATAAGTCCTTGGAATACAATATGGAATTTGAATACATAGAATTTGAGATTTAAATTATCAGATAAATTGAAAAATTTTGAAGAAGGGATAAGAGTGCTATATTTATGGGAAGATTCTTGAAAAACTGATTTCACAGTAAATGGGTCATGAATTAGGTTATCTGAAAAATATTCAAATGCAATTTCGGAATCAATGAAGGATTTTGATGATCCAAAATCTATTAAAAGTTTGAGATTATACTCGGGGAATATTATATAAGGCAATTCACTATTATTACTTAAATTCAATGGAATTGATTCGGGGGCTATGTTTTCTCTAAATTCTGAGGCATTTCGTGAAAATTTGTAGAATCTTGATTTGAGGAATCGTAATAATCATTATTGTTATGTTCTTCAAATTGATATTGCTCGTTTTCAGAATATGAATGATCAGGATAATAATATTGTTCAATTTTCTCGTCTTGAATTTCAGCATTAAATAATTCCTCGGCTATAAAATTATTTTGTGGTCGAGAATTTCGGAAATGATTTTGATTTGAGGGACCTGGGTATGAGTTTCTAATAGGTGAACTCATTGGGTGATTGTTTACTGTATTTCTTGTAGAAATACTCATGGGTGTGGGTTTTGGTAAATTTAAATTTTGATTTGCTTTGAATGCATTATGGTTCTGTTGAGGTTTGAAGACTTGAGAATTCGTAGGAAAACGTTGGGGTTGTCTTGGAGTTATAGGGCGAACAGGTATAGGTTGAGATGGAAATGATCTCTGTGCTCTAAAGAAATTATTAGGTGTATGAGTATTAAATTGAGTTGGATTACTGTCGTTGTACAAAAGGCTTACCAGAGTATTGCGGTTGCTTTATATTTGTTTTATGAGTGAAATTTTGGAAATAATGTACATTGTCTTCTTTTAAAACATATTCGGCTAAATTATTTGGTTTCATGCATCTAATAGTTGTACCTAACGGTTCTTTAAGTCCCGATAAAAATGTTGTTAAAGCTACATTATTATATAAATTTCTTTTTAAAATTTTTGAGTCATTTTCGATTTCATGAACGTCTACATAACTACACAAAATATTGAGAATGTTTAAAACTCTATCATAGAATTGCTGTGGTTTTTCATTTGATTGTTGTCTCATCATTACTAAATCCCTATTTAGACAAGTTTCGCCTCTCTGATCTGCGAAATTTCACGTTAAAACATCTCTTAACTCGTTCCAAGTAGATACATTTTGTGTATTTACGACTAATTTAGCATTAACAGTTAATTCAGATATTAGACAATTCAATAAATACACATTTTGGAAACAATTTGGTGTGTCTATTCTGTAAAATGGATCAATTAATGATTTACAGACACTTAGATATCTGTTCAAATCATTTGGATTGCCATCGAAATCTGGCACACATTTTAGATATTCTGGTCTAAATTTGGCCATGATTAAATTATTATTAATTGAACTTTGATTTAAAATTAGTGAGTCAGTTGAAGGATCTAATTTCAAACTTTGAAGAATGTTTGATAATTCGGACATAAAAATTTATTGTACTTACAGTAATAATAGAAGAAATATTTCAAGCGTTCCTATAGATATATACTCCGGTTCGGCAATTTTTGTCTTCCTCAGATCAATATCTCTGCAAAATTGGACTATTGTCGTACCAATTCCCGTTGATGGACTTCTTCGTGCTTGGGATCGTTTCAGTGTGTGATACACTGGGTTTCCTGACGTTCTAGGAGCCACTCTAAACTTCCACTTGCACTAAACAACTAAGTCCGTAGATTCCGATACTCAGTCAATCGTTGAAACGAAAATTAACGCGTTCGATACGTATTAATTGTGAATTTCCTACTGACTGCGCCACTTTCAAATTACTAACTCGAAATACTGTTTTTAAAAACGTTTATTTTACAAAATGATAATTCTACAAACTACGATAAACAATGTGAAATCTAGTAACTGACTGACTTTATCTACAACAAGTAATTTTATATATATAATATTTATGCTGATTACGGGATCTGCATCATATACTGTGGAACAGCAACTCATCGGTTTCCATATGAATCGATGATATAATTCATGTAAAAAACGTGTCTCCTAGCTCACGTAAGAGTAAGCGACGAGCTTGTTGGTTTTGCAAAGTTATTGATCACGATATCTACAAATGCTCCAATTTTTCCATACTTGGTACTGATGAAAAATATTAGTTTCCGAAGTCGCAATCCTTAAGTTTTAATTGTTTGGAGGCAAAGCATTCACGGACAGAGTGTGTAAGTCTAGAGGTTGTTCCTTATGTGGCGAAAAACACTACACACTCCTTCACTAACTTCTGTGCCAACTAATATTTCTCCGAATTTTCAAAATTCCTATCATAGTCCGAGGGCATTTTCCAGTCCACAATATAGTACCGGGACAATTCCTAGGAATGTTCAAAATTCCAATTTTAACCAGAATCGGCGAGCACAGTCTCGTCAACTGCCAACTGCTAATGCCGCAGATTCATTACCATTCCGAAATGCCGAGCCGGCAGCTCAAGGTATTTCGGTCCCGAAGTTCTATTGGCCACAGCGGTCGTACATGTTCTTCCCGATAATAGTAACCTTATTGTTAAAGCTAGAATAGTTCTAGATAACGGCAGCCAACGTTCTTTCGCTTATGAAAAATTCGTTAGAAGGATGCATCTCAAAACTTATGATAATCAAATCCAATTTTCCGGCATTAAATGCACTCCTACAATTTCGAACAAAATTATCGACGTTGTAATTTTCTCCAATACTAAGAAAGATTATAAACTCAAGGTTTCCTGTGCAGTACTTCCTGTAATTACTTCTATGTTGCCTAGAATTCCGTTGAATAGATATAAGTTGAACATTCCTCCAATGTTCAAACTGGCTGATCAAGATTTCCATGTCCCGTCCGATGTGGGGATATCCTCTTGTGCGCTGATGCCTATTATGAAATTTTCCTTCCGCAGATCTATAGACTGGGTCCCAAACTTCCTACTCTCCAGCTGACACGGCTTGGATGGGTAATTGCAGGACAATTACCTCCACAAAGTTCTTCTAAAGACAATAAAGTTGTTCTTTTTTGTCAAAATACTTCCGAGCATGGTGATTCGTTAGACAAAATTCTTTCGAAATTCTGGAACGTCGAAGAACTTCCAGAATGCAAATCCTTATCCGCTGAAGAAGAGCTTGCTGAACAAAACTTCGTTCAAACATATGTCCAATGCACCGATGGTACTTTCCAAGTTGATTTTCCTTTCAAGTGTACGGCCGAGAACGCTCCACTCGGCGACTCCTTCAATATGGCGAAAACGTTTCCAAAATAATCCAGATTTATTTTCCATTTACAAAGAGTTTATTGATGAATACGTGTCATTAAAACATGCCATGTATGTTCCCTTTGATCCTTGACATTAAATCTGCTGAGACTAAATACTTCCTTCCACACCACTGTGTAATCAAAAATTCCAGTAAAACCACGAAACTAAGAGTAGTTTTCGATGCCTCTAGTAAAACTTCTACATGTACCTCCTTAAATGATATTCTTCACAAAGGCTATCAAGTGTAACCAGCTTTGTATGATATCCTATGTCGCTTTCGACAATATTCCTATGTTCTAACCTGCGACATCCAGAAAATGTACCGCCAAGTCAAGATGAATCCATCTCAACTCCACTTCCAAAACATCGTGTGGAGAAAATCCCCACATGAAGACCTTAAATGCATACAGCTTTCCACAGTAACTTACGAAATTACTTTTTCATCATTTCTGGCAACAAAAGTTCTAAAGGAGCTCGCATCCTATTCAAATGAATTTCCTTTAGCCCTAAGGGCACTGTGCGAGCAAACCTATGTCGACGATATACTCTATGGTATAAATTCGCTTTACGAGTTGGAGAAATCTTATTCCCAACTCAATAGCTTACTAAATTCTGCTGAATTCCGCATGCACAAGTGGTTGTCCAATTCCTCACAATTTAAACAAACATTTTGTGATCCTGCTGACCCTAGTCAATATGAAATAAAATTGGTGGGATTGTCTTGGAATCCTTTTTCTGATAATTTTGCGCAAGGCTTTATCAATCACTGCTCAGATGTTCGATTCGTTAGGTGTGCTGCTTACATAGTTGTAGAAAAAATCTTCCTACAACAGCTTTGGCTTATTAAACTTTCCTGGAACGAACCACTCCCTACTGCATTAAGTCAAAAGTGGAAACAATTTATTGATTCCATTGAATATTTAAAACCTTTAAAAATTCCTAGATGTCTATTTTCGGGTCAGTCCATTGTAAATATCCAAATCCGCGGTTTCGCGGATAGTAGTCAAAGAGCCTATGGAGCTTGCTTATATTTCAGAACCATTTATTCCGACAATTCTGTCACTTCCATGTTACTTACATCCAAATCCAGGGTTGTACCGCTGAAAACGATTACTCTTCCAAGACTCAACTTGTGTGCAATGATATTGCTTACCATACTTACTAAAAAAATCCTTAAAATTTTTGGCAATTCATTGGATTTTTGGTCCATAAATTTGTGGACAGATTCCCAGATAGCCTTGAACGGGATTCGGTCCCATCCTTTTCGTTGGCACACGTTCGTGGCCAACCGAGTTTCTCAAATTCAGACGTCGCTACCACAAGATCAATGGAGGTATGTTCGCTCCGCTAAAAATCCTGCGAACCCGCTTTCCAGAGGAGTATTGGCTCCCGTCCTACTAAATTCCTAGCTTTGGTGGTGTGGTCCTGATTTTCTATCCGAAGTAAGTTTGGAGTAACATCGAGCTGATCTACCTGATTTCATAGTTAGAGTGGCGTAGTAATTTTGAATATATTGTAATGTTTTTATTATTTATTTAAACAGTAAACGGGTGGGATAAACTTTAAACACACGGTATGGCTACTTACGAATTCATTTAAACACTAAACTACTGTTACGAAACAGCACACTGGTATAGTCCCTAAAACCGACTCTGTCTAAGCCAGGTATAAAAGTTAAAATTATGGCGGATACGCAGTTATAAAAAACTGTTTACGAGTTCGCGACTATCTTATGTAAACATTGTTTTTGTGACCAGAGTGATCTAGAAAAGGCCAGAAAAATTATTTACTAGTAAAAACGGCTTTAATATATAAGGGACTGATCAGGAAGAGTGAGTTTAGTTTATAATTTGACATCGTGAGTTAAAAAGTAAATAAGTGAATATAAAGTGTTTATATAAATTAGTTTGAGTGAATATACAGTTAATATAAATTAATAATTAAGTGATTAGTTAAGTATGTATAAATTAAGTGTTAGTGAGTTAGTGTTTCAATAAATTAGTAAGTAGCCATACCGAGTGTTTAAAATTTATCCCACCCGTTTATTGTCTAAATAAATAAGAAAAACATTACATTGGTGTCAGGTGTGGGGTAATATAAATAAATTGCTACGTAAAAATGGCCAAGAGACTATGTGATCTGAAAGTCACGGAATTAAGAGCAGAATTGGAAGATCGTGAGTTGGAAACGTCCGGAAAGAAGAGCGGGTTAGTAGAAAGACTCAAAGTGGCACTGGTAAGTGACGGCTTGGATCCAGAAACATTTTTATTTAATGACGAGGCTCCCACCTTAATCTCGTCAATTTCTGCCATGGAAGAGAAGATTTCAACGAGTGTGAAAAACGATATTTCGGTTATAAAAAACGATATTTCTACTATGAAGAATGATATTTCTACTAATATGGACGAGAAGATTTCCACTATGAAGCATGATGTTTCTACTAATATGGACGAGAAGATTTCCACTATGAAAAATGACATTTCTGCCGATATCTTATCGTTAAAAAATGACATTGCTGCTGACGTCGAGAATAAAACTTCGTCTCTAAAATCAGACATTGAAAACAAGATGACAACGATAGACGAGAAAATCAAGGAATTGGAGAGAAATATAGCATATTTAAGAACACGAGACACGCCAGCAGAAGAGAAGAAGATTGAACATATAAAACCCTGCAAGCCAGAAATAAACTCCAGGATAGAGGACATTGGCAGTTTTGCACGAGTCAAGACCCCAACATTCGACGGAAAGACATCGTGGACTAATTATGTGAAACAGTTTGAAGCAGCCGCTAGAGTGAATAATGGGTCCAATAAGGAGAAAGCAGTGAACTTAACCATCGCGCTTCGGGGAGATGCCTTAGACGTACTTCAGACGATACCACTTGAAGAAACGGATGACTTCGAGCAGCTTAAGAAGAGGTTGGACATGCGATATGGTCACGAACATCTAGAACATTTGCACCAATCCCAGCTGAAGAACCGAAGGCAGAAACGTGATGAATCCCTTCAAGAATATGAGGTGGAGATTTCCCGACTAGTTCGGTTTGCTTATCCGTCAGCACCAGAGAACATGATGGAATGTCTGGGCATCCAGGCCTTTATTGATGGCTTACGTGACCCCGATATGCAGAGGAGGCTTCGTTTAGCCCATCCCAAAACATTAGTTGACCATTGACAGCTGCTCTTGAATATGAAGCAGCAACGAAGGCTTCAGGATATAACAGAATTAGGACCATCCAAGAAGAAGGTGACGAAGACAGATTTGACCAGTTCGTCAGTTTAATGAAAAATATGATGGACAAGAAGCCGAGAAAGATCAGATGCTGAAATTGTGGCGAGCTAGGGCATGTACGTAGTTCATGTAAGCGCCCCAAGACTCCTGCAAACCAAGAACCCCAGTCACAGGAAAACTAGAACGGGTCGGCTACGAGGAGGCAGCACCGACCCATAACCGTTCCAAATACCCTCTTATACTGATAGCTTCTCTTAGATGTCGCAACGACAGTGTATATGTGGATGGCGAAGTAAATGGCAAGGGATATGCTCTGCTGGTTGACACTGGGGCAACTAGAACCATTATACGACCAGAGATAATAAACCCCAAGAAGAAACTTCTACCAACGAGACTGCGACTGCGGACCGCCACAGGCGAGAGTGCCAACGTTCACGGGGAAACACAAATCCAATTGGGAGTTGGCGCAGAAAAGTTCACGCATACGGTAATCGTAGCTGACATTGAAGAAGACGTGATTCTGGGAATGGACGTAATGAATGTACATGGTTTCCAATTAGACTTCAGAAACAGAACCATTAAAGTGGGTTCCGAGGAGGTATTCCTGTATCCATATGAAGGCAGCGCAGTGTTGGCAGCTGTACAGGAAGATACCGTTCTACCTGCACGAAGCGAAACCACGATAGTAGCACGGCTACAGGGAATCATGGAGGAAGGTACACCGGTTATGATGGAGCCAAGGAACCACGACGAAGAAGTTGGCAAAGGAGTACTAATTGGAAAAGGATTGGTTACATCGGCGAAAGAGATCCCAGTACGTGTGATAAACGTGAATGGGTAATTATTAGTTACCATCAAGAAGGAAACCAAGATTGGATCCTGCGTACCAGTGACGTCTATAGTTCGTCAAACAACGACCACTGACAATTCCAATGCCAGATTTGAACAAATGTTATCAGTAGCTGGTCAATCTTTGGATCGAGCAGAAAAAAAGAGAATGACAGAATTTATTTTGCAGTATCGAGACTTATTCGTACCAAAAGGAGGAAAGACTGGCAGAACATCAGCCGTCAAACACAAAATCGATACTGGTAATGCTAAGCCAATTAGACAATCAGCTCGAAGACTTCCACGAGCGAAGAGAGAGGAAGCTGAAAGAATAATTCGAGAGATGGCAGAAGAAAAAGTAATAGAACCATATACTAGTCCATGGATGTCTCCAGTAGTGCTCGTCAAGAAAAAGGATGGAACTACGAGATTCTGCGTGGATTATCGCCAGCTTAACAACGTGACTAAGAAAGACAGCTATCCTCTGCCTCGAATTGACGATACGCTAGACCCTTTGGCCGGCAGCAAACTGTTTTCCACCTTGGACCTGAAGTCTGGTTATTGGCAAGTGGAAATGGATCCAGAAGATAAAGAGAAGACTTCTTTTACCACCGGATCTGGATTAGGGTAATTCAACGTCATGCCATTCGGGCTCTGTAATGCGCCTGCGACATTTGAAAGACTCATGGAAAATGTCTTGAGAGGGTTGTCTTGGAAGACATGCCTGGTCTATTTGGACGACATCGTAATACTGGGGAAGACATTTGACGAGCATCTGAAGAATTTGGAAGACGTATTCAAACGACTCCAAGCTGCCCAGCTCATGCTAAACCCGAAGAAATGGCAGCTGTTCCAAAACCGAGTCAACTATCTAGGTCATATAGTGAGCAATGAAGGAGTGGCGGAGGATCCAGAGAAAATTGCTTCCACTCAGCAATGGCCGCAACCAACCGACAAACATCAAATTAGGAGTTTCTTGGACTTTGCACGTATTATAGAAGATTTATCAGGAAGTTTGGAGATATTGCCAAGCCTCTAACGCGACTTACAGAAGAAGCAATAGCTTTCCAATGGGACGAAGACTGTCAAACGGCTTTTGAAACTTTGAAGAGGCATTTAACCTCGGCGCCGATATTAGGATATCCATTACCAGAGGGAGAGTTTATTCTTGACACTGACGCAAACAACGTAGGAATTGGTGGAGTGCTCTCACAGATCCAAGGAGGGCAAGAAAGAGTGCTGGGATATTTCAGTAAAGTCCTCTCCAAACCAGAACGAAACTACTGCGTCACAAGAAGAGAACTTTTGGCAGTAGTGAAGTCCGTGGAACACTTTTACCAGTATCTCTATGGTAGGAAGTTTTTAATCCGGACTGATCATGCAGCACTCAAGTGGTTGATGCAGTTCAAGAATCCCGAGGGCCAGATCGCTAGATGGATTGAACGACTTCTAGAATATGATTTCAACATCAAACATCGAGCCGGTGTGAGTCACCGAAATGCCGACTCCCTGTCCAGACGGCCATGCCCAACAGACTGCTCCCACTGCAACAAGATGGAATCTAGGGAAGCTGCAGTTTCAAGAACTACTGTAGTCAACGAGGAATGGTCACCCACCAGGATCAGAGAAGATCAATAGAATGATCCTCACCTGAAGATGATCCGGCAATGCAAGAAAGAAAATCGACGACCTACCTGGTAAGAATTGTCAAAGTTTTCCCCGAAACTCAAGGCGTATTGGGCTCAGTGGGACTCTCTTGTCCTGGAAGAAGGGCTGTTGAAAAGAGTCCTTGAAAACGATGATGGTTCCGAGATGAGGAGGCAGTTAGTTATCCCGAGAACAAGAGTAGCTGAGGTACTGAAGAAGTTACACGACAGACGACAGTTCATCGGGAGGTCATCTGGGAGTGAAGAAAACCCTTCAGCGATTCCGTGAAAGGTTTTATTGGATGAACAGCTCCGACGATGTCAAGGACTGGTGTAAGAAATGTACGACTTGTGCTACGAGTAATGGACCGCATCGCAAGAGAAAGGCACCCATGAAACAATACAATGTTGGAAGCCCTTTCGAACGGATTGCTTTAGATATCGCTGGGCCATTTCCAATGACAGAAAATGGTGGCAAATACATAATGGTTGTAATGGATTATTTCACAAAGTGGGTAGAAATTTACGCTATCTCGAATCAAGAGGCCACAACTGTCGCAGATGTATTGGTGAAAGAATTTATCAGCCGATATGGAGTACCCTTGGAAGTCCACAGTGACCAGGGGAGAAATTTTAAAAGCCATCTATTCCAGGAGATTTGCGACAAGCTGGGAATGAAGAAGACCAGGACAACAGCTTTACATCCACAGTCAGATGGAATGGTCGAGAGAATGAACAGGACTATTGGAAAATACCTGTCCAAAGTAGTATCCAGCCATCAGAGAGATTGGGACCAGTATCTTTCCCTATTCGCATTGGCTTATAGATCTGCTGTCAATGAGTCCACGGGTGAAACTCCGGCAAAAATCCTGTTTGGACGTGAAATGCGGCTTCCTTGCGAAGACTACGTGATCCAATTGAGAAGAAGGCTGGACGATATTCATGAATTAGTTTGAACCAATCTTCAAGTTGCCAGCGACAGAATGAAAAGTCGGTACGACGCGCAGGCCTCAGAAGGCGGTTTTAAAGAAGGGGACAAAGTATGGCTACACAACCCGGCGGGGAGAAAAGGATTTTCTCCAAAATTACAAAAATCCTGGGAAGGTCCATACTTAATCAAGAAAAGGATCAATGATGTTTTATATCGCATAAGCAAGATCCCCAACGGAAAACCAAAAGTAGTTCACCAAAACCGACTAGCGCCATGCGAAGGAGACCATGACATAGAGGAAGGAGTAAACCTTATTCGAGATGTGTCTGACCCCACCTTCGATGAATTTATGGGCGCGTATGGAGGTACCGGGCAAGCTAGATATGGAGTCACTTCGGAACAACAACAAGATTTGTTCACTCTCTCGGAAGAAAATTCACTGGCATACAACATCCCCGCCCATATCAAGAACGCACGAGGGTTGGCAACCGTCTTTCGAAAGAAGTTCGGGCAATTAGAAAAACTTGAAGACCAGATTCCAGCCCCTGGCAAGACACTGAAACTGAAACATAATTCGCGGTACGTCTTCTACGTGGTAACTAAAAATGAATTCCAAGATCGGTCTACCTACCGCGATGTGTGGGAAGCACTTCGAAACCTCCGAGACCATGTGTTGGAATCCAACGTGAAGAAACTGGCTATGCCTAAGATAGCGAGTAACCAGTTGGATTGGCGAATTATCAGGAACATGGTAGAGATTATCTTTCAAGATACCGGTGTCCAGATATTAATTTGCAGCTACAACCCCCGTTATCAGTATCCGATAAAGACGGTGCTCTGCTATTTCCATAAGATCGGAAAGTGTCGAAATGGGGCTAGTTGCCGATTCAAACATCCTGTCTCGGTTACACAAAAGTTCCAGGAGGAACTTCCATTTAAGGAGGGGGTAATGTTACGAAACAGCACACTGGTATAGTCCCTAAAACCGACTCTGTCTAAGCCAGGTATAAAAGTTAAAATTATGGCGGATACGCAGTTATAAAAAACTGTTTACGAGTTCACGACTATCTTATGTAAACATTGTTTTTGTGACCAGAGTGATCTAGAAAAGGCCAGAAAAATTATTCGTGACTGTGTAAGCCGCAGCCCAGAATTTACTAGTAAAAACGGCTTTAATATATAAGGGACTGATCAGGGAGAGTAAGTTTAGTTTATAATTTGACATCGTGAGTTAAACAGTAAATAAGTGAATATAAAGTGTTTATATAAATTAGTTTGAGTGAATATACAGTTAATATAAATTAATAATTAAGTGATTAGTTAAGTATATATAAATTAAGTGTTAGCGAGTTAGTGTTTCAATAAATTAGTAAGTAGCCATACCGAGTGTTTAAAATTAATTCCACACGTTTATTGTCTAAATAAATAAGAAAAACATTACACTACTCACTAAAACTTAATTTATATGCACTTAACTATTCTAACTATTCACTTACATTTAATTTATAAACACACAAACTTAATTATTAATTTATATCAACACTTCACTGTTCGCTATTTCGGTGTATTCTTGTTTATTTGTCGAGATCACTTCATCAACTAAACTAACTCTCCATGGTCGGTCCTTTATATATGTTCGAATTTGGTTTTTAATTACCAAATTCTACCGTGATTTTATTTCAACTTCCTCTGTATACTACCTTTCGAATATTATGCTCAACACAGATAACTAAATATATCCTTATTTTCAACAGTTAATATCTCTTTACATCACCAAAAAAGTCATTTAAATTTACTAACACCTAAGAAAAACAACAGATAAATATCGTTTTCTGAAATTCCACTGAATACATCAAAGTCCCCGACATCTTATCTCTTCATAAAAACACTTGTCCAAACCCTGTTATTTGTATCTACGAAACCATTGAAAACCCCAAAAAAAACATCTCCAACTGGCAATTTCACTTGTGTTTGAACATTACATTTTAAAATACTCGTATCCCATTGGTTAGACCCGAACAAGTGGAAACTACGTCATCCTACATATAAATACGACATATAACCTACACTCACCCTCTTTTCATCCTTGAACGTGGTACACACAGGTACTGAGTTTAGAAGAGCACCCGGCGTTTACATACCGGGAACAAACATGTGTCTTTAAGGTTTAGTTATTTCATAAAACGTCATAGCATTCATCGCGTGAATATCAAGTGAATTCTTAATTGTCGACGCAAACAAATATACTTATAAGTTCATGACAATATAAAATCTAAAGTGACATAAGTGTTTCATTGCATCGTACAGTACATCATTTACATCATACCTAAAGTGAAACATACCCATTTGGTCCTTCGAGTACATCGTATAACAACAAAGAAACTACATTCCCTCCAATTAACCCAAAGTAAAAGGGTTAATTTAGAACAATATATGAGTGCCTTTTTTACTAGATAATTCTAGATTGCGGCTTACACAAAAACATTTGGTTTTCTGGCATTTTTTAGATAAGACTAGTCACAAAAACAATGTCTAGATAAGATAATCACAATCGTAAACAGTTCTAAGAAATCCCTGCGCATCCGCCATAATTTCAACTTTCATAACATGGCTTAGACAGAGTCGGATTCAGGGACTATACCAGTGTGCTGTTTCGTAACATTATTGTATAACATTTTTGTCAGCTTTAAATAAATGATCGATCGTTTTACCCAGAAGTTAGTCTTCCTCGAGCTAGCGTTTTTATGAGACTTGGCATAGCCCGTCAGTGCAAAATAAAACCACAACTATGTGAGAAGAAAAGGATAATAATGATAATGCCTTTATTAAGTTTAGAAAAAAAATATACAAATAATAACAAAACAGAAATGCAATTATTATTTTTCCACAGAAATGACGAGGCTATCCAAATTAAATTGTAAATTATTGAGTGACAAAAAAGTTGTAGCCGATTTCATCTAATTCACATGGCGCATGTGGCGACATCTATGATTTAACTGAAATTCTTTCACGTATTCTTGTTTGCCCTTATCGAAACTAGTTCATACCCAATTTTCAAGTCATTGTCTCGAAAAATAACTGTTCTGTTAACAAAAATCCATTTCATTTTTTTTTCAATTTAACATCCTGTATCTCACTAAGAGCAGAGTAATCATATCCTTTATCAGAACCGAAATTTCTAATACATCCAACTCTTAAAAAACGAAACAAAAAAACTCTCGAACTTCTCTCTCTCTCTCTCTCTCTCTCACACACACACACACACACACACACACACACACACACACACACACACACACACACAGACACACACTAAGGAGCAGGCTTAGACCGTTGATTGATAGTTTATATATAACTTATCAATCAACACTTCGAGCCATTGTTGTTAACCCTTCGGTAGGCGCAGGTTGAACTTCATTAGTGGGCACACACGCTGTACGAGACCGGTTAAAATAAATAGACTTGAGAGACCACTAATAAGTGTTTTGTTGAAAAGTTTTTTGAACATTTTATTACAATTATATGACATTTGCTTGACAACAACTGAAACGTTAACTTAGCAGTCAACATTTCTAATAGTGTTTAAAATAAATAATTCAGCTTCGAATGTTAAATTTATTGGTGGAATAGAATAGAATATTTAAATGTTGGTGGAATAAACCAGTATAGATATTTCGCAAAAAAAAACCTTAATAGAAATTCGGAATGCGGGATTATTCGATACCTTTTTGGAGAGAATGGTAGTCGCAGAAATTCCGAAAAAAGTTTTAAATATTCCGCTGGATTTAATATAAAACTTGTTCTTAGAACATATTTGCAGGGATTACTGCGGAAACGCCAGGAACAAATTAATTCTGTGGGTAAATTCTACCATAATTACCCGACTGAAGAAGTTAGCTATAGATTTGTCGCCAATTTGTATTGTCTTAAAAGAAATGGTCTTTCCATAAGAGCCTATTTATGGCCTAGCTATTCAACTGTAAAATATACAGAGATTTATGTAACCAATGAAGATTTCCTGGATAACTGCCTTCGACTTTCTACTTCAAGCTAAGTAAATTTATATTGTATGGCTTCACCAATTATATTTTTACAGTTCGTTTTAGGTTTAAAGTACATTTTCTTCACACATACTCACAATTACTAACCACTTATTAAATTATGTAACACGATTATTTTTTTTGTTCATTATATTTTTACATATTTGTAGTCAGTTGTTTTATTTATTATACAGGAAGACCTGAGAAATTGCCTTCAGCACATATTTTTTATAAGTATTTTCTAAAACTAGCAGAGCACAGCAGGTAAGGGTTGACTGATAATTGAGGTTGATTTTTTTCTAATTTTGTTTAGGAACAAAATTAGTGGCGCCCTTTTATTGATTTCACTTTACTGTTTCTTAGTTTTTTTATCTCTCTTTCTCTTTCTTTTTCACTTTTTTCTCTTTAATTAACTTCTTTCAGATAACTGAGCCCTGAGAACTGGCTCTGTTATCTCCAATCTCATTGTCAGTTTGGAAAGAACCTACTCTCTTTTAATTCTTTCATTTTCTTTTATAATTTTTACCCTGAGAACCAGAGAATTTGTTTCATTGGCGCTCCAACGTGTATTAACTTTTACCCGTTGTTATCTGCTTCTTTTTGGTAAAAATTTTTAGTTGAAAATTTTTTTTCCTGCTATTAGGGGGAAAATATCTTTGATATTATGTTCACTTTTTAACTTTTAATTTAATTTAATATTTTCTGCTTTCTGCTTTTATAAAACAGGTCCTGTGTAATAAATATATACATCTTTCCTTGTCTGAAATATTGTATGATATATGTTATATTTATAACTGGTGTGAAGTTTAACGATTTGTATATACTCAGTTATTCTATCAATTCATTTGTTGTTATCTTTCAGTGACCTTCAAATCGTAAATTAATTTTGTTGAGAATTTGTTTCCAAATTTTTTTCCTATCATTAGAGTTTAAAATTTTAACTCAACTTTAATTACCAAGAGAACTTTATTGTAATTAAGTACAAAAATGTCTTTGCCTTATAAATTGAAGGTCGAATATTTATTATCTCATGAGCTGGAACACGAATTGGCATATAGAAATGTTGAAGTATTACCGACAGTGGCGGAGCGTAGAAAATTGTTGAGGGGTATTTTAGCTCAAGAAGCATCCGGTCGCAGTTCTATTTTATATGAGAATAGTCAATTGATTTTTGATAATGAAGTAAACGGTATCGAGTTAACTTTATCTGACTTGAACAAAAAAATTTCTGAATTTGTAGGATCATATAGGGACAATGAATATCTTAGATTAACATGTAGATTAGCTCATGCAAATAATCGGGTTTCTCGTTTGTCGTGTAACAATGATGAGGAAGAATTAAAAAAAAACAATTTGCTACTCAGATTTTGTTGTTAGAGGGTGAACTTGATGGTAGATTACCAGGCACTATTCAGGCTCAATCAACTCCGGTGGGTCAGAACCAAAGCTTTACTTTCTCTAAGCCAGTACCTATCTATAAATGGGGAATACATTTCTCAGGAATTGCAGAAAATGAATCTTTGGCAGGATTTTTAGAACGTGTAGAGTGTTTAAAGATTTCTCGAGGTGTAACAGATAACGGATTATTTTCTAGCGCTGCAGATCTCTTCACTGATCAGGCATTTTATTGGTATTTAAATAATCGAAGTCAATTTCAAAATTGGTCAGAGTTAGTTTCTAAATTAAAGTCAGATTTTCTCCCATATAATTATCAGGAAGATTTATTGGATGAAATTAAAAATAGAAAACAAAATACTAATGAAAAAGTTACGTTATACATAAATTCTATGTGTAGTCTATTTAATCGCTTAGAAATAAAACAGGATGAATCATCAAAAATTAGAATCATTAAGAGAAATTTGCTTTCTAATTATGTACAACCGCTAGCTTTATTAGATATTAACAGTATCGAAGAGTTAACCGATAAATGTAAAAAGTTGGAAGAATCTTTTACCTACTCACAGAATTCTCAGAATTCAAGTATTAATTCGAGCAAACCTAAAATATATCTAGAACCACAGTTAAATAATACTTTTACCTCATCTTATCGGTCTATGAATCATAATAATTCTAGACATCTATCTACAGTATCTACAGTAAATTCACATAAACTTTGCTGGAATTGTGGTGAACAGAATCATTTTTATCCGCAATGTAAATACGCTTTAAAAGTATTCTGTTATGGATGTGGAAATCCTGGTTTTATAAAATCTAAATGTCCAAATTGTTCAAAAAACGAACCAAGCGGTCAGGTCAATGCTTTGGTGACACCTACCGCTCCTCAAAATCCTTCAGGATCCACACATCCAAAGCAAAAAAAATTCAAAAAAACAATCAAAGTCAAGAACAGTTTCCGAAATAACACCTTCAACCAGCAACCAATAAGTGACATTTATTCCTTATCTAATCTATCTAAAAATTCTAATAAAAATAGCCTATCTTATTTCAATAAAAATGATTGGTTAGCTTGGTTAAATATAGTAAGAACATTTTACAAGCCAGGCAAAGTAAATGAATTTCAGAATTCTTTAAATACTCAATTATCTAGTAATTACTTTTTAGACTTGTTATATCGAAAAAATAATGATAACAGGCCTTATGTGGATATTATTATTTTTGGGAAGACATTCTCTTGTTTGATTGATACAGGAAGTAATTTGAGTGATTTGGGTTCTCTAGGTCTTGAGTTTCTTAAGAATTTATCTATATACCTATTTCTATTACCGAACAGTTTCAAGTTTCGACTGCTGATGGTACTTACCATGATGTTGGTGGTTTTGTAGAAACTTATGTCACAGTGGATAAGCTATCTCGGATTTTAAAATTATATCTTTTACCTTCAGTTACTCAAACAGTTATCTTAGGAATGGATTTTTTAAAGACATTCAATATTAAAATAGACTTTTCTAAATTTACTGTGAATTTAAATGCCTTATCTTTAAATGTCATCAATACTGTTAAGGACGTCACAACTTTAACAAATGATGAAAAAATTAAACTTGATGTTATTATCGAAAAATTTAAAAGCATTAGCCCCAAGGATAAAATTGGTAGGACACATATCTTAGAGCATTTTATCGACACAGGAAATTCTCCTCCATTTAAAATAAAACAGTATCCATTACCTCAAGCTATGGAAGTTCATGTGCATAATGAGATAGATACATTATTAAAATTAGGGGTTATTGAACCAAGTACATCTCCTTATTGTTCTCCTATCTGTTTAACCCATAAACCTGATGGTAGTATAAGGTTACTTCTTGATGCTAAATTTTTAAACAAGCAAACTAAAGCAGATTCGTATATGATTCCAAATATCGAGGTAATTCTTAGTCAACTAAGGGATACGCGATATATTTCTAGTATCGATTTAAAACATGCTTTCTATCAAATACCTTTAGAAAAGTCGTCTCGTCCAAAAGCAGCTTTTGTAATTCGTTCTAGAGGACTATTTCAATTCACAAGTACACCATTTGGTTTAATTTCAAGTCCAGCTACCATGTCACGATTAATGGATATGGTAATAGGTCCATCTTTAGAACCATATTGTTTTTATTATCTTGATGATATAATTGTTTGTACATCACAGTTTGATAAACATGTAGAAATTTTGTCTAAAGTTTATGAGAAATTAAAAGAGGCTAATTTAACGGTAAATATTGATAAATGTCATTTTTGTCGTCCTTCTCTTCGCTATTTAGGTTATACCTTGGATGAAAACGGGTTAAGTATTGACGGTGAAAAAACTAAAGCTATTACTAACTATCCTGTACCGAGGACAACTACAGAGGTACGTAGATTTTTAGGGGTTGTTTCATATTATCGTCGTTTTTTAAATAATTTTTCTACTTTATCTGCTCCCATTTCTGATCTTTTATCTAATAGAAAAAAAAATCAACCAATAAGTTGGACACCGGAAACTCAAAAAGCTTTCGAAGATATAAAAACTGTTTTAACTACCGCTCCTGTACTTTGTAGTCCTGATTTTAAAAAATCATTTTATCTAATGTGTGATGCAAGTGATGTAGGTATTGGAAGTGTGCTTTTTGAGTTAGAAGATGGGTTGGAACATCAAGTAGCTTATTATAGTAAAAAATTGAATAAATGTCAAAAGAAATACACAACTACTGAGAAAGAGGCTCTTGCAGTCCTACTATCTATTGATCATTTTCGTTATTATCTTCTGGGACGACATTTTACTGTCATCACGGATCACTCTTCTCTTATTTGGTTAAATAATATGAAGAAACCATCACCACGATTAGCTAGGTGGATTCTACAACTCTCACAATACAATTTTTCGATAGTCCATCGTAGAGCAACGGGTACCGTACCTGCAGATTTTCTATCTAGGGTGCCGGAAATAAATGTATTAAATTTATCTTTACTAAAACCTGATAATTGGTATAAAAGTATTATTAATAAGGTTCAATCCGATCCGGATAGTTATCCTAATTTCAAGGTGGAAAATAATATTCTATATAAGCATGTCTTTAACAAATATGCCGATATTTGCAATTAAACTGACTGGAAAATTGTAGTTCCAACGGAAAACAGGCTTGAATTGTTATCGAAATTTCATGATGATCCTACTGCAGCTCATTTCGGTGTTTTTAAAACATTAGAGAGAATCTCAGAGTTATATTATTGGCCCAGAATGAGACAGAGTGTACAAAAATATGTGAGGCGCTGTAAAGTTTGTGCTGCCTGTAAGCCCACAAATTTGCCACAAGCTGGTCTCATGGGTAAATATCGTAATATAGAGTTTCCTTTCCAGTTAATTTCCTGTGATTTAATAGGTCCATATCCTAGATCTCGCCAGGGAAATACGTGTGCATTGGTCATTGTTGATTTCTTCTCTAAATTTGTTTTAACTCAACCTTTAAAACAAGCTACCTCTTCTGCGATTGTGAAATTTATTGAAAATAATGTCTTTCTAATTTTTGGGGTTCCTCAAATAGTAGCTGTAGACAATGGTAAACAGTTCACTAGTCAGTTATTTAGAAATTTAATGTCTAAGTATCATGTCCAAAGTATTTGGTACACTGCAAATTACACTCCTCAAGCCAATCATACCGAGCGTGTGAATAAATCTATTGTTACTGCAATACGTTCATATTGTTTTTCTGATCATAGAACTTGGGATGTAGAATTACAGAAAATAGCTCAGGCAATTCGTTTGTCTAAACATGAGGTCACAGAATTTCCACCATCTTTTGTTGTGTTTGCTAGAAACGTACCTGTATCAGGGTCATTTTTTGGGAATATTGCAGATAATGCAAATAATCAGCCCGCAATTGCTGATAAAATACACCGTTTACAGGATACTCAAGAAATGCCAAAAATTTTCAAAGATGTTAGAAAAAAATTACACAAGGATCACATAAAATCGAGTAACCGTTATAATCTTCGTAAACGCGATATTAAATTTCATGTAGGTGATCATGTTTGGAAAAAGAATTATCAGAAATCAGATAAAGCTCAATTCATTTCTGCAAAATTTATGCCTAAATATATACATTGTACTGTTAACCGTGTGATATCCCCCTTGATTTATGAACTTAAAGATAGTAATGGCAAAAATATAGGACGATGGCATGTTAAAGATCTAAAAGAATATAACTTATCTACTGATGAATCAAGTGACTCTACCGATGATGAAAATAATCCTGACTCAGTATCTTCGGATAGTGAATGAACATTTGTTAGATGAACACATTTTTACCTTATCTTCAAAAAAAAAGGGGAAAGTAATTTTACAGTAGATTTTTCTGTGTTGTGCTGAGAGTTAAAAATAATCTCTTGGCTGAATTAATTTGTTGGTAACCTAGGTTTATCTTGTAGATTATATTTTTAAAATTAGAAGGTATTAAGAAATTAATATTATTTTTGTTTACTGAATTAGAGTTATGTGATGTTGGAACGGTAATTAGTATCACTAAAATTTGAATGTTCCATATTATATTTCTAATTTGTAGACTTATCTTTTCAGTTGAAATGTGTAGTTACACATACTGAAAAATATTATCTTATCTTATTTTCAGTTGAATTGTGTCAAATGACACAAACTGAAATAATTTATCTTACCTTGGGTTTTTGTGTGTTAGAGAAAATGACACACGGAGATTTATCTTTATCTTTACCTTATCTTATCTCGTGTCGAAAATTTATCTTTACCTTATCTTATCTTGTGTCGCAGCAGACATGAATCGTGTGTCTTCTGTATATTTAAATAGTGTGCCACCGGACATTTATTGTATAGTATTTTAGCTTGCTATAATAGTTATAGCAAATTTGACTCTTACCTCTTTTGGCACAACAACACAGAAATGATCTATCTATGTTACTTAACAGTTGGTTTAATTATATCTTAAAAATTTTATCTTTATCTTTTCTAGTTAGATTCCAAATGAATCCAGTTCATTGTAAGGAATTTAATTTTCAGTATTCGTAGCTTTAACAAATAGTTATTTTCACTATTCAAAAATATCTACAATTATCTTGATATATCTTACCGTAGAAATTAGAATTTCTATGTGTCAAGAAAACAGATTTTCTTTATCTTAGAGTAAGGGAATTTGGGAGGATAGAACAAATAAGTTTGGAGTTTATTGCCTCACCTTTAGAATATGACATATGGTTGTTACATATGCTAGTGCTGGAATAATCGCCCATTCCTTAGTGACAGTATTTGTATTTTCTCTAATTTTCTTTCTCTCTGTTTGCTATTAAGGATTCTTATGAATTCTTATTATAATCTATATAGAAACATCAAAATTTTTTTGATATGTCTACCTGACTATGACTCATATATACTAGATTATAATAATAATCTAGACAATAAAAACACAATATCTTTACTTTAATGATTCACAATATCGAAAAATAGATACGAATAAGTTTGGAGTTGGTTACCTCACCATTAGGTTATGACATGTTGTTGTTAAATATGTTAGTGCAGGAATCATCGTCCATTCCCTTGTGACAGTATTTGTATTTTCTCTAAAATTTACTTCTTCCCTCTGGTGAATATTGCGAAGTGTTTTTGATATCCCTTTACCTGATTGTGGCGTTTATATTCTCAATGAGAATATTTATTTTTTTATTTTTTTTCTTTCCTTTCATTAGTTATAGGTTACGGCAGTTAGTTATGAATTTTATCGACCTATTTATCTGAGCCATATTATGTTATTCTTTTCTCTTCCTATTATCAATTTATTTTAACATATATTTTTGATTTGAAGAATTTATCTGGGGTAGTATTCTTGTGAGTTTATTCTCACCAGTGTTGCTTGCAGTTCGGTCTACGGATAACGAGGGGCAACCCTGAAATATCACTCCTGGGCAAATGTGTTTTCCTATATTCCTTACCTTCTGAACAAATGTGCACTCAGTGAATAAGGTTCATGACAAATACCTAACCTGTCTATCATATAATGGGTGGTTAATGTTGGACCATCTTAATAAATTTCCAACTTTTAATCTTTTTCTATATCTTTTTATGTTTCTTCCCGACTTTGTCTTTTTGTTATCATTTAATAATCCTTCAGGTTATTATTTTAGCGTTAATGATATGCTAGATTATCATTGAGTGTGCAGTACTCTGAACTGGACGTTGTGTAGTGTCTTCGTTCGAGTTACATTGCGGTGTGGGGTGTTTGAAGTTGTTATGGTGCAATGTGGAAGCAGTTGAATCGAAATACGAGGCTCTCTTTGCTGCTAAGGTTGCGCAATTTCGGTCTTGTGTGATCACTTACAACTTGACACACCTTCTGTTTCTAGATTGAGCCATGGGGATTCTCAGCATCTGACCTGACGGTGGATGTCGGATGCAGACAGTGCAGAGCATGTATGAGGGTGTGTTTTATTTATCTTTCATTTCTTTTTGTCTAAAATTTTCGTTTTTATGGTGTATTTTATGGGTTTAAGTAAGTTCAGTTACTAAACGAGTAGACTGTTCCTTTGTATCAGTACTTAAGTCCCTGAAAATGCATATCTGGGTTTTTGTTTTTCCTAATGTAAATTTTTCGTATTCGGTTTAGGGTTCTATGTTGATAAGTAAGATCAGTTATTAATTGGGTAGACTGTTCCTTTGAATAAGTACTTAATAACACAGAAGCTTATAGTTTATGTTAATCTTAATATGGGGATGAACTTTATTGGGGGTGTATAAATATATACAAAACAAGTATGTTTATATAATAATATTGACTTCATCAATGTTTTTTTTTAAATAGTAAGGATTTTACTTTTTACTCAGTTGTGATTCTCATATTCTAAAGTCTCAATTCAAATTTTCTTTCCGCCCTCGTTTTTTTTGGGTCTCAATAGTTCAATTATATGAAAAAAAAATTTTGGAAATTTTTTTCTTGGCTGTTAGGGGTATGAAACGTTAACTTAGCAGTCAACATTTCTAATAGTGTTTAAAATAAATAATTCAGCTTCGAATGTTAAATTTATTGGTGGAATAGAATAGAATATTTAAATGTTGGTGGAATAAACCAGTATAGATATTTCGCAAAAAAAAACCTTAATAGAAATTCGGAATGCGGGATTATTCGATACCTTTTTGGAGAGAATGGTAGTCGCAGAAATTCCGAAAAAAGTTTTAAATATTCCGCTGGATTTAATATAAAACTTGTTCTTAGAACATATTTGCAGGGATTACTGGTATGTTTTATTTTTTTTCTGTGTAAGATTTTCTTGAATTGATAGAGGTTTTTGTCCAGAACAAATCCTTAAACTAGTTTGTGTAACTGTAAGAAAAAGTATAAGTATAGTTTTATATATGCCTCTGGACAGATATCTAAATATCTTGTTAACTAAAAAAGTCTTTCTCTAACACACTTGTTGTTATTGTAGCGGAAACGCCAGGAACAAATTAATTCTGTGGGTAAATTCTACCATAATTACCCGACTGAAGAAGTTAGCTATAGATTTGTCGCCAATTTGTATTGTCTTAAAAGAAATGGTCTTTCCATAAGAGCCTATTTATGGCCTAGCTATTCAACTGTAAAATATACAGAGATTTATGTAACCAATGAAGATTTCCTGGATAACTGCCTTCGACTTTTTACTTCAAGCTAAGTAAATTTATATTGTATGGCTTCACCAATTATATTTTTACAGTTCGTTTTAGGTTTAAAGTACATTTTCTTCACACATACTCACAATTACTAACCACTTGTTAAATTATGTAACACGATTATTTTTTTTGTTCATTATATTTATACATATTTGTAGTCAGTTGTTTTATTTATTATACAGGAAGACCTGAGAAATTGCCTTCAGCACATATTTTTTATAAGTATTTTCTAAAACTAGTAGAGCACAGCAGGTAAGGGTTGACTGATAATTGAGGTTGATTTTTTTCTAATTTTGTTTAGGAACAAAATTATTGGCGCCCTTTTATTGATTTCACTTTACTGTTTCTTAGTTTTTTTTTATCTCTCTTTCTCTTTCTTTTTCACTTTTTTTTCTCTTTAATTAACTTCTTTCAGATAACTGAGCCCTGGGAACTGGCTCTGTTATCTCCAATCTCATTGTCAGTTTGGAAAGAACCTACTCTCTTTTAATTCTTTCATTTTCTTTTATAATTTTTACCCTGAGAACCAGAGAATTTGTTTCACAACCCTTTTCCATTATTTTCAAACAGGGAGCTGCAAAAAACTACACAAATGCGGTTATATTTTTTTTTGTTCAATTACAAAGCAATAACTAAAAAAATATTCTTATACATTCGACCTCAAAGTTATTCTTCAATATACTCAAAGCACTAAAAAAATTAAAACCAGTAATAAAATTACTATATATAGACGTACCCGGAACATAAAAAAGAGGTACAAAAATCAGCGATGAGAATCGTAGCAATTTGCACATGAAGGCTTCACATGCTCTAAACACAAAAATTTAGCACATAGTTTACAAAAATATTTTGTTTTCCGGTTTTTTCTCCGGTCACAGTCACCACATCTTCCAGCTTGCCCTGGATTTCTCTGAGCTGGCTCATCCTCTTGCGGGTCTTGCAGATTACATAGTTCTTTCAGTCGCATTCTAATATTTGCTGGGATATGTGGATTCAGATACCTATTTTTTTGATGGTTGTACGTCAAAGCAAAAGCTAGTTCTGTTACCATTTGTCGTCTTGGTTTTGTTGAATTAATATTGTTACAGCTATAAATAACTAACGCGTTTATTCCTGTAACACTCAATAAACTATAAAAAATCACCATGGGCCATCTTCTGGAACAACGTGCTACATTGTACTGTGCACACAATTGCTCCACAGTATCGACACCACTTTTCGTTGAATTATACTGTAATATTATTTCTGGTTTACCAGATTCTTCATCAACATCATCGCCGTGATGTATTGTTGAGTACATTATAACATTTTTTTTCGGTTTATATGACACCAAGGTTCCTCCGCAGCCAAAAGCAAATACACTAGATCCAATTGGCCTACTTTGTGCTTGGTTGAAAAAATCAGGTATTTCCCTTCTTCTGCCCTTTATAGTTCCAACTAAGGTTAGACCATTTCGTTTTAGTTCTATACCGAGTGCAGCGCTAGTGTACCAGTTGTCTGTTGTGACATTTCTGTTCGAATTATAAAGGTGCTTACAGGCTCTTTCAGTTATAGTTTTGGTACTGTTGTCTAGCCTGAAAGGGCCGGCTGATTGTGTCCCAACATAAACTTCCATATGACTAGTGTCAAATAATTTCGCATCACAAGTAGCGAATATTTTCAAACCATATCTATTCGGTTTACTTGGGATGTACTGGCGGAAAGAACATCTGCCTCTGAAGGCAGGTTTCCCATCAACAGTAACAAATTGAGAATGAGAAAAACTGTTCTTTTCATTTTCATTCCATTTTGTCAGTATAGTTCTAATTGGACCTAGTTTGTCTAAAATAGATTTCTCAGCTCTAGTATGTATGTCGTCAAAGCGAATATATCTTAGTAAAACTTTAAATCTTCTCTCGTTCATTGTTAATCGGAAAAGTTCTATGCCAGTCTTATATGTGTTCCATAAGTCAGTAGTATTCAAATGACTTGCTTTCCTAACACCTGCAAGATATAATAATCCAATTAGGGCTCGAATTTCGTCAATATTGGTTGGCAAAATATCTCTCTCACGAACAAAATGTGAACTTTCTGAATCAATTTTTTTGATTGTCTCATCAACAATTATTTGTAGCATGTTTAGATCGAATAGAGAACCCCAAATATCATCAATTTTAGATTTATTTTTACATTAACTTTTGGGCCGGGTAGCTGCATTACTATATTCTCTCTACGAGTTCTGACGTTTTTAGGAGGTACATACTTGGCCCATTTGGTAATTTTATCTTTCCCTATGAAATGAGGTCCTTTTTTTTCCTTTTTTTCGTTTTCCTCGATTTCTTCTTCTGTATCGCTATCTTCAGATCTCTCTTCTACAACATCGTTTTCGGTTGTTTCCTCCTCATCATCAAATTCCTTTTCGGTCTGGACTTCTTCAAAAAGTCGCAACAATCGCTGCTGATCTCTTTCGTAGTTGTAGTTCATTTTAATTTGAATAACAAAACCTAAAATTACAACATATTCTATAATTTAAAGCCTTTTAAATATATTTATTATATTACCTCAGTGGCCGCACACGGTGTCCTGCACCGTGTTTTCAATTTGCTCTGCCGCTTCCTAAAGTACTGCACTCCGCGACAAGAACTGACTAGCTGACCATAAAACGGGAAGGTACACGGACGCAAAATACCGAGCTCACCCGATTATTTCCGATACGACGTTTCTTAACTCCGCCCGGTGTCCTAGACCGGCTGCGCCTACTGAAGGGTTAATGAAAGTATCATTATTTTTGCCTTCTGAAATAGTGGTTACAATTTGGCACATTACGTATGAATCACCCTGTATAGATAGTTGGTGCAGTAGAAACGAATTTCTGTACTTGTTCTTTATAAAGAACCATCTCCATTTAATATTTCGGCTTTAAACTTGCAATTAGACCGTTTGCGGCAAATTAGAGAAATCAATTTTACACTAATAAATTTAATGTATGGCTACTTATTGTATGTTTGGTTGCCTACGCGTACGCTTATCGGGTCAGATTAACATTTTGCAAGTATTGTGTTTCTGCTATCTTCGCGTATAATTTATCTTCCTCCCTAATATCTCGAGTGCAGTTATTGTAAACAGGATTAGGATAATACTTTTAAAGTGTCTATGCATTTTATCACGTAAACACATAAATTCTCGAAACTGTCTCGGGTCGCATCTGTTCCTATTATTGCAACCGCTTTTTATGTATACAACTTACAGCGTCTGTGATTATAAAACAAGAGACTAATAATTGGCAGGTCCTTATTCTACGAAATGGCTTTAGTAATATAATATTATTTTGACAGTTTTTGGTTGGAACAGCATTGAGGTCCTGCAAAAAAGTTAATAATTAAGGTACACCGGGGTAAGTGGAACCTAAAAAATCACTAGTTCGGCTTAAAACTTGTGTAAAATTTTTTTTTTTGGGTAGTAATGGATAAATTTCCATTACTTGTTCGCCAGATGTATGCTGAATAAGTGTACAAATGTATAAAAATATTAATGCAAAAAAATTTGAACAAAATGTAAAAAAATAAAATTAAGTGCGTTAGGTTCCACTTGCCCCGTGATATGGGGCAAGTCTAAACTCTCGTCAAATATCCATTAAACTATACACAAATAATACGGGGCAAGTGGAAATAAGAAATACACTGTTTTTTAAACGAAATTTTATTGAAAAATACTTATATTAAGTAGTTATTTAATGAACATTATACTGATCTAAGGATATCTAAAATGAAACGAGAGACTTTTGTCTTTTTGTTAGATGTTTCAAATTATTTGGATTTGGCAAAACAAATTATATTTGCTCTTTAAAAGCAATAGAAATATCTTCCATCGTTTTTAGCGCTCTTTCGTAGGCAACTCATTTCAACCTCTAGATCAGTGGTTCCCAACCTTTTCTGGACCACCGCCCCCTATAGAAGAGAACAAAAATTTCACCGACCCCCCTCCAGTCGCTGGTTAGTCCAAAGTAGTTAATTTTATTTGAATATCATCTGTACCGTCCCAATTGATCTGTATTTAGCTTTAATTTCAGTTAATGTCTAAATTTTATTTTAGAGGAATGCTGAAGTAGAAATTTATTAAACGACTACCAAATGTACAATAAAATTGTTTATTGAACTTTTAAATATAAATACAGAATCAATAAGAAATACAATCACAATAGAAATAAGAAATGCAATACAATAAGAAGTACAAAATTAATAATAAACAAAAAATCAATGAGACGGTTGAGGCTGATGGAGTGGAGTTTGTTAATATCGGGTTCCAATTTCGTTAACATCAATAGCAGATCGCCACGTTCAGTGATGTGTAGTCTGTTCCTCTTCTTTGACAGCAAATCAGTTATTGCACTGAATGCACGCTCAGCCATATAGGACGAAGGAAATGTAATTAACAACTTCTGTACTATTGTCCACAATCCAGTATAGAGAACTGGTATTGGTTTTTGAAGCCAGAATTCTTGATATCCACGTTTGAATTTTACTTTCAGTTCTTCGTTAGATGTGAGTTCTAATAGCTCCTCTTCCAAATTTGATGAGCCTTCAGTATCTGTGTTTGCGAAAGGATCTATAACCCAACTTGGCATTTCCATGTTTAAAATATCTTGGAAACGCTCTGTAAAATCAACATGAAGAACTTCCAAGTGGTGGCAGTAAGTAAGTGAATCTTCCGGTTTTGCAGACACTGTTGATAATGTGGTAAAATGGTTGTACTCACCTCTACCAAGATTTCTTTTGAATATAAGAAGTTTTCCTGCAAAAGCAGCTATGACGTTTTTAGTTTTAATTAAATTTAAATCATCACCTTGCAATTGTAGATTAACTGGATTAAATACTTTAAACAGGTCCGTCAAATAAGCGATGTCATTTTTTGACGTAATCAGGTTTTCGCGCAATTGTTCGTTTTCTTCAAGAAATGCCAACACTGAGTCAAATAGATTGAAAAAACGATTCAGACAAACACCTTCAGAGAGCCAACGTACTTCTGTGTGCAGCAGCAAGCGATTGTAGTCTTCATTATTTTCATTGCAAAGCTTATGAAACAAACGGTCATTCAATGAATTGCTTCTAATGATATTGATTGCTTTAATAACGTTATTGAGGGACGCATGCAGACGTTCATTTAATTTTTTTGCAACCAAATGCTGACGGTGAATAATACAATGTACAGCGAGTACATTTATCACTGCTTTTCTCAAATGTGCTATAAAACCCTTATGACGCCCGGTCATTGCTGGAGCACCATCAGTAGCAGCAGACAAAATATTGCTAATAGGAATTTCTTTCTCTTGAAAAAATTCTTGCATGATATTAAATATAGAATGTCCCTTTGTATCAGATTCCAAATTCTTAGCAAATAATAACTCTTGATGAATGTTTTCTTCTTTTATAAATCGTACGTATTATGAGAGTAGAGCTTCGTTACTTGGTAGAGTTGATTCATCGAGTTGAATGGAAAATTTGCAAGTCTTTAGGTAATCGCATAATGATATTTCAACGTCATTTGCCATTTCATCTATTCTTCTTTGCACTGAATTATTACTGAGAGGAATTTTTTTAATGATATCAAATGGTGTCTTATGATGTAGAACAGTTTTTAATAACTCTTCGACTGCCGGCAAAATTAATTCCTTGCCAATGCTGTGTGGTTTTCCTGACTTTGCGATTAACAATGAAACGTTATATGTGGCTCGTAGCCCATCCTCGTCTCGTTTAGAAGACGATGCAAAAAGGTTTGATATAGTTGGCTGTTTTAAATATTGTTTTTCAAGTTCTTGAAAATAGAATATATCTTTGTTCTTCTTATCAGGATGCATTTTATGTAAATGCTCTTGTAGCCTGGAAGGTTTCATAGCTTCATTTGAAAAAACTTTTCGGCAAATTAAACACATAGGTAATGATTTCTTTGTAGAAGATTCCGCAAATCCATATTTTAAATATTCAATACTGTATTGCCGGCATTTCTTTTTTAATTTAGAAGTATATTCAGCCATTTTCATACAAAAATTAAATTCTCAATAGATTTATAGATAGTAATGTTTAGACACACCACTCACGATTATTTACTACGGCAGAGCTTATGATTCACGACTATATATCGCGGCCAAGCACATACAACTAACTAACAAAAAATTCGTAGAGCTGTTGCTTTTATACGTTTCATTTCATGCATGATTCAACTTGTCTGTGTGCGAACATGTCGAAACATGTTATTTTGTATGAACATCGCGCGTTCGCTTATCAACGTGCGAGGACAAGTCATATACTTCTATTCTGAACTAAAAGAAATTATTATAATTATTAGTATTATTATTAATATATTATTTTGAAAAAAATTTTTGAGTTATTTTTACGTTTTCCATCAACAACAACACGAGATGTCTGTTCCCTCTCTCTCGCAATCGACGTAAAGTTGAAGGGGAGAGGGAGGCAGAGCCCAGGGGATAGGTTTTGCACGGAGAGTCTTAGAACATTGCACCTCATTAAACTGTCCCAGGACCGCTGGGTACTCCCAAGATGATTGGGAGTGTGTGATCATAGATTACACCCTTCACGTGGTGGCCCTGTTGCAACTGAACTCAGCGGATCTAGACCGGGAGGTCGATAAACATCCCCCAACCCAAGGTGTCAAGCGACCCGTGCCAATGGGTGCATGGCGGTGGAGGAGCACCGTCGCAAACGGAGCCTCTGGGAAACCGGGCGACCTCCCAGAGTATTAGCCTTATTCTCCCAAACGGGTCACTGGGGGAATGGACCACACTAACCCGGTACTCGTGGGAACATATGGATGACCCGACAATGAAACAAAAAACTCCTGAATTGGAATGTGGCCAAGAGACCGCAGGCATTCCCATTCAGACAATAACAAGCAACAATTCTCCTACAGCGATGGAGGAGGACAAGTTGCTAAGTTCTGGGGAGGAGGGCAACACCTCAAAGAACCCAGGTAGGCAGTCGCCAAAGGAAGAGCCAAAAAAGAGGCTCTTCAGAGGCGAACTGAGACGTCTAAGGAAAGAAGAAGCCCTCGCTAAAGGCGAGAGAGTTCTCTCCAGAAAAGAAAGACAGTTGGCGTGGAAAGAGAAGCATGGTGCTCCGGCTGAACCACCCTTTAGCAAATCCGGTTCCTCTGGAACCCTGGGCGCGGGGGTGAAGCCGAGGCAAGGTGCGAATCCAGAAGCCCAACCGTCATCATCCAAACACGTAACCCCAGGAGGTAAAAGGTTGCATTCGCAGCGAACTCCTGAGGAATCTGTAAGGATGACAAAAAGATCTAAGGCGGAGGGAAACTCAGCGAGAACCTTAAAGGCACCTGAGTTCTTCGCCGAGAAACTGATGGTTGAAAAGATGGCAATTGTCCATGCGAACCATCCAGAAACAAGGCTGGACAAAGAAACAGCCTTAAAAATCAAAATGGAGCTGGGGAGACGTGCCCTACGGGGTGAAGACGTCAGAATTTCCAGCTGCCACCCTGAGAATGGTGCAGTAGTTGTAGGCTGCGCAAATTCTATCACAAAGGTATGGTTAGAAGCCCAGTTTAAGCAGCTGAATCCGTTTGGCGAGATTCAGCTGAGACTGGGCCCG
The DNA here is from genome assembly GCA_963921935.1 of Galeruca laticollis. NCBI lineage: Eukaryota > Metazoa > Arthropoda > Insecta > Coleoptera > Chrysomelidae > Galeruca > Galeruca laticollis. Next base: position 42,533,686 of record OY998182.1, read on the forward strand.
GCCAAAAACCTCGTGAAGATGTGCAAAGTCACAACTTTTGCACCAAGAACCACGGGAGCGGAGACCAAGGAAGACGTGATGCTTGGTCTAAAGAGCCAGAGTGGATTAAACACCGAACACTGGGCTGTTGTGGGTGGTAACACCACGCCAGAAGGACAGTTCCTAGTCATCCACATTGACGACGAATCCCTGCAGAAGCTGAGGAAACTTGGTATGCGTCCATTCGTGGGAGCAGAAAGAGTTCTCTTCAAGTTGCAGGAGGGACCACAAAAAGGTAGCAATGATGACCGCAGTGCTGCAAATCAACCTGCATCACAGTAGAGCGGCAACGGCGACGCTCTGCCAGAAGATCCTGGCTGATGACATAGGAGTGGTTCTTACTCAAGAACCATGGACGGTCAAAGGCAGAGTAATGGGGATGAGCACAGCGAAGGGTAAGTTAATCTACGACACTGATAATGCTAACCCAAGGGCATGTATTTTTATCAGGAATAACATCAAAATGTTGAAAATAACGGATTTATGTTCTAGGGACACTGCCGTGACTGAGGTACACTTGCAGGCAGGTGATGGAAACATCAGAATCCTGCTTGCATCAGTGTATCTGCCATATGATTCCACAGAAGCACCTCCGTCCAGGGAAATGAGGAGGATAGTGGAACATGGAGCAGAGACGGGGAAGCACCTCATCCTGGGAATGGACGCCAATGCCCACCATCTGGCCTGGGAGAGCTCCAACACCAATAAACGGGGCGAGTACCTTATTGATTATCTAATAGAGTAGAATCTAACTTTATTGAATCAGGGCCGTAAGCCAACTTTCCAACAAAGAAGGGGGAATATGCTTAGGGAAGAGGTTCTGGACATAACTTTGGCCAGTCACTTTGTGGCTAGCAAAATTATGGGCTGGGAGGTATTAGACGAAGCCTCAGCGTCGGAAAATAATTATATATCCTTCACCATTAAGTCGACCTATAAAAAAGAGACTTACAGAAACTCAAGGAACACAGATTGGGAAGCATTTCGGAAGAAATTGGAAACCAATTTAGCCTCACTTGACCCAGTCTCAGGGCAAGGGGTTGAGAGAATGACTTGTGACATTAACAATGCCATAATGAACTCATATACCGAGACCTGCCCTGAGACGGTCAGAACGACCAACCGAAATGCACGTTGGTGGAACAGGAAGCTCGAATCGATGAGAAGGAACGTTCGAAGGCTGTACAATCAGTGCAAACGTACAGGAAATTGGGACAGTCACACGAAGGCGCTCACTGAATACAATAAAGCAGTGAGGAAAGCCAAGAGAAGCTCATGGAGAAAATTCTGCCAGGACATCGAAAGTGTCTCTGACTGTGCAAAACTCCATAGAGTCATGGCTCAAAATCCAGTTAACACTCCAGAGACCGTACTCAAAGAAGACGGCACACACACGGATGGACCGGAGGAGACACTGGCAGTAATGCTAAGTACGCACTTCCCGGGATCCATCGAAATACAAGTCGAAGCAACGAGCGAAGTCAGAGAAGAACGGCAAGTTGTCCGCGGTCTGGCAACTCGTGATAGCTGGACTTGTGCGAAGTCCATAGTCACATACGGGTCTGTGACATGGGCTATTCAAACTTTTAATCCCTTCAAGGCGCCTGGAATGGACGGAATCTACCCTGTACTGCTCCAACAAAGCGCCGACATAATAACTCCAAGACTTGTGAATCTGTTCAGATTAAGCCTAGCCACAGGAGTTATACCAACGGTGTGGGAAATCTCCAAGGTGGTATTCATACCAAAACCTGGAAGACCCTCTTACGATACTGCAAAGGCTCATCGTCCGATAAGTCTCTTGTCATTTCTTCTTAAGGCACTAGAGAAGATGATAGATAGGCATTTGAGGGTCACGGTGCTGGGCGACATGCCGCTGCACCCTAATCAACATGCCTACCAAAGCGGCAAATCTTGTGAAACAGTCTTACATAGCTTGGTGAGCAAGATAGAGCAAGCCATTACCCACAAAGAAGTTGCACTGGCTGTGTTCCTGGATATCGATGGAGCATTTGACAACACGAGCACTCGCTCAATATTGTGAAAGCTGGAATCCAGAGGCACAGACAGGACAATCACCCGATGGATAGGGAACATGCTAAGCAGCAGGAGAGCACAAGCATCCCTGTGTGGAGTCACAAGAGAGGTGAAGACAGAAAGAGGATGTCCACAGGGAGGCGTTTTGTCACCAAAGCTGTGGAATCTAGTAGTAGACGACCTTCTTGTCTCACTAAACGAGCAGGGGTGGTATGCTCAAGGATATGCTGACGACATCACCATTCTAATACGGGGAAAACACGTGGGCATCTGCCTGGAACTAATGCAGAGGGCAATGTCCGCAGTGGAGAGAAGGTGTGATGCGGAGGGACTGTCTGTAAATCCCTCGAAAACCATCATGGTACCATTCACAAAACAGCGAATCGCAGACATTACTAGTGCGCCAAAACTCTTCGGCAAACAGATAAAGGTTGCCAGGGAGACAAAATATCTAGGAATCTTGTTAGATGACAAGCTAACCTGGAACAGCCATCTAGCGAGCACCACAAGCCGTTCTCAGATCACGCTAATGACGATGAGACGAGCAATTGGGTGCACCTGGGGACTAACTCCGACAATGGTAAACTGGTTGTACACCAGAGTAATCAGGCCAATGATGGTGTATGGTGCGATCGCATGGTGGCCTAAAGTTCAGCAAAGCACAGCCGCCAAAACGCTTTCTAAAGTGCAGCGAGCTGCGTGTCTGAGCATTACAGGCGCCATGAAGGGCACCCCAACCGCAGCATTGGAAATATTGCTAAACATCCCACCATTAGATCTCTATATACAGGGGGAGGCTAGAATGTCTGCTTACAGAATGCAGTGCAATGGCAACTGGTGCAAGCACCATGCTATGAAACATACTAAAATACACGACAACATGAGGTGCGACATCATCGAAATGCAACCTGACAGAATGTCCAAGGTCGTGGAAACTGAGATACCATATCGTGTCAACTTGAGTGGCAGATCCGAATGGGCCCAGGGAGAACCTCAACGCATGTTGAACAGTATCACCTGGTACACCGACGGGTCAAAGACTCTAACGGGTACAGGAGCAGGCGTTTACGGCGTCAGACCCAGGCAAAGCATAAGTGTTTGCCTTGGCAAAACGACGACCGTATTTCAGGCAGAAATAGCTGCATTAATCGAATGCGGCAGAACATGCATAGACAGGAAATACAACAAAAAGACCATCTATGTGAACACGGACAGTCGGGCGGCCCTTTTGGCTTTAGCAAGCCACAGCTATACATCGAAGATAGTGTGGGACTGTCACAATACCTTGAAAACCTTGGAAAAAGACAACAGAGTAATTCTCACTTGGGTGCCAAGCCACATAGGGGTAGCTGGAAATGAGGGAGCTGATGAGTGTGCCAAGAAAGGAGCTCATCTCACCCTCAAGGGACCAGAACCAGCATATGGCGTATTATACAGCGCCGTACGAAAAACCGTTTCCAACTGGGTGTCGCTTGAACACCAAAAGCGCTGGAACAGAATCACGGGGCATGCTCAATCCAAAAGAATGCTAAAATGACCATCGAGTTCCTACGCAGCAAATGCTTTTAGAATGGGCAGGAAAGAACTGCGAAAAGTGGTAGGATTCCTAACTGGCCACTGGATATTCAACGCACACCTACAGAAAATGGGGATTGAAATAACAAATCCCCATTGTAGGATGTGTGGAGAAGCAGAGGAAACGGCAAAGCACGTGGTCTTCGATTGCCCTGCCCTGTGCAGAAGGCGAGCCTCCTGTCTAGATATTTCTCCAGGCACAAATCAGGAGGGAATGCAGGAAAACATAGTCCGACGTATCTCAATGTTCGCTAAGAATTTAGGATGGGACTCTGCTTAATACCTGTGAGCGGGGGTGCACAATAAGCCAATCAATGGCTGTGCGGCAACAATTAGGGCACCTGAATCCTAACCCCCCGTGACTAAAAAAAAACAACAACACGAAAAAACGGTTTTTAGAAAAAAAGTCCTGTGGGTCCTGTGTGTGTCCTGCCTCGGTAGTGCAACAAGTCGTCAATGTTATGATTGCATATTATTCAGGACATTTCGCAGATGTATTCTATTGATTTTCAGCTCACCAGATCCAGTATAACAGGTGCTATAGTACTTTAAGTACGATATTTTTGTCATCTTTAGAGAAATTTCATACAGCCTCCGGAGTATATAGAAGTGACCAATTTTATGATTGGGTATTATTCAGAGGGTCTCAAAGATGGACCGTATTGATATTCAGCTCACTAAAGCCAGTACAACGGGTACTATGGTACTTGAAGTACCAAATTTTTGTAATTTTTGGAGAATTTTCAGTTTGTTAGAACGATAAAGCCTCCAGAGTGTATACAAGTGACCAATTTTATGATTGAATATTGTTCAAGGTGTATCACAGATATACCCTATTAATTTTCAGCTGACTAGAGCGAGTACAGCGCGTCCTATAAATCCAGATATACTAAATTTTTGGTTATTTTTAGAGAAATTTCGGTTTGTTAGCACGATACATCCCCCGAAGTGTATACAAGTGACAATTTTATGATAGAATATTGTTCAGGGCCACAGATACGGAAAAGTTAGTTTTAATCTTTAAAACCGTTTATTTTAGTATAATTCCGCACCATTTTACCTGTAACAATAATTAAGATTACGCATTTTGTCAAAAAAAGCCCAATTAAAATTTAACAATCATCAGTGGGGCAAGTGGAACATACTCTTCACTTGCCCCTGTGCTATTGGTTTCCACTTGTCCCAACCACAACAAAAAAGTGGGGCAAGGGGAACCTATCAATATTTTTAATTAAATGTTGTCAAATTGATTACTTCTACAAAATAAATAACATTAATACACATAGAATCAATACCTACCAGCAGAAAAAATAATGTAACTCCACTTTTAACGACATAAACAGTCAAAACAATATGCGCGCGAACAGCTCAACATCGACGAAGTGATTGACCTTGCAATAACACATTCAGAATCTCCACGCAGGCAGCAAATAAGTGAAGTAGGTGTATTTTAGAGGGAGCGGGGAAGCCATTAAATACTGTTTCCTACAGATGGCGCTCGTTATACCATTTAAAGTAATATTTTTGGTAGTGGGTGCCACTTACCCCGGTGTACCTTACGCAATCCAACAAATAAATATTTTTCAATAGTTTTAAACGGCATCGATTATACAGTGCGATTCTTTAAGAGTTCCAGTTAGACGTTTTAGAACAATAATAATAATAAGATCGGTTTTAAAACGGCGACGTTGTCTGATACCTAACTTCCACTCGTTTCTATTGTTCCATTGGCCCTCTCTTAGTATGTTTTAGAACAACATCACCTAATCAAAGTTTGAAAAGTTGACTTGTGGGGTTTTCAGATATGTCCAATTGATTTAAAATGTTTTTAGCTAGAGAATACTTCGTTTATACAGATTTTACCGAATTGATAGGGCAATCGAAGCTAATAGTTTTAGAAATTAGTTGAATGAAGTTTGTGCTCACTTTCTACTACAAGGAAAACTACCGAAAAGTGTCGCCGAAAAAGTTCATTTGAAACCCTTATCACCTTAATCCGTTACGGTCATGACATTTTGCCCGTGTAGGGAATTCTTTTCATGAAACAGAAAATAATCAGCGCGAAAACCCAGCTATGCGTGTCCATGTTGTATTTTTTTGAGCGTATTCATTTGTTTTTTCCGAACATCGACAGTTTGTAGTACCCGTATGAAAAAATTAAATGACTTTTTTATTAGTTTCCGATATAAAGTGTTTGATAAACATTTTGCGTATTTTCAGTGGTTTTTTTTGAGTGGGATTGTGAAATTAATTTTTGTTAGGGGAATCTCATGTAGCTTTTACCGGCGAGTAACATAAAAACTCACCGATACTGGCAAAATTGAAGTGGTAATTTGAAGATACAATTTTTATTGGAAAAACATTCGTTTAAAATTCATTAAGTTTTGTTTTTCTTTAGAGAAAATGTCTTTTTCAAAAAAGAACTAAAAATGAACTATAACAAAATATATTTCAACAAGAGAAAAAGTAATACAAAAATGTATAAGAGTGAACTGAGTAACTGAGAGTTATACAAAGAATGATTCAAAATGATTTTCATACAGAATACCTATATAATATCACAAAAATGTCTATTATGCGGTTTTGCAGGTGTCCACTTAATAGTGTAATGTTTTTCTTATTTATTTAAACAGTAAACGGGTGGGATAAATTTTAAACACACGGTATGGCTACTTACTAATTTATTTAAACACTAAACTAGTCACTAACACTTAATTTATATATACTTAACTAATCACTTAATTATTAATTTATATCAACAGTATATTCACTCAGACTAATTTATATAAACACTTTATATTCACTTATTTATTTGCTTATCTCACGATGTCAAATTATCAACTATCCACTCTTCCTGATCGGCCCTTTATATATTAAAGCCTTTTTTTACTAGAAAGTGCCGGACTGCGGCTTACACAAAAACAATTGGCTCTGGCATTTTCTAGATAAGTCTGGTCACAAAAACAATGTTTAGATATGATAGTCACAATTCGTAAACAATTCTAGGAAACCCTGCGCGTCCGCCATAGTTTTAACTTTCATACCTGGCTTAGACAGAGTCGGATTTAGGGACTATACCAGTGTGCTGTTTCGTAACAATAGTGCTGCAGACATAACTACTCCCTAGTTCCGAAAAACACGGAGTGGCTTTTCGAAATATTCTTTTCTTCTGTAGGGTTTCCTCTTGGCCTCTTCTTGAAAATTTTCAAAATTTGTGTTCTATTTTTGATGAATTTGATGTTAATTTCTTTAAGTTTTTCAAAGTCTATCCTTGTTATGTTCGGAATTTCGTTATTTCTGGAAGCACTTAACGATTCTGTTTCAATTTTTGGTATAAACGGCTTGCCTTTACTAATTGGAATTTTATTAATGTATTTCTGGTTATTAGTCCGTATTTCGCATAAAGGAGAGACTAAGAGGATCTTTGAATTGGCAGGGATAGAAAATAGGGTGCAAGGATATTCTATAAATGGTGAAGAAATTGTTCCCCTATATGAAGTACCTAGTTTATTAAAAGGTATGCGAAACAATACAGACGGCTAGGTGGGGAGATATAATACGTTTGTATGAGCTTGATGTTTGACACCAAAATGTGTTACAAGCTTACTGATGCCCACATTTACAAGGAAAAAATAAAGAAGATGAAAGTGAAGCATGCCTCACAGGTTTTCTCACACAGAGTATCTTCGACAATAAGGGATTTAGTTATTTATGGTAAGATATTTTATCCATAGTCTTTGAGATAGATATAACATTACCAATTTTTTGTTGCAGGAGAATAATTGTCTTTCAGAGTCGACTATCGATATTGCAGATTTTTTGTTATTTTTTCGATTCAATGAATGGCTCAACATTTAAACCAGAGTATGCAAAGCTGCTAAGATCTGCAGTTTCCACATTATTAGCACATCTCTCGTTTTGGCATGACGCCATGAAGGTTTTAAAAACAGTAACATTTTTAAAACAAGGGGGCAAGGAGTATGTACCCCCCAGCATAAAAATCTGGATTTCAACAATCAAAAGCCTCATATACATCTGGCAAAAAGTCAGCATGAAAAAATTTGAATTTGTTTGTCCCAGAAACCTAAATCAAGATCCTGTTGAGAATGTTTTTGTTTGTGGACGAAGTCATGGGTTTAGAAATACCAATCCAACTTGTGAGGCCTTTATCAATTCTTTTAGAAGTCTCTTAGTAAACAATTTTATTTCATAACACTCTCCTAGTGTTAATTGTGATATATATATATATATATATATATATATATTGAACCAGATATCATATATATTAAGAGAATTCAGTGCTGTAGGAATATTTTGCTTATATGAAAATGGATTCAAATGATTTAATTTAAGAAAACATTATAAAAAGAAAACACTATTCTTAATAAAAAGCATATAAAATAAAGATATATTAAATAATTAGTATACAACAATTTAATAAATAAAGAAATTTCCTTAATAACTGTATAAAATTAGAAATTGCCTAACAAATGTAATGGAGAATAATAAAGCTGCCTAAGATGATGGATTATTTTCTATAACGTAATCAGCTGTTCATCTGAAATAGAACAAATCTTAGTATAGTCAATTCGTGATAATTATCAATTTAAGTAGTAAATTATAAAACATACACATATTTAGTAGAATAAGGAGTATAAATTTCATAGATAAACTAATAATAACATAGAGAAAAATGATATATCGTCAAGTGAAATAAACATAGAGTCAATAAATAATAGTTTGTTAATGAATTAGTATAAATAATTTAAAGAAAAAATTAGAGAGATGTTACATAAAAGAATTTATGTTTATCAATTAAGATGATTGTAACAGTAATAGACTGTCAATAACAATATTAGATATTGGACTGTTTAAATGTTATCATGTATATAACCAACTATAACTTATTTGTGTGATAAAAACTCAAGGAACTCTACAAGTAAACTTATAATGTCAAGTGGAATTTATATGTATATGTATGAAACAATTTTGCCAAGTGAAATAAGTAAAAATAATTCGACTGCATAAGACAATATTTGATTGGTTATAAACAAAGTGACAGAACGAATTTCAATCAACAAGGAAAGAAACAAACTTTTTAAATAGTGACCTGGAAAAAACAAAATACTTGTTTATTAAAAAAAGTTGAGAATCAGCAGGGAAGCGTTGGTAGTTGGAAGCTGGCGTCGAGATAAGAGGAGGCTTGTGTTAAAGTGTTCCCGAAATTCCATGAAAATTCCCAATTAACATGACGAAACTTATAAATTACTATTAAAAACAATACTAATAGTACTCACAAATATTTACATCCAGTTTTACTGCAAAAATTATCAAAATTTCTCCTAGTTATTGGTATTGGAACTTCAGAGGAGTATTCCTGGGTCCAGAGGTGTTCATCCCAAGTCCAGTATTTAAAATATTATTGGCCAATAATAAGAGTAGAAAACTCAAGAACTTAAATCAGCTTATAATTTCATAAAATTTATAAACTTTGCGGCAATGATCGATCTAAAAAAGAAAGAAAACGGACTTTATATAGTTAATCAATAAAAAAATCATTAATAATAATTGAAAAGGCCTAATTCAATGTAAATAAAAGCTTATACTCACGCCATTTTCTCATCTCATAAGATAAATGCATCATCAATTGTTCATATAATATTTCCATGTGTATATAAATCCTATAATTCTATTTCTTCCACAGCAATTTGTATGTTATATGTGTATATTTTCAACATAAATTCTTCTATGTGATAAATCATTTAATTATATTCATCGACAACAAACGATGCTTATAAAATGAGCACATCTATGCTGCGTATCGTATTGTAAAAGTTATGTTCGTTTCACGCTTTAAACCACATGACTAGATTTTAAGCATGCGCACAGGAGAATATATAAATTAAATAATTTCGTATAGGAAATCCATAGGCGTCGCAACTTATAAATATTAGATAAAAAAATTTCTTTAAAAATTAAATTTGTTTAAAAAGTAAAGTGTTTCTTTTTATTTAAATAAGTGAAATATATCTATGAAAGCCAGGACTCAAAGAGTAGACAGAGTTTCATGCTCCCGAATAATACAATAATATAACAGAATAATAAAAATATATAATTACTGAGCTAGCCACATCACATAAACAAATTCAATAAACAATCAAATATCTATCTATATTAATTAAAAATAAAGTAAAAGCTAGTTTAATATATATATATATATATATATATATATATATATATATATATATATATTAATACATATACTCTATCTAAATTCTAAAGAAAACATTGAAATAAAGAAAAATGTACATATTTGGATGTAATAATAGTGATATACAATGTATTATAAATAATTGCAAAGATTCAATATGCAAATAAAATTTGACATTACAATTTCGAATGACAATAATGCAGAAGATACTTAATGATACATAGATTTTATAAAGATTTTAAAAAAAGAATACAGATGTCGCTGGTAGCAAAATTACAATTAGAATTAAAGAATGAAAATCTCTCTTTGTTATATGAAAACATAAATTTGTATTTTTTTTTAAAAAAGGAATTTTTTGGTAACCAAAGGAGAACAGAATTATTTATGGAAAAAGTTTAGTTAGTTGATTTTGAACCCCTCTCGAGAGAACATCTAATATGAGTTCTCTCAAATTTGCTGAATAATATAATAGTAATTGATATATTAAAATAGCATCAGATTATAATAATTAGCATGATAAGATCAGTGCGTGAATAATTCCTTAAATAATTATATTGAAATAGTGTTAGTGATTTTTCCGGGTTCTAAATTATAAATTTAGAAAAGGGGTTCCGGCGATTCTAAAAGACGTGCTTAGAATCAGAACGAGTGATCCTGATACCTAGTTGGTGAGTCCAGTCCAGATTTTATAAATTATTTTTCAAGAATTAACAGGCCTTTAAATAAAATTAAGATCGATGCATCTATATCACATTTTTGAATACTGACAAAATTAACGTTAAAGATATATAAAATTTCACCTGAAGAGAAGAGAAAATTTTTTGAATAGACAATTTTATCGCATATAGTTATTTGACATTTATACACGTCAAGTGTAATTTTCGACGATTTGAACGTTTAGAATAAGTAGTTAATTAGGTTGTTCTTCTAGTATATAGGTTGTTTTTTTTAATTTTAAGGTTCGTAGAAAGTACGATTATTGTTCTTTATTATATTTTGGGAATAATAATTCATTTTCACTTGTTATCTGATGGTATATAATATATAATTTTTGATTCCAACTCACTTTGGTATTAATTCAACTCCTATTTCATTGAATTTGAAAAATTTTGGATCCTATAAAACTTTTGATATAATCAGTGACATTTAGTTAATTTTCAGTGACAGAAAAATTGTAGATGTCATTAGATAATTTAATGGTCTTAGAATATATTGAACAAGCAGTCACTATAGATTTGCAATAGTATAATTGACAATTTTGGAATATTCTTTGGAAATTTATAAATTTAAAATTTAAATTATTAATTTTTTTTAATCTTTGAACCCTCCCTGAGGTAAGAGCGAGTAAGTCGATTTTGTAGTAATTTATCTTTCAGAATATAAAATTTCATCTTCATCTGAGCCGGGCATAATAATTTGACAATTCCTGTCAAAATTTCAAATAGGTTATATTCAGTGATAAAGGTGTTTTCACATTAGTGTAGTTACTACCACGATTGTAACAACAGCATCTAATAATCAAATTTCAAATAAAATCATATAATACATAATTATGAAAACAGTAGAACATTAAATATATTATAATATATATATATATATATATATATATATATATATATATATATATATAATAATAATAAATTGATATGAGTCGTGTTATATTTTCAAATATTCATAATTTGATTAGTTGATTGATACATAGATTAATATTGTGGTTATTGTAATTGAAATGATTATTATGTATTACTCAATTTAATTAATTATAAAGTATGTTTCAATGGATTCTTAAAGAAACACATATTTATAACAGATATATTTCATACATCAAATGTAACTCAACGTTATTAATCTGTCTATGAAACGTCATCTCAGAAGTATCTCGATGAGTATTGTCAAAATAAATAACAAACTGTCAGAGAAAATTATGACTTTTGGAATTAACTATAAATTGACGGGAAGAGACGTAATACATATTTTTAAGTTGAGTTCCACAAATTTTAGTTTAAAGTTATAATAAGCAAGTTAGATATTAAAATGGTAATTATTATAATCCAAGGAATATCAACAACAGAGAGTAATCAAAAAATAATGTAAGCGGTTGAAAGTGTGCTTATAAAGAATCTTTATATATGGAAGAATTAAGAAGTCACTAATGATGGAGATACTTTAAAGACATTGGAATTGTGAACGCTTAGTAGACTCTTAAATTCGAACCTGTTGGAGTATTTATATACTAAAGAGAAAAGGTATACAAAGAGTGGACTGAGAAAATTTAAATATGGACAGATATTAGTGATATATTGGACCAAGCAAGTGTGAATACGGACAATAACGAAAAAATATTAGTGAAACAATGAACCAATGAAATTAAATTGGAGCAATACCCACTAATCTATTCGTTGTTTATTGTTCATATGTCACGCACTATTCGGTACATCTATATATATATATATATATATATATATATATATATATATATATATATATATATATTAAACTGGATAGAACGGGGAGAGAAAGAATGATTTAACGTTATTATTAGTTTAGTTTATATTTAGTTTTGATTTGCCCGGTATATTGTAAAATTTAAAATTTTATTATTAAGATGATTACACTTTGAACATGAGAAATTCTTTAACCTCAGAGTAGGGTTCAGATATAGAAAAACAAAAAAATTCAATTTTTAATGTGAGCGCCTAAATTTGATTAGATATCTCTATCTTCATAAAAATTTTGTCAATCAAAAATGTACTTGCTTTATTTAATAATACCAAATAAATTCCAAAGACGGTCCTGTGTCTAATGTTGAACCTCTCTACGATTCATAGATGTCAGTTTAAACTACCAATGGTTTAAACTAGATGGAGCCATCACCACAAAGAAATGAAATATATCAAAAATCAATTTTACAATGTTCTTCAAAATAGAAAGAACGTTATTTAATGTTATGAAAAGACAAATACATTGTTCTTTTACAGGACACAAATTAATAAAAAAAAACCTATTATCTCGTATTATGATCACTCATTCGAACAAAATCATGTACTCAGATGAATAATTATCTCTATATACAATTTCAAAATAGGCAACATTTAATACAAATCTTATAATACGAAATCTTTTATATAAACGTCTATGATTTAAAAATGGCGAAAGACAACGTTTGCAAGTGTTTGTTTAATACCAAAGTTCAATTCTTTGCACTAAATCGGTAAGTTTATTTAACTTTCTTTACGTATAATGAAAATAGTTTAAATACCTTATTCTTGTATAGTAATTCACGTCAATTATTAGTTTCCTTTATTTTATTTCAGGTTACCTTCTGGAAATTACCACATCACTGGTCCAGCTTGCACAAAATCAGGAATCAATGCTATATTTCGTCCACATCAATACATTTCAGTCAAATCACATAATCCAAAGCTTTCTAAAAGGTATGGTGGATATATCAATCCCACCATACAAAATATTAATCAAATATCATCTATTAATTATACGGTTAGTATTCAAACATAATTACCAAATTCTTTCTTAGTTTGTACATCTGCTTGTTTTAATATATATAATTTACTATATCACAAGTACAATGTATTTCCTTCCTTGAATTTTGATACCAAAAACGTTGTTTTCCGAAAAGTTTAATTAATTTAAAGTAATTTTGCTTCTTCCAAAAATTTCTACCACCCCAAAAAAAAGTACCTAGTGAATAGCATGTATAATCAACAAACTTTTCTCATTCAATTTTTTATTATTAACAAACTACTTGTCGCTGATAAAAGTATGTTGAATACATTCCACCAATCAGATTTGGTTATCAAAACTTTTCTTGATAGATTTCATCTCAAATAGTGAATTGTCCATCCATCATTTGAAAACACTTTGTTTTAAGTTTCTTTAATGATTTTAACTCATATTTTATCTCTTAAATTATGTTTCATTCAATTTACAAAATGACATTTCCAACTTTATAAAATATGTATTCATAATGTCAAACCGTTCAATAAACGTCACATTCCATAGAATTAATGTTTTCATTTTACTTTTTATATAGTCTTGTTTTTTTTTAAATATTTATAAAATCTTATTTACACATCCTTCAATCCCTAATATTCATTTTAAAAAGAATTACACTATTTATTTACTTTGACAATAAAAACAAAGGATTATCATTTCCATTTGTATATGTAATAACGTTCTAAAATTCTGTCTTGTAGGTTTATAGAAATTTTGTTATTTCATTTCACATATGTTTTAAATCTTATTTTAAATCTTCTTTATAATTATACAATTAGATGCTTTCTCTATTGAATAGTACATGGTACAGATTGTCTCCTTTTTTTTAGATAATCTTTTAATAAAAAATCAAATTCCAAAAATTTTAATTACTTGAAATAGGTAATCTTTTATTTTATGTTCAGTATACAGGGTGTTGTTTTACTCTATGTTAACATATATATATATATATATATATATATATATATATATATATATATATATATATATATATATATATATATGTATATACAAAGAATTTATAAAATGCAATCCCCAAATAACAATTATACAACCAGATAAATGTAATAAAACACTAATAATGAACACCGAAGATTATAATAATAAAATGACAGAGTTACTGAAAAAAAAACTATTAAATAATGGTTCTATCAATGCAAACGAAGCAAAAAATTACAAACACACAATGCTTTACCACCAAAACTTTATGGACTACCAAAACTACATAAACCAAATATGCCAATGCGTCCAATAGTGTCATACATCCAATCACCTTTTTATAAACTATCTAAATATCTTGCATACAGTCTATCAAAAACAACCAAAAATAATTTTTATGTGAAAGATTCATGTATGCTTAAGCAGTTTTTAGATACAGTACATATTCCTGATAATTATAAAATCATATCCCTAGACGTCATCTCAATGTACTCAAATATTCCAAATGATCTAGAAGGCATTATGCTCATAGAAACAAATAATTACTTTCAATATAATGACAACTTTTTCCAACAATTAAATGGATGTACAATGGGATCTCCAATTTCTTCAAGTCTAGCGCAAATCGTTATGGAATATATAGAGGAAAAGTATTGAATGATATAAATTTTGATGTAACATTTTTTAAAAGATACGTTGATGACTAGCTGTAGTTCCGGGTAACAAGTGCGATGCCTTCCTAAGCGCTTTTAATAAATTCAACCCAAGTATTCAATTCACTTTAGAAATCTAAAACAACAACAAAATAAATTTTCTAGACATGACACTTATAAAAACCAATAACAAAATAAAAACCAAACTATATACAAAAGAAACATGGTCTGGACGGTATCTAAATTATAACTCATGCCATCCCAAATCACAAAAAAACAGTGTTATTATAGGATTAACGGATAGAGCTATAAAATTAACTTCACCTCAATATCGTCCTGAAGTAATGAAAAAACTCAAAAATGTTCTGAAAAATAATCAATATCGAGAAAACCAAATTAATAGAATCATTAAACAACGTACATATAAATTATACAATAACAACATAAAACCAAATATACAAATAAAATCAAGCCAAGAAAAAGATACATATATAGCCCTACCTTACACAAATCAGTTATCAGAAAAACTTAAATACATTTTATCAAAGCATAACATCAATGTAAGCCATAAATCCCACAACACATTATCGCCACTTTTTACTAAACTAAAAAACAAAACCAATAATAATAAGAAATCAAATATTATATACTCCATACCATGCATGAATTGTCCAAAGAATTATATAGGAATGACTACACAATACTTGGAGAGCAGAATTAATGGTCACAAATATACAAAAAATACATCAACCGCTTTACACAAACATGAAAGCACTGAGAATCATGAATTTGATTATAAAAAAACAAAAATTTTAGCTCAAGACACCAATCATCAAAAATTATCAATTAAAGAAATGATACACATAAAACAAGATAAGTTTTCTGTGAATGATAGACAAGATATTAAAAACTTAAATCAAATTTATTATAACCTGATTAACTAATTTCATTTCAACCTATCTCGTATGGTATCGTTCCGTTGATATTCTAAGGTGAGTACATCGATTTTAATGCTATGTTTTTATTGATGTTTTTAAGAAACCTACTAATGTTATGTTTTTATCTATCTGCTAATATTTTATTCGTCCCTTATTTTTATAATGGTATTGTTTTTGAAAATGCTTCCAAAGAAGAAGGGAAACGTTAACATTATTTATATCCATTTTTCATAGAAAAATGTGAAATATAATCGTTTTTTAATTATTTCAAACAACCTACGAACCCAAGAAAATAAACTTTTCAATATTATAAACAAATGGTTGAAGAAATTAAATGAATTTATATATATATATATATATATATATATATATATATATATATAATAAGCAACGAATAGATTAGTGGGTATTGCACGCAAATAGAAGAAGGGGCTACTGAAAAGAGTGGTAACCGCAGACATGCATGTTTCTGGCTCATTAGCCGTCATCGGTACGGTACAACCAAGAAAAGATGTGAAACATGGGAGCAAAGGTGTTGAATGAAACATGAGAAAATATAACAGAATTCAGCAGGATAGTCAAACACAACATTTGTGTCAGTAATATTAGAAGATCTCGAATATTCGAGACAACAACCAAAATAGACACGGAGGTGCATATAACACTCCCGTCTGAAACTTCCGACCCAGATTAACGAAATAATAATAAGATGTACGAATAGTGCGTGACATATGAACAATAAGCAACGAATAGATTAGTGGGTATTGTATTGTACCGTACCGATGACGGCTAATGAGCCAGAAACATGCATGTCTGCGGTTATCACTCTTTTCAGTAGCCCCTTCTTCTATTTGCGTGCAATATCCACTAATCTATTCGTTGCTTATTGTTCATATGTCACGCACTATTCGTACATATATATATATATATATATATATATTGTTATATATATATATATATATATATATATATATATATATAAAGGTACTTTAGATAATTTAAAATGCTTTCTGTTATAACGTTGTTTTGTGCAAGTTTTTTTTTTATCTTTTTTTTGATGTTGTTTTTGCCCTGCCAACTCAGACTGTAATACAGCTTTTCCGGCGGCTAGGATCGTGGGTAATAGAAGGCGCCAGATCCCAAAATTGGAACCAAGAAAACTAGATAATCGAAATATATAGATATACATATATTAATAATTCGAATTAACAATACGAGTCTATATAAAAATATATACAATTTTCATAAATGACCGAATCTATATAAAACTACTTTATCCTCAAACAAGATTAATTACTTATTAAAGATAATAAGGCGATACAAACAAAACCTGATAGTAAAATAAACCTGACCCCAAAGTGATATTAACTAAAATACAATACTTATTTCCTGTAAGGAAGTGATCTAAGCAAAAAAATGGACGCTACCCAACCAAGATTATTCCAAGTAAATAATCAATAAAGCTGCTCTAAACCAATAACAATAGTTATCACTAAGTAATGAGCCAATCACCTATTTGTGCAAATATTGAATAATATTAATTATTTAAGTATTAATGATCAAAACCAGAGAGGACTGATAAAAAAATCTTCAATTATACATTTAATGATCGTACGTTCATTAAAAGGTAGTTGAAGTAACAAGTACAAAGTTTTGATTTACTTTTAAGTAACTAGGTTGGAGTATTTATAATTAATCAGAAATAATCAACAAATGAAATCAGACACAAGATGATCTGATTCTTAAGCGTATATCACTAGTTGGGTGAAGATAACTTTTATGGCTCGGTGAAACCTATTGAGTAAGTAACATTACTTAAGGTCAAGAATAATTGCATACTTAATGAAACTGAAATTAATTTTGATGGTCTTACATCAGGTTATGCTCAATGATTTCAATTAACGAACTATCAATTTTCATTTTATTCCGAAATAAAAAAATAAAACCGATAATTTCAACAAATCAAACGAAAAAATTTTCACGTCAATGATACTTGGGTGAAATAAGTGGTATCTGAATGAAGAAAATTTTAAAATAAAAAATATTTCATTCTGGGAATACGAATACTGATTTACCACTGCTCCAACAATTGGTACTTAGAATTTCAAACAAGAAATAAGTAGACAATCTTACCATATGATGCTGAAATTAAGGTAAAAGTATAGAATTAAATAAACAACTGTCCCCTATAAAAACAAGTGGTCATAATACTTAAAGTCTAAAGTGATCAGTACTTCGAATTAAACAAATCAGCAAGCAAGAAACCTCACTTAATTTCAGTATTTACAAATTTAGGCATCTACAAAATAATTTCTACTTATTAAGTCCTACCAAACAATTTGAGACTATTTTCAATAAAAGTAGTTACGAAGATTATACTATATTACAAAACCGGCATTACGCCGAAATTACTTAAAATTACTGGTTATCGTCAGAAAAGACACTTTATACATCAAATATGAAAATATTATTTACATCTATGAAGATTCTAGAAGGTTGGTTTGACAACAAAATTTATAATTAAGTTGATCTTCCTATATAAAAGTTCACTGTAAAGTGTTAACTTTGAAAGACACTTAAAACCATTTACTAGCGTGAAGATAAAAAATTGAATGGACTCTGCTAATGCTGATAAGGCATTTAATGAAAAAGTGAAGAGAATTACTTAACTTTGTATTACAGTACTCCTAGCAAGAACAGCATTACATCATAGGATAATTAAATATCCCAAATCCCGGTAGATACGGCTCCAACGCTAAATCCAAGTTGTACTGTAAGGTGGAAAATAGGACTTACTGGAACATCCAAACGATTCCCGATTCCGTAGGAGGATAGATTGACTTCCTTACCATATTAGTATATTTACAATTTGTTTGGAAAATCAATATCTGCGGCTTAAGAACTCGTAGCATTCCATTTTTTAACCATAAAAGTAAGACTCAAAAGAAACTCACAAAAACTCTGAGCCCAGAACCAAAAAACTTGTCTTCGACTTTCATGTGAATTCTATCCGGAGACCCGTTACTATATCAAAGTTATATTCACATTCACGGTCGAAAAGCAACTCCTCCGGCGAACACCAGTTATAACAATCCTAATCGAATTTATGTATATTGTAAATACGAGGGGCGGTAGACAACTATGTCAACCGAAATATCAAAAAATTTATAATTAAGTTTTATCTTGGAGTTGATTTGAGAATAAATTTACCTCAGCTATATTAAACATAATAATATGAACTACCATTATTAACAAAAAAAAAAATGTAACAATCGTGAAAATGATTGTTACACTGTATCCCTCTTCTGCTTTTCCGATAAAAATGAGGAAAATGTTGCTGTTCCCAATGAAATTACAGAAACTTTTGTATTTGTAGAAAATAACTTTATTCAAATACAAACACTACAAACACGCATCTTGTATAAATGATCTTGTTTCCGATATCAGTATATACCAGTTAATTGATTCAAGAGCATATGGTCCAAAAGCTCTCATGCGACATACCAAATTAATAAATATGTGTCATTTAATTTTAGTTGCAAGAAACACAATATAAAAATAGTATATTATGCAACGATCATGTATTAATAACCATTACATGAGAGTTGCATACGCTATTTTTTCTACACCCGATAAATAATCAAAAACCATAAATTTTATATTTTTATTGAACTCAATAGGTAACAGTAATTATTCGTATTTCTTTAAAAAAAATCTACAAAATTGTAATTAATACCTCGGGTATTGGTATTGCCATAGATACAAGAAGACTATAAAATTTTTATTTGTATTTATATTCAACATATAATAATTGTGATTAATCCGATTTCTTAAAAATATTAAGATTATTTATTGTGCAGTTTGAAAAGTTTATTCCAGGTCCCACTGATCTGGAAGTGGAAGGAATATTTACATTTATTTCATTATTGCTAGTCTCAATAGAGTTCAATATTGTATTGGAAATGCTGATTTTATTCTGAACCGAATTTTCAATGTAGCCTTCTGCCACTGAATTCGATTTCCAGCCACCATGGCGTTTTAATGTATAGTCTGTTTCTTATTGACTGACAGCACGCGAAAAAGGTTACAGATGCTAGTCAGGTAGTAAAGCATAAGCGTCACAGTTCATCTAAGGAATTTATTCACTAATTAATTTTCTACCCGATCTGATATATAAAGGTAATATAAATGTAAATTCGGTTAGTTAAAACAACTAACTGACCTTCATACATTTGTAGAGTACATACAGTTGAAACAATAAATTATTTTTGAAATAATCTTGTAACGCAACTATTCTGACTGAATATTTCATTTATTATCTTGAGAATTTGAAGCAGGTCAATTCTTGGGAGACATATTAACAAACCATTTATCAATTCATTCTCCAGATAATTACTTTCTGATTTTCGAAATGTTGATAATAACATTTCCAAGAAGCATTACAATAGGGTCCTACTAGGAATTGTTCCAATGACTACTTAGAAATTTTGCAGGTATATACGGTGAAACTTGGTCTCGCCCAAATTTGTATAATTTGTTTTGCTTAGAGTCGCTTATGTTCCATAAGTGTTAACTGTGTTGTGAAAAATGTCTTCAAGTTTTACCCCAGTAAAGTGTAAGAGCGTGATTAGCTTACAAACGAAGACTGTAGTGTTAAATGTGCATGATGCTGTTGTACATCAAATACTGGCTGCTACTGTTAGAAATATAGTTTCGACATGTTCCAATATGACAGGAGTTAGTGAATATACTATTTACAGACTTCTAAGAGAGAGGAAAAATGGAAATATATCTCCACCTAAAAAGTCAACTGGAAGAAAACCATTTGACCTTGATGAACATATGCAAAATACAATAAGACTAAAACTACATGAATTATATTTTAAAAAAGAGATCCCAACCCTTGACATAATTCTAAGAAAAACTTTGTGGAAAATATTACACAAATTAAATTTAACTTGGGAGAAGCAAAGTCGTAAATCAGTGCTAATCGACAACGAAGAAATAATATACTGAAGACGCCAGTATTTACGAGATACAGACAGGAGGAAAGACAAATCTATTCTCTAGATGAGACATGGCTCAATGAAGGACATTCAGTGAAAAAAATATGGCAGGACAAAAGTATTGAAACCAGTCGTCAAGCTTTCATAGAAGGTTTATCTACTGGACTGAAAACTCCTATCGGTAAAGGTCGCCGACTAATAATAACGCATATTAGATGCAATCAAGGGGTCGTTGAAGGTGGTTTACTGGAGTTTCAGTCAACATCAACCAAAGACTATCATGAAGAAATGACTGCAGATGTAGTTTACACAAATGGTCGAATTAATTCCAAATAATGCTGTAATCGTTATGGACAATGCCACTTATCATTCGCGATTAACAGAAAATCTTCCATCTACCTCTTGGAGAAAAGCTGATATTAGTAACTTCTTCTTCAAGTGCCGTCTTCGTTCCGAAGGTTGGCAATCATCAAGGCTATTCGTATTTTGGATACCGCTGCTCTAAAAAGGTGACTATTGGTGGCGTTGAACCATTCGCGAAGATTTTTTAACCAGGAATGTCTTCTCCTTCCTATTGATCTTCTTCCACTTATTTTTCCTTGCACAACGAGCTGGAGCAGTTGATATTTGTCATCCCTCATAACGTGACCCAGGTAGAGCAGCTTCCTTTTTTTAATAGTTAGGACAATTTCCTTGTCTTGTTTTATCCTTCTTAACACTTCGGCATTAGTGACTTTCTGTACCCATGAGATTCTCAAAATCCTGCGATACACCCAGAACTCAAATGCCTCTACTTTCTTGACATCGTTCTTCTTTAATGTCCATGATTCCATGCCATGGTACAGCACTGACAGAACATAGCATCTCATAAGACGCAATTTGAGTTCCAAGCTGAGATCTCGACTGCAGAATACTCGTTTCATCCTCGTGAAAGTACTCCGCGCTTTTTCAATTCGGATTTTTATTTCCTGAGAACAGTCCGCATTTTCATTGAAAAGAGTTCCCAGATAATTGTATTTTCTCACTCTTTCAATTGGTTGGTTATGTATTAATATATTTCCGATGTTTTGGAATAATTTGTTATAACAAATAACCATAAATTTGGTTTTGTTTGTGTTTAGTGACAATCCATATTCCTCACTAGCTTCCACAACTGCATTAACAAGTTTCTGTAGATCTTGAAGTGTTTCGGCTATCAGCACTGTATCATCGGCATATCTTAGATTGTTGATTGGTCTTCCATTGATTTTAATGCCATATTCCTGATCAGCCAGTGCTCTATTCATGATATCTTCCGAGTATGCGTTAAAAAGGATTGGTGAAAGCACACATCTCTGACGAACTCCTCTTTTTATTTCTATATCTTCAGTTGTATTTTCTTCTATCTTCACTACTGCTCTTTGACCATAATAGAGATTTGAAATAATGTTGATATCTCTAGAGTATAAGTTTTTTGCCTGCAACAGTTTTATAAGGTGATCATGGCGCACTTTATCAAAGGCTTTAGTGTAGTCAATAAAGCATAGATACATATCCTGGTTCATGTCTAGACATCTCTGGGACATAACGTTAAGTGCGAATAACGCTTCACGGGTACCCAGGCCATGTCTAAACCCGAATTGAGTTTCACTGATGTCCTGTTCTAGTTTCCTATATATTCTGCTATGTATGACTTTTAAGAATGTTTTCAAGGTGAACAGGAGGTTATAACTGCCTCAATTTCCTATTGAAGGCTGATATATTTCCTCGATTGTGTACTACGCTATGGCGTAGTTCCATGCGTAGTAATCAAATATACAGTTGTAGAATAAGAGTTTATTAACTATACTTTACAATGTGGGGCCGCCATTACTCTATTAGAACATCAGGTCCGACTCAGTTCTTCTGATGCATTCGATTTTTTATTAGTTTCTCTATAAACTTTCTCGCGAAGAAATTCTCTTTTTCAAAATTGATTAATCAATGTCAAACTCAAACGTGACAACACACACACACTCTGTGTTATGTAGAGAAGTAAATATAAAAATAGAATTCTAACTTATTCATTTGAAATTAACACAGTTTGGATTTTGTTAAATCCTAACACAAGGTATGTCCCATTAGACTTATAGTGCGATAATCTTGACAATGTTTAGGATTTATTTTCTTTGGTAGCGTTATAAAAGTTGATATCAGCCATTCCTGTGGTATGATTCCTGATTTATAGATGTTGTTAAACAGATCCACCAAGACATGTATCCGCTCTTCTTCAATAAGTTTAAGAACTTCGGCTGGTAGTTCATCTGGGCCTGGTGCCCTCCTGTTTTTCAGCGAGTTCAGAGCATATAAAACTTCTTCCTTTGTTATTTCTGGTCCTTCGTCTCTGTCCGCGCATTCAAGGTATTCCTTCTGTCTATGGTCTTCAAAGAGTTCCTCGACATAATTTTTCCAGGCTTTTAGTTTTTCTTCTATATCTGTTATTATTCTACCATCTATGTCGTATAATGTATTGAGTCGCTTCCTTATTTGCATTCCTGCTAGTTCTTTCACTTTCTTGTGTATATTAAAGCTGTCATGTTTTTGTTTATTAGAAACTGGTTAATCGTAAAAGATATACCATTTGAAGATGATATGTTGAGAAAAAAACTTTTGAAGGTTGCTTCAGATCACAAGCTACAATTTAAAAAGTTTGTTATTGATGAAATAGCCAAGAAACGTGGGATAACAGTGCTTCGTTTGCCGCCATACCATTGTGAATTAAATGCGATAGAGTTAATATGGGCACAAATGAAAGGTTATGTAGCTAGACATAATAAAACATTTAAAATGAAAGATGTTCGTGAACTAATGAAGTACTCATTGACAACAATAACTGAAGAGAACTGGATAAATGCTGTGAATCATGTAATTAAAGAGGAACAGAAAATGTGGGTTTTAGATAACCTTATAGAACAAACTATAGAACTGATAGTGATCTCTCTCGACGAGTCTTTGGATGATTCTTGTATGACCAGCAAAGAGGATGATACTATAGATTGAATTTTATATTTCCTATAAATGGTATGTTTACTTTACTTAATATAGATTAATTCATTATCAATAAATTTGAATTATGAGAATTAACCTATATTTTCTTTAATTAATTTAATTTAATAAAAATGTAACTTGTTAATAGGCCTAAACTAATATCGTAATCTTCGCCACTGCCGCACTGTTTATCCTTTTGCTGGCATTGTTCAGTTTTATTACCATATTGTATTTTGAGCTGAAACAGGGATGTACAGATAACCAATACAGACACCTACTTGTTTTGCATTAGAATTTTAGTATTTACTTGTAAAATTCTTAGGATCACTCTGTAAGAGATAATCTATTTGAATATTTAATGAGGCTACTGTGCTGTCAGACATTAAGAAATAGACTATAGTAATGTCACCACCGGCATCTACTAATACGGTTGCAGACGTCCTACGAAAACAATGCCCTGTATATAAATTCGGGTCAGACAGATTTAAATATCTTGCTATTTTCTTCCATATATCACCAAATTTATAAATACCAATGTTTTGAATTGTGCATTTTCCATTTAAATAATTGACGAAAAAAGAGCGGGTGAGGCAAATTTTAGGCCGTAGATTCATATATTTTTTACTAATTTCGTAGTATTCAAATGCACAGCATGTTTGATTGAAAAATTATGGGTTTACATTGAGATAAAAATCTGTATCGTAATGGATATCATTATGAAACGGATTATGGGCATATAAGTGCATTGTTATAACACGGGTGTAGAAAATAGTATATTAAAGTATAAGTGGATAAAGAGGTCTTTCAAACACGTGCTATTTTTCGAGCACGACGGCGCAGCCGGAGTGCTCGAAATAGAGCAAGTGTTTGAAAGACCAGTTATCCACGAATACTTTACGCTATTTTTTTATTGGTGCACTTTGAAATCATAAAATATTATTATTATATTATTACTACAAAAAAATGGAAGTCCGTCCTCTATGCCCAGCCAAGTTTCGTGAACGTCAAATAGTATTTATTTTTATTTGACGTTACGACGTACTGCTGTCAGATCAATAATCAAAAAGTTTCTTTATTTATATTTAGAAGGATACAATGTATATATGAATATATAAATAAATTTTGCACAAAAACCAAATAAGACATTGGTTCCCAATGAAAATATACAATTTAAAAACTAATACAAAAAGTTGTCATTGATACTTACGTTTCTCAAGTTGCTGTTGTTACCATAGGGACAGTTAATCCATAATGTTCAAGTTGCTTGGAACGAGGTGCCATAAGCAGACATCGACGACCTCCTTTTGCCAATGGCTAAACATGTACAGGAGTATATTTAGCTATGGAGTAGCCAAACACATTATTAATTATTTTTCTATGTACATGTTAATAAATTGTCTTGCAAATGTAATGTTATTTCATAAGGCTATCATATTACCAAAAAATTAAGGTCGATAAATTATTCCTTCTGAGTCTAACACTTCTAATGTCACTGAGTATATTTACTGTCTAAATGTGGAATATTTAGAGAAGATGTTTAAATTGTTCTTCTTTTTTACTTTGTCGTTTCCAGTGGTTCAATTTATTTCCAAATGGTCTCCAAGAAGTGTGTGGAGTTATTGTAGGTAAAAAAGGGCAGTGAATTTTCGAAACATTATGATTCGAGTTATAATTCATTTCCGTACACATAGTAATCGTAACGTAATCGTATTGTTGTCATATCTTTTGTTGGATTTCAGATTTGAGTGTCATCCACAGTTGTCACAATTAGTGACCCCATAACCGAGTTAACTTTTCCTGTATAGAAATCAGCAGCATCCCTAATTTCAAAACGTTTCATTGTTGTCGTGGCAAGGGTAAAATATCTCGAATTGCTTTTAGAACGCAATTTGGTGAATATATAAAATTCGTCTTTTGGGAAGACTTCCAATCTATTGTCAAATTGAGATCGCGACATTTTGTGCTGTATAGTATATATTCAAAATCAATAATAGACATCAAAGGATTATCTTGGGTATATATATAAATATATATATATATATATCCAAATTTATCTCCTTGGTTTTGATATCAAAATAAGATGTTTTAGCTCTTTTCCTAGCTCCAATTCCTCGAGTGTCTGTGCCATTATTAATAATCTTTAAAAATCAAAACAAAAAAAATCTTGACACTAAACAAAGTTAAAATTCTACTTATTGAAGTGATATTATACAAAAATAATTTAAATAACTATTTTAATTAAAAGTATATATAATAGGTGTCGCTTTTGTTCATACCATTAGCCATATTATTGACCTTTTCCTATTAAAACCTTCCCCGGATTTAACACATTGATAATCTGGGTTTGATGGGATTCCTAACGGTCTCTTGTCGCGTGTGACACATTTTAGTCCTATTGTTGTTCTTTCTACAGTAGAGAATCATCATACCCCGACAATCTCCTGTGTCCCCGTCCTGTCCGTCAAACCGACCGACGTCTATTATATAATGGGCCTTCGACCCATCGACCCCTGATACAACAGACGACGGCCCATTGTCCGCCCTCGGATTCGTCACACGCTGAAGCTGATTCCAGGCTCGGACTGCACCCACTTCGATTAATAGAGGTTATTTAATTAATTGGTAATTTTGAAGCAAGTAAAGTGGTTAGATCCTTACGCACATAGTTTCTGGTTGCATGGCTAATGGCTAAAGCCAATAAAAAGTAAGTATGCTGCATAATAATAAATGTTTTAACACCTGGATCTTATGCAATCTTGAGTACATCTATTCAAGCTCCATTAAAATGAATGTTTCAATGCATAGAACTTACTCAAGGTTGAAGATATCTATACACGATGCATAGTAATGAATCTTCCAATTCCTAGAACTTATGCAAGCTTGAAGTTAACTACTCACGCTATTTAATCATACATGTTCTAGCTGCTGGTTATTATTCATATTTCTACTCGTGCTGCATTATAATGAATGTTTCAACCCCTAGAACTTATGTAATCTTGAAGACATCTATTCATTCATTCATAAAATAGACATAGAAATGGACTGAGCTATCCGTATTCAGTTGTGCAGTGAAAACCATTGACTAGTATGTCAATGGTGAAAACAGACCGAAAAGTACGAGATAGACAAAGCGAATGTCTGGCAAATAGTTGTATTGGAAAACAGATCGAAAAGTACGAGATAGACAAAGCGAATGTCTGGCAAATAGTTGTATTGGCAGGTGTTTGGCACAAAGTCACTTTGTCCCTTTCTAGGGATGTTTCAACCCCTAGAACTTATGCAAGTTTAAAGATATCTACACATAATGCGTAGTAATAAATGTTCCAACAACTGGAATTTATGCAACCTTCATGCTGTTTAATAATGAATGTTATAACTTCTGGATCTTATGCAATCTTGAATACATGTATTGCATTTCAACGCCTAGAATTTACGCAAGATTGAAGATATCTATACATGATGTGTAGTAATAAATCTTCCAACTCCTAGAACTTATGCAAGCTTGAAGAACTACTCACGATGTTTAATAATAAATATTCTAACTGCTGGTTATTATGCAAGCTGGAATACTTCTACTCGAGATCGATTATAATGAATGTTTCAACCCCTAGAAAGTATGCAAGCTTAAAGACATATATTCATTCATTCATAAAATACACATAGAAATGGACTGAGCTATCCGAATTCAGTTGTGCAGTGAAATCAGACCGAAAAGTACGTGATATACATAGCGAATGTGTGACAAATAGTGGTATTGGTAGGTGAAATTGACTGTCTCGACCCTTACTTCGTGGAATATGCTCATATTAGTGTTTTTAAATGAAACTCAAGGTCTCTATTATAGTATTATATTGTGGAATTAACTAGAGACCTTGAGTTTCATTTTAAAACACTAGTATTGGTAGGTATTTGCAACAAAGTCACTTTGTTCCTTTAAAGGGATGTTTCAACTTATGCAAGCTTGAAGATATCTACACATAATGCGTAGTAATAAATGTTCCAACTCCTGGAATTTATGCAACCTTCATGCTGTTTAATAATGAATGTAATGATGGTTATTAATACACGAGCATTAACCGGGATACGAAACGAGCCGAAGGCCGTAGATTCATATATGTTCTTTAATAATTTCGTAGTATTCAATTGCACAGCATGTTTGATTGAAAAATTATGGGTTTCTATTGATTTAAAAATCTGTATCGTAATGGATATCATTATGAAACGGATTATGGGCATATAAGTGCATTGTTATAACACGGGTGTGGAAAATAAATATTTATATGTATATGGTTCTAACTTCTAGATTTTATGCAATCTTGAATACATGTATGCATGCTGCATTAAAATGCATATCTCAACGCCTAGAATTTACGCAAGATTTAAAATATATATACATGATGCGTAGTAATGAATGTTCCAATCCCTAAAACCTATGCTAGCTTGAAGAGATTTACTCACGCTGTTTAATAACAAATGTTCTAACTCTTGAAGACATCTACTCATTCTGCTTTATAATGAATGTTTCAACCCCTAGAATTTATGCAAGCTTGAATACATCTACTCATGATACATAAAAATGAATATTCCGACGCCTGGAGCTTATGCAATTTTAAATAGATCTATTCATGCTGCATTATAATGAATGCTACAACCCCTAGAACTTACGTAAGCTTGATGATATCTACACATGATGCGTAGTAATAATTGTACCAATTCCTAGAACTTATGCAAGCATGAAGACGTTTACTCATGTTTCTTATTCCTTTGAAAAATATTCCCCCTTTTTTAGAAAGTTTTTATAAGCTTCTGATGTTTGTTACCACACCAAAGTCTGAATAGTTCAAATAAATAATAATTTCAGTTTCAAGACTGCCAACTAGCAGATGTCACAATTATTTTATCACTTATGAGAAGATGCAGAATATATGAATCTTTGTATCGTATGCCCAAGCAGTTTCGTGTACAAATAATTGCAGTATTTTTTTGTTGACTTCAATAAAAAATATCTGATGATAGCCAAATTTTGTATTACGTCATTTAAGTTCATCTAAAATATTTAACTTCAAAGAATTACCGTATAAAAACTATAACAATAATAATATCTTAATTGGGAATAGTTATTTATGTACCAAGGCAGTAAACTGATTCTTTATCGAACGAGTCTGAAATTATGAGACGAGCGAGTGAAGCGAGCGAGGCGAATAACAGGCGAGTTCGATAAATACACTTTACTGACAAAATGTGCAAATCCTCTCTTTTAGAATTGGTGATAGCTGTGTTGTCAGTTGGATCATCGCCTAAAATTCTCTTCGCATTTTTGTTTGATTGAGTACAGACTCTTCCACATAGGATTCTGCAATCGTGTCACTCTTCCACCCTCCGTGCCGTTTCAAATTTTCTTTACTTCCGCCTGCGTTGGCAGAGAGATTGGCGGATGTTTGACGGAAACAATGTCCCGTGTAAATTGATGGTTCTGGCAGAAACAGATATTTGGCAATTTTGCTTGGAGCACTTCCGATAGTATGAATTTCAATTGGCTGAACAGTACATTTACCGTTCCTGTAGGTTAGGAACAATCGATCGTGAGACGTGTGCTTAGGACGCAGAGAGAAATATTTATTAAATAATTCTATGGATTTTACTTTTCCTTCAAATTATTTAGTGACTACAAATAAACGAGGCTTGTTTGTCTTTGTTTTGGGTATATGAACAACCAGAATTGTTTCTTTGTGCTTTATGTCAGTTCTTCACTATGTAAAGCTCCAGCAATTCCAAATAAAACACAAATCTTGTGAAAGAGTTTTGGATTTCTTTGGAACATGATTCCTTGCTTTTTGTTTTAAAAAAGCTGTAAGTTTTATATATTCACATATGTTGACGTCTTGCTTCACTGAAAGGGTTGCTTTAAGCATGGAATAATAGGACCACATTAAATAGGAACAATACTTCTTTCATAAATCGGAAAGATATGCCAATAACACGTTTTCACTGTATTTATTAACTTTGTGTCTATTTTGCACCACTCCATAAAAATATCGTACTGGCGATTGTATTTTTCTTTGGACTTTTCTGGCAGAAGTTCTAAAGACGTCTCTAATGACTTCAATTGAATTTCAGGAGGCGTGCACTGAATATCTTCCATAATTTGTTATGAATAAATCACAAGAAAACTAGTATCGAGCCGTAATATAGGGAGAAGGGTGACACTGACAGATGATTTTCGATTACTGTCAAAGTCAAAATACTTTACGGTAAAATAAAGTGTTTGTTTACTTCCGGAAATCAATCTGATAATTTACGGCTTTACTGACGGTTGGCGATAAAAAATATTATTTTCAATAGTTTTAAGTCTTCGAAGCATTCTGTTGTCCTGAACCCGGTCCTGTTATCTCGTTGGCTATTATCATGTGTCCAAACATTATGCTACATTTGCGAAAATTCGTTTTACTGTTGATTGAATTCGTCGCGTCAGTGGAATATGGAATGCGGTATAACTGCTTTAGTAAATTGGTGTGGATTTTGTTGTATTAGGGGAACCGGAACAGAAATACATCAATAGAATATTAACTAATTATTTATTTATACCTCAACTACAATGTATTAATGGGATGGAGTTCCGAAAATGTCTGATGAGAGTTCGAAAGTGACCTGTATATAAAAATGATACTCCTGTTACAACGAATCAGAAAAAGTGGTTCTTGACTGAAAAATGTTGTTAAAATAATGGCTAACCTAACTTAACCTAAATAGAGGAGTGAATACTTCATTTTTTCTATATTATCAGGATTGCCTCCTCTGTTAGAATGTATAAATTTTATATACTTTATTGGAGTATCCAAATTAACTAAATTTCAAAGGTAGAGATCCTGACAGGCCGTCACATGTGCCTCCAACTAGATTTAATGTTTTGAGTGTGGGCTGTGGGCTTTAGTATCGAGATTAACAAAATTTGCGAAATTATTCACAATGAAGTGTGTATGTCCTTTTCGTTTCTTACATTTAGATTTTTCTTAAGCGATTAAGTTTTATCAAACCATCAAAAACGATCAAATTAAAGCCAAAAACAACCGACAAAACCAAAAGAAGATGATATTTGCTTGTAATGATGCGAAATATATGTTTCGTTACACGAACTTTGTTTTTAAAAACTTTTATTACACTTAAATATATAAATAAATATATAATTGTCAGGATATATCAAAATAGGATCGTTACTTAATAGTTCTTTGCATGTTTCGAAACATTGTACATATTCAGGTGTAAATTCTATCTTTGAACCCTTTTTTAAACATGAAGTCAAAGAGTAAAGGAGCTAGGCGGGTTCTAGACCATTCCTTATGCAAATTAACATGGGAAATCGCCAAGGTCCATCGTGGTAATTTTTGACTCAATTCGATCTGCGCATGCGGCGGCCGTCAGCAATTTTTGGTGTAAGAAGCGAAGGGGTTTTTAAGGGTAGCGTCTACGGGGGATGGGGGTTTCGGGCCAATTGGGGACGGTAGCGGCTACGGGGGATGGGGGTTTGGCCCGGGCCGCCAAAGAAGAAGCGAAGAGGGTTTTAAGGGTAGCGTCTGCGGGGATTACACAAGTAAGGGTGTATACAAGAAGAAGCGAAGAGGGAAGGGTAGCGTCTACGGGGGATGGGGAGGCCGGTTGGGGTCGCGGCTACGGGGGGCACGGGTCAAATTTTTGGAGGTCACTATTTGCGTCTACGGGGGTTATGCAATGATTTAGAAGAAGCGAAGAGGGAAGGGTAGCACGGGGGAGGGTAGCGTCTACGGGGATTACGCAAGTAAGGGTGTATACAAGAGAAGCGAAGAGGGTTTTAAGGGTAGCGTCTACGGGGATTACGAAGGGTGTAAGAACGGGGGTTATGCAAAATTTAACCTACATTGGTGTCGCTTGCCATCATTGCCATAACGGCGCTAACAACTATTTGTTATTCACCAGAGTGCCAAAACGGCCGTGGGTAGCTGGAGCTACTTTTCCCGTATACTGCGCATGTTTTCCGTTACATATAGGTCTAAAAAGACACATTTCGACGATCTGCGCAAGTGCTAAAGGCATTTTTTCATATCTCTGTTATTATTTGTCGGATTGGAGTCTAATAAACGCCAATATGATTGTTCGAATATTATCCTATACAGGATGTACAAAGATGCCATTAGGGCACTAGCACATATCTCTGCTATTGGTCAGATTGAAGTCAGATAAACGATATTATATTTGTTAGAATATTATCGTATACAGGATGTGCAAAGATGCCAATAGGGCACTAGCACATACTAGCAAGTAATGACGGTAGCGTCTACGGGGGTTATGCAAAAAGTAAATGTGTATGTTGTTACGTGTATAAGGTGGTTTAGAAGAAGCGAAGGGGTTTTTAAGGGTAGCGTCTACGGGGATTACGCAAGTAAGGGTGTACGGGGGTTATGTAAAAAGTAAGTGTGTATGTTGTTACGTGTATAAGGTAGAGGGTGGTTTAGAAGAAGCGAAGGGGTTTTTAAGGGTAGCACGGGGGAGGGTAGCGTCTACGGGGATTACGCAAGTAAAGGTGTACAGGGGTTATGCAAAAAGTAAATAAGTGTATATGTTTTTACGTGTATAAGGTTTGGTGGGATTGAAGTGGAATAAAATACGAAGAAGACAAGAGGTAAACATGTAAAGCCATAAGGGCACCATGCTGATGACGTCACCCATGCTCAGTCGATAATGGGGGATCAAAATAAAGAACAATTGAATAAACATTTTATTGTACAATATAAAATTGAATAGTATAATAAATGAAAATAACAATACTTTTTATATAAATCTTTAAGGAATAATGGTGTCAACATCCATGTAGGCATCAATGGAATAGTGGCCCCATGGTAAGGTTTCATTGGAACCAGGAAGAATAAATCGCTTATCATCCTCAGGACTCAACGCTACTTTATCTTGAACAATTGAATGGACTAGATGTTTGTCGGCATGAATTAGATTTTGGGAAACGGTTTTCTGTGTGAAGGTGTCAAGGCAATTTTCATAGTCTTCAAACGTGATTACGGTCTTCACAACTGATGATTTTACCCCTTTAGCTTTCTTAGTTATTCCAACGTTTCGAATTAGACAGTCTATTTCTTCTTTCTCAAAACCTTCATTCGCAAGACGTCTTCGTTTTTCTGCTAGATCATCTTCAGAGGTAATTAACCGTGTTGCATACAATTTAGACCGTAACCCAACATAATCAGTCATTATGATACCATTGTTCTCATCCTTCATCATCCCAAGAACCTTCTTATTAACTTGAGGAATTCCATAAACGTTATCAAGAGGATAGTCTGAGGTGTCGAAATATTTATAACAATCAATCTTCATTACTTCATATGCATCTTGATCTCGAATCTCATATATAAGACTGTCGGTATCGGTGTACAGCACAGTACAGTTCTCACTAAAACGGTTCATCATGTACTCATAGTGAAAATCATAGATCGTAGTTTTAGCCAGATCTAAAATTGCCATTCCTACATATATCGGTTTATTTAACCATATTTGCAGCTTCCGTAATTCGATGGCAATTAGGTTTTCGTTGAAAATCGTACTATTTTTAAACTCGGGCTTAGCTATGTACGATTCAGCACCATATCGACCACTCCAATGAGAAATTAGCTTTACATCAACACGTTTGCGCACGTTCTCCATGGTTTTACCTGCAACAATTAGAAAAAGTGATTAGTATAGGAATATTTATATAAAACTAGCAATAATCACCAAACACGGCATTGTTCATCAGTTTGAATAGGTTCTTCTCAAACTCATTCTTCGCAGCCTTACGTAACTCAGTGTTTAAGTCAATGTAGGGCTTCAACCATGAACTCTGCTTGAATTTCAATACTCGATGTATTTTTGTTAATAGAAGCCCATTCTGTAACGCTTGCTTCAATGCTCGGTAATGTATAACGTATTTTGTTTTATTAGTTAGGGTAGCCATCAACTTAGTCTCCTCATTTAATCTTGTAGCAGGCATCATGGTCTTAGGATTTAGGTGTTCAGGACAAAATGGAATATCCTTATGCAAATCATGTAAATGAGAAGGATACTCCAAATCAACATCGAGCATGTATCCCTCAGAAGCATCATCAGCAATTTCTGTAACGTCTATATTAGAGCCACACCATTCAAATCCTCCATAAGGGAGATATTGTGACATAGCCCATCCATATTGATTATTCACATCATTGTACATTTAATATTTCGGTGGATTTGAAGGATTATAAGTGGGCATATATTTATTGTTAGCTCGAGCACGACGTTTTCCGCAAACTTGACTAAGTCCACCGCGTGCACCCCTCATGCGCTGCACCTCTATAATTGTTTTCGGGAATGAGATGATCATGATCTCGGACTTTCTTATCAGTGGCAGAAAATGGTGTTTCACAAATATGACATTCGGTAGCAGCTTGAAACTGGCGTTCTTGATTAGGAGTCATATGAATTCCATAAGGACAAAGGAACACCGTACTGATATCTTGAGCAAGCAGATTCAGCTCATCAGCAAACCAGCGCATACAATCTTCACCCAAATAACTCTTATAAAAGGAAAGCGAATCATCATATGAACACTTGAAGTAATACCCAACGGCTGCAGGAATATGCTGTTGTGGCTTCTTAGAATCCCCAGTCTGCTTCAAAACACTCTCGAGATCTGCATATACTATAAAAGGTGCCTTTACCTTATTCTTATAGTTTTTGAATTTAAGAACGTTTTTCCCCATTTCTGGCATCTTAACAGCACAATCATTCATTTTCATACAATCTACGACGTGAGCATCCAACTGTTCCGCTGTAGTAAACGGCTGTAAACATCTTTCACATAAAAAGTCCATTCGACCCTTGCAACATTTAAGATGAACATCTAGTTTTTCATGGGATCTGAAATAGCGTAGGCAACGATCACAGAAGTATTTCTTACAATTATGTGTACTGAGTTGAGTGGACAGAAGTCTTGATAGATTCTTTATCCAAACAAAGTGATATTTCGTTGGCGCTTCATCATATTTATCTTGCGCCATCAACAAATTTACATGTTTATTCATCTTATTTCTCGTAAGGTAAGTTGGCAGAGTAATGAAGGTCTTTTTATCTTTTTGTAGAATGTAAACATTTACGGATATATTATTTTGCTTCTCAAAATTGGGGATCTGCTTGATAGTCATTGGAAATTGAATTCCTTTTAGTTTTAATACAGTCGAATAGTGAGGGTATGAGGATGTTCTATCGGAATGGATTGTAACAGGATACAATGCTGACGTAACTGCCCATGCAAAACAACCATTATCTTCATTATTGACGTTAATACATGCCTTCTTCTTTTTTATTTCTGTAGGTAAATCAATATAAGAGGATCCTAGTTGAGGAGTATACTTATTGATGTTAACGCCTAAATTCAGCACCTTCTTCAATGCCCAACCACTATCACGTTATTGAAACTCCTCCAAGTCTTTAAGGATAGTCGCAATGACTTTAGTATCAAACCAATCATCAATGTTTGTATCCTTATATATCGGAGAATTAGTTGTCGTAAAATACTTGAACTCATTAAGAATCTGATCTCCTTTAACAATTTCAAATTCACCTCCGAAAGCCACATTCACCTTAACAGCTACCTCCTTTTTTAATATATTATGTATACGTCGTTTAAAGAGAGCCCTACAATCTTTGAGAAATGCAATGGGATCCTTATGCTTCAGGTTTGAGATGCTACCAGTTCTGATGCGACCGTTAAATGCTGTATCCAGATCATCCCATTTTGCACGATGTTTTGCAGTTTCAATATGAGATGATAGGTCTCCACCATGTTTTTGAATATATTTAAATTGGTTACGAAATGATTTGATTTGAATTATACTAGTTAAGATATGCTGCTTTTCTCCAATATTCTTGGCACTCCGTAACTTATTATTTAGTTTTCTTATAGCTGTTCTACACTCCATAAGCCCTCTAGTCACTTGGTGTTCATTATAATTAGATGTTATAAGCCCCAACAAAGTAGCAACATGTTTTACGAGATTCACAAAGAGACTCATAATAAGGATGAAAATTTTTTTCGTAAGCACTTTGAACAAAGAACTGTAATCGAATGAGCATTATCGGGATATGAGGGGTAACAAGTAAACTTCTAGTCGAACGGAAGACTGAACGATAACATTTTTTCCCAAAAAAGACCCGCGATTGAGGAAATTTGTGTCTGTTTTTCCATAAGAAAGCATGTAAAAATGATGCATTTTAAGCTAATTGAGCAATTCTGACACTTTAACCGTAATATTTGAGGAAGATATGATATATTCAAGTAATGATTCCAATTAACAAACAGTGATTGAAACAAGAAGTTTATGATCTCTATCTGCAGGCTACGATTTAGCTAGACTACAAATTCCATTCCGGCAACCTTCAGGACCATTGATTACGAGAAAAAATTACCATTCGAGGAGTTTTAGAAGAATAATAAATTACTTATAAATTGAAAACTTTTCGCCTATTATGATATTTTTACTTGAGGAGGATATGATATATTCTAGTAATGATTCCAATTAACAAACAGTGAAATAAGAAGTTAATGATCTGTATCTGCAGACTACGATTTAGCTAGACCACAAATTATATTCCGACAACCTTCAGGACCATTGATTACGAGAAAAAATCACCATTCGACGAATTTTAAAAGAATAATAAATTACTTATAAATTGAAATCCTGAATTTATCGATCACGAATTGTTTATTATTTTTCTATATTATCTATTTACCCATAGTTAAACATATACTATTATTTATTACCTATTTTTTATATGTGAGGTCGAAGGAGATTCTTTAATAGCCTTTAGGCAACAATTTTCTCTGATATGTGTTAAAAACATACAGAAAATACTATACGCACTTGAACTAATAGATAACCGCATGTTTTGTAGGCATGTCTTACAGATATCCTAGTTAAGTACTGCTCCCACAGTGTGGTAACTACCGTATTTCTGTGCGGAAAAAAGTCGATCCCCCGTTTTATATACGAAGAGACCTCAAAAAATACTTATATGGTTAAGAGAAATCGATATACGAGACCCACTACTTTTTTTCCAACCAAAAATTAAATTACAATTTAAACTACAATACATCTCAAAAAATTTATATAAAATTTACATATGAGGTCATAGGCACTCTTCAATAGCCTTTAGGCGACTCTACCCCATAACAGAAGGATACTGTTCGTACATAACTCAAAAGGTGACTGCTCGGGTTGTAATCGAGTCTAACCGACACCCTAAGTTTTTTGTACTCCTCCCACTGTGTGGTACCTGTCATATCTCTGTGTAGGAAAAGTCGGTACCCTTTTTATACCCGAAGGAACCTCATTGTATGCTATCAAAATTATATATCACAACTAAAACAATAAATATTTTTGTAGGTAAATACTCAAAAGATACTTACTCGTTTGCCTATTTCCTTCTGCAGCAATCTTCACCCCAGGCGCGAGCTGTTGTGTACCACACGTCATCGCGATTTTAGAAGAGCCCATCTAATTCGGACGTCAGACTAGAAATAAAAATTTATTAGTCTAATATTTTACTAACCAAAATTTTTAACAATTGACAATCAATTAAACTTTTTTGCATAAATCTATCTACATCCCATCACTTTTTATAACAAACAATGATGATCTTACCACACAAACTATTACATCGTCGCAGACTAGTGAAATTACTAGTAAAAACAATTATATATGGGTGTATATTTCCATATTAATTAATTTTTTTATGCAACTCTAAATAAAAAGATTCAAAATATTCATAAAAAAAGATCTCCTCAGATGTCTATTCTACATAAGAATCAATGCATATTTATACTTTCATCTAAGTCGATGACGTCATAGATTCTCGTTACTAATAACATACCTTATCAACGAAAACCGACAAGTCCAAACAAGTTCATATTAAAACGGATACATGATTTCAAAAAACTTGGGTTATGATGAAAAATTAAATGATTGTAACAGTGATTTTTCATTATGTCCAAAACATAATATTCCACCTAGTTCAAAATATAAAAAGTTATTGTCTACCCATTATCGTAAAAATAATTATAAAATTCACTACCGGACACTAAACGATTGACATTGAAAAAGATACATAGGTTTCTAATATTCGAGCGGAATTCTTGGTTGAAGACATATTGATTTAAACAACTATTTCAGAAATTTAGCAAACAATGATTTTGAATCTTCATAAACTTATTAATAAAACAATGGAAAATTCTCGAAAGTACCGTTATGTTAAATTACTTAAATCTTGAAACGGCCGCTACAGCATAAAACATTTCATTGCAATTCCTTTGTTACATTATAGTACAATTTTTAATGAAAATCTAGTAGCTATTAAATTAAAAAGGGCTGAAATAGTTTTCGGTAAACCTCTTTATATAGGTGTGACTATTTTTGATTTTATGATACCGAAATTGGATCTTAAAGACGTAAATTACTAAAAAACAATATGTACGGCCTTATCTTCCTACATCAACTGATATTTTTTGGTTCAAAGACATATTTTAACCCCAAACTCACGTATACGTTAGAAGCGTAAATAAATTATAATCTACCCCCATCCTTCGTTCGTATAAACTTTTTAATGAAATTTTTACTAAAAAACAATATGTACGGCCTTATCTTTCTATATTAACTGATATTTTTGATCCAAAGACATATTTCAACCCCAAACACACGTATACGTAGGAAGCATAATTAAATTATAATCTACCCCCATCCTTCGTTCGTATAAACTTTTTAATGAAATTTTTACTAAAAAACAATATGTACGGCCTTATCTTTCTACATCAAATGATAGTTTTTGGTTCAAAGACATATTTTAACCCCAAACTCACGTATACATTAGAAGCGTAAATAAATTATAATCTACCCCCATCCATCGTTCGTATAAACTTTTTAATGAAATTTTCACTAAAAAACAATATGTATGGCCTTATCTTTCTACATTAACTGATATTTTTGATCCAAAGACATATTTCAACCCCACACACACGTATACGTTAGAAGCGTAATAAAATTATAATCTACCCCCCATCCATCGTTCGTATAAACTTTTTAATGAAATTTTTACTAAAAAACAATATATACGGCCTTATCTTCCTACATTAACTAATATTTTTTGAAAAAACATCTAAAGAAATGTGTCATATTTCAACAAAAAAATATTTATTACTCACGCTTTAAGGGAACAACTTATCACTTGCACACCTTATTTAACACTGAAAATATCAATTTTTAATACACACGTCTTTGTCCATTCATTAAGCCGGTGACGTCGGCGGCCGTATAGATTA
The DNA here is from genome assembly GCA_963921935.1 of Galeruca laticollis. Taxonomy (NCBI): domain Eukaryota; kingdom Metazoa; phylum Arthropoda; class Insecta; order Coleoptera; family Chrysomelidae; genus Galeruca; species Galeruca laticollis. Next base: position 42,572,970 of record OY998182.1, read on the forward strand.
CTAAGATTTTAATAATTTTGTCTCTACTTAATTTACATCACACATTCAACTCACCAAAGAAACTTATATAAATTTAATATTGGATTACTTTATTGGAGAAAAAATATTTTCGTATTATCAGTAATCAACCGCAATATCTCACAATGAATAAAATACTGAATCGAATCATAGAAAACAAAATGAATTGAGGAAACTTATCACTAATCAAAAAAAAATAACTACAAAGTATGATGAATATGGTTTTAACAATAAACCATTATGATACATTGTTGCAATGAATGGTGTGTTGTTCCAGCCAGACGCTGATAGTGCAGAATATGCAGTGTACATATCAGCGTAAGTATTCTAGATATTTGACCCTGGTAAAGCAGCCGCCGACGTCACCGGCTTAATGAATGGACAAAGACGTGTGTATTAAAAATTGATATTTTCAGTGTTAAATAAGGTGTGCAAGTGATAAGTTGTTCCCTTAAAGCGTGAGTAATAAATATTTTTTTGTTGAAATATAACACATTTCTTTAGATGTTTTTTCAAAAAATATTAGTTAATGTAGGAAGATAAGGCCGTCTATATTGTTTTTTAGTAAAAATTTCATTGAAAAGTTTATACGAACGATGGATGGGGGGTAGATTATAATTTAATTACGCTTCTAACGTATACGTGTGTTTGGGGTTGAAATATGTCTTTGGATCAAAAATATCAGTTAATGTAGAAAGATAAGGCCGTACATATTGTTTTTTAGTAAAAATTTCATTAAAAAGTTTATACGAACGATGGATGGGGGTAGGTTATAATTTATTTACGCTTCTAATGTATACGTGAGTTTGGGGTTAAAATATGTCTTTGAACCAAAAACTATCAGTTGATGTAGAAAGATAAGGCCGTACATATTGTTTTTTAGTAAAAATTTCATTAAAAAGTTTATACGAACGAAGGATGGGGGTAGATTATAATTTAATTATGCTTCCTACGTATACGTGTGTTTGGGGTTGAAATATGTCTTTGGATCAAAAATATCAGTTAATATAGAAAGATAAGGCCGTACATATTGTTTTTTAGTAAACATTTCATTAAAAAGTTTATACGAACGAAGGATGGGGGTAGATTATAATTTATTTACGCTTCTAACGTATACGTGAGTTTGGGGTTAAAATATGTCTTTGAACCAAAAAATATCAGTTGATGTAGGAAGATAAGGCCGTACATATTGTTTTTTAGTAATTTACGTCTTTAAGATCCAATTTCGGTATCATAAAATCAAAAATAGTCACACCTATATAAAGAGGTTTACCGAAAACTATTTCAGCCCTTTTTAATTTAATAGCTACTAGATTTTCATTAAAAATTGTACTATAATGTAACAAAGGAATTGCAATGAAATGTTTTATGCTGTAGCGGCCGTTTCAAGATTTAAGTAATTTAACATAACGGTACTTTCGAGAATTTTCCATTGTTTTATTAATAAGTTTATGAAGATTCAAAATCATTGTTTGCTAAATTTCTGAAATAGTTGTTTAAATCAATATGTCTTCAACCAAGAATTCCGCTCGAATATTAGAAACCTATGTATCTTTTTCAATGTCAATCGTTTAGTGTCCGGTAGTGAATTTTATAATTATTTTTACGATAATGGGTAGACAATAACTTTTTATATTTTGAACTAGGTGGAATATTATGTTTTGGACATAATGAAAAATCACTGTTACAATCATTTAATTTTTCATCATAACCCAAGTTTTTTGAAATCATGTATCCGTTTTAATATGAACTTGTTTGGACTTGTCGGTTTTCGTTGATAAGGTATGTTATTAGTAACGAGAATCTATGACGTCATCGACTTAGATGAAAGTATAAATATGCATTGATTCTTATGTAGAATAGACATCTGAGGAGATCTTTTTTTATGAATATTTTGAATCTTTTTATTTAGAGTTGCATAAAAAAAATTAATTAATATGGAAATATACACCCATATATAATTGTTTTTACTAGTAATTTCACTAGTCTGCGACGATGTAATAGTTTGTGTGGTAAGATCATCATTGTTTGTTATAAAAAGTGATGGGATGTAGATAGATTTATGCAAAAAAGTTTAATTGATTGTCAATTGTTAAAAATTTTGGTTAGTAAAATATTAGACTAGTAAATTTTTATTTCTAGTCTGACGTCCGAATTAGATGGGCTCTTCTAAAATCGCGATGACGTGTGGTACACAACAGCTCGCGCCTGGGGTGAAGATTGCTGCAGAAGGAAATAGGCAAACGAGTAAGTATCTTTTGAGTATTTACCTACAAAAATATTTATTGTTTTAGCTGTGATATATAATTTTGATAGCATACAATGAGGTTCCTTCGGGTATAAAAAGGGTACCGACTTTTCCTACACAGAGATATGACAGGTACCACACAGTGGGAGGAGTACAAAAAACTTAGGGTGTCGGTTAGACTCGATTACAACCCGAGCAGTCACCTTTTGAGTTATGTACGAACAGTATCCTTCTGTTATGGGGTAGAGTCGCCTAAAGGCTATTGAAGAGTGCCTATGACCTCATATGTAAATTTTATATAAATTTTTTGAGATGTATTGTAGTTTAAATTGTAATTGAATTTTTGGTTGGAAAAAAAGTAGTGGGTCTCGTATATCGATTTCTCTTAACCATATAAGTATTTTTTGAGGTCTCTTCGGATATAAAACGGGGGATCGACTTTTTTCCGCACAGAAATACGGTAGTTACCACACTGTGGGAGCAGTACTTAACTAGGATATCTGTAAGACATGCCTACAAAACATGCGGTTATCTATTAGTTCAAGTGCGTATAGTATTTTCGGTTTGTTTTTAACACATATCAGGGAAAATTGTTGCCTAAAGGCTATTAAAGAATCTCCTTCGACCTCACATATAAAAAATAGATAATAAATAATAGTATATGTTTAACTATGGGTAAATAGATAATATAGAAAAATAATAAACAATTCGTGATCGATAAATTCAGGATTTCAATTTATAAGTAATTTATTATTCTTTTAAAATTCGTCGAATGGTGATTTTTTCTCGTAATCAATGGTCCTGAAGGTTGTCGGAATATAATTTGTGGTCTAGCTAAATCGTAGTCTGCAGATACAGATCATTAACTTCTTATTTCACTGTTTGTTAATTGGAATCATTACTAGAATATATCATATCCTCCTCAAGTAAAAATATCATAATAGGCGAAAAGTTTTCAATTTATAAGTAATTTATTATTCTTCTAAAACTCCTCGAATGGTAATTTTTTCTCGTAATCAATGGTCCTGAAGGTTGCCGGAATGGAATTTGTAGTCTAGCTAAATCGTAGCCTGCAGATAGAGATCATAAACTTCTTGTTTCAATCACTGTTTGTTAATTGGAATCATTACTTGAATATATCATATCTTCCTCAAATATTACGGTTAAAGTGTCAGAATTGCTCAATTAGCTTAAAATGCATCATTTTTACATGCTTTCTTATGGAAAAACAGACACAAATTTCCTCAATCGCGGGTCTTTTTTGGGAAAAAATGTTATCGTTCAGTCTTCCGTTCGACTAGAAGTTTACTTGTTACCCCTCATATCCCGATAATGCTCATTCGATTACAGTTCTTTGTTCAAAGTGGTTACGAAAAAAATTTTCATCCTTATTATGAGTCTCTTTGTGAATCTCGTAAAACATGTTGCTACTTTGTTGGGGCTTATAACATCTAATTATAATGAACACCAAGTGACTAGAGGGCTTATGGAGTGTAGAACAGCTATAAGAAAACTAAATAATGCGTTACGGAGTGCCAAGAATATTGGAGAAAAGCAGCATATCTTAACTAGTATAATTCAAATCAAATCATTTCGTAACCAATTTAAATATATTCAAAAACATGGTGGAGACCTATCATCTCATATTGAAACTGCAAAACATCGTGTAAAATGGGATGATCTGGATGCAGCATTTAACGGTCGCATCAGAACTGGTAGCATCTCAAACCTGAAGCATAAGGATCCCATTGCATTTCTCAAAGATTGTAGGGCTCTCTTTAAACGACGTATACATAATATATTAAAAAAGGAGGTAGCTGTTAAGGTGAATGTGGCTTTCGGAGGTGAATTTGAAATTGTTAAAGGAGATCAGATTCTTAATGAGTTCAAGTATTTTACGACAACTAATTCTCCGATATATAAGGATACAAACATTGATGATTGGTTTGATACTAAAGTCATTGCGACTATCCTTAAAGACTTGGAGGAGTTTCAAGAACGTGATAGTGGTTGGGCATTGAAGAAGGTGCTGAATTTAGGCGTTAACATCAATAAGTATACTCCTCAACTAGGATCCTCTTATATTGATTTACCTACAGAAATAAAAAAGAAGAAGGCATGTATTAACGTCAATAATGAAGATAATGGTTGTTTTGCATGGGCAGTTACGTCAGCATTGTATCCTGTTACAATCCATTCCGATAGAACATCCTCATACCCTCACTATTCGACTGTATTAAAACTAAAAGGAATTCAATTTCCAATGACTATCAAGCAGATCCCCAATTTTGAGAAGCAAAATAATATATCCGTAAATGTTTACATTCTACAAAAAGATAAAAAGACCTTCATTACTCTGCCAACTTACCTTACGAGAAATAAGATGAATAAACATGTAAATTTGTTGATGGCGCAAGATAAATATGATGAAGCGCCAACGAAATATCACTTTGTTTGGATAAAGAATCTATCAAGACTTCTGTCCACTCAACTCAGTAAACATAATTGTAAGAAATACTTCTGTGATCGTTGCCTACGCTATTTCAGATCCCATGAAAAACTAGATGTTCATCTTAAATGTTGCAAGGGTCGAATGGACTTTTTATGTGAAAGATGTTTACAGCCGTTTACTACAGCGGAACAGTTGGATGCTCACGTCGTAGATTGTATGAAAATGAATGATTGTGCTGTTAAGATGCCAGAAATGGGGAAAAACGTTCTTAAATTCAAAAACTATAAGAATAAGGTAAAGGCACCTTTTATAGTATATGCAGATCTCGAGAGTGTTTTGAAGCAGACTGGGGATTCTAAGAAGCCACAACAGCATATTCCTGCAGCCGTTGGGTATTACTTCAAGTGTTCATATGATGATTCGCTTTCCTTTTATAAGAGTTATTTGGGTGAAGATTGTATGCGCTGGTTTGCTGATGAGCTGAATCTGCTTGCTCAAGATATCAGTACGGTGTTCCTTTGTCCTTATGGAATTCATATGACTCCTAATCAAGAACGCCAGTTTCAAGCTGCTACCGAATGTCATATTTGTGAAACACCATTTTCTGCCACTGATAAGAAAGTCCGAGATCATGATCATCTCATTCCCGAAAACAATTATAGAGGTGCAGCGCATGAGGGGTGCAATATTAACTATCAGGATTCGCCTACTGTTAATGTAGTGTTCCACAACTTATCTGGTTATGATGCAAATTTCATCATCGAAGATATTGCTACCCGCATGACTGGCTCTATTGATTTGCTTCCTATTACAAAAGAAAAATATATTTCCTTTACAAAACATGTTGAAGATGCACGAATCCAATTCAGATTTATCGATAGTTTCCGATTCATGGCATCATCTCTCGATAAACTCACTTCATATTTAACCGAATTTCCTAATTTGAGATCACAGTTTTCTGGTGTTCCCGACGAAGAATTCACAATGTTAACTAAGAAGGGGGTGATGCCTTATGACTATTTAAATTCTTTCGACCGCTTTGAAGAAACAAGGTTACCTCCTATCGAATCTTTCTATAATAATCTCGAAGATAAACCCTGCTCACGTAAACTTTATAGTAGAGCACAATGCGTCTGGAATACGTTTCAATGTCAAACCTTAGGTGAATATGTAGAGTTGTATATGAAGACTGATATCCTTCTTCTTGCTGACGTTTTTGAGCAGTTTCGTTCCAGTTGTATTGCTACGTATAACATCGATCCCGCGCATTATTATACATTACCAGGATTTACATTCGATGCTATGCTGAAACATACTGGACAAGAATTGGAACTTCTCACCGATGTAGACATGTTTTTGTTTGTTGAGCGTGGTATACGCGGTGGACTTAGTCAAGTTTGCGGAAAACGTCGTGCTCGAGCTAACAATAAGTATATGCCCACTTATAATCCTTCAAATCCACCGAAATATTTAATGTACAATGATGTGAATAATCAATATGGATGGGCTATGTCACAATATCTTCCTTATGGAGGATTTGAATGGTGTGGCTCTAATATAGACGTTACAGAAATTGCTGATGATGCTTCTGAGGGATACATGCTCGAGGTTGATTTGGAGTATCCTTCTCATTTACATGATTTGCATAAGGATATTCCATTTTGTCCTGAACACCTAAATCCTAAGACCATGATGCCTGCTACAAGATTAAATGAGGAGACTAAGTTGATGGCTACCCTAACTAATAAAACAAAATACGTTATACATTACCGAGCATTGAAGCAAGCGTTACAGAATGGGCTTCTATTAACAAAAATACATCGAGTATTGAAATTCAAGCAGAGTTCATGGTTGAAGCCCTACATTGACTTAAACACTGAGTTACGTAAGGCTGCGAAGAATGAGTTTGAGAAGAACCTATTCAAACTGATGAACAATGCCGTGTTTGGTGAGTATTGCTAGTTTTATATAAATATTTCTATACTAATCACTTTTTCTAATTGTTGCAGGTAAAACCATGGAGAACGTGCGCAAACGTGTTGATGTAAAGCTAATTTCTCATTGGAGTGGTCGATATGGTGCTGAATCGTACATAGCTAAGCCCGAGTTTAAAAATAGTACGATTTTCAACGAAAACCTAATTGCCATCGAATTACGGAAGCTGCAAATATGGTTAAATAAACCGATATATGTAGGAATGGCAATTTTAGATCTGGCTAAAACTTCGATCTATGATTTTCACTATGAGTACATGATGAACCGTTTTAGTGAGAACTGTACTGTGCTGTACACCGATACCGATAGTCTTATATATGAGATTCGAGATCAAGATCCATATGAAGTAATGAAGATTGATTGTTATAAATATTTCGACACCTCAGACTATCCTCTTGATAACGTTTATGGAATTCCTCAAGTTAATAAGAAGGTTCTTGGGATGATGAAGGATGAGAACAATGGTATCATAATGACTGATTATGTTGGGTTACGGTCTAAATTGTATGCAACACGGTTAATTACCTCTGAAGATGATCTAGCAGAAAAACGAAGACGTCTTGCGAATGAAGGTTTTGAGAAAGAAGAAATAGACTGTCTAATTCGAAACGTTGGAATAACTAAGAAAGCTAAAGGGGTAAAATCATCAGTTGTGAAGACCGTAATCACGTTTGAAGACTATGAAAATTGCCTTGACACCTTCACACAGAAAACCGTTTCCCAAAATCTAATTCATGCCGACAAACATCTAGTCCATTCAATTGTTCAAGATAAAGTAGCGTTGAGTCCTGAGGATGATAAGCGATTTATTCTTCCTGGTTCCGATGAAACCTTACCATGGGGCCACTATTCCATTGATGCCTACATGGATGTTGACACCATTATTCCTTAAAGATTTATATAAAAAGTATTGTTATTTTCATTTATTATACTATTCAATTTTATATTGTACAATAAAATGTTTATTCAATTGCTCTTTATTGTGATCCCCCATTATCGACTGAGCATGGGTGACGTCATCAGCATGGTGCCCTTATGGCTTTACATGTTTACCTCTTGTCTTCTTCGTATTTTATTCCACTTCAATCCCACCAAACCTTATACACGTAAAAACATATACACTTATTTACTTTTTGCATAACCCCTGTACACCCTTACTTGCGTAATCCCCGTAGACGCTACCCTCCCCCGTGCTACCCTTAAAAACCCCTTCGCTTCTTCTAAACCACCCTCTACCTTATACACGTAACAACATACACACTTACTTTTTACATAACCCCCGTACACCCTTACTTGCGTAATCCCCGTAGACGCTACCCTTAAAAACCCCTTCGCTTCTTCTAAACCACCTTATACACGTAACAACATACACATTTACTTTTTGCATAACCCCCGTAGACGCTACCGTCATTACTTGCTAGTATGTGCTAGTGCCCTATTGGCATCTTTGCACATCCTGTATACGATAATATTCTAACAAATATAATATCGTTTATCTGACTTCAATCTGACCAATAGCAGAGATATGTGCTAGTGCCCTAATGGCATCTTTGTACATCCTGTATAGGATAATATTCGAACAATCATATTGGCGTTTATTAGACTCCAATCCGACAAATAATAACAGAGATATGAAAAAATGCCTTTAGCACTTGCGCAGATCGTCGAAATGTGTCTTTTTAGACCTATATGTAACGGAAAACATGCGCAGTATACGGGAAAGTAGCTTCGCTACCCCAGCTACCCACGGCCGTTTTGGCACTCTGGTGAATAACAAATAGTTGTTAGCGCCGTTATGGCAATGATGGCAAGCGACACCAATGTAGGTTAAATTTTGCATAACCTCCGTTCTTACACCCTTCGTAATCCCCGCAGACGCTACCCTTAAAACCCTCTTCGCTTCTTCTTTGGCGGCCCGGGCCAAACCCCCAAAAATGCTCCCCCCCGTAGCCGCTACCGTCCCCAATTGGCCCGAAACCCCCATCCCCTATAGACGCTACCCTTAAAAACCCCTTCGCTTCTTACACCAAAAATTGCTGACGGCCGCCGCATGCGCAGATCGAATTGAGTCAAAAATTACCACGATGGACCTTGGCGATTTCCCATGTTAATTTGCATAAGGAATGGTCTAGAACCCGCCTAGCTCCTTTACTTCAAAGGTTTAGTAATCTGTGCAAAGTTAGGTATGAATTTTCTATAATAACCTAATAGACCTAAAAACTGTTTTATTTCTTTAGTTGTTTTTGGAATTGGGAATAATTTAATAGCTTTAATTTTATTTGGGTTTGGTTTAACGCCATCTTTTGTAATAATGTGCCCCAAATAAGCGGTTTCTTTTCTTAAACATTCACATTTGTCTAACTGAATTTTGAAACTGCTCTCCCGAAGTCGTTGGAATACCTTTTTCAAATTAACCATGTGTTCTTGTAGTGATGTCGAATAAATTATTATATTGTCGAGATATACTAAGCAAATTTCTTCTAATAGTCCTCTGAGGATGTTGTCCATTACGCGTTGAAAGGTAGCTGGAGCATTTCTTAAGCCATAACTCATCCTTAAATACTCGTAATGGCCATTTTCTACAGTAAACGCTGTTTTTTATATGTCGTCCGGGTGCATCTCGATTTGGTGAAAACACGATGCTAAGTCCAATGTTGAAAAATAATTACATTTACCTAGTTTGTCCAGAATTGTATCTATGCGAGGAATTGGATATTTGTCAGGAATGGTTTTCTGGTTGATTTTCCTATAATCCACGACGATTCTCCACTTCTTCTTGACAGAAGCGTCGGTTTTCTTTGCTACGAGCAAATAGGCGATGACCATGGCGAATTACTCGGCCTAATTATATTTTGCTCTAACATTTTTTCAATTTGTAGTTTAACTTCTTCTTTATGGACGTATGGGTAAGGGTAACTTTTAGTACAAACAGGAATTTCATCAGTAGTACGAATTCTATGTTTAATTTCGTTTGTAAAAGTCAACTGATTTTGGTCTTTATGAAAGATATCAGCGTATTTCCTACATATATTAAGAATTTCTCTTTTCTCTTCGTCATTTAAATGGTCTGTTCTAATGAGATTATCAATTTCGTCATATTTATATTCGTCATTGTTATTTTTAAGATCAAAATGGTACATTTCAAAATTATTTCCTACAGGAATACTATAAATAGGATATAAAATAGTGAAATTTGTATCGTCGTCGGAATTGTTACGAATTTCGACAGTTGCCCAACCGTTATTAGCGACTGAGATACATTCAGGTAGAATACAATTGCCTAAAATTTGTTGAGGTATTAAAATTTCTCCTGTGAGCGTTGTGACTGGGATAACAATTTTTGTAATTGTTTGACCTGGTATAATTTTTGACACAATTTTCTTTGGAGTTGCTTTAAAATAATTAATTGGTAAATTGGCATTTCTTGATTTAATTTGTGAATTTGGAAAATCAATATAAATTCCGAGTGATTGTAATAAATCTACTCCGATTAATCCATCAAAAATACAATGATGAAATTTATACGCATAAAATGTTACATTTTTACCATCGTTAAATTCTGAGAACACGGGTATGCTTACAGAACCCACTGAGCACAGAACCTTGCAAAACATTGCTGCAAATTACTTTTATATACATTTTGAAATGTTTCCTGGAGAAGTTACAGTAATATTATTGCGCAATTACATTTATATACGATTTGAAACGTTTCCTGGAGAAGTTGCAGTAATATCATTGCGTTAGTTTAGTTGAAACATTGTGACTTGCTCATTAGGCTAGCCACACATCAAGGAAACTAGAAACGTGAAATGTGAAACGAGAAACATGAAACACGTTTCATAAAATAAGTATACATTGCCGTAAATGAGAATATGCACATCAGCGAAATGTATTTCATGTGACGTCATAGCGAAGCAAATCTTGTAGAAACGTATTTACATGAAATAGGTTCTGTTCTATATTTTTGTTTCTTGTTGCTCGTTATTTCGCGTTGCAGGCAATATTTAATCAGTTTCAAAATGAAAGACGACGAAGAATTTAATGTAGAGTTTGTGTCAGTTATTGAACAACATGAGGTTCTATATAATTACAAGTTGGAAAAGTATTCTAATAGAAACTTCAAAGAAAAAGCGTGGCAACAGGTGGCTGCTGAAGTAAAATGTACAGGTGAGTTTAAAATACTGATTATAATAAAAAGAATATGGAAAATAATGAAATACTATTTATTAAAATACTGCCTAAACATATTTCGAATACATTTTAACTGAAAAATCTGTATTAAACGCATACTGTATTTTGCCATGGTAAAGCTACTTCTGGTTTTACAAAGTATTGACATAATCTATCTCTTAATTGAAGTGCTGCGGCTGTTGGTCGACCACATAATTGTGATGGATTATTAAGGTTTTGTGGTAATTGCAAGGGAGTATCTGATGATATTAAAACTCCATCGTGTTTTCTAATAAAGTTGTGCAATACACATGCAGCTTTTACAATATTTTCAGCTTTGTCAACATTGCATGCTATTGATGAATAAAATACTCTAAATTTTGAACAGAGAATGCCAAAAGCACACTCAACACTTTTTCTCGCTCTTGAAAGACGATAGTTAAAAATTCTTCTCTCATTATTTAAGGTTCGTTGTGGGTATAGCTTCATTAATTCTTGTCTTAATGCAAATGCCTCGTCTGCAACGAAAAACATTGGAAAAGGACCGCCACTATCGCAAGGGAGTGATCTGGCCGGTGGAATATGTAACTTATTTTCATTGAGTAGGCCACCAATCCGTGAATTTGTAAACACTGCACCGTCGCTGTTTCTTCCATAATCGCCTACAGATATCATAGTAAACATAGAATCAGCATCAACAATTGCCATTAAAACAATTGAATTATAGGATTTATAATTGTAGTAAGCAGAGCCACATTTCGGTGGAGCTTGGATCCGTATATGTTTGCCGTCTATGCTACCTATACAGTTGGGCATATTCCATAGTTCTTCATATCTCCTAGCAATTTCCAACCACATATTTTCTGATGGTGAAGGCATATATTCTTTTCTGAGATATTTCCAAATAGCTTTACATGTTTCGTTTACTACATATCCTATGGTAGTTTCTCCTCTCATAAAGTAAAAGGATAGCGTTCGAAATGAAAAACCGGTAGCAAGATATCTGTAACAGAAAAAAATATTATTATTTTTTTTCCATGCAGAAGTTTTATCACTGTTTATAACTAAATTCTACTATATTTTTGTCTATCTAATAAATTTTTTTTGTTTTGTTTCAGTGGACGAATGTAAAAAGAAATGGAGAATGTTACGAATTAGCCTCTTAAGATATCTAAGAGAAAGCAAGAAACCAAGCGGCAGTTCTGGAAGAAAGAAGAAACCCTTCTATTTAGAAGACGCAATGAAGTATTTGATACCATATACGAAAAGTCGACATCAAACTGGAACGGCGGATTCTGATGAAGCTGAGGTATCTGACAGTGATTTTCAACTGGAGGAAAGTCAAACTGTTACTGAAAAAGAGGATAATGTAAATATTTCAAATATTTCACAAAAGAATATTGAACAAAGTCAAATTCAAAAAGTTAATGAAATATCAACTTCAGACTTACTCGAAAGTAATAGTGTTCCCTCCGTGTCATCCGAGTTGTCAGAAGAAACTCCGCAGGGATCCTCTTCCAAAAAACGCAAAATACAAAAACATACTGAAAATTGGGAAAACTCAGCTGTACAATGTCTGACTGCCTTGAGTAACAAATATAATGCAAACACAAAAAAGAAAGAATCGTCTGACGAAGAAGATGCCGACTTACTTTTCCGGAGAAGCTTACTCCCCGACTTAAAAAAACTAAATGATGCTCAGAAGAGACGATTCAAACAAAAAGTTTTTGCACTTTTTGATTACTCTGTACATAATACTGTACAACATGTCCCGCTTCCTTTTCCATCCCTATATTCTTCTTCAGTATCCGAGGCAATATCAGTGTCTTCCTATGACAGCAACTTGCAGTATTCAAATAATAATGTTAAGCAATATACGGATCTTGTTCGGGCTGTTGTTTATGAATGAAGTATTATTTTAAGTTTTGTAAACTAGTTAAATTACAATATAATATGGAACAATTTTAGTTTTTACTTACCTCAGTATAATTAACAACTTTTCTTCAATTCCCAAAGCCAGTCTAAAATTTGTATCCTTTTTAATTATGTGAGGCCCGACAAGGGAAACTAATCTACTACAGACATTCTATAGAAAGACTGAAATTTGTCCGGATGCTCACTTAATTCTTTTGACACTATATAAGAACCATGTTTAAGATTTATGCGGTTATACGGATGTACCCAGTAACGTCGTTTCTTTAGTTTTGATTTCTTTTTGTGTTTTGATAATAATAATGTGGTTACAACCCCAACTACTGCGTCGTCATCGGTGTCCATTGCTAACTGAAACAAATTAATTTAATTTGGTTTGTGCATCGATGAAGCACAAACTTTCTGTTTCGTATTTCATGTTTCTCGTTTCACATTTTACGTTTCTAGTTTCCTTGATGTGTGGCTTGCCTTAGAGAAACAATTCATAAAGTTGAGATTTCCTTCCCACTGAAACGTTTGTAATTGAGGTTGCCGTGATGTTCTTAGATATGCCAGTTGTAATATTGCATCAGCATTGTTTCAGAAACATTGCTGTAAGTTAGTTATTTGTTATTTTTTAAACATTTCGCTATTAATTTTCAGTGATATTGTCAAATACACAAATTGAAATATTGTCATTTACTTTCGCGAGTAACATTGCTGTAAGTTATTTATTTCTTCCTGTCGAAATATTTCCATATGAAGTTTCAGTACCTATCCAAGTTGGAATATTGCGATATTTTTTAATCAAGAAACATTGCTGTGAGTTAATAATATTCCTTGCTTCTGAAAAATTCCTAGATGCATGACGTTTATTTCGATTACTCACCGGCACACTTTTCGGATTTCGAATTTATATATTTATAGATTAGGTCTGATCGGAACTGAGTGAATGGTTCCCAATGCATCCTTTTTGTTTTTTGCGTCGCACGTCACGTATTCTGATCGGCAAATTCCTGACGCGATTCACCAATTCGCCAATCAGAATTCGTAAAGATAGCGTGACGAGCGACGCAAAAGGCAAAAACGATGCATTGGGAACTCATCCTAACCGAGCCCGATAATAGTATAGAAGAAGAACAAAAATGTTGGGTTAGGATTTGTTTCTTTCGAGTTTCGAGTGTTTCGACCGATTGTTGGAGGGGAAAAAGAAATAACATTTTTCACATTTATTCTGTTTTCTTGGTGAAGTGAAGCAATGGTTTAATTTATATTTGTATACTCTACTATACAATAGGATCACAGTTTCCTTTTTATTTTATGGTTGTGAATTGAAAGCTGTGTTTCAGGTATAAATGTTTATTTTTCACTTAGAATTATTACGTTTCAATTATATTAGTTGTTATATAGTATATCAACAAGACTATAGGCTCCTTCGATTTAATCACTTGTTTGTGAAGTTCATTTGAACCACAAATTTTCATTTTAATATTCCTCCAGGAAGCACCGAGTAATCTGGTTGTTTCCCAGTATATAAGTTAATATCTGTGCAAATTGTGTAGTGTGATATATTTTTGTCATTAAAATATTTTTTATTATGAATTTTTTAGTTCAATAAATTAATGGATGCATCATCATAATTTAATTTTTTTACTGCTTTTAGTATTTGTATAATGGTTCGATGCGAAGTATTCGGTGGACCATTACGTAGAAACTGACAAAACATTGATAAAAACGAAATTGATGAATATAAAGCAGTGTTCATTCATTCATTCATTGAACTGAATTATCTGCTACTGGAAATATATGTTTTTTTGTATCTGATGTGTTATTTTATGTGCAATATTGTTTTTATTTCGGTTTAATAAATCGTTGGAATATTTTGATTTAAATTTGCTTTTTTTGGGTTCTCTTACTTGTCCAAAGTTCAGAACGGACACACATTCTGCGTTAAAAGTGCAGTCACTAATGAATCTCAATAACTTTTTTTAACTTCGAATATACATTTTGACAAAACTCTATGAAAACTTCCAACCACACCATGAAACCAAATTGATGTCACTAGCCCTCAACACACGTTTAGTTAATCATGCTATAGTCTCTACAGATTAGAAGTACTAATCATTAAGTACAAACGCAAGTCATTTCGATTTGAGGTTAAGAGACTAATTGATCCATTTTGAAATTTTCCAATCTTAATATAATTAAGCATTTTTCCATAATCAATATGATAATTGGAGAGTACCTGTAACTCCCTAATAATTATATTGCCAAATCATAAAAATGATTTTAGTAAACTTTCGAACAGTATCTGCAATTTTCAATAATAGGGAATATGCAACATTACAAAAAGAAGTTGATTCAAGTATACTTCTGAAATGTCTTGGAATAGTACTAGTAAGTTCTAATTATAAGGTCCCTGCTAAATACCAAATGAAAGATGATTTGAATATACTTTTGAAATGTATGGGAACATTTCCTGAAACGTCTAGTTATGAGGTAACTGCAACATCATAAAAGAAAGTTGATAAGAATGTGATATTGAAATAATGATACAACCTTGCATTTGAACGGTGTTAGAAATATCCGTACGTACCATCACCTAACATAACTTTAGAAATTTTACAAATGAACGATGCAATGGTGGCCGTTACGGCGTTGCTGGCATGTTGATGCAACATCATTGCAAAGTCGGAAGCAACATTACACATCCTATATGTGATTTGCAGCAACGTTGAGGCAACATATTCTTGCTCAGTGGGAAGTATTATGACGTGATGAACCGAAGGACGGTGAGACAACGACAGGTTCATGACTTTTATCCTCAGCGAAATATTTATCAATTATTTCTGGAGACAAAAAAGATTTAGTTGCACCGGAATCGATTAATAATTTTAGTGGCGGATTTTTTATAGTAATATAAGGTAGTTCTCTTTTATCGGATGAATTGTTATATTCTATCAAGGTTTCGCGTCGAGAGGCGGATCTTCGTGAAAATTTTCAAAATTATCATTATTATATTGAAGTTCACAGTAGTCATCATAATTATTTTCTTGTATAACGTTATCTACATTGTTTTCATTATCAACATGTTCTACATTATATAATTCTTCGGACACCCACCTACGGTTTTGAGGTGATTGTACTTGAGAATGAATATTATTTTGTCTAGTTGTAGTTGTCATAGGTACAGGTCTGGGCCCGTTATTTGGATTATAGTTTGGATTTGGTTTCCAAACCTTTTTAGGTTCGGTTCTGCCGAATACTTGTGCATTAGAAAAATATCTTTGATTATTATTGATTGGTCT
This sequence comes from Galeruca laticollis, assembly GCA_963921935.1. Classification (NCBI taxonomy): domain Eukaryota; kingdom Metazoa; phylum Arthropoda; class Insecta; order Coleoptera; family Chrysomelidae; genus Galeruca; species Galeruca laticollis. The sequence continues at coordinate 42,589,072 of OY998182.1, forward strand.
GGGTTGAACATGAATTGGACCTCGTGGGAAATTATTATTAGGTTGAGGATTATTATTTTGAAAACTAGATTGTTGTGGTCGAGGAATTCTTTGATTAAAATTAAAATTGTTATTTCTATTAAAGTTACGAGAGTGATTTGCAATTTGTGAATTGTTTTGTACTTGATTAAATTTTGGCCTAGTTTGATTATTAAAATTTTTAGAGTTCGGTTGAAAATTAGAATTATTTTGGAGATATCTAATATTATCTTCCTTTTTTATAAAATTTATAGCGTCTAACATAGTTTGAGGTTCTTTTGTACGAACTATGATACCATACGGATTTCTTAAACCTGCTAAAAATACTTGTAGAGCTTGGTTATTATACATATTTTGTTGTACGTGTGTTTCTATCGTTTTCATGTAAAGCTATATAGTTCGAAATAGTATGCAATACTTTTCTAACTTTATCATAAAATTGGTACGGGGATTCGTTATATACTTGCCTTAAGTTATTCAAATCAAGAGATAAGCATGTTTCGTCTCTAGGATCACTAAAATTTCTAATTAATTCTTGTTTGATTTGATTTATTGTGGTACAACTACTAATGCTAATGACTTCTCTTGCATTTCCTTTCAATTTACTTATTATAGTTCTAAAAATTATAATGTTTTGGTAATTATCGGCATTTGTAATATCGTAGAAATGATTTACAATGCTATCGATACTTTCTAAGAAAAATTGTAGTTCATTCTCGTTACCATCGAAATCTGGAATGGTTTCGGCATGAACTTTGCTAAAATTGGGAATATTTGCCATTTTCGTCTAATGAAAATGAATTTAAAGTTGGAGCAAGTATTTCTAAATTATTATTAGATGTGTTGCTAATTAAATTTAACTCTAGGTCGTTCTCGCTATCACTGAAGGAAGAGGAAGCACTAGAGGAGTCTGACATATACAATGAATAAAAATAAATCCACTTACAGTACGGTCTTCATTTGCCCTTGGTCCTGGACTTCTTAGGGTTGAACTGGATACTTTTCTTGGTTTGATTGTCACTTCACTATTGAAATAGTTAAAAGTTTTCCGCGTTGGATGCCTTTCGTCACAATCCTACTGACTGCGCCAAATATATGTTTCGTTACACGAACTTTGTTTTTAAAAACTTTTATTACACTTAAAATACAAAATATCGACTTTCAAAAATAACAGTAAAAATATAAATTGTATAAACAGGATGTGTAGATGAAAAATAATATGCAGACTGAATTAAATATGTTTACAATTTGTATATATATGTTGAATGTGCTGAAGTTGCACCAACGGTCGTTGCAGTACCGGAACCCAGTGGATACGTCGGCAATATACAGGATGTAATTTGCGCCAGCAAAAAAAACCCATACAACTCATTAAAAAACATCCCTCTTTCAGTAGAATTTCAAAACAACTAGAGCATTAAGCAAAACATCTACTTGCCACCAAACGTTCATTGACACCTAACACAGAACTAGAAGTGCTACATATTTGTAATAAGAAACAAGAAAAGGATTTCCTTGAAGAGTTAGAAATTGGAAGATACTTAAGAGACCCACAATAAAAAGTCGTTAATGAACAGGTAACTCTAGAAAGTTCTCCACTTTTATACGGTCTTCTTAAGTGATAATTGTAAAGGTCAGCAGATATAGTTTTCCTAATTTTCTATATCATTGCACATACTGATCTTAATTGGAAAAAGATATTCAAGATATCCCCATAGGTCTAATCACATCTAAGGTTTAATACCACTTAGGTAAACAGACATTAACTGTAAGTAGAGGGCACTTAGGTAATTCCAAAAAATCCTTTTAGAAACGAGATTCAGGATGTTTTATTAATCCATTTCTTTCTTCTATCATAACTTTCGAATCGCCTTGTATATTAATTTCATATTTGGCAGGCTAGTTTCTCTAAAAGTATCCAATCTATTACAGCATTTATACTTTTTAAATTTCAAAAAATATTACCACATTTTTCCGCCCCAAAAACAACACCCTGTATAACGAGTCTCACTAATTTGGTATACACATTTAAAAGGGGGACAAACAATTGATTCCAGTAATATACTTTGCGTTCTTGCGCCAGCGATTTGACTTGTCAAAATTTAAGCTCAAAATCTAAAATTGAGTGGATTCCTGGGGCCCAAAATAAGGCAATTTTTTTATTCAAATCAAGCTTTCGCGGATACCATTTTACCTAAAGGGTTAAACCTGCAACAGTACAACATATGTTTATTATTAATTTATTACAATCTTCAAATTGCAGGCCCTTAAGTAAAAATCTTACTATATTATTCCTCCCCATAAACAACACGCTGTATAATGAGTTTGACTAATTCGGTATACATATTTAAAAAGAGCAAAAAACTAAATACAGTGATATACTATATTTTAGTAATAAACATTTAAGTTTAAACTGTAACATTTTGCAATTAGGGCATAAAATAAAAACAGCATTTTAGATTAGATTAGATTTTACCGGGGTTACAGTGCACTGAAACCAAAGGTTTATTGTGCCCCCCCCCTATCAGAGCTGTTCTCGCTACTACTACAGCTCGCCTTCCAGTTACAAGGTTCTAATGAACTCTAGTATTTGGGACGGCTTCAACGAGGTTAGGTCCTCACTCTTACAAGTTTCTTGCCCGAAGCATTTCTTGTGTTGGCTTGCAATAGCGAGGCATTCCAGAACTAGGTGATGCGGAGTTTCTTCCTTATCCCCACAGAATTTACACTCGTCAATCTCTGCTAGACCTATTCTCATCAAGTGCTTCCTAAGGCGGCAGTGTCCTGTAAGAAAGCCCGTGAGGAGATGTAGCTTATCTTTACTGAGGTTCAAATATTTTTTGGATCTAGCAGTGTCAAAGTTCCACAGGAACTTTTTGGAATGTTCCATCCCGGGAAGGCACCGCCAGAGTGCTTCTCTTTCGGCTTCCTCTTTCTTCCAAAACTCTTTCTTGTAGCAGCATTTTGCTACACCACAGAAAGGATCCGGGCCAATAAAGGACATTTGTGCTGCTTTTCTAGCAAGTGTATTGGCCTCTTCATTTCCCGTGATTCCCGAGTGGCCAGGAACCCAGACTGTTATTCTTGCCTAATTCATCAAGTTTTCTTCGGCACTCCCATGCCAACTTCGAGTCAATGACATGGAAGCTCAATGCTTTGATAGCTGCTTGACTATCAGAATGGATCGATATGTCACATTTCTGGTAGTTTCTTTCTAGGTTCATTTCCACGCATCTTTCGATCGCAAGTATTTCCGCCTGAAAGACGCTCGGGAAGGAGCCTAACTAGAATTAGTATCTAGTGCCAGACCCAAATACTCCAGCGCCTGCTCCAGTGGTGGTTTTTGAACCATCTGTATACCATCTAATGGTGTTTTATTTGAGAGTTTAGGTGGTGTATTCCTTTTCACAGTCTCTCCGATACTTACTCTCTTGATCATTTCGTCACTGGGAAGATTCGCTGATGAGATGTATTTTGTTAGAGAGAACCAGGGTCTCTGATTTTTAATACTCTCATTGCCTGAACCTTCCTTAGATATTCCGGTGATTTGTAAGACATTTTGAACATAACGCCCAGCTGCCATACTGCTTCGAATAAACACTAGGGGTGATAGGCTACCATAAGCAATAGCCCCTCAAATCATTACTCCAACAGTCCTGTGTACAAGCCTTTCAACAGGGAACTCAATATCATAGATTAAAAAATAAAATAGATGGGTCACACTCCTGAATAATTAATCACTGTTATTTTGATTATTCAACCTTTCGTTCCAGCGCTGAAGCTAGAAGTAGCGGGATTTTAAAAATATGTTGAAATGAGTAGATAGTGGGTCACTTTAGGCCACTTTTAGGAGGGGGAGTCGTCACGTGACGTCATCTGTCACGCATGTTAGCTGCGAACCGTCTGCGTGACGACATCTGTCACGTGTGTCAGCAGTGTGTGAAAGTGAGATTATTTCTGCTAAAATGGAAGACAATAAACGTTTTTGGTCAGCATTTATTGAAATTTATAGAGAGCAGTCTTGTTTATGGAATGTTACATCTAAGGAGTATTTAGTAAACGTGATACAAATTACGAAATTCTACTAGAGAAAATAAAAGAAATTTACCCAGCAGCAACGACAGAGCATGTAAAAGAGAAAATTAATAATATGAGAACGGCTTTCTGAAGAGAGTTTAAGAAGGTAAGTTAATAAATTAAATTGCTCGAAGGCGCTAATGTTCCGTTTTACATATAAAAACCCGGGCGTTAAAGTGCACTTTCCCGCCCTATTCTACATAAAATATTTATATATAAATATTCAAGGTACAAGAGAACGAGAGCAACGCTACTACTACAGCAGCTATTGCCTGTTTGGAAACAGTCGGATCCATGGTGAACAATATACTAAACTAATTGTACAACCGATCGCTTGGAATTTTTCACGTCTGTGGGCAAAGCTATCTACGACCTGTATATAAAAATAACTGTAAACATGACTTGAATGATCTTCCGGAAACGGTTGGATGAATAGTGAAATATTTGTAAAATGGCTTTAACATTTCTCACACTATACCAAAGCTTCTACTGAAAATAAAGTGAACGGCCATTCGAGCCATAAGAGTTTAGAGGTTCTTCAAATAGCCAAAAATAATGGAATTGTTTTATTTTGCTTCCCTGCGCACTGCACTTACTGTGTGCAACCACTTGATATTGGTTTCTTCGGCCCTTTACAAGCCTAGTAAAGAAAATATGAGTTCGTTGAAAATAAAGCACCCGAGCTGTTTTGTAAATAAGTTTTATTAATAGTAATCTTCAAAAATGTTATACACGTTTTCAAAAATTGAATTGTCAAGATGAAGTTTTTTTTATATCTGTCTGTTTACATTTTTTTTTTTTAATGTCACTTCATATTTTTGTCACCTACTGTAGCCCAGAGATACAAATATGGCAAAACCAAAATCCGGGATGAATAGTAACGCATTTTCAGGTTACCGGTCTTTTCAAAAATACCTATTTGAAAACTGCAACACCGGCAAACGCCATAAATGCATTCCGCAAAGTAGGAATAGTTCCCTAAATGCTGAAATTTTCGAGGGTTGGATATTTGCCCCTTCGCTCACTACGGATAAACCTCTTGAACAACGAGACCCAGAGGACTGTGAACAAGCAGTAGAAGAGTCACAAATAGACTTAGATGTCTAAGAAACCGGGCCTTCTACATCAGAAAGGGCAGGTGTTTCTAAATCGCAAGAACCACGTCCTTCTACGTCAAAAGCAACAAGTGCATTAATAGAAAAAGTTAAGCTTACTATACAAGAGGCATCGCCGTTACCAGTAGCTGCACCAAAACTTGAAACGAAGAGAGGAAGGAAGCGCGGGAAATGTGGTCATGAGAACAGTACACCTAATATTGTGGAATTGAAAAATCAAGCAGATCAGAAGGCTGAAAAAGAATGAGAAAAGCTAACGAGAGGAGAATAATACAAGAGGACGAGGATAATAATAACTCGTACAATATTGATAGTGACGAAGAATCTGATGCTGCTTGCATATATTGTAATGAGATATACTCTCAGTCTCGTGCTAGAGAAACTTGGATTCGATTTCAGAAATTCCTGTCTTGGTGCCACTGTGATTGCGGTGGAGTACCGAAACAAACTAAATTGTTTGTTTGCGAGCTATGCCAGTAGAATTTTTCCAAGTGTTATGTTACATCCTAGTCTATTACGTTGAATTTCGAGAATATTTATTTTGCTACTGTGTTTTTAAACGCTTATGAGAATGTTACCTATTTTGTTGTTGTTTATGAATTTTTTTCTTGTTTTGTTACTTTTGTTCAAATAAAACTACTTTTGAATCGAGTATATTTAAGAGGTATTACGAATAGAAATAAAAAAAAACGAGTGGATGTGGAAGATAGCTACATAGAATGTAAGAGGACTATTAGGAAGGACTATTAGGAAGATGAATTAATACAAGAATTTGAAAAGGAAAATTTAGATATATTAGGAATTACAGAGACCAAAAAGAAAGGTCAAGGCGAAATTGAATTAGAAAAGGGACATTTATTAATATATAATGGGGTAGACGCAAAAAGTAGAGCAAAAGGAGGAATCGGATGTATAATAGAGAAAGAACATAAGAAATATATCAAAAACTGGACAGGAATTACAGAAAGAATACTCAAAATTGAATTGAATTTAAGAGAAAGCACAACGATAATTATAGAGAACGGACCAAATGAAGAGTGAGCGAAAAAGAGGAATTCTGGGAAACATTAAGTGAAACAATAGAGGATGCTAAAGACAGACTAATAATAATGGGAGATTTTAATGGAAGAGTTGGAAAGAAAGACGAACAAAGCAATGACGTAATTGGCATATATGGAGAGAACGAGAGAAATAACAATGGAGTAAGGTTAGTAAATTTTTGTATATTAAACCAACTAATAGTAACTAATACGTTTTATCAACATAAAGAGTTACATAAATACAAGAGAGAGTTTAGCAGCAGAAATGAAAAGTCCATCATTGATTATGCTCTCATAAACAAAGGAAACAGAAAAGATGTAAAAGATATCAAGGTCATGCAAAGTGCAGAAATATACAGCGATCATTACTTATTAAGAGCAAAATTGAAGATGGCAACTGAGAACCAGAAAGGAAGTTCGAACAATGGGAAAAATGGACAAAAAGTAAAAAAACAAATAAAATCATATAAGTTAAGAGAAATAGAGGTATCTAAAAAAATTACATAATATACTGAAAAAGAAATGGAAATATGTCAAGATAAAATACAAAGTATATCAATAGAGGAAATGTGGGACAAATTCAAATGTATAATGTTAGAGACAGCAACAGAAGTGTGTGGCATTAATAGAGTAGGTAGCAACAAAAAACAAACGAGATGGTGGAATAAAGATATACAAGAACATACCAAACTAAAAAAGCAAAAATGGAAAGAATATCTACGAAATAAAACGACTGAAAACTACGAAAATTATAAAATTCAAAGAAAAAGAGTTAAATACATGGTAATCACACCTAAAAAAGAGACGTGGGAAGAATTTGGCAAAAAGAGGGAAGAAGACAGTCAACGAAATCAGAAACTCTTCTACAAGGTACTAAAAACACTAAGAAAGGGAAAGTCGAGCAATGTAAAACAGATAAAAAATAAAAATGGAGTTATGATACGACAAGATAAGGAAATTATAGAGAGATTGAGAGAATACTTTGAGGAATTACTTAATGTAAAGAAAGAAGAACAGATGGAACTACAAGACGAAAGACATCAGGAACTGGAAAATGAGGAAAATGAACCACTGATACAAATAGAAGAAGTGAAACAAGCAATACAAAAGTTAAAAAGAGGTAAAGCAGCGGGTTACGACAGTATTACCGCAGAAATATTAGAAAGTCTAGGAGAAAGAGGGATACAAATGCTAACTAAATTGTTTCAAAGAATATGGAATATGGAAATTCCCACTGCCTCAACAAACACCCGCGCAAGAGCATTAGTTAGCAGTAAGCTTTCGTCAATTGCGTTTCTGTGTGTTGTTCTCCGTAGTAGGTAACATCTAAAATGGATGTTAAAAAAAGAAAAGTGGATTCAGAATGTCGTGTTTTTAAAGAAGAATGGACGTGGAAATATTTATTTAAAGAAAAACCTGTGTGCTTACTTTGCAATACAACTGTTGAAGTTTTAAAAGAATATAACATTCAACGCCATTTCAATAGCAAACATGAAAACCACTCTTTCTCATCGTTAAGTGAAGAGGTGAAAAAAATTAAATCGAAAGATTTAATAAAAAATTTATCAAGTAAACAACAATTATTTCGGAGAGCTAATCATTCTCAAATATGCGCTACGAAAGCCAGTTATGTGTTGGCTTATAATATTGCTAAATCTAATAAAGCATTTTCAGATTGTGAATTAATGAAGCAGTGCATGATCGATGTGTGCGATATTATGTGCCCTGAAAAGAAAAATGATTTTCAGTCACTGTCTCTCTCAAGAAGAACAATCACCGACAGAATTGGAAATATTGGTAAAAAAATCTAATTTCGCAACTGACTACAAAAACTCAATAGTTATTTGTAAAACAAGTGTCACAATGACTCGTTTTGTAGTACGAGTGAAGTTTGCACAACGAACCGCGAAGTGGTGAGTTGTGGAAATCACGAGTACTACAGAAAGTCATTGTGGCACAAGTTTTACACAATATTTTTATTATATTAATTTCATATAATCTCCCTGTTTTTAAACTAAGAGTGGTTTGAATTTAAGTTGGCAATTCTGTGGATTCCTAATTGGTCAGATCACAGATGGTTTTATTCAGCACTTTTGACATATTATAACCGAATAATTATGTAAATTGTAAACAAACTTTTATTTAAGCAAAAAGAGGATGATTATTTGTTTAAAAAAGAGCTTCTTCGTATATGCTCTTGCGATCTATTTATATTATATTATGAACAGAATTATTTCTGTAATACATCTTCACATAGATATCTGGTAATTTATCCCAAAAATCGAACGTTTTGTATATCTATATATTGATCCTATACAATATAAAAATAAACAATTGACAAATCATTAATAAATAAACGTTAGCGTACGTCATTCCTTAATATTTTTAATATATAAATCATTCTAATTTACCTTTAATATAATAATTTTCTTGCTACAACAACGCTAGACCATTTTATTTATAATTTGTGCTAAGGTTAAAGTCAAATGTCAAATAAAAATATAACTAAATTTAATAACCAACTGTACACTAAAAATTACTATAACAGTGTTCAAAGAGCTTCATTGTGACACTGTAAACAATGTTATAATGAAGTCTCTTTTATACGCGAAGTATAAAAATTTATTTTTTATTCAATTACCATGGATGAAAGTACATATATCAGCGATACTGCGCAGTTACTCATATTTGTAAGAGGAATCAACGCCCACTTTGAAATTACAGAAGAACTTGCAGGGCTACAGTCAATAAAAGGAACAACGACTGGTGCCGATATATTTTGTGAATTTGAAAATTGCATCGATAAACTTCGTTTACCTATTGATAAGTTATGTAATGTAAGTAACTACAGATGGTGCTCCTAATATGGTTGGAATAAATCAAGGATTTGTTGGGAAATTTAATTCTAAGTATCCGGAAAATGATGTTGTTTTTTTGCATTGCCTTATACATCAGGATGCCCTCTGTAAATCGGCTTTAGATAATGACCATATACTTAATATTGTTGTAAAACTAGTAAATATGATTCGTTCCAGAGGATTATTACATCGCCAGTTTCAACAGTTTTTGGAGTCCGTACATGCTGAGCATTCCGATATCCTGTATTATTCAAAAGTTCGTTGATTAAGTGCTGGAAAAGTATTTGAAAGAATTTGGGATTTAAAAGACGATATTGTGAATTTTCTTCTTGATAAAGACATTTATAATCAATTTGACGTCCTAGAAAACGAAACGTGGCTTTCTGATTTCGCTTTTTTCACAGATCTCCACGTATACGTGAATAAACTTAATCTCAAATTGTAAGGGAAATAGTATATTAAGTACCAAGTGTCAAAACGGTTACTTTAGCCACGAGTTTTACTAGGCACGAGTGAAGCAAAGCGGAACGAGTTCCTTGTGAAACGAGTGACTAAACACGTTTTTAACACGAGGTGCTTACTATACTTTTTCTTCGCCGCGGGAAGGAAAACATTATATTATATTTGAATTATATTCATTACATGACGGACGATGACTGACAGCTGACTGATAAATCAAATGACGCAGAATAACAAAATTATCAAGGAGCATGGAAATTTAACATACAAAAGATACACTTGATTTGACGTTTAAAAAACAAAAGATAAACGAGATGTGACTTTTCGCATTTTAAACACTAGTGTTTAAAGAGTCCCAAATCTAATTACTCATGCAATGAAGATAATGACAATGTTCGGCTCATCTTATATATGCGAACAAATCTTTTCAAGAATGAAGCTTAGAAACACTTCTTTAAGAAACAGAATTACAGATGAGCACCTTTCATCAGTTTTAAGAATTTCTGCTTCGCAAATGGAACCGGACTGTGATGAAATTTTGATAAAACAGTCTCAATTTCATTTTTCTCATGCACCATCAACCAGTAATGACACCAGAAAATAAAGTGATAATACTTCACATCAAGAACTACACTAAATTCATATTATATTTTGTGCTTATAATTTTCTTACCTTTTGCTTTTTTACTATTAAAATAATAAGTGTATGTAATAATATATGTATATGTTTATAGAACACATACATTTTTTAACGATTAAGCATTATTCTTTGGACCGCTACGATTGTCTAGTTATTACAAATGGCCCGTCTTAAAAAATTTTCCCCACCACTAGTGTAGAATATCGTTTCATATGGCCAATAAGCATAAAAAAATTAGGAACAATATATCTCTGGACGCCGAAAAGGTTTGTTATGCCTCAATCTTGATTTTCAATTCAACAAAGTGACAATTGAATGTACAGTTTTAATATCGCCTCCTAAAAAAGGTGCGATGTGTACACAATAGTTTTTAGTATCGCCTTCGGAAAAAAGGTACTTTTTACGAAATTCTGGGTAGACAGCGTAATTTGTGCATTTACGGCCCGATTCTTTTTATATGGTTTGTTATATGGCTTTTTTTAGAACTAATTTTACTGTTATTTTTCGGAAAGAATTTCAAAAAAATAGCTGTCTATCCCCAAAAATCTCACACGAGAGGCAGTCTGCGACGAATACTTGACCAAGGCAGTTGTAAAGTTCCGAGAGTGTCAACTCTACTTGCGTATCGTATGTCTCGATATTAAGGTTACGTTATCGTATCGTACCAAAGTATCGATATTTCCTGTGCTTAGTCGTCGAATTAAAATTACTGGAGTATCTGTTTATTGTGTTTATTACCGACATTAAGTTACCGAAGAATACCGAGTGTTTGTGATTTGTTCCATTACGCGGTGAGAGTACATTACTTATTACAAGTACTATCCTAAATTTTTAAATCGACCTAATCGAGAAACCACGCCTCCGGCGTTGATGCAAGTGTCTTCACCTGAATAGTATTGTGGTGATTGGCTGGAGACTGTTGGACTCAGGTATCGTAAATGAGTATTTAGTATCTCTCCTGCCTGGAGTAATCGCATCTTTTCTTAGTCGATGGTGAAAAGACTAATTTAGTATCAAGCCATTTCTTTAGCGAAAGAACCATACGGTATCAAAAATATTTTATTATGATAACGAGTTTATTTATTACTAATATTGACATTGTCTTAGAGAACTTTTGTTTATGCTTTATAGAATAGCCATTAAGAAATTCGGCGTGCACGTCAAATCTAGATTAAATTATTTTCCGATCACTTATATTGACGTAACTTTCACAAAACCTGTGTTTTTTTGTTTTCGAGTAATTCAGTAATATAATATCCTACATTTTCTTTTTTGAATAAACGGAAAATAATTTCGTTAATAAACTAATTTTTTAGTTCGCAAACTCTACGACATTTATCGTTTGTGTATTTATATGATTTTAATTTGTATATTTGTTGTTCCTTGGAGACGATTTATTCCTCGAACAATTACTAATTTTTTATTGTTTTTATGTATATATTAGTTTTTGAACGTTTCTAAGATTATATATCTTATTGTTGCTGTCTGTTGTTGGATAGTACCTATATTGTAAATTTTTTTGATGTTCTGTTCACTGACGCTGGTCAAACTTGTTAACAAACTGGTTAACATAATAAACCGCGTTTTAGTGAGTACTTCCCTAACCTCCACAGACACATTACCGAAAATATCTCACCTTTTATAATTTCTCTCGCTTATCGCAGTTTTTGAAATTTTGGCTGTGAATTAAAATTTCTGGCGCTCTTTAATTACCTTTCCGGTTGATTAACGTTCCTAAAATAAACCCACGACTGTTAGCTCTCCAACCAAAACAAGAGTGCCGTTCGCATACGTCCTAATTGTTTATCGCCCAGTATCGTTTCAAATAATAATACGTCATCTTGGTCCCATCCAAGGAAACTTGGAGAAATTGGTACCGAACAATTAAGACGGTAACAAAGTTTGAATATTAACTTTTTAGAAACAAAATCTTTTAAAATATCTTGCATGCACGGGCCACTAGTCGATGCGGGGCCCATAGGAAGGATCAATTTCTATCTTATACTCTACCCTGTTAAGGTTTACTTGTATGTCCTGTCTTCTGATTATTTGACTTTTTGGACTTTAATTTTCTTCATAATGTCATTTTCCTTTAGATCTTGCAATATTTATCGATTCCTTCTTTTCCTATTTTCGTATAATTATTAATAGCTTCTTGTTTATATATACTATATGCCCCCTAAGTTAGAACCATATGGAAAACTTTTTAGGAAAAAAATATTCTTGATAAAAAGTTCTGCGTCCGATATTGTCAAATATAAAGTTTTACTCTTGACTAAAATTCATATCTTTGACAAATCACATATACGACTGAAAAAAGTTGACATATGATGATTGCATTTAAGATTTCAGAACATGCAGAGCTTTTTAGCAACAGTAACTTTTTCCTAATAATATAATAATAAACAAGTTTTCTATATGGTTCCATTTTCCTCAAAAGAATCTACTATAATTGCGCTTCAAAATCTAGCTCAATTCGAAATGTCCTGTCCCTCTTATAAATATACAATTGAAATTAACTAACCGTAATTATGTTGTTATAATGAATGTTTATCTTAAAATTGTAATCAGCAATAATAAAGTCACCCCTAAAACAGCTTACAATACCCCCAATTAGACGAGGTATCAGATACTTTTATGTTAATACTTAATCCCCCTAATCTCGGTGTGTATCTTTCACTCAGCTATTCATGAGTAAATCCCTCTTTTTTAGAACTGACGCGTGCTATTCGCCAAAAGGTTTTCAGCCCAGCTTATGTTTTTTCAGAGGCGCAGGCTCTGGAGTTTGAAATTATAATACATGTACTAAACTTATTTTTTGACATTATTTTAGCACAAAAACCGCTGTTACATCAAAAGTACAAATGAAGAATACATAGAAATAGATAAAAGAATAATGAAAAGAACTGAAGATGTGGACTGAAATTAAAAGAGTAAAGAGAACAATAATTTGATCAACAGTATCTAACAAATGGAAGTGAAACAGCTACTGAAAATATGATAAAAAGCGGAATAAAACTAAATGAGGAGCTAGGAGGAAAAGTACAAACTGAGGAGCCTATATAAATACCAGATAACATGCTTTATCAGAGCACAAATAATGAACTGGTAGGAGCACCGAAAAATGAGGAAGGTTGTGAATTCCATTTTATTTTATTATTTGTTATGACGTGGAACAATTCAGAAAACTGACTGACATCAGGAGATTTGTTTATCTCGGCAACTATTGAAGTTAATTCATCATTTTTTAGACTTCCAAATCGAAGTCTTTTCAAAAGAGGAATAAAAAACCAAACATTTGACGTTCAATTTTTTCTTATGCCTTGTGTAGAAAATGTATCATTACAACAAATATTTTGAGGATGGTTTAGCAAACAGTTGTGGCAAGAAACGGGGTGCCAGACTCTTGGTTCGTTATTTGTCTAATATCCAAAAAGTAATTAGGTCCGTTTTTGTACTTATTTTGGTTTTGTTATGTAAGTCTTACAAGTAACAACGGTATTAGGTAGCTTTAGAAATGTTAATGCCAAAGTTTCTCGCGTATAAATTAAGAAGAGGAAGCGCAAAATTCGAAGTTATTCAAAATTATGTGGCTTATGGAAATGACTATATTTAAAACGTACACCACTGACCTATGGTTGTTCTTTGTAAACACTACCCCATATGCCATTAGCATGAGAACCGCAAGGTGCACTTACCGTGCAACTTTTTAGAGCTTTATTTTTACTTTCACTTGCTCTTCTGACGCTTGTTCAAACATTACAGAATGTTACACCGAACAGGGTTGTATTTAACGCATAACTACGAAAATGCACAGTATTTTTGTCAAAAGGATTATTATAGTTATTTGAAGGCCTCGGGCGTAAAAAATGATAACTAGCATGTTTGAAATTCTGATATATAGCTTTTCAAACGTTTAGAAAAGCATCTCTCAATAGTTCTAAGTTTTTGAAATGTATTCTAAATGGATTTGGTAACTAGCGTTATATCGTAAGCATCTGATATGAAGGCTGTAAATATAGACTTTTTTGTTTCGAAAAAACTCAGTTTATTTTGAAAAAAGTATGCAGATAACATTATTTACTTACAAAAAATATGTATTCTGAAAAACACATATCATCTTAAAACATACATATTAAACTTACTTGTGAATGAATATGGTAGGCTATTTTGATTGCAGGTTCGTATAAAATGGATGATGAATGAAACAGAGACAAGATAAAACATGCTCCAGCTTTCCTTGATCTATTGATAGCTTCGAATTGTATTTCTTTCCAAGATCTTGAACAAAAAGCTATTTTAATTTTGTCGGTCTCCCTCTTTTTTTTAAAGAAACAGAGGTAAACGAACCGTAGTATGTATTGGCCATGTCAATTTTATCAAGTTGTGTTGATGAAAATCTCATTCTTACAGCATTTCTTATGCTTATTGGTTCCGATGCCTTTGGCTGCTGAGAAAAACCTCTCATATCAGATATTTTCAATAAATCATTTTGAGTCATTCTGTGCACAATAAATGGTGTCTTCTTTTGTGCGGATCTTAAAACTGTTTCCCATTCTTCGTGGGTGTAGATGTATTCACAGTGCGCTCTGACATAGTTTTCCACACAGGCAAAATATATGTAAAATTTCTTGAAATATCCATTGGAGTAATAAACGAAGCCATACGGACACTAGAGACCAATTTTTATTTTGGCCTCCGCAATTATCTGATATGGCAATTAGCTTTGTTGATTGAATGTAAACGACGAGTACTCAGTGTGTATATATTTATTAAAACGCAGCTAAGCGCTTTCGGCCAATAGGCCATTCTCAAAGCTGTCGTCATAAAAAAAGATCCTATAACAGGTGTCAAAAAACATCCAGTTAATAAAATTGAAACAATGTATGATGTTAAGTCATTGTTACAGTAACATCATGCAAAAAAAAACTTTAAAATACCCCTTTGAGAGTATGTACAATTATATTTCACATCATGGAAATTCCCATTCAGAAGTGTAAACTACTACTGTTCACACTTCTGAATGGGAATTTCCATTATGTGAAATATAATTGTACGCCCTCTTAAAGGGGTATTTTAATGCTTTTTTTGCATGATGTTACTGTAACAATGACTTAACATCATACATTGTTTCAATTTTATTTGCTGGATGTTTTTTGACACATGTTATAAGATATTTTTTTATGACGACAGTTTTGATAATGGCCTAATGGCTGAAAGCGCTTAGCTGCGTTTTAATAAATATATACACACTGAGTACTCGCCGGTTACATTCACTCAATTTATATCTAGCGTGTACACCATACTGACAGACAGTTCTAATTAGCTTTGTACCATTTATATCGTGTTGTGAAAAATGCTTCAACAAACAACTTCCAATCTCATCAGCTCCTCTACCAACGGTTGATTCATCCCACATGTAGAAATAACCTTGGGAAGGATGCAAGCTATGAATGCTAAGATTGTAACAAAACAACTTTTTCTTGTAAAATGTTGGTCCAGTAGAAAGTTTCGGCGTTGACAATGCCTGCTGAAGATCGAATGTGATAGCACAAGTACCGTCATTTTCGGTGGCTTCTATTTTTGTCATTTTTATTGCGTCCTGACCAACTTTTGCGTTTTTATGATGTAATTCTTCGTCAATTTTTAGTTTCTTTATAGCCTCTTGGTCTTTAATAAGTTCAGCATTTTTCAGGGAATCATTGGTCGCATTCAGCAGAAAGAGCAAATAACGTTTACGCTACGTATCGGTAGCGGAGCTTTTACTACTTCTGCTGGATGAACCGCTAGGTGACGTCACTGACGTCTGTCATCAATTTTAAATAACAAACAAAGGTTAGCCTCTTTTCGATTCGTCTTATCCTTTTGTTAATTTTTAACGTTTTATAGATAGTGTTTTAAAAAATGAATAACAATTTGCTAATTATATGATGATGATAATGAGAGGGGAATGGTACCAAAAAATGAAAATTTTTATGAAAATACAATTCCATTATACATGGGGGATTTATTTAAAGAACATTTTCGAATGTCCAGGGCAGCTTTTGAAGTAAGTACATATATAGCCAAAGTCAAAATAATTCGCAGAAAATATAGTACTGTTCAAATTTTAGACATTATTACAAGTTATTGGCAGGATAGAGGACAGTATTCAACATAAAATGCCATTAGAAAAAAACTCCTGTTTATGATTTGGGTTATATCTAAACCAGAAAGTTTTTTGGCAGCTGGAGATCGATTTGGGATGGCACGAAGTTCAGCCCATACTGAATATGTACAAATAGTGGCTGATAAAACAGGTATAAATTATTTACTTGAACGTTTATAAATATGTACAATATGTATGTTATAGGGATTTCACGCCATTAATGAAATACCTGGCACCGTAGGTGCAATAGATGGCTGTCATGTGGAAATAAAACAGCCGAACCATAATGCTAATGATTATTTCAATAGAAACAGTTACCATTCTATAATATTACAAGGTATGAATTAGATATTTAATAAAATAAAGTAAGATTAATTTCAATTATTTTAGGTACCTGTGATCATAAAATGATGTTTATAGATGTCTTTGTTGGGGTGCCTGGCCGTGTACATGATGCACGTGTATTCAGAAATAGTCCTGTATATAATGAAATCCATAATCTACCTCAAAATCATCATATACTTGGAGATTATGCATACCCATTATCTTTAAACGTAATGACTCCCTTTAAAGATAATGGTCATTTAGACAATGTCCAAAATAATTTTAATATTAGACACAGTTCAACAAGAGCTGTAATTGAACGAGCCTTCGGTCGCCTAAAGGGCAAATTCCGAAGATTGAAATACCTAGACATTTTCAATCCCGATGTTGGTTGTGAAATAATAATCTGCATGTGTTCTGCATAACTTTATTATTGTGGAAGATGCGGAAGATGTAGAGGAATTTCAACCTGATGAAGGAATATTGGATGAGTATGATGGTGATCATCATATAAATAGAAATTTAGCAGTAGAAAAACGAAATAACATAGCTGAACAGTTGATGCTAGGAATGTAATTTATATTTTTTGTACACGCTAAATAAACTACCTTTTAGAACATATATTTTTCCAAAAATAAATTTCAGCAATGATATATATTTACAATTGAAGTAACGAAACTAAAGTTATTTTATTTTTACTAAAGTTTCTTATTAATCTAACTATGCTATACTATAAAATATAAGTAAGCAAATTATTCCTCTTGTAGCCAGTTTTGTAAAATCTTATTCCGCTCATTTTGAATGAGATTCTGCTCGTGTTGAAGTTTATTGCTTTCTTCAATGGCTAGCCGAATAAGTTTTAGTTATTCAACTCTTTTATCTTCCACTTCAACTAGCTGCTTTCTAAAAGTATATAAATGTTTGTTTCTACCTTTTTGATTTTCTTTTTCTTCTAAAAACATCTTTTTCCCTTTTAAGGAAGTTGGTATATTTTGACACGGAGTGGTAGAATTTTTCTGTTCAGGTAAGTTTGAACAGGAATATGTTGATGGGGTATCAATAGCAATTGCATAAGAGGGAAGATGAGGAACAGGGGTGACATCAGGTTTTGTCAATGAGGATATGGTGATTGGAAGATTTATCTTTATTGTATATATCTTGATCGCCCACCAGGAAGACCCCCAAAAAGGTGGCAGGAAAGCTGGCAGTCCACCTCGCAAGAAACCATCCAGAGACGGCTTCAGCAAGCAACAGACCAATAGGTCTATTTAAAAGAAGAAGAAGAAGAAGAAGAAGAGTATATATCTTGAAAATCTTCAAAGTATTTCCAACAAATTCTGCCACGCCCAGTTGATTTTTAATTGTCGACAAGTGTGGTGTACGTTTTTTTTTAGTTTCTTCACTTCCTGTCAAGATCCTGTTCAGTAATGACATATCCATTTTTAAAGAAGTTGTCTTTTATTGTACCCCAGACAGTCCGTTTTTTAAATTTTGGATTAGGAAAATGTTCCTGTCTCTCTTTGTAACAGGAAGTTAATAATTTCGTAGTTGGTTCCGTTCACTTAAATATATTTTCTTTTTCTTCCAAATCTTAAAAGCATGAAAGTATGACAAATTGACAAACCACAACGATAACATGTGTTTATGATAAAATTTTACAACACTTACCAGCTGATTCGTTAGGTCCAGCGTTGTTTCTTGCTATTTCTTTATCCACAACAAATTCTCTAAAAAAATCAGCATTTAAAAATAAATTAAGGTTATCTGAATAAGTTTCTTGTTACTGCAATATAAAATCTTCATTTGTCTTACCATCTTTTAATCTCTCGTGTATTTCTTCTGTGGCTTCGACTGTAGGTATACAATGCATTTTCAAATTCATATTCACTCGAAATCATCTTTTTCCCGCTATATTTGCAACAAGCTACCAAAAGTGAGCACCCTTTTTTTACGCTAGATAAAATGGCGACCGCTACGCTACCGTTCCTCAACTTGTTGACAGGTAGCAGTTGTGCCAGCAGAAAAATTCGTAACGGTTCCGTAACTGTATAGTCTGCTGAATGCGACCATTAAGTTCATCACAAACACTACAGGTGTCTATTTTTGGCGGCTTGAACTCAATGTATTCCTCAGTAAAAATACGCCTAAATTTATCTGAGGACACATAACTTTCACCTTCCTTGAACACCTCGTAACATTTCTCTACAGTGTATTCCATCGTCATCAAGGAAATATTGAGATTGTTATTTCGTGAATGGTGACTCTCATATTTGGGAAGCCTTTCAATAAAATTTCTAACAAATTCTATCTAGTCATCACTGTACTTTTTCTTGTGATTTAAATGAGCTCCTCTTTTATCTAATTTTGGAGTAAGTGATCCATTTTTTATTATCTTAATAATATTTTCCACTCTTCCTCTGTTTTTCTGTAATCCATGTATATTCAAAAAGGCTCTCTTACATACTTGTACTTTTGAACTGTTTGATTTCACATAATTGTAAACAGTGTGACTTCTTCTTGACTCTCAGTTTCTTGGCTTTGTACTATGTCCTTTATTTTTCAATTTTAAGCAACCAAATATGTAGGAATTTTGAAGATTATAGTTTCCCATTTCCCAGAAGTTTTTGAAGATACATCGCCTTTCATCCTCAGATAAAAGAGTAGAACATTTTTTTGCAGTCACAAGCCACTCCCATAATTTTCTCTTGTTTTTCTTGTCCCTTGCCCCTTTAGGTTTTGTGTTTCTTCCCATTGTTTCTATTCTCTTTTTCTATAAGTTGTTCACTTTTGCCCCTCTTACGTTTTCTTCCTTTATGCGTCTTAGGTGTTAAATTTCCTTCTTGATTATTGACTTTTTTAACTTCAATTGCATCATTTTCATTGTCATTGTCTGTACTTTCAGTATCGTCGTTACTGCTTGACACTAAAGGGGAGTTGAGGAACTGCAGATTAAAGTTCTGTAAAAAAGAATGTCTATTAGGTGATGGATTCGGTTGTTACTAGGTGGAAATTTATTTATATCAAACACTAATGAAGTATGTATTCATTTTCAATTTCAATCAAAATTTAATTCATGTAAATAATGGTATCTTACATCACATATCATTATTTACATACTACACTTAACCTTAAAAATATCAATACTTTTCGTTAACTCACCTTAAATTTATGTTTTTCATCTGTAGGATTATACTCTGGATCTTGATCAGAGTCGTACAAGTCACTTTCGCTATTTTCAGACATATTTTCACTATGCTTTTGTGCACCAAAACTATCCGCCATATTTGACACTTACCACAGTTTACATGAAAGAAATGTTACTTCACACAAATGAACCACGCAAATGCGGCGCCATCTATTAAGATATTATGAAAAATTAGAACAGATAACCGTTTACTGGTCCCACATACCATTATTTCAACCATAATGTCAAGATGCAAAATTTTGTCAGATAACATTTTTTACCTACGACCACCCCTGTAAGTAGTCAAAAACACAAAGTCAGCAATCAATGTAAGACGTCTATTACGCACGGTAAAGCAAAACGCACGGCTGTAAAGTAAATCGCACAGCTTCCATAGCAACCACTTAGCAACTGTCAATAGACGTAGCCATTTTATTCAAAATGTATTACTTAGATATTTGACGTTGATTGCATTTAATACTAAGAGTTATTTGGAATTATATGATAATTGGTTCCGTTTCATTCAATCCGCATCTTTTAACTGTCTGAATGTATCTCATATTAGTAAACAATAGTATATTATACACCAAGGGACTAAAGTGGCCCATTTAATCCCGCAGGTGGTGTTTGATTCCTGAGGGAAGTAATCCACCTAAGGGATTAATGTCACTTTAGTCGAGAGGTGTATACGCTATTTTATGCAATTCCGGTAATTCTACATACATTTTTAATAAAAATAAATACTACTTAGCACGGACTTTTACGAAACTTTGCTGGGCATCGAGGATCGACTTTTATAAAACTTGGCCGGGCATCGAGGATGTACGTTTTTACTTGTACTTTAAATACCTTAATAAGATTATAAACACAAGTACAAGTGGGTCGTAGGTAAAGTATAGTACGTAACTCGTGTTGTAACGCATTTTACGCACTCACGGAATTACGCACTCGCCGTTATGTAATACACTATTACACCCGAGCCCTTCATTTGTAAAACAAGTGTCATAATGACTCGTTTTGTAGTACGAACGAAGCGGTGAGTTACGCAAATCACGAGTACTACAGAAAGTCATTGTGACACAAGTTTTACACAATATTTTTTTATAATTCGCATTTATTTAATTTTATAAATAAAATATCATTACATAATCCCTGTTTTTAAACTAGGAGGAGTGGTTTGAATTTAAGTTGACAATTCTGTAGACTCCTAATTGGTCAGATCACAGATGGTTTTATAGACCTTTTCATCACAATTTTTTTGTGCGCTTGCGTGCAGTTCAGCCATCTTTTGTAAATAAGCATGTTAAAATACCAGTGTACAAATAGTTAAAATCAACAAACATTAAACAAATAATACTCATTTAAAATAAAATCAAAATAATAAGTGTCTTAATTAAAAAATGCATTTTTCAGGTCGACTATATTATCTGTAAGGAAAGGAAAAATAAAACGGAGTTGTTATGGTGTGTGTATAAAGAATATGTTGCCTTTAATAAAGTACCTATATTGTCAGGTAGAACAATTTATAGGTAGAGTAGTTCAATGTTATCGTTGTTTGAAGTATGGACATGTTTCTAAACAGTGTAAAAACACCCAAGAACGGTGTGTTCAAGATAAGGAAATCTTGAATTGTATAGATTACGGTACTTTTTAAAAACATGTAAAATATTTGTAGATATGAAACCCATTTTGCTTCTTTTCGCCATTGTTATACATTTCAAGGCGTAAATTCATTTTATTTGGTAGCATTGTAAAAATGTGTTAAGATCTCTTAACTAGATATCGAAGGTGCTTATGATAGCGTCTGCTTACCTATTTCGAGAGAAAAAATGATTAATAACTGCCTCATACCGATTCGATTAACTGATGTATATAAGAACTCATAATAATTACCTCATAGGACCTCGTTATAATAGTTCAGGACTACCTCAGGGTTCAGTAATCAGTCCTCTGCTTTTTAATTTGTATACAGCTGACTTTCATAGTATTTACGTTGAAAATATCACTCCAAAAATAATTCAGTATGTGAATGATTTTTGCTTTTATTCAGAGGCAATGGTGTAGAGACGTTAGATAAAATATACGGATCGGCTTATAAATGGTTCATTAAAAATGGTTTTGAAGTATCTCCCACGAAATCATCAATTTGCATTTTTTCTAGACATAACATCCCTAATATCGATACGATTCACTTGAATACACAAGCGTTTCCCTTTTGTAAACCAATAAAATACTTGTGAATGATAGTTGATAGGAAGTTAAACTGGAAACCCCACATCGAACATATATTGAATAGATGAAGCAGAGGTATGAATTTTTTATAGCCAATTCTAAAATTTAGTGGGGATCTGATGTGTAGACTTCGCTACTTTTTTATAGATCTTACATTAGATCCATAATAGATTATGGATGTACACTTTATGGATCTGCAAGTAAACATAATTTACAAAAAATTGACGTATTTCAAAACGAAGCCTTACGTATTTGTATGGGTGCTATGAGCTCTACTCCCATTGAGTCACTTCACGTGGAAGCTTTAGAACCTCCCTTAAAGTATAGAAGAAATTATTTTAGCCATTAATTCCTCATAAAAGTTATGTCTTCTAATGAATCTTTATATCACAATATATGCAAACTAAACGAATTTGATTTAACTAACAACTAATGGATCCGCAAAAATTCACCGCCTCTCTGTGATGCTTTCCGAAACAACAACAATCTATGTGTAATGAGATCAGAAAAAAATATGACTTTAGATAATTTTGACTTTTTCTTCATATGTTTAATGTTATTCAACCCTGATATCATGTAAATCTTATAATTTTAAACTCCATTTTAGAAAATTATCCTGATTCCATACAGATATAATATATACAGACGCTTCCAAAACTTTATATGGAACTGGATGTGAGTTCTACATTCCAGGTAATATTGTCGAGAAATTGTTTAAGCTCCCCTCAGACTAGTGTTTTAAATGAAACTCAATGTTTCTAGCTAATTCCAAAATATAATGAAAATTCTAAAAAATTGACAATTGTTTCGATAACTGAATATCATCGTCAGAATGACAGAAGTTACATTTCATTTCATGCCTACCTAATGTTTAGTAGTTATTTTTGGCTAGACCAAGAAGTTATGATTGCTTAATATATGTTAATAGAAAAAAGAAGAAGATGTGATATTAAAAATATTGAAGCTTAGATATTATTAGCCCTATGGTGATATCCTGGATATCATTTTTCCAATTAAGATCAGTATAACTGTGCAATGATATAGAAAACCAGGAAAACTATATCTGCTGATCTTTACAATTATCACTTAAGAAGACAGTTTAATAGTAGATAACTCCCTAGATTTATCTGTTCATTGACGACTTCATATTGTGAGTTTCTTAACTGTCTTCAATTTCCAACTCTTCATTAGAAGACACTTAAGAAACCCACAATATGAAGTCGTCAATGAACAGATAAATCTAGGGAGTTTTCCACTATTAAACTGTCTTCTTAAGTGATAATTGTAAAGATCAGCAGATATAGTTTTCCTGGTTTTCTATATTATTGCACACTTATACTGATCTTAATTGGAAAAATGATATCCAGGATATCACCATAGGGCTAATAATATCTAAGCTTCAATATTTTTAATATCACATCTTCTTCTTTTTTCTATTAACATATATTAAGTCAATCACAAGGTATTCTTGGTCTAGCCAAAAATAACTACTAAACATCAGGTAGGCATCAAATGAAATGTAACTGCTGTCATTCTGACGATGATATTCAGTTATCGAAACAATTGTCAATTTTCATTATATCGTGGAATTAGCTAGAAACATTGAGTTTCATTTAAAACACTAATATGAGTAGATTCCACGAAGTGAGGGTCGAGACAGTTAATTTCCCCTAAGACTTCTCAGTTTTCAGTGCTGAAGCAGTATGAATCGTTAAATTTTTTTTCTTCGTAGGAAAAAGTTCTGCTATTATATTAGCTGATTCTCTGTCTATGTTAACAGCTATACAAAATTGTACTATACCTGATTTATCAGATAATCTCTATATATTTTATATAAAAAAAGTTATTTCAATTAAAAAAAGATAATAAACATGTACAGCTAATGTGGATCAAAGTACATATAGGACTTAAACATAATGAACATATAGATCGTTTAGCTAAAAATACAATAGAAAATGGCGCCTTATCTATTTATCCACTTACTGTACCAGACGCATTTGCTAATTCTAGGCAAAAACAAAGTTGTTTATGGAAAAAGTCTTGGAACGATTATTGTAAAATATCTAATACCGAATATTCATTAATTCAACAAGAAATTTCGAATGGCTGTTGGTTCAATTTTTATTCCTGCCCATGTAAATACATTACAACTATTGTTAGACTACGCTTTGAACACGCATGTTATCCAGCACATTTATAGAAAATAAAAATTCTTAACATGGACCTGTGTTAAAACTCTCATATCAAAAGTGAACTGAATAATATTTTCTTTAACTGCATCTATTCCCAAGAAACTCAAAACCTTATTAATGATCTAATAAGAAACGGCTTTTTCCCACCCTTCAATATCTGCCATCTTATAGCTTTAAACAATATGGAAGTATATAACGTTCTGATGAAATTCATGGATGAATCAAACGTATGCTTGTGAATTTGTGAACCAGATTTGTTTACCTTTTTTTATCTCAATTGTAGTTATTCCTACTTTTCCGTGGCCTAGTTTTGTTTGTGATAAAGTATAATGTCTTGACGGGCCCCTAGACAAGAAGCGAGTGACCCTGTTATATCCTTGTTGCATTTTTAGGTAGGTGGTTCTGTCTTCTCTTAGAATTGGATAGGTGTGAGTGAGGTGAATATTTTCTTATATATTAATAGTTTGTTTCTGTTGTGACTTTCCGAATGACGAGTGTCAAAGCCATTAAAAAAACTGCTGAGACAGATAGGAGATACAAATTACCACAACGCACCACTTCTGTTGGATGGTGACGTCATTAAATATTTCGGATCGTGAGTTCAACAAAAATTCCGTAACTTAACCTAAGCTTCGTTATTAAAATGTCAGCTGGGGCGAGATTCAATGACAAATACAAATAAAATCAAGAATTCAAAGATGATAATTTTACACATTTTATTATCAAAATGTTCTGAAAATTAAGTCACACTTATTTGGAAGAGAAAATGTACCTGTGAGAAAAATTACATTCAAAGAAGTCTGATTATAGGTTTATATTCTGTATTTAAATGGATTTGGCATGCGTAGATTCCCAATTAAATATTTTTAATATCATATGACGTTTTGCCTGCTCTTTTATCTCTGTTTAGCTTTTTAAAATAATATCCTTTTCAGAAATATGTTTTACAGAGTGTCAGACAGACAAAAAACTAAATGTTGCAAATTTAATTCAGGGAAGAATAAAATTATATTAAAAATGTGTTAAAAGTGATTTAAAGTTCTGACTGTCTAAAAGAAATGTTCACCAATACAATCAAAGTGAGTTTAACGCAATTATAGTTTATATAAAAACTTTGTGTTACCCTAAATTGTTCGGAAAAATACAAAAACCATGCACCCAAGTGTTTTCCGAAGTCTTCTAGTCCTTAACTCGTAGAAATGTGTTAACTGCTTACGACAAATCAACTAGAGTGCTCCAATTGCTTACCTGCGTCCCAAATTTTCAAGTAAATGTATTTTCCATTTCCAAAAATACTTTTTTGGCCCAGTTTTATACTGCGAACGTTTCATCAGTGCACAACGTACATTTTATAAGCCTTATTAGTCACTTATACGGCAAATTTAAGCTAAAATATTATGATTGTGGCAGAACATTTTTCAAAAACCACACTAAGGTATTTTGAATATTTCTTTCGATCTACCATTCCTTTAATTTACGGTACTTATTTATAGAACATCATGTACTTGAATGTCCTTAAATCAAAACAAAACATTCAGAATTTGAAAGAAAAGTGTGTGAATAGGAAAGAATGGTAAAACATAGTGTGGACAATTGGAATCAAAGGGCTTTGATTTTTCAATTTAAAATAGCTAAGTATTTAGTACATAAAAAAATAAATGGTTTTAAAGATTAAAACTAACTTTTCCGCATCTGTGGCCCTGAACAATATTCTATCATAAAATTGTTGTATACACTTCGGGGGATGTATCGTGCTAACAAACCGAAATTTCTCTAAAAATAACCAAAAATGTAGTATATCTGGATTTATAGGACCCGCTGTACTCGCTCTAGTCAACTGAAAATCAATAGGGTACATCTGTAAGACACCTTGAACAATATTCAATCATAAAATTGATCAATCGTATACTCTCTGGAGGCTGTATAGTGCTAACAAACTAAAAATTCTCCAAAAATGACAAAACTTTTGTACTTCAAGTATCATAGCACCCGTTGTACTGGCTTTAGTGAGCTGAATATCAATAGGATTCATCTTTAAGATGCTCTGAATAATATCCAATCATAAAATTGGTAACTTGTATTTACTCCGGAGGCTGTATCGTGCTAACAAACTGAAACTTCTCCAAAAATGACAAAAATATCGTACTTAAAGTACTGTAAGACCTGTTGTATTGGCTCTGGTGAGCTGAAAATCAATAGGGTTCACAGTGAGATGTCCTGAATAATATTCAATCATAAAATTGGTGACTTGTTGAACTCCGGAGGCTGTATCGTGCTAAAAATCTGAAATTTCTCAAAAAATGACAAAATGTCGTACTTCAAGTACCATAGCATCCGTTGTACTGGCTCTGGTGAGCTGAAAATCAATAGGGTTCATCAGTGAGATATCCTGAATAATATTCAATCATAAAATTGGTGACTTGTTGAACTCCAGAGGCTATATCGTGCTAACAATCTGAAATTTCTCAAAAAATGACAAAATGTCGTACTTCAAGTACCATAGCGTCCGTTGTACTGGCTCTGGTGAGCTGAAAATCAATAGGGTTTATCTGTGACATGTCCTTAACAATATTCAATCATAAAATTGGTGAATTATTGCACTCCGGAGGCTGTATCGTGCTAACAAGACATGTAAGAAAAAGTGGCCGACGACAACGACGACGACATACACACAGGATTTTTTTTCTAAAAACCATTTTTTTCGTGTTGTTGTTGATGGAAAACGTAAAAATAACTCAAAAATTTTTTTCAAAATTCCAACTTTTTTTGGGGTAAACCAATACTTTTCTCGCATAGGTATTAGATAGGTTGGGCGGAAAAGTAATATTTGTAATATTGCCATTCTGGGTCTAGCCCTTCAAAGTCTGTAGAGCATACTAATATAATATATTAGACAAAAAGTGATTTCTAATGAAAATCCTGACCTGTCGTTTCTCACTTCCCATCATGTGGTCTTCATTGTGCCCATGTTTAGCTATATTTCAACCTATGAAATGTGTAACAGATGTGACATTATTGATATTGTACATATTTTTGTCGACACAATTTGTGTGTAATTCGACCCAGTAAAATACTTATGATGGAGAATTTCATTTTATGCGCTGCCTGTTGAAGACAACAACACGGAAGTTGAATTGAACTGGGATACGTTTAGTAAAAAACAAAAGGAATACGGAATAATATGTTAATTATAACTACCGGAGTTTAGGAAAGTTTAGAATTAGAATTTAATGGATTGAAGAATATGCTTTGTCAGTGATAAGGGGATTTCAAGTTTATCCGTTTTCTGGTGGAAGTAGGAATGATGACAGATTTTTTAATGTTCGGAAACGTATTTTACTTATTTATAATGAACATATTTCTGCAGATAATAAAGGTTTAGTACCAGAAAATGGGGATACAGACGTAGTATCTTGTGTATTAATTTTAAAATGAAATACGACTCTAGTATTCAGTAAATCTACTATGAGCCCCGCAACTTTAGAAAATTCTTTCAAAGTCAAATAAACGGCTTTAAAAATTAAAACTGACTTTTATGCACTTATACACTTTGGAGGCCGAAATTACCAAAAATGTTGCATATCTAGTTGTTGTAGTGTAGTGACACTCTGGTGAGACGAAAAATAATAGGGTTCGTCTATGAATTGAATAATATACATTTATAAAATTGGTCACTTGTATACACCCCAGAGGCTGTATTATGCTAACAAACCGACATTTTTCCAAACATTACCAATGATGTTGCTCTTGCTCCATCAGTGGATAAAGTAGAGTCAGGCTTCAGAACTACAGCAATCTACCCGATGGACCATTCTGTCTTCAAAGATGTTATCTGGCAGCTGATGCTTTAATTGACCCAGTCGTTGATGATGGAGTTGAGACTAACGATAACGAGGATATTTCGTCAGCAGGAATGCCGAAATCAAATGAAGAACTTGTAGGGAGATCCCAGCATTGTTGCTCTTCGAAAAATAAAGCTGCTTCGACTTCAAAATCAATACCTTCTTTCAATTGCAGTGCTGAAAACTTCCTTTTAAAACCAAAGAAAAATTCCAAAGTGATAAAACCGAACAGGAGACCGAAACAGCACTCGAGTATTCTGACTTCTATACCACTGAAGGACTCACTGGAAGAAAATGAAGAAAGGAAGAGAACAAAACTGAAGAATACTAATGGTGGAACAAAGAAAGTAAAAGGGTGGACGAATAGGGCTACTGGCGCCTATGTGCAAAAAAGGATTTTGGCGCCTTTAAAGGCATTTTGGAACATGTTTTTTTATTTATTTTATTGAAGGTAGTTAGGTAGGTGCTTGATATAAAGCAAAAAACTGAACTTTAGAAGAAGAAAATATCAAAATGAAACAAACAGAATAAAATCATAACAAAATAAATTCTTGTTCACACATATTTTAAAGCATTTACTTAACTAATGGGGTACAGACACGTTGTTTATAAATACAAGAAAACAACCCAAAACTAAAAATCACATTTTTTAGAAACAAATAACTGAAATATTGCCTAATGTCTACATATATATAAATAAGTACTACTTTCTACTTATACTTAGATATTCTAAAAAATATGCAGATACTTCTGATAACAAATACCTAGGTAATAAAATCAAAAATGATAGCTAGGTACAATAAAAAAAATAGCTATTGTAGTTGCGATATCTTCCGAGACTTTGCTGTTGCAAATTCATTAATTACGTCGTTAAAATTTATACCATTAAAAATTTCTTGTTAAAATGCTAATATTGCTAGCCCAGACAATCTTCCTTGAAGCATTGTAGATCTTAAAATAATTTTTAATGATTTTTAATTTTGAAAAAGATCGCTCGCCAGAAGCTACAGATACAGGCAATGTCAGAAAAATTCTTAGTGAAATGCTTACGTTTGGAAGGGAGGAGATTAAATTGTTTTCAAATATATATTTTAAAATAATTAAGGAGTCTGTATCAACAGGTAATGAAAATAACTTTAACGCTTTAATTTCATTAAACAGATCATTGGAGTCTATATCCTTATTATCCTGATCTGTCAATCCGAAAATATTATCATACTCACTTAATAAGTCGAATTAATAAAACAACGCAAAACCGTTTACTTACAAATTATGGCCCTTTTTCTTTAAGTTGTATTAATAAAAAATAAGCAAAACCTTTTCCTCTTTTAGCAAAAGCAAATCCTTATCCAGTCGACATTTATCTTTAGATTGAAGTAAATGCATATTAATAAAATAAAGCCTTTACTTACCTGTTGAAGCCAATCCTTGCATATTGATGCATCTAGTCAGATGCAGATTATTCGTAGTAGTAAAAAGTGTTTACAGTCAAACCTCGATATAACAAATCTCAAGGGACCAAACCGAAAATTCGTTATATCGAGTATTTCGTTACAATGAGGTTCGTTATATTGAGGTTAGGTTAGCTGAACATTCACTACATCGAGGTTCACAAACGCCCTCGGTCGTGTTTTTTATATCATTCAAACATTGTGAAATCGTATGCTGTACAACTCTTTAATAGTATGGAAAACGAAATAAAACTCATTTCAAAATGCTTCTTTATTTGACACTTACTTAAATAACCGTACATAATAATAAAATAAATGAAAACTACACACAGTAACTTAAAGCAACAAATTCGTTATATTGAGGTTATGAGTACGGACTATTCGTTATGCAGAGGTGAAATTTACATTGATTCTTATGGATAGTTGTAGGGAATTTGAAAAAATTCGTTATGTCAAGGAATTCGTTATATTGAGGTTTGACTGTATGTGGTTAACTCTTGCTATGGCTGATTTGGTGAACGTGAGAGACGTCAAACATTACAAACCTCGTTGTACTCCAAACAGCGAAGATTTTGAAAAAGTGGTTTCGCTTTGAGGAAAATAATGTTGAATGGCTTGCAAACCATTTTTTAAATGAAACTGGAGAGACCCGAGGCGGTGCACTGTCAGCAGTCCAAAAAATGAAGATATTTTGCTAGGGATACCTAGCCGATCCTGGTTATCAAAGTGGAATCGGAGAAGAACTTGGAGTAGCTCAAGGTACAGTATCACTTACTGTTAAGGCTGTGGTGGACCGTATTATTGCAAAAACTGATAATTGGATAAAATTTCTCAGTACTGAAAATGAAATCCTGCAGGCAAAGGAATTGTGGCAAACAAAACATCTCTTTCCAACAGCGATTGGTGTTATTGATTGCACTCATGTAGGAATTCTCAAACCACGAATTCATGTGGACGAATACATAAATCGGAAGGGAAAACCAACGTTAAATATTGAAGCTACTTGTAAAGCAAAAGAAGTTTTTACCAGTGTTGACGTTAGTTGGCCTGGATCTGTGCACTATGCCCGAATTTTACCAAACTCCCACGTTAGACAAGTTATGTATACATCACAGAACGCGGTATTGGTCGGGGATAGTGGATATGGAATAGAGCCCTGGTTGATGACGCCATTTAAAAATCCAATTAATCATACAGAGAGGGTATTCAATGCACTGTTGAAATCGGAAAGGGTTGTAATCGAAAGGTGCTTTGGGCAGTTAAAACGACGATTTCTCATATTACAATATGTTTGCCGGGTAAAACTTAGAAAGGTCCCAAAAATAATAGTGGCATGTATTATATTGCATAAAATTGCAAAATTTTTAAGAGATCCTGACTTCGAAGGACAGAAAGATATTCCTGAAGAAGATGAATATTATCCTATTAATGATGACAACGATGAAAATAGACTTCGTCTTCGTCGCCGAGGACAAGCGGTGAGGCAAAATTTGGCTGCAATAATTAAACAGTTAATGTAGTTATTATTGATTTTAATGAACACTTATAATAAAAAGAAATATATTCAAAATACGTAAATATTATTTGTAACGGTTAATAATGTTATTCAGTTCAAATTGTAAAAACTTCTATCTCCGTCAACAATAATGTTGTCTTGCAAAGTATCACCTGTTTTTTGAAGATTGTTACAATATTCACTTTGTAACTTTTGTAGTTTTTTTGAGAATACTCCCTTTGCAAAGTTGATGTTTGAAATTGTTGAAGTAAAACTAATCGCTGTAACTCCTTTGTGGTTAAATTTTTGCTTTCATCGGTTTCATACTTATCTGTGGCTGTTTTTCGCCTTGGGGGCATACTGGCTTTGGTTGTTTTTGTATTATTTTCTGCTGGAACGGAGATACTTGATGATGAGGTTGGCACCAAATCACTTTCTGTTGTTAGATTTTGCAATATGCCAATTTGTATTGGCCCTGTGTAAAGAAATGTAAGATTAGAACCTAACGTTTTTCTGCTGAGTAATTTTAGTTGTTTTTTCCCGATTTACTGACGTAAACAGTCGCATATGTTAGCAATCATTACAACCATTATTTTCAAAAATATGATAGATATATACACAATTAAATTACCTTCAATTCTGTGGATAGTCGGATTTGTGTCTCTCTCTACTGCTGCCACGATTTGTTCGTTCTTCCCAGTCTACTAGTTTTATTCTTTTGTTTCCTGTTTTCTTTATAGTCTATTTCTTAATCTCTGACAGCACAGTAGCCTCATTAAATATTCAAATAGAAAATTATCTCTTACAGAGTGATCCTAAGAAGTTTACAAGTAAATACTAAAATTCTAATGCAAAACAAGTAGGTGTCTGTATTGGTTATCTGTACATCCCTGTTTCAGCTCAAACTACAATATGGTAATAAAACTGAACAATGTCAGCAAAAGGATAAACAGCGCGGCAGTGGCGGAGATTACGATATTAGTTCATTTTGCTTATTCAATTAGATTCGGTCAACATAACAGTTGAAATAAAATTCATTAGTTTAGGCCTATTAACAAGTTACATTTTCTTTTTTATTAAATTAAATTAATTAAAGAAAATATAGTTTAATTCTCATAATTCAAATTTATTGACAATGAATTCATGTATATTAAGTAAACATACCATTTATAAGAAATATAAAATTCAATCTCTAGTATCATCCTCTTCGCTGGCCATACAAGAATCATCCGAAGACTCGTCGAGAGAGATCACTATCGGTTCTATAGTTTGTTCTATGAGGTTATCTAAAACCCACAATTTCTCTTCCTCTTTATTTACATGATTCACGGCATCTCTCCAGTTGTCTTCAGTTATTGTTGTCAATGAGTACTTCATGATTTCACGAACATCTTTCATTTTAAATGTTTTATTATGTCTAGCTACATAACCTTTCATTTGGGCCCATATTAACTCTATCACATTTAATTCACAATGGTATGGCGGCCAACGAAGCACTGTTATCCCACGATTCTTGGCTATTTCTATCAATAACAAACTTTTTAAATTGTAGCTTGTGATCTGAAGCAACCTTCAAAAGTTCTTTTTTCAACATATCATCTTCAAATGGTATATCATTTACGATTAACCAGTTTCTAATATCATCTTTTCTCCAAGAGGTAGATGGAAGATTTTCTGATAATCGCGAATGATAAGTGGCATTGTCCATAACGATTACAGCATTATTTGGAATTAATTCGACCATTTGTGTAAAATATACCTGCAGTCATTTCTTCATGATAGTCTTTGCTTGATGTTGACTAAAACTCCAGTAAACCACCTTCAACGAACCCTTGATTGCATCCAATATGCGTTATTATTAGTCGGCGACCTTTACCGATAGGAGTTTTCAGTCCAGTAAATAAACCTTCTATGAAAGCTTGACGACTGGTTTGAATATTTTTGTCCTGCCATATTTTTTTCACTGAATATGCTTCATTGGGCCATGCCTCATCTATATAATAGATTTGTCTTCCCTCCTGTCTGTATTTTCGAATATCTCGTAAATACTGGCGTCTCCAACATATTGTTTCTTCGTTGTCGATTAGCACTGATTTGCGACTTTGCTTCTCCCAAGTAAAATTTAATTTGTGTAATATTTTCCACAAAGTTTTTCGCCCTATGTCAGGCAAATTCTCGTCCTCCTTCACCATTCTAAGAATTCTGTCAAGGGTTGGGATCTCTTTTTTAAAATATAATTCATGTAGTTTTCGTCTTATTGTGTTTTGCGTATGTTCATCACGGTCAAATGGTTTTCTTCCAGTTGACTTTTTAGGTGGAGATAAATTTCCATTTTTCCTCTCTCTTAGAAGCCTGTAAATAGTAGATCCACTAACTCCTGTCATATTGGAACATGTCGAAACTATATTTCTAACAGTATCAGCCGGCATTTGATGTTCAACAGCATCATACATATTTAACACTACAGTCTTCGTTTGTAAGCTAATCACGCTCTTACACTTTACTGCGGTAAAACTTGAAGACATTTTTCACAACACAGTTAACACGTATGGAACATAAGCGACTCTAAGCAAAACAAATTATACAAATTTGGGCGAGAGCAAGTTTCACCGTATATACCTCGAATGGTAAGAGGTTTGTATAACAACAAAACGTATACCATGTTGTTATACAAACCTCTTACCATTGGAGATATATTATTTCCTCTTCTTCTTTCTTATGAATGCAATTTCTCAACCCCTCTGCATTCTTATTTTCCATCCTAAATATGAACTTTCACAACGGAGACCACTCTCTTATGGTACTTGTTGTCACGTTCATCCACTTAACTATTGGTTGGCATCATTGCCTGTCAATCAATCCCTACAAATTAGAAGAATAAGGATTTCATTTCCTGGCCGGTTTTTGACAATAAAAAAGCACTCGTGTTCGTTTGTCTGCAAAATGGTGTTAGATGTTGGCTTTTTTAGTCATCTTAATGTGATTGTGCTATTTTAAACATTGGTTAGTTAACTGTTTCATATTTTAAATATCCGTAGTTTAATTCTATACAACATAATGGATTCTAACCTCAATTCGGAGGTAAGTTCGCACCTGTTGCGATTTCTTCTATATTGTATCTAACTTATTAACTACAGTATCTTAATGCTGTTTTTCCATTTCAGTATTCCTGATGATGAGGACAATCATCCTCGAAAGCTTGAAAGTTTTCCGTTAAGAGTACACTTCCGTTTCTCTTGCTGCATACCCCAATATTCACCAGTTATATATATTATAGTATATCTCGACTATGTTTCTAATTATAATATATTATATTCTATATTGTTTTATCGTTGAATTTATTTGTAGCTGTAACTACACTAATATGAAAACACCTTTAGCTAAATATAACCTATAAAATTTTTAATGACAGCAGTGTGTCAAATTAATATGCCCGGCTAAATAAATATTAAATTTTATATCCTGAAAGATAAATTAATACACAATATCAATCAACTTACTCTTTTCTCAGGGAGGGATCAAATATTTCAAAGAATAATTCAAAATTTATAAATTTCCAAATAATTTTCCAAATCACGTATTATACTATTCAAATCGAAAGTAACTGTTTGTCCAATACACTATAAGACAATTAAATTATCTTATGACACATATGAAATTACTGTCACTTCTTGTACTAAATTTTCTATAGGATGAAATTATCAAATGTAATGAGAATGATTATGAAAAGAGAGCCAAAAGGTGATTAGAATTCAAATTTATATATTATATTATCAAATAAACACTTACAAAAATTAAAACTTTTCAAAAAATATCACAAACGAATACGCAAAAATAGAATTTTCTATCAAAACCTTAATATTATAAACAATCTAAAATTAGAAATTCTTATCTAAATATTTTAACTAAAAGTCCAAAATGACATATGTCAATGTAACATTCCCCAATTTCCTTGTAAATTGTCTTTTTCAAAATTTGTCTTGAGTTTACGTAGAATGATATATCAATAACGTTACTATAATTTGATCAAATATTTAATTCATCAGATTCATCTACTTTCGAAATATTTTTTACTAAAGGCCTATTAATTCTCGAGAAATAATATATAATATGGACTGCACTCACCAAACTGGATACAGATAGACTTGTTTGTATTCTAAAAACGTTTTAGAATATCTGGAACAATTTTCTAAATGACTTATTTAGAAACTGGAAGAACACTCGCACTTTACCGCTGTAATTCTCTGCGAATAATACACGCACTGGCTTTCAAAGGCAAATTGTGTTAATTTGATAATAATGCTACAAATTATTCTGATATTCTCAAATAAATTTGAGACAACTCTTATTCCGATGTTGTCTCTCGAGATATTAAAATTCAACTCTATTTAAAAAATTTTGAGACAACTCTTATTTCGATGTTGTCTCTCGCGATGTTATGAATCAACTAACTAAACTGTTTCCATAAATAACTCTCTTCTCCTTTGGTTACCAAGAATTCTTTTTTTTTTAAAATACAAATTTACGTTTTTATATACCAAGAGAGATTTTTATTATTTTTTATAAGTGCCATTTTGATAATAGAGACATCTGTATTCTGGTTTTTCAAATCGTTTTAAAATCTATCTGTTATTAAGTCTATTCTGCAGCAATGTCATATGAAATTGAAATGTCAAATTTTATTGGTATATTGAACCTTTCAAATTATTGATAATACAGTGTGTATCAATGTTTTCTTTAGAATTTAGATAGAGGATATGTATTAAATCCCCCTAATAAAAGAATGATAAATCGATTCTTGTATATAATTATAATTTATCTCTCAAAATTGCCAAATATAATACTAGTTCTTAGTATCATAGTAATATCTTTCAAATAATTATCAACATATCTCAAAATTATCTTGAATCAAATTAAACTATTATTCCTAATTCCCATAAAACTTCTTAAATCTACTATATCTATTAAAATTTTACGTAACATAATATTTATTCTATTCTAAAATTTCCTATATACATGTTGATAATTTCTTCTATGATCTGTAACATTTCCAACTCTTTTTTATTCTACTCCGCCTAAACAACTTACATGGAACTGGATATGATTTTACTTTAACATTTCTCAGTATTCTTCTCCTTTATTATATCCATATTTTAATTAAGCAACCCTTAGTTCCTTCGAAATTCTTTTTGTATACATCTTTAACAATTCATTTATAAATTCATAATGTTCTTCTTCACAATCTGACCAATTACCATTACTTTTCACATCTTCTATTTATTCCATCTCACGCACATAATTATCCACCATTCTAATTTCTTTTTCATACAATCATTCATATTTCATCATCATACTCTTCACTTTCTCTTCATATTCCTTATTTCCACTCATTAACTCCAATTCTACCATAATTCCATTCCTCTTTATATTCCATAACTTCCTATTATCCTCTTCAATTGCCAATACTTCCATATTTACCTCCTCAAATTCAATTATTTTACTATTTAATTCTATCTATCTATTCAAAATCAATTATTTCCTTATATTTCATCAATTCATCAATAACTATGTCTGTTTCTAACTTCTTCATCGACTATGCTTACATATCAACTTCTTTTTCATCCTTTAATTCAATCTTTTGTATCATATATTTGCTTAGTTCATATAACTTCCGTCTGTTTGTTCCTATAAATGTAATTATTTCATCCTGTCCATCTATTTTGTTGCTTAATTTCATTTCTATTTTCATTATCATTTCTTCTATCAAAGTTTCTAAAATCTCTTCTATTCTCACAGTACTTGTTGTCATAAATTTTATCTCCATTTCCATATATTCGTTCTTTATTTCTGTAACTTCTATTTTCATTTCCATAATTCATATCAACATGTCTATCATTTCTTCTATTATCAATCCATGTTTATATAATTTCAATTTAAATATGTTTTTAAATATTACTTGTTAATCATAAACCTTTTATTTACACATTGTTTTTATATCCATTCTTTACCATGTACAATTCCTTTTCGTTTTCTAGATTTCATTCCTATAATCCTGTCATATAATTCAATTTTATTTTCTTTTCCTAAACTTCGTCTTATTCTCTTCTCTTATTGTTTGATTCTCTATGAGTTTCTGTAGCTTCTTTCTGTTTGCCACCATATTTTTTTTAATTTTGAAGTCCCATATCTCATCAATTTCTTCCCATAAATGCATTGAAATTTGCATCTCAAATTCTTCCATCTCATTGAAGTTGCTTTTTATTATTTTCATATCCATCATAATCTCAATTCGATTTCTTTCATTTCCAATTCTCTTAATAAATATTCTTGGATCAATTATTTTCATGTTTCTTTTAAGTTTCACTCTGATTTCACCATTTTCTGTGTAAATTATTGGTTCTTCAATTTGTCTTATGGTTTCATCTATTTCTTCCTTAGTTTCTTGTAATCTTCTGTTCATTTCTTTTAATTCCCAATTAAGTTGTATCCCCCTATTATAATTATTATTTATTTTATCATATGTCACAATTTGTTTCACTATATTGACATCTAAGTATTTTATTTTCCAATAAATATTTTCTTGATAAATTTGCATAATTTCCTCACTTCCTAGGTTCTGTAAATCAATGTCTACCATTTCATCTTTGGTTTGTTTTTGTACTTTAATAACCTGTATTTCTTCAATTATATTCTCATTTTGTTTCTTTACTTCTACTTAAATTACTCCAGATAAATTTTTTTCTATACATCTTCTTATTTCTTGAACTTCTTTTTCCACCTGCTTGTTAATATTTTCCCTGATTTTAATGCAATTTTCTTGAATTTCCATGCGTAAATTTTCATTCTGGCCCTTCATATCTTCATTCCCCTTTTCAATATGCTTCCTAAATTGCTCATTCTCTTCCCTAACTTTCTTAATCTCATTCAAACTTTCCATTTTCACGTCATCAATTTTCTTTTCTAAGTGATTCAT
The DNA here is from genome assembly GCA_963921935.1 of Galeruca laticollis. Lineage (NCBI taxonomy): Eukaryota > Metazoa > Arthropoda > Insecta > Coleoptera > Chrysomelidae > Galeruca > Galeruca laticollis. Next base: position 42,627,119 of record OY998182.1, read on the forward strand.
GTTCCCCTTTATATCATTCATATTCTTATTCATTTCTTCCCTCATATTATTCATAATCTCATCTTGTTTATCCATTTTTCCATTAATATTATTTACATCCCCCCTAATATTATTCATATTCTCATTCAGTTTATCCATGTCCGCCTTCCAATTCTCATTCAGTTTGTCCAAGTCCGCCTTCCTATTCTCCTCCATTTTCATAAAAAATTGTTGCATCCACTGATCATTTCTATTTATTCCTCCTTGTGTTTCCTGTCTCCTATCCTCCTGTTCTGCTGCTTCATCTCCCGCTGTCATATCTCCTTCTGATTGTTCCATTCCTTGTTCTAAGTACTGCACCTGAAAATCACCCATACTATGTCTTCTTTCTTCTCTTTGTTCCTTAGATCCACTTTCAACTCCTACCTGTTTACCATTCCTTAACATCATTCTTCTTTCCATGATCGATACTTAATTTCTTATGTAATAATAGTGACAAATCTATTTTTGCCCCACTTTGCGGCGCCAATTATAGTATATCTCGACTATGTTTTTAATTATAATATATTATATTCTATATTGTTTTATCGTTGAATTTATTTGTAGCTGTAACTACACTAATATGAAAACACCTTTAGCTAAATATAACCTATAAAATGTTTAACGACAGCAGTTGTCAAATTAATATGCCCGGCTAAATAAATATTAAATTTTATATCCTGAAAGATAAATTAATACACAATATCAATCAACTCACTCTTTTCTCAGGGAGCGATCAAAGATTTCAAAGAATAATTCAAAATTTATAAATTTCCAAATAATTTTCCAAATCACGTATTATACTATTCAAATCGAAAGTAACTGTTTGTCCAATACACTATAAGACAATTAAATTATCTTATGACACATATGAAATTACTGTCAGAAATTAAACCAAATGTCACTTCTTGTACTAAATTTTCTATAGGATGAAATTATCAAATGTAATAAGAATGATTATGAAAAGAGAGCCAAAAGGTGATTAGAATTCAAATTTATATATTATATTTTCAAATAAACACTTACAAAAATTAAAACTTTTCAAAAAATATCACAAACGAATACGCAAAAATAGAATTTTCTATCAAAACCTTAATGTTATAAACAATCTAAAATTAGAAATTATTATCTAAATACTTTAACTAAAAGTAAATTGTCTTTTTCAAAATTTGTCTTGAGTTTACGTAGAATGATATATCAATAATGTTACTATAATTTGATCAAATATTTAATTCATCAGATGCATCTACTTTCGAAATATTTTTTACTGAAGGCCTATTAATTCTCGAGAAATAATATATAATATGGACTGGACTCACCAAATTGGATACGATAGACTTGTTTGTATTCTAAAAACGTTTTAGAATATCTGGAACAATTTTCTAAATGACTTATTTAGAAACTGGAACAACACTCGCACTTTACCGCTGTAATTCTCTGCGAATAATACACGCACTGGCTTTAAAAGGCAAATTGTGTTAATTTGATAATAATGCTACAAATTATTCTGATATTCTCAAATAAATTTGAGACAACTCTTATTCCGATGTTGTCTCTCGAGATATTAAAATTCAACTCTATTTAAAAAATTTTGAGACAACTCTTATTTCGATGTTGTCTCTCGCGATGTTATGAATCAACTAACTAAACTGTTTCCATAAATAACTCTCTTCTCCTTTGGTTACCAAGAATTCTTTTTTTTTAAAATACAAATTTACGTTTTTATATACCAAGAGAGATTTTTATTATTTTTTATAAGTGCCTTTTTGATAATAGAGACATCTGTATTCTGGTTTTTCAAATCGTTTTAAAATCTATCTGTTATTAAGTCTATTCTGCAGCAATGTCATATGAAATTGAAATGTCAAATTTTATTGGTATATTGAACCTTTCAAATTATTGATAATACAGTGTGTATCAATGTTTTCTTTAGAATTTAGATAGAGGATATGTATTAAATCCCCCTAATAAAAGAATGATAAATCGATTCTTGTATATAATTATAATTTATCTCTCAAAATTGCCAAATATAATACTAGTTCTTAGTATCATAGTAATATCTTTCAAATAATTATCAACATATCTCAAAATTATCTTGAATCAAATTAAACTATTATTCCTAATTCCCATAAAACTTCTTAAATCTACTATATCTATTAAAATTTTACGTAACATAATATTTATTCTATTCTAAAATTTCCTATATACATGTTGATAATTTCTTCTATGATCTGTAACATTTCCAACTCTTTTTTATTCTACTCCGCCTAAACAACTTACATGGAACTGGATATGATTTTACTTTAACATTTCTCAGTATTCTTCTCCTTTATTATATCCATATTTTAATTAAGCAACCCTTAGTTCCTTCGAAATTCTTTTTGTATACATCTTTAACAATTCATTTATAAATTCATAATGTTCTTCTTCACAATCTGACCAATTACCATTACTTTTCACATCTCTTGTAAGAGATGACAGACAGAAGGAGGCATACATCATAGACATAACGGTCCCTAACACCCACAATATTATAACCAGTATCGAAGAAAACAAAAGAAAGTACACTGACCTCGCCGATGAAATCAAATACCTGTGGAGTCTTAACAAAGTGACCATTGTTCCCGTTGTCTTGTCCGCCACTGGTGTGATCCCAAAGGAACTACATAGAAGCCTCAAAACACTGGCATTAAATGCCAATTTGTACAGGCCCATGCAGAAAGCAGTTGTACTGAATACAACAAGAATTGTTCGAAAATTCATGAGTCAAGAATAGACGAGAGTGCTTGGTAACCCAGCCGTACCTCGCTAAATGCAAACACCAGGAATGAAGCCTGAGAAGATTGAAATAATAATAATAATAATAAATAAGCAGACAGAGAATACACACCTCTCAACCTCTCGCACACGCAGCAAATATACAATACACAAACACAACAGCAGAAGATAGAAGGATGGACACAGAAAAAATTACATGGTAAACATACTTACAACATGAAAAATTAATACATCAGTAAGACAGACTCGTACAAATGGCTCCAAAAAGGTGAACTGTATTCTGAAACAGAAGGCTTCACATTAGCGATCCAGGATCAGGTTATTGCTACAAGAAATTACAAAAAATACATAATGAAAGACCCTAACACCACAGACGACAAATGCAGAAAATGCCACCAATTTCCCGAAACAATCGACCACATTACGGCAGGATGTAAGTTGATGGCTGGATCTGAATATACTAACAGACATAATACAGCGGCAAAGATCATACACCAGCAGCTTGCAATACAACATAAACTCATCACAGAAACATAACCATATTACACATACACACCACAAACGATATTGGAAAACGAAGAATACAAGTTATATTAGATATTACCATTCATACAGACAAAACAGTAATGCACAATAGACCGGATATAACATTACAAATCAAAAAAGAGAAGATCACATACATTATTGATATTGCTGTTCCATCTGACAATAATATAAATAACAAATACAGAGAAAAGAAAGATAAATACCAGCAGTTAGCAATAGAAATAGAACGTATATGGAAACAGAAACAAGTAATTGTAATACCTTTTACTCGTATAATATCTGTTACAGGAATTACCCCAATAACATTCATCACACACCTCACGCAGTTAAATCTTCCACATTACACCCACATCCAGATACAAAAAGCAGTCATCCTGCACACATGCAATATCACCAGATCATTTCTAAACCAAAGATAGAGTAAAAGTAGACTTGAGTGCAAACTCCGTCTGCTATTTATAAGAAACCACAATTGTGAGAAATAGAGACGAATAATAATAATAATAATAATAATAATAATAATAATAATAATAATAATAATAATAATAATAATAATAAGAAATACCGAAAGACCTGAAAAAGAACCTGGTTAGCCTAGGACTCCAGAAAAATCTTTTCTACGAGCTACAAAAAGCGGTCATTTTGAGCACGTGCAATATAATCAGAAAAGTGTTGAACAAAAATAAATAGGAAATGCTGGAAACCTTGCAACTAACCTTGCCGGTTCTCACGCTAAACATCCGGTTCAGGTGAATAAAAAAAAAATAATAATAATAATAATAATAATAATAATAATAATAATCTACTCCTAGGAGCTGTAAGACCTTGTCGTTGGTGGAGTGGCTCAGTAACTTCCTCCCTCCTCGAGCCGTAAGGACGGGAAGGGAGGAGTGAAACTAAAAAACAGCTCAGAAATGGTCAGTGGGGCACTGGTGGGGCTATCTATGCCGATATGATGGCACCAACAAATACCAGTAGAAGATCCATCATGCCCAAGTTACATCTGAACACACTGACAAGTCCTGACCTGACATGGGGGACGGGCGGCGAGTTTCCGGCGCCGAAAAACCGGGACCCTCGGCTATGGTATGGTAACCCAGACAGAAGAGTCCAACTGTCTGCTGTTTTTCCCCTTTTCCCTTGGTCTGTCCGCTGTCCTCACCTAATCCTCCCCCCCCCAATCCCCACTAGAGGAGTAAACCTCATTAAATAATCCGGAATCTTAAGGTGTGAGACATCGTGCCGATGGATGAATGACCACCCGGAGTTGGTCATTAACGATTCCCTGTAAGCACCTGGCGACCCTTACTTGTAAACAGCCTTACTACGATAAGGAGCACTGTCGTAGCCGACTTTTTATTTCTTCCAAACTCGTGGGATATTATATGAGCACCTCTTCCTATAAAAACCAAACAACTGTTACAGATTATGAGGCGGGATCTGTAGCCGTTATCTCACAGCCTCAAACAAATACGAATCGGGAGACGGCGGCTTCGCCCCGGTTCCTGATCGTAAGGAAAAAAGTAGGGGATTTCGGAAGCACGAATCCTTTTCTGATAAACAAATTTTTCTATGGACAAGTTGGGCAAGTTAAAAATTTGCGTAAAACTAAAGACGGCTTATTAATCGAAACAACTTCTGCTGCACAATCTAAGCGTTTATTACAAATAACAAAGTTCCTCGACGACGAAGTAGAAATTATACCACATACAGGATTAAACCAATCTAAGGGAGTCATTACTTGTCGCGATCTACTCAACTGCACTGTAGAAGAAATATTGGAAAAAATAAAAGACCAAGGTGTAACTGCAATCCGAAGAATTAAAACCAAACGCGAAGGAAAAATTATCGATACACCGAGCCACATCCTCACCTTCGACTCACCAAAGCTCCCTAAAGAAGTGAAGATAGCTTTTTATATATTTAAAACTCGCCCGTACATCCCGCCCCCCCTCAGATGTTTTAAATGCCAACTTTTCGGCCACACTGCGACAAAATGTACTAAAGATCAGGTATGTGTATGCGGCAAACCTTTGCACCCCGGTAACGCATGTGAAACACCATTAACATGTATTCATTGCAAAGGACCACATTCCGCACGCGCGAAAGAATGCCCGATCTACAAACAAGAGGTAGCAATACAAGAAATTAAAGTAAAAGACAACATATCTTACCAAGAAGCCAGAAGAAAAGTAATAATTTCCACCCCAAAAGAAAATATTTCATACGCTACTGCCACCACATCCTGCCCACCAACCCAACCAGCCCCGTATAACCCTCAAGAATTGGCCAACTCTTTAATTCCACACCTAACAAAAGCTCTAACAGAACTCTTCGCAATATCTTTTCAAACGCCACAAACGAACCCTAATAATGAAGACAACGAACACACCAACAGAACATACAGCTCAGATCTTGATTCGATCATTATTGAAACTTCGTCAGGTGGGCAAACAAAGAAAAAAAGAAAACGCGGGTGGAAGAAAGGTAGACCCAGAAAAACCTCGCAGAAATCGAACCTGACCTAGCTAGTTTCACATAAACCCACGAAAATCAACCCCCGTGATATTTTATAGTTCTAAGATTCATATTTTTTTAACCTTATCATTTATTCTTTCATAAAATTATTTCATTTATATACACATAATATATATTTACAACCAATTTTCCTTATTATACACATATTTATTTATCCCTTTTTACACAATTTTAATGGATAATAATACAAAATTCATTCAATGGAACTGTAATGGACTTAATTCACACCTTCCAGAACTGCAAATAATAAGGAGCAATTTGAACCCCATACTTTTCGCTCTACAAGAGACACACCTGAGACCGAACGAAATCTTTACCTTTAGAGGATTCCAAACTTTCAGGAAAGATGTGAAACCAAATATTAGAGCAAGGGGTGGAGTAGCAGTTTTACTAAAGGAAGAAATCCCGGCTAAAAGGGTAACCTTCAATACCAGGTTACAAGCTGTGGCTATTAAAATTGATACTCCAATAAAGCTTGCCATATGCAGCATATATCTTCCAGATTCAAACTGGAACTCATATGACATTGAAAACATATTCGTACAATTACCGACCCCATGCATAATCATGGGAGATTTCAACGCCCATTCACCCTCTTGGGGATCTTTAACAACTGATACTAGAGGAAAACGTTTGGAGAAATTTATTGACGACTCAAATATATGCCTTCTAAACAATGGAAAGCCCACACATTTCAATCAAGGCTCAAACTCCTTTTCAGCTATCGACCTAACCCTATGCTCCCCAAATATAACCCATCAGTTTCACTGGAACCCATTAGAAGATCTCCATTCCAGTGATCACTTCCCAATCTCTGTTACCACTGATATCCCAACAAAGGTTAAACTTTCTACAGAAAGGTGGCTTACCGGAAAAGCCAATTGGACTGACTACTCAAATATAGTGTCTCTTCCAAACCCCGATTCGAGTAACTCCATTAACGAAATGGTAGAGGCAGTGACCAAATCTATTCTAGTGGCAGCCGATGCAACTATCCCCAAATCTAAAAGTAAAATATTATCTAAAATGGTACCGTGGTGGAATAATGAAATTAGGGAAGCAATATCAGCAAGGAAAAATGCACTCAACAGATTCCGAAAATCGCCTACAAACTATAATTTAGTACAATTCAAAAAACTAAGATCAGCCGCCCGACGTTTAATTAAAGAAAGCAAAAGAAGGACATGGGAAGAATATGTATCAACCTTAACAACTGACTCCGAGGTATCCGAGATATGGAGAAAAATCAAAACAATATCAGGCAAATATCAATCTACCACCCCCCATACAATAGAAAATAACAACATATTTTTAACCGATCCCCACGATATAGCTGAAGTTTTCGCTGACCACTTTGAATCAATTAGCAGCTCGGAAAATTATTGCTCCTACTTCCAAAGAACAAAAACTACTGAAGAATCTCTCAACCTGGATTTTAATACCGATGACGCAGACCTTCCGTACAACGTCCCTTTCATTTTCGACGAACTGGCCAACACCCTTAATACCTGCAAAGATAGTGCACCGGGACTGGACTCAGTTATGTATGGAATGATAACTCATTTACCTAGAAACGAGAAAGAGAAACTCTTAACTCTCTTCAACAAAATATGGTCAGCGAATACCTACCCTAGTAACTGGAAAACGGCTATCATTATCCCGATCTTAAAAAATCGAGATTCAATGACAAATCCTACAAACTATAGACCAATTTCACTAATATCGTGTATCGGAAAAATATTTGAAAAAATGGTGAACAACAGACTAACCTTTGTGCTAGAATCACGCGGCCTTCTATCAAACCTCCAAGTGGGCTGTCACGAAATCACTCCTCTCTAGATGCCCTAGTTGCATTAGAGACTGACATTCAAAATGCCTTTTCTAAAAGACAACACCTCGTCGCAGTCATGTTCGACTTGCAAAAAGCGTATGACATGACTTGGAGATATGCAATAATGAAACAAATACACACATGGGGCCTCCGTGGAGCGTTACCTAATATTCTAAATGATTTTCTCTCGGAAAGATTCTTTTGTGTAAGAATTGACAATGAATTTTCATCAACACGAGCCTTAGAAAACGGAATACCACAAGGCTCAGTTCTTAGCGTAACTCTTTTTGCCATTGCAATTAACTGTCTTGTTTGTAACATCGGAGAAAACACCAAAGCACCTTTATATGTCGACGATCTAACCATTTATTCTTACAGTCATTCAATTCCCGAAATTGAGAATTCATTACAAGGACAAATCAACAGCCTAGAAGAAACTGCTAGAGCCAGCGGTTTTAAATTTTCACCTTCGAAGTCCCACGCCATCCAATTCTGCAGATTAAGATCCGACCACGCCGAACCACAACTAAAGCTGCAAAGTCAGAATATCGAGATAAAACATAAAACAAAATTATTAGGTATGATACTTGACCAAAAATTAAACTGGAGACCGCACATTGAATATCTGATTAACAGATGCTGAAGAGTTATTAACATTATCAAATGTTTGTCGAGTATCCGATGGGGGTCCGACAGAGAAATTTTATTACGCATCTATCAAACTTTAGTGCAATCCAAAATTGACTTTGGCTGTATTGTTTATGGTTCTGCAAGACGTTCACACTTGAACCAGCTAAATAAAATCCAAAATCTCGCAGTAAGACATGCAATCGGTGCATTTAGAACAAGCCCTATAGAAGCAATCTTATGCGATGCTTCGTCCTTACCCCTAAACTTAAGGAGAGATATGCAGCTCATAACATATGGCGTGAAAATACAAACGTTATCCAACCATTTAAATAACAAGATTTTCACAAACCTTCCCAGTCCACACACACTAAGACGTAGTTCAACTAAACCATCCAGTATTCGTTTTTCAGACATATCTGAAGAGTACAGGATAAACTTACAAATAGAAAAAATGACCTATACGTATGACACTCCTCCATGGCTAAGAAAAGTACCACAAATAAACATATCTCTCAGTAAATACAAAAAAGAAGATACCGCTCCATCGATCTACCGAACGCTATTTTTAGAACAAATGGATCTATACAACGAACATTTAGTCATCTACACAGATGGTTCCAAATCAGATAATGGAACAGGGGCGGCAATCGTAATCGGTGTAGATTCCTTCTTTTGGACCCTAAACCAAGAGTCCAGTATACTTAATACCGAGTTGTATGCAATATGGCAAGCGTTGTTGTACTTCAGTCAGAGCAGCTTTGAAAAATGTTTAGTTTGTACGGATTCCTTAACTGCCACTCTCTCGACAAAAACTCGTTTTTCTGCAAATGAATGGGTTGTACGCATTCAAGAATTATCAACCCATCTATACAGTATGCAAAGGACTATTTCAATAATGTGGATACCTGGGCATACCGATATTACCGGTAATACTGAAGCTGATCTAGTAGCAAAAAAAGCCACAAGCGGAACAGTTGACAAAGGCATACCTAACACCTTCCTGGATATGAAAACGGATATAAAGAATAAAATTTACGAAGCATGGCAGAACAGATGGAATACATATGACGGACAATTAAGACACATTAAACCGAGCGTACAAAAATGGTTCTACCCCAAAACTCTTACAAGGCGTGAACAAGTCGTCCTCAGCCGATTAAGGATAGGCCACACAAACCTAACCCATTTACACCTCCTCCTTGGAAAGAACAAACCCAGATGTGAGAAGTGCGGCATCCCACTGACAACCCAACATATATTAACTTGTGCAGCCTTCAATTTTCACAGACAATTCCTCAAAATACCCCAGATCGAAAACATTCTTAGAAACCAAAATGACGAGCTTAACCAGGTGATAACTTATCTAAAGTCCACAAATTTATTTTATAAAATATAAATTACCCCAATGATATATCGACGAGCACAATGACCTAGATGTCGATGCTCAAACACAAAAAAAAAAATAATAATAATAATAATGTTTATTCAGTAATAATGGAAAATTTACAATTTATAATATGTACTCGTACAATATTTTATGAATAAACAGAGGCAATCACAGAAGCTGATGTAGGTACAGCTTGTGCGTAATAAGCAAATTAATTCTATATAAGGTCCATGCTATATAACATAAGATACAGAGATCTACAGTAATATAATAAACACCACAAAATGAGATATACGAGTATAGTATAAAAGTAAAGTGTGTATAAGTATGAGAGATGAGTAATATAATGTAATGAGTAGGAATGATATAATACGTATAGTTATAGGTTTAACCAATGTATACAATAAAATACATAAGTATGAAAAATATTGAATGCTTTAAATTATATGATATGACAAGATATAGACAATTACATCAGAGTATATAACTGTCACACGACAATACTCAAGATTCAAGAGAATCTGGAAAAGCGGAAAAGTTATGTAGTTTGAAATGCTTAAGACTAGACGTGAGCTATATGATAATTGCAAGTATAGTTGTTCTATTTAATTTCCAATTTTATCGTGTATTTCTGCACGGGAAGTATGCTGAACATAAAGTTTCAGTTTATTTTCTAAATTTTCTAGGGTTTGGCTCACATTTTAGTGCTTCTGGCAGATTGCTGAAGAGTTTTAGGCCTAGAACTTTGACCTACTGACTTGTTCATGACTGGCATTTGAATACTTCTTCTGTGGCGGGTCTTGTAGTTATGGCTGTTGGTGATTAATTCATTTTTGTGTTTATATTGAAGTATGAAAAATAGTTGCCTTGGGTCGAATATTGCAGTTTCAGAGTAGAGGAGGTTGCTGGGATAGTCGTATGATTTTTGCATAATACAACTTAAAAAGCGTCTTTGGATGACTTCAAGAGAATGCAGATGTGTTTTAGAGACTCCTCCTCAACCAATTATGCCGTAGTTCAAGTGTGGTTCTACCAAACTTTTCTACAAAATTATTTTCTGTTTATGGTTGAGTATGCTTATTATCTTTTTGAATTTGTACAGACTGCATCGTAGTTTTTTCACGAGATGTAGTACATGTTGGTCCCATCTTAGATGCTTATCCAGAATTATGCCGAGGTATTTTATCTTTTTGACAGGTCTGATGATGGTTATGTCGGATACCGCTATGCCATATTCTGGAAGGGAAACATCATAGCTACTGAAAGATTGATTGATTGATTTCGAAATTGATTGATAGTAATCTATAGTCGAACCATTCCTTTATTTTACTCAGGTCGTATTCTAGCTTAAGTTTCAAATTGAACCAGTCATCGTCCTCGCAGAACACGACCGTGTCATCCGCAAAACTGATAATTTTTGAGTAGGTATTCAATAAGACGAGATTATTAAGGTAAATATTGAATAGTATTGGTCCAAGAGCCGTTCCTTGGGGTACACCACATAAGATAATTTTTTCATCACTCACACTGTCGTCAATTTTCACTCTTTGCCGCCTATTTAGTAGATAGCTACTGAAAAGTTTATGTGGTATGCCTCTTATCCCCATATCCTCTAGAGTCCCGAGTAATATAGAGTGGTCAACGGTATTAAAGGCTTTTCTCAAGTCTATGAAGACACCAATTGAAGGTTTAGACTCATCTAGACACTGGTATATATTTTGTGTCAATATTTTTATAGGGTCTTGGATAGACATGTTTTCTCTAAATCCATACTGAGCTTTTGATATTAGATTGTACTTTTCGAGGAATTTATTCAACCTCTCCTGAACAAGCTTCTCCAATACTTTAGCTAGACATGTTATCAATGTGATTGGTCTATAATTTGAGACATCAGTCTTTATTCCACTTTTATGAATTGGTGTCACCACGGCCGTTTTTAATTCTGTGGGGAAATATCCCTGCTCCAGTGATTTATTGACTACATAGGTAAGTGGTTTTGTTATGTAGTTAGAAATAAGTTTGAGCGTCTCTGCTTTGATATTATCAATGCCAGGGGCTTTTTATTTTTTAGTGATATTATTTCTATCAATTCATTTTCGGTTGCAGGGTATAAGAAAATTGAGTGGTCACACAAACTTTTCTTCTCCACATAATCCAGATTTCTGCTTATATTTCCAGCTAGTTTCTCACCCACTGATATAAAGTATTCGTTGAAATTGTTTGCTATTTTGATACTCTCATTGATTTGTTCATTATTGTATGATCGATTTTATTGGTGAAGGTTCTACATTAGACAGTACTTCATTCACAGTTTGCCAAAGCTTTTTAGAATCGTTTCTTCCTGCATTCAGACGTTCTCTATAGTATGAAGTTTTGGCAGTTTTTATGATTTTGTTTAGATTTTTTTTATATGTGTTATATTCTTCAGAAAGGGCGGTACTATTTGGGTCATTTTTAAATCTATGGTACATACAATTTTTAAATTCACAGAATTGACGAGTGATTTAGTCATCCACTTTTTTCGTTTTCTCTGTTTGTTGTTGATTTTTATAAAACTCGTACATTTATTTAAGTTAGTTTTTATAATTTTAATTAGTTTATTTGTGGCGGAGTCAAGATCATCATAGTGATAGATGTCATCCCAGTTTACTTTTTTTATGTAATCTATGAACCTTCATTCACTTGTTTATAGTATCGTATTCTATTTTTTTTAACACTCTTACTATTCTCAAGAACTATTTGGGCTAAAATTGTGTAATGGTCTGTAATGGATGTTTCGAACGTAATTGGTAAGATTGTGTCATTGTTATGATATCCTGATTTTATAAATATGTGATCTAAACATGTGCGGGATCTTTTTTGTTATCTTGTAGGCGTATTTATTGCAGATATATATCCGTTCTCGCTCATGGTATCCAGGTAATATTCGGTATCACAAGAAGTATTTAACAAATCAATATTCATATCACCAATCACTATGTTATAGTCAAATGTTTCGTCTTCCTTTCTTAAGATAGTATTCAATTGGTCGACAAAGGGACCGATGTCTGTAGCTGGTGATCTATAAATGCCATTTACTATAATAGTGGAGTCATGCACAGTCATTTTGGCTCAGGAGGAAACTACCGTTCAGATCGATTGTGGTATGAGATACGTACGCCTCTGATCTAACAAACATTACGACCCCATCGTTTTGATTTAATTGTCCAGAATTATAGATTGTTTTGTATCCAGGAATGCTGAAAATTGTGATATCAGGAATGATACTTGTTTCTGTGAATACAATACAGTCGAAGGATTCATCTAACTCATCTAGAGTGATCAGAAATTCATCGAGGTTATTTGATAGACTGCGAATGTTATTGTGTATAATTTTGAAATTATAATATGGGTTATTGATTTCTAAAACTTTTCTAACTTCTTTATCAGTACTCAAGGAGAATGAATCTAATTTAGTTGTAATGAAGTCCCGTATATAAGGATCCATACTGTAATTTGACTCACCTGATTATTTGAAATTTCTAGTTTAATTACAATACATAAATAGAACTCTAGTAAAATGTTATCATTACAGCCACGTTTGCGTACTTTGCAGTTTAGTAGGGGAATTTTTTCTTTTCTTTTTCACTTATTGATCTTGTCTTCGCTTTCTCGGTGATTTGGTTAATCGTTTGTTTCTGGAGTTGTTTCTTGTTGGCTTGTTGCTGTCCCATCCTTTTATGAAAAATTTTTTGTTTGGATTTTGCCTCTGGATCATTAGATTATTTTTAAGGACTGCCTGCTCTTCTCTTTGTTTTGCGGTGAGGTCTTGAAAGATTGAAATTTTGGTTCCCTTTAGTTTTTTGCATTTTGCGAATATGTATTTCTTGGTGAGATTTGTTACAAATTCGATTTTCACAGGACAGTTTCTATTCGATCCCAAGCAATATATGTCTTTTATTTGGTTTATTGTAAGATCTACCTGAACTAGTGACTTTAACTGGCCTTGGATAAAATCAAAAGTGATTTCGTTACGTTCTGGATCGAATCCGAATATGACAATGTTATTTGATTTCAGCTGGCGCTCTAGATTTTCAATTTTATGCTTCAGAAACAAATTTTCCACTTCCAGTTATCTGATTCTCTCGTTTGATTCTTCTCTTCGTAACCCATTAACGCCCAAATTATTTTTTTGTCGAAATTTTCTGGAAAAACTGAATTTTCTTAGAAGCCTATTGGGCAAATTTAACTTAGAAAAAATAATCGCAAATTTTTTTTTAATTAGTTTCTTCAAAAAATGCTGATCTATAAATAGATCGCTGGGCGAATAATCTCATACGAATATCTTTATTTAAATATTTTATTCAGTTCCAACATTTAATTTTTACGATGAAACTTGCTAAAACAGGTAGTACAAAGGGTTACATTACATTTTTTACAAGGTCGACGTCGTCTTTGGTTAGATCGTTTTTCCAGAAATTGTCTCTTTTCGTCAAGTCTTATCCCATCTGGCACCTGTGTTCTCGATGATGATGGAAAAATAAGTGGTCTACCTTTCAAAATGCTTCGTCCATGTCCAAGCTTGAGATATGTTACAGCAATTTCACGTCGAAAATCTTTCGATGATATTGATTTCTATACAATAGGAACGCATTTATAATAGCCATGTCAATAGTTCTCGTAAATAAACACCAGTACCACTTTTTGCCTCTAATTGCAATAGAATGTTTTTCTAAAAGCCAGTCGTGGTGATCCACTCCCCCCATACACTGATTATAGTTATGGATCAGTCGAGGTTGCGAAACTAACATACGTGTTTTCTCTTTTCCATTCCATCGTGATGATGTAGCAAGTGGCTCTATCTGATTAAAATGTGTGGCCATTGAAATACACTTATTGTCGTTCCACTTGACCAGTAAATTTCGTTTTGGGTATCAAAGCTATAGTCATATGATCCACGATTTTGTTTTTCCAAAACCTTTGTTGACTCAACCGTACACTGTGCTGTTCGATTTTCTCTAATTGTACCTGTAGCTCTAAACTTTAGTTCCTTCAGCGTGCAAAATAAGGCATGACTACTGAAAAGATTGTCAAAATATACACAGTAGCTTTTCGGATTTTCCACTAGCGATAGCATTTCTAAAACTACTCTGGTACCTAATGGTTCTGTTTTTTTATTTGCTTCTTTTCCAGCGTAGGACTGCCCTGACCAAGAGGAGACAACCTCATTAAAAACCTAAAGTCAGTGTGGGAAACCAGGCCGAAGAATGCGGGGCTATACAGAAGAATAGTCCTTACTGGTTTCGACCTTGGAGCACCGAGGGGAATTCCATTGTATTGAACCCCTTACCTCTGCATGCGGGGCTATGCAGCGGTGGACCATAATGACCCTAGCTTCCCGTGGAGCCATTTATGGAAAGAGAAAGAAAAAGTAAAACTTCCACCGGAAAAGTAGTGGAGAAAACCTCCACCTCTTCATCCGGGCACCTCACAGAGGGAAAAAAGCCCAAAGCTGGGAGAACCGTGCGGCATAGACGACCCACTGAGAAAAGGCCTCAGTGGAGCGGGGGTGCGGAAATACCTTCGACTCCTCAATCAGGGAATATCCCCTGAAGAGGCCAGGAAGCAGGTTATTCAGCGCCCAACCCTCCTGAAGGAACCACCAACGGGGAAGATAAAGCTTAAAAGAGGCCCGGAGCATATCACTCCTATGCAGCGCCCTCTTAGCAAAAACAGCTGCAACGGTAATCGAGCAAGCCACTGGTTATGCAGCAGCTGTCAAAACAGAGAAGGTATTTAGGGTGGGAATAATGCCCAAGGATTATCCTGGGATCATCCTAAAAGCAGAGCACTTCTCCGCCCTGAAAGACACTCTGGTGGAAGAGCTGTGTCAGAGCAAAGAGAAGGGAATCCACTTCTCAGGTATCCATTTCCATTGTGGAATGATACTGGTGGACTGTGGGTCCCAAGAATCGGCAGACTGGCTCATGAGATCAGCGCCGAAATTAAACTCTTGGGAAGGACCCGAATTTGTGGCTCGAAGTGGAGACGACATCCCAAAGCCGGTCACCTTAACGGTGTTCTTCCCAAGAACCAACGACATGAAATTGGAGACAAAGTTCAAAGGCTTACCTGTGTGTGCGTCACTGGGCTATGAGAACGTGTCCAACTAGGGCACTTGAGATCATTACAGATCTCACACCTCTACATCTGGTGATAGAAAGATCTACCAAAGAGGCAATTCATGAAATATCTAAGGAAGGTTCAGGCAATGAGAGTACTAAAAATCAGGGAGCCTGGTCCTCTCTAACAAAAAACATCCCATCAGCGAATCTTCCCAGTGACGAATGTTCAAGAAAGTAAGTATCGAAAAGAATTTCACTACGATGCTAAATAAGAAGAGAGACTGGGAAAGGGAATACACCACCCAATCTCTCAAAGAAAACACCATTAAATGGTATAGGGATGGTTCAAAAACCACCACTGGAGTATTTGGGCCTCGCACCAGATACTCATTCCCGAGTGTCTTTCAGGCAGAAATACTTGCGATCGAGAGATGAGTGAAAATGAACCTAGAAAGAAACTATCAGAAACGTGACATATCGATTCATTCCGATAGTCAAGCAGCTATCAAAGCATTGAGCTCCCATGTCATTGACTCAAAGTTGGCATGGGAGTGCCGAAGAAAACTTGATGAATTAGGCAAGAATAACAGGTTCTCTTTAGGCTGGGTTCCTGGCCACTCGGGAATCACGGGAAATGAAGAGGCCAATACACTTGCCAGGAAAGGAGCACAAACGCCCTTTATTGGCCTGGAGCCTTTCAGTGGTGTAGGAAAATGCTCCTATAAGAAAGAGTTTCGGAAGAAAGAGAAGCACTCTGGCGGTGCATTCCCGGGCTGGAACTTTGACACTGCTAGATACAAAAAATATTTGGATATCAGTAAAAATAAGCTATATCTCCTCACGGGCTTTATCACAGGACACTGTCGCCTTAGAAAGCACCTAATGAGAATAGGTCTAGCAGAAATTGACGAGTGACGAATTGACCTAGTTCTAGAATGCCTCGCCATTGCAAGCCAAAGCAAGAAATGCTTCGGACAAGAGATTTGTAAGAATGAGGATCTAACCTCGTTGAAGCCATCCCAAATACTAGAGTTCATTAGAACCCTGGAACTGGAAGGCGAGCTGTAGTAGTAGCGAGAACAGCTCATATAGAGAGGGCACAATAAACCTTACGTTTCAGTGCATTGTATCTCCGTTAAAATCTAAGGAAAGAGGTGGCTTGAATAGGTGTTTGAAGCCAGCAGAAAATCGTTGGATATAGTTTTTCCAATATTACTTAACAAAATTCCAGTTTAAAAATTATGTTGGAAGCCACATTTTAAGGTCCCATACTAAGTAAGGTGAGTTGAAATTCAATTAAATACTCATTACAAATTACGTTTTTATTCTTTTTTTGGTTTTATTTTTGCACTTCTTATTTTTTTGCTCCCTTCTATTTTGATCTCCACTAGAAATAACTTTTGATCACTCAATGGGCATTTGATGAGTTTGGAAACTCGATTCAATTGATGGTTAAATAGCCCAAATCTCTTTTTTATTGAACTAATATTTGAAAAACCCTTCGCGAATATGGTCTTTGTTTAAAAAAATTGCAGAATCAAAATATTTACCGCGTATATCTCGAGAGAATCGTAGAGATAAGGGGTTGATTATTGACAATCTTCAACACTTGGTCAAATCACTACTAGAGCAAGTATCTCTTTTAAAAACCGTTAAGTCAACTTCTAATACTGGTCTCTCTCAAAAACATATTAATAATAATATAAAAAATACAACTTCATTTCCTCTTCTACCTAAATCTCAACAGAAACTAAATTCAATGTCAGCCATCACAAATACCTGCAACAAAGAGGAGGCTCCACTTCACCACCCCACTTCAAATAATGCTTCAGCAAACAACTTCATTACTCCAGATGATGTATCATTAGCTGTTCATCTAGCTGAAATGGCTGACTTATATGCTGACTATGTAAACATAAATCAAGAGCTCCCACAACCAAGTAGAGCAGTTATGGACAGTAAAATCAACTTCAAACCTAAAAATTTAGTGATCGGATCAATGTGCGACGAAAAATTGTCTGTAAAAGCTGCGAAATTAGAGTTTGTAACACAATACCACTCTACAAATTGGCATCCGGATACTACGACTGATGATGTAAAAGAGCACCTAAAGACCGTTGATACGAATATTGAAGTCAGGCAGCTCAGGGCAAGGTTTCCTCATAGATATGCTTCTTTCAAGATATAAATACCATCAAGTAATTCAGCAAAAATTGCTTCGAGCTGAAATTTGGCCTGAAGGAATATATATCAATAGGGTTTTTTCAGCAAAATCAATGTAAACCAATGTCAAACGGCTAATAAGTGTATGTTTCCTAAATTTGCCATTTTACATATCAATGTTCAATGTTTAAGTAATAAAATCAATGACATCCATATATTTACTCAATAAACCCCTATTGATATTTTATGTATTTCTGAACATTGGTTGAATGAAGATAATTTGACACTAATTCATTTACATAATTCCCACTAACGTCATTTTATTGTAGGAAAAATTCTCCTCACGTGAGTGTGGCAATTTTCTCCAGTTGTAAGGATTCAAAAGCTATTGATGTTTCTACATTCCGTGTGCCGTTTCACGCAGAGCTTTGTGCAGTTGAGATAAATAAAAAATGTGTTCTTTTGAATATCTACAGGTCTTCCTCTAGTGGTGATATAAATATTTTTAAGGATAAGTTAGAAATTTTTATCGAATTCCCTTATAGGAAATATTCGGGTATTGATCCTGATATCGCAGTTCATCAAGCGTCATTCCTATCCCTATTGGGTATACAAAACTCATATGAGCCAGTTCTTAAAAGGAGAATTATTACAAATCCTAAAATTAAAAATTCTCTGATATTATCAGTGAATATCCATGGCCTATAATTACCGAAATTATGACCTCAGATGTGACTGCTGCAGTTTTACATGATCATCGTCATAATCCGGTTGATACATGTTTTCCACTCAAATTGGTTAACAATAAAAATAACGGTATCAGCTGGTACAACAGACAGTTGAGAGAACTAAGGAAGGGTGTATTTGCCGCAAAGAAACGGTTTAAAAGAGTAGCTCATCATTGGCTCCTGTATAGAGAGATGAAAATGACTTATAAGAAGACTTTAAGAGATGAAAAACGCAACGCGTTTGCGGCTATAATCCGAAATTCAGACAATAAAAATAAAACAGCTTGGAGGATTGTAAATTCTGAGAGGAGAACTAAATATACTGTAAAAACAAGCAGCAATATTACAACAGATAATTTTAATGCATTTTTCTGCTCTATCGCGGATAGTATTGTAAATGGCATTGTTGATCCTAACATACACCCTATGTCATTTATTAATAAGATGAATAAACCTACTTTTTCTTTCTTAATGTCCTCCATTCTGGAAACGGATGTTCGTGAAGCTATTTTAGGATTAAAATATTCCAATTGCATCGATTATTATGGTCTTAATAGTAGGATGCTGAAAGCCGCCATAAACTCAGTAGTTGAGCCGTTCACCATACTTTATAATAAATGCGTATCTGAATGAAACTGGCCAGACTCCATTAAAATATCAAAAGTTCTACCAACATTTAAAAAAGGCGATAAAGACTTATTAGATAACTATAGACCGATTTCTATTGTTCCTGTTGTTAGGAAAGTATTGGAAGTAATAATTAAGAATAAATTGGTAAGTTACTGTGAAAATAAACTAATTATATCACCGGCCCAATTTGGTTTTAGCAAAGGTCATTCTACTTCTAAAGCAATAAGTGCACTGATTGATTACATAGTTGAGGGACTCCACGAGGGGGAAATACTATCGCTAGTATGTGTGACCTTACACATGCCTTTGACTGTGTAAACAAACATGTACTGCTACAAAAACTAGAATTCTATGGCGTACTCAATAAAGAACTTGATCTTTTCAATTCATATCTGACAAACAGAAAACAGTATATAAGCTGCGAGGACTCAGAATCGAGTCTCAGGACCACATTGAATGGTGTACCACAGGGTTATGTTTTGGGCCCAGTGCTCTTTCTGTTATATATTAATGACTTACCTGCAATTTTCGAACAAACAGGGTGTTTCCTGTTTGCCGACGATACAATAATAGCAACAAAACGTGTGGAATTCCCCCATTGAAATACAGGAGACTGCAACTACTCACGAGCTATAGCTCAAAATTGGATGCATTCCCAACCCACCCCAATCACCCACAGATGTTTACAGCAGATGAGTATGACTACTATGAACGACGGCCAACTATCACCCGTCCTGCTGGATTTAGATTTGTAGAATTCATCAATAAGATTAACTATTCCATTCCAAGGAATTATACCATAAGACCATCCGGAGTGCCTCCCTGGGACATCGCCCCCCTCGATATATGTCTCGACCTCCAGAAATATAAAAAAGGTGAATGCAACAGAATCACTATTCTTATGGAATTTCACAGGATAATTGATAGCTTATCAGATTGTCATATTATCTATACAGACGGATCCAAGACCGATAACGGAGCTGGATGCGCCATATCTAGTTTGGGAATTTTCTATTCATGGACATAACCATGTGAAGTCACTGTTTATACAACCGAGCTCTATGCTATTTTACAAAGTACAGGATATATAGAATTCAACACATATAATAAATTCGTTGTTTGTACCGACTCTCTGAGTTCTATACAAGCCCTAAAGAATCCATTCAGTAGAGATCCACAAATAATACTTGCACGAATACATTAGCTGAGAACTCAAAATAAATCAATAACGTTTCTATGGATTCCCAGTCACTATTGAATAGCTGGTAATGAACTTGTTGACAGTGCTGCCAAAGAAGCTGCTCAAGAGCCTGTTGCTGAGGACATATATATATATAAGAGTTGATGATATAAGAGCCTATTTGAAACACGCTATCTTAGGACAATGGCAGATGGAGTGGGTACAGAATCAAAATTGAAGGAGATTGAGCAGAAAGTTCATCCTTATACACCGCTTCCATACTCATGCAGAAGAGATCAAGTAGTTATTACCCGAGCACGGATAGGACATACGAATTTGACCAACACAATTTGGTTTTAGCAAAGGTCATTCTACTTCTAAAGCAATAAGTGCACTGATTGATTACATAGTTAAGGGACTCGACGAGAGGGAAAATACTATCGCTAGTATGTTTGACCTTACACATGCCTTTGACAGTGTGAACAAGCATGTACTGCTACAAAAACTAGAATTCTATGACGTACGCAATAAAGAACTTGATCTTTTCAATTCATATCTGACAAACAGAAAACAGTATGTAAGCTGCGAGGACTCAGAATCGAGTCTGAGGACCACATTGAATGGTGTACCACAGGGTTATGTTTTGGGCCCAGTGCTCTTTCTGTTATATATTAATGACTTACCTGCAATTTTCGAACAAACAGAGTGTTTCCTATTTGCCGACGATACAATAATAGCAACAAAGCGTGAGGAAGCTTTGAATACAGAAAATTTAATTGAAGCTGAAACATGGTTTTCAGCAAACAAACTTAAGATGAATCCTACTAAAACTCTGGAGATAATGTTTACATCCAGTAGATTACTCAATAAATCAGAACCGGTAAAGTATTTGGGTATTGTACTTGATACATACCTGGTCACCTCACGTTGATGCCTTGTGTTCCAAGCTTTCATCTCAAATATTTGCGTTGCGTCAACTAAGACATTGCCACAATAATGATGTACTACGAACGGTCTACTTTGCGATAATACACAGCCATTTATCATACGGAATCATTCAATGGGGTAATTCAAGTAGTATGGAGAGAGTGTTTCGATTGCAGAAAACGGCACTCCGCATAATTGACAGAGCCAAACCGAACACACATTGCAAAGATCTCTTTATAAAATATAATATTCTTACTCTTTCGTGTATGTACATTATAGAGACGATAAACCTTGTTCATAGGAACTTACCAATGTATGAACACATGCCGATGTACATGCTCATGGTACTCGATCTGCTAAAAACATTGTAAAACCTTTCTCTCGTTTACAAACAAGTGCAAACAAGAAAATTAATGTAAGCTTATACAATAGATTTGTGAATTTTAATAAGGAAAATGAAATTAGAAATCTCTCTGTTAGATCTTTCTATAAATTAAGTAAGCAATTTCTGCTAAACAACTACTCATTGTCTGATTTTATTTTTTTATAAATGGTATGGTATGGTATGACATATATTTATAGTGCCCATTAATTCAAACAAAATATAATATATTGGTTGAAAGCAAAAAAGTTTTATAACCAATTAAACTCGTTAAATCGTTAGTAGTAGTACATATGTTCAACCCCGAATAAAATATATATGGGAATAAATCCATTACTCTTCGAAACACAGTAATATGTGTGCACCATTTTCAGTTCATTTATTTTGATGAAAGCGAATTCTGCTCATATTAATCAAATGCGAACCTATAATTTATACCAATTAATTGGAAGATAGAAATTTGAGGGTAGCGTATCGCTTTATTATAATGACAACAGTAATTCGTTCCTTTAATTAACTTACTAATCGAAACTCTAATAAATACTTAATCATGTTTTTTAGGTATAAATATAAAGAGCGTTTATAAAGTAACTCATAAGTTCTTTATTACATAGCTAAATAAACAGTAAAATTTAAGAATCCCTAAACAGATCGATTTTTGATTATAATTAACTGGCAGTGGGTGGATACATACATGTTAATTTCGATCCGCAATAATCAAAGTACAGCTGAGAAATAATATAGTGATAATAGTTAAAATTATAATACAGTGTTTGTTAAGGGATTCCTGGTAACGCGAGTAGAACCTGGATTCAAAAATCAAATCAGAAAAATGAATTAAAGTATAATAATTGTTTTAACTAAATTCTATTTGCAAAATAACGAAATACCAATCTAAAAAATTATCTAGCAAAAACAAGTAGAGATAAGTGAACAAACGATTAGCAGTTACTGAAATAAATACAGGGTCGACTGTAACAGCTATTAGAATATCAATTAATAAAAAACATATTACAATACACATTTTGTAGTCCTGGATAGAGGTCTAGAACACAGTAGAGTAGGTTTTAGGCATTATTGCTGCACGAAGCCATGGAGGACATACTTAATCAAAAATATGGATTTAAAGATAGATGACAAACTAAACGCTATACATGAAGATTTAAAGAGCATAACACTTGAAAATTCGCAAATAAAAAAAGAATACCTGGAACTCAAACAGGAACAACTGAGACAACAAACAAGAATAGAAGAATTATAAATCAGAAAGAAAAATCTTATAATTTATGGAATAAAAGAAAACAGAGACAACCCCAATGAAAACTTAGAAAGATAGTCAAATATATAGCGAATAAATTACAAATAGTAATAAATGAAGAAAATGAGATTATCGATGTGAAAAGAATGGGTAAGTCTATAGGTAACAAAGAAAGACTAATAATGGTAGATTTGAAAAAAGCGACACTAAGAAATAATATGTTGTGAGATTCTAAGAAGCTTAAAGGTACGGAAATAGTTTTAAGTGAAGATTTCTCAAAGCAGATCTAAAAGCAAAGAAAGATGCTAAAAGAAGAAATGAAACAAGCAAGACAAAAGGATCACAAAGCAAATATTAATTTCAATAGACTATACGTAAATGGAAATCCATATACTGTGGAAACACTAACACAACTTAAAATACACTTTACCTAAAAACCCTACACTAGAAATTAAATGCAGAGGAAGAAAATACAGCGAAAGAACACCAGAGCATCAGAGGGACGAGTCAAGAAAGGTAGGTAGACAAATTTATTATCGGAAACATCCTAAAAAAACTAGCTCAGATAATTAAGACAAAAAGGACAGATACGGTAATGAAACAAGCAACGAATTGGTAGCAAACCGAATATCAAAAAAATAATAAAAATCAACAAATAGCAATAACAAAAGGAGATAATATACTAAGTAACAAAAAGTTAGCTATGGAGAACCAAAACCCAACTAAACTTGAAGAAAAATGTATAGAATCTGGAAAAGAAAACTCAATGAGAAGTTTACCCATATTATCTTACTATTCTGGAACTGCCAGGGAATAAGTACTACAGCTTAGAAACAGAGGAGCTTCAGTATTTTTGCAGTTTTCCCATTATCGGCCTTGTTGAAACTTGGATTACATCTGCTGAAACCACTCTGCCACAACAATTATCAAATTACAACGTTTACCATAGTCAAGCTATAAAAGATAAACAGAAAGGAAGAGGTAGTGGCTGTATTTTACTTCTTGTATCAAAAAACATCCAGGTATTGGTTCCCAAAAAGGACTCGCCCCTAATTAAGTACTAATTATTTATAATATTTATTGCAACATTCCACGGCACTGTTACTGACTGTGAGTACCTTTAGTTGTCATTCAATTGCTAGTTTTTATACTACGAAAGATACTTTATTTTTTATTTATGTGATGATTTGATTATTTATGATTTTTTTTATTAACGATGTAAACCATAAAACCGAATTTTTTCCAATTTATTTATTTATAACAATGAAAATAATATTCCAAATTAATTTTTACAGATTCAAGAAATAACTACAACAATTTTTAATGTGATCTTTTACTTAAAAATTATCCCCTAACCTAGCGAGACATCATCAACTAAAAAGCTATTTAATTCTAATGGATTGTTTTCATTGTGCGAAGAAACAACTAAAACTTGATCCTATAAATACTACTAACCTCCGAGTACCCTTTTTACCCTTTAGGCAATCCCGATATTGAGTAATATTTCAACAAGATTAATTCAAAAACGTTTCGCCATTATGTGAAATGAAAATTGACCCTTCGGAGTACAGTCAAATTCCACTTAAAAAGGCTTAATGCACTTAGGATAATTTAAAACGATAATATTCAGCTCACCAATCGACATAGAAATTAATACGAATGTAAACATGTGAGTAGAAGATACTTAACAGTGTACAGGGTGTTTGAAAACTAGGAGACTAAAGCGAACACATCAAAATCACAGAAGTTGTAAGGAACAGAAGCTTCTTACACCTTGAACGTGATGTACATCAACAATTACACTTACACTATCAGAAGCGCGCTCGATAATATAGTTATCTTCTTCAGAGAGCGAAGATTTTAGTAAAACTACTACTTTCAGCATCATTTTTTACGTCTTGTAATTGATTTAATTTTTTGTTAGTGTAGTAGTCAAGGCATGTAAAATCTAACGTCTCTTTTACATTATTGCAAATAGTTACTTGAACTTCTAGCATATTTCAGTGGCGGTTCGTGATCCTTGAATGTGATAAGGCGACATCCTATATGATACTCCAATTTAAATATTAGAATTGTTTTCATGAAAGTATAGTATTTAGGATGCATTTCATCATTGAATATAATTATTTTTTACATGTTTTTGTGCATAACGTAAAAAAGTTGGGTCTTATACATTAAATTTATTCGTCAATCTGTTAATAAAAACAAATTTATTGATTATTGAATCTACAAAATCATCAGCCCTATACAAAGTACAAAAATAATTCTTTTTCTACCGAAATTAGTGCAAGCAATGACAAACAGTTATTTCTCGTAGAATTTTGACAGCAGATTTTATTCCGTTTAAAGCAAGAAAAATGGTTTTTCACTACTAGCCTCTAAACCTAACTTTATTGACTTTTGTTGAGGTAGAAAAGTTGTTCATTATTAACCAAGGTAGAAAAATACAGAGCCTACTTGATTAGAACTAAATCTCAATCAATCAGACAGAATGTGGGGTTAACTTATACAAACACAAAATGAAAAAATATTTTTCCTTACATATTTATTGGTCATATCCACCTACCTATTCAAAAATGAAAATCAATTGACTTATCAATGCAGTTTTCATAGCGATTTTTACAAAACAATTTTTATTATCAAATCAAAACAAACATTATTGGATAAATGTGTTATCGGTTGCCTTTTGTGCACAGCTGCCATGTCATGTGAAATGGGAGTGACTGGGACCCGTCCAAAATTCAGCCGACATTATAAATTCATTTCATATTAATTTTTGCCTTATAACATATGACTGGAAAAATAATAAACTAATACTAAACAAACTAGAATTATTTAGGTACTGATTTAAAATTATTATACATTGTGCAGTTATTGCATGTCATATTAAACGTAAGTCCAGTAACACCGGACGGGGTAATATTAATTGCACGATTTTCAAAGTTAAAATTATTTTCCGTTATTAAACTGTTGACGTTTGCCGTTATGGTCGATAAAGTCGAAGCTTCTTGAAAACTTCCATTATCATTATCTGACTTTGAAGTAGTCGGTAGGGATCTGTTGGTATTCTTTGTACCCTTCTTGCTATGCGTTTTTTTGTCCTCAATGGATTCTTCTATATTACCCTCGGCCACTGTAGAACTCTTCCACCCGCCATGACGTTTTAAAGAGAGAATATCGGCCCCACCTTCTCATAATATAGTGAGAGATGTCATTCTTAAAGTGTGCCCAATAAAAGTATTTATATTTTTTAATTTTAAAAACAGAAGTATAGCCAAAAATATATTTAAGTAATTTTTTAATACAATATTTTTATTTTCATTATTTCTTTGAAATTAATTTTCGGCAATCACCAGCAATCTATAAGAGAAATTTAGAAGGACAATAATGTGTTTTTTAACTAATTTGAATTTAGAGACACTGGAAAGATATTCAGAGATTGAGCAAATTTGAGTTTTACTGGAGGAATGAAATAAACTACGAAAAACTAATCAATGGTCACTTATCTTAACTTGGGATCGGTGAGTAGACACATCCAAATAAACTCACTCGTTGTTTTGTCAGATTCTATTCCAGATGCATTTCTGTACTGTGGTTCTGTGCCAAATTAATTTTCACAAAAAGAAAGAATTCAAATTTTATTTAGAAAAGAGTAAGATATTTAATGTTCATATGAACTAAAAGTACCTAAGTAAACAAGGTATCTCCTTTTTCGACAAATACAACTCATTTGGTGCTTCCAAAATAAATTTCGTTATGTCATCTCTCGAAAAAATAGATGCCTTTTTGTGTTTTACTTTTGACAGAAGCATGGATGATTTGATTTTTGAGAAAATTTTGAAGTTCATATTATATTCGATATTTATTAGTTCGAAAACCTAATATTTAAAAAAATAAAATGCCAGTAGTGAAAAAAATGCTATATGAGCCACGGTAGAAAAGTGTATAAATGTCTCGGATCCATTAAAGACCACGAAGCTTCGCTTCTCGGTCTTTAATGGACCTCGACAATAATACCTCACTTTTCTACCTTGGCGCATAATTACTATTTTCTACTTAAACACTGGAATGGTAGCAATTAAAAAGTTTGAAAGCTTCTGGAAATATTGTCCGATGATTATTATTTATAAAGTGTTTCAACATGGATTCGATGTTTGAAAATTTTGAAAAATCTGTATCGTGATAAATTACTCTTGGTTCGTTAATACATTTTTGTTTGTCAAGTATATGTGCACGTACATTAAAAATTAGCGTACAGTTTCTCTAATTTTTAGTTGTAGTTAAATAAAAATCAAATTCGGACACCATTACTATATTTACACAGCGGGGTTGGTTGTGAGTTGGCCATTGCTTTGTAGTTGGTTTGCTTATTTGCTTGCTTGCGCTTGCTTGTGTGATTGTAGATAGCTTTCTGCAGACCAATGGAGATATGCAACCATCGAGTGTCATCCTCCTCGTGGCACCGCTGGATACGTTAGCACTGTTGATCATCAGTGACAGCAGTGTTGACCAACCAAATGATACTCCAACAATCCAAGCTAAGGTGGGAGGAACGTGCTGATGGCTGAATGGCCGCAGGGAAAGCGACCGCGAACGTCCTCCTGTGGGTACCAGGCGACACCCCCTTGGAATTAGCTTTTCCCTGACATGCAGGGCTCTGCCAGAGACGACAAACCTTTCCCTAGCAACTTGTGGGGTCAAAATGGATTAACAACAAAAACAAAAAAAAACGGAGGATGAGCGAGAACGCACACCTCCAACACAAAAGCACCGTCGAGGTAAAATAGTCTGCGGTGCTGAGGCAAAGAAAAGGAGAAAAGTGAGGCAGCAGGCTAGCGTCCCTACAGACACCACCAGTGCCACACGCCTATCCATATTTAAACCTGGCGCCAGCGGCCAAAAATGCAAGGGCAGCGATGCCAGTTCCTCCTCCAAAAAGGCCCGGAACGGGTCGCCCTCCAAGAAAAGAAGCGCATCCGCTCCAACACCTCGGAGGACAACTCTTCCAGAGGAAAGAGGATACGGATGGACGCTGAAGTAAAAAGCTACAGCGAAGCAGCTACCAAACATTTAAGGGTAGCTATTATAGACAAGGACGAACCATAGGGTGAAATAACTACTGATAATGGAGACCTTGTTAAAAGACAACTAATTGAGGCTTTGGACGAAACCCTTATGTCCGCCTTCGGCAGTAATAAAAAGGAACCTAGGTCATGGTCGCACTCTGGCGACACAATCAGTCACCTGAGATAATGACGAAACGCTACAGTGGCTAAAGAACACGGTTTCCATACCGAAACCGTGGGAGGAGGCTAAGCTCGACGTGCTGCACGTCGACAACCTTTCCCAGCTGACAAAAGTCCTCCTCTGGATCCCTTGCGAAGCTCACGCTGACATGAGTGACAAAGAGGATGTGCTGCACCGGCTAGAAAAACAAAACCCAGCCCTTGGGGTGGATGCATGGTTTTCCTTCCACCACGAAGCGAAGATCAATGCCAAAGGGCACCTCTTCGTTTTCGGCATAGGAGACGAGGGAATGGGAGTCCTAGAAAAACGATCAACGAGGATGTGCTACGTGTTCACCTCATTGAACGTTAAAACAGAAAAACTCGACCCGGAACGGAGGAGATCGAGCATGGATCCACCTCTCCCATCCGAGGAGCCCCAAGAACCATCCTCTAAGATGGCGACCGATAGTCTTCTGGCAGAACTAACAGCTCCAAGCCAAGATAGAGGCAACGTCAACCTCCAACTGAGGAAGTGAAGATGGCCTAAAATAAATCAAAACCTATCACACCACCATCAAACAGAGATGGACAATGAAAAGGTACGATTTACTCAGTGTAACATTCAACACAAAAAAGTGGCATCGGTACCTTGATGTGATGCAGGACACAATAGCACTTATCCAAGAGCCCTGGATAAGACAAACCAATATCATTGGTCTAAATAATCCAAAAGGTTTAATTTTCAGCTTCCCAAGCAATCAGCAACCTAGGACGGCCACTGACGCTTTTTCTTCCTCCGACGTAACGGTAGTGAAGGTTGAATAAACACAGGTCATAAGAAAGTGTTAATACTGGCATCCGCATATCTACTCTCAGACGCAGCTAAAACACCACCAATAAAGGAGTTGGAGGACCTTGTGGACCACTGTCTTCCACAGAAGTTTGAATTGGTAATAGGCTACAATTCAAACTCTCACCACGTAAGCTGGGGCAGTAAAGATATTAACACAAGAGGTAAGTCTTTTTATGATTACATAACTAACAAGAATCTCTGTATTCTAAATAGAGGTACTGAACCAACTTTTATTAACTCTCGAAGTCAAACGCGAATAGATATTACCTTACCTTGAGAGGCACAATAATTAGTAAAGTCAATATTAAAATCACAGAATAAAACTTTCTTGCTTTTAACAAGCAGAGCGTCAAGTAAATTTAGAAAGTTCTCAAAAAAAGAATGAACATTTGATTGAGGTGGTCTGTAAATACAAATTATATGTGAATCGATATTTTTGTTGTAAATTGTGGAAAATTCAAGAGTATTTTCTACTTGTAGAAAATCATATTTTAATACAGCCGAGAAGTCCTCGTCAGAAGATAAAATTAGGGTTCCACCGTGAGCTAAATTACTCCTGGCATATCTGCTAATAACTCGATATTTTTCAATAAAAAGAGGTTCGTTTGCTTGTAGCCAGTGTTCAGTAATAGCACCTATCTGCCGAAAAATCGGCAGTAATGTAACGGCTGTTACACTATCTAATTTTTTGTTGATGAATTTTCCGTTCTGAGGTGACGTAAGTTCTGTAGGTGGATAAATCTTCATCCACTTCAACTGAGCTTATGCCATAAAAATCGTGAAAGTTATAATAAACTGCCCTTAAAGCTATGGGATCAACGGGCAGACCTTCGGATGCTAAAAACGCCTTTACACTTGTGGAAGTATAACCTTCAAAACATACAGACGATGGTTGGTCATGTAGATAGGCGAGGAATAACTTGAGAGATGATAAAATAGCCGGTTCTCTTAATCTAGACATAATATAACGATTGACTCCAGTAGAGGACTCCTGTGTTGATATGACCGTCGGAGGAGACATCGGGTCCAGCGAAAATAGTGTGAATCTTTTGTAAACTGAAATGGTATATCTCATGAAAAGCTGTTTGAATTACATATGCCTATAGCATGTTTGTCAGATGTGATGGCTACTATTACAGGACGAGAAAGGTCAGAACTTTTACTTACTTATTTGATTAACTTTCACAGGCTGAAGCGAATCCATCGTCGGAGGAGGCGAGGCTTCTTGGGACAATGAAGATTCAACAGACCATTTTAATGAAACTCCAGGTGGCCATACATCATTGTTAAACAATTTGTAGCAGTATTTTTTGCTAGAAAACCAATTTTAAATGTTGATGTTTTTTATTCATTGCTTGAATTGATTAAGGGAAAGCAACAAATGAGCTCTGTAAAACCCAACTTTTCTTTAACATGATGTACAATATGATTTGTGGTAAAGCCTGCAGGGAGGTTGTTGACTATTACATAATGCCACCTTTGATTACGGCTAGGGGATAAGTTGTTCGAAACTGCTGGAATACTGGCTATCTCAGGAGATGTTTCAGTTTAGAGGATGATGTAATATAGGCACAATGGGCCAATTGTGGCCTAAGTGCTGTGGGGTCACCTACCCTTCAAACTCTTACAGATACAGAGATACTATATTTATACAGAATTATTCAAATATTCACACCTATTATTATTATAATGTTTCTTTACGGTTGCGAAAATCTGTTACTTAATAATCACTCGTTTACCAATTGAGATACAGAGAGAAAGAATTGCGAAATATACTCGAGAATGTGTAGCTCAGGTAAAGAAACTCACGAGATATACAGAGAGAGAGAGAGAGAGAGAGAGAGAGAGAGAGAGAGAGAGAGAGAGAGAGAGAGAGAGACAGAGAGACAGAGGGTGAGAGAGAACTATAAAAATAATAAATATATTATTAATATATAATAATATATTACAAGAGTAAACTACTGAAATACAACTTGAGCTTGACTCAAACCTGGAGCTGAACCGATTCACTTGTAGAAACATTCACGACTAATTGATATCTTCTTGCAAGAAAGATCGTATGGCATCAATAGAACACGTGCAAATCTTAGAACATGAAGAGATATTTGCTTTTCTAAGTAAAACTAAATTGCATCAATAACGAGAGAAAAGCTATATTTACAAATTGTTGTAGAATCTTTTATAAGAGAAAATGCGTCAGGCTATATTTCAAACATGGCCAATTAACCTTGAATATTATGATGGGGATCACAGTGGTTCAAGCCGTGCGAACAATATTTTTTAAAATAAAAAAGGGGGTTGTGAATTGTGTCGCAGCACAAAAGCACAAGAATAAGTAAATCATATTTATTCTTGTGACAAAGGGTTGTAAATTCGATACAAAAGAGAATTTATCAGAGAGAAAAATGTAATTTCGAACATATATTTTGTAAACTGAGATTATCTACTTAATTAGCTAGAAAATTTCATAGAATAAAACCTCCGAGATGATCGCTCACCTCTTGTGGTGTCCAATAATTTAATTGTTATTGTGAGTTGCACTTTAGTTTCATAAAAAGTAATTCCATAATGCCATTTTTTTATATTATATCAAATGAGGTCTCACATCTTAATAAATTTATGGGATTTGGCCAAAAAACTTGATTTTTGCAAAAATGTATATCTAAAATTTTTTTTTAAGTACCTATATTAAATAAAAGTTTTCCAGTGAATTTTCCAAAAAGATTCAAAACGTTACCCGACTTTCAAGAGATTGCTTGAATTTTCTAAAAAGTGTCAGAAAGTTATTCGGATTCCAAAAAATGGCTAGAAACATTAAGACATTTATCGAAAAAAAGTTATTTACACACACCCTTACATACAACCACCACAGTGCACTAAAAACGGTACATGCTTCAAGACTAAACCAGAAATAGTTGCGTTTCAGTTTGATCTAATTATACTCATCTCATTAATCCTGATATAACATGCACACATCCAATAATCTATTCGTGTTTATCTTTTCAATGCACTCGCAAGCTTGGAAATGTATCTACGTTAATCAGATGGCTCATATACACACATTGTTCCTCGAGCATGAATTAGGAATAGATATATAGAAAATGTGCACTAAAAAAAGAGCTACACGCTAGTATAGAGAAGGATACAATAGACGCTCTATTATAGCGATATTCGAAAAAGAATATTAATGAACCCATTGTTATGTGAAAAGCTGTACTTTCTGGACGGAATAGCAGGTAGTTTTCATATTTCGATAACCATTCTCCATATCGTTATTGATAGGAATAGGATCATCTTACCTATTCAGCAGAGGCTGTTTCTAATAAAGGTTTTTTATAACATTTAGTTATATCGAAAAATATTGTAAATTGTAAAAATCTGCAATCCAACGTGAATCACTGGTGACCAATGATGATCATAACTGGTAATCGAGAATATTCATTAAATACATCTTTTTGTCTTCTTCAACAATGCATGTCCCACATATTACCTTGAATCTCGTAACGAGAGAGTAATGAACATGAGAGTTTTAATGATCAACAATTGAATGTACCTACTTGTAGTTCTATATCAGTAGATTTTAATGAGGATCTGGAAAAGCTTAGTTCAAAACTATTTGAATCTCTCTTTCTTGCCTTGAAATGTAAACATTTTTTGAGCTACAATTCTTTGCAAACGATAATAGATGGTATTTCTTATATGAACAATATTAATAATCAATTTATATTACAAAATATTTCTGAAGATAACATAAATATTGATCCCAGTTTTGTAGAAAATAATATCTTCAAAATGTTGTTTTTAATCCTGCACAGGGTAATTTAAGAACTAAATGTATTATAGATAAATATTACCAAGCAAATTTTAACTTTATAGCTCCTGTTGAAGTGCAGCTCTCGGAGGTTTCCAAATATTATTAAATTCCGATAAAGCACTGTTTACGGATAAAAACTTTTCTGAATTATATTTTCACGAAATCGAACACAAAGATTATTTACAAGATCTCATAGATGAGGAATGTTTTCGCAATAGTCAATTTTCACAAACAAATAAGAATGCCATCCAAATTTTACTGTATCAAGATGCTTTAGAGATTTGTAATCCATTAGAGTCGACCAGGAAAAAACATAAACTTGTTGGTATATGTTGTTACACCTGTTCTATGAATGTCAGAATGAAATAAGAAGAGGGCTGAATAGGCGGAGTAGTCACAGTCACCTGTCAAGGTGACAGTCTAGAAAGTTCAAGATTTTTCTATTGTGTTCCATATTGCCGTACTAGTAAGTTATGGAATATTCTAGTTTTTTCTGAAATAGTACATTATGTTACTAGGAGTAGAAGGCTACCATTATTGTTGAGCCCAGATTCTTGCACTGCCGAGGCGTTAGCCGAGGCTGTGCAAACTGGGCGAAACATATAATGGGTCTTCTGCTCCGAGTGACATATACTATTTTTTCTTCAAGTGTAAAGATAATGCAATTCATAAATAGAAAAAAAATGAATACATTGTTTATATCTCAACTATTCATTAATACAAATATGAAAAAACAGTTATGGCTTGCATAAGCATTACCTATTTATTAAATGTAATATTGAAGGTGCAGTTTTGTATACTGCAGGTATTTAAATTTAGGCCACCGCTTTCGGTTTCGACATTCACAATATTGTCATTGGTGTACATGTTATGATTAGTAAGATGTTTGTCCATACTTATTATGTTAGAAAAATTGTCATTTGAAAGGTTTCCTGAATGTGAATCTCTCTTGATTCCAGAACTCGTACTTGGTTGTTCTTCCCAATGAAGTATTTTTTGTGCAGTTTGTTTCTTGCTGGAAACAGAATCTTCTAAGTACCCTTCAGCAACACTCGTGGATTTCCATCCACCATGTCATTTTAAAGCGGTAATGTCCCCTCCGTTGTCAACTAAAATAGTTGCTAAAGTCCTAAGAAGGCAATGTCCCGTATATTCATGAGGATTTGTTAATTTCAAAAACATAGCAACGTCTTTTGAAACGTTTGTAATTTTATGTATACCCATTACTACACGGTGACATTTACCATTCTGATATTTAATAAAAAATCGCTGCAGATCCATATCATTCGGACGAAGTGCCGTATACTGTCTGACCAAGCTCAAATAAAAATCGCCAAGTATAGTAAATGATCGTTGTTTTTTGTTTTTTGTGTTTGTGATATTTACTAAAATTAAATTTCCTAAATATTGGATTTCGCTGTACTTCAAATGAACGAGTTCATCGCATCTGCAGGCTCCTGTGACTCCAAATATTAATATAACCTAAAAACAAACATTGAAATAAGTAAAAAAAATTCACCGCCGTTGAGATTCGAACCGTATACCTCCGAAACGGAACACAAAACCTCTATCGCTGAGCTATCAAGGTATATATGTTCTAAGTTCGAAATACGTTAGTTGTTGACAATTTAAATATTAATCTTCTAAAGGATATTATTGCCAACGATTTAATAAGTGTAATATTATTAAAAAAAAATTAGAAAGTACGTACTTTTGTTGCTAAATAAACATTATTCGGTGCATCCTGAAAAAATTTATCAAATTGGTCTTTTGTTAATACTTTTGATTTTTTCGGGGTATAATTTTCTCCTTGTCGCTTTAAAAATGCAGCTAATTTGGTGTAATTTTCCATTTTTACATTATGTTTAATGTTTAATTGAGCTTTAATCATTGAATATTGTGCCCATAGTGTCGAACTTTTAAATTTTCTTGACAAATACGTAAAATACGCAAGCATAACATTTTCTGTGTATCTTCGTACACTATTTCGACTAATACCGGAGGTGTACATTGAAATTCTTCTTCTTGAGACATTTTTACAATACACTTTTCAAAACTGACAAACATCAAATTAAATAAAAATTAAATGACAGCTCCTGCCTACTTGGTTACAACGCCCATAATAAGACGTTGCTATCGTTTCTCATTATTTTGTTACTAGTACAATATTGAGCGTTCATTATATTACTAGTAAAAGAATAGGTTATTTCTACCATCTGTGTTGCCGAAAAGAATATAGATATTATTATACGCTTGAAGAAAAAGTTCTTTCTATATATAAATAGAGATCATGGTCAATACTAGAGGTACAAATTGTGACACCGATATGGAAGCTAATATTGGAGCATCAGCATGGTTTCGTCAGATGATTGAGCAATAAAAACAAGAAAGAAAACTAGAAAATGAGGAATAGGAACGGAAAAGAAAGCAAGGAAAGGAGGAAGAGGAAAACCATAGAAAACAAGAAAAGGAAGAAGAGGAACACAGGAGGAACGTGGAGGAGGAAAGGAAGCAAATATTAGAGGTACTGTCCGATTTTAGTTCTACTTTTGAAAGTAAAATAGCGGCCTTAGATAACAAAATAGATACAATGGAAGAAGGCCTAAAAGCAGACGTAAAAACAGTTAAGGAAGATTTGGCAACAGTAGAAAAAGATTTAAAAACAGTAGAGAAAAATTTAAAAACGATAGAAAAAGATTTAAAAACATACCAGCTTGATCTAAGAGAAAAATTAGATGCATTAGTAAAGAAAATAGAAGCTAATCCCAATGATAGCAGTTTAATTAGTGATATTGCCAGAACTGAAATAGTAAATTTAATACACAATCAGGTTATCAAGCCACCTACATATGATGGCCAATCATCTTGGGAGACATATCGACGCCAATTTGAAGCAGCAGATAGAGCCAATGGGTGGACTGATCAAGAGAAAGCCACCTCCCTTATGATTGCTCTTCGTGGATAAGCCGCATGCATTCTGCAATTTTTACCTCAAGACAATCCTAGCTATGACGTCAGTATCCAAGCTTTGGAGAACAGGTATGGACAGCAACATTTAAAACAAGTTTCTCAAAGTCAATTGAAGGTGCGCATGCAAAAATTAGACGAGAGCCTCCATGAATATGGAAGTGACATATAAAGATTATTTATTGAGTTTAACCTATCCACAGGCACCTAAAGAATTTTTAGAATAATTTGGCGTTCAAGAATTCATTGATTGCTTAAGAGATACAGAAATGTAACAAGCCCTTCGATTACGCCACCATCTGACACTACAAGAAGTATTAACTTTTGCTCAAGAATTCGAAGCAGCTAAAACCATTTCCAAAACCGGACGTCGATAATGACGAGGAGAATTTACCCGAAATTATGCCTAGAATCAAAAACCTACTGGAAGACACGCGCTACAAAGACGTACATTCAATAATCCCGTAACTGTTTCAATTGCGGAAGAATTAGACATCTGCAGAGAACATGTAGAATTCCATTAAGATCTCGAAGCCAAGTTACGAACTCGGATAACTAGACAACAGCAAGACAACGTAGATCCTCGCAGAGCCCAGTTAGAAACAGAGCTCATAGCTCCACAAGAAAGAGCCCTAGAAGATTATCTTCATACCAAAGTCGATCACCAACACATGATCGACGCTCTAATACCACCAACCAGGCAAACTACTAAATGTCGACTATTCGGGGCGATCGTCGACTAAAACCATTCAAAGCCCCACGATTCGCACATATTCTTTGTTTAAAAATGACCGAAATTTAACTGTTACGGGACAACTAGAAAATCCCGATTGCAAATTTGTTGTCGACACTGGGGCAACACTGTACGCCCAGAAATTTTGACACAGAAATACGCAAGAACACCTAGGCCTTGTGCTGGAAACCGCAACTGGTCATACTACTCCGAATTCCCATTCGCGTTGCCAATACATCTAAGAGACCAGTTGGACTAAAAAAAAAAAAACGAATTGGGATATTGTGAACCAGTGAAGAGCATAGTGAATTTACGAGATAATCCCAAACCCGAAAAAGAGCCACAAAATAAAGTCGACGACCAACTTATAGAGACACTCATCAAATACTTTGACAAACTAACACGCGAAGGAGCGAATAAGGCAAAGAAAT
Source organism: Galeruca laticollis (assembly GCA_963921935.1). NCBI lineage: Eukaryota > Metazoa > Arthropoda > Insecta > Coleoptera > Chrysomelidae > Galeruca > Galeruca laticollis. Next base: position 42,664,245 of record OY998182.1, read on the forward strand.
TTGTCTTGAATCACCTTAGTCTTTTCGAAACCAGAAAATCCACAGGGCGAATCAACTTAGTCCACCATAGAATTAATACAAGAGCTGCACCACCGATACGTCAAAACCCAAGAAGACTTCCATTCGCTAAACAAAAAGATGTAACGAATATGATACAAGACATGTTGCATGAGAACATTATTGAATATTTATATGGACCGTGGTGTTCTCCAGTTGTTTTAGTAACCAAGAAAGATGGAAGTACAAGATTCTGCGTTGACTATCGCAAATTAAATTAAGTTACTGTAAAAGGCAGCCACCCCCTGCCACGTATAGACGATTCACTGGACACCCTATCCGGCTCTCAGTGGTTTATCACATTAGACTTAAAGAGCGGATACTGGCAAGTTGATGCTCATCCCGATGATAGAGATAAAATAGCTTTCTCTGCTGGAAATGGCCTTTATAGATTCCAAGTACTTCTATTTGGTCTATACAATGCTCCAGCCAGTTTTGAAAGACTTATGGAAATTGTATTAAAAGGACTGACATGGAAAACCTGTCTGCACGTTATTTAGATGACATCATTGTAATGGGAAAAACATTCGACGAACATCTAAACAATCTAGAAGAAGTTTTTAGCCGACTGAAAAATGCAAACTTAAAATTGAATTCCAAGAAATACTCCTTATTTCAACGTGAAGATTTATATTTGGGTCATGTTGTGTCAGCAGAGGGAATAAAAACTGATCCGGCAAAAATTTCAGCGATTCAAGACTGGCCAATACCAAAAGATAAACATAAGGCTCGTCAATTTTTGGGTCTTTGTACATATTACCGGAAATTTTTTCCAAATTTTGGAAAGATGGCTAAACCTTTACGCAGACTTACTGAAAACAACATATCATTCGACTGGGATCCAGAATGCCAAAAAGCCTTTACTGAATTGAAAAAGAGTTTGTACACTGCACCGGTTTTAGCGTACCCTGAATAAGGTCAGTTTATTCTCGACTGCAACGCTTCACAACATGGCATATGAGCTATCCTTTCACAGCAACAAGATGGCGAAGGAAAAGTAAATGCTTATTTCAGTAAAACCCTGGGAAGGGCGGAGGAAAATTACTGCGTTACAAGAAAAGAACTGTTCGCAATTGTAAAGGCTATTAAACACTTTCACACATACGTTTATGGCAGAACCTTCATCATCAGAAGCGACCATAAAGCACTACAGGAGCTGATGCATTTTAAAAATGCGGAAGGACAAATTGCAAGATGTTTAGAAATATTTCAGCAGTTCAATTTTGAAATAGTTTATAGAAAAGGTCGCTATCACGGAAATGCGGATACCCTATCCAGAAGGCCATGTACTCAACAACAATGCAGATATTGCCAAAGAATTGAGGAAAATGAAAGTAATAATAATCAAATAAACAAAGATGAAAAGATAGAATTGCTGCATGCAACAACAATAAGCAGCGAATCGGACGAAAACATGTGGTCAGTAGAAAACCTATGACTTACAAGTTGGCCGGACCTGGTTACAAAATGGAGTTAGACCCGATTGGCAAGAAGTGTCCAACTATGGTTCAACTATCAAAATATACTGGGCTCAATGGGATTTCCTTACTCTTCGCGATGGTGTACTCCGTCGGACGTGGGAGAGCTCTGACGGTGTATCTACGACCCACCAACTTGTCTTGTCTAAATCACTTGTTTGTAATGTGATGGAAGAACTTCATAGCAGTCGTTCAGGAAGACATTACGGAGTTGGGAAAACCTTAGCCAGAGTTCGTAAACGATCCTACTGGGTCAACTGTCGTCAAGACGTTACAGAATGGTGTAATAAATGTGACCTATGCAGCGGAAAGAAAGGACCAAAAACTAGAAATCGTGGAAAAATGGCTCAATATCTGTCCGGTGAACCATTTCAGAGAGTAGGTGTAGTCATACTCGGGCCACTACCAAAAACAGAAAACGGTAACAAGTACTTAATGGTAGCTATGGATTACTTTTCCAAGTGGCCAGTAGTAGTACAAATTCCTAACCAAGAGGCTGCAACCATCGCTGAAGCATTTATGAATAATTTCATTGCAAGACACGGAGAACCATTGGAAATACATTCTGATCAAGGAAGAACTTTTGAATCAGAATTGTAGACAGAATTAATGACAATCCTCGGGATTGAGAAAACTCGAACTACACCAATGCGTCCACAGTCTGATGGTCATAACAGTACAATTTGCCTATATCTATCGTTATTTGTCTCCCAAAACCAGCAAGATTGGAATGAACTAATTCCATTGTTCCTCTTATCTTATCGGAGTACACAGCATGAATCTACTGGTTATACACCTTCAATGTTGGTCACTGGTCGAGAAATGAAGCTTCCTAGCGATATCCTCTGCCCTATGCCCGGTGATGCAGTTTGGTTGTACTAGCCCAGAAGAAAGAAAGGGTTAACTCCGAAACTTCAACGAAATTGGGAAGGTTCCTACCTGGTGATCAAGAAAATCAACGACCTAATTTATCGCATTCGTCTGACACTAAAAAGTAAACCTAAGGTCGTTCATATCGAGAGATTGACTCGCTATTACGGTGATGATAGACTCAATTAGTTTCAAGAAGACGTCGAAGTCCCTGTTATTCGAGGCGAATGACTTGAAGAGGGGAAGTAATGTTACACCTGTTCTATGAATGTCAGAATGACAGATTGAACTGAAAATAAGAAGAGGGCTGAATAGGCGGAGTAGTCACAGTCACCTGTCAAGGTGACAGTCTAGAAATTTCAAGATTTTTCTATTGTGTTCCATATTGCCGTACTAGTAAGTTATGGAATATTCTAGTCCTTTCTGGAAAGTTCTTTCTATATATAAATAGAGATCAGTGACAGATCCAGTCAGTTAGTTCTATGTGTTGATAACTTGAATTGTTGAAAAGTAGTATTGTATTGTGCCAAGTATTGAATAAAGTTGTGAAAGTTATAACAAGATTTTAGTTTGGGCAATATTCTTGCTAGGCATAGATCAAAAGTGGAAGACTTTCAGGTAATTGCATTGTGCTATAAAAAAGTATGACTGAGTTTTTTTTTTAAATTCTCGATATTATTATTAAAGATTTAAAGTTTCTAGAAACTGATGCAATAACGGTAGATGCCAAATTTGGCTCAATAAATATCAAAGGTACTGTAATTGCTGTACTCAGAGATAATTTAGGAAACTATCAAATAGGTGGATTTACCGAGAATTGAAAAATTTCTTCTTATTTTTGTAGACATTGTTACGTTCACAACTGGAATAAAATGCCTCTGTTAAAAGTTTCTAATTTTCGAACAATAACATCAGATGAATCTGACGTCAGCGTAGCTGCAACTACAGGAGATAATTTCAGAGGTGTTAAATATGCATCCGTCTTAAATTCATTAAAATATTTTCATATTTGTCATCTGTTCGTCTAATTAAGATGGCTTCAAGTTCAAGTTTTTCTCCAATTCCTATTCAACGAGTTAGCAAAAGTGCATACTCTTTGCGGGAAAAAACTTTAATCCTGAACGTTCATGATGCTCTTGTGCACCAAAACCCCACAAGTTCTGTTCGCGACATAATTACGAACTGTGCCGAAATGATAGGGGTAGGAGAATCAACGATCTGTAGATTTTTACGTGAGAGAAAATGCTGGAACCTCGATGAACCTATTCCTCACCCGGGGAAGAAACCATTATAAATTGACGAAGATGTCAAAAACAGTGTACGTAGAATAGTGCATGGTATGTCTTTCGCAAAAGAAATGCCAACATTGGACAATATTATGCAAGCCGCCCAGAATGATGAAAACCTGGCACAACTATCAAAAACTAGAGTATGAAGAATTCTTCATTTAATGAACTTTCGGTGGGAAGAACAAAACAGAAAATGTTTTCTTATTGATATGCCGGATGTTGTCTGCTGAAGACGAGAATATCGCAGCTAATGTAAGAATATTTTCTATTTGGATGAAACCTGGCTATATGAAGGACACACCGTATCAAAAGTCTGGTAAGATCAAAATATACTGAACTCCCGACAAGCTGCCATGGAGAGTTGGTCATCGGGATTAAGACTTCCGTCTGGAAAGGGACGCAGGCTTATTATAACCCATATAGGCAGTGAAAACGGATTTTTGGATCAAGGATTATTGGAAATTCAATCTAATTCAACCAAAGACCACCACGCAGAAATGACGGCTGACGTTTTTGAGGAATATTTCCAACAAATGATCGAATACATTCCCCAGAACTCAGTTATTGTAATGGATAACGCCAGGCTATCATTCTCGATTAGTAGAGAAGCTTCCCACAAGTTCATGGAAAAAAGCGGCGATAATTGAGTGGCTGCAGTGTAAAGTCTCAAATTTCGATGATACAATGGTGAAAAAAGAACTTTTGTAAATTGTTAGACAGCGTAAGGCAGAGTTTAAAATCGATGAGATGGCAACAAGTAGAGGTATTATTGTACATCGCTTACCCCCTTACCATTGTGAGCTGAACCCAATAGAGCTTATATGGGCACAAGTCAAAGGTTATATTGCCAGGAACAACAAAACTTTTAAACTTCAAGAAGTACGGCAACTTTTGATGGATTTATTGGCGAATATTACTGCCGAAAACTGGTATAGTGCCATAAAACATGTTATAGCTGAGGAGGGGAAAATGTGGGATCTTGACGACTTAATCGACGAAACTACAGATATCGAACCGTTAATTATTAATTTAGGACAAGACAATTTTTCTGATGAAGAATTTAGTTAATAATGCTGTATATATTATAGTTAAAGTAATGTTCACCTGCAATTATTTGCTATAATTTTTTTATTTTTTACAATATGTGTGTATATAAATCTTAGTGCACAATTACTTTGTATTTTTATTATAATATTAATTATAATACCTGCGTAAACTTTCATTTGCATTTTATTACCTATTGTTATTACACCGATTACCAGGTGGCCTAGTCACAATTTCTTTCTTCTTAGTCTAGATACATTTTAAAACATAAATAAGAGATAAAAAATTTTGAGACACCCGACCTCCGTTTTCCGTTTATTATAGGCGCTCTGTGCTACCAACTACTTTGAAACGAACTTTAATAATTTTATTCATGTATTAAACCAGATGAGTTTTTTTAAGTATTTTATAAATTGTGAATTTATATATTTTATTTCAATAAATTTTTTAAACGTTTTTTAGACATTGTTTCCTATTGCCTAATTTAACAGATTTACATTTTATAAGACAATATGCTACATCATGAACACTAAACTTTCTAATTCTAAACAAAAAGATGTAACGAATATGATACAAGACATGTTGCATGAGAACATTATTGAATATTTATCTGGACCGTGGTGTTCTCCAGTTGTTTTACTAACCAAGAAAGATGGAAGAATAAGATTCTGCGTTGACTATCGCAAATTAAATTAAGTTACTGTAAAAGGCAGCCACCCCCTGCCACGTATAGACGATTCACTGGACACCCTATCCGGCTCTCAGTGGTTTATCACATTAGACTTAAAGAGCGGATACTGGCAAGTTGATGTTCATCCCGATGATAGAGATAAAATAGCTTTCTCTGCTGGAAATGGCCTTTATAGATTCCAAGTACTTCTATTTGGTCTATAAAATGCTTCAGCCAGTTTGGAAAGACTTATGGAAATTGTATTAAAAGGACTGACATGAAAAACCTGTCTGCACGTTATTTAGATGACATCATTGTAATGGGAAAAACATTCGACGAACATCTAAACAATCTAGAAGAAGTTTTTAGCCGACTGAAAAATGCAAACTTAAAATTGAATTCCAAGAAATACTCCTTATTTCAACGTGAAGATTTATATTTGGGTCACGTTGTGTCAGCAGAGGCAATAAAAACTGATCCGGCAAAAATTTCAGCGATTCAAGACTGGCCAATACCAAAAGATAAACATAAGGCTCGTCAATATTTGGGTCTTTGTACATATTACCGGAAATTTTTTCCAAATTTTGGAAAGATGGCTAAACCTTTACGCAGACTTACTGAAAACAACACATCATTCGACTGGGATCCAGAATGCCAAAAAGCCTTTACTGAATTGAAAAAGAGTTTGTACACTGCACCGGTTTTAGCGTACCCTGAATAAGGTCAGTTTATTCTTGACTGCAACGCTTCACAACATGGCATATGAGCTATCCTTTCACAGCAACAAGATGGCGAAGAAAAAGTAATTGCTTATTTCAGTAAAACCCTGGGAAGGGCGGAGGAAAATTACTGCGTTACAAGAAAAGAACTGTTCGCAATTGTAAAGGCTATTAAATACTTTCACACATACGTTTATGGCAGAACCTTCATCATCAGAAGCGACCATAAAGTACTACAGGGGCTGATGCATTTTAAAAATGCGGAAGGACAAATTGCAAGATGTTTAGAAATATTTCAGCAGTTCAATTTTGAAATAGTTTATAGAAAAGGTCGCTATCACGGAAATGCGGATACCCTATCCAGAAGGCCATGTACTCAACAAGAATGCAGATATTGCCAAAGAATTGAGGAAAAGGAAAGTAATAATAACCAAATAATCCAAGATGAAAAGATAGAATTGCTGCATGCAACAATAATAAGAAGTGACTCGGACGAAAACATGTGGTCAGTAGAAAACCTATGGAAATTTCAAAAGAAAGATGAAGACTTACAAGTTGGCCGGACCTGGTTACAAAATGGAGTTAGACCCGATTGGCAAGAAGTGTCCAACTATGGTTCAACTATCAAAATATACTGGGCTCAATGGGATTTCCTTACTCTTCGCGATGGTGTACTCCGTCGGACGTGGGAGAGCTCTGACGGTGTATCTACGACCCACCAACTTGTCTTGTCTAAATCACTTGTTCGTAAAGTTATGGAAGAACTTCATAGCAGTCGTTCAGGAAGACATTACGGAGTTGGGAAAACCTTAGCCAGAGTTCGTGAACGATCCTACTGGGTCAACTGTCGTCAAGACGTTACAGAATGATGTAAGAAATGTGACCTATGCAGCGGAAAGGAAGGACCAAAAACTAGAAATCGTGGAAAAATGGCTCAATATCTGTCCGGTGAACCATTTCAGAGAGTAGGTGTAGTCATACTCGGGCCACTACCAAAAACAGAAAACGGTAACAAGTACTTAATGGTAGCTATGGATTACTTTTCCAAGTGGCCAGTAGTAGTACCAATTCTTAACCAAGAACCATTGGAAGTACATTCTGATCAAGGAAGAACTTTTGAATCAGAATTGTAGACATAATTAATGACAATCCTCGGGATTAAGAAAAATTGAACTACACCAATGCGTCCACAGTCTGATGGTTTAATGGAACGTCATAACAGTACAATTTGCCTATATCTATCGTTATTTGTCTCCCAAAACCAGCAAGATTGGGATGAACTAATTATATTGTTCCTCTTATCTTACCGGAGGACACAGCATGAATCTACTGGTTATACAGCTTCAATGTTGGTCACTGGTCGAGAAATGAAGCTTCCTAGCGATATCCTCTGCCCTATGGCCGGTGATGCAGTTTGGTTGTACTAGCCCAGAAGAAAGAAAGGGTTAACTCCGAAACTTCAACGAAATTGGGAAGGTCCCTACCTGGTGATCACGAAAATCAACGACCTAATTTATCACATTCGTCTGACACTAAAAAGTAAACCTAAGGTCGTTCATATCGAGAGATTGACTCGCTATTACGGTGATGATAGACTGAATTAGTTTCAAGAAGACGTCGAAGTCCCTGGTATTCGAGGCGAATGACTTGAAGAGGGGAAGTAATGTTACACCTGTTCTATGAATGTCAGAATGACAGATTGAACTGAAAATAAGAAGAGGGCTGAATAGGCGGAGTAGTCACAGTCACCTGTCAAGGTGACAGTCTAGAAATTTCAAGATTTTTCTATTGTGTTCCATATTGCCGTACTAGTAAGTTATGGAATATTCTAGTCCTTTCTGGAAAGTTGTTTCTATATACAAATAAAGATCATTGACAGATTCAGTCAGTTAGTTTGATGTGTTGATAACTTGAATTGTTGAAAAGTAGTATTGTATTTTGCCAAGTATTGAATAAAGTTGTGAAAGTTATAACAAGATTTTAGTTTGGGCAATATTCCTACTAGGCATAGATCAAAAGTGGAAGACCTTCGGGTAATTGCATTGTGTTATAAAAAGGTGTCTTTTTCTTTTAAATTCTCGATATTATTATTAAAGATTTAATGTTTCTAGAAACTGATGGAATAAAGGTAGATGCCAAATTTGGCTCAATAAATATCAAAGGTACTGTAATTGCTGTACTCAGAGATAATTCAGGAAACTATCAAATAGGTGGATTTACCGAGAATTGAAAAATTTCTTCTTATTTTTGTAGACATTGTTACGTTCACAACTGGAATAAAATGCCTCTGTTAAAAGTTTCTAATTTTCGAACAATAATATCAGATGAATCTGACGTCAGCGTAGCTGCAACTACAGGAGATAATTTCAGAGGTGTTAAATATGCATCCGTCTTAAATTCATTAAAATATTTTCATATTTGTCATCTGTTCGTCTAATTAAGATGGCTTCAAGTTCAAGTTTTTCTCCAATTCCTATTCAACGAGTTAGCAAAAGTGCATACTCTTTGCGGGAAAAAACTTTAACCCTGAACGTTCATGATGCTCTTGTGCACCAAAACCCCACAAGTTCTGTTCGGGACATAATTACGAACTGTGCCAATATGATAGGGGTAGGAGAATCAACGATTTATAGATTTTTACGTGAGAGAAAATGCCGGAACCTCGGTGAACCTATTCCTCACCCGGGGAAGGAACGATTATAAATTGACGACGATGTCAAAAACAGTGTACGTAGAATAGTCATGGTATATCTTTCGAAAAAGAAATGCCAACATTGGGCAATATTATGCAAGCCGCCCAGAATGATGAAAACCTGCCACAACTATCAAGAACTAGAGTATGAAGAATTCTTCATTTAATGAACTTTCGGTGGGAGGAACAGAACAGAAAATGTTTTCTTATTGATATACCGGATGTTGTCTGCTGAAGACGAGAATATCGCAGCGAATGTAAGAATATTTTCTATTTGGATGAAACCTGGCTAAATGAAGGACACACCGTATCAAAAGTCTGGTAAGATCAAAATATACTGAACTCCCGACAAGCTGCCATGGAGGGTTGGTCATCGGGATTAAGACTTCCGCCTGGAAAGGGACGCAGGCTTATTATAACCCATATAGGCAGTGAAAACGGATTTTTGGATCAAGGATTATTGGAAATTCAATCTAATTCAACCAAAGACCACCACGAAGAAATGACGGCTGACGTTTTTGAGGAATATTTCCAACAAATGATCGAATACATTCCCCAGAATTCAGTTATTGTAATGGATAACGCCAGGCTATCATTCTCGATTAGTAGAGAAGCTTCCCACAAGTTCATGGAAAAAAGAGGCGATAATTGAGTGGCTGCAGTGTAAAGTCTCAAATTTCGATGATACAATGGTGAAAAAAGAACTTTTGTAAATTGTTAGACAGCGTAAAGCAGAGTTTAAAATCGATGAGATGGCAACAAGTAGAGGTATTATTGTACATCGCTTACCCCCTTACCATTGTGAGCTGAACCCAATAGAGCTTATATGGGCACAAGTCAAAGGTTATATTGCCAGGAACAACAAAACTTTTAAACTTCAAGAAGTACGGCAACTTTTGATGGATTTATTGGCGAATATTACTGCCGAAAACTGGTATAGTGCCATAAAACATGTTATAGCTGAGGAGGGGAAAATGTGGGATCTTGACGACTTAATCGACGAAACTACAGATATCGAATAATTATTAATTTAGGACAAGACAATTTTTTTGATGAAGAATTTAGTTAATAATGATGTTTATATTATAGTTAAAGTAATGTTCACCTGCAATTATTTGCTATAATTTTTTTATTTTTTACAATATGTGTGTATATAAATCTTAGTGCACAATTACTTTGTATTTTTATTATAATATTAATTATAATAAACGTTAAGCAAAAATCATAAATAACCCTGTTCTACCTGCGTAAACTTTCATTTGCATTTTATTACCTATTGTTATTACACCGATTACCAGGTGGCCTAGTCACAATCTCTTTCATCTTAGTCTAGATACATTTTAAAACATAAATAAGAGATAAAAAATTTTGAAACACCCGACCTCCGTTTTCCGTTTATTATAGGCGTTTTGTGCTATCAACTACTTTGAAACGAACTTTAATAATTTTATTCATGTATTAAACCAGATGAGTTTTTTTAAGTATTTTATAAATTGTGAATTTATATATTTTATTTCAATAAATTTTTTAAACGTTTTTTAGACATTGTTTCCTATTGCCTAATTTAACAGATTTACATTTTATAAGACAATATGCTACATCAAGAACACTAAACTTTCTAATTTTAGAAGTTTAAGGAGAATGTAAGGTCGATTATTGTACCGTATTTGAAATATTAATTATTTAATATTTTAATTTGAGTAATCACGGAATGTCAAAAAATTTAATCTTTGAACTGTTGTGTATGTGTGAATTTTGACAGAAGACGTTGAAAAATTAAAAAAATTTCACATTCCGGGATTACATTTACATTATTTATGTAAAACAAAATTCCATTGATACTGTGAAATTCACACAATTTAGGTAAATTCACATCTTCAGTGTATTACTAAAAAATCCTCGCTTTACAGTTATAGGGAAATTTCCATCAACCATGTAAAACAAAATAACAGTGATTATGTAAATTTCACATATTTTCGGAAATCTCACATCTGTAATGTATTACTAAAAATATCTAGCTTTACATTTATACAGGAAATTTACATCAACCATGTAAAATAGAACCACATGCTTTGAGTGTGCTGAATTTCTCCAGTCTGCTGATGCTTATCAAACAAGTAAAGTACTACCATTGTCATACATTACAACATGGAGTAGATGTTTTACATTTAAGAAACTTTGCAATATCAGTAACTGAAACTTCTCTGAATCATTACAACTTTACTTATTTCCATAAAAAATGCGCAACATTAAAAATTATTTAAATTCTATATGTTGAAACAAATTATAACAATATCCTTGAGCATTCCTAACGTATCCCCATGCTATTAAATGCTTATCTGACTATTACTTTCATGGCAATAAAAGTAATTTATCTACATCCCATTAGTAAAATGAATATGGACCAAATACATGATTGGATCTATATAATATATTTTATCAAATCAAAATCAAAATAGATGGAAAACAGAAGGGTGGCGTATCGCTGGAAGGGGATGGGGAAAATGGGGATGGGGCATAAGACTTTGAGCTTATTGTAACGGGTCTACAAACCATTTCATATTTTGATATTAGGGGTGTGTTTCTTTGGCCGCAAAAAAAACGAAATCCCTGTTTCTAGGGTGAGACGTAATCCGAGTTGGTGTAGTAAAGAAACTTGTTTAATGTTTCGTAACAAAATTAAGTATGTGGAAAATGTAACGAGTTATCTTTTCTTTAATGAAAATTGTTATTTTCCTTCCATTAATTGGCAAATTTGTTCTGTACTATTTGTTGTTTCAAGAACCCATCATTTCCATTGTTTTGTCATCCTATTTTTACTTTTTCATTATTTGAAATGTGATGTGATGTAGCCATTGGAAATTGTTTCTCTATCCAACATTATGAAATTGACACTTTTTCTCTGACATACATTTTTGAGAGTTAAATATCGCCGATCACCTAGACCCAAAAAGCGTGCATATTAATTTGTAGTAGCAAGCAAACCTTTATCGAGTGAACATCGCATTGTTTTATCGACACAAATAGTTTTGAAATTCCATAAATTAATTAACTCGGTACAAAGTAAGTGAATAAAAACACTCAATTAGTTTCACTATTATTAATTAGTAAAATGTTCAACATAAAAACTAAAATTAAACAAGTGGAAATAAAATAGTTATACAGATGCAAACACAATCAGAGCCAAACATATACGTACAAACATATTCAAATATACCAAGGACGTACCAAAATATTTCACAACCAGTAATGCAAGTTGACCAATAACCGATAATGCAACCGCATCACGTATTATATACTAATACTCGTAATATACTACCACAACACCACAAATAAATATGCTGACTTATCTCAAAATGCAAATATAAATACATAGGGGTAGACAACGGAAGAAAACAACACATGCAAAATTAGAAAGCAATCACGTAGTTTTATATAATAGATACTCTACATTAATCTAAGAAGAAACTGCTGATGTGAGTCAAACAAAAACAACAGAAGTAAAGATCATATGACCTCCACCCATATACGTGTATGGAAAAATAAGAGGAAAACTCAAAAGAAAAGAAGAACGTGAGAAAAAAGCTTCCAATATGGAAAATAAGAGAAAAAAATGAAAACCAATGTTATTGGCATTGAGTGTGTCAATCAAGAAAATCGTAAATCACTTAAAGTACAACAAGTCTCAAAAAGATGTTTTCGCCAAACAATAATAAACCGTCTACTTCAACACTGTCAAAAAGACCGATAAGCGTTTGTGTACAACTTGTTTTCGATACTTCCAGGAAGAATGTGTAGGGTTGATAGAACATGATGAAATTTCTGTTGCCCAATGTGTACCAAATGTTTGACTAGTATTTTTGCATATAATAATATATCTCAGACTCGATTTATTTTACATTTCATCTCCAAATGTTGCTCCTTGTCTTAAATAAATATTTAATAGTGGTACTTTTGACTATTATTTATTTCAGCTATTTCACCTATGCCAATAAGAGGTTATATAAAGTGCCGAAAATTAGAACTTCATACAGACAAATAAATAATTATTCATACCATATTTTCATCACTGTGTTTCATGAAATTTGAAAATATGTGATTTACTTCAACTATTGTTTATTATTATTGGTATTACAAATGAATAAGGAGCCGAGGTCTCGGACCTATATAGCTCATTTTACCAATCTGCACAGCTAGTGTGATGTGGACTTGAAAGTGTCATATTTATTTTTAAAAGAGATCACAGATATGGTATCGACAACCTTGTGTGGAAGATAGTTTCAGGTGTGAAATATTCTATTGCAACTAAAGTTCTCACGACATTTAGTGTGGAATTTTTCTCTAGATACTTTGTAGGAATGACCCCGCAGCCTAGGGTCCATATTTAAGGGAAAGAGATAGGATAGATGTGTTCCAAATTTTCCAGGCATTGCTCTATAAGCGACTATTAAATCACTACGAAGCCGTCAGTCCATAAATGTAGGATAGCTTAATCGAGTCAACCGTTCTTCGCAGGATGGACGGCGGCGGCCATAAGAAATTCTTGTTGCCCATCTTTGTACTGATTCAAATCGATCTAAGTCTCTCTGCCAGTCGACACTTCATACATGCCCAGGTCTTACATATACACTAAATATAGCAATGAAATTTTTTGGCGATTTCTTAAAAAAAGTTTTCGATAATAAATAAATTGACGTTCTTTCTTTGCTACACACTGACTGAATATGCTCAGACCAAGATAGAGTTTCTGTCACAACTATACCCAAGTCCATCTGTTACGAAACTCTTTTTAGAGTTAAATTTGAAGGTACATACCGATTTCATAGATTAGTTTTAACTAGGTGTAGAACTGCGCCGTGCCCGGAGGGATCGGGTTGAGGAGGCCGGAAGTGATCCTCCCCAAATCCTCAATGCGAGTTTTCTTGGGATGGGGATTGTTCCACCCGACACGGCGCGTCCCAATGGCTCATAGGGTATCTCCGAGAGGAGTGGTTGGTCATGGGACTCATCTTCTGCAAGGGACGCACGATCAACCAACCAAACCGATAGGTGATGAATAAGGAACGAAGCTTCCCCAATAATCATCCGCGGATGACACGGAGCTGGAGGAGTAAACCTGACTAAAAATCCCCGACCCCCCCCCCGCCCTCGCTGATCCTCCTCACCAGTTAGGGGGAGGTTATCATCTACAGGACTATCATGTCCTTCTTACCTTACTTACCCTTCAATTTTCTTTTTGTCTAGACTCCTTTTTCTTTCTCTCTCTCCCACAATAACTCAATAGTCTCGCACTTATACTGTGGATCGCTGTCTTCTTCTAATTCCTAGTTGCCAACTATATCTCTTATAAACTTCTTGCTTTGTTCCTTCTCTTCTCCTACTTTTTGTTTTTCTCTTTTTCTTTTTAGGAAACATCTCCATACATACCCTGGAACATCTCTTCAATTCCACGGCCACACATAGGAGAGGCACTATGTGGGCCCGCCCGTTGGCAAACCTGCGTCCGGAGGCAACCGTGGCAAAAGCCTAGAGGAGTAAACCTCGATAATAGAACCCGTAATCCTCGTTGTTAGCCACCGTGACCATGGATGAATGGCTGGACTAATCGCAGTCAGAAACGGTGCCTGATACCTGGCGACCTCCCAGAGTAACGGGCCTTAGCGGGGTAAGGGTGCACTGCCTCGCCGGACATTCTTTCGACCCAACTCGTGGGATTTAACATGGATAATTTAAAACAAAAACAAAAATCAATCAGGGAAAAGAAAGAAGAGAACAAGGAAGGAATGGACACGAAGGTGGATGACGGCTTGGTATTCAAAGGCAAGACAATTTATAGGACACCCCCTACAACAACTAACAGGAGCTGTAGTATGGACAGCGGCACCATGGCCAGAATGGAGAGTTGGGAAAAAGAGAACACGAGGGAAACATATAAAAGACTTGAGAAGGAAGCACCTGGAGGGGAGGAATTGAGCTCGGAGGATGAGTGTGTAATAACAAGGATAATAGACGGCACACAAAAAACTAGGAAGAGAAAGAGTGTGATGGAAAGGACGCCGAAGGGCATGAAGGATAAAGAGGTAGGAAGAACAAATATAGAGGTAAGTATGGATAATATGGATGGGGTTATAAAAATTTTGGGTAAATACGGGGAAAATAGGGAAGCAATAGAAATGATCAACGAGACCTTGACCTTGTTAAGAAAGGAGATGGAGAAAGCGGTGTGTAAGAATTGCGAGGAGGAGAATAGGTTGAGGAGGAAACTAAGGGAGATAGAATATATCAAAGACAATATCAGGATGGGAGGTGGGTATGAGAATTTTTGCAAAATCGAAAGCATGACGTGGGAAGAGGAAATGTTCTCCAAGGTCCAAAAGGTCTACGGAAGCAATAACAAGTGGATTGATGAGGGAGATGTTTTAATAGTGGCAAACAAGGACACGAAGCTGGCACTTAAGCCTGACCTAAACGACCTCTTGGAAGAAACGGAACTATGGAAGACGGAGTACCTGGAGGAAGGTATCAGGCGCTCGACTACGAAAGGGAGAGTGAAGAAGAAATTCACGTTCGTAACTAAGGTGAGCGAGGACAAGGAAGAGAGGGTATACAGTGCATTATAGGAGGCTGTGGAAGGAATACTTGGCGTGGAAAGAATTACGATCATATGCTCGGAGGGGTGAGAAAAGTGATGGAGCATATAACGTACAACAAGGAAATCGAAGTGGTAATGGGAGTCGAAGAAGCGACCCAAGAAAGGAGGGGAGGGGAAAGTGTATGGATTAAGACCGGGGAGAAAACATACGCTCAGGTCATACAGGACCTTAAGGAAAAGGTAAGCATAGACGGGATAGGGATAGGGAGAATTAGGAAAACGAATAGTGGGGATGTGGTGGTCACAATAAAAGGCAACGGCAATGCGGGGAAATTAAAAAAAGTAATAAAGGAGATGGCAAATTATGAGGCAGTGGTCAGAAGGAGGGAGCAGGTCTTCGACATCTTTGACTTAGACCCGTCGATTCAGGAGGAGGAAGTAGCAGAGGCCGTCAGCAGCCATGTGGGTATTAAAAGGGAGCTGGTAGTGGTTAGGACGGTTAGAACTGACCGGACTGGGCAGCAGATGGCGATCTTCACTACACCGCTAGAGGTATCTGACAGGATGGAGGACATACAAAATATCCGGGTTGGCTGGGTTGCATGCAGAGTTAAGAAACGTAGCCAGCCGATACGCTGTTACAAATGTCTAGAGTTCGGATACAGGACGAGGGAATGCAAAGGGACCGACCGGACTAAGCTGTGCCTCAACTGCGGCAAAGGTGGAGGGGAGCGCGAGAGCGAAAGATTCTGCATCAAGTGGATGGCCATAGGATGGACAACATGGGTTGTCCTATTTTTAGGGACGTGGCGTACAATAAAAATGATTCTAAGTCCTCCAGTCAATGGCTTCGGCAGCATATCTACATTTTATATTTTATACAATTAAGTTTTATTTATATATCTTTTATCTATACATTCTGTGTAGGGCCCTTTACACCCTACACAGAAGCTGTACATAGAAATACGTATTCATATCTATTTTTTAGCTGTGGTGTATCATGGCGTGGTAGTGTAGTTTATCCAGACTTACATTTAGATTTGTGGTTACCCTAGGTATATGGCCTTGGATACCACCATGTAAGAGGGCCATCTCCTTTACTACTTTTTTTAATTTCCCCGCATTGCCGTTACCTTTTGTTGTGACCACCACATCCTCACTATTCGTTTTCCTAATTCTCCCTATCCCTATCCCTTCTATGCTTATCTTTTCCTTAAGCTCCTGTATGACCTGAGCGTATGTTTTCTCCCCAGTCTTAATCCATACAATTTCCCCTCCCCTACTTTCTTGGGTCGCTTCTTCGACTCCCATTACCCCTTCGATTTCCTTGTTGTACGTTATATGCTCCATCTATTTTCTTACGAGTGTTTAACTAAGGATTCTGTCGTGAACTTAATTGTAAAATCCTCTAGCATTCAGCTCATATTTATTTATATACTACTGGTACTTTAGCCTTCAGCTGGGTCCAGAGACAGGGGATATTTGCTGTTTTCATTTTAAAATCTTATCTGACAAAATCTTATCTGACAAAATCTTATCTGACAAAATCTTCAAGTGTGGAAAAGTGTATTAACCCTCTGAGGAGTTGTGGGTTAGTTTGAAGGAGTCTTGGGTTCTTGCCTGAACTTCTCTGGTGCCCTATTTTTGAATTCGAAATAAATATAGAAGAATCTACCCCTTCTTCGATTCGAAGCTAATCGACCGGCGAGCATAGATTGGTCTACGAGGCAATCTAACGAGCACTGAGGTATGTATTGTGAAGTTATAACATATCTGTGTCAATACTTAATACCGTCAACTTCTAATATGATGGTTATGTAATATATTATTAATAAAGTTAAAAATAAAAATAGTGGATCGTAGAAAAAATGTCCATGGTTAAGGAAACGCCAAAAAGAAAATAAATTGCGAAAAGAACACACAGTATCCGCTCCACGTAACAAAATAACAAGAGCAAGTTAGGTAAAGGAAGACAAATAAAGAGTTCATACAAAACTTATTGCTGTGGGATCAAAGGAGCTTTAAAACAAAAGACACTCGATTACGTTTGTTGACATTCAAAGACCATCCACCACATCGTTACTTGTGTAAACATAATGCGTTTCTCTGTTATTCCTTTTCGAAAGTTTACTCAAAAAAACCGTAGGGGTTGAAGACGGAGGGTCTTCACCGTCGATGTTGTAGTAGTAATTTCTTGGATAAAAACCGATCGATGTTGTTTGTTATCTTATTTATTTATTCAGACTGTTTGATATATCTTCAAAGTTAGAATAAATACGACTAACAATAATCAAATGTCTTTAAATTCCGTGGATAAATAATAAATTATTCACGAAAATATAATGAAGTATCTATTGTCTATCCTTGAATGTTTGTACTTGGTGATATATACAGGTTGTGCCAATAATAAAACGAATTAAAATTTCGTATTATTCTAAATATAATAATTAAACTAAATATAAGGCAAAATTGATGATGAAGAGAACAATTATTGGGCCATATTTCTTTAAGCAGCACTTAAATGGTTCAACATATCTTAGATTTTTGTAACATGACGTACATATATTGTTGGAGGACCGAATAAATATGTGGTTTCAATAATGTGACTACCCAGCACGCTATTCTCGAAATGTGCAAGATTTTTTAAATGTTCAGTTTTCAAATAAATGCATTTTCCCTTGGCCGGCAACGTCTTCCGACCTTACGGTTATGGATTTTTATTCATGAGGTAGGCTTAAGGATTTGGTTTACAAAGACCGACCAACAACGCCAAGAGAGAATTCGGGCAGCTATAAGAAATATTTCCGCTGCCGAAATTGAAGTAAGTGTGTTATCAACATCCGAAAGATTAAATTTATGTGTGGCCAATAATGGTGGACACTTTGAACATTTATAGTATTGCTACGAAACAGCATACTGGTATAGTCCCTGAATCCGACTCTGTCTAAGCCATGTATGAAAGTTAAAATTATGGCGGATGCGCAGGGATTTCCTAGAATTGTTTACGATTGTGACTATCTTATCTAGACATTGTTTTTGTGACCAGTCTTATCTAGAAAATTTGAGAGACAATTGTTTTTGTGTAAGCCGCAATCTAGAATTATCTAGTAAAAAAGGCACTCATATATAAAGGACCGACCATGGAGAGTTAGTTTTTAGTTGATAAAGTGATCTCGACGAATAAACAAGAATACACCGAAATAGCGAACAGTGTGGATATAAATTAATGATTAAGGTTGTGTATATATAAATTAAGTGTTAGTGAGTAGTTTAGTGTATAAATAAATTCGTAAATAGCCATACCTTGTGTTTAAAGTTTATCTCACCCGTTTACTGTTTAAATAAATTAGAAAAACGTTACATTGGTATCAGAAGTGGGATAATATGAATAAATTGCTACGTAAAAATGGCCAAGAGACTATGTGATCTGAAAGTGACGGAATTAAGAGCAGAGTTGGAAGATCGTGAGTTGGAAACGTCCGGTAAGAAAAGTGAAATTTAAATCGGTGGAAAATAACCATATAAAGCATCTGTTATAAATTCGCTTCATAAAATAACTTATGGCGCCACCAGATTTTTTTTTAAAGAAAGATAATACCGGCGAAGAAAAAACGGAAAACTCCATAACAAAAAACATTGTTTTTTTTGAAAACGAAATAATTTAACTAAATAGAAAAATCGAAATAGAATCATTTGTAAGCACACAATTACAATTTGAAAATATATAGATAACTTACCACCGAAGAAAATTAAAAATCACACACAAAATGATATTATTAAAAAGGAGGATGCTGAATAACTTTTCAGCCGATTCCTTAAATCGTAGTTTTAAATAGCCATTTAATGATAGTAAAGACTATCACCGATACGTTCCTAATATTCGAAATAAAAGAATTTGGAATTAGAGGTGGGAGTAGCCGACGAATAAGTAACGCTCCAAAATAATTGATGAAAATAGTAACATGTCTCAGCGACATGTTACATGCTATGTAGAATGATATTTCTGCAGATATCTTATCATTGAAAAATGACATTGCTGCTGAAGTCGAGAATAAAATTTCGTCTCTAAAATCAGACATAGAGAATAATATGACAACGATGGAAAATCAGATGGACGAGAAAATCAAGGAGTTATAGACAAAGATTGCCGATTTAAGAACACAAGACACTTCAGCAGAAGAAAAAAGATCGAGATCTGCAAGCCAGAAACACAACCCAAGACAGATGATATTGGCAGTTTTACCCGAGTCAAGGCCCCAACGTTCGATGGAAATATATCGTGGACCAACTACGTGAAACAGTTTGAAGCAGCTGCTAGAGTGAATAATTGGTCCAATAAGCAAAAGGCAGTGAATTTAACCATCGCACTTCGCGGAAATGCCTTAGATGTACTTCAGATGATACTTTTGGAAGAAACGGATGACTTCGAGCAGCTGAAAAAGAGGTTGGACATTCGATATGGTCATGAACATCTAGAAAATTTGTACCAATTCCAGCTGAAGAACCGAAGGCGGAAACGTGACGAAACCCTTCAAGAGTATGAACTGGATATTGCCCGACTAGTTCGATTTGCTTAAACATCAGCACCAGATAACATGATGGAATGCGTAGGCATCCAGCCCTTTATTGACGGCTTATGTGACCACGATATGGAGAAGACGCTTCGATTAGCCCATCCTAAAACATTGGTCGATGCATTGGCTGCTGCTCTTGAATATGAAGCAGCCACGATGGCTTCCGGATACAATAAAGGTAGGACCATACAGGAAGAAGGCGACGATGACAGACTTGACCAGATCGTCAACTTGTTGAAAGGTATGGTAGACAAGAAACCGAAGAAAAGCAGGTGCTGTGATTGTGGCGAGCTAGAGCATACACGCAGTTCGTGTAAGCGTCCTACGACTCCTGCAAACCAAAAACCTCTTAAATGCAAAGCAGCCACGAAGAGCTCGCGGTACAACAAAGGTAGGACCATGCAGGAAGAAGATGACGATGACAAACTTGACCAGATCGTCAACTTGTTGAAAGGTATGGCAGACAAGAAGCCGAAGAAGATCAAATGCCGGAAGTGTGGCGAACTAGAGAACGTACGCAGTCCGTCTAAGCGCCCCAAGATTCCTGTACCCCAAGAACTCCAGTCACAGGGGAAATCAGACATGGGTGAATATCCAGCTGATGTGAATCACCGAAAAGCCAACTCTTTGCCTAGACGGTCATGCCCTGTAGACTATTCACAATGCAACAAGTCGAAATCTAAGGAAGTTGCAGTTTCAAGAATTACAGTAATCAATGAAGAATGGTCACCCATCAGGATCAGAGAAGATCAGGAGAATGATCATCACCTGAAGATGATCCGGCAGTGGAAGGAAGAAAATCGGCAACCTACCTGGCAAGAAGTGTCAAGATTTTCACCGACACTCAAGACGTATTGGGCTCAGTGGGACTCCCTTGTCCTGGAAGAAGGGTTGCTGAAAAGAGTCCTCGAAAACGATGATGGTTCCGAGATGAGGAGACAGCTGGTGATCCCTAGAACGAGAGTAGCTGATGTACTGAAGAAGTTACACGACAGTCCATCGGGAGGTCATCTGGGAGTGAAGAAAACCCTTCAGCGAATCTGCGAAAGGTTTTATTGGATGAACGGCTCCAACGATGTGAAGGGCTGGTGTATAGTGTTGCCGCGAGACGAGACGAGACGAGAGAAGCCCTTCTCTCGTCTCGTCTCGTTAGATGAGAGAAAGTGTGTCTCTCGTCTCGTCGAGAAAGGGCGAGGCGAGACGACCTTCTCTCGTCTCGTCTCGCTTCTCTCGTGATTTAAACCAAATATAGTAAAAACCAAGCTAAATTTTAACGCGTTGAGGTTAGGTTCTACCATATTTGACATGAATTGTGTGCAATATATATCAAATATAACAGAACCTAACCTTAATGCGTTAAAACTTTGCTTGGTATTTACTACAGGGTAGCCCATTAGTGCGACAAAGGTCAATATCTCCTGCACCAATAAAGATAGCAGAGAAACGTTTGACGAAGCTTATTAAGGGTTAAGAGGTGCCTGTTATAAAATTATTTTTGTCTATACAGGGTCCTCCAAAAACCCAGCACGGTAAAAAAATTCCATTTTTTAAAATGGAACACCCTGCATATTTTTAAATTTTCAGATTCTATCCGCACTCTTTGCCCTGTGTGATGGTGGATGGTGTGGACCACACAGAAACGTTGTCGTTAATTTAATAAACACAATTTGTCCAAAAAGCTGAAATCTGACCTTAATTTAAAAAATTGAAATCTTTTTTTATTTTCTCTTAATGATATAGAAGCCACATATGTGGAAAATACCTTAAT